>CM062811.1:1060020465-1061307153 GCA_031772625.1 Pinus tabuliformis | reverse complement strand
TTAATGGAAAAACAAAACAATGGTGAGGAATAGTTAAGTGAAGTACTGACATTAATGGGTTGAGATAATACATTAGAAAATTCAAATGCATGGTGGATGATGAAAACAAATTGGACTGGTGTTTAATATGTTGTTAACTGAAATTTTTGTTGTTTTCCTTTGGCATGCCAACTTTTTGTCTTTTAAAATGCTGAATATTCTCTAGCAATGAAGAGATTATGTGAAATTTCAATTCCTCAAAGTGAGATTTACCACATAAAATCAGAAATTTCAGTGCTTGGATTAATATGCCCTGGATCACCATTCTGGACAGAGATGATTAATGTCAAAAGGTTATTAAGGAACAATGTAGGAAGAGATGTCTAATGAAGCACTGATATTAGTGTTTTTTAAAAAATGACAGGAAAATGCAGATGCATGGAGGATGATGAACCAAGTTAGGAGTGGCATGTAATATGTTATTCAACTACTACTTTTGTTATTGACATGAATGATGGGGCACTCAACATTTTATGTCTAATGGTAATAATTATTTAATGTGTTGCAGAATACCAAATGTGACTCTCACTGTTGCAGTGATTAAAGTACAGTGTTACAGAAACCAAATTGAATTCGATCCAAGGTAACTTTTTTGCTGCATTCTTGTTGGTTTCTCTATATGTTGGTAGAATCACAGGGAGAGTAACCAATATGAAATGATGTGCATTGGTATTGAAATAATAATTGGCCTTAATTGGCCAGTGTTGGTGATGGTGCAAGTAATTACAAAGTCGGGCAAATTGACCTGAAAGAAATAGGTGAAGATTACTTGTTTGATTATGATTTCAATGTGTGGTTGGCTTTTAAAAATCATAACAAGGTAATGATGTTAAGCAGAAACAACAGTTGGTGGCTTGAAGTAGATGGGATGTGTCATGCTGGGAGTAGCAATTTGATCAAATATATTCCAAACTTTTTCAATGACACCAGATAGGGATGTTACAGACTAGAACGTACATGCAGTGATAGTTTGTCGCCTAAATTGGTTAAGTCAATTTATGGCAATTCTGATATTTATCTTGCTTCACCCAAAGCTCCTTATCCTGTGGAGCTTGTCCAAGAAAATCCTTATCAGTTTTCTGAGATTTTAATGTTGCATTTTCTGTCTTACTATTTGCTTAGACTTAAAATCAAATTTCATATTAGCTTTTAGTCTATAAACTGTCGAAGATACTATGGAATTTAATATGGAAATGAGATTCCCTACATAAAAGAGGAAAATTTAGTGCTTTAATTAATATACTCTAGTTCACCTTTTGCAACAAGTGACGATTAATTTCAAATCAAGGTTCTAGTTAAGTTTGGTTGGCTCTTGGAACAACATCTCAAGTACCATAAGATGGGAATATTTGCTGCCCATGGATTTGCTTGGTTTGTTTCATCTTTTGATGGGAGAGTGCAAGCAAGAACACGTCTATACAATTTGAATAGTATGTACTTGCATTATGGTGAATTCTCTCTAGTTATCAAGGTGCTCCGGGAACTAGGGCATCTTCAGATTTACATGATATTTAACTATTTTCTAGAGAGATCAGGGGACTCTGGGCACAAGTTTAATAGGATGGTGATGATGGCAATATCATTGAATATTCTATGACTAGAAATGTGATTTGGCAGGTGTGAGGCCTTCTCTTCTTACCCTCGAAATATGATTTTATTCATGCAATTGGCATTGAATCTCTAATAAGAGATCTGAGTAGAGGTGGAAACAGGTGCCTTTCTGATCCTCCATTTGTCTTTTGGGTTTTCTTTAGATTCCTGAACCTATCACTTTATATTGTTTTATATTCAAGAACCTTGGTCTAAAGAATGATATCTCTCCTCCTCCATGATAGGCATTCTTCAATCATGATTTTTAGTTCCATGTTAAGTTCATGTGTTACTTACTCATTGGTTTTGGATTTTATGCTTACAGATGTAGTCTTGTTGATTTGATGATTGAAATGGATAGAATTCTTGGTCTGAAGGAACTGTTGTTGTCTGGGATACTCCTAAGGTCATTGATAGGGTTGCAAAGATTGCAAGTGCAATACGCTGTAGTACAGAAGTTTATGACACTGACACTGAGGTATCTAATGTTCTGAAAAGTCTCATTGTGATATCCACTAACAGAAGGCACAAGTATAAAAAATGTTTAGTTTGAGTTTGTGAGCAGGATGTGAAATGGTTCAATTTGTTTTTGCATGGTTGTTTTTTATTTTTTTTTACAAAGATAGCCCTTCAATTGCTTGCATTTATGTGAGTTTCTTATGGATTCCACAATCTCCCCTGTTTAGCTATTGTACCTTCAGCTAATACATAGTCATTTGAAAAAGATGTACCTTCAACTCCCGTATCTATTTTTTCACCAACTTTATGACTGCAATCACAGGAAAAATTAATCAACATAAAACATCTCCCCATGACTCTGAAAATGTGTGGAGTTGTTACAGCCAATTCACACATCCGAGTGTTAGTTAAATTAAGGTGAATGAGACTAAAGAATTCCTGCCCTTTGAACCAGAAGTTGTTAAGTTTTGTTATGGATAATTTTTAGTAACATCCATGACACACATATGCCGTTATTTTTTAACTTAATCTCCACTATGTTTAACTTATTGTTGGAGGCAATCCTGAATGGAAAGAGAAGGAGGTACTGATGAGACTTGGTCACTAATTCCTAGTGTACTTAAACCAAATATGTATAGAAATGGATTTTTATATTTTGTATCCCGCCCACCTCATTGTGAATATATCATGTACGACTTGGTCAACAATGATCACTCACCTAACTCTATAATTTTTATTTCGTGACCCTGAGAATCTTGGCCAAAGATGATCACTCTCCACCAATTTTGTGCTTTCATAAATACCTAATACAATATAGAGTGTACATCATGCATAGTTACAACGATATTCTTTTATAACTCGCATTCTTTTTTTCACATTTGTAAGTATTTTGCATTGTTGTTGAATGTACTAATATCAGTTAGTATCAAAACCTCAGATTAACTACTTTGGGAGTTCTGCAATTCCAGCTTCCTTGGTGTCCCTTTTATTCAGAATTATCCTCAAAATCTCACCTCCAAGCTACTCTAGGAATCCATAGCACATGAATTGTTCTCTTCTCCTATTAGCAGGTCAATAGACATGCATGCAGCACCTTCCCACTCCAGCTTCTTTATCCATTTTTCCACGGTTTTCCATACATTTTCTACAATCACAGTACTCTTCACAACCTTGAATACCACATGTTTAATTGCCATGCTAGAGTGGGTTCCTATTGTGTCTATCATGGATTCTTGGCACAAATCTTATCATAGATCAGAACTGAAGTACTGCAATTTTGGCATTCAACTTGCAATATCAAGCACACTTGCAATTTTTTCATGAATGTCTCCTCGACACAAATTCTTCCTGCAGTGCCACACTTCAAAACTCCAGATCAATGTAGCTGGTGTTTCAGTTTTGCATCATGACTTTTAAACTTACCATTTCTCTCCTGGGGTCTATGATTGTCCAATTTTGTGCCTGAAAAAAATACTTTCCATCTATGTCTCCCACTCTGCATGTTGTTTGTTGATTAATTTCTGAGTTAGGATTGTCCAATATCTTCAGAGATTGTAATGGAAGCTAGCAAAAGCTATTCACAACAAACATATCAAATTTTCCAAGGAGTGTCACATGATTTTCTTTTCCACTTGGTAAGTATTGTCCAATTATGGTAAGAGACCCTATTTTTTGTCTTTGCTAGTGGGCTTCAGTACAACAACTTTGAGGAAAAAATAACCTAATAGTCACTCTATGCTTGGAAGGTTTCAGAGATGAAGGAAAATTACTTCTGTCATCATGGGGTGATAAGAAATTTAATATTAGAAGAAGAGGAGGTACTAGTAGATTCTAAATAAATTAGCAATGCAACAACATAAATGTTTGCAACAAATTTAGAGAGATTCACCTTGTTGAATAATGCACACACTACATGGATAATGGATTTCCGTACTTTATGCCTTACGGCGTTTTCTTTGCAACATCTGGTGCAAATGCTAATATAACCCTTTTGCCATATGCATACATATTTGGTATGGTTGTGTAATGTGTGAAATATATTAATATGGTTTTAGTTATAACCATATAACATATTTCCATATATAATGTGACTTTTGATATATGCCATGGATACGTTGGTTTTGTTTTATATGGTGTTTAATACAACCTTGCCACGTATTTGTTTATACGTTGGTCTCTTTTTGTCATATGGTTTTTAATATTTGGGTTTTGGTAATGTGTAACGATATTGTTATATGGTTTAATATACTTTGGGTTTGGCTTTATATATATAGTTATTTAAATAACTATAAACAAAAATTTGTTATATAGTTTTTTAATAACCTAATAATTTTTTGTTCTCTTGTGCAGGTCTAGAAGGCCACAGGAGGAATTCCAAGTGTCACGCTGCTATTTGGGTCTCACGTGCTGACTGGGATGCACTGTGGGCCTTGCTTTTTCCCTTGTCTTTTCAAACTTTGAAGAGCCCTATCTTTTGCATACGAGCTCGATTTGACGAACCGTTTGTACCTCCACGATTAGAATGACAAGATCTATGATCTGGTCTTAGGTCGAAGTCATTCTGATGACTTTGATTTTTGAGCATTCATAAGCCCTCTTTGTCTTGTGTGTGTTCCTAAAGATCCACTTGGATCACTTATGAGGGTGGAGGTGATGAGCCTCTATATATTCCCTTTTTTAATTGAGGGTGGAGGTGCTAGCCGATGGATTCCCTTGTGTTTTTTATTGTGGAGGTGGATTACCTATGGATTCCCTTATTTTTATAGTAGGTGGGGATTGAGAGGTCATTGGATTCATTGTTTCAAATTGTGTAAAGAATAGTTGGTGGGTGGAGGTGATTCACCTTTGGATTCCTTGTTTCAGCTAATGGATTAGCTAGTGGGCGGAGGTGTTTAGGCCTTTGGAGTCCTTGCTTTAGCTAGAAACTTTGGTTTTCATCCTTTGATCAATCCTCATCAAGATCTAGAATCTGGCTTTGGTATGATTGGCTACGTGAAAGGCCACAATGTAGTCAAATCTAAGGTTGGGTGGAGAGTCATAGTCCCAATCTCAGTTGCCAGAATTATTTTATACGATAAGTGTTTCGCTCAAGTGCTTACATATCTGAATATTATGCATATGTTTAAGGTGTTGACACAATTCCTTGTTAATGTTAATTCTTGTGTGAATGGATAATGTTAAATCCTGTGCAATTGCTGAGTAAAGTTCAACTCCTGAATGGTGGAAATGTTGATGTGTGACTTTCTCCTTTTAATTGAATAATGTGAATTAGTCATAGTAATGATAAGAAATTTAGCTCAATATCAACGAATGTTGTCTTTTTGTTGTTTTATCATGGGTGAATGGATGATTCTTGTATATGATATTGAGCTTGTTTAAGCTAATCTTCAGTCCATAATGACATATGAATTTCTGAATTGATGTGGGATGGTAGATGGTCTGAATGGACCGAGTTTGAAAGAAATGACTAAATCCTTGTTTAAATAAATGTCTATTTAAATATTATATAAAATAAATTTGAATAAACATATTGAGATACACGTCCACTTGATTGTATAAGTCATGATGAAAAGAAGGTTGCCAATGCCTTCACTCAAGCACACGCATAACCTATTTTCTTAAGTTATGGTTGTCAATGGATTTTTCTGGGGGTAAATCTAGAGGGCTTCTTTCACTTTTTCTTGTCTTCTCTTTTTTAGTGAGCATTCTTTTTCCTACCATAGTTTTTTTCTTCATTTATTAGAATTTGTAATTGGATACCTCCATTTTAATCTTCTTTATTTAGTACTTAAATCTTGTTTAAAAGAAGATATTAATGTTTTATCAACATATTTTAATTAATGTTAATTAATATTACATAATCATCCCTAACTGCCCAACAAATGTACATTGTCTTGTGTAATACACTGCAAATTTAAATACATTTTTCCCTATAGAAGGTTTCTTTGGTACTGTAGTCAATCCTCTTCATACGATATTATTTCACATATTGAAGTGGTGTGTAGTGCTTAGAATATTGCATATCATGAGCCAAACATGAGAAACTTTCAAGCATCGGGAGAAAACACTAGATGGATGCCCTAAACTACTATGCAAGACTTAAGATCATTGATCACATCAAATGAATGGTGATGTTATTATTTGAAGAAGTGTAGGGTCAATCATGTTTTGATGGATGATGGTCGACATATAAAAAAATACACACAACTATTTGAAGATGAAAATGATGAGAAGTTACAAGACAAGTGCATGGGATTTCACAATACTGAATGGCCCATGAAAGACAAAATTATGGAGAATATGTCTGCATTGTAAGAGCATGATGTAGTTTCTATAGAATATTAGAGAATATGCCAACAATGCATGACTAAACTTTGTTGTAGAATGAACTATCCATCGAGGATTAAAGATCCACTACCTTCATGAGGAATGACACAACACAAATCTATTAGAATACTCATAGACATATAAATGAATCTTAGTGTTCAGTGGGAGGGTTGAAACAATCAGATCCAATAATATCCCAAGATGGATGTTATGTTACCTTCAAAGATGAAGCTGACGTGAAGTGCACTAGTCTAAAATGTGAATACCTAAAACAATGGACTAAATAAAATAGGATAAAAACCCTAAGAAAAAAGAGCTTAAATTCTTTAATAATAATAATAATTTATTTTTAAAACCATGGTCAAGTTAGACACCAAATTGGTGTATAAGAACCTCATTGTTCGTGAGATAAAGGGCCCACCTCCATACAACAACATAACTACTAATTTATACCATTATGTAACTCTTTATAAAGAAACACTACCATTAAACATTATGTCCAATCAAATTAAGCTATATTTACTTTCAAGTAGAAAACCAAAATTGAAAAAAATAATAATAAATAATATAGCAATACCTACAAGTTTGTCCCTGTTATTAAAAAAACAAAATATTTGACAAAGAAAATCCCTAAATCTTGAGTGGTAATGGAATGTGTTCTTACTAGGGAGAGCATCCAGGCTATCTTCGTAACGCTTGTTCTGTGACCCTGATTTTTCTTAGAAAAGCCATTTTTATCTCAAGTGTCTGTTTATAAAGGAGTTGTTTAGTGCGACTTTTTGGACTTTCCGGTGCTCGAATCCAATAAAAAAATTTGAGGTGAAATCTTCAATTTTGTTATTTACACTAGGTTTTTTATTGTATATATGGATTGAGCACCATGAGAAACCCCAAGGGCACTTTGATTATGTAGGGATTACTATCAAGCTTGTGATTTCAATAAATTGTTACACGATTTTAGAAAAATTCGACCAAAAAATCCCACCACAAAAGCTTCCAAAAAATCGCACTAAAAACAACCCACTTTATAAAACCTTCTCCTCCCAAAAAAACTTTTTCCTCTTAAAATAGGTAAACTCTTTGAATTTCAAGGTAATCATCACACTTGTTCCTATACGTGCCCTCAATGTTCCAAGCAGGTATTAATAAACAAAACTTATATTTCTAATGTCAAATTATTTCACATCCCAGAGTTTTTAGATTCAGGAAATTCGACAGGCAAAGGTTGGACAGCCGTTGAACGATGACAAGGTAATGCAATTAGTCTGAAAAGGCGTACTCGGCTTTAAATGTGCATTTATAGCCACAGTTATTTCAATGGCAGAGCTATTTTGTTAATGTTGTTTAGTCAAATGTGACGCAAATCCTTGGCTTGCCACGCCAAATGTCCACAAAAAAAAATAAGCGTCACCATTAATGTCCATTTAATTCTTGAACCCATGAAATCTATCCGCTACTGGAAAACTTTACTCGGATTCTTTTCTTCCTTTTATAAAATATTTACCCATAAGCTTCCATATGTATCACGATTCAGAGCGAACATGTGAGAGGATGTACATATATGGCACGAGGATTTTTTATTCTAGGTGTATTAAATCAAAATGCATACGCAGAATGATGTGTACATATATGTCTAAAGAAATATTCAAAAAATTTAGTTCTGGTTACAATCGAATTGTTTTATTTTAAATAAAAATAGTAATTTCAAATATGATTTTTTTACACCTAATAAAAATAGCAGTTGTCTATAATGCGATTTTTTGGACGCTTTTCTGGTGGGTTTTTCCAGTGAAAATCCGGCAGCAATTATTGGAATCGCAAGTTTGATAGCTAGTTTCTGCACAATCAAAGCGTCCGAGGGATTTTTGAAGGAGCTGAATCCAAATATGCAGTTAAAAAACCATTTTAACTACAACAAATCAAGATTTAACCTCAATTTCTTCCGCTTGATTCCGTCACTAGAATCTCCAAAAAGTCGCATTATAGACAACTCCATAAAAATATAATAATTTAATAAATAAATTAAAAAAAATAATATAAATATATCCTATTCCATGCCATACTAATTTGTGTAATGACCTAGAAGCTTCATATAATTAAAAATTATTTATTTTATGAAATACAATTTTACTTTTATGAAAGTTTAACATTCTTTTATTTATTTAATTTATAGATGGATTTATAGTTTTATATTTAAAGAGATTATAACAATTAAATGGTAGAAAAATAACAAGGTCTCATCGTTAGCATTCTTTAATACTTAGTTTAATAAATAATTTTAATGTATGATGGGTTATTTGTACTCCAAACACTAATAAATTGTAAAATGACTTATATAAATATTTGTTAAATGTTTTTTTTTTATTTTTTAATATAATTAAACATTTTTTTGGTAGATAAAGGTTATATATATATATAATTGACATTGAAGAGAATGATAACAAGTTAATAATTATTTATTTAATATTGAATGATGGAAATTTTTTTATATAATGCTCATATTATAATACACATGTCATGTTATTAAAGTATAGATTGATATAATGAGAGTTGTACAAATTGTACACATGTTATTTTTATATAATTTTTCAAATTTATATATTTTTTAAATTATTTTTTTGTAAATTAAAAGATAAAATCCATAGAAATGGTCTATTCAATACTTTCTAACGATGAGAAGATGAAATTTTTTGAATTTAATAACAAACCATTTGTGTTTATGGTACATAGTAATTAATATATAATGTTATTTTTCAAATTATTTATATTTATTGTAGATAGTAATTAGTGATATAGTACATAATAATTAATAATAATGTACACAAAAGTCAATTCTTGCCATAATTACACAATAAGAGGGGAGACATTTCAACCAATCATATTTGAGATAAATAGAAATAAATTTATTTAAAAATAATAAATTTAATTTCATAATGCTAAACTTTGGATAAATTTTAATTTTTTTTAGTCAAAGCAAAACTAATATCAAGTCAATGAAAAAATGAACACGTTACATCTTGCCAAAGACAGGTATAATAATAATGATTGAAACTTGGGATAGCTATAACTAAAAGAGAAAAAATAAAAAGGAAAATGAATTTTATCTAAGATTGAAGAGTCGTTCTTTAATGCACATATTTAAGCATTTTTACTTTCCCTGTGCCTGTTTTAACATCATTGCATGTGTACTCTTGGTGTTTGGAAGATCGTTTATGCACAATAATTAGATTTAAGAACCGAGGTGTAGAAAGAACTTGAACCTTTTATTTGGTGCTATTCACACTTCAATCTATTTGTAGGTTGCTAGATCAAGATAATATGTTAAGCGTTATCAATGTTCAATTATATCTATACTTCACTTTTTTTTATCAAAGGCTTCTCATAATTCGTCAAAATATTATGGTATGCATGATCAAAATTCTGTGTTTTTCTGACCTCACTTCTATCAGAGTTATTGGCCAGAAGAACAACACAAAATCTGACTACAAAATGTGAAGTGTTATCTAGAACCAAGAACCGAAAAGACCAATATGTCGAAAAGACACCTAACATAAAGACACAACCCACAAACATCTAGTTATATTTATATTTATGTGTGAATATATGATGAACTCATTGGCTTTAAAATTTTGGTTAAAAATAAATATAAAAATACATGTGAAAGATAGTCTTAAAAAGAAATCAATCATTTTTCTTTTGAGAGTAAGAAAGAAGAAACAATTTCTCTTCACAGAAGGATTTTTTATGACCGGTTTTGATACCACTAAAACTATATTTGGAAACGTCTAACCCCATGGAGAATATGGACGATTCCAATCAAGTTGCGACTAAGTAGCACCTATGCCTTAAGTATACTGCTCAAATCCCCTCTCTCATACAAATTTACATCTTTAAAAATGAGTGACTAGACCAACTAGGCCACTTCTTCTCCCCACGAACCTCTAAAAAGAACATAATTGAGTGTTTTTCGAAGGCACTAGAAAAAATCATAAAGACAATACTTAATGAAAAGGAAAATATAAAGAGAACAAGAAAAACCCAACCCAAAGAGGATGGAAGTGAACCAAATTCCCTGATCTCTCATAAAATCTAACTCGATCAAATACAAAACTAGAAAAATGGAAATACGAAATGGAAAGGAATGGCAAAGAATGTATTGTCCACAATAATTTTTTTGTAAATTCCTTCGATAGATTTCTTTTAATAGCAAAATATGTTACAGTAATAGCCTTTCATACATCCAAAAGAGTGACTTGGGAGATCATCACTGCCACTAGGGATAACCAAAGACACAAAAAACTAACAATAGAAAAAAATTAGAAATATGAGACTACCTTGCTCAAATACAGGAGAACTAGAAACTACAACAGAGACAACTGCAATCCTCAAATTCCCCTAAGGCTTCGACTAAGCCATGTGAAATTCCAAAATCCAACTGTAGTAATACATATTAACAACAAAATGACAATACTAACAAAATATCATAAGATTTCTTACAAAAAACAAGTTCTAACCCACAGTAAACACTAATATGATGTGCATGGTGGACTTATTAGTCCAAAATGATAACTGGCGAAAGAGGAGAAGAGTTTGTGTGAGAAGTGGTATAAGTCGAAGAATTGATGACTTCATGCACCTCTTGATGCTCATTGGAGTTAGTCTCTGAATTAGAGACCACGAAACGCTCTACCCAAGTCAATGTAACCACAATATCATCCAAGTTATACCTGATGTCCCTCAAGATTCTCTTGATCTCCTCCTGACCTACAAACAACTTGTAGTTATCTACCTGCTTATCCTGAATTACCATGCTTAGTAGAGTTTCCAATTGATGATGCAAACTAATAGAATGGAGGAAGTGAAGTCTTCTCTTACGAAACTTCCATGGATCAGGAACCCACTTGAGGCTACTACCTCCAATCTTTGAATCAGAGAAATATTTACAATCACCGAACTCCTTGGCCTCCAAGTGGAGAATTTTTTTATGACCTCTAAATGAGCAGGCTTGAAAAAATTTCCACAAATTCCCATCCAAACAAACATCATTTTCGTGAAGAGTATCACCCAGGTGTGCCACCCCTGCAACTAGGAATTCTTTGTCAAGGAGCCATATAGGCATATGACCTGCAAACAGAATAAGAAGGGATGACTTGAGAAAACTTAACGACTAGTATGGATAGAGAAAAGAGAGGGTGTGAACCCAAAACAATATGAACCACAAACCATTTAATAGAAAAAGGGAGAAATTTATGTGGGTGGGAGAAGACGATTTGGAGCCCATGACACTTCCACATTCAGACCTGCCCAAACTTCCCAAAACCCCAAACTTTGTGTGAACCAAGAACTGGATAAATGAAAAACATTTGAAATATTAAAGTTCTAGTGATGGCATATCCATTGTCAAAACAAAATGGAGAAGGTACCAGGGTACCACACTCCATAGACCAACATTTGGAAACAAAATGAAGTCTTGGCTAAGTCCGAGTTCTAAGGTGCCACAAAGGGTAATACTGCCACCAATTTGAAAGACAAAATAGACCTCAAGTTGTGTAAAAAGAGCAGAAAGAATGCTCACACCTATGTAGGAAAAACAAACAACCTGGAGGAGAGGTAACTACCTTACAATTAATGATAATAAAACCAAATAATAACTAGACTTTTTATAAAACACAACCGTAGAATGACCATTTGAGGAGAGTACAATGAAAACAAACCTTTGTATAGTCCTACATAAACCTCTCTTGTCCACTATAAACAAATTAATGATTGTGGATTTATACTAGCAGCAACTAAACACCGTTTTTTTCGCCACCTTGGGTCGAGGACCATGAATATATAACATGGAATAGACGTGAAAATCCAAGTTTGTTGAGTGAGGTGAGAAGTAGGAGTGCTCAAAATGGAAATCCAAGTTTATAATCCAAACCAACACTCTACCATTCTGAAACACTTCAGCATGATAAGCTCATAAATGGACTTTCCCCGTTTGTGAGGGAATTATCCATCTCTGACCAATCCACCATGAGAGGGATGATCCATCTCAGAAAAGACATGATGAATTTTGTTTCCAAAAACATTGTCGTATACATAACCACATCCTCCCACTTGCTCGCATTTAAGTCAATCAGACTTGGGTAGGTGTAGCATGGTTTGGGAATTGTGAGATTGCCACATGAGGGAATGTGGAGCAATTTCTAGAGAAAGGCTCTAATACCGAGGGTCACCACCCTATAAATCATATATAATACATGCATGCCAATTATAACTTTTTCCAGTAAATTTAAGCCGGGAAAAATCCTCATTTCAGTTATGCCTCATGTTGGGAACTGACGATGATGAGACCACCCTCATTAGGGATGTTTACTTCTACTAAGAATTTATCCTATTCCACCCAGTGCATGGTTTCTTGTAGGTCCTCATTACATGTCATCACCAACTAAGACTCATCAAATGTTGTGTGTCACTCTGAACTACCCCAGTTCACCAATGTGTCTTCCACCTTATAACCTTCTCATCGCGTGTGAATAGGACTAACATAGTCGAATTTGGACAACAAATATTTAATTTTGTTGACCACATCGTGGAGGTGCCAATGTGGATCAATTGATATGTTAGGTGAATGAGTAACAATTTGCGTACACAATGGATGACTATTTGAGAGTCACCATGAACATGAATCAAACGATACCCTTCTCTCACGGCTATTTGCTAACCTTTCTCAAGAGTCAAAAGTCCTGCAATTTTATGTGTTGTCATCCTGCAGGAAAAGGAGAAAACATGTAAGGGATTAGAATTGTCTACCCTAAAAATCCCTCCATAACTTGTAATTCCCAAATTTCCCTTAGAAGCTCCATTAAAGCTCAATTGGATGAAAGCTCTTAGGGGTGGAAAAAATGAATTTTGGTTGGGGTAATTTCATCCATGAAGTACGTAGGAAAGAGTGAAACATATTGGGATGGAAATCAAGGCCTTTTAAGATGAGATCCTCATACTCGTCGACTTGCTAATCCTCCAAAGCATGAGGGGAAACCAACAATGATATTTTTGAGAATAACTTCTTGCAAAGTGACATAGACCTATTTTTCCCTTCAAAAATTATGAAATTCCGCTCATTCAACAATGTCCACAGAGTAAAACCCATAACCAAGTATCAAGATCATAAATGTATTATCCACAACATAATTGAATGGAAAATACCATTATGGAGGGTTGAGAACATGATGAAACAATATAGTTTGTCGTAGTGAAGCTTCCCAAATGTTACCTCCGACAAATGACACACATACAAAGAGCTTGCTGGAATTTAATAATCATGAACTAACTTAATAAATATAACCCCTATTCTTACACAAAGCATTCATAAGATGGGGTGGTGGGTGCATCCCTCTTGGTGAGTTCTTAACGTGACCACGACCACCAACACATGGAATCCCCTCCTAGTCAACCCGTCTGGAATTTTTTCCCCAATATTTTGAACCATTAATGTTAAATAATTTTCTTTTTTTTTGAATTTGACTATGCACAAAAGTTTTGATTATTGTTAATGTCTACTCATAATATATATATTTTTAATTTCTTATTCAGCTTTCAGTCACGACGAATCAATGAATTGGGCAGAAATGATTGAAGATATTTCATTTATCGATGGATAAATTTTCCACCAACTCTCCTTATTGTACATATGTGGATATAAGGTTACATGCCTAAATAAAATTATCAATGCTGGCAAAGCACAACTAGTGCCATATGGAATGCAATCGTCACTGGCCTATCAATTCTAAATTTTCAATCAATGCACATAATAATCGAGTTCCTTATAAGTCGAATGCCCTCGCATACATTACTCCATTCTCTCATTTCCTGTGAGAAAAATGGCAGCATTTAAACATTAATCCAAGTTCATCCTGATTAGATTTGTGGCCATATTTTGTTGTTCAATTCTCGCAGGTAAATTAGCATTACTTTGCATTATTTTCCTCCCTACGTTGATACATGTTTCATACAATAAAATTGTTATTCAAAGCTTTAGATTATCCTGATTAAGATGATTATCCTTCAGTTCATTATGCAGATGGTGATAAAATAGGAGTGAATTAAGGCATGGATGCAGACAATCTTCCATCTTGTGGTAACTCTGATGAAGACCAACAACATTGGAAAATCAGGATTTTCCAAGCAAATAAAGATGTAATGAAAGCTTCCGCGAATTTTGGTATCGATGTAATAGTGGGAGTTTGTAACGACGAATTGGAGGCCATATCTTCCAGCCAAGACTCAGAAAATGGTTAGGTTAATGAACACATTGTGACCTTCTATCCTGCCACCAATATCAAATACATTGATGTGGGAAACAAATTTTTTACTAGCTATGAGTACGTATCGTATCATGTTCCTGCCATGAATAGAATTTAAACCGTGATCCAGAATGCTAACATGCAGAATATCATCAAGGTATCTACCACCCATGGGATGGATGTGAGCAGCAGCTACCCGCCATCTAAGGGAGTCTTCGTAGATGATGTGAAGTACGCGATGACCCAAATACTCAAATTTTTGTGATGTCGGGCTAATACTTGTTGTGCCAAAATCTTAGCTTAGAAACCCACATTTCCAACGTCTAAGGGAGTCTTCGCAGATGATGTGAAGGACGCGATGAGCCAAATAGTCAAATTTTTGTGATGTCGGGCTAATACTTGTAGAATTTCCCACTGTAGATCAATAGATTATGCAATATACTAAAGCAAAATACAAGATCTACTTTTACAACAAACTTGCGGAAGCTTAATCGAATATGAGCAAGATCAAATAGAACACATATAACTGAGAATGAGAATTCAATCACACATGAACAAAGAAGAATAACCCGGGGAAAGCCTCAGCATAAAACCCCAATCTCTGTATTTTCACACAAGTGGAAATATGTTCAGTATTACAAAAAGAATTAGCTCACAAACTATCCTGATCTCTCTGCAATCAAAACAATACAACTCACAGACTGAATAGACACTGGATATGCCTTTCCTCAGCCCTCCAAGCCTCCTATTTCCTTGCACAGTTTTTCTTGGGGTCCAATGATGCCACCTGCGTGATTGGCCTCGTCACACACTCACTAAACTAAAGAAGTAACTGGACAATCTCTAAGGAATGAATTCCTTCTAAATGCAAGAGATATTCACAATGAAATATTCTTGCAACTGATAGTGCATTGTCCCATCATCTAATCTCAACTGGGTCTCTGTTTGAACTGACATGCATGAGTTATTTATGAGAGAATATTAAGTTATCTGAAGTGCATCAGTTACATGCATGCATGCATTAACTAACTGAACTCACAATTAGTTTAAAAAACTATTTGAACTAATATAACTGGACTTGACTTAGTTAACTGAGCCAACTAATTACAACTCATCCTTATCTCTTTAACTGATGGATAAATTCTTCAATCAATGGAGAAATTGTTGCATGTCTTCACATACACTTCATGTTTGATTTTATACAACTAATTAACTCAAGATGAATTAATTAATTATTTTACAAACATCTGCTAATATCAAATTTGATTTTTTACTTCTCTATTTTAGTTTAGGGACTAACTAAAACAGGAAGGTATCCCGCAATGCTATTTATAGCAGTGTTAAATTTAACACTTCTATATTTAGCATTTCTTGTTGCTATTTTCAACACTCCCTCTCAACAAGAAAGGGATTATCAATAACCCCAATCCTGTCTTTATGGAAATCGAACTTGCATTTTGACAATGCCTTCATCAAAATATCTGCATCATGTTACTTGGTCGAAACATACAGCAACAACATGAGCCTCTTGACCACATAGTCTTGAAGATGGTGATACCGGATATCAATGTGCTTGGACCTGTCATGAAAAACTGCATTCTTAGAGAAATTGATACAACTCTGATTATCATAGTAGATCATGGTTGGATCCATCCTCTGACCAAAAAATCCCACTAGAATCTTCTACATCCAAATGGTCTCACATGCAGCATGACTAACAACCATGTATTCAACCTCTGCTGAGCTAAGTGCAACTAAGCTCTGTTTCCTACTGTACCAGGAAACTGCAACTGAACCAAGGTTGAAGATTCCTCCAAAAGTGCTCCTTTGGTCTGATGGACTCCCTGCCCAATCTGCATCTGTGAAGCCCTAAAGTTTCACTCCCTCTATCTGTCTGTACCACAATCCGAACTGAGATGTGCCTCTGAGGTATCTTCGCACATGCTTCCCTGCCTTCCAAAATAGCTTGGTAGGCTGAACCATAGCTTGACTCAGTTGGTTCATTGCAAATCATAAGTCGGGTCGTGTGTTCACCATATACATAAGTGAACCCAATAGCTGTCGATAAATAGTAGCCACTACTACAACACCTGAAGTAGCATCCTCCTTCATCTAGTTCCCAGCTAGAGGAGTCTGCATGGGCTTGCACTTCTCCATGTGAAAGCACCTGAGTATCTCATTGGCATACTTTCCTTGAGACACAAATACTTCACCATCTTTCTACCACACCTCCATGCCTAGAAAGTAGTGCATAAGACCCATGTCTTTCATTTCGAACTCTCTTGCAAGGTCCTCCTTGCAAGACTGGACTAGCTGATCATCACCTGTGAAAATCAGATCATTGACATAAAGAAAAATGATCAATGGATTACCTTCTACCATGATGTGGTAAAGGTTCACATCTGCTTCACTCTTGGTGAAGCCCAACCTGGTGAAATAGCTGTCGATCCTGGTGTACCAAGCATGGGGTTCTTGCGTTAGCCCATACAAATCCCTCTTGAGTTGGCACACATGCGACTCATGATCGAAGGTCTAGAAACCCTCTGGCTGCTCAATGTACACCTCCTCCTCAATCTTCCCATTAAGGAATGTTGTCTTCACGTCCATATGATGGATATTCCAACCCATCTGAGCTGATAGTGCCAACATCAATCTAATAGATGAGTACCTTGCTACAGGAGCAAATGTCTCATTGTAGTTGATCCCCTCGACCTGTGAGAAACCTCGGGCAACAAACCTTTCCTTATGTTTCTCAACACTATCATTAGCTGCCTACTTTACCTTGTAAAGCCATCCGGAACTCACAACTGACTTTCCCTGAGGTCTTGGGACAACATCCCACACACTATTCCCAGTGATAGAGTCATACTCCTCTACCATTGCATCAACCCAGACTGGTTGATGCACTGCCTCCTCGAATGAAGAAGGTTCAGACTCTACACACTCCCCAACCAAGGCCATGTACGCAGTGTACCGCTCGGGAAACCTCCTCTGTCTGCACTGAGAAGATGGTTGTCCCACATTCTCTTGTGCATCCATCATCAACCTGTCAGCTTCCCTTCAGAATTTCCACCCATCTCTAGAAGTCTCAGCATGAGTGGATGTCTGCACTCCCAGATCCTCTGCATGCAGATGCTTCGCATCAATCTGAGGCTCCTCCTCCTTAGGAACTAAAAGTTCCTCCTCTGCATGCAACTTGAGATCCCTCTCAAGTGATACGCACATGGATTGAACTTTAGATCCCTGCGTACCATTGTCCTCTGACTGGTAGGCTGGTACACCCGATAGTTATGGGGTGTATCAGTGTACTGCACAAGTATTCCCAACGCAGCTGTTGGATCTAACTTCTTCCAGGAATCTTTGGTCACATGATAGTAAACTAATGATCTAACGATTCGAAAGTGACTCACATCTAGTCGCTTCCCAGAAAAGGCCTCCATAGGTGTCTTCATTCCCAGTATACGGTGCGGGCTTCTGTTCTGCAAGTATACTGCTGTATTTCATGCCTCGGCCCCACAAATGCAATGGTAGGCTTTGGTCATGCAACATCACTTGAGCTGCTCCCACAATTGATTTGTTCTTCCTTTCGGCCACCCCATTCTATTGTGAGTTATGGGGTGCTGTCAACTCCCGTTTAATTCCTTCTGCAGCACAGAAGTCCTTAAACTGTTGGGAGACATACTATCCACCATTGTCGCTACGAAAGGCTTTTATTTTCTTTCCAGATTCTATCTCTGCCAAGGCTTTAAACTCACAAAACCTCAAGAAGGTCTGATCCTTCTTTTGGATAAAGTAGATCCAACATCTACGAGAAAAATCATCAATAAAAATAACATAGTACCTTTGTTTAGCAGTGGAGGCTGTATAGAATGGTCCACAAACATCTGAGTGAACTCGCTCCAGGATTGCTCTAGCTCTACTGTCTCGATCCAGAAAGGAAGATTTCGCATAACTACCCAAGGTACAACCTTTGCATGTATTCATCTGCTCCAGTATTCCCTTAGTAACTCCAATAGAAATTTGTTGCATGATCTTCAGGGCTCCATGGTGCAAGTGGCCCAATCTTCTATGCCATAGCTCGCCAACATCTTGGCTCTGCACCATCTTTGCTTTGGAACTCAATGCAGCATAGTCGTCTTTCTCTAACTTGTAGAGATTCTTTACTCGAATCCAGATTCGCTTGGTCTGTCCAGTACCGATATGCCTCAGGAATACCTTTCCTTTACTAAAGACTACATCATAGCCTTTATCTTCTAGCATAGCGATAGACATAAGATTCTTCTTCAGACTTGGTCTGTACTTTACATCAGTCAAGGTGAGGGGAGCTCCATGCTCCCTCTAAAACACAACCATACCTTCACCTGAAACACGGTACTTTCCATCATCACCCATCTTGATCTACATCTGGAGATCCTTCTCCTCCAAGATGTTGAAAAGATTCTTGTCACCTGACATGCGGAATGAAGCTCCACTGTCTAGGTACTACACACATCCCACCATGGATGAAACCATGCATGCAATAAGAGAGAAATCCAACTCAAACTGTGAGGCCACTGCCTCACCATAAGATCCCTTCAAGGATCTCTTCTTGAATTTCTTTTGTGGAGAATTCGTAGCATAATGGCCCACTTCATGACAATGAAAGCATCGCACTTTTGATTTGTCAAATTCTTCCTGCCATGGGAAGAACTAGATTTGGAATGGATGCCTTCCCTTTCCCTTTCCTTGCCTTACTCGCTAAGGCTAGATTTTCCTCATCATCTTGCTTTGATGAGGATCCATCTCCCTCTTATCTCCTCCTGCATCAGATCCAACCAAAGTCGTTCCCAATCTGGCAGTTTTTCTCTTCAATTAACTGAGTCTTGGTAGCTATGCCAGCTTTTAGGAAGACTAAGGAGTGCAAGACTCACCATGTCATCATCGGTTTTCATGATCCCTACACTTCCAAGCTCATCCCTGCAGGTGGTGAGCTTGTTTAGATATGTAGAGATCTAGTCGCCCTTTTCACACTTGATTTTCCGAAGATTGTCTTTCAGCGCCAGCTTCCTCTGATCGTTGCTATTCTGATATAGATCTTTTAATATTTTCCACATTGAAAACGATGTCTCCTTCCCATGGAGGCTCGAGACTATGTGATCTCAAACTCCCTCCAGGAGGATTCTCCTTGCTTTGGCTACACATCTCTTCCATTCCACCAATTCTGTAGCATCAGATGCTGCGAGCTTGGGGACTTCTTGATCAATGAAGTCCTTTAGACTTCTATCCTCTAAAACTATTTCCATGCAATCCTTCCAGGCTATATAATTCAAGCTACCATCAAGGGCATAATCGAGTCTTAAACTGTTGAATGCCATTGGTGAAATTGAGATGTGATAAGAACTCGATTTCTATATTCAGGAACCTCAAACTTCGAACTTCTTCCTTCTTGTATATTGTACTTCACCTTTGATCACCTTTGCTCTAATACCATGTAGAAGTTCCCACTATAGATCAACATATTATACAATATACTAAAGCAAAATACAAGATCTACTTCTACAACAAACTTGTGGAAGCTTAATCGAATATGACCAAGATCAAATAGAACACATATAACTGAGAATGAAAATTCAATCACACATGAACACTAAAGAATAACCTGGGGAAAGCATCAGCCTAAAACCCCAATTTCTGTATTATCATACAAGTGGAAAGATGTTCAATATTACAAAAAGAATCATCTCACAAGCTATCTTGCTCTCTCTCTGCAATCAAAACAATACAAATCACAGAATGAATAGACACTAGATATGCCTTCCCTCAACCCTCCAAGCCTCCTATTTCCTTACGCAGTTTTTCTTGGGGTCCAATGATGCCACTTGTGTGATTGGCCTCATCACACACTCACTGAATTGAAGAAGTAACTGCGCAATCTGTAAGGAATGAATTCCTTCTGCATGCAAGAGATATTCACAATGGAATATTCCTGCAACTGATAGTACACTGCCCCATCATCTAATCTCAACTGGGTCTCTATTTGAACTGACATGCATGAGTTATTTATCAGAGAATATTCAATTATCTGAAGTGCAACAGTTACATGCATGCATGCATTAACTAATTGAACTCACAATTAGTTCAACAAACTATTTGAACTAATCTAACTGGACTTAATTCAGTTAACTGAGCCAACTAATTACAACTCAATATAACAACTCATCCTTATATCTTTAATTGATCGATAAATTCCTCAATCAATGGAAAATGTTTCATGTCTTCACATAGACTTCATGTTTGATTTTCTACAACTAATTAACTCAAGGTGAATTAATTAATTATTTTACAAACAACTGCTAAGATCAAATAAGAATTTTTACTTCTCTATTTTAGTTCAGGGACTAATTAAAATAGGAAGGTATCTTGAAATGTTATTTATAGCAGTGCTAAATTTAGCACTTCTATATTTAGCATTTCTTGTTGCTATTTTCAACACTCCCTCTCAACAAGAAAGGGATTATCAGTAACCCCAATCCTGTCTCTGTGGAACTCGAACTTGCATTTTGACAATGCCTTCGTCAAAATATTTGCATCATGTTCCTCGGTCGAAACATACAGCAACAACATGATCCTCTTGACCATATAGTCTCGAAGATGGTGATACTGGATATCAAGGTGCTTGGACCTGTCATGAAAGACTGAATTCTTAGAGAGTTTGATACAACTCTGATTATCACAGTAGATCACGGTTGGATCTATCCTCTGACCAAACAATCCCACTAGAATCTTCTGCATCCAAATGGCCTCACATGTAGCCTGACTAGCAGCCATGTATTCAGCCTATGCTGAGGGAAGTGCAACTGACCTCTATTTCCTGCTGTACCAGGAAACTGCAGCTGAACCAAGGTTGAAGATTCCTCTAGAAGTGCTCCTCTGGTCTGATGGACTCCCTCCCCAATCCGCATTTGTGAAGCCCTAAAGCTTCACTCCCTCTGTCCATCTGTACCACAATCTGAACTAAGATGTGCCTCTGAGGTATCTCAGCACATGCTTCGCTGCCTTCCAAAACAACTTGGTAGCCTGAACCATAGCTTAAGTCAGTTGGTTCACTACATAGAATAAGTCGGGTCCTATTTTCATGAGATACATAAGTGAACCCACTAGCTGCCAATAAACAATAGCCACTACTACCTCACCTGAAGTAGCATCCTCCTTCCTCCAATTCCCAGCTAGAGGAGTCTGCATGGGCTTGCACTTCTACATTGAAAGTGCCTGAGTCTCTCATTGGCATACTTGCCTTGAGACACAAATACTTCACCATCTTTCTGCCACCCCCACATGCTTAGAAAGTAGTGCATAAGACCCGTGTCTTTCATTTCGAACACTCTTGCAAGGTCCTCCTTACAAGACTGGATCAACTGATCATCACTTGTCAAAATCAGATCATCGACATAAAGAACAATGTTCAATGGCTTACCTTCTACGATGATGTGGTAAAGGTTGACATCTGCTTCACTCTTGGTGAAGCCCAACCTGGTGAAATAGTTGTCGATCCTAGTGTGCCAAGCACAGGGTGCTTGCTTCAGCCCATACAAAGCCCTCTTGAGTCGGCACACATGCGACTCACGATCGAAGGTCTCGAAACCCTCTGGCTGCTCAATGTACACCTCCTCCTCAATGTTCCCATTGAGGAATGTTGTCTTCATGTCCATCTAATTTATCCTCAAACCCAGCTGAGCTGATAGTGCCAACGTCGATTTGATAAATGAGTACCTTGCTACAGGATCAAAGGTCTCATCGTAGTCGATCCCCTTGACCTGTGAGAAATCTCGGGAAACAAACCTTGCCTTATGTTTCTCAACACTGCCATTAGCTGCATGCTTTACCTTGTGAAGCCATCTAGAACTCACCACTGACTTACCCCGAGGTCTTGGGACAACATCCCACACACTGTTCCAAATCATACAGTCGTACTCCTCTACCATTGCATCAACCCAGACTAGATGTTGCACTGCCTCCTCGAATGAAGAAGGTTCAGACTCTACACACTCCCCAACCAGGGCCATGTATGCAGTGTACCGCTCAGGTAACCTCCTCTATCTATGCTAAGAAGATGGTTGTCCCACATTCTCTTGCGCATCCAGCATCAACCTGTTAGCTTTCCTGGAGTGTTTTCACCCATCTCTAGAAGTCTCAGCATGAGTGAATGTCCCCACTCCCAGATCCTCTGCATGTGGTTGCTTCGCATCAATCTGAGGCTCCCCCTCCTTAGGAACTGAAAGTTCCTCCTCTGCATGCAACTTGAGCTCCCTCTCAAGTGATACTCGCATGGCTTTCTTCTCGTCGATACTCTCAAGTGATACTCTCAAGTGATACTCGCATGGCTTTCTTCCGTTGAGTGATCGCTGCGTACCACTGTCCTCTGACTAATAGGCAGGTACACTCAATAGTTGTGGGGTGTATCAGTGTACCCCACAAGTATTCCCAACTCAGCTGTTGGATCTAGCTTCTTCCGGGAATATTTGGTGACATGACAATAAACTAATGATCCAAAGATTCAGAAGTGACTCACATCTGGTAACTTCCCGGAAAAGGCCTCCATAGGTGTCTTCATTCCCAATATACGGTGCGGGCTTCTGTTCTACAAGTATATTGTTGTATTGCATGCCTCGGCCCACAAATGCAGTGGTATGCTCGAGCTTCTCCCACAATCAATTTGTTCTTCCTTTTGGCCACCCCATTCTATTGTGGGTTATGGGGTGCCGTCAACTCCCATTTAATTCCTTCTGCAGCGCAGAAGTCCTTAAACTTTTGGGAGACATATTCTCCACCATTGTCACTACGCAAGGCTTTTATTTTCTTTCCAGATTCTTTCTCTTCTAAGGCTTTAAACTCACAAAACCTCAGGGAGGTTTGATCCTTCTTCTGCATAAAGTAGATCCAACATCTATGAGAAAAATCATTAATCAAAGTAGGATAGTACCTTTGTTTAGCGATGGAGGCTATAGAGAATGATCCACAAACATCTGAGTGAACTCGCTCAAGGATTGCTTCAGCTCTACTATCTCGATCCGAAAAGGAAGATTTCACATACTTACCCAAGGTACAACCTTTGCATGTATTTGTCTGCTCTAGTTTTGACTTGGGAAGTCTGGTAAAAATCTGTTGCACGATCATCAAGACTCCATGCTGCATATGTCCCAATCTTCTATACCATAACTCGCCAACATCTTGGCTCTGCACCATCCCTACTTTAGAACTCAATGCAGCACAGTCGTCTACCTCTAGCTTGTAGAGATTCTTTACTCGAATCCCAATTCGCTTGGTCTGTCCAGTACCGATATGCCTCAGGAATACCTTTCCTTTACTAAAGACTACATCATAGCCTTTATCTTCTAGCATAGTGATAGACACAAGATTCTTCTTCAGACCTGGTACATACTTTACATTAGCTAGGGTGAAGGGAGCTCCATGCTCCTTCTGAAACATAACCGTACCTTCACCTGAAACATGGTACTTTCCATCATCGCCCATCTCGATCTGCATCTGGAGATCCTTTTCCTCCAAAGTACTGAAAATATTCTTATCGCTTGACATGTGGAATGAAGCTCCATTGTCCAGGTACCACACGCATCCCACCATGGATGAAACCATGCATGCGATAAGAGAGAAATCCAACTCAAACTATGAGGCCAGTGCCTCACCATCAGATCCCTTTGAGGATCTCTTCTTGGATTTCTTTTGTGGACAATTCGTAGCATAATGGCCCACATGACAATGAAAGCATTGTACTTTTGATTTCTCAAACTTCTTCCCACCATGGGAAGAAATGGATTTGGAATGGGATGCCTTCCCTTTCCCTTTCCTTGCCTTACTCGCTAAGGCTAGATTTTCCTCGTCATCTTGCTTCGATGAGGATCCATCTTTGGTGCTTCTTCTTATCTCCTCCTGCATCAGATCCGACCAAAGTCATTCCTAATTTGGCAGTTTTTTTCTTCCATTAACCGAGTCTTGGTAGCTATGCCGGCTCTTAGGAAGACCAACGAGTGCAAGGCTCACCATGTCATCATCGGTTGTCATGATCGCTACACTTCCAAGCTCATCTGTGCAGGTGGTGAGCTTGTTCAGATATGTAGAGATCTTGTCGCCCTTTTCACACTTGATTTTATGAAGCTTGTCTTTCAGCGCCAGCTTCCTCTAATCGTTGTTGTTCTGATATAGATCTTTCAATGTTTTCCATATCAAAAATGGTGTCTCCTTCCCATGGAGGCTCGAGACTATGTGATTTCAAACTTCCTCCATGAGGATTCTCCTTGCTCTAGCCACACATTTCTTCCATTCCGCCAATTTTGTAGCATCAAATGCTGTGGGCTTGGGGACTTCTGTATCAATGAAGTCCTTTAGACCGTTATCCTCTAATATTGCTTCTATGCGATCCTTCCAGGCTATATAACTCGAGCTACCATCAAGGGCATACTCAAGTCTTAAACTGTTGAATGCCATTGGTGAAATTGAGATGTGATAAGAACTCAATTTCTATATTCATGAACCTCAAACTTCAAACTTCTCCCTTCTTGTATATTGTTCTTCACCTTTTATCACCTTTGCTCTTATACCATGCAGAATTTCCCATTGTAGAACAATAGATTATGCAATATACTAAAGAAAAATACAAGATCTACTTCTACAACAAACTTGTGGAAGCTTAATCGAATATGAGCAAGATCAAATAGAACACATATAAATAAGAATGAGAATTCAATGACACATGAACACAGAATAATAACACAGGGAAAGCCTCAGCCTAAAACCCCAATCTTTGTATTATCATACAAGTGGAAATATGTTCACTATTACAAAAATAATCAGCCCACAAGCTATCCTTCTCTCTCTGCAATCAAAACAATACAACTCACAGACTGAATAGACACAGGATATGCCTTCCCTCAGCCCTCGAAGCCTCCTATTTCCTTGCACAGTTTTTCTTGGGGTCCAATGATGCCACCTGTGTGATTGGCCTCATCACACACTCACTAAATTGAAGAAGTAACTGCGCAATCTGTAAGGAATGAATTCCTTCTACATGCAAGAGATATTCACAATGGAATATTCCTGCAACTGATATTACACTGTCCCATCACCTGATCTCAGCTGGGTCTCTATCTGAACTGACATGCATGAGTTATTTATGAGATAATATTCAGTTATCTGAAGTGCAGCAGTTACATGCATACATCCATTAACTAACTGAACTCACAATTAGTTCAACAAACTATTTGAACTAATCTAACTGGACTTGGCTCAGTTAACTGAGCCAACTAATTACAACTCAATATTACAACTCATCCTTATCTCTTTAACTGATGGATAAATTCCTCAATCAATGGAGAAACTGTTGCATGTCTTCACATAAACTTCATGTTTGATTTTCTACAACTAATTAACTCAAGATGAATTAATTAATTATTTTACAAATAATTGCTAAGATCAAATTCGAATTTTTACTTCTCTATTTTAGTCTAGGGACTAACTAAATAGGAAGGTATCTCGAAATTCTATTTATAGCAATGCTAAATTTAGCACTTCTATATTTAGCATTTCTTGTTGCTATTTTCAGCAATACTTGTTGTGCCAAAAAGTCAGCTTAAAAACCCACATTTCCAAAGTTGGCAAAAAGTCGCTTCATATAATCCAATTCCAATTAAGGGAAATTAATCCCCTTCTTAATGCTCATTAAAAATCAAGTGGGAGGAGCCATCAGGGTAATACAAAACCACTAAGCTCAATACTCTTCCCTTTAATACTCTTCCTTTTAATATATGTAAACCCAAAACCTAGGGAAGAGCCACCCTTGTCCAAGACTATTAATATAGTTCTGCAATCATGACTATGGAGCAAATAGAGTTACTTATCTTTCTATAACATTAGCATGAGTCTTTAGACTAGGAAATAATGTTTACATTAGTAAATTGATAGATTAGGTTGGTTAGTTGTTGGAATTTGTTTTGAGATTTTTTCAACAATATTCTCTTTGATTAAATTTTGTTGCATATCATGGGCATTATTTATGTGTCTTGTAATTTGGGTTTCGGGTAATATACGAATTGATTTTTGATTAATTTTTGCACATGATTGCTCCTCCAATTTCTTGTTGGTATTAGAGCATGTTCTCGCTTGATTTCGTTAGGGAATGATGAGGAAGATGAGGAAGCCTCAAGTGTTATTGATTCTCTATACAAAGATTAAGATAGTGTCTGAGAGTGTTTAGATTTTGTCTGTACAAAGATTAAGATAGTGCGTGAAAGTGTTTAGATTCTCTCTGCGTGAAGTTGGATTGTTTATGAATATTATTTCTCTATGTTTGGTTTGACTCCTAGATCGACTTGCAGACAACAATGAATTAAGAATTTCACAGATCAAAGTCATTGATCACTGTGTTTGGAGAAATTGATCTTAGGCAGAGCGAGTGTGTAATACAAAGAAATTTGCATGTGGAACCATCAACAACGTCACTCCTCCCTTGCACAAGAGAGGAGTCAGTTATTGAATCAAATGTTCAAATCTGGCTGGAGCTGATAACACTCGTTATGTTCAAGGCAACGTAAATTATTCATTTGTGAGCCACCACCATGAAAGAGATTTTGTAGGATAGTGTTGTACCGACTACAACCACCCTCCAAAACTTTGACCTGCACCAATTTCGGAGCCTCCCTTGAAGAGTTTCACTTGATGACTGCACAAACTCGGGTTCACTCCATGAGCGCATGTGAGTCTTTACATCCAGCTTGCTTGTTCACTGCATTCAAGTCTCTGCATGCTGAAGTCTAAGTCATGTTTGTGACCATGTTCTGGTTATGCTCAAAGTCTTCACTTCATATGTGCTTGTTGTGTTCACTATGAAAGCATCTGTCACACTCACACACGGAGTCACATTCACTCTTGCGCAATTGCCTTCTCGATCAATGAACGATCAATCACGAGTGTTGCGCTTGTCACTTGCACCGTCAGTCAGTCATGTTGAACATGTGTGTCTGGATGGTTTGGTCATTTCGTCGTCAAGTCATGCGAGTGTGTGTTTGTATGATCACCTATGCATCTTTCGATTTTTCACACACTTAGCCATTTTTGCTGAAGTTCTGACAACCAAACTCCCCTTTGACAGCCGGACCATCACCCTGCCATTGACTCAATCGACTGTCAACCAAAATAGCGCAGAAGCACCAAGTTAGTCTTTTTAAGCTGCGCTACCCGCAAGAAATTCAATCAACTCTCATGCTGGCCACTCGGATAGTCAGACCCGGTAGTCACCCCAGGACTGACTCCCCTCAAAAATTGCTTAGAGGCCACTGACCTCACCTACTCAATTGACTGAGGAAATTGCGCAAACAGGCTGGACAGACACCAATTGTTCGTCCCTATCTCCTTCATAAAATTGTGCAGTTTTGCCAATCAGTCACCCAGACAGTCAACTAGTTATTCATATTGGAAATTGAGCAGTGTTCATGAGGAGGCCTTCCACCACCCATCAGTCAGATCAACTCAAAAATTTCGCAGAGATGATCAGTAGGCCGACCTCTCTACCTTGGTGCATTTTCTGTTGCCAGCAGCTCCTAGCAGTAGACTGCCAATTCTCTCCAGGGATTGCGTAGTTTTTGTTGCCAGTGAAACTAGTAGCCAACTGGAAGTTCCCTCTAGGAATTGCATAGTTCTGGGTGCCAGTGACCCCAGAAACCAACTGGAAGTTTGGTCCTAGAATTGCGCAGTTTTGGCTTCTAGTCTCTCAGACAATTCCCCCAAGAAACTACACAATCCCTGTGTGTTGACCCTTCATGCAGCCCAACCCATTCCACTGGAAAAATGTGCAAATATGGTTGTCCAACCCCCGCTCAATGTTCGTTCCGAAAAATTTGTAGAGCATGCCTATCTTACCTTCATACAACCCGAATTGTCCCTCCCAAAATTTGTGCAATTTTGCCTCCCAACCGAGCCATACCTCGTAGACAGTCACTGTCGACTCAGATTGCTCGTCTCCATCACTCAATGACTTTCACGTAGTTTTCATCAATAGTGCCAGGAGCCATTATCCCACTTCACACCCTTGCTGCCTCCCCTGGTTACCTGCATCTGAAGTGATCATGTGTCGTGGTAGACTAGGAGGTTTTGGATTTGATGTCATCTCATCATGAGTGACTGTAGGTATAGGTACACCAAAAAACATGGAAAGACGAAAAATGAGATGAACGAAGGGAACACATGCAGAAGGACAAGTTTACCAATGGATGAACGAATGAAGCATGTGAAGCGGACGAATGCGACAAACATGCACATTTTCAAACATATGAACATGTCAAGCCTTCCAGTATGCAAGCAAGGAACAACATGTTAAAGCTTCATCAAGCGATCCAAGGACCATCGAAGACTCTGAATACTTCACCATGTGGAGATGAAGCTATGATACACCATGAAGACATCCATCACCCAGTAGCACTGTAGCTCAACATGCACTCCGGCAACAGCAGAAATGTATCAGCACTGTCATTTCAGGTCATGTCGAGTGATGTCTCCCACATCTCCACTATGGGCTATGTTGTCAATCAATGTGATGTAATGTGGAAAAAGACCCACTTGTTGAACAAAGAGTCATGTAAGTCGAAAATTCATGGAAGTCAAATGGTCATGAGGGTAGTCGAGCAGCCATAAGGGTCAATTTCACCCTTGGCTATAAATACCCCCTCATTTGTACATGCAAAGGACTTTCACCTCAGCTCCTCCCACATAGCCAAAAGAGTAATATTTTCTTTGAGCAGTAAGTAGTGGCTCCAACGCCCCACACTCAAGGTTAGTGATGTATGGTGTAACGATGTGTCTTGGAACTTTTGCTTAATTCAAAACCTCGTAACAAGCCAACACATTATTACACATGTATTCTATCTGTTGTAAGACTGATCTTTAACACTTGTAATGCATGTTGCTTTAACCTGTGTTCTACATTTGAACTACTTCATTTGTTGTAATGCATAATCTATTAATGGAAATGTGTTGTATATTATGTTAACGCTATCTCGCCTGTGTAGACTACTCTCCCAGACACAAGACATACCTTTCACATGAAGCTTGCTTTAATAACCGTTGCGCTCATTCAGACTGATTCATTGAGTGTTGTACGTGTTATCTTACCTTGTATGTTGTGATTTGCCCGATCTGTGTGGACTGCTCCTCTGGAAGTTGTGCATGTCATGTTGTGTTGTGTGTTCTTACCAATGTTGGGGCTACTCCAAATTGACCTAGAACTCACTCTCACCCTCACCCTCCACAATGAAAGAACCATTGACACAAGTGACACTTACACAAACCAGGCACGTGAACCTCACTTCTCGAAGACAAAGCAAACCAATCTCCTATGCTAACAAGCAAGATTTGAGGAAAATCCTTAAGACAATGGAAACCAGGCCATCATACCGGATGGGACTCCCACACCAAATGGTGTGAGGTCTAGTTTGGACTTCATACCTGGGTGATCCCTTAAATGTTGATGGGTTTAGGACCGTTAACAGATAGATATCATGCTATATATTGTTCAAGGTGTTCAGGGCCATGGGGCTACCCTCATCTGTGTTTATCTGATAATCCTAGCAACAGTGGGCATTTATCAATTATCAAGATCCATCTTGGCCTATTCTTGTGCAACAACAGATCAGTGCAGCATTCGATTTTGTTGTCACTATGCTGGATGGATGATCAGGGAGTTGTTGAATCCTCCAAGTGTTTGAGAAACCTCAATGCAAGTGGTTGGCATGTGGAGGATCATCACTTCTATTAATTGAATTATATGCATTGGGGTGCTCCTAAGGTGTGGTATGGGGTTCCAAGTAGTGTAGATTTGCAGTTGGAGCAAGCAATGAGAAGCAATTTGCCACATTTGTTTGGAGAACAACCATACTTGTTACATAAGTGGGTCACTAAGTTATCTACCTCAGTTTTAACTTCAGAGAGTGTACTAGTTTATAGGTGTGTACAAAATGTTGGATAATTTTTACTTACCTTCCCCCGAGCATACCATGCTAGCTTTAATTGTGGTTTCAATTGTGTCAAAGTTGTAAATGTGGCACAAATTGATTGGTTACCACATGGGCAGAGTTTTGTACAGATTTATTGAGAATAGTGTCGCAAGACATCTGTATCACTTGTTAAGTTACTATTAGGGGCATCAAGAGTGGTTATGGAATCTCTTTGTGAGATATTAATATTGAGAAAAAGGAACTCTCCAAATTATGAATGGCAGGGATTTTGTGGACAAGATGGCATATTCACAAAGGCTTTCAAGACACGTGTTGAGATGGAGCGTGCTAGAAGAGTCTATCTCTCAAATCCTTCAAGGAGGAATTTCAATAATAACATATTTTCTGGACTAGAAAGACTATGAGATATAGATCACAACGAGAAATTTATGCATAGGGGATTTGCAAAGCCCTGTCTTTTCAATAATGAGAAATACAAAGCCAAGGTTGGATATAGTAAGGGAAAAGCATAACTTCATCTATTCATTGTTTTATGGGCTATATGCCCATCTACAATGGTGATTGGGAGATCTAAACGTTTGGGAGGAAATATGTTTCAGCATTGACAATTTCTAGAATAGTTGTTTGCTACATGATTGGGTGGTTTTTTGCATTTAGCTTGTTTTAATCAGTTTATAATTCATATTTTTTTCATGTGAAAAAATTATAGTATATAAAGGCCAATTATTGAATAAAGTAATCATAATTTAAAATAACAGCTTCTCACTGTTCTTCGATGGTGAGAGAAAGTATCACTAGTAGGTTCTCAATGTTATTCGGTGCTGAGACAACGTACTACTAGTTTGATTGTGTGAGTCTTTTATATGATCATGGGTATTGTTGTAGTTTGGGCTTCAAGAGCTTCGATTATAGGTTATGTTATGAGATCCATGTGTGTAGAAAGGCCAATGACATAATTTACTACTCGATAGAGTCCAATATTGAGATTATCCTTCAGGATATTGAGAAACATCAATTATACAAAGTTTATCAAAGATGGTTAGAGCTGATTATGTCTTAAATGAGTTGAATGGGAAGCTCAAAAATTTTGGTGGTGAAAAAAGCATTGTCCAGGAGACTTTAGAGGTACCATAAGTGCCTAGAAAGACCAGTGAGACAAATGTTACATGTGAATTGTAATTTCTCATTTTTGTATTAATCTTTGTAATGATGTAATGAAAGCATTAAACAGGGGACTTGAAAATAATGTTTACATTAGTAAATTGATAGATTAGGTTGGTTCGTTGTTGGAATTTGGTGAGATATTTTCTCAACAATATTCTCTTTGATTGGAATCTATTGGATCTCATGAGCACTATTTATATGGCTTGTAATTTGACTTTTGGGGTAATATATGAATTGATTTGTGAGTAATTTGTGCAAATGATTGCTCCTCCAATTTTTTTGTCCTTGTTAGAATATTAATCCCAATGCCATCTATGCATATTCATGTGACGTCTATGCCTATTCATGTGATGACGAATTCAATGTTAGTCGACAGATTCACTATCGAATCTCGGACTCAGATTATGTATACATAAACTGATGTTGAATGTAATCTTCAAGCTCTCTTAGAGAGTCTTCAAGCTCTCCTTGGTGAGTTTCAGTAGTCCTAGCTTGTACTATTTGATTTATTCCTCAAGCTCCTGCCAATCTGCACGTGACCAAAGGTTATGACCTTGATCTCTGACCTTTTCTATTATGCGCCACTCCTTTATGCACCCCGGAAAAATCTTTCGAGACAGGGAAGCTTGCTCTATTGTTCTCGTCAATTAATGAAATGGCTCCACGTCGTTTCCCTCACATGTCATCCCAACCCATCTAATATTTCACGCAATGGACTACCTATTAGAGAGACTACGGGGAATGAGAATTAGTCTCATCAATTGTCATTCCCAACCTCCATCAATTGTCGTGCTCAGCTCTTTATAAAAGCGTGCAAATAACAAACCTCTTGGAGAAGTCAGCATCTTCTTCGCCCACTTTTCACTCTTGTCCTTTGATAAAGAAACCCCACATCATCTTAGAATTCGACACGTTGGCTACTCTTCCACTTGAGCCCGACTCTTTCCAATGACGCACAAAGGCTTGGGATTCCTGAAGGAGTCCACACTCCTTTGTCGGCTCTTTTCCAATTGCGCAACCAATATATTAGCTCTAAATCATCTAGAAGCTTTGAATGTTAGCTCACTTCCACATCCGTTCGGTGCCTCCTCATCCCGACATTCCCTTATACGCTCCCTCTTCGATATTCCAGCAAAGACATATGGGGACACATCACCCCAACACCATCTCTTGATGGGATTTTTATGACATAACCTTGATCCTTTGTTTCCCCGATGCTATCAATTGACGTACTCCTATCGACCTTTAAAGAAACTAAGTGTTCTTCTCCTCCTTCATTATGTTCTTGACTTCAATTGCATGATTCTAGCACAATAGCACTCTTCCACAACCATTCACAAAACCCACTAGAACAGCAACCTTTCATCACGCTGCTCGTTTATCACACAACTGGTCTCATGCCTCCATCCTTCTCTTGCGTCTTTCCTCTACAAAACTTTAATTCTTCACAATAATTGAATTCCTCTACTTTTGTTGCATTGTCTTTCTAAACCGAACTCTCCCTCCCGAGCTTAACTTCGCATGTTGCAAACACCAGGACTATTTTCATAAAGATAATAAAATAATTGAGTTTGAAGAGAGGCTCAACTTGTGTGGAGAACTAGAGATTTCCTCTCATTAATCTCTGACTATACAATAATTACATATAGGCGTATGAGCCTGATTTACAATGAATTGACCCTTATCGGCCTCATGGACATATTCGGCCTCCAAATCCTTTCTTTTCTCCTCTCCTCCGTCCATTCACTCCCTTGAATTCCTTTTGGACTTAGAACTAAAAAAATATACAAAAGGATAGTGAACTAAAATTAGTTCAAATCATAATTTACTCAACTAATAAGCTCCTAGAAATCTTTTAGATTTGCAATTTTTTTTTCAAGAAATCTATCATATCCAAAAATATTTCTAACTCACTTAATCTCTTGAAGCCTTTTACATTAATATTACAAGTTTTATAGAATTCCTCAAAAATATAAAAACTTACAAATGATTAACAATTAAGGACCCAACTCTCTTAGTAAAGGAAAGACCTCTATGTCTTAGTAAAAAATATTTAACTTGGAAGTTGGATATTCCTACATCATTCTGTCACAAAATCTTGTCCCTTCATAGCTAACATCTATCCATACTTTGTTAGAAAATTATATATTACCGAGCAATGGAACACATAAAATATTGCAGAAATATAAACACAGAAAACACATAAAACAAGAGAGACACAGATATACGTGGTTCACCCAGTTTGGGCTATGTCCACCCCGAACAGCCAGTCTTTCCTTTCTATTATCCAGAAAAATGAAGAGACACAACCTACAACAGATCCGCTGTAATATCCTCTGTTTTCTCTCACAGTTTTGCCTCTCTTTTTCTCGCTCACCGAATACACATCTATTACACAGCCTCAAATACAATGCCCTTATACAAAGATAGGGGTTGCCTTCTAGGGTAAAAAACCCTAAACTAAACATAATTTCTACCATCAGATCATCCACCTAATGAATGGCCCAGATTGACTAGAAATTACTATACTTTTACAAGGCAATTTTACATCTGTTTTTAGTTTCGGGGGCACTGCCCCCGAGCCCCCGTGGGGGGACCACTAGCCCCCGGACCCCCCAGCTGGGGGGGATCGGCCCCCCCGGTCCCCCACGGGGGGTACAAGTCCCCCCGCAACCCCCCGCGTGGAGGGGTTTACAAAATTCCTGGGGTATACATCTGGCTGAAACAGATACCTCTGAACAATCATGCTCCACACACAACATACTTCAGCTACATCGGCCAAAGAAACGACATATCTTTGGATTACGCTATGTTTAAGTCTACACTTACTATGGTCCAAGATGGAGATCACAACTACACCAACTTGTTCGATGCCATCGTTGATGCTCTTTTCTCGACTATGGAAGCCTTGGAATTTTCCAATGTCTATATCTTCATTAGTGAAAGTGGATGGCCTTCTACTAGCATGGATGTGGCCACAATTGAGACTTATAAAAATAATCTCATTAAACATGTATTACGAATTCAGGAACACCAAAGAGTTCAGAATGAGCATAGACACATGATTTCACACTTTTCAATGAGGATTTGAAACAAGGCGATGAGACAGAGCGACACTTTGGACTGTTCTACCCTAATAAACAACATGTATACTCTATCAAATTCTCACCATGAGTTGTGTTGGAATCCGCATCACCTGTTATCCTAGTCGATGTGGACAAGTCCTTTTTTTTTTTTTTTTTTTTCTTTTTTTTTTTTTTTCAGTAAGAAAAAACCACTGCATTTATATAAATAAGTATAAACTAGTACATCGGTCCAGGAACATATTATCTCTGTGCATATCATCCTTATAGATCTTTCCTCTTGCTTTCATGAGGTTCTATTCTATCCCATCACCATCAAACAGGTTACAGTAAAGAAAAAGTGTCGACTATCCTATATATTAGACAAACATATACTTCATCAGCTATTCATTCAGTGATCCCATATAGTCGGGTTGTCCCAAACAGACAAAAAGAACAAAAACATAAAACCAAGCCGAAAAAAAACCATCAATCTACATAAGACTAGACATAACATAATTATCCTATCTAGGGAGGGGTAAATTCCCCACATCCAAAATATTGTTGCCCAGTCCTATCTCTATATACATCCCGTCTAATGTATCCATTGATCTCATCTTTGACAGCTTCTCATCATTTTGGTTGTATTCCCTCCTAATGTGCTGAATCAAGTAGCTACTATAAGAGCCCCATAAAATACTAATATGATTGAGCCATCCCTGTAGGTGGAGTTGTGTGATATTTATTTTTCCCAGAATGTGTTCAATGATAGCCATTGAGTCCCCAAATATATGGATATTGGGGATGTACAAATATGTGGTTAAAAAGAGAAGTCCCCATAATGCAATAATTTCAGCCTTCATATTTGTACCCCGGCCATGTTATAGACATTTTTGGGCACTGCAACCCCAATCATACATGTCCATAAAACAAGGGCTCCTAAGTCCCTAAAAGTGTTGCTTCACACCCTAAAGAAACAAGGTCAGCTGATTATATCATCTCCCAGAAGTTCTCCACAGAAAACTGCTCAAAACTGGTCAAAGCTGGACCATACAGACTGTCGAGTGCAGAGGGTGCGATGCATCTCACCTGCTCAGTGAAAAGGTTGCGATGCATATTGGAAAGCCCTTCTGTAGGATGCGATGGGAGAGACTAGACAAATGGCAAAGACAGTTTGCATGGTGGATCGTCATGGAATCTTCCAGAAACTTCTCCTATGACAATTTCCTCTCTGAATTCACCCAGGGATGAGTAAGAGATCATCAATCTCCAAGTGGAATCAAGAACTACCAGAGAGAGGACACTAATCAAAATCCCAGAAGCTGACTCACCCCCCTGCAATCATCTATATATGGATCCCTCATCCCAGAGATCTGGAGGTTGGAATTTTGTATTTTGTAAGGAAGTGCTATTGGTTTCTTGGTGGAACATCATAGTGTTGGGTGATCTAAGCTTTTCATGAGGTGAAGAAGGGATTTCATGCTAAGAGGATGACGCTCGGTCAGAACAAATGGTTGTAATCCTCTTTGCTATTCTTGATATTAATAAAGCTATTCAAGTTTTCCTCCACATTCTTGTATGTTTGATGATATATGCATTTGTGTGGTCAATATATATCTGGTCCTATATTGTTTATGATTGTAGATCTCTGTTCTTCGATATTATTGTGCTGCTTTGATCCCACAGGTGCTCTTTGAAGCCGGGTAGACGAAGGAAAAGCGGCAAGGATCTGTCAGAAGGGAGAGGAACCAAGCAAGGAATCAAGTGCAAGACTAAGGTTGGTGTCCTTTGTTCCCCTCTTATCTACTTCTCATAAAGGAAAGTGAAAGTAGTTTTAGTTTGTTTTTTTCTAAGATAGCTACCAATCTTAGTGGGACTAGCAGCTCCTAGTGGACACTAGATTTCCCGATAACAAAATGGCGACCATACTGGGGAGCGAATAGGTTGTTTGCTTGTCCATATTTGTTTGTTTTATAAACTTACAGACGGAGCCTAAAGTTAAGCCAGCTAGCCTTTGAACTGCATTTTCTATGCAAGTGCAAAGTAGATCAATGCTGCTTCAGTCTATCTCCGTGTTTTTTTTATAAACTAAACAAGCGATTTGCAAACATTCTAATTTCCCTAGTGGTGGCTCTAGTAACCTCATTAGATCAGCCCCTGTGATTTCTATTTACTGACTATCATTAGCTCGGCCTAAATCCCTGAACTAAGCTGCAAACTGTGACTCGGAACCAAGTTGAAGTCTCGTCCCTGGACCATCGCACTTTCTCCTCTTGGGAATCTGGATGCATCGCACCTCCCGTGTGCAGTAGGTGCGCTGCATCGCACTTTCCCTGTGTTGCAGGTGCGTTGATCAGACAAGACCTCTTCTGCTCTCAGATTTTGGTTTCTGTGTTCACTCTCTTCAGCTTTCTTCAGGAGTTTTGCTATTTGTGATCAATATACCACTGTAGAAACTCCCTTATTTTGCATGATTCCACCTCCATAGTTATTATTCTAGAATGTTTTAGAATTAGCATATTGTTGTAACTAGATATGACTCTCCAAATGTGTCGTATCTTAGGCTCTATTTTAGGAGATTAGTTAGCTAGTTGGTTTGAATAGCATTTATTGTAAATGGACACTTGTTATTTAATAAGTGATCCATAATTAGAGGTAGTTAGGACATGGAGCTTATATATAGGTCATTGCAAGAGTGTTTTGTGTGGTTCGGGTGTAAACTCTTGCAAAATCAATTATGTAATTGTTTTTTTTATTAATAAAATTACGCGTCTGAGGACACTTCTGCCATTATTGTGGTATCAGAGCTCCAGTAATGCAGCTGATGTGAAAAGGAGATTCCAGCTCTACAAGTTCTTGAAAAACTCCATTGAATTGATCAACAAATGCTCGGCAAAATCCATTAGTAAGTTTTGAAAAGACACCAATCTCACTGGAATTTTCAAACTGGGTTCTGGTAGCCATGCTGCACAGCCAAAGAGATGATTTACTCCACAGAGTATTATAGCTTTGAGCTTACAGCCGTAAGTAGATAGCAGTGCGTATTGCTGCAAGCTTAAAGTGATGTTCGTCCTGGCAAATTCGCACTTGATCCGGGGATCGAAATTTCAGAGTAAAGTAGTCTTCTGTACCCAAGCCAATAGATGTATATCACACTGAAATGTTAATCGGTAAGAGAGGACTGATCATATAATCGAGCAACAGCCAGTGACAAGTCGCTGTTTGGTATAAGCACCCGTGTGGTTACCCGTGGTGGAGGGTTTACTGGTTCAATTGCAAACTTCTCAGAAGGATTAAATGAACGTGGAAGAAGCCGACGTGGGGACAATAACACAAATCAAGCAGATAATAAGAAGCAATATCAACTAGACCTGGACAAAATCATGCGTGGTGAAGATGCACGGACAACAATCATGATCAAGAATTGACGAATTGACGAGCGAAATAACAATGGTGCTGGAAGACTGATTTTTAGTGGTCTCATTTTGCTTCATCAAAAGTGCAGAGACCTTTGTTCATTTCTGTAATTATAGAGAGGCAACATGATTAATTAGTTTGTGTTGAGAAGCCGGCAATATACTCAGGTAAATCGACAACTACAAAGGACTTGTGGTAAACATCGAGTCTCCTGCTGAATCGAGCCTGAGCAAGTGTACAGGTGGATACGCATCGCCAACCTACCAGCAACAAGCCAGCGTGAGCCAGCCTGCCAGCAACAAGCCAGCATGCCAGCAATTAGAAATATTTTTTAATTTTGTAATGTTAATGGAGTGATAAGGTTTTTTGATTGTTTGTAATTCTTGTGGAGAGATAAGGAATATTATATTGTTTTTTTTTTGGGAGAAATCTGGTGATTTTTTAATTTTGGAATTTATGATTTGTGGAGTAATAAGGTGATTTGTAAATTTTTGGAGTAATAAGGGGATTTTAATTGTAATTTTTTAAAGGGGATAAGTGTAACTCAAAGTAATTTTACTTTGAGGGGGGGTAACTTTTTTTTACCAGATTGTGCAAAAGCACCATTGTAAAAGTCAAATTTTGAAAGTTGCCTTGTAAAAAATTTGAGATATTGACTAGAGCCAAGTGCAAAGCTCAGTCAATTTTCTCCTGTTTTGACGACTATTCGAGGGTCAAGGCCAAGCCCCGATAGATCGTGTTGTTTTTTGCGTGGTGTGTTGTGTTGACTATCTTGTCATTTCTGTTCTGATTCTTGGTGTGACGCTTCAACGCTAAAATGTCTAAGTTGATTAATTTGTTTTCTGATTCCGACAAACTTGAAGGCACCAAATCTTATAAAACATGGCATCGTCTCATCGAAAGCACACTCATTTACAATGAATTATGGCAGGGAATATGTGATGGAGATGTTAAGCCGAATAAACCCACAGATGCAGCTGCACTAGCAAAATGGGAAATCAAGAATGCTAAAGCCTTAGCTCTTATTAAATCGTCTGTGAATGATGAAATGTATGTCCATATAGAAAATGCTATAGATGCATGGTCTGCCTTGAAAACTTTTAAAGACCTCTTTGATACACAGCCTGAATCAAAGAAAGTTGATCTATAATTAAAATTGTTGCAACAAAAATTAATTGAAGGCGGTGATGTTCTTGAGTATATCTCAAGACTTAAAAATATTAAGCAAGAAATTATTAATGCTGGTTTTCCCGCAATTGATGATAGCTTTATGGTCACAATTGTAATTGCTGGACTTCCTTCTTCCTACACACATTTTTTAGAGACTCTACAAGTAACTAGGAAACTAGAGAAACTAAAGTTTGATGAGCTTTGTGAAATGTTGAGTCAACATAATAAAACTTTTGGGAAGAAGAAGAAAGTTGGTGAAGATGTTTTTCTCACAGAGGCCAGCACTAGTAAGTCATCAGCAGATAGTTCTCGAGGAAGAGGTAGATGGAATCAGAATCAAGCAGCACATAATCGAGGTCGAAGCCAAAGCAGAGGAAACAATTTTAACAGAGGAGGAAGAAATAATTTTCAAGGTAGAGGAAACAACCAAGGAAGAGGCAATTTTCAAGGACAAGGATATAATAATCAAGGTAGAGGACAATCTCAAAATAGAAGTCAAAGCAGAGGCAGAGGACAATCTTCAGGAAGAGGAAGAGACTTAAGTCAAATTGTGTGTCGAAGATGTAACAAAGTTGGCCATTATGCTGAAGATTGTCGAACATCACTTAATAAAATTCCCAAGTTTCAGCAGCATTCGGCACAATTTGCAAATGATCAAGATGAAGATAACTTCGAATATGTTTTTACTTCCTCACCAGCATCACAACTTTCATCCCATCTTAGAAGTGACTATGAAGATGCCTGGATCTTGGATTCTGGGGCAACTCAGCACATGACTTGTCGATGTGATTTTTTCTGGAATTTTCAAGATTTCCAACTTAATTCCATTTTTCTTGCTGATGATACAAAACATACGCCTTATGGAAAAGGAGTAGTAAAAGTTTTTATCCCTGGCATTGGAGAAAAAATGATTTCCAATGTATGGTATGTACCGAGTTTTAAGAAAAATTTGCTCTCTTTAGTCACGATTCGACAAGCAAGACATCAGGTGATTATGGAAGATGGTTTAGTCAAGATTAATTCAGTCAAACAGAACTTGAAAACAGTCATGACAGGTTTTGAAGATGGAAAACTGTTACGGATGAAAGGGACAGTTATTCCAAGGCATTCTGATTTTGCAGGGGCAGTGACTACAGGTATTTCACCTATAAGACTATGGCATGTAAGATATGGACATTTGAATTTTGAGAGTCTTTCTCAATTGCAAAAACAAGGAATGGTTAAAGGACTTCCCACATTCAAAAGGGAAAATGCAAAATGTGAAGCTTGCATTTATGGCAAACAAAATCGAGAAAATTTTCCAACAAGTTCATGGCGTGCAAATAGGCGGCTACAACTAGTTCACAGTGATGTTTGTGGTCCACTACAAACTTCATTTGGTGGTTGCAAATATTTCTTACTATTCATTGATGATTTCAGCAGAATGACTTGGGTTTACTTTTTGAAGAACAAATCAGAAGCATTTGATAAGTTTAAAATTTTTCGCCAACTTGTTGAAAATGAAGTCAAAGAAAAGATAGGTACTCTCAGGACAGATAATGGAGGAGAATTCACTTCAAATGAATTCAAAACTTATTGCAGTGAAAATGGAATAAGACGACATCTTACTAATGTTTACACTCCACAGCAAAATGGAGTAGTCGAAAGAATGAATCGCACTTTATTAGGCATGGCGCGATCCATGTTAACTTTCAAAAGGTTAAGTCCAACATATTGGGCGGAAGCAATACATATAGCTGTCTACTTAAGAAACAGATCTCCAACTGCTTCTTTAGACGGAATCACACCTTATGAAGCTTGGTTTGGTTTCAAACCTCGAGTTAAACATCTTAGAGTTTTTGGGTCAGTGTGTTATGCCTTAGTTCCGAAAGAAAAACGAACTAAGCTTGACTCAAGAAGTTTAAAATGCATAATGATTGGCTATTCTGATGAGAAGAAAGGGTATCGTCTTTTGACCAATGGGAAATTCATTGTGAGCAGGGATGTCATTTTTGATGAAACTGAGAGTAAGAGTGCTGAAGAAATTGAAAATCTTCTTCACAAGTTAGAAACTAAAGGAAGTAAAAGAAATGGAAAAATGCAAAGTCAACCAACTTCACCAAATTGGTATGAACTTGATTTTCCTTCCTCTGAAGATGAGTCATCCAGTCCATCTACATCAACAACATCATCTGGGTCTTCTAGCAGTTCATCCGCATCTCCAAGCAGCAACAGTTCTTCTGACAGTGATTCTCCACATTCTTCACCTGAACGACAAACATCAGTTTATATTAATCCTCTTTACAATGATGGGGACTTTACAGAAGCGCAAACAAGTGAGCACCAACTTCCGAAATGGGCAGTTCAACTTTTGAAAGATGTAAAGCCTGATGAACAGAATAAAATAGGCACCAGAAGGGCACATAGAAGTGAAGGCAATTTTGCCTTGATAGCAAATGATTTTACTGAACCTTCCACATACAAAGAAGCAGTAAAACATAAAGAATGGCAACAGGCTATGGTTGAAGAATATCAAGCAGTAATTGATAACAACACTTGGAAACTTGTTGATTGTCCAGCAAATGTTAAACCCATAGGATGCAAATGGGTTTACAGAATTAAGTATAATCAGAAGGGTGAACTTGAAAAGTATAAAGCACAACTTATCGCAAAAGGTTTTGCGCAGCAGGAAGGCATTGATTATGAGGAAACTTTTGCTCCTACAGCTAAATGGAACACCATCTGATTAACACTTGCATTGGCCGCTCAGAAATGATGGAAAGTTCATCAAATGGATGTGAAAAGTGCTTTTCTCAACGGAGATTTACAGGAGGAAGTGTATATGACCCAACCGCCAGGTTTTGATATTCAAGGACAAGAACATAAAGTCTGCAAATTGATTAAGGCTTTATATGGATTAAAACAAGCTCCCCGAGATTGGTATGCAAAGATGGATGAATACCTTAAGAAAGTTGGTTTTCAACGAAGTGAATCTGATGATACTTTGTATGTGCGACAACAGGGAAAATATCTGGTCATTCTTGTTATGTATGTAGATGATTTGATCATTACTTGCAACCATGATGATCATATTGCACAGGTGAAAAAGGAGTTACATGCAAGTTTTAAGATGACAGATTTGGGATTACTTCACTACTATCTTGGAGTTGAAGTCTTCCAACGTCCACATCATATTTTCATTTCTCAGAATAAGTATGCAGCAGAGGTTCTTCAGCGATTTAGCATGCAAGATTGCAAGCCCGTTCTCACCCCCATGGAGCAAAACTTGAAACTTTCAAAATTTGAAGGGGGGGAAAAGGTGGACAGTACAACTTACAGACAGTTGATTGGCAGCTTGATTTATTTGACAAATACTCGTCCTGATCTATCTTATGCAGTCAGTATTCTTTCACGTTTTATGCAGGAACCACGAGACAGCCACTGGAATGCAGCCAAAAGAGTTCTTTGATATATCCAAGGAACAAAAGATTTTGGTCTTCTTTACACAAAGACTAAAAATTTTGCACTTGGTGGATATTCTGATGCCGACTTTGCTGGGAGTATTGATGATCAAGCATCAACATCAAGTTATTTAATGAACATGGGATCAGCAGCAGTATCTTGGAGTTGTAAGAAACAAGCTACAATGGCCACTTCTTCAGCAGAAGCAGAGTACATTTCAGCATGGGAAGCAGCATGTGAAATTGTTTGGTTGCGCCGAATTTTGCAGGACTTGGGCATTTCTCAGGCAGAAGCTACATCGTTATTCATTGACAGCTAGTCAACCATCAAACTTGCCAAGAACCCAGTTTTTCATTCAAAGACAAAGCATGTGGACACCAAGTATCATCATATCAGATCTCTCATTGCCAAAGATGTCCTCAAACCAGTTTATTGTCCTTCTGAAGATCAGATCTCCGACATTTTCACGAAATCGCTTGGCAGAATAAAATTTACTAAGTTCAGGGATGAACTTGGTATCTGTTGTAATGTATCTTTGGATCATAGGTGGGAATGTTAGATGATCCAAAAGTACAATTTATCATAGGTTATAAAATAAATGCCACATGCTGCCCACATATCGACAAACAAGAAATTCACTGTTGATTATCAACCCGAAAGAGGAATGTGGCATCTGCATATATTAGAAAAATATTAATCCAGAAACGGACATATCAAACACGTCGTCCCATGCCTAGAAAAGAAGAAAATATACGACTTTGAAATAATGGATGAACAACCTAACTCCCATCACATAATAGCCACCCCGACGTCCCTCCACATGAAAACTCAAATTATTTGTTGGAAGAAGAAAAGGTGGTTGACGGAAAATAATCCCAGCACACTGGGGACCAAGGACTCCTATTTCACTGTCATTCTCTTCGATTTCATTTCTTCTTAGTTCTCTCTACCTTTCCTTTTTGTTAAGCACTCCCTTTATCATTTTTTCTTGTTTGTTAATGCCCTTGAAGAACATGAAATTATGTCTCACTTAGAGGTAAGTGTGGAGAATAGGTATTCATCTCAAGGAGGTCAACACAACTGGAACTATCCAGTTTTAGTTAGGGGTTAAAGGTTTGCAGAGGGAGTTTAAGTGCTATTGTAGCCAGGTCTCGGAAAGGATTTTTGTAAAGAGAAATTGTGTCAACTTAATTTTTCATAATCATATCGTTGTGGTTGTTTGGCTAAGAATGTTTATGGAGCTAATTGGATTAATCTATATTTACTAATTTATCTAGGTTGTTTCATCTAGTGAAACATACCTATTGAGTGGTTATCAAGGGTCGAAGTCTAAGGATTTTGTCAAGTTAGACAACTTGTCACCTCATCCAACATTCAGTCTTTTGGTGTGCTCCCTACCAACTAGACTATTAACATGACTAAGGAGGTGGTTGTCATGTTTCTTTTGAAGCTAGTAAGCTCGTGCTTCAACCTAGGTAGATTATATACTTGGAATGAGCTAATACTATTAATCTCTCCATTAATTTGATAGCCACTCCCATAGAATTTTTTTAAGGATAATTTATTTTCGAAATTGTCCATACATGTCGTTTGATATTTATTTTTGACAATCATTTTAAAGGAAATAAATTCATAATATATTTACACATAACCATAAGTATAACTAAGCTCTAATCAAGCTTAACAAAATATCGTGATATAAACATCTACAAATAGATTAAAATATCAATAATGCCCAATAAAAAATTCCAAATTCTTTCTGCACCTCAATTTCTCTAAAATCTAATCGTTATACATAAAACAGTCTTCCAAAAATAGATAAAGGAAAATTAAAAAATACTTAAAAACTTTCATTGAAAAATTATTGCTCAAAATTATACAGATTTCTTCATCCTTTTCATTTCATATCTTTCGTCTTAATTGTAACTATCTCGTTTTGAATCATTATTATTGTGTGAATACCATTTCAACACTACAAAATTTTTATATGCTTGTATTTTAAAAACTATAAAAGAAATGAAAAAAGAAATGTTAAACATTTAATAAAAATAGCTTTTTAATGAGACAAAATGAATTTTTTATATGCTTGTATTTTAAAAACTATAAAAGAAATGTTAAACATTTAATAAAAATAGCTTTTTGATAAGACAAAATGATTTTTTTATTCATTATTTAGATCATCATGGCTTGGAATGGATATATTTATAATTATTTCAATTAAATTGTCTCTTAAATAATATTATAAATTTAGAAAGGAATTCTAAACCTTTTTTTTAAACCATTTTTATTTAAAATAAAATAATTTTGTTTTAATAAATAATTAAAATTTCTAAAAATTTATTTGGATGGAAAATATATCATAATTTAAGTTGTATAATTAGTATTCATGATAATTATTATTATAATTCAACTTATCAAATTAGTATTGATGATGGTTATTAATAGTTATTTGACTCATCATCATTATTTAAGAAAGATCATGTTATTTAATCATCATTATTTAAGAAAGATCATGTTATTTAAAATTATTAGTAATTTATAAGAGACAAGCTTTTACTTTTGATATATCTTTAAGTCTTGGATGATTAACCTATTTGTTATATTTATGTTTGAAGAAAAATATATTTTTAAAGTAACATGATACTGCTCTTTTGGTTTATTAATAAAAAAAATATTTTTTGTAAATTGCTTAGGAATAAATTTAAGACTTGGTTTAACAATTAAGTAAACATTAATGGTTGCGTTTTTTAAGTAGAAATTTCACATGGAAAGCTAAAGATTTTCAAACAATATATTTTTAAAATAAAATGATACCGCTCATTTTCTTTATTAATCAAAAAAAAATACCAACCATATTTCTGTAAATTGTTTATGAATAAATTAAAGACTTGGTTTAACAATTAAGTAAACATTAATGGTTTCGTTTTTTAAGTGGAAATTTCACATGGAAAGCTAAAGATTTAGCATAACATTTGAGTAAATCATCAAAACAAAACAACACTGCCACCGACAATTAACTGAAAAAAAAAACTCATGTTTTAAATGCACATTGAATGTCGAGGACATGTTGTTATCCTAATTGCATTAGCTTGTCATCATTTCACGGCTGTCAAACCTTTGCTTGTGCAGGTTCCTGAATTTAAAGACTTTGAATACACCTGGTTAAGTATTTTTATAAATGTTTAAAATTAGGTGTATTAATTTGTTTAAAATATAGTACATGTCATCATTTCATGGTTGTCAAACCTTTGCTTGTGCAGCAATTAAAAAACTTTGAATACATATTCTTAATTATTTTAATAAATGTTTAAAATTATGTGTATTAATTTTATTCAAATATAGTACATTGTTTTTTGGATGGTAAGTTTTGTGAATTATTTACCGGAGAGTCTGAAAAAAATTGAGAATGTTGAATGAGTATATATATAATAAAAAAATTATTTTAAATAATAAAATTTCATAATTTAATAAAATAATCTTTTAAATTTTAATAAAAATTCTAAATTATATATTATTAAATAATATGAAAAAAATGACACGTTGAAAATACAAACATATATAAATGAAAGATATAATTAAGTGTATATATCAATGCAATCACATTCAAAGTAATACCTGAAACTTTTTCATAGAATTGAAGATTGAAGCCACTAATGGAATAGCTTGAAATTCAAAGATGCCATGAACACCTTGAAATGCAATATATATAGTTAGTGTATATATTAACGCAAACACATTCAAGGTAATTAAGGAAGAAATTTCTTAAAACATAACATTCAAGTCACTAATGGAACATGTGTGATGAATAGCTTGAAATTCAAAGATGCCATGAACACTTTGAATTGAAAATCCTAGATATTTTAGAATGAACTTAGTCTTCCAAAGGAAATTGAAATTGCATAAGGCATACTTATGATAAAATTAACATTTTTTCAAAGAAATTATGGTCACAGAATAGGTAATAGCTTGGATGTTATCCCCCATGAGAACACATTCAAACATAGCCAATGGTTTAAGGATATTCTGGGTCAAAGATACTTTCTTTACTAGTAGTGATCTGTGTGTAACTTATTATTATACATTTTTTTTTTTTATTTAAACGTGGATTTAGTGTACAATTTAATATATATTTTGTTTTATAAAAGTTATAAATTCATATTTTGAAGGCATAATATGTATATTTTTATAAATAAATAATTAAATATTGTTGTTTTTTAAACAAAAGATTTTTATACACTAATTTGATATTTAATTAAACTGTTACTTTAACAATAGATTATTATTATTATTATAAAAATAATTTTCTATTATAATAAAGTTAAATTATATTTTTAAAATTAACATAACATCTATCTAGGCTTACTATCAGATTTGATATTTTCAATTATCCCACTTAATCTCTCAAACCTAACACTAGCAGCCTAGCATGTTTGTCTCTGAGCACTCGAGAAGATCCACTCAACGCCTTTCCTCATGAAGGTAGTGATTTTCTAATCCTCAACTGACAGTTAATTTTGCAGCAAAGTTCAGTCACATGCCATTTCTATGTTCTCTAAGGTTCTGCAACATCTATGTCCAAACTCTTGCAATGTAGACCCATTCTCCATATTTTATCTTCTAATGACCCTTCACACTATGTAAGTTTGTGAAAATTTTCTCTCAATTTCTCGTCACTCTTAGCTTAAAGTAGTTGTGTGTGTTTTATTATATACCGACTACATGCATCCTATAATAGATGATTGACCCTACACTTCTTCAACTGATAAAAGCATCACTCATTTTAAGGAACCGATGATCTCCAGATTCACATCATATTCTAGGGCATCCATCTAGTCCTATTTCGACTATGTGACACCTTTGGCTCCTTTGGATAGGAGAGCCATCCATAGAGACTACATTTAGTAGCTTAGGTTACAATGGTTTACCTCAAGTTATGAAATGGTACCTCGCACTCTAACTACCACACACCACTTGAACATGTGAAAGCGTATCACATGAAGAGGAGCAACTGTGAAACCAAAAACCTTTGCATAAGGAAGAATGGAATTAGTCTATTAGATTTGAACATATTTATTTTATTTATGACCCATATAATTTGTAAATAAAGAAAAGAATAGAGGGACGCACTTACAAATTCTAATGAACTAAGAAAGGGAAAAAAACATTTTAACAAATAAATCCTCTAGCAAAGAGAGAAAATAACAAAAGGTTGAAGGACTCCTTTAGATTAATCCCAAGGACACCTTCTTTGACCACAATTATCAACTATAACTTAAAAAATAAGCTAATGTGACATTGGAAATTTGTAATCAAATGGATGTGTATCTTAATATATTTTGTCCTTTAATGCTCCAATATATTACAATAAATGTGCATGACACTCTAATTATCACACCAAAAAATAATAAAATGGCATAAAAATAAATCCATTTATAAAAGAGACGTCGCAATATATATGAACCAAACAAAAGAAATTCCCAACCAATTATCTATATAACAAAAGATTAAAATATAGTTAAAAACTACTAATAAACAAAACACTTGAAACCCAATAAACGTTAACTTACAACCAAAATTCATCAAATTCCAAAGTAATCACATATGACCATCCCCTTAAAAATTAAGATCCCTTCTCAAGATTGAAGGGATGCATATTTCAAAGGAAATATATACATCCTTGAAAAAATATTGTAGTTTTCCCTAAAAATTTCTTACTTTTTCAATACATATGCATATTCCACAAGAATTTAGACTAAGTGAATTTATCAGTATCTATACCATGCTTTATATTTGTACAACCCTTACATGTTTACGATTTCTTTGAATTTACAAAGTTTTGCATTGAAGTGATAATGTCTACTGAATTGTCGATTTCACCTTGATGGCCAAAAGTCGCAAAAATCTATTTATTTGTTTCAATAAATATGATAGTAGAAGTCCTTGAATCATGTTTTTGATACTGGAAATGGGTTTAGCACCATCAAAACCCTTTTGGGCACCCAAACTCTTGAAAATTGACAGTCATAACCCGGATTTCAAAAAAAATCTCCAGATTTTATATAAATCTTGCTGGAATTTCCATTATCTCATGAGAAAAAAATGGATCAATAAACAACAATTTTAGCTGAGACATTGGAAGTATGCATTTGACAGGATAGTTGATGACAAAGTTGTGATAAATAACTCAAAATTGAAGTATTTTTAGATACTTAAAGAATCCAATTACGACAACATAAGCATATATGTCCAGTAAAATTGATTTTTTATGAGGGATATTAATACGTCGTGAAGCACATGCATGTAAATTACTTGGATTAAATATTTTGATATCATATATGAAAAACAAAGTCTGAAAAAGGAAATATTGACATGTCTTTGTGATAAATAAATTTAAAATAAGGTTGTCTTTTTTTTGGAATGAATATAGGCATTTCTATTAATCAAAAGAATATTATATTGTTTATTATATTTATGAAAAACTCTACCTCCCTCACACTTATCAGATTCATTGGTGAAGAGAATGTTACCAAAAAATAGTACATAAAATTAATACAATGAAATCACCTAAAAAACAACAGGCTAGAAAGACCAAAAGACATATAAAACCAAGAAGTTTCCAATTACCATTAAGGATCTAAGGAGTAAACTAGAGTTGGGTTGTGAGGACTAATGCTAGGTGAAGAAGCAGATAGAATAAGTAGTCGACGTGTGACTCCATATGAGCAAGGCGGGTTTCGATCATTTCCAATTTGTCTATCATTATTCTATGTCTCCACATAAGGGTGTCCAAACTATTAAGCATTTTCATTTCATGAGTTTGCAACACGTTCAAAAAATTAATCACCGCATTCATGTCTTCATGTTTGTCAAATCTACGATGTTCTACCCAGGTGGTAATATGTTGAAGATGGTTTTTGAACTCATCCCGGGAGGACGCAACTCCATGGAACCAAGATATGAAGCTGAGTGAGGATAATTAGCTTCATCCATGACTTGAACCCCTCCACATGTCCGTCAGGTTGGCCCCTTTGGCCTACACCTTGTCGCACTTGACCCCTTTCACAATGCATCCCTCCAATTCTTGGAAAATTATAAAATCAAAGCTTTGTATCCTTCACTAGAGAGAGAAAACCCAACATAGGACCACCACACAATATAGGATCCACCAATCCCTACGTCAAAATAACTGGCGCCAAAACCTTTGACTCTGACTCCTTATAAAACCGACAAAAAATGCATACACCCACTGGAGGGAAAAACCATCTAGATCTAAACTTAGGCAGAGAGAAGAGATACCTTCTACTTCCCACCACTCACAAAGCTAGACCAGGATCACCCCAGAAGGAATCTCTCCTCACCCAAATATTTCTTTCCAGACTCACCTCAAGAGGATGGAACAACCTAACCCAAGAGTGAAGCAGAGATGAAGCACACCTCTTAGTCCCTGCCAACCTCCCAGCCAGAACACACCCACCCCCCAAAAAAACCCAAAAAAACTAAGTACTACCATCCAGACTCATTGCCTTACACTAGAGACACGATTTTGAAAAACCTCTCCCAAAAAAAAAAAAAAAAAAAAACAAACAAACAAACAATATTGGCACAATTTAATACCTCAACACAAATGAGAGAATCTCAAATGCAGGAGAATAAACCTAAATCTTGTCAGTTTGGAACACAATCAAATGACTTCCACCAATTTTTTGGACCTTAATCATCTAGGCCCAAAAATATCGAGGTCCCGGTTGAGAAAAGTTAGGTCCAGTAGTGTAACTCTACCACCATCCCACACTATGCATTTGATTGTCTCCCGGAGGGTATGTTTGCGAACAATGTAAAGACCACCACCTTCCTCTCAAGCCAAAAACAACAAATTTGTGCCCTCTCCCATCCCATAACAATCAAAAGTAACTCCCACTAGTAGCACAAATATACACAACCACTATGAGTGAGGGCTCCCAACATCCCTAGACTATCAAATAAATGGCTCGTTAGATGCATAGACCCAATTAAAATATTGTTGATGATGCTGGACCTACCAGCATGTTAGGGGATCTCCCCGGTATGAAGTCCCAACTAGACCTCAGATCGTTTGGAGTAGGAGTCCTAGGTAGTAAAGCAATTCTTTGACTATGATAGCGCACACAGGTAAGTGTGATATCTTTGTGAGAAGAAAGTGTGTGACCTTGCAATGAGTCAAGTGAGATGCATGGGGGTTATAACACACAGAGGGGAAAAGTAAGTGTGTCCCTTAAAAGCGTGTAATAGTATGCATCCTGAACAGAACACACGAGCTGAATGACATCACAAGCTATAAATCTGAATAGTCCACAATCCAAAGTGATGGGTTAAACCAACAACATGACTTCAACAAGATTCATACAATTGTATACAAATAGTGCATACATAAATGTGTAAGTTAAATAACATGCACTACTAGAGTAACCAGAATAGTTGAACTACAATAACAACATATGCATGAAAACGTCATGGCTCTGTTATATTATATAAAGTGAAAGTTCCATCCATACATACACCATTGATAGCCACTACCCCAATAGTGGAACATTACAGTCAACATCGCCTGCTTCTCCAAAGAGATGTACTTGCTCTGCATTGTGGAGAACTGAAGGCTCGTCACAATACTCTCCAAGCCATTTCTAAAAAATTCCTAGCAAAAGCATGGCTCCCAAAAGCATGTTATATGAGTTATGAGGTTCTATATATAGCAAAGGGTGGGGTGACCCTTGACATTCCCCTTTGACTCTTAGACTACCCTCATGACTCTTCAAATTCATTACATATATCTCTTTACATTACATATGAATGTTTGTATTCCATTAATGACACTTGGAATTTCACTTTACATTACATTTGATTACTTCAGATGAGGCTCATAGTAGTGAGGTGGCCGAGACAACTCATGACACAACTCGACATGAAACTGCTGACATGTACTGGATGATTGTAGTGTCCATGTCAAGCTGTTGCGCTGTTGAGTAATAGATGTGTTCTTGGACGTGCTTTGTCTTCACCTCTGCATAGCTTGGTGTTAGGGGGTCTCCAATGGTATTGGTATTTGCAATATGGTTCCATCCATGTACTGATTTCGCGTGCTACTCGATCTGCTTTGTGCATTCGTTTAGCTACAAGAAAGTCTTCTAGCATGTGATCCTTTTTCATCCCATTCGTCATCTCGCCATGTTCCATCAATGTACCTGTTCCTGCAATTCACTCATGATGGGAAAACATCAAATAAAAAAATATCCTAGTCTAGCATGATGCATTGTTTTCCATGTTTGGGTCTAGGTGACCGAGAGGGAGGATAAGACATTGAAACTGCGTAGAGAACATCTCATGTTTGAATGATGAATTCTAGAGCTTGGTTTGCACAGTCGGGAAAAATTATGCAGTGATCACTAGAAGGAATAATTGGGTAGTGACAGTCACCAGTGTCGCTACGAGATGAGACCTTGAAAGGGACAACTTCTGCGAGTTTCTAGAGGGTGGACAGAGTGGGGCTGTAGAGGAATTGTTGGGAAGTTCTTTGTAGTCTCCAAGGTGAGAATATAGTAAGGCTACTGGTAATTTCTATGCAATCTATGAAGGGAAGACAAAACAGGCCCCGAGAGGGATTTTTGGTCAGTTCTACACAGTTCCTAGCTGAGGAAGACAAGGTAGAGTGCAGGGGAACTGCTGTGCAGTTTTCAAGAGGAAGACGTGATAGGCCATAGGGAGACCAAATGGGAATTCTGCGTACTTTCCTAAGTCAGTACAGAGCAAGCGAGGTGAGGACCTACTGGACAAGACTACGCAATTTCTGGAGACAGTGCAGAGAAAGGCAATAGAGAACTTAGTGATCATTTCTACATAGTTTCTTAAGGTAGTGCGGGGCTGGCAATAAGGGAATATGTTGGGAAAGTATTTTTAGTTTTGAAGAGAAGTGAAACCCTGGGTCTTAGTGTAGTGTAGGTTTTTGGATGTCTAGAGGGAGGCTTGACAACTAATCTTTCGGGAACCGCAATTTGGATATGTCTTCGAGGCAACTTCTGCATAGTTTTGGGAGGTAGAAAGGCTACTCACTTCCAGGATTGTGTAGTCCAGCTGAATTAGAGGAGAGTGTCAAGCACTACACAATTCTGGGTAGGAGATCATGGTTACTCAGGGCTAATAATGAGCAGTGCATCTTAGCCAAGGTCTGGTTAAAGGAGGTTGTTTAGTCGAGCAAATTTTCAAGAAAATGGATGTGTCGAAATCAAGTCAATTTTTGCATACTGACAATTTGATCATACACTTAGCATATTTTGACCACAAGAGAACACATACCAACATGAAAAAACATGTGCTCAGTGAGATTGTCTTAAAGCTAAGAGAGACAAATGCGACACTTGAGATAGAGCTCCAAATGACCGTGACGACACTTACACGATTGTGCTTGCAAATTTGTGTGTCAGTGCGACCAATTTTCACAGAGCGAAGACAACTCATGCCCACAAAGACAAACCTTCAAAATCACTAGAACAAGATCATAAGCATGAAAAAGAAAACAATATGCTAAAAGACAACCACTGGTCCAACAAGTGAAAGGGAGCATGACACACAAAGAAAACACATGGAATGACTTTCATGCATGTCATTGAAGACAAAATGATATTGGTACTTCAAGCTACACTAAGAGATGTATTTAAAAAGATGAGTTTTTCTTACTATACATACCCTCCAGAGGGTTATGCATTTGACGAAGTTTTCATGTGGTCCCGATCTTCTATCATAACCTAGGTTCCTTGGTCCTTATCCTCATCTCCTTGAGAGTCATCTAGCATGTCATCCTTCCTTAGGATCATTGAGAGATACATATGTACAATTAGAGTGGGCAGTGATTTCTTCTGGGATGATGTTCTAGTAGGATAGGTTTGCGCATTTTATGGATGCAAGGCAGACTAGACTCCTGAGGGACAATACTGCATAGTTTCTGGAGACAGTGGGTTCCAGTTGAGGGAAGGACATTGGAGGAAACCACTGTGCAGTTTTGGATTCCATGGGAAGCTGGGGTCTCTGTGCATTGCAAACTTACAATAGGCAAGGGAAAAAGATTTAGGGTTGTAGAAGCAAAGTGTGTAGTTCCGGAAAGATGGATGAGGTTAGTTTGCTTGGGAAACTCTAGAATTTGGCTAAATGTGGGATCAATGGAACTGATGTGAACAGTGATAGAAATTTAACTATGATCACACACTTGAACAATTAGTGATACAACATAGACCATCCATAACATATAAAACATACTCTACTTGATGCAACAAACTTCGTGACAATAGTGCATGAAGTGAGTATGAAAGATGTCTATGTAACGAGAACAACTCATATGAACAAATAGTTCCCCTTGAAGCAGAACAACTTCCCTTTGCATGAGAAACAATAATCCCCATGCCCAAAGATGACACCTGCTACATAAAGATGAGAACATGAAAAAATCATAAGCTCAAGGAAGGGGCTTCAGATCATCAACTTACCAATAAGTGACCAAGGAACGATCAATCACAAGATCAACAGTAGGCTCTAAAATTTGCATGCGAGCCAAAATTTTGGAGGGTAGTTGTAGATGCTACAACATTGGTGACACACTTGTATAACTCCAGCTCTCTGAATGGACCTTGTCTCGTGAAAACGAGTCTAACTCTTCCTGATGTATTGTTCAATTCTTTGATCGTCATTGTTATAGAAATTTTTGTGCCTTACAGCATTGAGCATGAAATGTCCATAATCCAAGGGATCCAAAGTCCCTAAAAGAGTTGCTCCTACCCCTAAAGGAACAAGGTCAAAAAATGACAGCTTCTCCCAGAAGTTCTCCACCAGAAACTGCCCAAAACTAGTCAAATCAGGATCAATTCAGAGGCTCCACTAGCTGTCTGCGTTGAAATGCAGAGGCTACACTGGCTAGGTGCGTTGCAACGCAGGTGGAAGCACTACCAGGGTGCGCTGAGCGGGAAATGAAAAATGGCAAGTTCATTCAACGAGGTGGAAAGACCATGGAAGCTTCCAGAATCTCCTCCAATGACACTTGCCTCAATGAATTCGACTAGTGATGAGTAAGAGGTTCTCAACCTCCAAGTGGAAGCAAGAACTGACAGAGAGAAGCCACAAGTCAAAACATAAGCTGACTCATCCTCTCTGCTTACATCTATATATGGATCTCTCACCCAGAGGTTCAGGAGGCTGGAATTTTGTACTTTGCAGAGAATTGTTGTTGGTTTGAGATTGAGATTAGTACATTGGGTTATTTATGCTTTGTTGGAGGAGAGGATGGGATTCATTTGCTGGGAGGTAGATGCTGGATCGGAACTCACTTGGTTGTATCTCCTCTTGGACTTTCTTATTCTATCAATAAACTATTTGAGTTTCTCCTACATGCTGTGTACCAATGATGTTTTGTTATGCTTACATGTTTAGCTTAATCTGATCTTGAGCTTTTTATGAATGTATATCTATATCTCCGTGTAGTTTCTCTCTCTTGTGATCTTGCAGGAATTCGGTGAAGCTGGGCCGGTGAAGGAGAAAGGAGATGAGAGCCACTGAAGAGAGGATTGATTGGATCAACAAACTAGAGGAAGACACAGGTTAGTCACATCCTTTCTCCTCATTTACATTTCATAAAGAAGAAATACTCAAATAAGTTTCCTTGTTTGTTGCTAAGGCACTATCAAACCTTAGAGTGGGATAGGGGCATTCCGAATGGATACTTTTCCCAACAACAAATTGGCGACTCCGCTAGGGAGAGTATCTTGTTAGTTTATTTTTGTTTCTATTGTTGTTCTTATCATAAACTCAGGAGTGTCGAATCGAAATGCATTTTCCATTTTCAAATGCAAAGTAGAGATCTGCCACTCTAGTCCACTCACTGGGCCTGTTTTTATGATCTGAATAGCTGATCCATAAGTGCTCTAACAGCCCTTTGTGATAGATCTTAGTCCTCCTTTAAATCATCCTCCTAATTGTACCTAATTGATAGCTTTTATCCGGCCAAAAACTGTAGATTAAACTGCAAACCGTGACCCAGAACCCAAAAACAACTCTCGTTTCTGCTTCAGCGCAGACTCTGTGAAGAGGTTCTGCATTTCAACACAGGTCCCGTGAAGGATACCTGCGCTGAAGTTCAGTTTCTCTGTGCTGAGGGTGTGCTGATCAGCCCTTGCCTTGTGCAGTTGTGGTTCCCTGCTTCCTTTTGCTCAGTTTTATCTCTGTTTTTTGCAGCCTGTTATCAGTCACTGTACCTATTTGAAACACCTTTTCTTTGCCTCAATTATGCCTCAGTTGTATAAAGAAACTGTATTTGTTCTTTGTGTATTTGTAACATCATTTGCAGCTTCCCATTACAAAAGTAAACTAGTCGTACTGTCGCCGTTAGATCTAGACCTGTCGTAAGTGTCGTTTTGATCTTAGGAGTGAGTTTTTTTGCTGTTCACAGTTGATTAAGCTTTTACTTTTGTCGTTTGGTTTGAATTTATGCATTTCTAGTGTCTAAACAAGTAAATCATAAAGTGTCGTAATCGTCTTTTGATTTCGAAAAAGGAGCTTGTTTATGTTTTCACTTGAAATCGAATTCAAATTTGTACAACAGCTTTCTTTTTAGGCATCAATATTAAGAAAGCGAAAACAAATACATGCATATGTGCATTTGCATTTTGATAGTTTGCATGCTTTGATTTAGGAAAAGTGCATTTACAGTGTGCTCTATTCTCTTTGAGAAAAGATTGTGTCTTTCTTTTCCCCTTGTAGCTAGGATTTTCATTGTTGAAAAGATATAAAAGCTTGCTTATCATCTTTAGACTGCATTTAGGAATTGTATCATACATCTCGTGGTGATCCAAAAAGGAAAACTTCTAAGAAAGAACAACCTAAAATAAATTGAATGAACTTAACAACGCTTTGTAACTTAACGCACAACATAGAGGTCTAGGCTAGAGACGTGTTCCGGTGTCGTAAAACCTGGTCACTGGTCGCCTCACTGATGGTTGGGTGATTCCTCCTGAGAGACGATAAGTGCCAGTAAGGATTGTGCTCCCACGTACCGTCAAGTATATATTGGGAGACCCCTATAGGCATAAAACCTTTATCCTTAGGAAGCCGTGTCAGCCGCCCTACTGATCGCAATGCACTGAACACAGCATTCGGGAAGATTGACCGCCCGTACCTTAAAAAGTATTCTGTGGTTTTGCGAAAAGTTTGGCACACCCTCTACCTAGAACTCCAGAGCAGTTCCTTTTGGCCTTTTTCAGACTCTATAATGGAAAAATTCCATCGAGCATTTGTCACTTCGGACTCGTTAAAACATCGAAGGCGACTAGAGTCATCTTTTGCTTTTTCTCGACTCTTTAAAACTGAAAAAGCAAGTTGTGTCTAAAGCGTCTAAAATTCATTTAATTCGGAAACATTTTCCCCTTTTTGTATTTTGGTTGATCGAGTAATCCGCAATCGTGGAAGAAAGTCAATTGAAACCTCGTCGTTCGCGGAGGCTTACGATTCAACCGTCTTTGTCTCGGGAATCGAAAACAGTACGGACAAAACGGACTCGTTTAACCGGTTCGAAATCTCCTATCAAAGTTAGAACAAGTGTTCCAACAACATCTGAGATTCCGGTTACTCCAAACATTTCTGGAAACCCTGCCTCTATAGAAGAAGTTCAACAGCCACAGAGGGACAGTGATACTGATCCTAGTCTTGGAGCAAACACTTGTGTTACTGAACCAGTTCCATCTATAACCGGTTCAGAGGGTCTTGTTCCTCAAACATCTGTTGCTGTTGATTCAAACCCTTCTTCGGCACCAGAAATATTTTACGGACCTGACGGTCTTCCCCTTCCACCTGGTCTGATTGCGATAGAGGAAATTGTAGAAGATCCGCAAGCAAGTACTCCAACACATTTTGGAGTCGGGGTCACTCTATTTCCTTCGACATCAGAAGTTAGTCTACCACCAGTGGAAGTTCCTGTAGAATCGCTAGGTAATCTTTTGGATAGACTCAAAATGTCTGAACAACTGTCAACATCTAGGACTGTGTCGACTGACACAGCGATAGCAGAACTCCCTGCCGTCACTCCGACAATGTTTGCCGGCATACCATCTGTCCCGACTAGCTCACAACCGCTAGAAGGAGTCCATCCAGGGACTATTTCGACAGTATGGTCCGTTCCTGTTTGTTCCTCCGGAATAATATCCGGCAACTCTTATGTTGAGACTCGCCAAATTGATCCATTTGGAGGTCAATTTGGGCAATCCAGTCCCCAAGGGCAGACAATCCCCTTGAGTTCCGGATTGCCACCGTATGGGGGGCAGTATGCCCTTTCATTACCCCCTCCGGGAGGATATCCATACGGGAGTTCACAACAGTATTCAGGTTATACTGGAGTTACATCAAGTGGTTGGGTACCTATACTACCCCAACAACCAAGGGTTGTGTATTCTATGCAACAATGTGTACCTATGTCGAACATCCCGACTACACCAGCTATTGTGACAGTGTCGCAAGTTCAAACGTTGCCTGTTGTATGTCAACCTCAGATTTCTCAGGTTGTAATGCAACAGCCCCTTGACCCTGTGACTCAACCAAAATCGCCGACTGGTGGGGCGACACAGGTCCAAACGGGTACGATTACCCCACACCTTGGTCCAACGGTTAGTATAGCGCAACAGAACATGGCTTCGCAACCGTGGCTGGTGCAATATCAACAACCACAATTCCAACAAGTATACCAAGGTTCTGAGCAGCAGATCTTTGCGAACAGTGGACAACCGTACATTCAAAACGGTCAAAATCAACCACTTTACGGTGGTCATGTCCACCAACCGTATCAGTCATACCAGCATCAATTACATTATGCTGGTATGCAAAGGCCGACTGCTCAGGCAATTCCATCGTATCCTGGGTATGCTTCACCTAACCTGAATCAACAGTTACCATTTGTGGCAACTTTAGAGTTACCCGATTTACACCGGTTAACAAACGATCCAATTGCTTACGCCCCTTGGTGGCCAGCGATTCCTCACAAACTTCCTTCAGATATTCCTAAATTTAACGGAAATCCAGGTGAGGACCCATCGAATCACGTGATGACATTTCATCTATGGTGTTCATCAAACACCCTAAACGATGATTCGATAAGGCTTCGCCTTTTTCAGAGGACGTTAACGGGTCCAGCGGAAAAATGGTACATTGAATTGCCTAGAGCTTCGTTCGACAATTTCAGCACCTTAGCCACGACTTTCTTAACCAATTTTCAATTACCGATAAGGTATGAAACGGGAACGGAAATCTTAACCAACTTCAAACAGACAACGGCCACTCACATATCTGATCATATACATGAGTGGCGACGTCGTCGTAGGATGGTAAAAACTTACGTTCCCGATCAGCTATTAGCCGAATGGTTTATCAAGTCGTTACTTCCTGCTATAACGGAAGATGTGGCAAAGGGGGGAGTCGTAACCGAAGAGCAAGTTATCGCTCGTGCGCAATATCTAGACTTGGTCTATACTCAGTCTGGCACGCTCTACGACAAAATACCTGACGCCCCTAGACCGGAATTTTCAATTCCTCCTCCTCCTAAATCAAACAATGACTCTCACGCCGGCGATGGCGTGATTGGCACGACAAACGCGAAATCAACAAAGGCTACGTCTAAGAAAGCCCGTAAGATTTCAGATCAAAATGCAAAAGACGAAATTCTTGCTTCGGAAGTAAATGTCGTATCAGCAGATAAGGGCAAAGAAACCAAACAACCAGGAAGCAAGAAGAAACAAAGTAAAGGGAAGAAGAAGAAACAGGGTGAATCATCTCCTGAAAAAACTTCTTCAAACCCTCCTGGAGATAGGAAACCCCCTTTCGGGTGTCAGATATGTGATGAGAATCACTGGACGAGAGAATGTCCATACAAAGCTGAACTTAAAAGATTCTTTAAGAGTTCGCAAACCTCAGCTCTGTTAACTGATCCGTTTCCAAATCCAGGCACAAATCTGGTTGATAGTGGAAATGCTTCCCCGTCGCAAGTGCTAATGTTGTCGATTTCGAAGCAACAAAATGATGCTTTGATTTCGACAAGAAACAAAGATTACGGGAATCCGCAGCTGTCGAACGACAAAGGTAAAGATCAACCGAGTAGTTTGACAACAACTTCGACAGAAGTTGTACCACCCATCATTCCTGAATTAACAATAAAACCGCCAAAGGGAGTAGTACACAAGTCGACATTTAATCCTTGCGCCAGAGCAGCACAGCATTATAACATAGTGGAAGATTTTGCCCAATCGCCATCCGCTATGTCGACTCTTGAAGTACTACAAAATTGCCCATCCCAAAGGCAGGCTTTGTTATCAGCCATTGGTGGGGTTGATCCTAAGGATTCCAATCTTGTATCCTTTGACCACAAAGGATACGATCCTCAGTTACCAGCTCAACTAGCTTTCCTTATCCAAGTGAAAGCCCTAAACAAAACTGTTCATCGAACAATTATTGATGAGGGGGCATCTACATGTATTATGTCGATGAGTTGCTGGAAAACTTTAGGATCTCCAACCTTGTCGCGATCCTCGACAACATTAAAAGCATTCGACGGAAGGACATATACCCCATATGGTATCCTAAATAACTTGAAGGTTGAACTAGGGGGAAAAACAGTAGAAATAGATGTTGAAGTCATCAATGGGAATCTTGATTACAACATCCTACTAGGAAGACCGTGGATTTATGCCATGGCAGCTGTTGTGTCGACCTATTTTAGAAAGATTGCATTCCCCTTTCAAGGGGGGATTACGATCGTCGACCAACAAAACTTCCTCCCTAATGGTTCACAAGTTACAGGAAGCATTCCCATGATCCATGGAAGCCTCCATTCGCTTCAGAATATCGGAGTAGGCCTACTAAAAGATCCTATACTAATGGGAACTTTCGCTCTTCCACCTCCAATCGACTTGGTGGAAGTAGCGTCGATAGGTACCTGCAATATGATATCTTCCACGAGGATCTCAGAAGACGATATCAACATGGATCATGCAATGGTTTTACCCCCAAGCCCAATAGAAATATTGTAGCAATCAATGTTTCTGGCATGGGAGGCGAACCCAAATCAACGCTCATCAAGCGTTTGGGTAGATAGGTCTAGAGAATATGGTACCCCTTTAGATCCTTGGTCGAGAGTGCATGGAACCGACGAAGGAATTCTACAATCAATGTTGATTGAAGGGACACCATGGAATGATTGCCACCATCGTTCCCTTCTTCCAGAATATGAAGAAGATACTCAAGATGACCTTTATCACCCTACAGTTTTTGAATTCCTATCAAATACTGTAAATACGGTAGATTCCGAGCGAAACTTATCCAATATTGAAGAGACTATAGCCATAAATATCTCGACTAAAACAAATGTTGTAGAGAATATTTATGTCGGCAAAGGTTGTTCTCCTTCAGAGCTGGAAATATATAATGCTCTTTTTCGCGAGTTCAGAGATGTCTTTGCTTGGTCATATGATGAAATGCCAGGCATTGACTCGAGTATCGTTGAACACGAAATTAAGATGTATCCAGATGTCAAACCGGTACGACAACGGCTCAGGCAGGTGCACCCCAAGAAAGCCGTTGCCATTAAGGCAGAAGTTGAAAAACTTCTCCATGCTGGTTTCATCTACCCGGTTCCTCTAACCGATTGGGTATCGAATATTGTCCCTGTTATGAAGAAACAAGGGACAATTAGAGTGTGTGTCGATTATAGGGACGTAAACCAAGCTTGTCCAAAAGACAACTACCCTACACCCTTCATCGACCAGATAATTGATGAATGCGCCGGATGTGAAATCTTTTCATTCATGGATGGATTTTCCGGGTATAATCAAATAAATATCCGCCCACAGGACCAGTCAAAGATTGCATTCATTTGTCCGTGGGGCACATTCGCATACCGAAAATTACCCTTTGGTTTAAAGAACGCAGGGGCGACGTTTCAAAGGGCAATGAATTATGCCTTCCATGACATCAAGAACATCGTTCAACCATACCTCGACGACCTCCCGGCTCATTCGCGAAAGCGGACTGATCATCCGCAGCATTTAAGAGCGATATTTCTATGTTGCCGACACTACAAGATACGACTCAATCCGCACAAATGTGTATTTTGCGTCAGTTCTGGTCGTTTACTTGGCTTTGTAGTCTCCAAGGATGGGATTCGTCTCGACCCTTGCAAGGTCCAGGCAATCATCAATTTGCCTCCACCTTCAAATTTGCTTCAGATTCAGAAACTCCAAGGGAAAGCAAACTTTCTGAGGAGGTTCATTCCAAATTACGCCGAACTTGCTAAAGGTTATACACGTCTTTTGAAAAAAGAGGTACCCTTCGTCTGGGATCAGGTTGCGCAAGCTTCCTTTGATGCTTTAAAGGATTCCTTAATAAAAGCATCATTAATGTACGCACCCGATTATCAAAGAGACTTTAACCTGTATCTGGCTGCAGCAGATACGACCATCGCAATGGTTTTAGTTCAAGAAGTCGATGGAATTGAACACCCTATATATTATTTAAGTAAAAACTTAAATGATACAGAAAGTAAATATTCTTATGTTGAAAAACTAGCGCTTGCAGCTGTTCAAGCGATACAAAGGTTTCGACACTATGTCCTCTTTCGGAAAACTACCATTTTGTCTGATTGCAACCCCATGACTTATATATTGCAAATATTCAAAATGGATAGCAATCCTTCAAGAGTTTGATCTGGAATTCGTAAAATCCAAATCAAAGAAAGCTCTAGTTTTCGCAGAATTATTGTGCGATCTCCCATCGTCGTCCAACGATGAAACATCCGAAGAATCAATCGTAGACGAGAATTTGTTTCTGATATCCACAAGCAATGAGTGGTACGGAGATATAATAATTTATCTCCAAACCCAAAAGTTTAGGCCTAACACCTCTCACTCAGAACAGAAACGTATACGATACCAAGAAAAAGACTACATGATCGTCGGTGATACACTTTACCGTCGTGGTGTCGATACAGTTCTGAGAAGGTGCCTCACCCATGAGGAGGCCGAGAAAGCTCTGAATGAGTGTCATTCAGGAGCTTGTGGGGGGCATCAATCTGGTTATGCTACAGCACAAAAAATCTTACGAGCAGGATACTTCTGGCCAACCATGTTCAAAGATTGCATAACCGCAGTCAGAAGTTGCCATGCTTGTCAAATTTTTGATAGCAAAACCAGAAGACCACCCGCACCTTTACAGCCAATAGTTGCTGTTGGGCCTTTCGCCAAATGGGGCATAGATTTCATGACATGTAACCCCACCTCGACCGGGGGGCATGGGTATATTATAGTCACCGTTGACTATTTTACCAAATGGGCCGAGGCGATGCCTACATTAGATAACACTGGTGAAACAACTGCCCTTTTCTTTTTCAATCATGTATTCGCCAGATTCGGTGTACCACAGGCTATAGTTACGGATCATGGATCGCATTTTCGCAATCACATGATGGTTGAATTAGCTGCCAAGCTAGGGCTATCTCACGACAGCTCTACCCCATATTATCCGCAAGCCAACGGACAAGTTGAAGCGATCAACAAGGTCCTGAAGCGTATGTTGCAAAGGATGATCGGAGTTCACAAAATAAGGTGGCACCTAATCCTGTACTCAGCCTTGTGGGCTTACCGAACATCGGTAAGGAATGTAACCGGGTTCACACCCTTCCAACTGGTATATGGCCTGGAAGCAGTCTTACCAGTCCAGTGTGAAATCTCGTCTCTTAAACTCGCAATTGATCTCCTCCCCGGAACTTCAGAAGAAGAGGCTCGTTTCTTGGAATTAATCCAATTGGATGAAACCCGTCGTGATGCCGCTTTGGCTAACGAAGCCCATAAGAAACGAGTCAAGGTGCAGTTCGACAAAAATGTCAAACCCCATGTCTTCTCAGAAGGTGACTTGGTCTTGCTTTACGACCAAGAATTCGATAAATTGGGAGCAGGTAAATTTAATTCTTTATGGATGGGCCCCTATATTGTTAAACGAGTGTTAGCGAAAGGAGCCTACGAGTTAATGGATTATGACGGAATTCCACTGGCGCAACCCCGTAATGGGTTGTACCTCAAGCGTTACTATGCTTAAATAGTAACCAATATGCTTTTGTTGTATTTTGTTTTCGCTAAAGTGTTCGCTTTGGTTGAGTAATCCACCTTTCTACATTTATTGCAGATGTCAAACCTTTTGGAGACATGTGTTGGATATGCCGACGGAGCGAGTCGTAGTTCGCGAAACCTGTCCTCCGCAACCTGGGCCATTTTCGATCCAAGCGGCGAGTTAGTAAGTTTCAGAGGTGTATGTATTGGGCAATCAACGAATAACATCACTGAGTATAGCGCGTTGATAGAACTGCTCTCTGATGCCATCAACCATGGTATACGCCGACTAATCGTCAGGCTAGACTCACAACTCGTAATACTACAACTCAATGGTATATATTCCGTCCGAAATCCAGCCATTTATCGCATGTTCCTAAGAGTTAAGATTTTGGAAAGACAATTTGATTTTATTCAATATCAACATATTTCCAGAAACTTAAACACATTGACCGACTCATTAGCAAACTATGTGTTAGATAGACATTTGCGACATTTATAAAAAGAAACACATCATCAATGTTGTACATGTGGATCACATAACTCAACCAAAATAAAACCCCGAAAATCAAAATATATATATATAAGCTGTTTATGGTTTACATATAATGTTCTGTAACCAAGACAAAATCGTTCACATGACCCAAAAACTCAAAATGCTAGGGGGCACCCTAGTTTAGTGATGCTCGTGATAGCACGTCACAGCCTGTGCGATCATGCGTAAGAGACGAGTCCATCGTCTAGGCACACCAGTAGTATGCTGCTGCAACTGTAAAGGTAACTCGTCGATCCTCACATCTGGAATACCGAGAGTAAGGCTCTCAACCTGCTCCTGCACAGCTGTAAGGGTCTCGGCCACATCAAGGTCACGAAGGATAACCCTCCCGACGGCCTCTCGTGCTAAGGCAATGGCTGGCACTCTCAGGCGAACTACTGGACGAACAGGACCAACATCTGCATGCACACATGAGTTTGATTAAAGTCTTGATAGAATAAAGCACAAGGACATTATGAATAAAAACAATAAACAGTGATATGGTCGAAGATTTTACCAATAGCGCCCCACTGCTCGCCGTCCGGCAGTACTAAATCCGGATCACCCCGGAAGTCCATGCCAACATATGGATACTCGGAATAGACCATCTCCTGATGCTCAAACCACCTGAAGAAGGTATCAGAAAAAGAAATATGAGATTGACCAGCATGCCTAGACATGTGGTCAACCCATCTCTGCATGTGTGGTTCAGTAGGAGAAGGCAAGTCGAGTGCAATGTACTGTGGCTGCATCAGTGGTATCTTCTCCAAAGCAAAGGCGGTCAAAATAGAACCGAACCCAAAGTTCTTCAACCTCCCGTCCTTTACCTTGGTCAACTGACTTTTCATCTGAAGAAGTACTGCATCACACCAGTTGAATATTTTCGGTTGGAGGCACTCCAAGGCATGCTGCATATAGGATCTGTTGGCTACATGAAGAGACGCACTACCGGCCATCCTACCAATAGTGTACAGGATAGACCTAAGGGACCTGTCAGCAACCTCACGGATAATGATCTTGCCGTCTTTACTCAGCTGAGATCCTTCCTTGCAATACTGGCGGACATAATCTCTCACAGATTCACTCCCTCGGGCCAAACCTGACAAAGAGATGGGGGCACCCCGCCTCGACAATCCAGTCAAGAAGTAAATGTCTACTGTGGTCAAGGGGATAGATTTTCCCCTAATCTGGAAAACTTGGTTGATAGGATCCCAAGCATCGAGCAAATACTGCAGTAGGTTGATCTGCTGTCTCATGCTAGAGATGCGGAAGAACTTCAGCAGACCACAGTTCCGCAGCGCGTTCACCGTAACCGGATCATGTAGGGAAATCATGTCCTCTTCTTCATGTTCTCGTTCTCGCCATGTAAGGGTCATTTTGCTCCAATATCTCTGAAAAGCAAACATGAGATGAGTTAGATCCTGGTTTTGATGAGAAACAGGCAAAAAGTTTCATCAAAAACTGTGCAACAAAATCCTTTTCTGCGCTCAACGCACATGCACAGTGTTCCACCTGCGTTGAAGGTCAAACTGCCTTCATACTACTTGACATTCAGCACAGGTTTCGAGTGCCCAAGGTGCGCTGATGGCAGAGCGACCCCATCAAACCCCAGGGGCTCAGAAAAACAGGAAATCAAGCACAGAATGCAGAAAGGAAACCATGAAATGAAAGAGCTCAGGTTTAGCTCCTACCTGGTCCAGACGGCACCGAGAATCGTCCAGAGAATCTCCTGAAATCAGCTGATGAAAATCAAGGGGGAAGAGGCACCTCCAAAGCTCCAACAAACCAAGTTCAAATGAAATGGTAAAATGAGAGGTAAAAACACTTTTTAATTGCTTTTTACGTAGTTCAAAGTGAAATATTAGGGTTTTAATCTCATTTTCAAACAAATGTCATTCATTTCTGACTAGTTTGATGCAGCAATTGAGGGTACAGTACTATCTTTGAAAAGAGCAAAGATAGTTATGGTAAAAATCAGAATTAGACCATGTTATCGAGCAGTTTTAGCGCATAGTTCATGCTCGTTAAAAAACAAACATAAGATCGAGCAGTTTTAGCACATAGTTCATGCTCGTTAAAAAATAAACTTAAGATCGAGTAGTTTTAGCACGCAGTTCATGCTCGTTAAAAAATAAACATAAGATCGAGCAAGTGTTTCAACCCGTGTTTAAGCTCGTTAAAAAATGAACTATCCTCCGGTAAATAACAACCATGAATGTAACATTATCAGCCATTAAAGCCTTGGTCGTGTTTGCACCGTCACCTCCACTTTTCCATTGGCCAATCATTCGCCTCCATTTGATTGTTTACCCATTTTGAAGAACAGCTGCGAAGAGTGATTTCACTAGCCATCCTTGTGACACTGCCGTGATTGGAAAATTCCAACCCTTACCTGGAATCAGCTGCTAACCCGTTTTATCACTCGTTCCTCAAAAGACGAGTCTTCTTTAAGCTCTTTTCATCTGACTCGTAAAATATGAAAAGATTGCCGAGTTTTGGCCTTCCAGCTCATTAAAGCGACCGGAAGTGCTATCCCTCCTCTAGATTTTAATCTTTTTGGACCTGAGGGATTATTGCACAAAAAGATCGAGCGCTTGTTTTGTTCGGCTCGTTAAAACTATCAAAAACTCATCCCTTCTGTATTGTTTTATACTTTTTCGGAATTAAGGGATTAGATGACGAAAAATGACTTTGGAGTTACCTTTACGTACCTTTTCAGACTCTCTAAAAATGAAAAGGACCGAGTTATCTTTGTCGTTAGACTCGTTAAAAAACATTAATAGTGACAAACTTGTCTTTAGACGAGAACGAGTTTCACTATCGCTAGGCTCGTTAAAACATAGCGATGGGTTTTCCCGAAGGGAAAATTATAGAACAAGCATATGTTATCCTCCTCAAGATTGACAAAAATAAAGAGGTACTGGTCAGCAATGACTGGGGAAAAATTGGGAAGAAACTCAAAGAACTTTATTGGTAGCAAGTCACTCTTGAACATGACACTTCCACTCCATGCCTGAGTCGGGTTGGGTTGTTTCATTCACCGGTCACATCGCCATGGTCTCGCCATACCATCCATATTTGGGGTAAATGCTACCAATCCATCACATAAGTGTCGCCGATATGTTCAAGAGAAGTCATCCAGAGAAGTCAACCATGTCCCATCCACTACCATACATTATCCCTCATTCTTTTCATGACCGCTACCCTGAACCATTGATGAGCCCCAATTTTTGGTAACAATTTGGGCTCATTTGGCCTACTTACCTTGCTCAACCCTTCATTTTTTATCACTTATGCATCATTTCTTAGTATATTCGTGTTATTTGTAGGAAGAAGGGCAGTCATTATGCCTATGTGGCTAATACATGATGATTTCAGGTTTTTTGACATTAAATGGAGCAAAGACCACGCAGATGGAGACAAGGAGACAACCAAGATGGAATTGCGGGTTTATAGGGAGGTTGTCCACAGCCTTGAATGACCTTCCTTGTGATCTCCAACCCAACTCCGAGATCCAACAGCTATCACCACCGAGGTAGAAGGCAGCCAACGGATTCTACAGGAACAGCAGTTTACTTTTAATTGGACAGCCAAGCCCCACCAATTGAGGAGGCCAGCTTGGCCCTCATCATGTATATATATTGAGGCTGTAGCCTTCGATAAGGACTCTTGATACTTTGTTTTAGATTTTGAATCACGAGCTGTAGCTCTGTTTTTTCTCTTTGTAAGCCAATTTTGGCATGTTGTGAGACTCATGATTATGATCTTTTAATAAAAGGCAGGCAGATTTGGATTCAATTTTGAGTTCTTAGAGGAGCTATAGCTCTCAGGTTAGGGCCCAACCTGAGAGCAATAGACCTCCTTTTCTTTGTATTGTTACTTGTCTTTCTTTTATCATTGCATTTCTTTCCTTTACATGCACTTGGAAAACACAGTTTGCTGAGTTGACTGTTTCGGTTTGGTTATGTAGGTTAGTTTCATGAATGCAGTTGTTTCAGTAGTTCAGAATTAGCGTAGGGAGATTGAAGTTACGTTGAGTTCAAAAAAGGGTTGAATTCATGCTCACTTTCACCTATGTTTGGGGACCGGAAGTGTAGACCGTGCCAACTGCCAAAAACATTGTTTTAACATATGCATGCAAGTATTGATGTAATGTTTTCGGTTGAAGAATTGTCCATACGATTATATCTTGAGTAATGACTCTTTGGTTCAGCATCATGCACGGTTTCCCTTCAACTTACATTGTTGTTCTTTGATTCCTAATAAAACAGTTAGAATAGGTTGGTGAACTTTCGTTTACATGCAAGATAAGGGTGATTTGTTTCATTTACACTGCGCAGCACCACTTCATCATGTTCTTATCCTTCTAAACCGTGCCTGAGCCACCTACTCATCCTCTGTTCAGCTCATTTGCCTTCCAACCCTTCTACTGTCCACGTTGCTCAATCTTTTCGGCCTTCCATTGCCTCTACCCTTCTATCGACCAACCAGCTCTATCCACTCTCTCCCCATCTCATATCTCTGTCCCTGAGCCATCTCAAGCTCCCCTTTCATCTTACCTATCCACCCATACAGCTCCTTCACTCCTCCATCACCCTAAACTCCGACTGCAGAACATCCTGTAGAAGTTAGCAGACTTCCTGTAGAAATCTCGAGCTTCCTGTAGGATCCCCTGCAGACATACTGTAGAAGCCTGCAAACACGGTTGCCAAGCACCTGAACGTTGTGAACTTCTGTGGAATGATGTTAGGGATCCCCTGGAACCTCTCAAAGTCCTCCTGACATTTCCCAAGCCTTCCTCCCCTTGAACTACCCCTGCACAGTCAAGACCCAGTAAGAAGCACAATCATAATAACTCCACCCACTTGAGCAAAAATACAAAAACATGTTCTCTTCAATGGAAGTAGTTTAAATTCATGCATCTCATCTCACTAGAAGTAATGGCATCATTGTTAGGAGTTGCATTCCCATCATTGCATTATAAGGATTAAGATAGTCAGATTAGGGTTTACTAGGGTTTCCATGTTTGGTTGGCTTTCAGTTCATTCTTGCAAAATAGGTTAATTTCCTTTGAGATAGCCTTCGTTCATCATTTAGAAAGCTTCTTCTGAGAACATATAGAAGTTTGCTTGAGCCCTAGCGGACTTGTGCCAGCTGACCAAGTGACAGCTGCGACAAGAGCTAGTACTTGTGCATACAGCACCGTCGCTTCCAAGTTTGTTACGAACTACCAGGTTGATAAAATTAGAGAAGGAAGCTTCAGGAGTTGTACCAGTATTGCTACAATACTGGAGCCCACCATCTTTTTGGCGCCGTTGCCGGGGAAGCGTCAGAGTATTAGTAATTGTTGCTTTTCTTGTATTTTCCTACTCTCGCCTTCTGCCAAGTAGTTTATTTCATTTCCATTCTGCAAAAGTAGCATCGACATTTCCTGCTTTCATAGATTAGCATTTCAATTCTGCAATTTCAATTCTGCAAGCGTAGACTAGCCTTTCCATTCCTGCAATTCCATTTGAGCAAAGTAGATTAGTCCTTTCCTGCTTTCATTTCAATTCTGCATTTTTGTTTCAGCAAGATAGTTAGTTGTAGATCAATCTGTTTCAGTTTTGCAGGTACCAAAGAAAAAAAGCAAGAGCAATCAAAAAGTCTTTCCATTTCATGCCTCGTAGGAATCGAGATAAAACAGGCAAATTCCTACCCAACACCCCCACCACATCACTGAGTCACCCTTCTCTCTTCTTCGGTGACAGTGATCCAGAAGAACCTATAGGTGAACTTCCTGAGATATACGAAGATCCTATAGCAGAAGAAGAATTAGAGACCATCCCATCTGAAGCTATGGCTGATAATAGAGGAGAAGATGAGAGAATAGAAGGTGCCTTCCCCATCCGAGAAACCAAAGGAGACATGAAAATGAAAAACATTAGCCCCTCCGCTCTGCCTCACTTCCATGGACTGACTACTAAAGATCCTGATACCTTCCTGTTTGAGTTTGCTGTCCTTTGTAGAACCTATGACTATACTGAAGATGAGCAGAAGCTGAAACTCTTCCCTTCAACTCTTAAGGATGCAGCATTACGCTGGTTCATGGGCTTACCTGGGAATAGTATCACCACTTGGGCTCAGATGCAGCAAGCTTTCAATACCAAGTATCGGGACTACTGTAGGTCCAAGGAAACCAAGGGGGAAATCTTTCGGATGACCATGGGAAATGATGAGTCCTTAGAGGATTATGAGGAAAGGTTCCAACTTAGCTATAAGCGGGCCAGGTGCACACTTGACCCTGAATCCCTCAAGTTGGTCCTGCTCCGAGGAGTCCCCGAAGACCTTTTAGATACCCTTCACATGTTAGCTGGGGGAGATATTTACCAGCTGCCTTATGAGGACATCAAGACTGTATTCAGAAACCACTCTAGGGCAGCCCGGAAACGAGGTAGAGGAAACCTTCTCTCAGCTGGTATTCCTTTCTCCAAGCATGAGTTTGCAAATCAATTAGAAGATCTTAAGAGTGAGGTGAGACAGACCATTGCCATGCAACTGGACACATTCAGGATCCAGCAGAAGAAGGAAGAAGCTGAGAGGGCCTTGGCTATCTTCTGCCCTAGATGTACAAGGAGACACCCTAAGAACGAATGCCCATTGCATTCGGTCGAAGTGTGCTTCGTTTGTGAGGAGGGCCATCCCACAAATCAATGCCCAACCTTACCTGGACTTAAAGCTATGTACCAAGGGACAGAAGCTCCCACGGAACCTCTCTATTTCCTCAACCAAAGGAGGCCACAAGGACCTAGACCTTACCAGCAGGGGATGCAAGGGGCACCTCAAGCTTATTACAGCCCCAACCAATCGACTCCTATGCCTTCCTGGGGTCCCCCTGCTCATCCTTCCTGGTCTATGCCTCCTCCATGGTCTTATCCACCTCAGTACCCTACTCAACCCACTACTCATTCATATCATTCACATGCCCAGCCACAGCCTCAGTGGAATGCACCTCAGTCGGGGTGGAGGCCCCAGTACAACACTCCTCCCGCCATTTTGCCTCCACCACCAGTTCAACCTCAACCATTACCTCCTGCTCCTCCAAGGCAACCTCAAATGCCTGCTCAACCGAACCCGAACCCCAACAATAGATAGGCCCAGCAGGTATACACTGGGGAAACATCATGCCCTACCTATGCTGTGGAGATCCAGGAGATCAATCTTCGATCTGGAAAGACTCTTCCGGATCGCCAACCCCCTCCCCCAGAGGACGAGGAGGACAAACAGGAAAGTGAACCAAAGGCTATTCCACCCCTTCCTGAGAGACTAACAGCCACCACACAACCCAACCCAGAGGAGGATGAGCTTTTGGGAGAGCTCAAGCAGTTGTGTGTGAAAATACCACTTCTCCAAGCCATCAAGGATGTGCCAATATACAACAAACTGGTTAAGGAAAAGTGTTTTAAACACCCAGGCAGGCGAAAGAGAGATGCTTCAACCATCAATGTCTTAGGACAACTGTCTGACCTTATGTTAGGACAAATCATCTGCCCAAAGTACCTAGATCCTGGGAGTCCTGTAGTAGATGTCCACATCAATGGCACCATCATACCTCACACCTTAATTGATTTGGGGGCTGCCATTAATGTGATGACCAGGGATACCATGCTCAAACTCAATCTTCAGGGTTCCTTGAGGAAGACCTCGACTGTCCTGCAACTAGCAGATCGCTCCACCGTGACTCCCGAAGGGATTGTGGAGGATGTCTTGGTCTCTGTCGACTCTTGGGAATACCTTGCAGATTTCTTGGTTCTGCAACCCAAGGCAAAGCTTACTGGATATCCTCTTATTTTGGGAAGGCCTTGGTTAGCCACTGCAGATGCTTACATAAGTTGCCGTGCAGGAAACATGACCATCAAAAACGGTCCTATGTCCAAGCAGCTAGTCCTATACCCTCCTGCCCAACCCTCCTTAGAGCATGACTTACCACTGTGGTTGGAGGAAGGAGAAGAGGATGAGGTGTACTCAGCACCTTTGTGCACCCTAGATACCACTAGAAGAGACCCCCCAACCGAGGATGACTTGATTGAGACTTTGATCCAGAATCCACCTTCCAGTGCACTATCCTTAGAGAAATTGGTGGAGGACGCCCAAGCCAGCACCTTAGTGGACCTTTGTGCCACCAACCCTGTCACTCCCAGAGTCAAGAATGTGGAGTTCGGCCCTGAGAGAACGTTAAAGATCAGCTCCTCCCTATCTCCTTCCCAGGAAAAGGAGCTGTGTAGCCTGTTGGCCAGTCACCTAGATGCTTTTGCTTGGAGCTATAAGGAGATGAAAGGAGTCCATCCATCGGTCTGTACCCATCACATATACATCAAAGAGGGTTGTAAACCGGTTAGGCAACCTCAGAGGAGAATGAATCCAGCCCTTAAGGACATTGTCAAGGAAGAATTGCAAAAACTGTTGGATGCCAGATTCATTTACCCCATCTCAGATAGTGAATGGGTGTCCCCTCTGGTGTTGGTTCCCAAGAAAAATGGGAAGTGGAGAATCTGTGTGGACTACCGAGAACTGAACAAAGCTACCAAGAAAGACCATTTCCCTCTACCTTTCATAGATCAAGTGTTGGACGGACTGGCAGGAAAGAAGTTCTTCTCTTTCCTGGATGGGTTTAGCGGGTACAACCAAATCCAAATCAGCCCGGAAGACCAAGATAAGACCACCTTCACTTGTCCTTGGGGTACCTTTGCCTACCGAGTTCTTCCCTTTTGGCTATGCAATGCTCCTGCTACCTTCCAGAGAGCTGTCTTGAGCATCTTCTCGGAGCTGGTCCATGATGCGGTGGAAATCTATATGGATGACTTCACTCCTTATGGGTCCAACTTCCAGGAAGCATTGTCCAATCTGGGAAAGGTCCTAACCAAATGCATTGAGATGAACCTGTCCCTTAGTCCTGAAAAATGTGAATTCCTGATGACTGAAGGGACCGTGCTAGGCCATACCATTTCTTGCCAAGGGTTACAAGTGGATCCTAACAAAATTGCTCTCATCAAGAAGGTTCCACCTCCCCAAAAGGTAAGGGATGTCCGGAGTTTCTTAGGGTTAGCAGGGTATTACCGGAGATTCATTAAAGACTTCAGCAAGCTAGCCTCGCCATTGTTTGGCCTGTTGGCAAAAGATGTGGAGTTTAAATGGACTGACGATTATCAGAGGGCTTTGAATGAATTAAAGGACAAGTTGGTGTCAGCCCAATCTTGAGAGGTCCAAACTGGGCCCTACCTTTCCACATCCACACTGATGCCTCAAACAAAGCCATAGGGGCAGCTTTAGGACAAGTTGAACAAAAACTTCCATATGCCATTTACTTTGTTAGCAAAAACTTGTCCAAAGCCGAACTGAATTACACTGTAACCGAGAAAGAATTCTTGGCTGTGGTCCATGCACTGAACAAGTTCCGACATTATATTACTAGCTATCAAACCTTTGTACATACGGATCATCATATGGATCATGCTGCAATTAGATATTTAATGAATAAACCAGATGTGAATGCTCGTATTATTAGATGGTTACTTTTGTTGCAGCAGTTTGATTTGACCATTGTTGACAAACCAGGTAAAGAAAATGTTGTTGCTGACTTTTTATCTAGATTGGATTTGTCTTCAGATGAGGATGGAACAGTGGATGACCAGATGCCCGATGAACATTTGTTTGCTATCTCAGTACTCTCTCCATGGTTTTCTGATATAGCAAACTACCTTGTTTCAGCACAGTTCCCTCCGCACCTATCTTCAAGAGAGAAGAGAAGAATCATCAGAAAAAGTGCCTCATTTACTTGGATCGGGGGCAATCTGTTCAAGCTTGGCCCTGATCAGATCTTAAGGCGTTGTGTAAGGGAGGAGGAAGTCTTTGATATCCTCCTCACCTGTCATGATGGGCCTTGTGGAGGACATTTTGCAGCAAAGAGGACTGCCTTCAAAATCCTGCAGGCAGGCTACTATTGGCCCACACTTCATCAAGATGTCAGAAGATATATCAGCCAATGTGACCGATGCCAACGAATGGGGAAACCGACTCCAAGGGATGAGATGCCTCTCCAACCTCAAGTGACTGTTGAGCCATTTGAGAAGTGGGGTATGGATTTTGTGGGTCCAATCAACCCTCCTTCGAGGCAAAGGTCTTACATCATTGTGTGCACTGACTACCTGACAAAGTGGGCAGAGACTAAAGCAATCAAGGCAGCAACAGAAGAAAATGTGGCTGAGTTCTTAAGAGAAAACATCTTCTACAAATTTGGCTACCCAAGAGAGCTGGTCACCGATCAAGGGAGCCAGTTCACATCCAACTTGATTGAAGACCTGCTAGCTCACCACAAAATCAAGCATAGGACTTCCACCCCCTATCATCCACAGGAAAATGGGCAAGTGGAAGTCACCAACAGAGCATTGGAAGGGATTTTGACTAAGGTGGTGAGCAGCAGTAGGAAAGATTGGGCAGATCGCCTGGTTGAGGCCACATGGGCTTACAACACCACCTGGAAGACCACCACCGGCTTCACACCTTATGAGCTGGTCTATGGGAAGAAAGCTTTGCTGTCCATTGAATTTGAATACAACACTTTGAGGATGGCAGCTCAGCTGGACCTAGATCTCAGCCATGCACAACAAGAAAGGTTATTGCAGCTGAATGGACTGGACGAGCACCGGATGCAGGCCCTCCTTCACACAGAAGTGGTTCAACTTCAGAGAAAGGTGTGGCATGACCAACACCTCCATGACAAGCAATTCCAGCCGGGAGATTGGGCCTTGTTGTATGACTCCAGGTACAAAGATTTCAAGGGGAAGCTGAGAACCAGATGGCTAGGACCATATGCAGTGGAAAAATGCCATGACAATGGATCTGTTCTTATTCGAACCATTGATGAGGAAGCCATCCCCATGCTTGTCAATGGGCATCGATTGAAGATCTACAGGAAACCTCTCTCAAGACAAGAGTTCATCAAAACTATGGAGAAATCAGTGTTGGTCATAGAGAAGGGTTCTGCCTCTGCTTTGGGCATACCCTGAAAGATCTAAAAAAATAAAAAAATATAATAAATAATAAATATCCTTGGGTGAAAACCTTTCTGAGGCTCCCAAGGCAGGTGGTAGGGGTGAAAACCTCATTGAGGTGCCCCTATTGTCTTTAAAAAAAAAAGAGATTTGAAAAGGATCCTTGAGTGAAAACCTCTCTGAGGCGCTTAAGGCAGATGGCAAGGGTGAAAACCTCATTGAGGCGCCCCTGCTATTTTTCAAAAAAAAAAAAAAAAAGAAAAAAGAAAAGAGAAAAGAGAAAAGAAGACAATAAGCAAAAAGATAGGGACAACAAGTTTATAATGTGAAAATGCATGCAGGTTGCAGGTGTTCTATGAAGGAGAGGAGGTCTTTTAACGCAAATCCAAAGATCCTTATCATGCTGCCAGGAGACCTCACCAACACCTCCTCCAAGAATACTCATTTTCTCCAAGGTATGTGCACAATTTCATCATGGCTTGAGTCTTCTACAGGAAGATGCAGACTTTCTACAGGAAGGTGCAGACCTTCTACAGGAAACGCAAACTTTCTACAGGAAGTTCTGTATTTCTACAGGAAACTTCCTGTAGAAGGTCGGGACGGCCCAGAATTCATTTTATGAGGAGATCTAACGACCAATGATCGGTTTGGACGCATGCAAGCTACTGTTGTCACCCTTATACACTGTTGTCACCTCTTTCTACCATCCCTGTCGACATGCAATGAAGTTACCTGCACCATCAAAGCAGATCATTGAGTTATCAAGGAAAAGCAATTTTTGAGATGAAAAAAACGCTGAGATGTCATACCATATCCATCCCAGCCATCCATGAGCTCTGTGAGCGTGATCGTGGGGCCATTGCCTTCGTCGTGCAGCATGCACCCGAGGAGGAAAAAACTGTTACAGGACATCCTGCAGGAGTCCCGTAACAGTTAAGCCCGCTAGAGTGCACACCATTCACAGCGCTTGCCATATACAATGAAAACGCGGGCGCATGCAGCCGAAGCATCAAATCCATCGTCAGCGGCCTGTGAATATGAACCTCCGGGCCTGTGCAAATCCACCAGCAGCAAATAAATCCACTCATCATTGTCCAAGAACCGAAAAATCGCGTTGCAGCCGCACAGGTAAGTGTCTCGACCCTTTCTTCCGTCGAATTGCATGAATTTTACTTTGAAAATGTTTGCAAGTGTGAAGTGAATGGGTTGAGCGGTTGTATGGCCATTCAACTGGCCACGTCGATCAGTTAATGGTCTATTCGTATGTTTGGGTGGCGGTCATGGCAAAAGAAACGGGCAGCACACACGTGAGAGCAATCCCGTCGAAAAAAACGAGTTTAACAGAAGAGACGGCGGCGGATTTGCGGGGAATGATGCGGCAGTAAGGGAACTCGCAGGCAAATGATGGGATGACGTCGTCCAACGGTCCGGCAGGGACAGCTCACCCCCGCGCCACGGATTCCGCCGATTCAAATCTAATCGGCTAGATTGCCACCCCATGCATTTATCATTCACCGTTTGAGACTCGAGTGATCATCCGGATCCCTCTGCAGCTCGATACTCCGAGTCTTTGGCCATCAGAACGCCTGTGAAGCAACACCAAGAGCGCAGACCCACTGCAGTATCCCCCAGAAATCGCGCGCTGCAGTAAGCCTGAACTCTCCATGCAATTGGTTTTTGAGGGTGGCAGAATCGTCGTCTACAATCTGGTCGTAGAAAATTGTTGCAAATGTTGTCTGCCGTGCATGAACTGTCGTCCTACAGGATGTCAGTGTAATTAGCTGTGTTAAAGGTTCTCAGGGGATAAGCTTTGTGAATTATGTGCATGACAGAGGCGTAATCCTACGCTCTGTCCCAGTAGACCAAATTTCTTCCGCATTTGCCACCTCCAGCTAACGCAGCAGTTTTTCACCATGCCGGGTGGGTTCATCAGAAGGGAACCCACTGATTCAACGAAGTTAAGAGAAAATCCTGAGGTGGTGGAGCTCTTCACACGAGCACAATGGATATCCTTCTGTGACAAATTGCAGGGCTATGACGACGAAGTGGCAGAAGAGTGTTTGCAAGCTCTGAGGCCGAAATCTAAAACGTTGGCCACCGTTAACTTCAGGGGTTTAAGCCTCAAACTCACCCCACAATTCATCAGCCGAGTTACGGAGCTCCCAATGGGATTACCATGGGATAAAGAAGAAAGGAAATTGGGCCAACAAGCTAAGAAAGAATTCTTTCCACCAGAGGAGGAATTCTGAGAAGACAAAAATGGGGTTCGTAGAACCAGTTTACTGCCACCGTGGAATGAAGTTAGCCTGCAAATTATGAAGTACATCACCTGCGAAGGCCGTTTTAGCATTGTATACGGGTATCATTTTCGGTTACTCACTGAATTACGGCACCAGATGGATCTACCTGTAGAAAACAAGCTCAGTCTCCCCTACTTTCTACTACAGTCTCTGATTGAGTGTGCAACCAAGTTGAAAGAAGGCACACCAGACCAGGTAGCCCACCATGGACTGATCAAACTCCTCGTGGAGGATGCGCTCCACACATACAAGGTTCCTCTCTCATGGGAAGCCTTCAGAAATTTGACAAAGGATGGGGATATAAAGATGCTGACCGAAGAGCTCGGTTCATCTAGCAGTGAGGAGAAAGAGTCAGTGCCCGCAGTGAAGAAAGAAAAAGGCCAAAAGACCCTGACCACAGAGCAGAAGAAAAAGCAAGAGAAGAAACAAGAGAAAAAGGGTGACAAGGAGAAAGATGACACACCCATCTTGACAGCAAGAGAGAAAAGGTTGCAAGGCAGAGTGGACAAGGCTGAGAAGGTCCACATCAGCAAGAGTGCCTCGACAGCGACCGCAACCAAGTCAAAAAGCAAAACTCATGCAGCAAAGCAAACCAAGGCGGTGACACCTGTTTCTACAGGAAAGCCGAAACCGGTTTCTACAGGAAGCCCGAAATTAACTGAAAAAGGGTCTTCTACAGGAAGCCCGAAATTGACTAAAACAGGGTCTTCTACAGGAAGCCCCGAAAAAGTGAAACCCAAGGAGAAGAAAGCTGACATTCGTGAAAGGGAGGCAGCAGCTGTGCTGGCCGCCCTCAGCACACCTCCTAAGCCAAAGGAGAAGAGAAAGAGGGAGACCCCTCTAAATTTTAAAGCTCGAAGAAGTGTGAGAATAAAGACGGGCAAGCCATAGCCTCCGTCCAGCAGCCCGATCATCATTGAAGATGCCCCTACTTCGCCCAAGGAAACGTCCCCCTCGAGGATATCAGTCACCTATGAGAGGGGAAGCCCGAAGAAAACTACGTGGCAAGGAAAGTTAGACCAATTGACTGAGAAAGCTCGGCTACAGGATGCTGAAGATGCTCTACAGGAAACCTTAGCCAGGCTTAAAGAAACTGAGAGAATGGAAGGAGAAGCACCCTTATCACCACCAAGGGAGGGTGAAGTAGAGCCACCAAAGGAAGTGGAGAAAGAGCATATACCAGAGCCCAGCCCTCAGCCAAGTCTGAGTTCATATTACAACTTTTTAGAGGCTGGCAGGATTATACCTCAGAAATTTACTGTGCCACTGTTTTTTGCGTTAGAGGAAGAAAGAGTCCGTACACACACGTGGATGAAAATAGCCAAGTCAAAGGGTGTGGCGGACATAGGTCCCTTACAGGAGCAGCTCAAGGAGGCCAGAAGTGAATTGTCCATGGCCAAACACGTGGCAAATTGCCAACGCGTGTTCCTACAGGAAGAAAACCAGAAGCTGAGATTGCAGCTACAGGAGCTGAGGGCAGGGACAGGTACATCCTCCAAGGACACCACAGAGGAACAACAAGGCAAAAAGGAACTGAACACCGGTCTTGGGGAGCCAACCACACTTCTACAGGAAGCAGAACAGCAAGCACAAATTGAGGTGCAAGCTCTCAGAGAACAGCTGCAGCAGAAAGAAGCACAATTGGCCTGCATGGCCAGCTGGGCCATGGATGCTATCCAATGCAGACAGCCAGCCAAATCCTATGGCTTGTACTTGAAAGACCAATGGCTGCAATTCCAAATCAATACCTTGGCGCAAAGAGGTATCTCTCAGCTCCAAGACCCGCAGCAATTCACTGAAGTTTGCAGTACTAGCTCATCAGAGGATAGGGCCAAATTAGCGGAGTTCTACCTCCATAATCTGGCCCTGCCTAATGTAGTTTCATGGGATCCCAATACGGCCTTGGGAGATATGCAATTAATGGCATTTGCCTCATGGCTGAACCATGAGGACAAAAGAGCAGCAGAAGCCAAAGCAATCATGAACCGAGAGCTGAACGAGCCATTGCTCATCAGACCAGAACCGGGGATCCAGTTGCACTAATCTCGGCACACCAACATTTGTCCACTGACCCTCAAGCTTCATTAAGATATATGGATCAACAGGCCCAAGCCATAGCTCATTTTGACGACATGGAGAGACTGTTAGGAGACAACGCTGTCCAAGCATGCACACGCAGATGGAATACATTGGCACACAGTCTGAAAATCCGAGAGTACCATACCCCAACTCGGATGAGGGAAGCTCTGGTACGGGTAGCCCTCTATAAGAAATCCATGCAAAACCTCCAGGCCAGCTGGATTGGCCTTAAACTCAGCCCACCACTGCTGCTAGGATTGATGGAAGGCAGCACACAGACAGATGATAATGAACAGTGGGAAGAGGTAAACAGAAGGGTTGGGTTTCATATCAGCAAGGAGGACACTACTACAGAGGCTTGGGATGTAAGGGTAGCAGTAAAGGCAATGAAGGATGAAGAGTTGGACTAGTTGCTCAAGGATGAGCAAATATTTTAGCTGGGGGGTGATGATGAGCCCCAATTTTTGGTAACAATTTGGGCTCATTTGGCCTACTTACCTTGCTCAACCCTTCATTTTTTATCACTTATGCATCATTTCTTAGTATATTCGTGTTATTTGTAGGAAGAAGGGCAGTCATTATGCCTATGTGGCTAATACATGATGATTTCAGGTTTTTTGACATTAAATGGAGCAAAGACCACGCAGATGGAGACAAGGAGACAGCCAAGGTGGCATTGCGGGTTTATAGGGAGGTTGTCCACAGCCTTGAATGACCTTCCTCGTGATCTCCACCCCAACTCCGAGCTCCAACAGCTATCACCACCGAGCTAGAAGGCAGCCAACGGATTCTACAGGAACAGCAGTTTACTTTTAGTTGGACAGCCAAGCCCCACTAATTGAGGAGGCCAGCTTGGCCCTCATCATGTATAAATATTGAGGCTGTAGCCTTCGATAAGGACTCTTGAACTTTTGTTGTAGATTTTGAATCACGAGCTGTAGCTCTGTTTTTGCTCTTTGTAAGCCAATTTTGGCATGTTGTTAGACTCATGATTATGATCTTTTAATAAAAGGCAGGCAGATTTGGATTCAATTCTGAGTTCTTAGAGGAGCTATAGCTCTCAGGTTAGGGCCCAACCTGAGAGCAATAGACCTCCTTTTCTTTGTATTGTTACTTGTCTTTCTTTTATCATTGCATTTCTTTCCTTTACATGCACTTGGAAAACACAGTTTGCTGAGTTGACTGTTTCGGTTTGGTTATGTAGGTTAGTTTCATGAATGCAGTTGTTTCAGTAGTTCAGAATTAGCGTAGGGAGATTGAAGTTACGTTGAGTTCAAAAAAGGGTTGAATGCATGCTCACTTTCACCTCTGTTTGGGGACCGGAAGTGTAGACCGTGCCAACTGCCAAAAACACTGTTTTAACATATGCATGCAAGTATTGATGTAATGTTTTCGGTTGAAGAATTGTCCATACGATTATATCTTGAGTAATGACTCTTTGGTTCAGCATCATGCACGGTTTCCCTTCAACTTACATTGCTGTTCTTTGATTCCTAATAAAACAGTTAGAATAGGTTGGTGAACTTTCGTTTACATGCAAGATAAGGGTGATTTGTTTCATTTACACTGCGCAGCACCACTTCATCGTGTTCTTATCCTTCTAAACCGTGCCTAAGCCACCTACTCATCCTCTGTTCAGCTCATTTTCCTTCCAACCCTTCTACTGTCCACGTTGCTCAATCTTTTCGGCCTTCCATTGCCTCTACCCTTCTATCGACCAACCAGCTCTATCCACTCTCTCCCATCTCATCTCTCTGTCCCTGAGCCATCTCAAGCTCCCCTTTCATCTTACCTATCCACCCATACAGCTCCTTCACTCCTCCATCACCCAAAACTCCGACTGCAGAACATCCTGTAGAAGTTAGCAGACTTCCTGTAGAAATCCCGAGCTTCCTGTAGGATCCCCTGCAGACATCCTGTAGAAGCCTGCAAACACGGTTGCCAAGCACCTGAACGTTGTGAACTTCTGTGGAATGATGTTAGGGATCCCCTGGAACCTCTCAGAGTCCTCCTGACCTTTCCCAAGCCTTCCTCCCCTTGAACTACCCCTGCACAGTCAAGACCCAGTAAGAAGCACAATCATAATAACTCCACCCACTTGAGCAAAAATACAAAAACGTGTTCTCTTCAATGGAAGTAGTTTAAATTCATGCATCTCATCTCACTAGAAGTAATGGCATCATTGTTAGGAGTTGCATTCCCATCATTGCATTATAAGGATTAAGCTAGTCAGATTAGGGTTTACTAGGGTTTCCATGTTTGGTTGGCTTTCAGTTCATTCTTGCAAAGTAGGTTAATTTCCTTTGAGATAGCCTTCGTTCATCATTTAGAAAGCTTCTTCTGAGAACATATAGAAGTTGGCTTGAGCCCTAGCGGACTTGTGCCAGCTGACCAAGTGACAGCTGCGACAAGAGCTAGTACTTGTGCATACAGCACCGTCGCTTCCAAGTTTGTTACGAACTACCGGGTTGATAAAATTAGAGAAGGAAGCTCCAGGAGTTGTAGCATTATTGCTACAATACTGGAGCCCACCATCTTTTTGGCGCCGTTGCCGGGGAAGCGTCAGAGTATTAGTAATTGTTGCTTTTCTTCTATTTTCCTACTCTCGCCTTCTGCCAAGTAGTTTATTTCATTTCCATTCTGCAAAAGTAGCATAGACATTTCCTGCTTTCATAGATTAGCATTTCAATTCTGCAATTTCAATTCTGCAAGCGTAGACTAGCATTTCCATTCCTGCAATTCCATTTGAGCAAAGTAGATTAGTCCTTTCCTGCTTTCATTTCAATTCTGCATTTTTGTTTCAGCAAGATAGTTAGTTGTAGATCAATCTGTTTCAGTTTTGCAGGTACCAAAGAAAAAAAGCAAAGCAATAAAAAAGTCTTTCCATTTCATGCCTCGTAGGAATCGAGATAAAACAGGCAAATTCCTACCCAACACCCCCACCACATCACTGAGTCACCCTTCTCTCTTCTTCGGTGACAGTGATCCAGAAGAACCTATAGGTGAACCTCCTGAGATATACGAAGATCCTATAGCAGAAGAAGAATTAGAGACCATCCCATCTGAAGCTATGGCTGACAATAGAGGAGAAGATGAGAGAATAGAAGGTGCCTTCCCCATCCGAGAAACCAATGGAGACATGAAAATGAAAAACATTAGCCCCTCCGCTCTGCCTCACTTCCATGGACTGACTACTGAAGATCCTGATACCTTCCTGTTTGAGTTTGCTGTCCTTTGTAGAACCTATGACTATACTGAAGATGAGCAGAAGCTGAAACTCTTCCCTTCAACTCTTAAGGATGCAGCATTACGCTGGTTCATGGGCTTACCTGGGAATAGTATCACCACTTGGGCTCAGATGCAGCAAGCTTTCAATACCAAGTACCGGGACTACTGTAGGTCCAAGGAAACCAAGGGAGAAATCTTTCGGATGACCATGGGAAATGATGAGTCCTTAGAGGATTATGAGGAAAGGTTCCAACTTAGCTATAAGCGGGCCAGGTGCACACTTGACCCTGAATCCCTCAAGTTGGTCCTGCTCCGAGGAGTCCCTGAAGACCTTTTAGATACCCTTCACATGTTAGCTGGGGGAGATATTTACCAGCTGCCTTATGAGGACATCAAGACTGTGTTCAGAAACCACTCTAGGGCAGCCCGGAAACGAGGTAGAGGAAACCTTCTCTCAGCTGGTATTCCTTTCTCCAAGCATGAGTTTGCAAATCAATTAGAAGATCTTAAGAGTGAGGTGAGACAGACCATTGCCATGCAACTGGACACATTCAGGATCCAGCAGAAGAAGGAAGAAGCTGAGAGGGCCTTGGCTATCTTCTGCCCTAGATGTACAAGGAGACACCCTAAGAACGAATGCCCATTGCATTCGGTCGAAGTGTGCTTCGTTTGTGAGGAGGACCATCCCACAAATCAATGCCCAACCTTACCTGGACTTAAAGCTATGTACCAAGGGACAGAAGCTCCCACTGAACCTCTCTATTTCCTCAACCAAAGGAGGCCACAAGGACCTAGACCTTACCAGCAGGGGATGCAAGGGGCACCTCAAGCTTATTACAGCCCCAACCAATCGACTCCTATGCCTTCCTGGGGTCCCCCTGCTCATCCTTCCTGGTCTATGCCTCCTCCATGGTCTTATCCACCTCAGTACCCTACTCAACCCACTACTCATTCATATCATTCACATGCCCAGCCACAGCCTCAGTGGAATGCACCTCAGTCGGGGTGGAGGCCCCAGTACAACACTCCTCCCGCCATTTTGCCTCCACCACCAGTTCAACCTCAACCATTACCTCCTGCTCCTCCAAGGCAACCTCAAATGCCTGCTCAACCGAACCCGAACCCCAACAATAGACAGGCCCAGCAGGTATACACTGGGGAAACATCATGCCCTACCTATGCTGTGGAGATCCAGGAGATCAATCTTCGATCTGGAAAGACTCTTCCGGATCGCCAACCCCCTCCCCCAGAGGACGAGGAGGACAAACAGGAAAGTGAACCAAAGGCTATTCCACCCTTTCCTGAGAGACTAACAGCCACCACACAACCCAACCCAGAGGAGGATGAGCTTCTGGGAGAGCTCAAGCAGTTGTGTGTGAAAATACCACTTCTCCAAGCCATCAAGGATGTGCCAATATACAACAAACTGGTTAAGGAAAAGTGTTTTAAACACCCAGGCAGGCGAAAGAGAGATGCTTCAACCATCAATGTCTTAGGACAACTGTCTGACCTTATGTTAGGACAAGTCATCTGCCCAAAGTACCTAGATCCTGGGAGTCCTGTAGTAGATGTCCACATCAATGGCACCATCATACCTCACACCTTGATTGATTTGGGGGCTGCCATTAATGTGATGACCAGGGATACCATGCTCAAACTCAATCTTCAGGGTTCCTTGAGGAAGACCTCGACAGTCCTGCAACTAGCAGATCGCTCCACCGTGACTCCCGAAGGGATTGTGGAGGATGTCTTGGTCTCTGTCGACTCTTGGGAATACCCTGCAGATTTCTTGGTTCTGCAACCCAAGGCAAAGCTTACTGGATATCCTCTTATTTTGGGAAGGCCTTGGTTAGCCACTGCAGATGCTTACATAAGTTGCCGTGCAGGAAACATGACCATCAAAAACGGTCCTATGTCCAAGCAGCTAGTCCTATACCCTCCTGCCCAACCCTCCTTAGAGCATGACTTACCACTGTGGTTGGAGGAAGGAGAAGAGGATGAGGTGTACTCAGCACCTTTGTGCACCCTAGATACCACTAGAAGAGACCCCCCAACCGAGGATGACTTGATTGAGACTTTGATCCAGAATCCACCTTCCAGTGCACTATCCTTAGAGAAATTGGTGGAGGACGCCCAAGCCAGCACCTTAGTGGACCTTTGTGCCACCAACCCTGTCACTCCCAGAGTCAAGAATGTGGAGTTCGGCCCTGAGAGAATGTTAAAGATCAGCTCCTCCCTATCTCCTTCCCAGGAAAAGGAGCTGTGTAGCCTGTTGGCCAGTCACCTAGATGCTTTTGCTTGGAGCTATAAGGAGATGAAAGGAGTCCATCCCTCGGTCTGTACCCATCACATATACATCAAAGAGGGTTGTAAACCGGTTAGGCAACCTCAGAGGAGAATGAATCCAGCCCTTAAGGACATTGTCAAGGAAGAATTGCAAAAACTGTTGGATGCCGGATTCATTTACCCCATCTCAGATAGTGAATGGGTGTCCCCTCTGGTGTTGGTTCCCAAGAAAAATGGGAAGTGGAGAATCTGTGTGGACTACCGAGAACTGAACAAAGCTACCAAGAAAGACCATTTCCCTCTACCTTTCATAGATCAAGTGTTGGATGGACTGGCAGGAAAGAAGTTCTTCTCTTTCCTGGATGGGTTTAGCGGGTACAACCAAATCCAAATCAGCCCGGAAGACCAAGATAAGACCACCTTCACTTGTCCTTGGGGTACCTTTGCCTACCGAGTTCTTCCCTTTGGGCTATGCAATGCTCCTGCTACCTTCCAGAGAGCTGTCTTGAGCATCTTCTCGGAGCTGGTCCATGATGCGGTGGAAATCTATATGGATGACTTCACTCCTTATGGGTCCAACTTCCAGGAAGCATTGTCCAATCTGGGAAAGGTCCTAACCAAATGCATTGAGATGAACCTGTCCCTTAGTCCTGAAAAATGTGAATTCCTGATGACTGAAGGGACCGTGCTAGGCCATACCATTTCTTGCCAAGGGTTACAAGTGGATCCTAACAAAATTGCTCTCATCAAGAAGGTTCCACCTCCCCAAAAGGTAAGGGATGTCCGGAGTTTCTTAGGATTAGCAGGGTATTACCGAAGATTCATTAAAGACTTCAGCAAGCTAGCCTCGCCATTGTTTGGCCTGTTGGCAAAAGATGTGGAGTTTAAATGGACTGACGATTGTCAGAGGGCTTTGAATGAATTAAAGGACAAGTTGGTGTCAGCCCCAATCTTGAGAGGTCCAAACTGGGCCCTACCTTTCCACATCCACACTGATGCCTCAAACAAAGCCATAGGGGCAGCTTTAGGACAAGTTGAACAAAAACTTCCATATGCCATTTACTTTGTTAGCAAAAACTTGTCCAAAGCCGAACTGAATTACACTGTAACCGAGAAAGAATTCTTGGCTGTGGTCCATGCACTGAACAAGTTCCGACATTATATTACTGGCTATCAAACCTTTGTACATACGGATCATGCTGCAATTAGATATTTAATGAATAAACCAGATGTGAATGCTCGTATTATTAGATGGTTACTTTTGTTGCAGCAGTTTGATTTGACCATTGTTGACAAACCAGGTAAAGAAAATGTTGTTGCTGACTTTTTATCTAGATTGGATTTGTCTGCAGATGAGGATGGAACAGTGGATGACCAGATGCCCGATGAACATCTGTTTGCTATCTCAGTACTCTCTCCATGGTTTGCTGATATAGCAAACTACCTTGTTTCAGCACAGTTCCCTCCGCACCTATCTTCAAGAGAGAAGAGCAGAATCATCAGAAAAAGTGCCTCATTTACTTGGATCGGGGGCAATCTGTTCAAGCTTGGCCCTGATCAGATCTTAAGGCGTTGTGTAAGGGAGGAGGAAGTCTTTGATATCCTCCTCACCTGTCATGATGGGCCTTGTGGAGGACATTTTGCAGCAAAGAGGACTGCCTTCAAAATCCTGCAGGCAGGCTACTATTGGCCCACACTTCATCAAGATGTCAGAAGATATATCAGCCAATGTGACCGATGCCAAAGAATGGGGAAACCGACTCCAAGGGATGAGATGCCTCTCCAACCTCAAGTGACTCTTGAGCCATTTGAGAAGTGGGGTATGGATTTTGTGGGTCCAATCAACCCTCCTTCGAGGCAAAGGTCTTACATCATTGTGTGCACTGACTACCTGACAAAGTGGGCAGAGACTAAAGCAATCAAGGCAGCAACAGAAGAAAAGGTGGCTGAGTTCTTAAGAGAAAACATCTTCTACAAATTTGGCTACCCAAGAGAGCTGGTCACCGATCAAGGGAGCCAGTTCACATCCAACTTGATTGAAGACCTGCTAGCTCACCACAAAATCAAGCATAGGACTTCCACCCCCTATCATCCACAGGCAAATGGGCAAGTGGAAGTCACCAACAGAGCATTGGAAGGGATTTTGACTAAGGTGGTGAGCAGCAGTAGGAAAGATTGGGCAGATCGCCTGGTTGAGGCCACATGGGCTTACAACACCACCTGGAAGACCACCACCGGCTTCACACCTTATGAGCTGGTCTATGGGAAGAAAGCTTTGCTGTCCATTGAATTTGAATACAACACTTTGAGGATGGCAGCTCAGCTGGACCTAGATCTCAGCCATGCACAACAAGAAAGGTTATTGCAGCTGAATGGACTGGACGAGCACCGGATGCAGGCCCTCCTTCACTCAGAAGTGGTTCAACTTCAGAGAAAGGTGTGGCATGACCAACACCTCCATGACAAGCAATTCCAGCCGGGAGATTGGGCCTTGTTGTATGACTCCAGGTACAAAGATTTCAAGGGGAAGCTGAGAACCAGATGGCTAGGACCATATGCAGTGGAAAAATGCCATGACAATGGATCTGTTCTTATTCGAACCATTGATGAGGAAGCCATCCCCATGCTTGTCAATGGGCATCGATTGAAGATCTACAGGAAACCTCTCTCAAGACAAGAGTTCATCAAAACTATGGAGAAATCAGTGTTGGTCATAGAGAAGGGTTCTGCCTCTGCTTTGGGCATACCCTGAAAGATCTAAAAAAAAAAAAATATAATAAATAATAAAGATCCTTGGGTGAAAACCTTTCTGAGGCTCCCAAGGCAGGTGGTAGGGGTGAAAACCTCATTGAGGCGCCCCTATTGTCTTTCAAAAAAAAAGAGATTTAAAAAAGATCCTTGAGTGAAAACCTCTCTGAGGCGCTTAAGGCAGATGGCAAGGGTGAAAACCTCATTGAGGCGCCCCTGCTATTTTTCAAAAAAAAAAAAAAAAAAAAAAAAAGAAAAGAGAAAAGAGAAAAGAAGACAATAAGCAAAAAGATAGGGACAGCAAGTTTATAATGTGAAAATGCATGCAGGTTGCAGGTGTTCTATGAAGGAGAGGAGGTCTTTTAACGCAAAGCCAAAGATCCTTATCATGCTGCCAGGAGACCTCACCAACACCTCCTCCAAGAATACTCATTTTCTCCAAGGTATGTGCACAATTTCATCACGGCTTGAGTCTTCTACAGGAAGATGCAGACTTTCTACAGGAAGGTGCAGACTTTCTACAGGAAACGCAAACTTTCTACAGGAAGTTCTGTATTTCTACAGGAAACTTCCTGTAGAAGTTCGGGACGGCCCAGAATTCATTTTATGAGGAGATCTAACGACCAAGGATCGGTTTGGACGCATGCAAGCTACTGTTGTCACCCTTATACACTGCTGTCACCTCTTTCTACCATCCCTGTCGACATGCAATGAAGTTACCTGCACCATCAAAGCAGATCATTGAGTTATCAAGAGAAAAGCAATTTTTGAGATGAAAAAAACGCTGAGATGTCATACCATATCCATCCCAGCCATCCATGAGCTCTGTGAGCGTGATCGTGGGGCCATTGCCTTCGTCGTGCAGCATGCACCCGAGGAGGAAAAAACTGTTACAGGACATCCTGCAGGAGTCCCGTAACAGTTAAGCCCGCTAGAGTGCACACCATTCACAGCGCTTGCCATATACAATGAAAACGCGGGCGCATGCAGCCGAAGCATCAAATCCATCGTCAGCGGCCTGTGAATATGAACCTCCGGGCCTGTGCAAATCCACCAGCAGCAAATAAATCCACTCATCATCGTCCAAGAACCGAAAAATCGCGTTGCGGCCGCACAGGTAAGTGTCTCGACCCTTTCTTCCGTCGAATTGCATGAATTTTACTTTGAAAATGTTTGCAAGTGTGAAGTGAATGGGTTGAGCGGTTGTATGGCCATTCGACTGGCCACGTCGATCAGTTAATGGTCTAGTCGTATGTTTGGGTGGCGGTCGTGGCAAAAGAAACGGGCAGTACACACGTGAGAGCAATCCCGTCGAAAAAAACGAGTTTAACAGAAGAGACGGCGGCGGATCTGCGGGGAATGATGCGGCAGTAAGGGAACTCGCAGGCAAATGATGGGATGACGTCGTCCAACGGTCCGGCAGGGACAGCTCACCCCCGCGCCACGGATTCCGCCGATTCAAATCTAATCGGCTAGATTGCCACCCCATGCATTTATCATTCACCGTTTGAGACTCGAGTGATCATCCGGATCCCTCTGCAGCTCGATACTCCGAGTCTTTGGCCATCAGAACGCCTGTGAAGCAACACCAAGAGCGCAGACCCACTGCAGTATCCCCCAGAAATCGCGCGCTGCTCCTACAGGAAAGTTGTTTCTACAGGAAGTCGGGTTCCTCACGTCAAAAGGTGGCGGATTAAAAAGGTAAGCCTGAACTCTCCATGCAATTGGTTTTTGAGGGTGGCAGAATCGTCGTCTACAGTCTGGTCGTAGAAAATTGTTGCAAATGTTGTCTGCCGTGCATGAACTGTCGTCCTACAGGATGTCAGTGTAATTAGCTGTGTTAAAGGTTCTCAGGGGATAAGCTTTGTGAATTATGTGCATGACAGAGGCGTAATCCTACGCTCTGTCCCAGTAGACCAAATTTCTTCCGCATTTGCCACCTCCAGCTAACGCAGCAGTTTTTCACCATGCCGGGTGGGTTCATCAGAAGGGAACCCACTGATTCAACGAAGTTAAGAGAAAATCCTGAGGTGGTGGAGCTCTTCACACGAGCACAATGGATATCCTTCTGTGACAAATTGCAGGGCTATGACGACGAAGTGGCAGAAGAGTTTTTGCAAGCTCTGAGGCCGAAATCTAAAACGTTGGCCACCGTTAACTTCAGGGGTTTAAGCCTCAAACTCACCCCACAATTCATCAGCCGAGTTACGGAGCTCCCAATGGGATTACCATGGGATAAAGAAGAAAGGAAATTGGGCCAACAAGCTAAGAAAGAATTCTTTCCACCAGAGGAGGAATTCTCAGAAGACAAAAATGGGGTTCGTAGAACCAGTTTACTGCCACCGTGGAATGAAGTTAGCCTGCAAATTATGAAGTACATCACCTGCGAAGGCCGTTTTAGCATTGTATACGGGTATCATTTTCGGTTACTCACTGAATTACGGCACCAGATGGATCTACCTGTAGAAAACAAGCTCAGTCTCCCCTACTTTCTACTACAGTCTCTGATTGAGTGTGCAACCAAGTTGAAAGAAGGCACACCAGACCAGGTAGCCCACCATGGACTGATCAAACTCCTCGTGGAGGATGCGCTCCACACATACAAGGTTCCTCTCTCATGGGAAGCCTTCAGAAATTTGACAAAGGATGGGGATATAAAGATGCTGACCGAAGAGCTCGGTTCATCTAGCAGTGAGGAGAAAGAGTCAGTGCCCGCAGTGAAGAAAGAAAAAGGCCAAAAGACCCCGACCACAGAGCAGAAGAAAAAGCAAGAGAAGAAACAAGAGAAAAAGGGTGACAAGGAGAAAGATGACACACCCATCTTGACAGCAAGAGAGAAAGGTTGCAAGGCAGAGTGGACAAGGCTGAGAAGGTCCACATCAGCAAGAGTGCCTCGACAGCGACCGCAACCAAGTCAAAAAGCAAAACTCATGCAGCAAAGCAAACCAAGGCGGTGACACCTGTTTCTACAGGAAAGCCGAAACCGGCTTCTACAGGAAGCCCGAAATTAACTGAAAAAGGGTCTTCTACAGGAAGCCCGAAATTGACTAAAACAGGGTCTTCTACAGGAAGCCCCGAAAAAGTGAAACCCAAGGAGAAGAAAGCTGACATTCGTGAAAGGGAGGCAGCAGCTGTGCTGGCCGCCCTCAGCACACCTCCTAAGCCAAAGGAGAAGAGAAAGAGGGAGACCCCTCTATATTTTAAAGCTCGAAGAAGTGTGAGAATAAAGACGGGCAAGCCACAGCCTCCGTCCAGCAGCCCGATCATCATTGAAGATGCCCCTACTTCGCCCAAGGAAAGGTCCCCCTCGAGGATATCAGTCACCTATGAGAGGGGAAGCCCGAAGAAAACTACGTGGCAAGGAAAGTTAGACCAATTGACTGAAAAAGCTCGGCTACAGGATGCTGAAGATGCTCTACAGGAAACCTTAGCCAGGCTTAAAGAAACTGAGAGAATGGAAGGAGAAGCACCCTTATCACCACCAAGGGAGGGTGAAGTAGAGCCACCAAAGGAAGTGGAGAAAGAGCATATACCAGAGCCCAGCCCTCAGCCAAGTCTGAGTTCATATTACAACTTTTTAGAGGCTGGCAAGATTATACCTCAGAAATTTACTGTGCCACTGTTTTTTGCGTTAGAGGAAGAAAGAGTCCGTACACACACGTGGATGAAAATAGCCAAGTCAAAGGGTGTGGCGGACATAGGTCCCTTACAGGAGCAGCTCAAGGAGGCCAGAAGTGAATTTTCCATGGCCAAACACGTGGCAAATTGCCAACGCGTGTTCCTACAGGAAGAAAACCAGAAGCTGAGATTGCAGCTACAGGAGCTGAGGGCAGGGACAGGTACATCCTCCAAGGACACCACAGAGGAACAGCAAGGCAAAAAGGAACTGAACACCGGTCTTGGGGAGCCAACCACACTTCTACAGGAAGCAGAACAGCAAGCACAAATTGAGGTGCAAGCTCTCAGAGAACAGCTGCAGCAGAAAGAAGCACAATTGGCCTGCATGGCCAGTTGGGCCATGGATGCTATCCAATGCAGACAGCCAGCCAAATCCTATGGCTTGTACTTGAAAGACCAATGGCTGCAATTCCAAATCAATACCTTGGCGCAAAGAGGTATCTCTCAGCTCCAAGACCCGCAGCAATTCACTGAAGTTTGCAGTACTAGCTCATCAGAGGATAGGGCCAAATTAGCGGAGTTCTACCTCCATAATCTGGCCCTGCCTAATGTAGTTTCATGGGATCCCAATACGGCCTTGGGAGATATGCAATTAATGGCATTTGCCTCATGGCTGAACCATGAGGACAAAAGAGCAGCAGAAGCCAAAGCAATCATGAACCGAGAGCTGAACGAGCCATTGCTCATCAGACCAGAACTGGGGGATCCAGTTGCACTAATCTCGGCACACCAACATTTGTCCACTGACCCTCAAGCTTCATTAAGATATATGGATCAACAGGCCCAAGCCATAGCTCATTTTGAGGACATGGAGAGACTGTTAGGAGACAACGCTGTCCAAGCATGCACACGCAGATGGAATACATTGGCACACAGTCTGAAAATCCGAGAGTACCATACCCCAACTCGGATGAGGGAAGCTCTGGTACGGGTAGCCCTCTATAAGAAATCCATGCAAAACCTCCAGGCCAGCTGGATTGGCCTTAAACTCAGCCCACCACTGCTGCTAGGATTGATGGAAGGCAGCACAGAGACAGATGATAATGAACAGTGGGAAGAGGTAAACAGAAGGGCTGGGTTTCATATCAGCAAGGAGGACACTACTACAGAGGCTTGGGATGTAAGGGTAGCAGTAAAGGCAATGAAGGATGAAGAGTTGGACTAGTTGCTCAAGGATGAGCAAATATTTTAGCTGGGGGGTGATGATGAGCCCCAATTTTTGGTAACAATTTGGGCTCATTTGGCCTACTTACCTTGCTCAACCCTTCATTTTTTATCACTTATGCATCATTTCTTAGTATATTCGTGTTATTTGTAGGAAGAAGGGCAGTCATTATGCCTATGTGGCTAATACATGATGATTTCAGGTTTTTTGACATTAAATGGAGCAAAGACCACGCAGATGGAGACAAGGAGACAGCCAAGGTGGCATTGCGGGTTTATAGGGAGGTTTTCCACAGCCTTGAATGACCTTCCTCGTGATCTCCACCCCAACTCCGAGCTCCAACAGCTATCACCACCGAGCTAGAAGGCAGCCAACGGATTCTACAGGAACAGCAGTTTACTTTTAGTTGGACAGCCAAGCCCCACTAATTGAGGAGGCCAGCTTGGCCCTCATCATGTATAAATATTGAGGCTGTAGCCTTCGATAAGGACTCTTGAACCTTTGTTGTAGATTTTGAATCACGAGCTGTAGCTCTGTTTTTGCTCTTTGTAAGCCAATTTTGGCATGTTGTGAGACTCATGATTATGATCTTTTAATAAAAGGCAGGCAGATTTGGATTCAATTCTGAGTTCTTAGAGGAGCTATAGCTCTCAGGTTAGGGCCCAACCTGAGAGCAATAGACCTCCTTTTCTTTGTATTGTTACTTGTCTTTCTTTTATCATTGCATTTCTTTCCTTTACATGCACTTGGAAAACACAGTTTGCTGAGTTGACTGTTTCGGTTTGGTTATGTAGGTTAGTTTCATGAATGCAGTTGTTTCAGTAGTTCAGAATTAGCGTAGGGAGATTGAAGTTACATTGAGTTCAAAAAAGGTTGAATGCATGCTCACTTTCACCTCTGTTTGGGGACCGGAAGTGTAGACCGTGCCAACTGCCAAAAACACTGTTTTAACATATGCATGCAAGTATTGATGTAATGTTTTCGGTTGAAGAATTGTCCATACGATTATATCTTGAGTAATGAATCTTTGGTTCAGCATCATGCACAGTTTCCCTTCAACTTACATTGTTGTTCTTTGATTCCTAATAAAACAGTTAGAATAGGTTGGTGAACTTTCATTTACATGCAAGATAAGGGTGATTTGTTTCATTTACACTGCGCAGCACCACTTCATCGTGTTCTTATCCTTCTAAACCGTGCCTAAGCCACCTACTCATCCTCTGTTCAGCTCATTTTCCTTCCAACCCTTCTACTGTCCACGTTGCTCAATCTTTTGGGCCTTCCATTGCCTCTACCCTTCTATCGACCAACCAGCTCTATCCACTCTCTCCCCATCTCATATCTTTGTCCCTGAGCCATCTCAAGCTCCCCTTTCATCTTACCTATCTACCCATACAGCTCCTTCACTCCTCCATCACCCTAAACTCCGACTGCAGAACATCCTGTAGAAGTTAGCAGACTTCCTGTAGAAATCCCGAGCTTCCTGTAGGATCCCCTGCAGACATCCTGTAGAAGCCTGCAAACACGGTTGCCAAGCACCTGAACGTTGTGAACTTCTGTGGAATGATGTTAGGGATCCCTTGGAACCTCTCAGAGTCCTCCTGACCTTTCCCAAGCCTTCCTCCCCTTGAACTACCCCTGCACAGTCAAGACCCAGTAAGAAGCACAATCATAATAACTCCACCCACTTGAGCAAAAATACAAAAACGTGTTCTCTTCAATGGAAGTAGTTTAAATTCATGCATCTCATCTCACTAGAAGTAATGTCATCATTGTTAGTAGTTGCATTCCCATCATTGCATTATAAGGATTAAGATAGTCAGATTAGGGTTTACTAGGGTTTCCATGTTTGGTTGGCTTTCAGTTCATTCTTGCAAAATAGGTTAATTTCCTTTGAGATAGCCTTCGTTCATCATTTAGAAAGCTTCTTCTGAGAACATATAGAAGTTGGCTTGAGCCCTAGCGGACTTGTGCCAGCTGACCAAGTGACAGCTGCGACAAGAGCTAGTACTTGTGCATACAGCACCGTCGCTTCCAAGTTTGTTACGAACTACCGGGTTGATAAAATTAGAGAAGGAAGCTCCAGGAGTTGTAGCAGTATTGCTACAATACTGGAGCCCACCATCTTTTTGGCGCCGTTGCCGGGGAAGCGTCAGAGTATTAGTAATTTTTGCTTTTCTTCTATTTTCCTACTCTCGCCTTCTGCCAAGTAGTTTATTTCATTTCCATTCTGCAAAAGTAGCATAGACATTTCCTGCTTTCATAGATTATCATTTCAATTCCGCAATTTCAATTCTGCAAGCGTAGACTAGCCTTTCCATTCCTGCAATTCCATTTGAGCAAAGTAGATTAGTCCTTTCCTGCTTTCATTTCAATTCTGCATTTTTATTTCAGCAAGATAGTTAGTTGTAGATCAATCTGTTTCAGTTTTGCAGGTACCAAAGAAAAAAAGCAAGAGCAATCAAAAAGTCTTTCCATTTCATGCCTCGTAGGAATCGAGATAAAACAGGCAAATTCCTACCCAACACCCCCACCACATCACTGAGTCACCCTTCTCTCTTCTTCGGTGACAGTGATCCAGAAGAACCTATAGGTGAACTTCCTGAGATATACGAAGATCCTATAGCAGAAGAAGAATTAGATACCATCCCATCTGAAGCTATGGCTGATAATAGAGGAGAAGATGAGAGAATAGAAGGTGCCTTCCCCATCCGAGAAACCAAAGGAGACATGAAAATGAAAAACATTAGCCCCTCCGCTCTACCTCACTTCCATGGACTGACTACTGAAGATCCTGATACCTTCCTGTTTGAGTTTGCTGTCCTTTGTAGAACCTATGACTATACTGAAGATGAGCAGAAGCTGAAACTCTTCCCTTCAACTCTTAAGGATGCAGCATTACACTGGTTCATGGGCTTACCTGGGAATAGTATCACCACTTGGGCTCAGATGCAGCAAGCTTTCAATACCAAGTACCGGGACTACTGTAGGTCCAAGGAAACCAAGGGAGAAATCTTTCGGATGACCATGGGAAATGATGAGTCCTTAGAGGATTATGAGGAAAGGTTCCAACTTAGCTATAAGCGGGCCAGGTGCACACTTGACCCTGAATCCCTCAAGTTGGTCCTGCTCCGAGGAGTCCCTGAAGACCTTTTAGATACCCTTCACATGTTAGCTGGGGGAGATATTTACTAGCTGCCTTATGAGGACATGGAGACTGTGTTCAAAAACCACTCTAGGGCAGCGCGGAAACGAGGTAGAGGAAATCTTCTCTCAGCTGGTATTCCTTTCTCCAAGCATGAGTTTGCAAATCAATTGGAAGATCTTAAGAGTGAGGTGAGACAGACCATTGCCATGCAACTGGACACATTCAGGATCCAGTAGAAGAAGGAAGAAGCTGAGAGGGCCTTGGCTATCTTCTGCCCTAGATGTACAAGGAGACACCCTAAGAACGAATGCCCATTGCATTCGGTCGAAGTGTGCTTCGTTTGTGAGGAGGGCCATCCCACAAATCAATGCCCAACCTTACCTGGACTTAAAGCTATGTACCAAGGGACAGAAGCTCCCACGGAACCTCTCTATTTCCTCAACCAAAGGAGGCCACAAGGACCTAGACCTTACCAGCAGGGGATGCAAGGGGCACCTCAAGCTTATTACAGCCCCAACCAATCGACTCCTATGCCTTCCTGGGGTCCCCCTGCTCATCCTTCCTGGTCTATGCCTCCTCCATGGTCTTATCCACCTCAGTACCCTACTCAACCCACTACTCATTCATATCATTCACATGCCCAGCCACAGCCTCAGTGGAATGCACCTCAGTCGGGGTGGAGGCCCCAGTACAACACTCCTCCCACCATTTTGCCTCCACCACCAGTTCAACCTCAACCATTACCTCCTGCTCCTCCAAGGCAACCTCAAATGCCTGCTCAACCGAACCCGAACCCCAACAATAGACAGGCCCAGCAGGTATACACTGGGGAAACATCATGCCCTACCTATGCTGTGGAGATCCAGGAGATTAATCTTCGATCTGGAAAGACTCTTCCGGATCGCCAACCCCCTCCCCCAGAGGACGAGGAGGACAAACAGGAAAGTGAACCAAAGGCTATTCCACCCTTTCCTGAGAGACTAACAGCCACCACACAACCCAACCCAGAAGAGGATGAGCTTCTGGGAGAGCTCAAGCAGTTGTGTGTGAAAATACCACTTCTCCAAGCCATCAAGGATGTGCCAATATACAACAAACTGGTTAAGGAAAAGTGTTTTAAACACCCAGGCAGGCGAAAGAGAGATGCTTCAACCATCAATGTCTTAGGACAACTGCCTGACCTTATGTTAGGACAAGTCATCTGCCCAAAGTACCTAGATCCTGGGAGTCCTGTAGTAGATGTCCACATCAATTGCACCATCATACCTCACACCTTGATTGATTTGGGGGCTGCCATTAATGTGATGACCAGGGATACCATGCTCAAACTCAATCTTCAGGGTTCCTTGAGGAAGACCTCGACAGTCCTGCAACTAGCAGATCGCTCCACCGTGACTCCCGAAGGGATTGTGGAGGATGTCTTGGTCTCTGTCGACTCTTCGGAATACCCTGCAGATTTCTTGGTTCTGCAACCCAAGGCAAAGCTTACTGGATATCCTCTTATTTTGGGAAGGCCTTGGTTAGCCACTGCAGATGCTTACATAAGTTTCCGTGCAGGAAACATGACCATCAAAAATGGTCCTATGTCCAAGCAGCTAGTCCTATACCCTCCTGCCCAACCCTCCTTAGAGCATGACTTACCACTGTGGTTGGAGGAAGGAGAAGAGGATGAGGTGTGCTCAACACCTTTGTGCACCCTAGATACCACTAGAAGAGACCCCCCAACCGAGGATGACTTGATTGAGACTTTGATCCAGAATCCACCTTCCAGTGCACTATCCTTAGAGAAATTGGTTGAGGACGCCCAAGCCAGCACCTTAGTGGACCTTTGTGCCACCAACCCTGTCACTCCCAGAGTCAAGAATGTGGAGTTCGGCCCTGAGAGAATGTTAAAGATCAGCTCCTCCCTATCTCCTTCCCAGGAAAAGGAGCTGTGTAGCCTGTTGGCCAGTCACCTAGATGCTTTTGCTTGGAGCTATAAGGAGATGAAAGGAGTCCATCCCTTGGTCTGTACCCATCACATATACATCAAAGAGGGTTGTAAACCGGTTAGGCAACCTCAGAGGAGAATGAATCCAGCCCTTAAGGACATTGTCAAGGAAGAATTGCAAAAACTGTTGGATGCCAGATTCATTTACCCCATCTCAGATAGTGAATGGGTGTCCCCTCTGGTGTTGGTTCCCAAGAAAAATGGGAAGTGGAGAATCTGTGTGGACTACCGAGAACTGAACAAAGCTACCAAGAAAGACCATTTCCCTCTACCTTTCATAGATCAAGTGTTGGAAGGACTGGCAGGAAAGAAGTTCTTCTCTTTCCTGGATGGGTTTAGCGGGTACAACCAAATCCAAATCAGCCCGGAAGACCAAGATAAGACCACCTTCACTTGTCCTTGGGGTACCTTTGCCTACCGAGTTCTTCCCTTTTGGCTATGCAATGCTCCTGCTACCTTCCAGAGAGCTGTCTTGAGCATCTTCTCGGAGCTGGTCCATGATGCGGTGGAAATCTATATGGATGACTTCACTCCTTATGGGTCCAACTTCCAGGAAGCATTGTCCAATCTGGGAAAGGTCCTAACCAAATACATTGAGATGAACCTGTCCCTTAGTCCTGAAAAATGTGAATTCCTGATGACTGAAGGGACCGTGCTAGGCCATACCATTTCTTGCCAAGGGTTACAAGTGGATCCTAACAAAATTGCTCTCATCAAGAAGGTTCCACCTCCCCAAAAGGTAAGGGATGTCCGGAGTTTCTTAGGGTTAGCAGGGTATTACTGGAGATTCATTAAAGACTTCAGCAAGCTAGCCTCGCCATTGTTTGGCCTGTTGGCAAAAGATGTGGAGTTTAAATGGACTGACGATTGTCAGAGGGCTTTGAATGAATTAAAGGACAAGTTGGTGTCAGCCCCAATCTTGAGAGGTCCAAACTGGGCCCTACCTTTCCACATCCACACTGATGCCTCAAACAAAGCCATAGGGGCAGCTTTAGGACAAGTTGAACAAAAACTTCCATATGCCATTTACTTTGTTAGCAAAAACTTGTCCAAAGCCGAACTGAATTACACTGTAACCGAGAAAGAATTCTTGGCTGTGGTCCATGCACTGAGCAAGTTCCGACATTATATTACTGGCTATCAAACCTTTGTACATACGGATCATGCTGCAATTAGATATTTAATGAATAAACCAGATGTGAATGCTCGTATTATTAGATGGTTACTTTTGTTGCAGCAGTTTGATTTGACCATTGTTGACAAACCAGGTAAAGAAAATGTTGTTGCTGACTTTTTTTATCTAGATTGGATTTGTTTGCAGATGAGGATGGAACAGTGGATGACCAGATGCCCGATGAACATCTGTTTGCTATCTCAGTACTCTCTCCATGGTTTGCTGATATAGCAAACTACCTTGCTTCAGCATAGTTCCCTCCGCACCTATCTTCAAGAGAGAAGAGCAGAATCATCAGAAAAAGTGCCTCATTTACTTGGATCAGGGGCAATCTGTTCAAGCTTGGCCCTGATCAGATCTTAAGGCGTTGTGTAAGGGAGGAGGAAGTCTTTGATATCCTCCTCACCTGTCATGATGGGCCTTGTGGAGGACATTTTGCAGCAAAGAGGACTGCCTTCAAAATCCTGCAGGCAGGCTACTATTGGCCCACACTTCATCAAGATGTCAGAAGATATATCAGCCAATCTGACCGATGCCAATGAATGGGGAAACTGACTCCAAGGGATGAGATTCCTCTCCAACCTCAAGTGACTCTTGAGCCATTTGAGAAGTGGGGTATGGATTTTGTGGGTCCAATCAACCCTCCTTCGGGGCAAAGGTCTTACATCATTGTGTGCACTGACTACCTGACAAAGTGGGAAGAGACTAAAGCAATCAAGGCAGCAACAGAAGAAAAGGTGGCTGAGTTCTTAAGAGAAAACATCTTCTACAAATTTGGCTACCCAAGAGAGCTGGTCACCGATCAAGGGAGCCAGTTCACATCCAACTTGATTGAAGACCTGCTAGCTCACCACAAAATCAAGCATAGGACTTCCACCCCCTATCATCCACAGGCAAATGGGCAAGTGGAAGTCACCAACAGAGCATTGGAAGGGATTTTGACTAAGGTGGTGAGCAGCAGTAGGAAAGATTGGGCAGATCGCCTGGTTGAGGCCACATGGGCTTACAACACCACCTGGAAGACCACCACCGGCTTCACACCTTATGAGCTGGTCTATGGGAAGAAAGCTTTGCTGTCCATTGAATTTGAATACAACACTTTGAGGATGGCAGCTCAGCTGGACGTAGATCTCAGCCATGCACAACAAGAAAGGTTATTGCAGCTGAATGGACTGGACGAGCACCGGATGCAGGCCCTCCTTCACACAGAAGTGGTTCAACTTCAGAGAAAGGTGTGGCATGACCAACACCTCCATGACAAGCAATTCCAGCCGGGAGATTGGGCCTTGTTGTATGACTCCAGGTACAAAGATTTCAAGGGGAAGCTGAGAACCAGATGGCTAGGACCATATGCAGTGGAAAAAAGCCATGACAATGGATCTGTTCTTATTCGAACCATTGATGAGGAAGCCATCCCCATGCTTGTCAATGGGCATCGATTGAAGATCTACAGGAAACCTCTCTCAAGACAAGAGTTCATCAAAACTATGGAGAAATCAGTGTTGGTCATAGAGAAGGGTTTTGCCTCTGCTTTGGGCATACCCTGAAAGATCTAATATATATATATATATATATATATAATAAATAATAAAGATTTTGGGTGAAAACCTTTCTGAGGCTCCCAAGGCAGGTGGTAGGGGAGAAAACCTCATTGAGGCGCCCCTATTGTCTTTCAAAAAAAAAGAGATTTGAAAAAGATCCTTGAGTGAAAACCTCTCTGAGGCGCTTAAGGCAGATGGAAAGGGTGAAAACCTCATTGAGGCGCCCCTGCTATTTTTCGAAAAAAAAAAAAAAAAAAAGAGAAAAAAGAAAAGAGAAAAGAGAAAAGAAGACAATAAGCAAAAAGATAGGGATAGCAAGTTTATAATGTGAAAATGCATGCAGGTTGCAGGTGTTCTATGAAGGAGAGGAGGTCTTTTAACGCAAATCCAAAGATCCTTATCATGCTGCCAGGAGACCTCACCAACACCTCCTCCAAGAATACTCATTTTCTCCAAGGTATGTGCACAATTTCATCACGGCTTGAGTCTTCTACAGGAAGATGCAGACTTTCTACAGGAAGGTGTAGACTTTCTACAGGAAATGCAAACTTTCTACAGGAAGTTCTGTATTTCTACAGGAAACTTCCTGTAGAAGGTCGGGACGGCCCAGAATTCATTTTATGAGGAGATCTAACAACCAATGATCGGTTTGGACGCATGCAAGCTACTGTTGTCACCCTTATACACTGCTGTCACCTCTTTCTACCATCCCTGTCGACATGCAACGAAGTTACCTGCACCATCAAAGCAGATCATTGAGTTATCAAGAGAAAAGCAATTTTTGAGATGAAAAAAATGCTGAGATGTCATACCATATCCATCCCAGCCATCCATGAGCTCTGTGAGCGTGATCGTGGGGCCATTGCCTTCGTCATGCAGCATGCACCCGAGGAGGAAAAAACTGTTACAGGACATCCTGCAGGAGTCCCGTAACAGTTAAGCCCGCTAGAGTGCACACCAGTCACAGCGCTTGCCATATACAATGAAAACGCGGGCGCATGCAGCTGAAGCATCAAATCCATCGTCAGCGGCCTGTGAATATGAACCTCCGGGCCTGTGCAAATCCACCAGCAGCAAATAAATCCACTCATCATCGTCCAAGAACCGAAAAATCGCGTTGCGGCCACACAGGTAAGTGTCTCGACCCTTTCTTCCGTCGAATTGCATGAATTTTACTTTGAAAATGTTTGCAAGTGTGAAGTGAATGGGTTGAGCGGTTGTATGGCCATTCGACTGGCCACGTCGATCAGTTAATGGTCTATTCGTATGTTTGGGTGGCGGTCGTGGCAAAAGAAATGGGCAGTACACACGTGAGAGCAATCCCGTCGAAAAAAACGAGTTTAACAGAAGAGACGGCGGCGGATCTGCGGGGAATGATGCGGCAGTAAGGGAACTCGCAGGCAAATGATGGGATGACGTCGTCCAACGGTCCGGCAGGGACAGCTCACCCCCGCGCCATGGATTCTGCCGATTCAAATCTAATCAGCTAGATTGCCACCCCATGCATTTATCATTCACCGTTTGAGACTCGAGTGATCATCCAGATCCCTCTGCAGCTTGATACTCCGAGTCTTTGGCCATCAGAACGCCTGTGAAGCAACACCAAGAGCGCAGACCCACTGCAGTATCCCCCAGAAATCGCGCGCTGCTCCTACAGGAAAGCTATTTCTACAGGAAGTCGGGTTCCTCACGTCAAAAGGTGGCGGATTAAAAAGGTAAGCCTGAACTCTCCATGCAATTGGTTTTTGAGGGTGGCAGAATCATCGTCTACAATCTGGTCGTAGAAAATTGTTGCAAATGTTGTCTGTCATGCATGAACTGTCGTCCTACAGGATGTCAGTGTAGTTAGCTGTGTTAAAAGTTCTCAGGGGATAAGCTTTGTGAATTATGTGCATGACAGAGGCGTAATCCTACGCTCTGTCCCAGTAGACCAAATTTCTTCCGCATTTGCCACCTCCAGCTAACGCAGCAGTTTTTCACCATGCTGGGTGGGTTCATCAGAAGGGAACCCACTGATTCAACGAAGTTAAGAGAAAATCCTGAGGTGGTGGAGCTCTTCACACGAGCACAATGGATATCCTTCTGTGACAAATTGCAGGGCTATGACGACGAAGTGGCAGAAGAGTTTTTGCAAGCTCTGAGGCCGAAATCTAAAACGTTGGCCATCGTTAACTTCAGGGGTTTAAGCCTCAAACTCATCCCACAATTCATCAGCCGAGTTACGGAGCTCCCAATGGGATTACCATGGGATAAAGAAGAAAGGAAATTGGGCCAACAAGCTAAGAAAGAATTCTTTCCACCAGAGGAGGAATTCTGAGAAGACAAAAATGGGGTTCGTAGAACCCGTTTACTGCCACCGTGGAATGAAGTTAGCCTGCAAATTATGAAGTACATCACCTGCGAAGGCCCTTTTAGCATTGTATACGGGTATCATTTTTGGTTACTCATTGAATTACGGCACCAGATGGATCTACCTGTAGAAAACAAGCTCAGTCTCCCCTACTTTCTACTACAGTCTCTGATTGAGTGTGCAACTAAGTTGAAAGAAGGCACACCAGACCAGGTAGCCCACCATGGACTGATCAAACTCCTCGTGGAGGATGCGCTCCACACATACAAGGTTCCTCTCTCATGGGAAGCCTTCAGAAATTTGACAAAGGATGGGGATATAAAGATGCTGACCGAAGAGCTCGGTTCATCTAGCAGTGAGGAGAAAGAGTCAGTGCCCGCAGTGAAGAAAGAAAAAGGCCAAAAGACCTCGATCATAGAGCAGAAGAAAAAGCAAGAGAAGAAACAAGAGAAAAAGGGTGACAAGGAGAAAGATGACACACCCATCTTGACAGCAAGAGAGAAAAGGTTGCAAGGCAGAGTGGACAAGGCTGAGAAGGTCCACATCAGCAAGAGTGCCTCGACAGCGACCGCAACCAAGTCAAAAAGCAAAACTCACGCAGCAAAGCAAACCAAGGCGGTGACACCTGTTTCTACAAGAAAGCCGAAACCGGCTTCTACAGGAAGCCCGAAATTAACTGAAAAAGGGTCTTCTACAGGAAGCCTGAAATTGACTAAAACAGGGTCTTCTACAGGAAGCCCCGAAAAAGTGAAACCCAAGGAGAAGAAAGCTGACATTTGTGAAAGGGAGGCAGTAGCTGTGCTGGCCGCCCTCAGCACACCTCCTAAGCCAAAGGAGAAGAGAAAGAGGGAGACCCCTCTATATTTTAAAGCTCGAAGAAGTGTGAGAATAAAGACGGGCAAGCCACAGCCTCCGTCCAGCAGCCCGATCATCATTGAAGATGCCCCTACTTCGCCAAAGGAAAGGTCCCCCTCAAGGATATCAGTCACCTATGAGAGGGGAAGCTCGAAGAAAACTACGTGGCAAGGAAAGTTAGACCAATTGACTGAGAAAGCTCAGCTACAGGATGCTGAAGATGCTCTACAGGAAACCTTAGCCAGGCTTAAAGAAACTGAGAGAATGGAAGGAGAAGCACCCTTATCACCACCAAGGGAGGGTGAAGTAGAGCCACCAAAGGAAGTGGAGAAAGAGCATATACCAGAGCCCAGCCCTCACCCAAGGCTGAGTTCATATTACAACTTTTGAGAGGCTGGCAAGATTATACCGCAGAAATTTACTGTGCCACTGTTTTTTGCGTTAGAGGAAGAAAGAGTCCGTACACACGCGTGGATGAAAATAGCCAAGTCAAAGGGTGTGGCGGACATAGGTCCCTTACAGGAGCAGCTCAAGGAGGCCAAAAGTGAATTGTCCATGGCCAAACACGTGGCAAATTGCCAACGCGTGTTCCTACAGGAAGAAAACCAGAAGCTGAGATTGCAGCTACAGGAGCTGAGGGCAGGGACAGGTACATCCTCTAAGGACACCACAGAGGAACAGCAAGGCAAAAAGAAACTGAACACTGATCTTGGGGAGCCAACCACACTTCTACAGGAAGCAGCACAGCAAGCACAAATTGAGGTGCAAGCTCTCAGAGAACAGCTGCAGCAGAAAGAAGCACAATTGGCCTGCATGGCCAGCTGGGCCATGGATGCTATCCAATGCAGACAGCCAGCCAAATCCTATGGCTTGTACTTGAAAGACCAATGGTTGCAATTCCAAATCAATACCTTGGCGCAAAGAGGTATCTCTCAGCTCCAAGACCCGCAGCAATTCACTGAAGTTTGCAGTACTAGCTCATAAGAGGATAGGGCCAAATTAGCGGAGTTCTACCTCCATAATCTGGCCCTGCCTAATGTAGTTTCATGGGATCCCAATACGGCCTTGGGAGATATGCAATTAATAGCATTTGCCTCATGGCTGAACCATGAGGACAAAAGAGCAGCAGAAGCCAAAGCAATCATGAACCGAGAGCTGAGCGAGCCATTGCTCATCAGACCAGAACCGGGGGATCCAGTTGCACTAATCTCGGCACACCAACATTTGTCCACTGACCCTCAAGCTTCATTAAGATATATGGATCAACAGGCCCAAGCCATAGCTCATTTTGAGGACATGGAGAGACTGTTAGGAGGCAACGCTGTCCAAGCATGCACACGCAGATGGAATACATTGGCACACAGTCTGAAAATCCGAGAGTACCATACCCCAACTCGGATGAGGGAAGCTCTGGTATGGGTAGCCCTCTATAAGAAATCCATGCAAAACCTCCAGGCCGGCTGGATTGGCCTTAAACTCAGCCCACCACTGCTGCTAAGATTGATGGAAGGCAGCACAGAGACAGATGATAATGAACAGTGGGAAGAGGTAAACAGAAGGGCTGGGTTTCATATCAGCAAGGAGGACACTACTACAAAGGCTTGGGATGTAAGGGTAGCAGTAAAGGCAATGAAGGATGAAGAGTTGGACTAGTTGCTCAAGGATGAGCAAATATTTTAGCTGGGGGGTGATGATGAGCCCCAATTTTTGGTAACAATTTGGGCTCATTTGGCCTACTTACCTTGCTCAACCCTTCATTTTTTATCACTTATGCATCATTTCTTAGTATATTCGTGTTATTTGTAGGAAGAAGGGTAGTCATTATGCCTATGTGGCTAATACATGATGATTTCAGGTTTTTTGACATTAAATGGAGCAAAGACCACGCAGATGGAGACAAGGAGACAACCAAGGTGGCATTGCGGGTTTATAGGGAGGTTGTCCACAACCTTGAATGACCTTCCTCGTGATCTCCACCCCAACTCCGAGCTCCAACAGCTATCACCATCGAGCTAGAAGGCAGCCAACGGATTCTACAGGAACAACAGTTTACTTTTAGTTGGACAGCCAAGCCCCACTAATTGAGGAGGCCAGCTTGGCCCTCATCATGTATAAATATTGAGGCTGTAGCCTTCAATAAGGACTCTTGAACCTTTGTTGTAGACTTTGAATCACGAGCTGTAGCTCTGTTTTTGCTCTTTGTAAGCCAATTTTGGCATGTTGTGAGACTCATGGTTATGATCTTTTAATAAAAGGCAGGCAGATTTGGATTCAATTCTGAGTTCTTATAGGAGCTATTCAGGTTAGGGCCCAACCTGAGAGCAATAGACCTCCTTTTCTTTGTATTGTTACTTGTTTTTCTTTTATCATTGCATTTCTTTCCTTTACATGCACTTGGAAAACACAGTTTGTTGAGTTGACTGTTTCGGTTTGGTTATGTAGGTTAGTTTCATGAATGCAGTTGTTTCAGTAGTTCAGAATTAGCGTAGGGAGATTGAAGTTACGTTGAGTTCAAAAAAGGGTTGAATGCATGCTCACTTTCACCTCTGTTTGGGGACCGGAAGTGTAGACCATGCCAACTGCCAAAAACACTGTTTTAACATATGCATGCAAGTATTGATGTAATGTTTTCGGTTGAAGAATTGTCCGTACGATTATATCTTGAGTAATGACTCTTTGGTTCAGCATCATGCACGGTTTCCCTTCAACTTACATTGCTGTTCTTTGATTCCTAATAAAACAGTTAGAATAGGTTGGTGAAATTTCGTTTACATGCAAGATAAGGGTGATTTGTTTCATTTACACTGCGCAGCACCACTTCATCGTGTTCTTATCCTTCTAAACCGTGCCTAATCCACCTACTCATCCTCTGTCCAGCTCATTTTCCTTCCAACCCTTCTACTGTCCACGTTGCTCAATCTTTTCGGCCTTCCATTGCCTCTACCCTTCTATCGACCAACCAGCTCTATCCACTCTCTCCCCATCTCATATCTCTGTCCCTGAGCCATCTCAAGCTCCCCTTTCATCTTACCTATCCACCCATACAGCTCCTTCACTCCTCCATCGCCCTAAACTCCGATTGCAAAACATCCTGTAGAAGTTAGCAGACTTCCTGTAGAAATATCGAGCTTCCTGTAGGATCCCCTGCAGACATCCTGTAGAAGCCTACAAACACGGTTGCCAAGCAAATGAACGTTGTGAACTTCTGTGGAATGATGTTAGGGATCCCGTGGAACCTCGCAGAGTCCTCCTGACCTTTCCCAAGCCTTCCTCGCCTTGAACTACCCCTGCACAGTCAAGATCCAGTAAGAAGCACAATCATAATAACTCCACCCACTTGAGCAAAAATACAAAAACGTGTTCTCTTCAATGGAAGTAGTTTAAATTCATGCATCTCATCTCACTAGAAGTAATGGCATCATTGTTAGGAGTTGCATTCCCATCATTGCATTATAAGGATTAAGATAGTCAGATTAGGGTTTACTAGGGTTTCCATTTTTGGTTGGCTTTCAGTTCATTCTTGCAAAATAGGTTAATTTCCTTTGAGATAGCCTTCATTCATCATTTAGAAAGCTTCTTCTGAGAACATGTAGAAGTTGGCTTGAGCCCTAGCGGACTTGTGCCAGCTGACCAAGTGACAGCTGCGACAAGAGCTAGTACTTGTGCATACAACACCGTCCCTTCCAAGTTTGTTACGAACTACCGGGTTGATAAAATTAGAGAAGGAAGCTCCAGGAGTTGTAGCAGTATTGCTACAATACTGGAGCCCACCAACCATATATCATCAGATCGTTTTCACCTCCATCAAAATCATTTTCTCCGTTCCGTGTCACTGATGTGGGATACATCAATGCCCTCCTTTGACGGATCGCTTCTTGTCGACATCAGCTCATTATCCAAGAAGTTGATCTAGGAACACCCCCTTCAGTACTTTGAAGCTTGCATGCCTCAATGGCAAGTTTCTCACTTCCGGCGACAGGTATACATCAATGACCTTCGACCGAAAGATTTTGCGTGGTGTTCGACGCCAAGTCCTTTATTCACACCACGTGAATTGTACTGCAGTACCTTGAGGGTCATTATCATTATCGGTGATTCCTCTCGCGCTTGTTAACGGTTTACATCATTGACCGGTAATCAAGCGATGTCTTTCCATGTTCGACTTCAGAACATTTCTCACATGGATCGACTTGTACTTAGAGTGAAGATCGGACGAGATTGAAGACCCCAGATCTAGTTTCATCCATCCGGGCTACGATATATATTCAGGAAAAATAAAGACATTGACATGTACAGCATTGCAGCAGATAATCATCCTACCAAAAGGATGATGATTTCCTCAAAATCATCAGTCTACCATCAGACGATTGTCTATTCTATGTACAGGAAAATGAATTTATAAAGCTGAGCATGGGAATGCCCACCTCAGCTAGGTCATGAAAACAGTATGAAAAATAATGTATTGTATTGTATCTTATTACAGGTCTCCTCCTAGCATTGAAAGAACTTCGGATCCTCCTAATAAAGCATTTCACCCGATAAATGGCCTCATACTTTAGGGGGCAACTGTTATAGACATTTTTGTGCCTTACAGCATTGAGCATGAAATGTCCATAATCCAAGGGATCCAAAGTCCTTAAAAGAGTTGTTCCTACCCCTAAAGGAACAAGGTCAACAAATGACAGCTTCTCCCAGAAGTTCTCCACCAGAAACTGCCCAAAACTAGTCAAATCAGGATCAATTCAGAGGCTCCACTAGCTGCCTGCGTTGAAATGTAGAGGCTACACTGGCTAGGTGCGTTGCAACGCAGGTGGAAGCACTACCAGGGTGCGCTGATCGGGAAATGACAAATGGCAAGTTCATTCAACGAGGTGGAAAGACCATGGAAGCTTCCAGAATCTTCTCCAATGACACTTGCCTCAATGAATTCGACTAGTGATGAGTAAGAGGTTCTCAACCTCCAAGTGGAAGCAAGAACTGACAGAGAGAAGCCACAAGTCAAAACATAAGCTGACTCATCCTCTCTGCTTACATCTATATATGGATCTCTCACCCAGAGGTTCAGGAGGCTAGAATTTTGTACTTTGCAGAGAATTGTTGTTGGTTTGAGAGTGAGATTAGTACATTGGGTGATTTATGCTTTGTTGGAGGAGAGGAAGGGATTCCTTTACTGGGAGGTAGATGCTGGATCGGAAATCACTTGGTTGTATCTCCTCTTGGACTTTCTTATTCTATCAATAAACTATTTGAGTTTCTCCTACATGCTATGTACCAATGATGTTTTGTTATGCTTACATGTTTAGCTTAATCTGATCTTGAGCTTTTTATGAATGTATATCTATATCTCCGTGTAGTTTCTCTCTCTTGTGATCTTGTAGGAATTCGGTGAAGCTGGGCCGGTGAAGGAGCAAGGAGCTGAGAGCCACTGAAGAGAGGAGTGATTGGATCAACAAACTAGCGGAAGACACAGGTTAGTCACATCCTTTCTCCTCATTTACATTTCATAAAGAAGAAATACTCAAATAAGTTTCCTTGTTTGTTGCTAAGGCACTATCACACCTTAGAGTGGGATAGGGGCATTCCGAATGGATACTTTTCCCAACAACAGTCATGGCTTCCTCACTAGCTTGAGTGAAAGATGTAGTCCCTGCCATTCTCTTGATCAACCAGAACACATACCAAGCCAAGTCAACTGAGTTTTTTATTGGGGATGAGGGGTATATTAGTGCACAAGTAATATCATTGTTAGAGTTTTAGTTTCATCCAGTAGGTATGGACAGTACCTCGGCGGAGTTGTACAGGAACACAAGCATCGCTCTGCTACCAGTGAGCCTCGTTAGTACCCTGGCAGAGTTACTTGCATCACCTATCTGTGTAGGAAGCCTTTCTCTTCTTTCGCCTTGTTTATTTTTCAATTTTTTTTTCCAAATCATTGTGCATAAAAACTTATTTATTTCGAAGGCGGAAGAAGGATCTCAACTTATTGAGAGCAGAAGGGGTTTTCCCTTCAGAGAAGTATGTTATATATACCTCTGACATACTTTTTAAGGTTCCCCCCCCACCTTACTCTACTTCACTGAGTTGACAAGGGTTAACCCAAAAAACCTTATTAGAGTAGGCGATACTAGTTAAAAGTGCAAGCATTTTGTTTTGACCAAGACTCACTCTGAACATAACATATTTTCCATCATGGTATCATTGACTGAAGATATCAAGTTCTTCATAAAGAGAGAGGACAATAGATAACAAAATGTTGATAGCTATACAAGTCCTTTTATATTTTCCCGGCTTGTCTCAAGAGCCAAACACGGTTTCATGTGAAGCTATTCTATGGGTGCAAACAAGAAAGCTAACAATAAAGCAAAGGGCATAAGTAAAAAGAAAGAAAAATAAGCACCAAGGAAAAACATGCAAGAAAAACAAAGAAACCAAGAAAGAAAAGAAAAGAAAGAAAGCACATAGTACTCCTACTCCTACACTAAACAGTGCATGGGCCTACTCACGTGAAATGGTATTTCTAATGTAGCCACTAGCGCCTTGGTTGACCCATGTTGGTGAAGGCACGATTAATGATAAAGATAAGCATGTAAACTAGAAAAAAAAAGATAATATAGTGTCGACCAACACGCTCGAAGTTTAAAAGTGTCCATGGAAAAGAAAAAAGTAAACACACAAGACAAACATCCTGCAGACATATCATGGTGTTGCAACACACTGTGTGTAGATGATGATCACGTACACTCTTTTGATCGTGACAAAGGAGAAAAAATGGAAAAAAAAGACAACTTTCACTTATCAAGAAGGCTCGTTGTGTATGATTCCTCCAATGAATGGGAAATAAGATCATGGGATGTTGGTGGAGGGAGTGAAATCTGTGAACTAGATTTATCTTCAATGGAAATAGGAGAGTGATGAGGAGCCTAGGGTGTTTCAACATATTTCTGATCAGAATTGGAACTAACCTTAGGACAGTGAGGGCCTGAAATAATCATCAGTGCAAGCTGAAGTGCCTCGATAGCTTGAGGATTTTCTACTTCATCAGCAGGTAGATCATCAAATACCAGTGGCTTAGAAAGATCAAGAGCGAGTGAATCAACACTGTGATCGAATAAAGAATTAAAGAGATCGGGACGACCATGATTAGAAAATTTGAGATGTTCATCGACATCCTTGATCTAACGAATCATGTAGAGGGGTTGATGAGAAACAAGGATGTTCATCCTCTACGTTTCCAGAAATGACAGATGAAAGATTGAATGAATTTTCAGAGAGAGACATGTCCTCTTCACAATGTGATGACAGACTGACTTCCTGTGTGTCTTGTTAATGATCGAAAGTAAAAACATCGGCTATGATTATTCACAAGGAAAATCAATACTGGGATAATCAGAAAAGATGTCACGATAGATTGGATGAGGGGAAGATGGAAGGGATTCATTCTTCACCGCAGGTTCTTCTTCAGATTCCCGCACACACTCATCATAAATCATAGTGTAGGTTGATTGTACAACATCAACTCTATCGATAACTTGACCCTCGTGAACACAATATGTGGAGTCCGGAATGAGAGAAAGAAACTCACTAGAAGATGGAGGCTCGGAGAATAAGTTCACGTGACAACCATCAGGCTTGCAAGCCAAAGCTGCGTATATATCTAGAGCAGGCGGGGTGGGAGGATGTGATAGTTTAATAGATGTGTGTGTACCCTCTCCCAAGTCAGACTGCAGAGCTAAAGCTGCTTGGTGATAAGAGGACGCACGGTCACTTGTGACAGCAACCTTGTCCATCTTAGATTTGGAAGCTCTAGCACCGAGGTATGATGGGAGGGGTTAAAATGATTCTAAGATATGCATATTCTCAGATATGTGAAGAAGACACTAAAATCTCTCGTTGAGAAATTTCCAACCAATTTCATCTTTAGGAATTCGAAATGTGAGATTATGGTAGTGTTTGTGAAATTGTTCAACGGATTCATCAAGGTAGTTTCCGTAATTCCATAATTTTTTTATTCAGTTCTTTACAATCATAATGATGGAAAGCACGATCCAACTCTCCAACCAACTGATTAAGAGAGTGAATGGATGCTGCGGACAATGTGACACACTATTGAAATGGATTCCCTCAAAGCATGAATGCGAACACCAAGAAAAAAATGTAGTCTTCATGGATTTCATGCCTTACACAAAAGGCTACAAAGGCAGCTTTGTGTCTAAGCCAGGTTGCTTTGCCTTCATCATCATATGTGTTAGGTGATTAATCATTCTAGAGATCCTCCGATACTTCAAAATCATTTCCATAAAAAAGACATGTCGAAGGATAAACTGTAGCATAAACCATGAAAGATGTGAAGATATTAAAAAATGACATTGAGGACTCATCTTTTCATTTGGCCCTCTTTCTAGCACAAAAAATGTTGACAGTGTTGGATGCGCCAACATGTTAGGGGATCTCCCCGGTAAGAAGTCCCAACTAGACCTCAGCCCGTTTGGAGTAGGAGTCCCAGCAGTGGGTAGTAAAGCAATGCCTTGACTGCGATAACGCACAAAGGTACATGTGATATCTTTCTCATAAGCAAGTGTGTGACCTTGTAGCGAGTCAAGGGAGATGCATGGGGGGTATAACACACAGAGGGGAAAAGGAAGTGTGTCCCTTAGAAGCCTATAATAGTACGCGGTCTGAAAGGAACACACGAGATGAATGGCATCAGAAGATGGAAATCAGAATAGTCCACAATCCAAAGTGAGGGGTTAAACAAACAACACGAATTCCATAAGATTCATACAATCGTATACAAAATAGTTCATACATAAATGCATAACTTAAACAACATACATTGCTAGAGTAACCAGAATAGTCGAACTACAATAGCAACATATGCATGAAGACGTGTTGGCTTTGTTATATTATATAAAGTGAAATTTCCATCCATACATACACCATTGACAGCCACTAGCCCCAATAGTGTAAGATTACTGTCAACCCCGCCTGCTCCTCCAAAGAGATGTACTCGCTCTACAATGTGGAGAAGCCAAGGATGATCACAATACTCTCCAAGCCCTCTCTAAGTAATTCCTAGCAAAGTCTTGGCTCCCAAAAGACTGCTCTATGAGTTATGAGGTTCTATATAAAGCAAGGGGTGGGCAGACCCTTGAAATTCCCCTTTGACTCTTAGACTACCCTCGTGACTCTTCAACTTCATTACATATAACTCCTTACATTACATATGATTGTTTGTATTCCACTAATGACACTTGGAATTTCACTTTAAATTACATTTTATTACAATAGATACAACTCATAGTAATGAAGTGGTCAAGACAACTCATCACACAACTCAAGATGACACTACTGACATGTACTGGTTGACTATGGTGTCCATGTCAAGCTGCTTCACTGTTGAGTGAAAGATCTGTTCTTAGATGTGTTTTTTCTTCACCTATGCATATCTTGGTGTTGCGGGGTATCCCATGGCCTTGATCTTTGCAAGATGGTTCCATGCATGTACTCCTTTCACTTACTACTTGATGTGCTTTGTGCATCCATCTAGCTACAAGAAAGTCTTCTAGCATGCACTCCTTCTTCATCTCATTCATCATCTCGCCATGTTACATCAATGTATATGTTCTTGTGATTCACTCATGACGGAATGACATCAAATCTAAAAATCTCCTATTCTAGAATGATGCATTATTTTTCGTGTTCGAGGTGACCAGGAGGGAGGACATGAAAATGAAACTGCGTAGAGCACAACTCAAGCTGCCATGAGGAATTCTGGAGTTTGGTCTGCACTGTCAAGAAAAACTACGTAGTGATCACTTAGAGGCAAAATAAGGTAGTGAGAGTCACCAATGTCGACTGCGAGACGAGACCTTGAAAGGAACAACCTCTACCATTTTCCAAAAGGAGGATATAGCGGGGCTGCAGAGGGACTCTTGGGCAGTTTTGCGCAGTTTCCAAGGAGAGGACAAAGACAGGTTTTTGGTCATTTCTGCACAATTTTTGAAGGGAAAACAAAATAGGCCTCCATAGGGACTATTAGTCAGTTCTGTGCAGTTCCTGGGAGGAAGACATGACAGAGTGCATGCGAATTGTTGTGTAGTTTTCAAGAGGACGGCAAGACAGGCAACACGGAGACCAGGTGGGAATTCTATGCAGTTTCCTGAGACAGTGTAGAGAAATCCAACAGAGGACCTGACAGACAAGACTGCGCAATTTCTGGAGATAGTGTAGAGTAATGCAGCAGAGGCCTTGCTGATCATTTCTATGTAGTTTCTTAAGGAAGTGCGAGGTGGGCAGCACGGGAATTAGTTTGGCATGTCTGTGCAGTAACCCAAGTCCCAGTGGAGTGTAGGTTTCCAATAGTCTAGAGAGAGGCTTCACAACTGATCTTGCAAGAAGCACAGTTTGGATCATGCTTGGAGAAAACTTTTGTGCAGTTCTAGGAGGTAGAAATGCTGCTCAATTCTAGGATTGTGTAGTACAATTGATCGGGAGGAAAACCTCATGCACTACGCAGTTCTAGGTTGCAAAGCAGGATCAATGAGCATTGAGATTACGCAGTGCAGCTCAGTCGAGGTCCGGCTGAAGTAGGTTGTCTGATCGAGCAAATTTTCAGGAAAATCGTTCAATGTCGAAAGCAAGTGAATTTTTGCAAACTGAAAATGTGATCATACACTTAGCATATTTTGACGAAAAGACAACACAGACTAACAAGACAAAACATGTGCTCACTCATACTATCTTAAGGTTAAGAGCTACAAGTGCAACACTTGAGATAGACCTTTGAACGACCGTGACGACACTTGCGCAATTGTGATTGTAACTTTGTGTTTGAGTGCGACCGATGTTCACAGAGTGAAGAAAACTCATGGAAATAAATACAAACCTTCAAAATCACCATAATAATATTGCAAGTGTGACAAACCAATCAATATGCTAAAAGATGACTACTGGACCAACAAGCGACAGGGGGCAAGACACATAGAGGAAACACATGGAATGACTTTGATGCATGCAATTGAAGACATAATGGTATAATTACTTCAAACTAAACTAAGAGATATATTTCAAAATATGAGCTTTTCTTACCATACTTACCCTCTAGAGGGTTATGGATTCCATGGAGTTTTCATTGGGCCCTTATCTTTTATCATAACCTAGGTTCCTTGGTCCCTCTCCTGAACTCCTTGAGAGTCGTCTAGCATGTCATCCTTCCCTGTGATCACTGATAGATACATCTGTGCAATTTTAGGGGGCAATGATTGCTGTTGGGATGATATCCTGGTAGGACATCTCTGCACAGTTTCTGGATGCAAGGCAGACTGGGCAGCTGAGGGAAAATACTATGCCGTTTTTGGATATAGTGGGTTTCGGCTGAGGGAAGGACACTAGAGGAAACCACTGCGTGGTTTTGGATGCTAAGGGAGGTTGGGGTCTGTGTGCATTGCGCAGTTCTAACAGGAAAAGGGAAAAAAATCGAGGGTTGCAGAAGCGAAATGTGCAATTTCGGAAAGCCGGATGAGGCTAGGTTGGCAGGGAAACTCCAGAATCTGGCTATGTGTTAGATCAGTGGAAATGATGTGAACAATGATATAATTTAGTTATGATCACACACTTGAGCACTTAGTCATATAACATAGACCATACATAACAAATAAAACATACTTTGCTTGATACAACAACCTTCGTGACAAGAGTGCATGAAGTGAGTGTGAAACATGTCTATGTAATGAGAATAACTCATACGCACAAATATTTTCCCTTGAAGTAGAACAACTTCCCTTTTCATGAAAAATAATAATCCCCATGCCTAAAGATGACACCTGCTACATAAGGATGAGAACATGAACAACTCTTAAGATCAAGGAAGGGGCTTGAGATCATCAGCTTACTAAAAAGTGACCAATGAACGATCGATCATAGGATCCACGGTAGGCTTCAAAATTTGCATGCGAGCAAAAATATTGGAGGTTGGTTGTAGCTGCTACAACAAATCTCCACACACTCCTAAATGCAGAATTTATGCCACAAAGCACATGGTTTAAATGTCATGGTGGTCACCAGGGTGGTCGGCCATTTCTTATACTCCCACGTTTCTCGAGGTTCCCACCCCCATCGGAGCTTCTTTTTATGACAATAAAATTCCTTCCATATGCTCCTGCTAACTAAATATGGATGGTAAGGGTGACATTGAAGAGAAGTCCAACAATGGTTCTCAACTACCACAATTTTTCAAGAGATCTGCATCCCCATTACTTGTGTGTGGTGAATGCAAGGTGATAATAACTAGTATTAATAAAATAAATATTTGAATGGAAGACACTAGGAGATATAAGCACCAACTGTTGATCCCTTTCATTACCAAGGCTGCATATAGAATTCTCCTTTCCACCATAACTACAATCAAAGAGTCACCACCCATTTGAATTTTGTTATACCCTACCTCTTGGGAAATAATCAATCTGTGTTCCAAAGCTGTAAATTCCACTATGTTGTTAGTGTCGGTACCACAAAATCCTCTATAATGTCTAAGTAGCTCTCCTTTGTAGTCCCTGAATATTTCCCCAAATCTTTTTGGACCTGGGTTCCCTTAAGAGGCCCTGTCAAAGTTCAATTTGGTAAGTCCATTAGGTGGAAGGGCAAAGCCATGAGTAGATAATTTGTAGTTTTGTTGTCGAGGAACTTTGGATGTCTTAACCATTTCCTCAGATATATCCAACTCTTTTAAACACAAATATATACTTGATTAGTCTCCCAATCTTCTGCACTCCATAGTTTTGCATTGATGGTTTCCTTTGTATTCCTCCTCATGATAGTATAAACAAAATCCCTAGAAGTCCTCTGGTCCCTGAAGATGCTTCTATTGTGTTCTTTCCATATGTTCCAAAGAAGGAGTCCCAACATTAGATTCCATGCTTTGTTTACCACTAGGTTCTTAAATAGAGTAGTTTTCCAAACCACCAAGATCTCTCCCAAAATGCTTGGCAAACAATCTAATTGGAAAAAATTCATTAGGACCTTGTCCCACAAGGAAATAGTAAACACATAAAAGTTGAGGATATGCTCAATGAATTCTTCATGATCCTTAGAGAGTGGGTATAGGGAGGTTCGATATAATCCTTTCCTTCTTATGTGATCCCATGTTAAGATATTTTCGTGTCCTATCAACCATAGAAAGTGAGCCATGTTTGACCATAACTTACTTGTCCATATTTTCTACCATAGATGATTTACGTCTCTATCTGAATGCCCCATGTAGAGATGGTAAGCCTCTTTAAGCATAAAAATTCTTCTTGGTCGATAGCCCCACCTTAGTTTATCCGAGTCATGGTATATTTGGATCCTTCTCTCCCTTAGATCTACATCTAATATTATCGAGGCTGACAATTATGGACCATTCGACCAATGATCACTTGCTTTCCATTCGCACCATCTAGACCTATGCTTAGATATTCCCAAAAGTACGCTAAATTATTCGAGGGCAAAGATCATATTTTTTGTCTGATTGGGGAGATTGTTGCCACATTTGCTCCAAGACTATGTAGGCCAACAATTTTGGATTTCCTAGAACATGTGATTCTAGACAAGATATTTATTCTCCTATGAAAAATTCCAAATGCATGATCTAGAAGGAAAGGTTCATCATCTAAGCTTCTTAGGTTGTGAACCTCTAAACCTACCTGGATCCACCTCTACCAAAGCTTTTCTCATAGAGGTATGTTAAGGGTTTTTGGATCTCTCAAACCTAGCCCTCCTCATATCTTTGGAAGAAAAAGTTTTCCCATGCCACCAATGCCCATTTCTTCTCACTTTTTTGTCCCTTGCCAGAAAAAGTGGCTAAAGCTAGCAACAATATCCTTGAACACCACTTATGATGCAAGAATAACTAAAAGTTGAAACATCAAAAGGGCTTGAAGGACAAACTTAAATAGAGTGACTCTACCTGTCAGGTTCAATGAGTAGAAAGCCCAATTGTTGAGTCATTTATTAATTTGATCTAGAATCTTTATCAATTTAGCTGATTTGAAAGATCGCAAGATTGGACGAATGCGTAGGTATTTGGCCGGAAGGTTGCATCCTGAAGTCCAAGCGATTGAGCCAGTTGAAGTTGCACATGGTGCCAAGTATTAAAGAAGAAAATATTATATTTGTCCTCGTTGATTTAGGTGCATGATGCCTCCTAAAATTCTCAAAAAAATATCAAGGAATCTTATTTCCTAAAGCACAAGTTCACCGAAAACATAATATCATCAATAAATTATTGATGTGATATTCACCAATCTTACCAAAAATGCTTTGATGCCTTTCAACACCCTTTGATAAAGTACCAATAATATTTTAATCTTTTGTCATTTTGATGTTGATAACAATATTAGTTTAAATAATATGAAAGTTATAATAATTTTAGTTGAATTTGAAGTTGTTATTAATTTAATTTTAATTTATTTAGAATTTAGTTATTTAACAAAAAAACATTTAAAGACATTATAAGGTTTTTATTAAAATAAATTTTATCATAATATAATATTTTATGATTTAAAATATTATTTTATAGTTTTATATATATCTTTTTAAATATAGCTATCATCTTTATGATAAAATGGGATGAATATAAGTTGTTCACACATATTTTATTGAAATGATAAATTTGATTGATAATATAATTAGTGTATTAGCATTTCACTTTTTTTAACTATGTGTAATTAATGACATTCAATTAATTTTTTAAAATGTTCGTTAATTTAATGAATATATTTAAAGTTGGTGTAGTTTAATTTAAGAAATAGTTTTTTAGGGTATTTTTTTTGGTTAATTTCAATCAAAATAAGACAAAGATTTTAAAAAACTTGAGTTTAGAAAAATTCATTGTTCTAGGGTTTTCCGTGTGTTGAATTTATTTATGCATTCAAAAATATATTTTAAACATCAAAATTTCACAATCTTACTTGAAGATTCTGAGAGATTTTTCCGCGAAAATCACATGGAGTATCATTTGTCGACGCGTTTTGAACCAACTAGTGTGGTTCATCGTCAAGCGATGAACCACACTAGTTGGTTCGAAACGCGTCATGATACTCCATGTGATTTTCGTTGAAAAATCTCTCACAATCTTGATATGGATCAGAGAAGCCTGAACTCTATAATCATACTTGAAATTGTATCGCCAAAAGTAAGTAGGCAAAAACTATTTCTTCTATATATAAATATAAATATAAATAATACTTAAGTATGGGGGATTACGCAGTGCATTATATTAGATATCATTTTTGGGATTCAACTGCGTTAAGTAAGTCATTCAAACGTATGACCATTTCCATGAGAGGTAGTCGTAACTGACTAATTTCTCATGATATCTAATAAATAATACTTACTCCACTTTTAATAATTAATAATTAGTTTTTTCAACCAGTAATAATAAAAAAATTGATTTTCCTATAACTAATTATACGTTCAAATTTTATGGAAAACTATATAACTGTTCAATTTAAGTGTAATCTATTTCTATATATTAATATAAACCAGCACAACACATCTAATTAAACTCTTTGCATATACATTTAAAAGCTTCATTATTTGTAAGTAAATTAAAGACAAATCTCATTCATTTTGCAAATTTCTTAACATAAATTTCTTCACATAATAGAAACCCAAGAAATAGCCGTATAAATAGTCTTATATATATGCTATGTGATAATTACGGTTATTTTCTTACTCTCTTTTACTATTTTTATCATTGTAATAATTAATATATCAAAAATTGAATTAAATAAAAATAATGAATATTATATAATTTGAAATTACAATTCATAATAATAAGTTTAGTCACTTTAATTAATTGTATTTATCTTACTCTTTCGAAAGTGAAGGGACATTATAAAATTCCTAAATGCTCAAAGCCTATTTAACAAAATTCTTCAATTATAAAAGATCAAATATTAACCAAAAATGCAGTGGAAAAATAATTGAAATATCAAATATTAACCAAAAATGCAGTTGAAGAAGTGTGTATCTAGGTGAAATTTCAAGAATAGCTAGAGAGGTGCGACATAGGAATGGGCAAAAACAAATCTCTGGAAGGAATTCTCTCATTTTTGTGGCTATCGGATATCTAATAATTTACGGTGATTGATTGAACTACATACAGTAAGGTTTGATGTTATTTTTGAATTAATAGATTTCCTATGCAATTCATAATCGTTTAATGAAATTTTAATTTTTGAATTAATAGATTTTCTATGCCATTCATAATCGTTTAATGAAATTTTAGTTGATTTGCAATTAATAGATGTGACAAAACTTGTTTGGTGACTTTTTTAAAAGACAATTAGAAAAAAAAAAACAGAAGTACCTAATATATTATTGAAATGACAGGAAAAGATAAATATTGAATGTTACCAAAGATAAATATTAAAAATATTAAATGTATAAAGAATAATTTTAAAGAGAAATTCAACAACAAAAAAAATTACTTGATTGGCAAAAATGTCAATCGTGAAGAAATATTTATAAGAATATCTATAATAGACATCAAAACATTTATTTTATTAAAAAACCATAAAAAATAAATAACTTAAAATTTTGATTTATTATATATATATATATATATATATATATATATATATATATATATATATATAGATATACCAAAAGATTTAATTGAAAAGATTCACCCCATCTTATTATAAAGATTTTTAATTTATAAATAAAATTATTTACAATATTATATGAACGATTAATTTCACATCTAAAAAAATTATAAATCATTTTATATGTTTTCTTTAAATAATTAATTTAGAGAGTTCAAATCACAAATATCTAGTAAGCATTGAGACATCTCAACCCTTTTTACAATGCAAAACTTAAAAAACTGCACCTTTAAAGATTTATGCCCTCTGGAGACGCATTAATCATGGTTAAGATGACACTCTTTCTATATATAATGTATTCAACTTCTTAAAAATCCCTTGGATACTTAGATTGTGTAGACAACACAATTCCAAGAAATATTTGGTAGATTCAAAATCAATGCTTTAAAAAAGGCTAAAATGCAAAATAATGATACTTGAAATACTATAACAATAAGAATTTATGCTTTTAACTGCTTTATATTATTACTATTATTATTTGAAACCATATATTATATGTAAATTGTTGACATTGAAATAACTTAATTAACATGGGATATTTTATTTATGAATTACGTTGTAAAGAATTTTTTTGTTATTACTATAATATATTTTTAAATGCATCTCAATATTACTTAATTTTACATTATTTTATTTATGGTGCAAATTGAAATTTTCAATTACTACTAATATTTTTTAAATGTTACATGTTAATTATATAGTAAAAATGGAATGAATTACACATCTCCCTCTTATTAATATTATTACAAAGGAGTTTAATCTTTTTATTTTCAATTACTTCTTGACTTTTCACAACAAAATATTTATTGTTTTTAGCATGTACACTCACATACACATATTTTTTGCAAGTGGGAAATCAAATTATAATAAGATTAACCATAGTTAACTGTTAATCTCAAATGCAAGCTTACCCATCACTATTATTCAAAAAAAACCACGTCACCTATAATCAATTGTACAATTTTAAAACATACCCAAACTTAATTTTATATATATATATTCTAAACTTAATAATAAAATAAAATACTTATCCATTCTTTTTCAAATTGAAAAACAAAGAACCGAAACTTTGCCTACATTCCTAAACCTAAGAAATTTATAAAATTAAGCTAAATTAATTATACACCTCATGATTTAAGATATCATGAGATATTTGAATTATTTTAATATCAATTGAAAATATTTGAGCTTCTTGAATTTTTATGTTAATGGTCTTTTTATAATTTCCTCATAAACATGTCTGTCTAATGGACGTGAAAAGGGCTTAAAGTGGTTTTTATTCCGTGAAAAGGGCTTAAAGTGGTTTTTATTCCAAGATAAGTGAGATGAAAGTATTTTCAAATATATATATATTCTAAAATTAATAATAAAATAAAATATTTATTATGGATATTCAAATGATTTAGTTATGTTTTCCATTTAAATATGAAAATATAAATAATATCAATATTTTTGTTTTAATTATCTTAAAATAATTTTAAAAATTTAAACAAAATTATCTTATTTCAAATGAATATAGAAATATTTTATTAATAAAAATAAAAATGAAATATTTTTATTATATTTTTGTTGTGATGTCAACCACTCATAACTATATTTTATAATACTTTTAAGTAAATCAATATTTATATATATATATATATATATATATATAAGTATAAGAAAAACGAAATCACAACAAAGATAAAATTAAAATAAATACTTTTAATATAAATTTTAATTTACATTTAAAATTTTAAAATATTGTAAAATTAAATATATAATTTCTTATTATAAAATATTCGATAAAAGTTAAATCTATACGGCCGGATTATTGATCATTAAATTATGTTAGAGCTCCTAATAATTGTTATTGAACATTAAATTATAATCCGGCTGATAATGATTAAATAGAACGAACAGGAGAAGCAAGTTTATTAAGCCATCACAATCACCATCGCCACCGCCTATCTACCCTTTACCCACATTCCGACGAAGAGCTTTACTAGTTCGTTTCACTTCTTTCTGCTTTCCAATTGTGCACCGCGTGCCAGGCTCCAGTTAAATAGAACGAACATAGAAGCAAGTTTATTAAGTAATTTTGTACTGAAATCTTCCCATAGTGTAAAAGTCATGTGCTAGCCACTCCTATCTTGGCATGCCACCATTTGTCGGAGGTACCATCTTTTTCAAATGCTCAGGGCTACGTTTTTATTCATTTTAGGCTAGAACCCAAAGCAAACGAATGAAGTTTGCAACACACAAATAAGTAAACTTTTTTTCCAACACAATCTCAACCTCTCTAAGTGCTGCTCACTATTACAAATATACAAACAATTTCATTATGCACTATAGCTCAACTAAACTCTAACAATGGCATATCATATTTATGCTAATTTCTCCCTCATCGAGATACACTATATAAATCATTAATTACACACTTCTTTTGATGACCACATCAAATAAGCCCTCACACTAAATACCATGGGAAAAGCCCTTGCAATTGCCCGTGATTTTATTTTCTCAAGAATCTTCACCTAAATCTGTAACATATCCTCAATAAAACATCATCATCACACTAGAATATATAGTTCTAGCCATCTTACAATAATAGCAACACACTTATGATCATGATACACCAATAAACCATGCCAAAACACATATAAAAATTGACATCAATACCAACCAAACAACTTTGTTACCAATAATTTTTTTAATAACATCACTCAATTTATTTATTACATATTTTAATCATTTTTAAATAATCATTTTTAAATAAATAAAAAAACATTAAAACACCCTGAAATTTTTTTATTAAAATTTATATCAAAACTTCCCTTCCAAATTTGCCAGTGACAAGTAAAATATCACCTTCGTTAAAATTTATATCAAAACTTCCCTTCCAAATTTGCCAGTGACAAGTAAAATATCACCTTTGTTCGTAATCTATCACATGTTATTTAAACCATAACTGGATAAAATATAAAATGAATCAAAAATTTGGGTAAACAAATACAAGTATCGCATTTAAATGTTTACGTTGTGAACCAGGTGAGTGGGATACCTCTTATGGTCTTTGATATATAATTTTTATTTATGATTATTTAATATACATTAAATAAATAATATAAAATTTGTTAGGTAAAATATTATGGTATTTTTAAATTATTTTATTTAAAATATTATGGTTTTTTTAATATTTTTTTTAATTGTATTTATATTAGAACTAATGTAATGATTTTAATAATAAAAGATGGAATTGATTTTATGTTAATTAAAAAAATTCTGTAAATATTAATTTTACTAATTAAAATAAGCATAGTTTAATTTATAGATGAAAGAGCTTTTCTAATATGATATTTTTATGGTTAATTTTAACCAAAATCTAACAGAGATTTAAAAACGTGAGTTTAATCTATATAATTAAAGTGCCTAAGTTGTTTAATATGTAGAATTTAAGTGTTTGGGGGTGTTGAATCTATGTATTCAAAAATGTATTTTGAACAACAAAAAATCACATTTTAGCTTGAAATTGCATTGTTGAATTCCTGTGAAAAAGATTTTTTAGTCTATAAGTTAGACTACACCATTAATATATATTAATGTCTGTGAAAGATTCATATTTTTAGTTTTCATTATTATTATTATTAAATATGAAATATATAGCAATTTTTTATATCGAAATAAATATATATTAATAAAAATGTTAATGAAGTTGTGAATATATTTATCATTGTTTCCCAAGTTATATAAATGTAATATTTATGTTATTTGATTGGAAATTAATTGAATACGATAAAAAATGATGAAGAGTTATAAACAAAATTGAGATCAATATGGAAATACAATAAAACATTGATCACACTAAAAATTCTATATGTAAGAAGATAGTATACCAAAAATATCATTGAGAAATTACATGACAATTTAATTCACCCATTAATAGAACCAACACCCATTTTGAACACTTTACATGGGAAAATAGAGAAAGAAAAATGTGCCCTGAGCCCTCCGATAGTGGATACATCGGCCCTTGTTATATAGAGCTAGGCGTATCGCAAAAATCTTTTAAATGGGAACACGGAAGGCAAAAATATTTCCATCGCCGAAAATCACGGAAAATCTTTCCAGAAATTAAGTGGAATTTTGTGCCATTCATGTATAAAAAAATAAATGAAATGGAATTGTGTGCAATTTATGAAACACGAGGAAAAAGAGGGCTCTCATATAAGAGGGACCTCACGACTTGACCCAAGAAAAGAGGAAATGTTAAACTAGAAAATCTTTCGGAACCAAAATTTAAAAAACCAAAAAAGTGAACCGAGTAGAAATTCAATCCCCACTCTTACCGAAAAACCAGTGACTGACAGTACTATTTCAAGACTTTGCCTGTTATAATCGATGTTAGACGTTAGACTTGAACGTCAAGAGTACTTTAAGACTTTGGCTGTTATAATCGATGGCGGCTGTTCAACTCTTGGGCAGCGACAAATTGATGAAGAAAAATGAGCAGAAACGACCAATGACATTTCATTTCACGACGAATAAATAAATGTGCCCCCAGCTCTCCCTATTGTACAACTTTAGATATAACGTGACGTACCGGAACAAAATTGTCAGTGCAAACGAGACAGAGCTAGTCCGATACGGCACGGCATGATTCTTGGCCTATCGATTCAATCCATGCGCAGGCCAATCGAGCTCCTTATAAATACAACGCCCTCGCATGCTATTTATCAATCCTCTGATTTCCTGTGATAAAAATGGCAGCCTTTAAAGACCAATCTAGGATCTTCCTGATTGGATGTGTGGCCATCTTCTGTTGTTTAATTCTCGCAGGTAAATTAACATGATATTGCATTCTTTTCCTTCCTACTTTGATACATGCTTCATACAATAGGATTGTTATTCAAAGATTTAAGTTCAACGTTGTCGCTCTATTAAACTGATTTAATTGAATTCGGTGTGCAGATGGTGATAAAATAGGAGTGGACTATGGCATGGACGCAGACAATCTTCCATCTGCAGACGAGGTGGTAACTTTGATGAAGTCCAACAACATTGGGAAAACGAGAATTTACCAGGAAAACAAAGTTGTACTGAAAGCTTTGGCGAATTCTGGTATCGATGTAATAGTGGGTGTCGCTAACGGCGACCTGCAGGCCATATCTTCCAGCCAAGAGTCGGCAAACGGTTGGGTTAACGAGAACATTGTGCCCTTCTATCCCGCCACCAATGTCAAATACATTGCAGTGGGAAACGAGGTTTTGATAACCTCGGACAACGTTCAGTACGTACCCTATCTTGTTCCGGCCATGAACAACATTCAAACTGCGATCCAGAACGCTAATCTGCAGAATAGCATCAAGGTCTCTACCACCCACAGGACGGATGTTAGCAGCGGCTACCCGCCGTCTAACGGAACCTTCGTAGATGCTGTGAAGGACACGATGAGCCAAATACTCAATTTTCTGTCACAGAACGGCGGTCCCTTCATGGCGGATGTCTATCCATACTTCAGCTACATCGGCAACCCAAGCCAGATTCATCTGGACTACGCTCTCTTTCAGCCCACTGCTACGCCGGTGACAGACAGAGATCACAGCTACAGCAACCTGTTCGATGCCATGGTTGATACTCTTTTGTCGGCCATGGAAGCCTCGGGGTATCCCAACATCCCGATCGTCATTGCCGAAAGTGGATGGCCTTCTGCTGGCGCGGATGCGGCCACCATTGAGAATGCTCAGACCTATAACAATAATCTTATTAAACATGTATTATCGAATGCAGGAACACCAAAGAGGCCAGGAATGAGCATCGACACATATGTTTTCGCGCTTTTCAACGAGGATTTGAAGCAAGGCGACGAGACAGAGAAACACTTTGGACTATTCAACCCTACTACTAAACAGCCTGTATACTCTGTCAACTTCTCACCATGAGTTGTGTTGGAATCCACATCACATGTGACCCGAGTCGATGCAGACAAGCCCTTATCTTCATGCAGTGCTATATGTAATCTGCAAGTGTATGGTCATTACTTCTAAAATAATTTGTGAACAATAAAATGTCAAAGAAGTTGAGTTTAATATCGTTTTGGAAACTGAAAGTCTTTACATTTGTTTTCAAAAGTGACGTTGAGAGTTGAGAAACAACCCGTGTAGTTCGCCAATTATAAGCATGCAGGCAGACTTCCCTGAATTTTAACCAAAACAAATAGCTATATCGAATTTTCTTTGAAGCTACCGTGGCAAGCTAAAAATCACAAAATCATGTAAAAGAAGAGTTCATGAAAATTTTTGCAGTAAGGGAAAAAAAAATTTGTGGTAAAATAAAATTGTGATAAAATTTTGATTTATATGGTTTAAATTTGTCTTTTTAATATATAAATTTAGCATTCTAAAAAATTTTAAACATTTAGATTATCAAAAATTTAATCATCAAACTTATAATTTCAATTAATGCAAAACAAAACATGGTTTCGAAATTTAGACTAACTGCGTTCATTAGTACCCATTCTACGCCTATGTAGGTGTCCAAACCATATGCCTCTGCAGGTTCTTTGAATTTACAGAGTTCTATATTTAAAATGAATGGACACGTTGGATGCATGCGCTCGTCTGTACAGTCGGGTAGTGTTTTCGCATTCAAAGCATTATTGATGACTAATAAATTGTGTGCCTTCGGGTTTCTAAGTCTATTGTAGACATGTGCATTTTTTAGTGTAGAAATTGGTGTTCAATAGAGACCCGCTAATGTTGTTGTTTTCATGAATAAAAATAATATTTTTAAGTAATTTATTTTGATAATATATGATAAATATTTGTTTGGAATTTAGTAAAAAGAATTATAATTAAATTTTGATTTGTTTTATTTAAATTAGTTTTTTAATTTTATATATAATTTAACACACTAAAAAATTTAAGATATTTTGATATAAAAAATTCAAATTTGTGATTTCAATAAATCTTCTTAATTAAACAAATTAAATAAAAATATAAATAAAAAACAAATTCCTTAATTCTCGAGAAAAAGGATTGCACCTGTATCTGACATATCACATATCTCCAGTTCGCCAATCAATCAGTTTATTCCTAACGGCTGCTTCTCGCCCCATACGGCAAGGCGTCCTACCCGGCCTATCGGTTCTTCATGTGATAGAAATGGGGTCCTCTAAACGCCAAGCCGAGATCATCTTGATCAGGTGTATTGTCACCTTCTGCCGTTGAAATCAAGCCTTTCATTATCCGACCCTTTTCTTCTTATTTGCAATTTCTCCTTAATTGCCATAGAAATTTATTTAAATGGTTTATATTAGGAGGACTTTGACATCCGTATATCTTTTTAATACATAGAGTTTTAAAATTATTAATTCTTCAAAAAAGCAAATCTCAAATCTAATGAATAACATTTTTTTTGTTTCTAGAATAATTAGTAATTAGTTTTTTCCACCAGAAAAAACGAGAGAATTTTATTTAATAAAAAGTTGTTATATATATTTTAAAATAGTAACTTAACATTTTATTAGTTTTTATTTTGGGAGGGACTATAGCATTTTTTTAATAGTTAAGTTGCATTGACTATGTATTATTTAGCCGTGGTTTTGCAGTTTTAATTAAAGTTTTGGGAAAATGCTTAATATTTTTATTTTTGTATTAATTTAAAAATAATTTTCAAATTTTGAATAAATGTTATTTCTAATTTTCGATTGGTTGAGGAAGTTTTGATGGTACATAATTCTACTAATGTATGACGTTTTATTTTTCGTTTTTTCCAATGCTTGAATTTCATTTTAAAATTAAAATTAAAATAATTTTGTTGAGAGTTTTTTCCGTAAAAATCACATTAGAAACAATTTGGCATCACATTTAAAACCATCTAGGGTGGTTCATCTTATACAAGATGAACCACACTAGATCGTTTGAAACGTGTCGATAAATTGTTTCTAATTTGATTTTTACCGAAACAACTCTCAACAAAAGTAATTTTGTGAGTGGCCATTGCGTTGGTGTGTGCCTTGACACTGTCACTGTTATGTTAACACTCTGCTCAACGATGAGGTTACACGTTGTTTTCATAGGCCTCTAAGGGGGGAAGGGGGGAGGCGGTGCAGGTGGGCCGAACAAATGTCGAAATAATATTATTATGTTTCCTCGTGCGGAGGGTTGAGTATGTGTGGGAAAGTTGAGGTCCTTTCCATACTGAGTGCTATTAAATTGAAAAACAATGTGGTAATTAGTATGGTTTCATTGTGGAGAAAGTTTACTCTGTAGAGGACATAGTATGTGTGGGAGATTCAGGGTCTTCTATGTAAACGAGAGAAATAAACTATGCTTTCAATCTGTGTGAAGAAAAGGTGTTGTGCGGTACAATCAATATGTAGAAGGCTTTGCTTTTCTTAGTTATCATTTAAGAATGTTTTTTGCTACTACGTAAGTAGTTGTACGAGGGTGGTTGTGCAAAGCTAGCTATTGATGCGGTTGCAGGACACTATTATGTTAATGCTCTATTCAGTGATGCAAGAATTATGCGGTTGCAGGTTGTCTGCATAGGGTGCAGGTGGGGGGGCTGAACAAATGTCAAATTAATATTATGATGTTTCCTAGTGTAGAGGACAGTGTATGTGTAGGAAAGTTAGGGTCCTTTGCATAGTGAGTGTTCGGGTCATTCTATGGAATGTTTATTGTGTAGAGGACGGAGTATGTGCATGAGAAATAGGGTCTTTTGAGTAAATGGGGGTGCTAAGTAAATTGTTTTTTCAATTTGCGTGAAGAAAAAGTGTTGTGCATTAAAAAGAAAGTGCGGAAGGCTTTATCTTTTCTAATTATTATTTAAGAATGTTTTTTGAAACTAAGGAAGTAGTTGTGCGAAGATAGATACTAGGAGGTATCATGTGCGGGGTTTTGAATGTGAATGATTGATCAAAGCGTGTAATTGAGTGCGGAAGTAGTTGTGTGGAGGTGGCTATGCATGTGTGAATGTTAAGTGAGAGTTTTGTGCAAAGTTTGCTATGATAATAAATATACAAATCCCTTCTTTAATTCTTATTTAAGGATGCATTTCGTAAGGTATAATCATTAAATAATATTAGTTTCCTTGTGCGGAGGACAAAGTATGTGCGGTAGAGCTAGGGTCCTTTGCATAGTGAGTGTTGTGATAATGATGAACGATGCGCTAATTGGTACGATTTCATTGTGCTGAACATTTACTCTATGGAGAACAGAGTATGTGTTGGAGAACCCGGGTTTTTTGTGTAGAAGGGGGTGCTAAATAACTATTTTTTCAATTTGTGTGAAGGAAAAGTGTTGTGCGGTAAAACGAATCTGTGGAAGGCTTTGCCTTTTTTGGTCGTTATATAGGAATTTTTTTCTACTACAAAAGTAGCTTTACGAAGGTGGTTGTGCAACGCTAGTTGTTGATGCGGTTGCAAGACACTATTATGTTAATGTTGTATTCAATTATGCAAGAATTCATACGGTTGCAGGTTAGGCTTTATCATTTTTTAATTATTATGTAGGAGTGGTTTTTTCAACTACAGAAGTAGCTCTGCGAAGCTAGCTGCTCAGAGGTATTGTGTGCAAAAGTTTCGAATGTCAATGACTGATAAAAAGGCATTATTGATTGCGGAAGTAGATGTGTGGACGAATTTGTGCATAGGTGATTGCGCATGTGCAAATGTTATGTGCATGTTTTGTTCAAATCTTGCTACGATAATGAGTATGAAAATCTCTTCTTTTAATTATTGTTTACGAAGGTATTTTATAATGAATAATCATGAATTAATATGAGTTTCAAATGTCAAGGACTGGGGGAATTATTGAGTGTGAAAGTTGTTGTGTGGAGATGGTTGTGCATGTGTAAAGGTTATGTGGAGAAAAAACAGGTGTAGAATTTGTGCGGAATTAGGAAAGTGTAGAGGGATCTTCTAATTGTTATGCATTCTAATATTAGTTTTGTTACTAATAGATTTTGCGCCATGCAGAAATGCATATAATGAAAGCTTGAAATCCTTTTGCACATAATGGACTATGTCGTTCAGATATAGTGTATGCAAAGAACAAATGCTTGCTACGCACGATATTTGGGACCCACGTTTAGTAATATTAGTTTCAAATGTCAATGACTGATAAAAAGACGTTGTTGAGTTTGTATGTGGTTATGCGTAAGAGGCATTTTTCCCATAGATTCACTTTCTTTGTGGTTTCACATATACACATGTCTATTATGTTCAAAGTCCACGAAAATAATGTTTCTAGATTTGACGTTTTCGTGCTTATGTGGTTTTTTGAATGCTTGAGCACTTTTAGTTGGTGAATTGAATTCTGAGATGACTTGTATTTATTTGCAACTCTATTTTCTATTAAACAGAGGACAGACATCGAGGCGATAAAAAATATGGATGGTAGTTTTATCTTTGTAGCGTCTTTGAAACGTAAAATAGTAGTAGGTGGTGATTTCTAGAGAAATAATATTGCAAATATTTGAAATAGCTATTATCTTGAGGGAAAAAATGCTATTTATATTGATAGAATAAAAAGTGGGTTGTGTAGCATTTTCTCTTTGCAACTTACGTTTAAGACCTTAGAGTGTTTTTCGAGATTTTGTTGCCTTACATAAACTAGTATCTACAAAAGTGAGCTTGGATGAATGCAGTAATGTAGAGATGCAAATGTTGTACAATACTGTAGGCTTATAAATCAATTTTCTTGTTCACTTTTGGCAATACTACAAGCTTTTGGTTCATCAAGCTTTGTTCTATAATACTCTACAATATTTTGTAAGATTTGCTTTACTCTACAATACTCTGCAAGTTTTTCTCTACAATATTGTGACAAATGAGTGTGTCAAGTCATTTATAAATCAAATTTGGTTCAGTTTTACAAGGTAGTGGGCAAAATTGTCAAGTTGATTCATCATATAAAGTAACTTTTCTATTTTGTGGCTATTATATATAGTTTTAGGATTTTTAAATTTCAATAATTAAATTATTTTCAAATTTGAAAAAATCAAAAAGTTTAAAATTAAATGCATATGCGTGGAATAAGGTTTGCACTGCATTGTAAATGTGTGTCAACTTTTGAGGACTAATTGTGCTAGGTTATTCATAAATCAAATATAGTTTGGTTTTATAAAGCAATGGGACCTGTTTTCAAGTCCATTCATCGTAGACACTAGCTAAATACGTGTTGGCATGTGTGTTGTCTACCAAGGCCACAAATTCACCCGAAAAATTATTTTCCGTAGGAATCTAACAATTTTCTTTTCAAAAAATCTAATCATAGGAGTGATTGGATCATTTTTTTGATGGTGGAAATGGATTCAACACCATAAAAGACCCCTTAGACACCTAAAATATTGAATGATCTGAAATGGATCATAAACTAAATTGAAGTAGAATTGAACATTTGCAAACAGTGAATTGATTGTTAACTTGATAGCTTAATGTTGAAGACTGAAGGAAAGAAATTGGTTTATGACTTAATCAATAACTTAGGAAGCATCAATAAACATGAAATTGCAGCAAAGAAGAGAGATAGAAGACATCAAACATTGATTACGAAGTTGATCCTTGTTGGACTATGTCTTTGGGTGCGCTTTCAAGATGGGTGTCTGTTTTATTAAGGATTGATCCAAGGAAGTCTTCACACAGAAGAAAAACTAGACTAAAGGTGCTCGTACGCACCTCTGGTCTCACTCAACATAAATTTCTCTCTCCTAGCTTTCGAACGCCTGTCTCAGTTCCAAATTCTCCCTCCGGACGACCAAGAAACACTGAAAGAAAAATTGCCTCTCTCTCTCAGAATCTCAGTGCAAATTCTTCAAAATCACTCTAATGTCTTTCATCACGAGCAAAGGTGGATTTATAGTATGCAGGCCAGGTTTAGGTCAAACCTCTTGGGCCGAACATTATAAGTAGTTTCCTTGCATTCAATGTGATGGTCTCAGTCTTGTCACATAGTGAGACCTTGTGGATAAGGTGCATGGTGGTTGTACTACAACTGCTCATGAAAACAAATTAAAACCCAAAATGAACATAAGGTTATAAATAGCCCTCGCGGTTTGCAACTGGTGCGGAGAAGGCTTGACTGAGGTCATGTGACTGGTGGTCTAACTGCTGGCTTCCACCTAGGTGGTCGGTCCCAATAGTTCCAACACGCTAGCGGTCAACTATCCATGTGACAACTTTACACTAGACAGTTGTGATTTTTCGACGGTCAGCTCGAAACTGTGTGGTGATACTCACTGTTCCATGAAGTCTCCGCCTGACGGTCTCTTTACCCGCGCGGTTGCCATCTTCTGGTGGTCGGCTCTTAGACTACACAGCTTATCTTGACTGTTCACATGCCTGACGGTTCCGTTGTTGTCTAGTCTCCCCGCAAGGTTAATTGAAATGTTTTATATTATGTTTTCTTACATAGTCTGGGAGGGTTTACAATATGGTTTGACACCATTCATAGTATTTGCATTAGGTCTTAAGACTTAGCCACTTAGGATTTAAACCTTAGATTTAGTGTAAGTGTTTACAATTACACCATGTCATGAATTTACACACACATTTTCACCATCTCACCACTTAGGATTTCAAGACGCCATGAAGACAAACTGCACCATGATTAACCCGAGGATTTCCTCTTTGGACAATACTGGCAAAAATGATGAAACTGAAGATGCGCTGACTTCCTTGTCGAACTGAACTGACATAAGGTCCTCCTAGATCAATCCTCTCCACTTGAAAGCTTTTGGACCACAAAAATTTTATTTAAGAAGATATCAGGTTAGGGTACAACTCCCTCACTCTTCCGATCTCCATCCACCTCGCCTTTCTTGAATTCATGCCCTTGAGTCCCACTCGAAGATATTCAACATCTCCACACCTTGAAGATTGAACCTTCCTTTCCAAGATAATATCTTCATGCAACTCATTCATATATTCAGGTGCCAAATCTTCAACAGTCGGAACCTGTGTATATTCCTCTGGATCCATGATCATCGGAGGTTCATACAACTTCAGATTTTCCACATTTACAATTGAATAAATACGCATGTAAGGAGGTAAATCTAACCAAAATTGATTATTTCCAATATTTTCCACAATCTTGAAAAGACCATACCTAATGGGTTTTAGTTTCTTACCTTCACATTTCAACCTGTCTTTACTGATATACAACCATACCTAATCGCCGACCTAAAAATGATGCCTAAAAATCCCATAAAGAAGATTTCCAGGAATGTCAATAACTTGGTGAAAGCAAGCAATGAACACAACATAAAGAATCTTATTGAAACCAACCCCTACACTCCTAGAATTTATGGTGCCCCAAAAATTCACAAAGAAGGTATACCCATTAGACCAATTGTCAACACTATTGGTGGCCCCACTTACCACCTGGCAAAGCATCTGGCTAAAAAGCTTAAACCCTTGGTAGGAAATACCAGCTCCTTTGTCAAAGATTCCTACCACTTCATTAAGGAAATCAAACCCATAAAGCTAGACCAAGACGACATCCTAGTAAGCTTTGATGTAAAAGCCCTTTATACCAACATTCCTATAAACGAAGCCATGGAGGTGGTACACAAAATCACTGACCCCAGCACAGCTAAATTGGTTGAAGTCTGTTTAAAATCCACCTTTTTTAGCTTCAAAGATGAGATTTATGAACAAACATGTGGTGTAGCCATGGGATCCCCCCTATCTCCCATCATTGCCAATTTATTCATGGAACATTTTGAAACTAAGGCCATTGAGTCGGCTCCCCTAAAACCCAAATTGTGGAAAAGATTTGTTGATGACACTTATGTCATTTGGCCTCATGGAAAAGAAAAACTAAACGAATTCCTTGAACACCTTAACAGCCAGTCAGACTCCATCAAATTCACCATGGAAGTGGAAGAAAATGGTTGTCTTCCCTTTCTTGACATCCTCATCAAAAGGAACCAAGACGACACTATTTCTCACTAGGTCTATCGCAAAAAAGCTCACATCGAACACTACCTACATGCTAACTCTCACCATCATCTAGCTCAGAAACTTGGGCTACTAAACACCTTAGCAACAAGAGCAATTCGTATCTCAGATCATGATAATTTTGAACAAGAAAAGAACCACCTCTTGGAAGTCTTCAAAAAGAATGGATACAAGAGACACCAAGGAATCAAGGCCTTCAAAAAGATTAAAAATCCCATGAACAAGCATCATAGGGATGATTATGCTAGTACTGTTCACCTCCCTTACATTCTAGGCACCACTGATAAAATTGCTCACATCTTAAGAAAGAATAAAATAAAAACCACATTCAAACCTTTGAAAACAATTATTAGATGCCTTAAATCAATGAAAGATCCTATTGACCCTAAGCACCACAAAGGGGTCTACTTGGTCCCTTGTTCATGCGGAAAGTCATACATCGGTGAAACCGGCCGATCTATATTAACAAGGATACAAGAACATGCTGCGGACATTAACCACAACCGCTCCAAAACCTCAGCCTTAGTTGAACACTCAAGCAAAACCAATCACCACATATGCATCGAAGACTCCTGTGTCATGGCCAAAGTTGAACATTACCACCATAGGAAATTCAGAGAAGCAATTGAAATAAGAAAACACCCAGATAACCTGAATCGCGATGACGGCTGGAAGATAAGCGATAACTGGATTCCCACAATAATAGAAGATCCCGCCACTTCCTAGTCACCCGTTTCCTTTTTTCCCCTCTCATCCCTTTGTCTGATCAATTTCCCTCACCCTCATAATGCAATACACCCTTCACCTTATCCAATTAATTTAATTCCATAATAAAATTCTATATACATTAAATATATATATATATATATATATATAAATTATAACATATTAAATTAATATACATATATATCCTAATATATTAAATCAACCAACATACATATAAATAGATATATAAAGGAATATACTAAGCATTCATATTAAAAAACAATGCACTTGTAATTATAACAATATCATAATACATATTAAAACAATAAATATATATCACAATATATCATATCAACCAATATACATCAAAATATATTAAATCAACCAACATACATAGAAATAGGTATATAAAGAAATATACTAAGCATTCATATTCAAAACAATGCACTTGTAATTATAACAAAATCATAATACATATTAAATCAATAAATATATATCACAATATAATAAAACAAAACATAATATATATTAAATCAAATATTAAATCAAAACATAATATATATTAAATCAAAATATACATATACATCATAATATAATAAATCAATATATACAAATCTTAATACATTAATATCAATCAATATACATATATAGGTATAAAAGTAATATCATAATACATATTGAAGCAATAAATATATATCACAATATATCATATCAACCAATATATATCAAAATATATTAAATCAACCAAGATACATATAAATAGATATATAAAGAAATATACGAAGCATTCATATTCAAAACAATGCACTTGTAATTATAACAAAATCATAAAACATATTAAATCAATAAACATATATCACAATATAATAAAACAAAACATAATATATATTAAATCAAATATTAAATCAAAGCATAATATATATTAAATCAAAATATACATATATATCATAATATAATAAATTAATATACACATATCTTAATACATTAATATCAAAGTAATAAACATAATACATAATTCATATTAAATCAATATATATATATCACAATATAATAAAATAAATCATAATATATATCAAAAATCAATATATATTAAATCAAATCATAATATATATTAAAACAAAATACATATATCATAAATATAATAAATTAATATATATATCACAATATAATAAAACAAATCATAATATATATTAAAATCAATATATTAAATCAAATCATAATATATATTAAATCAAATATATATATCATAAATATAATAAATCAATATAACAAATATACATATCATAAATATAATAAATCAATATAACAAATTATGTCTAAAGATAATAAATATAATAAATTAAATTAAATTAAATTAATTAAATTAAATTATTAATTAAAAATTCATCCTAAATCCAATTAATAAACCCTCCTCTTATCTGGATCTTGTCGGTCCTGCGCCTTCCCTTATCTTCACATATTTATTCACCACCTCCCATCTCTGACTTCTTCAAATAATTCTCATCCTGATGATGAACCACAGAGGCTGGTTCGAAACGTCGATGCACTAAAACAACAGATGCGATGAATCCGGAAGATACAACCACACTAAAAATGATGATCGACTTGATGCTTGTCATGGCGCATTTTGCACTTGGCCTACCTCTTCTCTAACTGATCATGCACTGCTTCATGTATCTATTGTATCAGTTGAATGAACTTAACTGCTTTCATTGAATCATCATCTCCATTTACTTTATCTTCTTCACCGAACATGAAATCCATCGATGACTTTGGTAGATACCCAAAACATGTTTCAAATGGCGATCGATTAGTCAAATAATGTAAGGCTCGATTGTAACCATCTTGCACATAAGGTAAAGATTCATCCCACAACTTAGGATGTTTGCTGCAGTAACCTCGGAGAATATGTATCACTATCTTGTTCACCACTTCTGTTTGTCCGTCGGTCTGTGGATGAAATGTTGTGCTCTTCTTCAGCTTTGTGTCTGTTATAGGCATATTTGGGCACCTCAACCCAAATCTTATATGTCAGTAAACTAGGGCTCATCAAACCTTAAAAGATTTGTTTCATACCCTAAAAGAACATGGTCATCTGATTACATCATTCCCCAAATGTTCCACCTGAGAAAACATCTAGAAATGGCCTAAACTGAACCATACTAACCGCTCCACTGGAAAGGTGTGATGCATACTGAGTATTACATTGTCCAAGTGCGATGCATACTATTTGGGCCTTCTATAGGGTGCGATGGGTGAGGATGGACAAATGCCCGAGATATTTTGCTAGGTGGTTGCTCATGGAATCTTCTAGAAACTTCTCCTATGACACTTGCCTCTCTGAATTTGCCCAGGGATGAATAAGAGATCCAAGAAATCTCGAAGTGGAACCAAATGTAACAAGTGGAATGACACTAATCAAAACCCCAGAGGTGACTCACACCCTTGCACACATCTATAAACGGATACCTCATCTAAGAGATCCAGAGGCTAGAATATTGTGAATTGCAAGGAAGTGTTGATAGTTTGTATTTGAAGAACAGAGCATTATATTGTTGGTGTGATCTTGCTGTTTCATGAGGTGAAGAGGGATTGATGGTGGGAGGATGATGCTGGATCAGAAAACTGGGTTGTAATTCTCCCTTCTATTTAATAAAGTTCTTCAAGTTTTCTTCCATATGATTGTGCAATTGTGAATGTTATCATTTGTGAATGCTATTGTATGTTCATTATATATCTGATTTTTTAGTGTTTATGTTATAATAGATCAAGATGATTTGACGGTTCTTTGTTACTGTGTTTCTACAAGTACTTTCCAAGCGGGATAAGTACGGGGAGGAGTTGCAAGCTCTGTCAAGGGGGAAAGAGATCAAACAAGGGATTAAGCGGAAGTTCCAGGTTGGTTCCATTATCTTTCTCTTATCTATTATACATAGAAGGAATCGTGAATTGTGTTAAACTGTTGTTTCTAGGGTAGCTGCCAAACCTAGAGGGCTAGTCGTTTGAAAAGACACTAGTTTTCCTAGAAACAAAATGGCGACTCCACTGGGGAGCGAATAGATGTTTGTTTGCTATTATTGTTTGTTTCATAAACTATAGACAGAGCCTGAAGTTAGCCAAGTAGCCTTTGAACTGCTCTTGCTCTGCAATTGCATAGTAGATGAATGCTGCTTCAGTGAACCTCTGGTTTAGTTTATGAATTAAAAATTTGACTTACAAGCATTCTAGATCCCCTTTTGGTAGCTCACTGACCTCTCAATTCATTCCTCTGTACTTTTCTCTTTACTGTCGATCATAGCTCAGTTTAACTCGCTAAAAACAGATGCACATCTAAGCCAAAACCCACTTCAGTTGCACTCCCTGGCCCATCGCACTGTCTGTCACTGTAACCCAGTATGCATCGCACCTCCCAAGTGTGTAAAGTGCGATGCATCCCTATTTCTGTGAAGCCCAGGTGCGATGACTAACTGAACCTATTTCCATTCTAGAAATTGAGGGTTTTTGTCCTTGTTTTCAGTTTTGTTTAGTTGTTTTGCTGCTTATGAACAATGCCTCATTACTGAAACCTCCTTGCATCACATAGATTAGCCTCCATTAGATTAGGATTAGTAAATGTTTTTATGTATTTGTCCATCATTTATAATCCTTTGTTGAAAAGTTTCTTAAATCGATCTGTCGCTTTGGTACAAAAGTGTCGTAACTATCGTTTTGTGTCGAAAAAAGAAGTGTCGTGGATTCTTCCTTCCCTGGATAGTCGATTGAACTTTTCGTCATGTATTTGGTTTGATTTGTTGATATTCGAAGTGAAGAAAGAATTTTTTTATTCAAAATTGAAAAGTGTCGTTTAGTCTTCCTTTCTCTTTTGAAGAAGAAATTGTCGACAATGTCGTTTTGAAAGAAATATTTCAGATCTTTGCTGCATTCAATTTTCCTTCTTGGAATTTTTACATTAAGGAGAATGAAAAACAAATATATTCATTTGCGTTTGCATTTAGTTTGTGTGTGAGAAATGATTTAGGAAAATGCACTAGTGTGTGCTATTTGCTCTTTGTTTGAAAGAATTGTAATCTTCTTTCCCTAGTTGCTAGGATTTTCATTTCTCAAAATAAACAAAGATTGTTTATCATTGTAGATTGCATTTTAGGAATTTCAAATCAAAATCACATGGTGAACCATTGAAGGAAAACTTTAAACAAGATCAACTCTAAAATAAATTTCAATGAACCTAACAATGCTTTGGAACTAACGCAACACATCTAGAGGTCTAGGCTAGAGATGTGTTCCGGCGTCGTAAAAACTAGTAACTATTGTTTTCATTGAAGGTTGGATGATTCCTCCTCCTTGATACGACAAGTGCTAGCACGGACTTGTGCTCCCCGTACCGTCGCGTATATGTTGGGAGACCACAATAGGATTATACCCTTTATCCATAGGAAGTCAAGTCTGCCGCCTTATTGATTGCAATGCACTGAACACAGCATTCGGGAAGATTGACTGCCCTACATAAGTCCTTGGTAATTTCTCTTTAATTTATTAGCAAGGTGTATATTGCAGTTTTGCGATTGGTTTGGTAATCCCTCTGTCTATATTTTCCAGAGTAGTCACTTTCGTTCCTTTTTGACTCTTTAAAAGAAAAGGTCCATCTGAGCACTTGTCACTTCAGGCTCATTAAAAACCGAAGGAGACTAGAGTCATCTTTAGCTTTTTCTTGACTCTTAAAAACTGAAAAAGCAAAGTTGTGTCAAAGTGTCTTTAAAATTAATTGAATTCGGAATAACATCCCTATTCCTAAGTCGATCTCAGGGTGAGATATATGGAGACAAATTTGGGATCCACCAATCAAGGAATCCCTTTTGAAGGGAATCCTAGTCCTTTTTCTTCTTGGGGAAATATTGGTGCTCCGTATATGGCTACATTGTCCCTTCCAGGAATTACCATTTGCCTACCAGTATGGCTGTTCTCAACCTATGTGGTTCAAAATGCCGTGATTCCTCCACAATCAAATCAACCTTTAGTTGATACTGAAGTTGACCCTCCACCTTCTTCTTCATTTGTTTCTCCCTCCCCTTCTTCCTCTTTGCTTGGTGAAAGTAGTGATGCTAGTAACCAGGTGGCTGAGAAGAAGAAGAAAGGGAAGGAGAAGAAGAAGAAACCAATTCAGCAAGGGGGCAACCATGCTTCATCTGGTGAAAATCCGCACATTAGACTTTCCAAAGCCAAATTTCCATGCGTAGTTTGTGCAGGTGACCATTTTTCTCGAGATTGTCCTTGCTTTCCTCAGATCTTGAGAGAATGGTCTCCCCGTTCACAACATCCTGTGTCATCAACTTCTAGAGATCATGTTGATAACACACCTTCGACTAGTGATAGTAAAGTTCATGGACAGACGAGAAAGGTTAGAGTTCCATGTAAGTTATGTGAAGGGAACCATACCCTTCACCTTTGTCCCTTTTTGGATGAAGCCAAAAGAGTGTTGGATAACCGTCCTGCATCACCGCAGTGACTTCCATCTGGCTACAGGAAACTCTCCCCAAGTCCTTTACTAGTTGAAAAACCGACTGACTTAAATCAACTGTCGATCGAAATCACTCTCTCTGAAAGTGAATCTCATGAGTCTATACCTGACCAAAGTCAACCGGTCGAGGTGACAATTGACCCAATTTTACCTTCAGAAAATCATAACCTTCCCAAAGAGAGTGAGAATGATATCATTCAAATTCTCTTTGTTACTTCAAAGTCCGACGAACTTGGGGGCAATACGCCCATTCCTTCACAATAGGAAGAAAATCCCCCAGCTCTCATAACTCAAGGGGTTAATTCACCCATTTATTCGGTACCCCCTCCAAGTAGTCTAGTCACCTCCTTTAATTGGAACCGACTAGCAAGATCTCACCTTCCTTCTTATGTACCTTTCCGGATCATAGTACAAGTTTACGAAATGATCATGTCTGGCACTATCATAGATGAGGGTGCATCAGTGAGTATCCTTTCCTCAACTGCTTGGAAAGTGCTTGGTTCGCCATCACTTATGCCTGTTACGCAAAATCTGTTAGGCTTTAACAAAGGAACCAATCGACCATTAGGGATCCTTCCTAAGTTACCGATCACTTTGGGAAGGAAAACTGTTCATCTGAACATGATGGTAGTCCCAGGACCGTTAGATTACAATATACTCCTTGGACGTGACTATGTTTATAACATGGAAGCTATTGTTTCAACACTCTTCCGAGTGATGTGTTTCCCACATGAAGGCAAAATTGTCACCGTTGACCAGCTTTCATTTCCCGGTCCAAGCATAGCTCCAAGTCAATCATCATCCCTAAATGGTCCTTTTACATTAGCGATACATCTTGAACCTTCATTCCATCCACCTGATTGCCATGAATAGTCTGGTGAATGTAACGAAGCTTAAGGGGCATGCACCCTTGTCTATTCTATGGATGAACCTAGTTGAAAAGATAAGTTTCCTTGTAGGTTATGTGATTGGTCTGACACACCATTCACCTTTGTCTATTTTGCGGACGAAGCCAAGGAAGTGTTTTGTCTTCTGGATGAAACCATCCTTCCTAACTACAATAGTTTCCATATGGTTACAGGAAACGTTCCTTTTCATCATGCTGGGGGCATGCAAACCTTTTTTCCCATTTTCAATTTTCATTTTCAATTTTTAGTTTTGTCGTTTCTAGCTTTTTAGTTCTGTCTTTTCTAGCTTTTTAGTTTTTTCATTTCTAGCTTGCGTAAAGAAAACTAAAACCTAGCATAGTTCCCCCAAGGTTCAAGCTCGTTAAAAATGAACCCACCTTTGAGTAATTAACCTTCATGATTGCCAAGCTATCAACCTTTTGAACCTTGGTTGTGTACCTCTCATCACCTCCATTCTTTTGGCCGATCATACACTTCCTCTTGGTTGTTTACCCCTTTTGAGGAATAGTTGTGACGAGTGGTCTTATTAGCCAACCTCTTCACAGAAATCACCATGTTTAGAGAAGTTCCAAGCTTACCCAGAACCAGTTGCTATCCTAGACACCACTCGTTCCACAAAATTGAGTCTCCTTTAAACCCTTTTCAGACTCGTTAAATATGAAAAGATTATTGAGAAATTGACCTTTCCAGCTCGTTAAAGTGATTGGAAGTGTCATCCCTCTTGTATATTTTAATCTTTTTTGAACCCGAGGGATTATCTCATGAAAACGTTTGAGCGCTTGTCTTTTTCAGCTCGTTAAAGTGATCAGAAAAGTCATCCCTTTTTTATTATTTTAATTTTTTTCGGACCTAAGGGATTATTTTACGAAAAAAGCGCTGCTGGAGTTTCCTTTTCGTCCTTTTTCAAACTCTCTAAACATGAAAAGGACAGAGTTATCCTTGTCGTTAAACTCGATAAAACAATAGCCACAAAATTGTCCACTCTAGACAAGACCGAGTTTCACTGTCGTTAGACTCGTTAAAACATAGCGACAGGTTTGCCCAAAGGGAAAATTATAGAACAAGCATATGTTATCCTCCTCAAGCTTGACAAAAATAAAGAGGTAATGGTTAGCAGTGACTGGGGAAAAAAGGAAAAAACTTGAAGAAATTTATGGTAGCAGGTCACTCTTGAACATGACACTTTCAGTCCATCACCATTATTGAGTTGGGTTGGGTTATTCCATTCGCCGGTCATCTCACCATTGGTCTTCCACACCATCCATCTTTTGGGGTTAATGTTACCGATCCATCTCAGTGTCACTGACATGTTCAAGAGAATTCATTCAGTTGAGAAACCACAATCCAGTTAATACCTCATCCACTGCAATACCTTCAACCTTCATTTTTCATGCCCGCCATTCCTGAACCTTGTGTCGTCAAATCATTTTCACCTCTAGAAATCATTTGCTTCGTTTCATGTCGTAGATGTGGGATACATCAAGGCCCTCCTATGATGAGTCACTTCTTGTCGACATCAACTCATTATCCAAGAAGTTGACTTAGAAACACCCCTTTCACTACTTTGAAGCTTGCATGCCTCAATGGCAAGTTTCTCACTTTCGGTGGTAGGTTGACATCAATGGCCTTCGACTGAAAGATTTTACGTGGTGTTCGACATCAGATCATATATTCACACCACGTGAATTGTACTGTAGTACCTTGAGGGTCATTATCATTAACGGTGATTCCTCTTGCATCCATTAATAGCTCACATTATTGGATGGTAATCAGGCAATGTCTTTCCATGTTCGACTTCAGAACATCTCTTCACATGGATTGACTTGTACATCGGGCAAAGATTGAATGAGTTTGAAGACCCCGGATCTAGTTTCATCCATCCGAGCTGCGATATATTCAGGGATATAAAAACATCAAATGTACAAAGACACTGCAAAGATGGTCATCTGAACCAAGGATGATGACTCTACATCTGAAGAATCACCAGTCTGCATCTGCAGACGACTATCTGATCTATGTACATGAAATGAATTTATAAAGCTAAGCATGGGAATGCCCGCCTTAGCTAGATCATGAAAAATTATATTATGATGATGTATTGTATTGTAACTTATGCAGGTCACCTTCCAGTTCGAAACCTCAGATCCTCATGATAAAGCATTTCACCCGACATCAAGATTTACGACTTCATGCTTTAGGGGGCAACTGTTATAGACATATTTGGGCACTTCAACCCCAATCTTATATGTCAATAAACTAGGGCTCATCAACCCCTAAAAGAGTTGTTTCATACCTTAAAAGAACATGGTCATCTGATCACATCATTCTCCAAAATTTCCACCTGAGAAAACATTGAGAAATGGCCTAAACTGAATCATACTGACTGCTCCACTGGCAAGTTGTGATGCATACTGAGTATTACACTGGCCAGGTGCGATGCATATTGTTTGGGCCTTCTATAGGGTGTGATGGGCGAGGATAGACAAACGTCCGAGACAGTTTGCTAGGTGGTTTCTCATGGAATCTTCTAGAAACTTCTCCTGTGACACTTACCTCTCTGAATTCGCCCAGGGATGAGTAAGAGATCCAAGAAATCTCCAAGTGGAACCAATTGTAACAAGTGGAATGACAATAATCAAAATCCCAGAGATGACTCACACCCTTGTACACATCTATAAATGGATCCCTCATCTAAGAGATCTAGAGGGTGGAATATTGTGAATTGCAAGGAAGTGTTGATAGTTTGTATTTGAAGAAAAGAGTATTGTATTGTTGGTGTGATCTTGCTATTTCATGAGGTGAAGAGGGATTGATGGTGGGAGGATGATGATAGATCAGACAACTAGGTTGTAATTCTCCCTTCTATTTAATAAAGTTCTTCAAGTTTTCTTCCATATGATTGTGCAATTGTGAATGTTATCATTTGTGAATGTTATTGTATGTTCATTATATATCTAATTTTGTAGTGTTTATGTTACAATAGATCAAGATGCTTTGATAGTTCTTTGTTAATGTGTTTCTACAGGTACTCTCCATGCGGGATAAGTACGGGGAGGAGTTGCAAGCTCTGTCAAGGGGGAGAGAGATCAAACAAGGGATTAAGCGGAAGTTCCAAGTTGGTTCCATTGTCTTTCTCTTATCTATTATACATAGAAGGAATCATGAATTGCTTTAAACTGTTGTTTCTAGGGTAGCTGCCAAACCTAGAGGGCTAGTCGTTCGAAAAGACACTAGTTTTCCCGAAAACAACGTCCATGAGTCCCCACAAAGTGGACCAAAACTCTCCTGCAAAATGAGTGTCTTGATCAGAAATAATGGAAGTAGGTAACCCAAAATGAACCCATACCTGCTCAAAGAACATTTCTGGAATTTGTTTAGTTGTTACTTTCTTTTTCAATGGAACAAGAATGCACATCTTGCTGAATCTATCAACCACAACATACATGTAATAATGCCCTCTCTTGGACATAGGAAGTCCTGGAACAAATTCCATGGAAATGTTGTCCCATGGTTGCAAAGGAAATGGAAGTGGCATGTACAAAATGATCTTTCAATTTCTTGGCTTGTTTGTCGAACACATCACACATCCTTTAATGTACTTAACAACTATTTCCTACATGTGAGGCTAGTAACAATACCTTTGAATTTGTGTCATTGTCTTGCTTACTCCAAAATGTCCTGAAATGCGAGAAGAATGTGCTTCCCGAATAACATGTGCCCTTTCTGTCTGTGGTATGCACAACTTACCCAGATGATATAACAACCTGTCATGAACATGAAAATTGACTTCTTCCACTTGAATTCCATGAGTTAGTGATTCATAAATATCTTTGAAATCAACATCTATAGTATATTGTTATATATAACTTTCATGTTGCAAAGAACTATTCTGCAACACTATTAAAGCATTCAAGGATGGTCTAGACAACATATCAACTACTTTGTTTGTTACACCTTTCTTGTACTTAATTACTAAGTGAAATTGCTGAAGAAATCCCATCCATGTGTAATGACGAGATTGTTGCAACTTAGTCTAAGACTGAAGGTACTGAAGCGGCTGATGATCTGTGTGAATCATTGTTTACTTACCCATTAAATAGTGTTTCTATTTCTTTACACTTTCAACCAAAGAAAATAGTTATTTACCATATGTCGGATAATTTATAACTGCCTTAGAAAAAGTTTCGGAATGAAAACAAATTGGTTTCCCTTTTTGAATTAAGAGTGCACCCATTTCATAACCACTAACATCTGTTTCAATTTCGAATGGTTGTTCAAGATTTGGTAAAGCTAAGATTGGTGTTGTGACAATTTTATTCTTAAGACTATCAAAATATTTTTGTTCTTTTCCTCCCCACTGAAAGGAAAATTTAGAACCTGTTAAAGCATGTAACAGTGATGAAATCAAAGAAAACTGAGCAATAAATTATCTCCAATATTGAACTGCACCTAGAAAAATCTTAACATTTGTCACATTCTATGGTCTTGCCCACTTAACAATCACATCGATTTTAGCTGGATCTATTTTCAAATTTCCACCTCCAAATATGTAACTAAGATAATTCAATGAAGTTATCCCAAACTTAGATTTGGAAAGTTTAAGGTATGATTTTTCCTTGTGCAACACTTCGAAAACCTGTTTAGCATGCCTAACATGCTCTTCCATACTGGAACTGAAAATCTGGATATCATCTAGATTATGAAAAATTTATCAATGTATGGGTGAGGTACATCATTCATAAGCCGCGTGAAAGTCGTTGGAACATTACACAAACCAAAATTCATTACTAACCATTCAAATAGTCCCTGCCTAATTTTGAATGCAATTTTCCATATGTCATTTTCAGCAATGGGAATTTGATGATACCCACTATACAAATCCAACTTATTGAAATAGACAACATTTTTCATCTTATCAAGTAAATCATCTATCCTGGGAAGAGGATACCTATTTTTTATTGTGATTTTGTTTAAGGACCTAAAGTCGACACACATTCTTCATGTCCCATCTTTCTTAGGAACCAAGATTATGGGTGAGCCACATGGAGGTGAACTGGGTTGAATGAAACCTTTCTCAATCAACTCTTGGATTTCTTTCTTTATTTCCTCGTTCTCTATAACTGACATGTGATACATTCCGACATTAGGAAGAGGGGCATCAGACATCAATTGTATCTCATGTTGTAATTCCCATTTAGGAGGAAGATGTTTTGGATCTTTAAATAGACTTTGAAAAGACTCTACCACTTTAACCTGAGATTCACAACCTGAAAAAGCATCATGTTGATCCTTATGTTGTTCTTTTATAACCATGAGTACATATGTCTTACTTGAACTTGTTAATCGCTTCCTCTGATTAACAGTAACTAAATCCTTGTGTGTTTTGAGTTTATGTTCCCTAAAAATGTATTCAATTCCATATTTCTTAAGATGATATTTATGTTCTTTCCTATAAACACAACATCACGATCATAGAGATAAGGACTCCCTAGAACTACTCCACATATGTCTACTCGAATCACATCTAAATCCACTTCATCAATGTAATTGGTTGTGATGGAAAATTTTAATCGACACTACTTTGTGACATTAATCTGAGTCTCTTTATTTAGCCAGCCTAATGGGCATGGTCTTGGATGATTCTGTGTCTCCAAACCTAATTTCCTAAGTAAATCTTCAGATATTAAATTTTCATGTGATCCAATGTCAAACAATTTATCTATTTTTTTGTGCTTAGAAGTTATCCTTATATGAAATAATTCGACTCTTTTATCCTCATTCAGATGATTTATGTTTGAATAAGATGCAGAAGTACTAGAACAGGAACCAATGTCAGAAGTTTTACCTGTCGAAACCATTGCGGTTATTTTCCTTTCATCGCCTAAGTTGGAGCCCAAATCTTGTTGGATTGTTGTATTAGCCTCCTTTTCACCTTTCTTCTTCTGGAATTTCTTTGGTTTGAGTTCTGGGTGAAGTTTCCAACATTTGGCTTCATCATGCCTGATATTCTGGCAGTGAATACAAGTAGGTCTTTCACTTTCCTTTTGATCTGTCGTTGATCTCTTTCCCTTCAAGTTACTCTTTCTCTTGCTCTCTTTGGACTCCTTGATTTCCAACTGTTTGGATGCTTTCGATGAAAACTTGAACAGTCTGCCACCTGATTCAATATGTATGGCTTGAACACACACCTCATCAAAGTCATCAAGATTAAACATCAATAATGTATGTTGTAAATATGAATGTAAATTGTCAATGTACTTTAATAAAATTTCACGTGTATCCAATGGAATACCAAGTGCCAAATATTTCTTCCTGAACTCCTGAGTAAACTCTTGAACATTCTGCCCTTTACCTTGCCTCAAATGCTACCAATCAATAACAGCTTGTTGCATGTATCCCAAAGGATATAATTGTTTTCTTAGAGATTTTAAGAACTTAGACCATGAATAGATGACTTTACCTTTCTGCTTTTCATCTATTTGAGTTCTAATTTCCCACGAGACCATTCTAAGTGTAACTAACTGAATTTTTTTTTCATCATAAATGTCTTGAATTCTACAATACACTTATAACTACTTAATCTAGTTATCTAGCTTTTCAGGATTCATTTCACCATCATAAATAGGTAGTTCAAATTTAACATCAAGTTTCAAAAGAGATGATTTCTCAAGTTTCTTTTTTGTTTCAGAGTCAAAACTAGAAGAAGAAGAAGATGATGATGATGATGATGGAGATGATGGAGGAGAAGGAGGTTTATCAGCCTTTCCTTTTCCCTTTTCCTTATTCGATATCTTTGAAGAAGAAGTTGCATCTCTCACCTTCTTATATTTGTAGAGTTCTCCCAACATCTACTGCATGTTCAAAAACATTTTTTGAAACTATTCCTGATCCATGACCTTCCCTTCAGGAGTTTCACTTGCAATGGATCCTATCATTGTCGATCAATGAGTGAATTTTCGCTTTCCAATTTTTGGATCAAACTCCTCAAGTGTTCCTTTTCCCTGTCGTGACCTGGACCTAGTTAACATTCACTGGCAAAAATTATACAAAACACAACATGCTCTAATACCAAATTATATGATCTGAAATGTATCATAAACTAAATTGAAGTAGAATTGAATATTCGCCAATAATGAACTGAAAGTTAACATGATCACTTAATGTGGAAGACTGAAGGAAAGCAATTGATTTATGACTTAATCAAGAACTTAAGAAGCATAATTGAACATGAAACTGTGACAAAGAATAGAGATAGAAGACAACAAACATTGATTACGGATTTCGTCCCTGTTGGACTATGTCTCCAGGTCCGCTTTCAAGATGGGCATCTATTTTATTAAGGATTGATCCAAGGAAGTCTTTACATATAAAAGCACCAGACTGAACGTGCTTGCATTCACCTCTGGTCTTAGTCAATAGAAATATCTTTCTCCTAGCTTTCCAACACCTATCTCGGTTCCCAATTCCACCTCCAAATGGCCAAGAAACACTGAAAACAAAATTTCCTGTCTCTTAGAATATGAGTGCAAAATCTTCAAAATCATTCTAATGCATTTCATCATGATCAAAGGTGGATTTATAGTGCACAAGCTAGGTTTAGGTCGAACCTCTTGGGCCAAACATGGTAAGTGGTTTCCTTGGATTCAATGTGATGGTCTCGGTCTTGTCACATAGTGACACCTTAGGGATAAGGTGCATGGTGGTTGTATTACAATCGCACCAAAAAAAAATTAAAACCCAAAAGGAACCTTATGTTATAAATATCCCTAGTAGTCTACAACCAGCACAGAGAAGTCTTGAATGAAGTCATGTGACTAGCAGTCTAAGCGCTAGCTGCCACCTAGGCAGTCAGTCCCGGCGGTTCCGGCATGCTGGCGGTCAACTGTCCATGTGATAGCTTTACACTCGATGGTGGCGGTCTTCCGATGGTCAGCTCCAAACTATGTGGTGATACTGACTATTTCCTCTGCCCGACGGTCTCCTTATTTGCGAGGTTGTGGTCTTCCGGTGGTCGACTCTCAAACTATGTTGTTTATCCTAACTGTTCACATGTATGACAGTTCCGCTGTGGTCTGGTCTCCCCATGCGGTTAACTGAATTGTTTTATATTATGTTTTATTACATAGTCTGAGAGAGTTTACAATATGGTTTGACACCATTCATAGTATTTGTGCTAGGTCTTAGGACTTAGCCACTTAGGATTTAAACCTTAGATTTAGTGATAGGTCTTTACAATTACACCATGTAATGAATTTACACACACATTTTCACCATCTCACCACTTAGGATTTCAAGCCACCATGAAAACAAACTGCACCATGATTAACCAAAGGATTTCCTCTTTGGACAACAATGGCAAAACTGATGAAACTGAATATGCACTGACTAACTTTTCGAACTGAACTGACATAAGATCCTCCTCGATCATTGAATCTTAATAACTATAACTCAGATTTCCCAAAAAAAATCTGGATTTTAGCAAAAATCACGCCAGAATTTCCACTATTTTCTGCAAATTTGTGGGGTCTTTAGACTACTCTATATGTCCTTATGCACTTTACTACTTCTATCTATTATTAATGGCATTCTCTATAGAGGATACTATTTGACGTGGATAAAAAATCCTCTACAATTCGACGTGAGTTAATATAATTATGTTTCAACGTACGAAGGATAGAGTATGTGCGGGATAGATGGGGTCCTTTCCATACTGAGTGCTATGACACTGATGAATGATGTGGTTTGGTATTATTTTGTTGTGCGGAAAGTTTACTCTGTAGAGAATATAGTATGTGCGGGAGATTCAAGCTCTTTTACATAGACAAGAGTGCTAAGTAAACTATGTTTTCAATATGTGTGAAGAAAAAGTGTTGTGTGGTAAAACGAATATGTATAAGACTTTATCTTTCTCAGTTATTATTTATGAATTTTTTTCGCTTCTACGTTAGTTGTACGAGGGTGGTTTTTCGAAGCTAGTTGTTGATGCGGTTGCAAGACAGTATTATGTTAATGCTCTATTCAATGATGCGAGAATTCATGCAGCTGTAGGTTGTTTTCATAGGGCGCGGGTATGGGGGTTGAACAAATGTCAAATTAATATTATTATGCTTCCTTGTGTGGATTACAATGTACGTGTAGTACATTTTGGGTCCTTTGCATAGTGGTGTCATTATGTGAAATGTGTACTGTGCGAAGGGTGGAGTATGTGTGGGAGAACGAGGGTCTTTTGCATAAATTGGGCTAATAAATAAACTTTGCTTTCAATCTATGTGAATAAAAAGCGTTGTGCATTAAAAAGAAAGTGTGGAAATCTTTATCTTTTTTAATTATTATTTAGGAATGTTTTTTGAAACTAAGAAAGTAGCTGTGTGAAGGTGGTTGTGCGAAGCTCACTGCTCAGATGTATAGTGTGCAGTGTTTTGAATGTCAATGACATATCAAAGGGTTTTATTGAGTGTGGAAGTAGATGTGTGGATGAAGTTGTGTGCAGGTGGTTGTGCATGTGTAAATGTTATGCGAGGATTTTGTGCAAAGTTTGCTAGGATAAAAAATATACAAATCCCTTTTTTAACTCTTATTTAAGGATGTATTTCATAACATATAACTATTAATTAATATAAGTTTCCTTGTGTGAAGGAAAAAGTATGTACGGTAGAGCTGGGGTCCTTTGCATAGTGACTGGTGTAATATTGATGAACGATGCGGTAATTGGTGTGGTTTCATTGTGTAGAACATTTACTGTGTGGAGAACGAAATTATGTGTTGGAGAACCAAGGTATTTTGTGTAGACGGGGGTGCTAACTAACTATTTTTTCAATTTGTGTGAATAAAAAGTGTTGTATGGTAAAACAAATGTGTGGAAGGCTTTGTCTTTTTTAGTTATTATTTAGGATTTGTTTTCGTTACTACAAAAGTAGTTTTACGAAGGTGGTTGTGTGAAGCTAGCTGTTGATGTGGTTGTAGGACACTATAATGTTAATGCTCTATTCAACGATGCGAGAATTCATATAGTTGAAGGTTAGGATTTTCCTTTTTTAATTATTATTTAGGATCTTTTTTTCCAACTAGAGAAGTAGCTCTGTGAAGATAGATGCTCGGAGGTATTACATGCAGAGTTTTGAATGTCAATGACTAATCAAAAGGCATTATTGTGTGTGGAAGTAACTGTGTGGACGAAGTTGTGCGGAGGTGGTTCTGCAAGTACAGATGTTATGTGAAAGTTTTGTACAAAGTTTGCTAGGATAATAAATATGAAAATCTCTTTTTTAATTGTTATTTAGGGATGTATTTTATAATGTATAATCATGAATTAATATCAGTTTCAAATGTCAAGGATTGAGGGCATTATTGAGTGCGGAAGTTGTTGTGCAGAGATGGTTGTGCATGTGTTAATGTTATGCAGAGAAAAAATGCATGTGTAGAATTTGTGCAGAATGAGGAAAGTGCAGAGGGGTATTTTAATTATGATGCATTTTAATATTAGTTTATTATAATAGATTTTGCGGGATGCGAAAGTGCATACAATGAAATCTTGAAAGTCATTTGCACATAATGGACTGTGTTGTTCAGATGTAGCGTGTGTGGAGAACAAATGCTTTCTACCCACGATATTTGGGACTTATTTAGACTTATGCAAGCGCAACAAAATATAGATATACATATATACACATAAAGAAATGAAATATTCTTACATATAGAAATGAAAAAAGACTAGCTTGGACAATGGTTGCTTATCTTTGAGAAGAGATGTGGTGGCTACATGCCTTTGAAATTTGTTACAATGAGGCTCAAAGGCTTATTTATTATTGAGAAACAATGGAAAACCCTAAACATCCAAAAAACTAACCATAGGAGTTGAAGCACCAAAATTATGGGCCCCATTTGGGTAAACTGGTACATCAACTTCCCAGGGTCATAACTTTGGCATACGATCTTCGTTTGTCTATCATAATACCTCATTTCAAACATCACAAAGAGGAGGCCCAAAACAAACCATTACATTAGCTTCAGACTTTTCTGGTCTCTTTGTGTTCCCTAAAAACGTCTTTTAGTGCCTCAAAACGGCTAAAAACAAATGAGACTTTGAACAACACATGCTTCATGTGTTACATTCATCTCTTTGTGCATCATGTGCTCCTTTATGGGTTTCATTATTGGTGATAAGATTAGAGGTCAAGGTAGAATTTGATAGTCATTGAAAAAAAAAAATTCTCTTGCTTGAGGTTTAATTTCAACTAACCTCTTAAAAACTCATCATCAGTGGAAAAATATTCAATATCATCAAAATCAATTAGGGGTTTGTTGAGTTCATTCCCTTGACCTAAATGTTGATAATAGGATTTAGCAGTGGGGATCTTATGATAATTCATAAGGGGGCGTTGCCTTAGTATCTTGATTCTTGAAAGCGACTCTTCATTGCAACATTATGGATCTTTGTCATCATGATCTAGGAAAAAGTTGAGTTTCTTGACCTGATCCCCGTCATTCAAAGCCCAAAGGTTCGAGGATCGATTCTGATATGTCGATGATATCTTGTTGGCATTTGATTTCATGATTGTGGTTATAAGTAGTTGGTTTTTCATATTCGCCTTCATCATCATCAAAACCAAGGGTGAATGACTCGCATTGCCATTCTAAATCAAGGTTGAGGGAGAATGTAGGGCCTTGAATGATTAATTGGAAAAAATTACAATGCTCAAATTCAACCTTTTATTGAAATGTACTTTGAATTTAACGAGATTGGCGCCAAATACTTGAGCTCCTTCTCCCTAGAAATGAACATTTTGGAGGTTCTCCATTGGCGAGATGATGTTGTAATTCTCTTGATTGCACTCTATAAGTGGTTGGATCTTGCTTATTTTGTGATTTTTTATTGCTGATGTTGAAATCATCACCATTGTGGTTGACAATTGGATGGATCTCACTTGGTATTTGTAACTATTATTATTTGCATTATTCAACTTTTCTCTTACTCGTTAGTATTGTAGATGCTTTGGAACAATTTTCATGCTTGGTGCTAAGTGGGAGGGTGAGAGTGAAGTTGGAGCCCATTATTTGCTAATATTTTTCCCTTCTCATTCATATTTACCAAATTAACACTCCATAACTTATATTTTACTTGGTTGGTTTGAGCATTTGCATGGGTTTCTTAATCTTTAGAACTAAGGATTGAGGATTATACATGTTTTTATTAATGTTTTCTCTTCATTATGTGGGTTTTGGTTAGATGTTGGCATTGTTGTATTTGTCCATCAATATTTCCAAAATATGTTTGGAAGTGTGAGGTTGTTGTTAATGTCGAGGGTTCACAAGGATGTTATGTTCATGCACACTTGACAAACGTTGTGAATTTAATTCCCTACTAATGCAATCAAAGGATATAGCCCTAAATATTCTAATAAACTCCATAACTCTAATCATCTGTTGATCCAATAGAGAATTTTTTAAGGAAGTATAACCTTTCAACCTATCTATAGCAACCTTTGAATCCCCTATCACTTGTAAGTTTAGATTTTTAAGGTGAAACAATTAGCATGACTACCACAAACAATTTATTTGTATCATTGTAGTACTTGTTAGGTAGTGATATTTTTATTCCTAGACTAAATTAATCATTCACATTAATCATTTTTTGTTTTATTATGTATTAGCTAGTCATATATTTTAACCCAAGACTAAATTAGTTATTTTTAGTTGAGTAACTTAAGATTGTTCATTTTTTGTAGTATTTCACTTGGAAAAGATGGGGTGGCTAAATGTTTTAGTCACCTAGTCACTAATTTCATCATTTTCTACTAGTGTATGTGGAGAGGGCATACGGCCTTCTTGATGATTCTCAGATGAATCTCAGAATTTTAAGATCAAATATGCATTCATGGCCTGTAGCTTACATGCTTTCCATTTGTTTGATGAAATGTTTTTTATGTTCAAGGAAGTCTAGGTCAAGTTTTGATTTGAGATTGAATGTTTAGCTTTCTTTCCATGTTATATATGATTCTAGAAAGTCTTACAAAATTTTGGGTAGTGGTATGGAGTCAGGCGTCAAAAGGTGGCATTGATACAAGGATTGCATGCTTAGAAATGGAGAAATTGGGCTACAATCACATGGATGCAGTGTTGTGCATGCATTTGGAGGCTTCCAACCACATGGAGGCCTTGTTGTGGGTGCGGTTGCGGGCCCATGATAGAGAGAAAGGAGTCTAGCTTAGGGTTTGGGCACCTGGGTTGGTTATTCAGCATTTGAGTATCCTATAGCCCCTATGGAATGTGGTGAGTTATCAGCTTGTGGTCATTAGTCTACCTCACTTCCTTATTTGGATCTAGGAGGGTAAGCCATGTCATAGTAACTCTCATCTCATGTTTACCTTGGTAGGTCGGTGAAACTAGGTAAATGTGGGAGGGATTTTTACAGTCTTTAAGTGTGACAATAAAGATGAGAAACAACCAAGTCCAAGTGGAAGCATTGAAGCAATGATGGTGTTGATATAATTAGTCTCCAACTGGGAGATTGTTGGGTATGGAGCTTGATTATCTTTTTGATTCAGAGGTTTTGTTTCAGCTATTGTTGGATCCCAGTCACTAATGGGGGCATGCTGGGGGCGGGGGAGGGGGGGAACTCCCCCCCCCCCCAATAGTGCCACTAGAGGGGTCTAGATGGGGCGAGGACAACAATTTATCCCCCTCCTTGGCGGGAGTTCAAAGGAAGTGCCACCAAAGGAAAATTTTAGATAAAAATCGCCTTGTAAAATATTGTAATTTCATAATTAATTTGGGTCGTTCATTAGTAAAAAGATCTAATAGTTGATGTTATGTTAATTTAGGGATTTTTTTTTTTTTTTTATAGAAGGAAACCCTCAGTCTATATGAGGGAATAATATTGCAGTTGTGTATTTGTGCGATAGAAAAGAGAGAAGACTGTGTGAGAGGAACGAGGAAGTTATAGTGGATTTGCTCTATGTTGTATCTTGTCAGTTTGTTGGATAATATAAAAGGAAGGACTGGTTTTTTCTCCATGGATTTAGCCAAAATTGGGTGAATCATTTACATTTGTGTCTCTCTTGTTTTATGTTTTTCCATGTTTGTGTTTCCACAATATTTTATGTGTTTGATTGCTCTGTTAATTAATTTAACACAACATTAACACCACTATTCATTAGGTTATTCAATACAAATTCCCCAATAGTTAGATTGATATTATACTTCCCTAGGCAAGTTGTAGTTCCTCCATTGGAAACCATCACTTAACACTTTGATGTTGGATATAGAAAAGAATTAAAATCCTTGTCTATCTTAAAATGAATAAAATTATGGGTATTGTTAGACAATTGTCGTTGTCAAGAGGGTTGGTGTCATCTAGCATGTTGGCATTGATGTCCACCAGGCTAACAATGATGGCATCTAGACTAGCATTGATGTGCATGGTGTGTCAAGCTTAGGGGGAGTCCCAGGCTTCGAAGGAGTTTTTGCGTCAATATTTTAGCTCAAAGGCTCATGGAAGTGGCATAGTTGGATAGTGCTCAGAAAGAGCCTTCCAACAATATTTTGAAATCCACAAATGGCTTCCTAGATCAAGTGTTAATGACAGTCAAACTTAGGTGATCCAAATTCAAAGTTGTAGAGTTAATGGTGGTGGAGGACCAATTTGGAGAAAGTTAGTTTGGCATTGTTTACAAACTTGGAAGAATTGATAGTGAAGTTGCTAAACCAAAGTACCGAGTGAACATGGCCTAACAACGAAGTGACGACAAGTGTTTTCATTAATTAGAAGAGGTACCACTATGATAACTCATCCCATAGGGAGTACCCTTGAAGGATTTGAAGGTGCATGCGAGTGTTGCACCTAAGATGACAGAAACCCGGGAAGGTGTTGGCAAGAGGAAGCATGTTGATTGGATAGTGGAAGGTCCTACTTCACAACTAATCCCAATGGGTTTACCCCTGATAGTTCAAAGTGCATGCAAAGGTGAGGCTCTGGGATGATGGAAGCCTAGGCGGATGTGGAAGAGTGGAAACCTTGGCCTAATATAAAGGAAGCCAAGAATATGTGACAATCAAAGCAATAGTAGAAATGGTTTGGGATCCTTCAAATTTAACAAACGATATCCTCACATAACAAAGGCTCACACTCCCTCTATCTCCATACCCAGGACAAAATGGATGAATGAGAATGATACATATGACACAATTTGATTGGATTACAGTGGTGGGATGGAAAGAATTGTGGAAAATGATGTCAACATGACGTTGGTACAAGGGGTGCATGTGGCATGCAAATTTGGCCTTTTTGGGTACCCATTGGGTTAAAAATGTGCAAGGCGTGGACCAATCGTGAGGTCCCACATGGAAATGGTACCGTGAGCATGACGATATCCCGGAAGGTCTACCCTAGAAGGTTTAGAAAGGTGCATAAGTGGAGTCTTTGGGTTGACTAAGTGTTGGGACACGATGGTAGTTACATGTTATCCCAACAGAGAGTTGTTTGGTTCAAGCATGTGGCTTAGGACCCACTAGGACACATCATCTTCGAGGCTTTACCTTGAAATATTTTGAAAGAGTGTAGAGAGGTATCTTTGGGCTGATTAAATGCAAGGACAAGGTGGTAGCTGAAAACAGAGCCAAAGACATTGAAAATGAGGCTAGGACACGTCATCCTAAAGACACCACCCTATAAGGAAATAAACGATGCAAAGGAGTAAGGGTGGGGATGATGGAGTGGCACGACATGTAGGAACATGAGTTGGCATTATTAGGAAATCTCAACTGTTATTTGATTTGCTAGTAGCTGTAGCAAGTAGACCCCACCTTGACATGGAATCTTGGAGGAAAGGCCAAGGGCTATAGATTAGGCGAGAACTTGGTTTGGTGGGAACTATGTGACCTTGGGTGCGTAAGGTTTAATGCATTTTGATTAAGCCCTTAGGGCTGTAATTCAAAGAGACACCCATGATCTGTTTTGTGGTGGTCTTGCATGTTAATGTGACCAAGGGCCTTTGGGTTTTTTTAATGAAAAAAGCATTATGGGCCCATTACAAAGGGCATGTTTCAAAGGGGATGTGTACATATGAGGCATGGATGAGTCAAAAACATTGGTATAAATGCTCAAATTTTGGCATGTGTGCTGTTAACACTCAGGTTGTTCCCTTTGACTCCCAAGGGAATACGGCCGAGGTAACCACTAACCAATCTTTGGGTCACAGGTTCTAGCCTACCTATGACCAGAGAGGGCTCCCTCTTTATGATTTAACTTTGTTTGTATACTATTTTAGGCTAGTTATGATGTTCAAGGTTTTGTTTTGAATTTTGCTGGATGATGATTTCAATAAAGATAGATATATGTTTATTAGGGTGTTCTAGGCCATTGGGCATGGAGTCAGTGATGTTTAATTGCTTGATATGTCTGCGTTGATACAACAGTGATGCTACAGAGCCAAATAAGTGTCTAAGGAACAATTTTTTAAAATCTGTAATTGGGTGTGATGTAATCAGGGCATGAAAGGCAACTAAGGATCTTTCAGTAAGCTGATATGGAGAACAGTGGGAATATTACTTAGGAGCACTGAAGAATTCCTGCATAACATTCATATATATAGAATTGATACAAACATGAGCAATTAAGAATTCATGTTCATGATTAATTCTGAAGAAAACATTTCAACAACAGAGATTGAATACAGGGTGTAAACAAACATATCCTGTACTATTCTTTTTCTCTGTTATTAGATTGGTGAAACATGCATATGATTCAAACAAGCATAGGAATATAAAACATAGATTAAGAAGACTTATTGTTCCATTAGACAGCACAGGAATTCTGCAACAGCACGCAGAGCATCATTGAGACATCAAGCATCCAAGAAACACTGAGCTTTTCCAGCCTTTTGCATTAGATTATCTGAAAATATACAATACATTTGCCTCAGAGTGAAAATCACCAACCCCTAATACGTTGCCAGGGGAGGTATATATACAAAATTTACATCAGAAAATATCTAGCTAGTGAGTTAATGGCTCATTAATATTGTGCCAACTCCTGGAGCGTTGTAGCTGAGAAAATAAATGTTGTAGTAACTTCTAAGTGTATTAGCTGTCCAAAATGGTCAGAGAATGTTGACTTTGTGACCGATGGAGTCGGCTGAAGCTGTGCTGCCCAAAATTTGCGCATTTCCTATGTTTTGGCTTGCTGTCGCTGTCTTTATGCTGAGTCACCCTTTTCGGCTGCCTTGTATACTGCCCAGATTCTACTTTTTTCTTTTGGCTGAGTGGAAGCTGACTAGGGCCGAGCAGCTGAGATTACTGAGGCAAAATTTGTAGCATTGCCTGCCACCAATCCTCTTTGGGCAGTTGGTGTCTTCGAATTTTTACCAAGGTTTCATCTGCCTCTATATATCTATAAAAATTTGGAGGAACTTCAAATAAGTGATTGATTTCATGTTCAATAAAAAATAGATTTTCAAGCTTGCCATAGATGCCCTGCCCTGTTGGAGGCTCTGTTTCCTCAGAAGTACTGGCAGATGCAGTGATCTGATTTTCAATAAAATTTGTCATCCTGGTAGCATATTGCTCACGAGGGAGCAGTCTTCCTGTGCTGGTTAGTAGGCTGGGCAATCCCTTTTGTTGCAGTGCTCCCATTTTGAGCTTGTATTCATCCACCTCAGCCTGTATTTCATGGCATTTCCTCTCTATAGTTTGTACAAAATTCCTGAGAGTGAGCACTTTTTTAGCTGTAAGGACAACATCTGTTCTATTAACGATGTTCAGGGCTGCCAGCTCCTCCTTAGTCTGATTGTTGAGAAAATCTATCATTCTATTGGCCTGCTTAGGCCTGTTCCCTAGTACCGTCCTAGCTTTTTGGATCTCAATTTGTGCTTGGCCAATCAATTCCATTTGTTCATGCACTGTCTTGATTGACTTCCATTGTCTAGTAAGGGAGTAGTCAATCTGGGCCCACAAAATTCTCTTTATTTCTGCCAGAGTATTTTCCAGTTTGAGCTCTTTTTCCAAGGCCTTTATTTTGTCTTTGAGGGCATTAATTTCTCTAGACTTCTCTGCTACAGTCATCTTTGATTTGTCATATTTGGCCTATAGTTCTGCCAATTTTTCTTTGGCCTGCTTGATCTCGGTTGCCTGAAGTTCCAGCTCTTTGATAGCCTTTGTCAATTCATCCATGTTTAAGCTGGAGTCAGGAGCTGTTGTTGTTGTTGCTGCTTCTGTTGTTGCTGTAGTTGTTACAAGGGCTACTGCTGCCTCTATAGTGGTGGCAGTGGTTGAGGTAGTTTGAGGAGGTTGGGAGGTTGATTCTCCCTGTTTGTCTTGCAGTGCCTCTTCTAGCTCCTTCTCTAGATCAATAACTTTTTGATTCAGCTGCATTATTAAATCGTGTTGTTCATCAGACTACTTTTACTTTTGCAGTTCTGTTGTTTGGGGGTGCTCAGTGGGAAGCAGTTTCAGCGTTTTCTTCAATGCAGCAATATCATCTTCCTTCTTTTTCATGAGGGCCCTCACACCCTTTGGGTCCTTAGGATCATGTCCTAGGTCTATGATGATGTCCTCCAGTGTTTTAATCCTGTTGTCCTTGGCCGTGGAGGACATTCTGTCGAAATCTAACTGAATGTTGGTGTTCTTTAGTGACTCCTTTAATTCATGGGCCATTGTGGCCCTGTCTACCAAGGTGGCATAGACCATTTCCCCCGTTTGTTTGTGCAGCTCTATCTGGTCCATGGGGTGAATGTCCTTTGCCATGACCTCCAGCTTTGTTTTTACAAAATCTGCAGCTGAGTGAGGCCGCGATACCTTGGGTTTGATGTGGCTGAGGACTATTTTTTCCTCTTGTATGTCATATACTGACATTAATCTCTCTTGCTTAGCTGGTGTTGCTTTGAGAAATTGTTTGTACACCTCTATTCTCAACAGCTCATTTTGTGCCTTTATCTCTTTGAAGGAAGCCTTGGTGCTTGAAGGCTTCTTACTCTGCTGAGTGGAGGAGGACACCTCCATACCAAGCTGTAATCGTTGCTCTTGCTGAAAAGAGCTTGTAGCCGTTTGCTGGCTGTCTCCTCCTTCCTTCCTTGGACTCTCAATAACTTCTTCACTTATTTCTTCTATGACTGGGGAGTCAACCTTTTGCCTCTTGGCCTCAGGTTGCTGGGAGGATCCACTAACAGGAGTGGACTCTTCTCTGTCTCACTTCTTGCCCCTTTCCTCATGTGCAGGGGTCTGCAATGCAGGCACTGCTGGTGGTTCTGTTTGTGGCGGAGGGGTTTGCTCTTGTTGCTGCCCAATTGAGGAGGCAGGCTTTTCTTTTACTATCTCTTCTTCAGCACCCATTATTCCTTTGCCCTTATCTGTGCCTGATGCTGCTGTAGATGGCGCCTGGGTGGCTGGTGCAGTTGTAGTAGTTGAGGTCCCTTCTCCAACCGGATGTGGCTGCTTGAAAACTACCTGCTGCACAGAATCTAAGTCAAGAGTTTTTTCCAAATCCTTGACATTTCTTTGCATTATTTCTTCTTCAGTTAGTTTCTCAATTAATGTGTCTTGCAACCATTCTTGCTGATTGGCATACTGCTCAATATGTGGAAATTTACAGTGCTCATAGCCTAGCAGCCTATACTTGACCCTTCTAGCACACATGAAGCCTTCGGGGTCATAAGGGACCCACCGGAAGCTTTTTGATAGCTAGTATTTATCTTTGAGGATTTGCTTAGCCTCTTGCCATCCCTCTTTTTTGTTCATGATGAAGGGGCCCAGGTGGTGCTTGAACTTGAGGTGGGCTTTCTTCTTGGCACTATGAAAGTGGGTGAGGTCAAAATGAATAAGCTGCCTATAGTACTCTAAGGAAAACGGTCTCATTGGTACATATTTTGGGAGCCTATATGGACAGAGCTCACAGCCATAAATTCTGATGACTGTATGATCTTGGTATAGGTACCAATCACCTATTTTATAATTTTTGGATAGCTGCAGAGTTTTCTAGATTTCAAATGACAGTCTAGGAGGAGGGGTCCTCATCAATAGGCAAGAGACCGGGTAGACAAATTGGTCAATAAATTCACAGTATGAATATGGTGAATCTTGGACTTGGTGGAAAATTGATGACCAGAAGATGACAGACCTTCTTTCTCCCTTGGAATCCAGCTTCTTGATAGGGCATTGAAAGGCCTCGGATTGATAATACATGAACAAGTGGTAGATATATGATGAATATTTGAATATACCCTCCCTGTCCACTTCGAAGAGTTGGTCATGTATTTTGTTGGCTATGAATTTAGCAAAGTTATACTTGTAGGTAGGAGGTTGGCCTGGGTTGTAAGCAGCTAATAACACCAGCACTGTCTCATCAACATGCTCACTGGTTTTATAGCCCAACACATAAGAAATCATGTCAACTAGAAGTTTGCCTACATCAGTAAAATGGACATGCAAGAAAGGAGGTGGCCTAGCGGGCTGGCAGTCAGCTCTCATAAATGTCTTGGTGATCTTCTGAATGTCAGCAGTGGAAAGCTTGGCACCTGTATCCAGTAGATAGTTCATGGAGAAGGGATACAGCAGCTGAGTTTGTTTGAAGTTGAGCATCTGGTTGATGGATTCAGCATTGATGTGGAAGAGTATGCTCCCAGATGGAGACTTGACAGCTCTATGATTTGGATCATAATTCTCAGCACATAAGCGGATAATTTCTGGAAAAATGTTAACAGATGGGAGAAAGTAATAAGGCAGATTAGATTCCCATATCCCATATGTGTCATTGTTGTTCAAATAGTTATCCCTCAATTCCCGGAAGGTCTGTAAATGGTTCCTGTCACCCACCAGGTCTTGGATGAGGTAATCTCTGTCAGCAAGAGGCAGGGCCTCAAGCTCTTTGTTGGGTGGATTCATGGGGGCAACACTGAGAGCTGTGGGTGCAGGTGCAGCCATTGTATAGTCCTCAAGTGTTATCTTTGCAATGCAGTTTCTGAATGTAACAATGTAACTGTAATAGCTTGTAAATCTTTTCAGAAGTCAGGTGGCAGGTTGAATGCAGGTGATGCCAGATATGTCTTCAAAGAGGAGTAGGTAGATTAAGCAGACTTGCCTCTGTTCTGCTCTGGTAAATTCACAAGGATTATGAATAATGAGGATGAATTGCAGAGGGAGGGCAGGACTATAAGTTGGTAAAATGCAGCTCTTCAATCATGTACCCGGCAAAAGGGAACAATGCCGGGCAATTGGAGGGTCAATTTGCAAATTAAGGCCGAGAATGGTTTTTCAACAGTGAATTTTGAACAAGGGGACAATGTAGGTTGTTTTGGTCCAGCATTAACTGAATGACAGTCTTTAATTTAGGATTTACCAGGTATTTAGTGGAGAATTTTGCAGAAAAATGGCAAGAACACGGGAAAATGGGTAAATTTTGGCAAATACCTGGATAAATAGCACCGAGAGTTGCCGGGTTGAGCAATGGATGAAAAACACAGTTGAATTGATGAGTGGCGACGTCCCAAACTTTGAATTCGCGGTGTGGAGGCAATTTTTGGAGTGTAGGAGTAAAACAACTCTGTCTTCTTTCCGGTGAAAATGACATAAAATGGTTCAAATGTGCGTTTATAACGGCAAATTTGGCAAATATGGGCTTTTGGCGCTTTTCCGCCGATGACGTCAGCATGACGTCATGGCGGGCCCGGGTACGGATGATGACGTGGGTGCTGAGTTGGAGGCCAGCGTGGCGGGACACGGTGGAGGGGCGCGGGGGCGACGAGATGATGTGGAGGGCGACGTGGCGCGGTAGCGGGGGCTCTGGGTACGACATCATGATGATGCGGGAGTGACGTGACAAGGGAGGCGGGTTGCGGGAGGGAGGTTTCCGGTTTCCCCGCACTGCTATTCGGAGAAGGCGGTAAAGGGGAGGGGGGCTCCGAACAACCCCGAGGGCCGCCACGCGTCCAGCATACGGGAGAAAAACCACCCGCTCTCGGGACGCTAAAGCATGACAAGTTGAAAACTAAAAAATGACCGCCCACCTTTGGATCGGGGGCAGCAGGAGATCGGCGGCTGGCGGGCGCCCCGACCCAACGTGCAAGTTTGGGTGGGGACCGCCAGTCAATTAAATAATATTTAATATGCCGGGTCGATAGAACTTTGGCTATGGGGGTTTAATAGGTTTTAAACACATATAGGTTAATATGTCGAGGTTAATCAAATAGTTAACCTTAGTTTTGAGCGGGGGGAAAGGGTTTGCATATGTATTTTTCGGAAAATGGGGTATGAGAGGGTTTAGTGTGGGCTATTAGCCTAACCAGGGGTTAGAGTAATTCCCAAGAAAGGGTTGACTAGAGTCCCTGATGGACTAATGTCTCCCATACAAGTGCTAATTAGCTATAATGCTAAAGGGAGGGGATATTTATACATTTTCTGGGTTGTTTTGCATACAATGCTATAATAGTAGGGGGAGGGGTAGCACTTAGGGATTTATATAGTAAAATTAGAAATTAATATGAATTAGGGATGTGAGAGAGGGTTAAAGAGCTAATTTTAATGAGTAAACTTAGTTTTAGAAGCAGATGGGAATGAAGAAAGATTTTACACAAGAAATGTGGCTTCTTTTCAAAGAGAGAAGTCACTTCTGACATGAAATTTTTACAAATGAGAAATGTAAGGAGGACTGATCAGGCAGATCCTGCAGTGCTCAAGGGGATGTTAGTAAGAAACTTTTGAAGGGGATGAGGGAAGTTAGTGATGGTTTGGTAGCTTGCCAAATAGGCCATTGCTCTTTCCTTTCTCCTGCTGGTGACATCATAAGTGATTTTTCTCATGTCATATGCTTAGATCTTGTATTCTGCAACCTTCAACTGCCTACCCTGCCTAATATGCCTAACATTTTTTCTTCCTTTGGATGGGTGCACTTAGCCTTGCAAACCCTGATAATTCTCTTTTCTTTTTTGCTATCTTCCTATCTAAGTCTACCCTTATGACTTCAAAGGACCCAGATTAAGTAGTTGGGCTCCTTCCTTTCTCTATCTACCTAGTCATCTGTCAAGCTTGAACTGTTTGAGCAGGTACTTCCTTTCTAGTCTACAACATGCAATTTAAAACATGGTGAGGCCCAGATTGAGCTGTTGGACCACCCAACAAAGTAGCAGTGGCATTTTGGATTAGCCACATTCATGGTCTTTATTTGGGGTTCATTTCCTTTATTTTTTCTTTGACCAATTCATTTTCTTGCCTTTTGATTATTCTTTTAAGGCATACCCTCTTTACATTTTTTAACTGTCTGCTTCTTTCACAAAAATGGAACCTTAGTAGCATGGAAGGTGAACATTTTTGGCACTTCCACTGTCAATCATGAGAAATGAAAACCTATTGGTATAGGAGGCTAGCATGTGCCATCTATCAAATTTCACCACACTTATTGATAACGAAGCATAGAATGAGTCAGCATTTTGAATTTCTAATGGAGTGAGTGGAAAATTCTAAGAGCTCTAGATCAAGGCAACAAGTTCCACAATTTGTAGAATTTCTTAATGGGCCTGGTTCAAGAAGAATTCACCATACCTAATTTCCCCTCATGCTAAGAGGAATTAAAATTGGAATGGAGGGTTTTTCGTCAGTATGGTGTGCCATCCATGATCATAGTAAATGTACAGTAGAACAACTTTTAGTTGTCGGATATCATACCATTAATTTATGGACTTTGATGTTGTGTTGTACTATTCTCCTCTAATAGTATGTGCCTTAAAGAGAAACAAAGGAGAGCAATGTTGTGTGTACAAACATAATTTAATGGAAGAGCTCTTTGAGTCCACAATTTGACTGAGACTTAATTTTCAGTATGAGAAACACTCAAATGACCATTCTTAGATTTAATTTAGTTACAGTGGCTAAATATTGGGATGTAATAGAAAAATGGGAAGACATGTTGAAGTAATTGCTCTAGGGAAGTGTAGATGACAACATGGACTAAATTTCTCTCTATGTTGTAGAGGAACAAAATTTAGAAATGCTAAGTTTGATTGTGGGGATTGCAACATTGTTGGAGGAAACTATGTGAAGAGATGAGTGAGTGCACTACTGAGAGTGGTTATGCAAAAGACAAGGCCGAGAGAAAAATGCTAACAAATTGAGGGTCGAGAATAGAGAAAAGGTTTTTGACTATGCTGTTGAAGTAATGACGATTGTGGGATGAGTGCTTCCATATGTGTATCAGGCGTAGAAGGCCAAGTATATAGGGTAGAATTCTATGAAGGTTGTTGAGTAGAACAGAGCGCTAAAAGATGATGAGAACAAAGGGCCAAGGGATGAACACAAAACCAAAAATATGCAGAGTGGCTACCATTTAGAGTGTGTATTGATTTCCTTATTGAGATTGGGTTGGAACCTACAAACAAGGATTTGGTGCTTCCATCTAGTTGGTAACTAAGGAGAGCTTGGAGGTCAGTGCCTCCTGCTAGTTAGTTCTTACATAAATCCATGAAGTTGGTGCATGATAAGTTGATCAGGTGTCTGTTGGGGTCCAGGTGTGAACAATCTATTCACCATTTTTCCTACATTAATTTATCAATCTGGGTGTGTATCCTTTCAAGGCAACGCACAAGGTATATGCAGGGGCGAGAGTACCATCCGTTTCGACCAAGGGATCGTGATTAATATTCAAATCATCACTGTAAAACAAAACTAGCTACAGATCTCAAGACAAGCAATTACAGGAATTAACAAGCTGTAACAACAACTAGGAAATAATAAACAACACACACAGAAATACGCAACACCTGATCAGGAGAGTGGGCCCAGCTCTCTGATTAGGGCTGTGTTAGTGACAATGAAGATTGGAACAACGAAAGAGATGATATTTTATTAAATTGTAGAGGGCTATTACAATATCGATGGGGAGTCCCCCAATTACAGGAATAACTTGTCTTTTATACACAACGAAGGAGAAAAACATCTTTCCCCAAAACCTGGTAACCGTATACCCAAAAATGTACATGAGTTTGGAACAGCACCAACACTAGATAGACAAGATCAACAAGTGGTCCAAGAATGGTTCAGGGATCTGCGACTCCAGCTACATGGCTTCTTGGTCATTGCTGTGAATTACAGATCTCTTGCGGGACGCTACGATATTGGTATCTGTTCTCTATAAGCTGTGGTCAAACATAGTTTTAGCGTTGCGAATAGGAAAAACCCCGTGACTTTAATTCAATAATAAAATATTCCAATAGACAGAAAAGGGTTGCTTACCGCGTGGATTTAGTATAGTAAACATAGTTGAATAAATGCAAAAAGGTCAAAAAGGGTGATGGAAATGCAACAGAAAGATATCCTGATTTGGTGCCCAACATCTCCCCCCAACTAGCCTTCTGCATGCCCTCATGCAGTTTGCCACTTCCGCAGATCTGGGTTTTGTAGACTATTGCCCTCCTGGAGCTGGGCGAGATCATATTCTTCGCCCATCTTTATCCTTGGAACTTTAAAATCATCTGAGAGGAGGACTTCCTTCCACCAATCTCCCGGAACATTATACGATGGGGTGTAATTTTCTACTGGCAACCAGATAGTGGGGAACTGAAACTGGATCCCCATCCACCGAACCCCGCATGTTTGGACACATGCCACAAATATGGGCACTATGGGGAGCGCTCATGAAAAATTTGGTGCCCCAAAATGTTTGCTGTTCTAGACAGCTATAGGTGACATCATCCACCTTTTCTGACAGCAATCAAGGGCCTCATCTTGAAATGTGACTAATTGCCTGACACAAAGATCAAGGCACCATTTTTTTGTCCTAAGCATTCTTTCTTTGTTCCCTTCAATTCCCAAAAAGGTGTTGTGTTTAGTGAACATGGTGATTGACCTTTCATGTTCTCCTCTTACTATAAATGACTTTGTAACCTGGTTGGACTCAAATGTATTAAAGGCCTTCTTCCAGCTGATTTGATTAAGAGTGTAAGAGGTGAGAGCCCTTAAATGAATGTTCCCCACATATGGCACCAGGTTAAATTCTCTGTCCATGCATAGTAGATGCCTATGCAGGTAAAACTCACACATAAAATGCTGAGTTGACACGTCATGGCTCCTCAAGATGCGGAGGAATTGTACACCATCCTCTATTTCATAACTAATCTCATTCCTGATTCTCTCCATGCAGAATAATAGAAAATATTCGTGCAAGAATAAAGAATAACAAGAAGCAGGGGGATGACATGCTATCACCTCTTGTGCCAAGTTAAACATTTGTTCCTTATCAGTTTTCAACTCTACCACTTGGTTTTCCAACTACTCCATCTTGAGCTACTAGTTGGCATGCCTCAATTTCATGACATCTATGCACTCCACATATTCAAAAACGACTATGGAGGCTCGTTCCTGAGTTCTTTTGACCTCAGTTTGATACTGAGATGTAGTAGATTTCCAAATCTGCACTTCGGCTGTTAAGGCATACTCATGGTCTTCAAAAAATCGCTCGACTGGGTCTGTTTGAGTGGCAGTAGAAGTTGTGGCTATCTGGTCCACGTAAGTCTCTGCTTCTACTACCGTGGCCTTGGATTTTTTGGACTTCCGCTTGTATTTCTTCATCTTCTTCTGCAATTTGTGTACCTGCTTCCTTAGTTTCCTGACCTCCATCTTAAGCCGCATTGTTTCTTTAAATTGCAGTTGGTATTTTTGCTTGACAAGGAGTCTTCGCTGTTCACACAGCTCCACCCATTCTTTCTTAACCAAAAATTCCTTAGTTTTGGCAGCTGGAGGTAAATCCCCCGGTACAACTTCTGCCATGCCGACTGTCGAGTTTTCCTGCACTGTCCGTTCTTCTTCGATTATATCCTGCTTCATAGCCTTCTCACCTAGTTTTACCATTGGCTCATTTGTCGGGACCACATCGCTTGGTCCCTCCTCTTCGCCAACGACAACTTCCCCTTATTGTGTGCTCACCACGATTGGTGGTACCCTTGTGAGGTGCTCTCTTGTTAATGTGTCTACTAGAACCCCTCCCGGTTCCCCTCCCTTAGGGACCTCTACCTCTTCTCTCCTTTTAGGTTACAAAGTGCTCATTACTTGGGCAGCATCTATCCCACTCGGTTGTAGTCTTTGTGATAAATTCAAAGCAAGAGGCACGACGAGATCTTCTTCTGTGAACTGAGGGGTAGGAGATACCCTTGCTCCTCTTGGAATAGAAGAGAAAAAGGATAACTGGTAGGGATCTTCGGTGTTTGGTCCTGAGGTTGACGCTGGTTCTTGTGGAGCAGTGCCAGCCTCAAGCCCTAGTTCTCCCATAGCTTCCTCCACAGGTTCCATGGTTTTCCCAGCCCTGAACTCTTTTTGTCCTAGTTCCTCCTCTTCCATTGGTTCTATGGTCGGGGTGGTCACGACTTCTTCTTCGTTCAGGTTGTCCTCCTCCGTCGGCTCCACGGTGGTAGGGTGTCCTTGTGGGGTCCCTTCGGTCACAATATCAACTGATTCTCCCATCCTTACTTGTTGTGGTGCTGCCTCTATGGTTGTCATGCTATCAATTTGTTCTGCTAGCTCCACAGTCGAGGCTGGTTCTTGTGGATCAGCCTCGGCCGTGGTACTAGTGGGCCTTTCTATGTTGACTCCTGCATCTTCCATTGGTTCCACAATTTCAGCTTGCTCTTGGGGAGTAGCCTCTTCTTCAAATTCTTCAACTTCCATCTCCATCTCTTCTGGCTCCTCCTGGTCAACATAATCATCTTCTCCTACATTTTCTTCCTCCATGGCTTTTGGTTCATCTTCCCTAGCGGCCACAGTGGCTGCTATCTCTTCCTCTATGGAATCCCGAAACAGTTCCCACGGAATCGGGATTCGTCTGATGGCATTCATCACCAACAGCTGGATCAGCCCATGGTGGGTAATGATCGCCAACACCTATTGTGACCTTTGAGCCGAATGTGCCATCAGCTGAAGACTTCTCAGTAAGAAATAAGGCATATTTAGTGAAAAGGCCTTTGCTTGGGGAAATCGGAGGTGAGTTAATATTCAGAGATGATATTTGAATATAGTGGAGTATATCCCCTCACAAGTTACATATTTTATGACAAACTCTGCTACCCCTCCCCATGGATGCGGTAGCGAGTGCTGATCATATCATCGACCCTTTTGTGTAATGTTTTCTCTTGCCTGCAAAAAGGCTTCAGGAAACTTCGGGAGGGAAGTACTTCTTAAGAACCATCGTTGTCCATTTTAAGGGAGCCTGCTAACTTCTCCAATGGCTTCCTCTGTAACAGGGACTTCCGTCCCGCAGACTTGAGAGCTTTCTTCTCCCAGGTTGAGTGCAAATTCTACCATAATTTCCTCATTCAAACCCCTCAACTTGTTGAAGTAGACATTCCATCCTATGTTTCCAAAGACCTGGCATACCTCCTGACTGTTCCGAACTCTCGTTGTATCTTCTTGCTCATGCCGCATAGACCATCCACCCATCGTTGTAGAGGTGAGATCAGCATGACGAATGCAGTTGGCTGGTAGGGGAAAATGACAGGGACCCAAACCATTGGCAACTATGATAATGTCATGGTCTCTTTGGGGAAAATAGATGGAACAATACTGGTATGTTTGAGAAATCTCAGAGAATTATGGTGGGTTATGGCAGTACGGTTGGATATTTCAGTGGTTTAATGTAGTGTATTGGGGAAGTGACTAGTTATGACTCTGCGCATTTGAATACGCATTCCAATGCATCAAGGTCATGATTACAAAGTACCGTAATCATTAAATTTCGTTTGTTGAGGATCGCGTGACATGAATGCTTTTTCGTGGTACATTGTCATTTATTATGACGGTTCCCCCCCCCCACCCCACAACTTAATTATGGATGGTTGCGACACGTATTGATGTTTTTTTGGAATATTTTAATTAAATCTGTAAAATTCAGTGGAGACATACCTGGGGACCTACCTTGCGGTGGAGTAACAGAAAAATTTCTGACGGAGTAACAACAACACGGAGTGACAGTAGCAGGGAGTAACAGCAATGGGGAGTAACAACAACAGTGGAGTAACGACAGTTACGGAGTAACAACACTAGGGGAGTAACGACAGTTACAGAGTAACAGCACCGGCGGAGTAACAACAGTTACGGATTAACAGCACCGGTGGAGTAACAGCAGTTGCGGAGTAACAACACCAGTGGAGTAACAGCACCGGCGGAGTAACAACAGCTACGGAGTAACAACACCAGCGGAGTAACATCAGTTGCGGAGTAACAGCACTGGCGGAGTAACAGCAGTTGTGGAGTAACAGCACTGGCAAAGTAACAACAGTTGTGGAGTAACAACACCAGCGGAGTAACAGCAATTACAGAGTAATAGTAGTTACGGAGTAACAACACCAGTGGAGTAACAGCACTAGTGGAGTAACAACATCAGTGGAGTAACAGCACACACTAGTGGAGTAACAACAACAGCTTAATAGTAGCACTGGTGGAGTAATAGCGCCGAGTGTTACATTTCTCCTGGCCATATTCCTTTGTCATTCCTGCAAAATACAAACAAGTAAGTGATATATATATATATATATATATATATATATATATATTCCAAAGCACAGTGAGAGTGTCCTTTATTCCAACAGCCATTAAATCATATGAATAAGAAAGATGTTTAACAAAGGCATCTCTAGAGGCTGGATGGTGGTATAGCTTTAGACGGTGTCCATTTACTAAAAATGAAGTATGATTAATCTAACCATTTCATTGTCAAACACTGCATCCATTTCATATGGTCCCATCCAACGAATGCGAAGCTTTCCCTTGAAATATTTAAATCGGGAGTCATAAAGTAATGTCCAATCCTCCACATGAAACACCTTACTTTTGATAAATTTATCATGCCATTTCATTCTCTTTTGTTGAACAGCAATAGTCTTCTAGACAGCTACTGATCGAATCTCGTCCAACTCGCTCAGCTGCTCCAGTAAGTGTTTCTGTGCTTCTGATAGGTCTAGGCCTACTTCTAGAGCTATTTTGAGTGTACTGATCTCAAATTCTACAAGAAACAAGGGGGATTTCCCATAGACTAATTCAAATGGAGAAAACCTGGTTGTATTCCGCCATGTTGTTCTATACGCCCATAAAGCTTCTGGAAGTTTCTGTGCCTAGTCTCGGCGATGACTTGCTACTGTTTTTGTCAAGATATTTTCCAATATCTTGTTTGTTCTTTCTACTTGTCCGTTCGCCTGGGGGTGATAGCGGGTTGTTACTCTATGTTTGACCCCATATTTCTGCATTATCTTCCCTATCATGTGAGATGTGAATTGTGATCCTCCGTTCGACACAATTTCCCTTGGAGTACCGTATCGAGCAAAGATTTCCTCAAAAATAAAGTCTACCACTACTTGCTCTGTTTGTCTTGTGACTGATCTGGTTTCCACCCATTTAGTCACATAATCGGTGCAGACAAATATGTAAGATTTCTGATGAGAAGGCGGGTTGAAGGGTCCAACAAAATCGATGCCCCATTTCTCGAATGGTTCAAGGACTATCTGGGGCTGTAGAGGCATTTCGTCTGCTTTCCCAAGTTGTCCCATCCTTTGGCAACTATCACACCTTCAGACATAATCCCGAGCATCCCGAAAGATGGAAGGCCAGTAATATCCCATTTGTAGCACTTTGTGACCTGTTCTTTTATCTACAAAATGTCCTTCACAAGGTTCACCATGTGCAGCGTTTAATATCTCATAGATATCATCTTCTGCCACACAACGCCGAATCTATTGGTCAACCCCTGTATGAAAGAGATATCCTGCCATCCATGAATATCGGGTACTCTGATGAATAATATTACTTTGCTCCTTATATGACAGATGACGAGGCACCTTCCCTGTAGCAAGATAATTAGCAATATCTGCATACCATGGAGTGTTAGCAGAAACTACAAGAAGATGTTCATCTGGAAAATTATCTTCAATTAGTGTATCCTTACCATCATTTTCTATCATAGACAGGAAATCTGCAACTGCATTGTCCTTCCCTAGTTTATCTACTATAATAATGTCAAATTCCTGTAGTGTTAAAAGCCATCTTGTAATGTGACCAGGGGTAACAGGTTTATTCATTAAATACCTGATAGTTGCATGATCAGTATGTACAAAGGTAGGATACCCGGTAGTGTAGTGCCAGAATTTGTTGATGGCATAGATGACAGCAAGGAACTCTTTCTCAGTCATTGTGTAATTTAATTCAACAGGAGCCAAATTCTTACTAACATAGTAAACTACATACGGTACCCTGTCCTCTTGTTGTCCTAATACTGCACCAATCGCTGTTTGGGAAGCATCCGTGTGAGTATGGACAGGTAATGCCCAGTCTGGCCCTCTAAGGACCAGAGTGCTACAGATCAATTCCTTGATTTTCATAAAGGTTGCAACAGTCACCTATCCACACAAAATCTGAATCTTTTGTTAGCAATTGAAAAAGTGGATGTGCTACTTTAGAAAAATTTTCTATAAAATGCCTATAATAAAAAGCACAACCAATAAAGCTGCGTACCCACGTGGGATTTTTGGGTGTCGAGAAGTGCAGAATTACCTTTATCTTGACTGGGTCCATTCGGATTCCTTCAGCCGAGAGCAAATGTCCCAAAAAAACTCCCTCCTCCATCATCATATGCCATTTTACCGTACTCAAAGAGACACCCGGCTGTATACACCTTTCAAGAAATTTCTCTAATTTTTCCAGCCCTTCTACAAATGAATCCCCATATGGAGTAAAGTCATCCATGTAAATTTCAACACTATCATCCACCAAATCAGAGAAGATCCCTAAAATTGCCCTCTGGAACGTTGCAGGTGCATTACACAAGCCAAAAGGAAGGACCCGGTATGCGAATGTTCCCTAGGGGCATGTGAAAGTGGTTTTGTATTGATCTTCAGGAGCTATCTGGATCTGGTTATACCCACTAAATCCATCTAAGAAGGAGAAGAACTTTTTGCCGGCCAATGTGTCCAAAACTTGGTCAATAAACGACAAAGGAAAATGATATTTCTGTGTTTCCTTATTTGATTCTCTATAATCCATGCATATCCACCATTTACCATTTTTCTTAGGGACCATTACTAATGGAGAAACCCATTGGCTATCTGAAATGGGGTAAATAAAACCTACGTCCAGTAATTTTTGAAGTTTTTCTTTCACAACATTTTTCAATGCGAGGTTCATTCTTCTCTGAGGTTGTCTTACAAGACGACAATCTTCCTTAATATATATATGATGGGTACATAAATTAGCAGGAATCCCCTTCATGTCTGAGTAATCCCAGGCGAAGGCTTCTTTATGTTTCTGAAGGACATCTACAAGTTGCTTCTTCTAGGATTCTAACAGGTCTAGATTAATATTCAGGGTTTTTCCTGGTTCTAATTCCATTGGGACACTTCCATGGGGTGCATCAATAGGTAGCTCCTCTGATCCTTCTGTTGTTTCAATAGTTTCTTGAGTCTCACAACTTAGGATAGATTCTAGGATTTGTTTATTTGGCTTTGAAACGAAGCAAGGATCATCCATAAAGGAGGTGATTACATCATCTTCCGATTCCATTTTCAATTGAAGGGCCTGTCCAATATTGAGGACTAGTCTCAATTCCTCATTTTCCGTTTCAGGCTCTTTCCTAGATAAAATTTTCTTGCCACCTACTGGTTTTATGGATGGGTTTGGTTCTACAGGTGGGTATAACACTAAGTTCTTAGTGTTGTGCCCATTTGAAATAACCATGTGCCCTGAACGAAACCCGATGTAAGCATCCGCAGTAGCCAGCCATGGTTTGCCTAAAATCAGAGGATGGTCGGCAAATGAAGATTACATATGTAAGACAAGGAAATCTATGGGATAGTGCCATGAATCCACTGAAATTGTTACATCTTCTAACTTCCCTACTGGTTTTACTGTAGATCGATCTGCCAGTTCTAACACTGTAGGTGTATGTTTCAAGTTATGAAGACCTAATGTATGCATAGTTTCAGTGGTGATAACATTGATGGCAGCACCCAGGTCTACCAGCACATTTGGAATCTCTACCCCATTAATTTGTACTGTCAGAATTGGGTTCCCTGGATCTCCATACTTTACAGGCATTGACTTTCCCATCATAAAATCTGACAATTTTCCCATGACATGAATAGTAAGGGGGTCTTTAGATTTCTTTACAGGTTTCTTTGAACAGTATTCCCTAAGAGTCTTTGCATATATCGGGACATCCTTCATAGCTTGTAACAGGGGAATTTTGACAAATAAGTTCTGTAATTCACCTAATAAATCGAATTCAGCTTGAGGGCTTGATTTACTCAAAGTTAGTCTCTCCGGATAAGGTGGTTCAGATTGATGTTGTTTTGCAGGAGGCGCCTAGTTTCTATCAATTTGTTTTGGCTCTTTATTAATTAATTATGATTCCTTACCTTCACTATCAAGTTGTTCAATGATGACTGGAGGATGTTGAACATTGACTATCCACCCTGATCGCAAATTCATTTCATACAACTCTGCAGTGGAAATGCTATACGAAGGTAGGTTAAGAATGTTAGTTTGATGAGCTCCCTTTTATTAAGATTCGGTTTAGGTTGGATTGGAAGCCATGGACGGGTAGGTTGACTACCAGGAGGAAAATTAGAGGGAAGTTGGAGTTGCTGTTGTAGCATTGTCTAAGGAAACTGCCTAGGAGAGGATCCTTGCCAAGTTGGAGCCCATGGGGAGCTCTAACCGGCTTGAGGGTTCCACTGCTGCCAAGGTGGAAATTGGTATTATGGCCACATGGGAGGATAGGGCATGGACTGAGGATTGATATTAAAATTACTGAAATATTGAGATGGATCTGAGTACATACCTTGATTTCCCATTGGTGGTCAAGGTTGCCATGGCGTTCTAGACCCCATGAGGTACAATTGCTCCGTGTCTTCCCCTGTCCCTTGAAATACTGCTTTCAGGCCTAGCAAGGAAGGACATCAGCTTGTTGCATGATTTAATTCACAGATTGTACATTCCTCTATGGAGTTTAATGGACATTCCCTCGCTGGGTGCTTCTTTCCACACTTCAGGTAGAATATAGCCATGGTGCTATCCAATTCCAGCTCCTTCTATTTTACTTGTAGTGTATCCATTTGTGCCGACAGAGTATTGAGGATATCCATTCTCAAGTTGTCTAGTAGGTTTCAAATTTTTGCCGTCGTAACACCCCCGCCAAACACTTTTTTTGAGCAAATACCTTGTCTATTTCTTGTGAGCCCCATCAAGCACTAAATACATAGTTCGTAGATAACTTCGAAGCTTTCCTTGGAGATGTCTCCCTTTCCTACGACGTTCAATAGTTCCAAAGAGTCCTCACGAAAATCTTGGAGGAGGATAATCTTTAAAATCTTTTTATCTAGGTCGGAGTGACCTGACCTCTGTAATGTGTACTTAAATCGTTCCACATAGTCTTCGAAGCTCTCGTCTTCTTTCTGTGTGAACTTAAAAGTTCCTCCTTGATGTTCTGGGATTTGCAGTAATCCTGGTATTTTTCTAGAAAAGCTGTCTGCATATCATACCATGTGGAAATAGAGCTTCCTCCAAGGCCCATGAACCATTGTAGAGCAGTCCCTTTTAATGTAGTAGGAAAAAATTTTAACTTCTGGGCGTCTGTCATGTAGTCATACCCCCGACACACTATGTCAAATTTGAATAAAAACGTGTTGGGGTCTTTTGAAACAAGCACATGAAAGCTTGGTAAAGCTGCTAATGGGACAGGCTTTGTGGACGCCCTAGCTCCCAGATCCCCGATCAAAAACTCGATGGTGGAGGTTGTAGGAGCCACAAATATCCTCCAATAACCACTAGGTATTTCAATAGGTTTTGTGGAAGATGGCCGAGGGTTCCTTACCACTCAGGCTTGGGTTGCTTTGATAGCAATTCCCCGGTCCCTTGGTGATGCAAGTGCCCCTTCGTTTCCTTCACCTATGTCCTGATGACTTGATCCCTCGGCTACGACCTTCTTTCCCTTGCTGGAGTGGCCTGCATTTGTTGATGTTCTGCTTGCAACCTCTTCCCCTTCTATTACCAGCGTAAGGTTCCCCTGGTCAGGTATACTGCTAGATTCCTCCTCAACTGTTGGAGGGGCCTACTGTGTCGAATCGCCAAAGAATGTTGTAGACAGCGGTGGTTGGTCTACTGATTGTCCCTAAGATTTTACTCTCCATGCACCTGGACTCACGGCTGCGCGAGAGGATGCTTCTGATTTAGCTTTCACTACAATTTGCTGGAGATAAGTCTTTCTTCCCAATTCTGGTCGTCCCCTCTTTGGGGCTCTCCCTTTGCCCCTCTTATTTGGTTCTTTGTTAATACAAATGTTGATATGACAGAAGGTCTAGGTATCAACCTACAACACTCTAGTCTTGAAGTAAGGTGTCAAAGGACCATTCGTTCCCTAAGACGAAAAGAGCTTACAAAAAGAGAGAGATAAAAAAAATGAATCTAGGGTTCAGGGCCTAGAGCAGGGTGTCAAAGGACTCCTCCCTCCCCAGGACAAGAACTAGGAACAAACACACACCTCTAAGAAGACCTACTACTTCCAGATCTGAAGCAGGGAGTCAAAAGACTCCTCCCTCCCCAGGGTAAAAGCTAGGGTTTCCCGAAATTAAAACACACAAGGATTTGAAAGAAATAAATCTAACTCAGGGCTTGGAGCAGGGAATCAAAAGACTCCTCCCTCCCTAGGACAAGAGGTTGGCCCAATCAAAAAAAGAAATAAAAGAAAAAGCAAGCAGAAAGAACACCTACGCTTAAGACCTGGAGTAGAGTGAGAAAACTCGTTCTCTCCCTAGGACGAGAGTTTGACCCTCTGGTTGGTTTGGATCATATCTTGCACCTTGTTAGCCTCCCTGGCAAGGGTGCCAAAATGTTGGGGTCCAGGTATTAACAATCTATTCACCCTTTTTCCTACATTAATTTATCAATCCGGGTGCGTATCCTTTCAAGCAAACACACAAGGTATATGCAGTGGCGAGAGTACCATCCGTTCCGACCAAGGGCTCATGATTAATATTCAAAACATCGTTGTAAAAATAAACTAGCTACAGAACTCAAGACAAGCAATTATAGGAATTAGCAACCTGTAATAGCAACTAGGAAATAATAAACAACACACACAGAAATACATAGCACCTGATTAGGAGAGTGGGCCCAGCTCTCTGATCCGAGCTACATTAGTCACAGCGAAGATTGGAACAGCAAAAGAGACGATATTTTATTAATTTTGAGAGGGCTATTACAATATCGAGGGGGATTCCCCCAATTACAGGAATAACCTGTCTTTTATACACAGCGAGGGAGAACAACATCTTTCCCCAAAACCTGGTAACCGTATACCTAGAAATGTACATTAGTTTGGAATGACACCAACACCAGATAGAAAAGATCAACAAGTGGTCCAAGAATGGTTTGGGGATTTGCGACTCCAGCTTCAAGGCTTCCTGGTCGTTGCTGTGAATTGCAGATCTGCTGTAGGACACTATGAGATTGGTATTTGTTCTCCAGAAGCTGTGGTCAAAAATATGTTTTAGTGTTGTGAATAGGCAAAACCCTGTGACTTTACTTCATTAATAAAATGTTCCAATAGACAGAAAAGGGTTGCTTACCCCACAGATTTAGCATAGTAAACATAGGTGAATAAATGCAAAAAGGTTAGAAAGGGTGATGGAAATGCAACAAAAAGATAACCCGATTTGGTGCCCAACAATGTCTATAAAAGAAGGGAGTTGTTGCTTCATGCTAGTGGGTACTAGTAAACAATCTAAGTGATTTGGTGCTTCATGTGAGTGGTGGCTCACAAAGATTAATGTAAAAATAGTAGGAACTCATATTCTACATTATAATACAAACAATGTTTGGTGGTTTTCTGTGTAAAACCTTGGTGTCTTATGCGTATGTGGCTTGTGGTGTCTGTGTTTATGTGTTGATTTATTCATTTTCTGCACATGTTATGATAAAGGTTTCTCACATAATCAATGCCAAGTTTGAATGAAAATATAGATTGGCAGAAAATTTGAAATTAGCTTTAATACTAATTCACCCCCTTCTAAGTATTTTACATTGTTTCCAACATGTATTACTTGAATCAATTAACACTTTTACCTTTCTCTTCTCGATATATCCTTATATCTTGAGATTTTGAGGATTGGTAATTCCTGCCAATGCATTACAAGATATGATCATATTAATTTCTTCTTTTTTCAACTCATAGGGTTGGTTCCTAGTGCATATCTTCTTCTTTTGATGTTTCTTGTTCTTTTTCTTCCTCATCTTTACAATCAATGTAAAATAATTTCTTCTGAGCACACTTATGACCTTTAGTGTATTTGTTATCACAAATGTAACAAAGACCCTTTACTCCTTTTTCCTTAAGTTTTCTCGGTGTCAATCTTGTAGTTTGTGGGAGGCTAGGAGTAGCAACACTTCCATATTTATAGTTGGGAGTGGTATACCTCCTTGTTACTATAGTTTTTCTTTCAACTTTTCTTTCCACCTTGAATGCTTTCTCTAATGACTTAGGTTCCCAAAGGTGGACTTCATGTTGGATGTTATCCTTTAAGTTCACTATGAAGACATCAATCATATTCTTTAGAATATCAGTTACCTTGATATTCAATATTTCATAGTCCTCAGTGTGCTCTCCAGCTAAACCTTTTTGTTTGAGATTTATGAGTTGGCTAAAGAAGGCATTTCTATTTGTATCCTCATAATGTACTATCAATTACTCCATCAAAATTGTCCAAGTGACAAGTGATTTATGAGAACAAATCCATCGATATCACACAAACTAATCGGATTCAAAATATAAAGGTGTAATGTGTTTCTTTTTTGTCTGTTTCACATCATGTAGGTCAAAGAACTACTGCATCTGTAGTATCCACGTTATCAAATCCTTTCCCTCCAAATTCCTCATATAAATATTTGGAATATGGTTGGTATTCACCGCAAAATTGGAGTCTCTAAAATCATGATTCACGTTACTTTTTTTTAATCAGGAGTTTCATGGAATACGTTGTCACCATCAAGAAGCCTTTCTTATAGAAAAATTACAAAATCTTCTTCATACCTTCCATGCATGCTCTTAAACCATTTATGCCACCTTTTATTTCTACTTTTAAACCCTTCATCATCACTTTTAGTTCATCTATGTGCTCTCTTTGTGAGAGCGAAATTCGTTGCACTTGGTCCCATAATTTTAATATATCATGTTGCATTTGTTCCTCTTCATGTGTCATAGTCACAAGATTTCTAAGGCCTAATGGGTGTAGAATGTTTTTATTTTGGAGGCATTTAGGATCCAAATAATGGTATATATGCTTTACTATGCCCTTATAATCAATTCAAACTATTTTTTTAGTCAAAAGTTATGCAAATTTAAAAATATACACCTTTTAGGAGCTTGATTTTGAGCTTGTTAACATGACTGAATTTGAAATTATTGTGTCTTTGTGATTTTGACCTCCCAAGGTTTAAAATTTTGTTTAAATGTAGATCTCTTTGTCTTCTTTCCAACGTCATAAGCCAGACCAAGATTGGATTCTTCAACGTAAAGTTATGTCAAATCTCCCATGATGACTTAATTATGTGTTAGTTTAGTAAAGTTAACTTATACACGATGCCGTGTGTCATTGTTCCCATTGTTGACCCTAAAACTTGTAATAGAAAAAAAATTCCTGTGAAATTTCAGCCACCTTTTATAGAATTCAAATCTGGTGCCCAAAGATAAAGTTATGATGATTTTTCCTAAGATACATATTTTAGATTTAATTCTAGAACATGCAAAATCCCTAACATCCTTGGACCATATCTCTATAAATGTAGCAAACCAAGGTCAAAATTTGTAACTAAATTGTCCATCAATATTTCACCTTCATACGGTATCATTTTCATGTTCTAAATCTTCGTAGAGAATGAATACATACATACATACATACATACATACATACATACATACATATATATAGATATATATAGATATCTATATATATATATATATATATATATATATATATATATAGATATATATATATATATATAGAGAGAGAGAGAGAGAGAGAGAGAGAGAGAGAGAATGCCACAATTACTTGTTTGAAGCAGCGAAACCCTAGACTCAAGAGCTTCGATACCAAATGTCACATATCCAGATCAAACTAATGTAGAAACATATGAAAACATAGATCAATGCCTTGATAATAAGCCACTTTGAGGGGAAAACTCCCTTTACATTAGATAAATAAACAATTCTTGGATGATTTAAATGGAAAGACCCCCTTGGTAGATAAGAGTCTAAGAGGTCAAAATATAATTGGGGCCTCCATTACAATAATAATGTAAGGGCACAATAATAGAAATAGTGGGTTTCTATGGTGAAAAACAATAATAATATGGGAGCTACACTAGTATTATGGGCACCTAATAGGTCATCCTCATTGTGATTCTCATACAACTTGGTTGTTCTCCACATCAACTAATGGTATCGATATTTTTTGATTGCCCTTTTCCATCTATCCTACGGTCTCCAACTTATGGATTATTTTGGCTTGGAATATGTGCTAATGGTTCTTCCCCCACTCCTCCAACCTATCACCTTGTGAAAATATCTTCTAAGTCTTTCACTTTGGCTACTTCCCTAACCTTTTCCAAACGTCCCCAAATCCTAACTTCCAACATCTGCTTCGCATGTGTCCTTTCCTACTTAGCATTGTGACAATCTATGTGCATTGCCTTCCTACGTTGCATCCCCTAGTAACACACCAAACTCTCTATTGAACGTTGGGTTTCCTCCTACGAAAATCTCCTTTGTAGGCGGTCTCTTGCATTACTATAAAAATTCAAAAATTTTGGCCTCCAAGAAATCTATTTGTAGGCTGTTATATTAATGTAATATATTAAGCTTTATCAAAGTTTATTTATATCCATAGTTATGTGTGAATATAAGATGAATTCATTGCCTTTAAAATGATGATTCAAAATTAATATGAAACTGACATGCAAAATATAGTTTAAAAGAAAATCCATCATAATTTTTTTTTTAAGAAAGAATAAACAAATTTTCTCCACTAACAACATTTCAATGACCAGGCTTTGATACCATCAAAATTCCATCTACAAACCTATACCCCCTTAGTGAAAATGGTTAGTTCTAATTGAATTGCAACTAGCTAATACCTAGAACTTAAGTATACACTAGAAACCCCTCTATGAGATGAATTCCTATTTAAAAATAACTAACTAGGACGTGTCTGTTATAGACATTTTTGGGCACTGCAACCCCAATCAATAAATGCCAATAAACCAAGGGCTCTTAAATCCCTAAAAGTGTTGTTCTAACCCCTAAATGAACAAGGTCAACTGATTACACCTTCTCCCAGAAGTTATCCATGAAAAACTACTCAGAACTGGTCAAAACTGGACCATTTCACCTGCTCCATAGGCAAAGTGCGCTGCATCCCACCTAAGTACACACAGTAGGTGCGATGCATTTCAAAAAGCCTTTTAATTAGGGTGCAATGGGCGAGAAGGGGCAAATGGCAGGGTCAATCCGTGAGGTGGAGGAGCATGGAATCTTCCAGAAACTCCTCCTGTGACACTTGCCTCTCTGAATTCGACCAGGGATGAGTAAGAGATCATCAATCTCCAAGTGGAATCAAGAACTATCAGAGAGAAGACACTAATCAACTCTCAAAAGCTGACTCATCTCCCTTACAGATATCTATATATGGATCCCTCATCCCAGAGATCCAAAGGCTGGAATTTTGTATCTTGTGAGGAAGTGCTGCTGGTTTATTGGTGCAATATCATAGTGTTGGGTGATCTAAGCTTGTCATGAGGTGAAGAAGGGCTTCTTCTTGCTGAGAGGATGATACTAGGTCAGAACATTTGGTTGTAACTCTATTGGCTCTTTCTTGATTATCAATAAATCTATTCAAGCTTTCCTCCATACTCTTGTGTGATTTATGTTTTATGCATTTGTATGGGTAATTTACATCTGATCCTAAATTGTTTATGATAATAGGCTCCATGTTCTCGTATAGTATTCTGCTGCTTTGATTCTACAGGTACTCTGTGAAGCTGGGTATACAAGGAAGCAAGTAGCAAAGCACTATCAGAAGAGAGAGGAATCGAGCAAGGAACCAAGTGCAAGACAAAGGTTGGTCTCCTTTATTCTTCTCTCATGTATTTCTCATAAAGGAAAACGAAAGTAGTCTTTACTTTGTTTGTTTCTAAGGTAGCCACTAGCCTTAGTGGGATTAGCAGTTCTGCATAGACACTATTCCTAGTAACAAAATGGCGACTCCGCTTGGGAGCGACTAGGTTGTTTGTCTATCTACATTTGTTTACTTTATAAACTTATAGATGGAGCCTGAAGTTGAGCCAGGTAGCCTTCGAACTGCATTTGCTATGCAAATGCAAAGTAGATAAATGTCGCTTCAGTCAATCTCCGGGTTTTGTTTATGAATTAAACAATTGATTTACAAACTCTCTAATTGCCCTTGTGGTGGCTCTAGTAACCTCCTTAGATCTACCCCTGTGATTGATTTACTAATTACCACTTTCTCGGCCAAAATCCCTGAACTGAACTGTAAACTGTGACCCGAAACCGAATCAAAGTCTTGTCTCTGGTCCAGCGCACTGTCTGTTATGTGAACTTCAAATGCAGTGCACTTCCCGAGTGTAGAAGGTGCACTGCATTTCAGTTTCACTGTGTTACAGGTGCACTGATCAGACAAGGCCTTGTTCTTAAATTTTTGGTTTCTGTGCTCATTCTTTTCAAATCTATTTAGGGGTTTTGCTGCCTATAGTCAGTACACCTCTGTTTAAACCCCCTTTCCTTGCTGATATTCCACCTCCATTGTGCAAAGAACTGTAAATGTTTTTATGTATTTTTTGAGTCATTTCCAGTTCTCCTTTACAAAGAAGTAGCATAATTGTACTGTCGTTTCTTGATTTGAAAGTGTCGCAAGTGTCATTTTCAATCATAGAAGAGAATCTGATTGTTCTTGATAGTTGATTATCTTGTTACTATTGTATTTGGTCTGAATTAGTAGTTTTTCTAAGTGTCGAAAGCAAGTTTTCAATTCCAAATCGCAAAGTGTTGTCATTGTCCTCATTTTGTTTTCAAAAGAAACTTGTTAGTAATTGTCGCTTTGAAAATAATTTAGATTTGTGCATTAGCATTCTTTTTATCATTCACATATTAAGAAGGCTGAAAACAAATACATGCATGTGCATTTGCATTTAAACTGTTTGTTGGTTTGATTTAGGACAATGCATATAGTGTGTGCTCTTTGCTCTTTGCTGAAAGAACGCCATCTCTCTTTCCTTAGTATCTAGGATTTTCATCTGCTAAAAAGAAGATTAAACAACTGTTTATCATCTTAGATTGCATTTTAGGAATTGTACATTTACATCACGCGGTGAACCTGAAAGGCAAATTTCTTAAGCAAGATCAACTATAAAATAAATTTAATGAATCAAAAAACACTTTGGAACCTAACGCACAACATCTAGAAGTCTAGGCTAGAGACGTATTCCGGCGTCGTAAAACCTGGTAACTGTTGCTTTCACTATTGGTTGGGTGATTCTTCCACTTTGAGACGATAAGTGCTAGTATGGACTTGTGCTCCCACATACCATCGAGTATATTTTGGGAGACCACAATAGGCTTAATCCTTTATCCATAGGAAGTCGTGTCTGCCGCCCTATTGATAGCAATGCACTGAACACAGAGTTTGGGAAGATTGACTGCCGTACCGTAAAAAGTATTCTGCAGTTTTGTGATTGGTTTGGTAATCCCTCTGTCTAGATTTCCAGAGCAGTCCCTTTCATTCCTTTTCAGACTCCTTAACAGAAAAGGTCCATCTGAGCACTTGTCACTTCAGGCTCATTAAAAATCGAAGGCGACTAGAGTCATCTTTTGTTTTTTCTCGACTCTTTAAAATTGAAAAAACAAGTTGTGTCAAAGCGTCTAAAATTTATTTTAAACGGAATAATCATCACCTTTCCTACGTTGGTCTTAGGTTGAGGAAAATGGAGTCCACCAACCAAGGAGTTCCCCTTGGAGGAAATCCTAGTCCCTTCTCCTCTTGGGGAGATGTTGGTGCGCCCCATATGTCCACATTGTCGCTTCCAGGATTGACAATCGGATTGCCCGTATGGCTCTTCTCAACCTCTGTCATTTAGAACACAGCGATTCCTGAACAATCAAGTCAGCAACTAAACGATTCCAGAGTTACCCCCCAACCCTCTACTTCGTCCAATTCTTCCTCTCCTCCTTCCTCTTCGCTTGATGAAGCTGGTAAAGCCAAAAATCAAGTACGTGAGAAGAAGAAGGAAAAGAAGAAGAAAGAGAAGAAGAAGAAGGAGCCAAAGGCGAAAAGGGGCAACCAAGCATCGTCTAGTGAAAATCCACACATTGCACTGACTAGGCCTAAATCGCCATGTGTCATTTGCAAAGGAGACCACTATCATCGAGATTGTCCTTGCATCCCTCGGATCTTAAGGGACTAGTCTCCTCGTTTTCACAACCCGGTGTCATCAACCTCTGGTGATCATGTTGAAAGTACACCGTCAACTAGTGAAAGTGAAGCCCCTGGACAAAAAGGAAAATGAAAATTTCCTTGTAAACTGTCTGAAGGCGATCATGCCGTCCACCATTGTCCCTTCTTAGATGAGGCTAAAAGAGTTTTGGACGACCGTCCGGTTTCACCGTTACGGCTTCCTCCTGGATATAAGAAACTCCTGCCGAGTCCGTCACTAGTTGAGAATCCGGCTGACACGCCCTTGTGGTCGGCTGAAGCGCCTATCATTGAAGATGAACCATCTGAATCCACACCAGACGAAAGTCAAAAGGTCGAGGCGGCAGTTGACCCGGTCTTGCCTTCAGAGGTTCCATCTTTAGATGATACAATAATCGAAGAGAATAAGGATGACACTGTCCAAATTCTTTTCGTAAACACAGACTCCGATGAACATGGGGGAAATCTACCCATTCCTTTACCACAGGAAGGAAGTTCGTCAGAGTCATACCCGGCCGTCTATTCGGTCCCACCTCTAAGCAACCTAGTTGTTTCCTTTTACTGGAATCTACTACGCAGACCCCGCTTATCGGCTAGTATACCATTCCGAATCATTACTCAAGTGTATAGAATGGTCATGGCTAGTACCATCATAGATGAAGGGGCTTCTGTGAGTATCCTTTCCTTGACTGTTTGGAAAGTGCTTGGTTCGCCATCGCTTTTTCCTGAGATGAGAAATATAACAGGCTTTGACAAAGGAACCAGTCGACCGTTAGGGATCCTTCCCAATGTGCTCATAACATTGAGGGGGAAAACCATTCACATAAACGTAATGGTAGTCCAAGGACTCTTGGATTATAATCTACTCCTTGGACGAGATTATATTTATTGCATGGGAGCGATTGTCTCCTCACTCTTTAGAGTAATGTGTTTTCCGCACGAAGGAAGAATGGTCAAGCTCGTAGACCAACTTTCATTCCCCGGTTCACGCATAGCAAATAGTCATATACCATCCATAAATGGTCTTTTCACGCAAGGAATGTCTCATCAACCCCCAGTCCGTCCGCCTGATGAGCGCGAGTGATTCGGGGGACATGACTGAAACCCAGGGGGCATGCACCCTGGTCTGCTTCAGCAGGAGAACCTTGGGTATAGGGTTGATTTCCGCGAAGGATATATGACCAATATGGCGAACCTGTCCTAGTAGGAAAATGGGAACAGACTGGAATAAGATACTTTTGTAAAGGTTATGCTGGGTGACACCACCTCCCTTTGCCTATTTCGATAGGCATCGCTGAGAAATAATTTTATCCGCGGTGCGGATGAAACTTTCTTGGTAACCTGGAAATTTTTCTCTATACCTGGGGGCATGCAAACCTTTTGGCATGGGAGCGAAGAGCGACCATTTATTTTTTAAATTTGTAGGACCTCTAACCCTTAAGCTCGTAGGATTGGTCATTTCCTAACTTGCATAAAGAAAGGATGTGGGGTAAAGCTTTGAAACAATGCCGTTTTTATGAGACATAACCAATGTAAAATCATTCTGTTATAGGGGTTGCAAATATTCTAAGGTTTATCAATTTCAAGATGTTAATTATTAAATAGAAAAATGTTTCACAATTAAAAATCACTATTTCAAGGTCTCGCAAGAAACAAAATAAAATAACATTATATTAATGTCCACAAATGAGTTTAATAAATAAATTGAAATGAATAATAGCAATTAGCAGCAAAATGGAATACCTAGAGCACCTACAAAAACAAGAAACCGAGAACCATTGATGTTCTTTGTCTGCCCAATGTGTATGAAGGGTTAAACACATTTTTAACAAACTCGATAACCTTCCATGGTTTGATAGAGGTTGATAGAGGGTCCCTTCATGTTCTGCCTCTGATGGTCTTTGGATTTCAGTGCCCAGAGCCCTCCATTCCTCTCACCACTATATAGCCATCCTGAGACCTCTAGAGTGCTCAATAACCTGCTGCCAGAGTCACCCTCTTCAACCTGTTAGTTAATCCCCGCTTATCCCTCTTCCTAGCATTCACCCGTTTTAACTACTCATCACCCTTGCAATCAACTTGAGACTCTCTATCAACCATCAGAGCATCATGCTACCTCATATGTTGACTACCTGAACCATGTCTCTAGCATCAACCAGTCAAACCTCATCTCCATCTTATCAATAGAATCCCCCCAAGCTCTCCTTCTGATCCTCTTGATTCAGATTTGTTATTTATTACTTTCGCCTCCATTTCAACTTATCATGATTCTCCCTTGAGCAACTCAATAGTCAGCTCTGTCACCTTATGAGATGCATCTCTCCCTAATTATGTTCATGATCCATTCGATTCTAATATAATAAAAAAATTATGTGTCTTCTTCCAGTTCCTATTATCCCTTCATTCCTGCAATCGACGCGGAAGCCAACCCTAACTTGCCATCTCTACCAATCGACGCCCCCCCAAGCTCTTCATCTTATCATCTCGATTCATATCTGCTATATATTACTTCTACCTCCATTTCGACTTCTTAGGACTCTTCCTCGACCAACTCAGAAGTCAGCCCTCTCACCTCGTGAAATTCTACTCTCCCTAATTATGTTCCTGATCCATTCAATTCTAATAAGAAAATTAAGCATCTTCCTCTAGTTCCTATTCTCCCTTCATTCTTATGATTGGCATGGAAGCCAACCCTAACTCTTCATCTCATACCTGCTCTTTACCTAACCCCTCTCCCTCTTATTCTGATCTAGCGTTGCCCAATTCAATTTACTCTCGGGTATCTAAACACCCCCACACTTCTATATACTTTTTTTTGTCTTCCCCCTTGATCCCTTCGTCTTTATTACTAACTCGAACTATATTTTGTATCACACCAATTCATCCTTCTCTATCAGGTCTGATTTCCCCCAGGGTCTCACTATCAACATCTCAATTTCAAACTCTAATTCTAATTCAAATCATATTAATGCAGATCGACCTAATCTCACCAATAATCCTTCTATAAATCAATTAAATTTTAATGTGGATCATGCTAACTCAAATAATTCCAATTTTAAGTCAGTTAGTAATTTAGCCAATCTAATTTCTAAAAATTCGTCTCCTCTTAATGTAGATCTTTCTAGTTCAATTAATAATAATTTTAATAATTCTTTATTAATGGCCAATCCCTCTTATATTCCCTTAGTCTCCTCTTCCCCCAATTCTAGACCTTTGTATGTGGTGAGAATATCCTCACTCATCATCGATCCCCATACCCTCTAGCTCCTAGAAAAAGGCTTCAACTTCACTCTCACTCCTCGCAAGATTCTCATTGAAGATACCCTTTTCTACATAGAGTTTATTGCTCTACACCCCAAACATTGCGGGAGTTCCAGGCCATCAAGTGCCTTAATGATAACCGTCATGTCCTTGTCCTCAAGGAAGACAAAGGTAAGGTAGATAGATTAGTGGAAACTTTATCTTGGAAAAATAAATTTCTAGAGTATTGGGGATGTTAGAAGCAATTTTCAACCTACAATATTTAATCTCTAGTGATTCAGTAGGAGGAACAGAAAAATATGTCTAGATTTGAAAAAAATCAAATCCCTTGAATAGAATTTAAAGAAACATCCCCCTTCTAAGAGGACATTTTTTCAACTTTGAGAACCCAACAATACTCACCATTTCATGAGTTCAAGATCTTGTTTATGACCAAGAAAGATGACTTTGAGTCACATATATTGGCATTTAAGTTAAGGGTGTTGTAAGATTGTTACTTGTCTTAAAGTTGTTATTGGAGATGAAATCAAGATTTGATGGAGATGCCTTTGAAGGTAGAAATTGGCAGAATTATCCCCCTTCTAATAGGTGATTATTTCACCAGTTTGAGACCTTCAATATTTAACTTGTGATCATGATGAGTTAAAATACTTTTCCTGACAAGATATTTATGATTCCAGCAACATGGATTGACATTGAAGTGTGTCATAAGACTGTTACTGCCTCAACCTTGTTCATTTAGAGGTGTTGTTGGACACAAAAACAAGAAATAATTAGAAACTTCAAGACAGTGGATGCTAGAAATCTTAACTATGTGTTTTTGTGCGTTTAACTAGCCTGCATTTGCATCAATTGACATTACAAAACTAGAAATCTTAGGACTTTAGAATTTTTTGTATCATTGCACATATTTCATGAAATGTTGAAGTATGTGAATAATTCCAAGTAATTAAGTAACGAAGTAAATTTATTAATGTCTAGCTGATGACCAAAGAAGTCAATGGGTTGAGTGAAGAAATGTAGAGTCAATATGACTACAATGTGCGAGTGCAAACACATCTCCAAAAAAGTGCTAAAAAATAACATATAGAGAGAAAGAAACCAGTGGTATTGTTGTTGCGACACATATATAAGAGACCATGGTATAATACAAAATACTCGATAGTTTATGGCAAGATACATGATAATAATGGCATGCTAGAAAATAATGAGTGAGTGAGATGGTGAGGTCTAGAAATGGAGCTAGAGATGTCACGGGCAACTTCAATATATATATATAAAGGTAGCACAAATTTTGGAATATATGTTTGATCGTTGAAAAAGGCATATAGAAAAACTATGTCAAATGTATTGAAAAACATATTTGAGAGTTTTATTAAGGATGAGAAATGTCAAAAATTGCAACTTCAAAACATCCATCTTAAGCCAAGTCAAATTTTTAAATAAGCATTTAATAATTAAAAAAGGTATATGAAAAAGTTAAAAACATATCTAGTTTACTAAAAACAACTTTTTAATTTCATATTTTGTAAGAGATTATCATAAATTGCAAAGTCAAATACCTCTCCTTCATTAGTCCTTTCTTTTATGCTATCTACATTGGTAGAGATACTACACACCCCCCACCCATGAGTTGGATGGTGGTATAGCTATGAGACAAAATGAAAAAATTTCCTCTCACATGGCTAACAGACATGTGACTTCTACAAGACCTCAAAATATATCTGCTGACTACATCAAAATATATCTGCTGACTACATCATATTACCACCTAAGTCATCTCAAGCAACAAATCACCATCATGAGTTTCTTCACCTCAACCTAATGTTAGGAGAGACAAGTCTTCTCACTCTTCTCCCTTCTCTTCTTGCTCCACAAATCCTCCAAGGATTGTACAGCCAGACCCCCTCAACCATAGGTACTCTCCAAATGGCATCATTAAGATTTACATCAAGCCCTTCACAATGATTGATGAAGAAAATTAGGAGGCCTATTCTCCCTCCTCTTCCTCTACTTTTATTTCCACTAATGGTGTCAAAATGGAGCTAGGGCCTTGCACCTCATAGTTTTTTACTAGCTCCAGTGGTTTGTCATGTGGTTTGACAACTCATGATTTGTATATATTATTCATTATGAAAATACAACACTTCAAGAGTAGGCTGGATGCATTGACATAAAATCTCACTAATCAGGAATAGGATTGAGTTATGAAAAAAAATTAAAGAAAGTGAGAAGAGTAATGAACTGAACACCCATTAGGTGGTTGTTAGAAAACTAGAAAGAAATTAGTTTAGTCAGGACTATTGAAGATTAATGGGGGAATGGTAATCCCCATTTGCAACAGCTTGTTCACTATGTTTTTTTTCGATGTAATATCTTATTTAGAACTAGGTGTAGGCATTTAGTTCAGATTCACAATGCTAGAAAAAAAGTATTTTTTAGCAGATCTAGATGACTAAGTGTTTACCATGTTTCTTTTGCTAGCCTCCATCTACTTTGTGTCTTCATTGCTTGTGCTTAATTCTATCAAGATTCATGTTGTTATGCTAAGCTAATATTTGTCTAGTATACTCATTCCATTAAGTTATTAAACTCTGTCATACTTCATTAAGTGACTACTCCATCTCTTTATTGACCACAAATTACATAATGTACATAGCATTGTGCTAGAAATGAAAAAGTAATACCTAGTACTTACTAGAAATTGTGGGAAACAAATGTTAGAATTTTGAAATCATACAAGTCCATGACTAATGCTCGTATAGATAGCCATTACTAGTAGTCCCCACAAGAACATATCCATCCTTAAAATGATGAAATTGGTTTGCATCCCTTACAATAATTTATTTCTTCACAATCTCGGAGATGAACTTCGTTTCATTGTGAAAGTCATCACAAACACAAAGGTTTTTTGTTATCTGTATAGTGCTTCCAAGGTTTGTATTGATAAGAGAAAAATATATGCTTAACTTTTCACTGTGACTGCACAAAAGGTGTTCCTTCACTTCGTACTCAACATTGTACATTATAAAGGTTATTTTATTGACATATCTTTCCTCCATCTTCCTAACCAAAGTCTCCAACATTTCATAGCTTTCATTTGTCTAAGCATGTGATCTGTCTCCTGTAAGGAAACAATGTACCTTTTTATTTAATTCAACATAACTGCATCCTGGTATCTTTTTCAATCCTCGGTCTTTCATTATTTTTCTCACTTTTTCCACACCATACCAATTCCCAGCCATGTCATAGATGTTTGAAATCAATACATAACACCCAACATTTTCATGCTCTAATTCAAGGAGGCATTCAACCACATGTTCTCCTAATTGAACACTGCAGTAAACTTTAAAAGAACCAAGCAAGGCTCCCCACACACTAGCACTGGGTTCTATTAATGTCATGTTTTTGATGAATTCCTCTACCTCGTACAGATATATAGCACGACCAAGAAGGTCAACCATGCATGCATAATGCTCTACTCTAGGCATGATAGAGTAATCTAGATCCATACAATGAAAGTATTGCCAACCCTTATCTATAAGGCATGCATGACTGCATGCATATAAAATACCAACAAAAATAATATGGTTAGGCTTCATGCTTATTAGATGCATTTGGGAAGAACATTCCACGACATGCTCACCATAACCAACAACTATTGAATTCCATGAAACTATGTCTCATTTAGACATCTCATTAAAAAAGTGGCATGCCAGTTCTATTTTTCCACATTTTACATACATATCTATGTGAGCATTCCACACTAAATTATCAAACACAAATAATGTTCTAATATTATAACGATGGATCCACTTAGCCCATTAAATAATTGTTAACTGGGCACAAGCTGGGAGCTCGTTCACCATGGTGACACAATCAAGTTTAATGTGGCTTGCCAGTTTCGTCTGTCTAAGGAACTTCAAAGATTCATTTTCATTTCCATTGAACACATATCCAGTAATCATGGCAATCCATGACACCACATCACTTTCAAGCATTTCGTCAAGAATAAAAAACACAATATCTATACTCCTACACTTTGCATACATACGAGTGAGTGAAGTTTCAACAAAAACATCTAATTCAAATCCAATTCTAGTTATGTAATCATGGATCCACATGCCTTATTGATGTTAGCAAATTATATATTACGGAGCAATGGAACACATAAAATATTACAGAATTATAAACACAGAAAATGCATAAAACAAGAGAGACACAGATATATGTGGTTCACCCAGTTTGGGCTGCGTCCACGGAGAAACAACCAGTCCTTCCTTTTATATTATCCAGCAAACTAAAGAGATACAACCTACAGTAGATCCACTGTAACACACTCTTCACTCTCAATCTCCTCTCTGTTTCTCACTCAAAATACAGATCTACGTAGACGCAATACAATTCCCTCATATATAGTGAGGGGTTGCCTTCTAGGGAAAAAACCCTAAATTAAACATAACTTCTATCGTCAAATCTCTGCCTAATGAATGACCCAGATTGACTAGAAATTACTATACTTTTACAAGGAAATTTTACATCTATTCTTAGCTTCGGGGGCATTGCCCCCGAAACCCCCCACCAGGGGGGGCTCCCCAAAGGTCGCAGTTGCCCCGCACCTGGACCCCCCCTGCAGCGAATATTTTACGAGCGGCATTGCTGCCCCATTTTGAACTGGGGTCCAATGTGGCAATACCTTTGAATACAGAAGATAATCAGGCTCCACACCCAACAATCTCCCACTTGGAGACTGATTATAGCAACTCCACCACTGCTTCATTTGTTCGACAATGAATCCTCTTTGAACCTGGTTGTTTCTCATTTTCTTCATCATACTTGAAGACCAATTGAAACTGAGCATATTCTCAGTTTCTCCCTGGTTACAACTTTTGTTAGCATATCTGCAGGATTCTAGCTAGTGTGTATCTTTTCCAACTTCAACTCTCCATCTTGCAACACTGATCGTATGAAATGGTACTTGAGCTGTATGTGTTTAGTCCTGGAATGAAATGATGAGTTCTTTGCAAGATGAATGGCACTTTGGCTATCACTGTATAATGTGCCCATGTCATGCTCCTTACCCAATTCACCCATAACCTTTGTAACCAAATCATTTCTTTACTAGCCTCTGTAGCAGCAACATACTCTGCTCCTATTGTTGAAAGTGCAACAACACTTTGGATTTTTGAAACCCAACTGACAGCTGTTCCACCAACAGAAAATACATATCCTGTAGTGCTCCTCCTGTTAGCTCTGTCACCTACCATAGCTGCATCAACATATCATTGTAAAGAAATGTTTGAACCACCAAAGCATAATGCTTGATTTGTGGTACCTTTCAAATATCTGAGAATCCATTTCACTGCCATCCAATGTTCCTTTCCTAGATTGTTCCTGTACCTGCTTACAACTCCCACTGCATGTGCAATATCAGGCCTTGTGCAGACCATTGCATACATTAAGCTTCCAACTGCTGATGCATATGGAACTTTAGACATATAATCCATGTCTTTCGGTCTTTGGGCACATTTCCTTAGTAAGTTTAAAATGGCTAGCAAAAGGTGTAATAACTGGTTTTGCATTGCGCATATTAAATATTTTCAACACCTTTTGTATGTACTCATTCTGAATTCTGAGAGAATGTTAGTTTACGATTTTTCCTATCTCTAGTTATTCTCATACCAAGGATTTGTTTTGCAGCTCCCAAATCCTTCATTGCAAATGAATTTGCCAATTTTCTTTTGAGCACATTTATTTCCTGGATGTTAGACCCTGCAACAAGCATGTCATCTACATACAATAACAATATAATATAGCTTCCATCATTTTGCTTTTTTAGATAAACACAATGATCAGAGTGACATCTAGTATAACCTTGTTTAGACATAAACTTGTCAAATTTTAGATACCACTGCCTTGGAGCCTGTTTTAAGCCATACAAGCTCTTCTTCAACCTGCACACTAGTTTCTCCTTCCCTTTCACTTCATATCCTTGTGGCCGTTGCATATATATCTCTTCCTCCAAATCCCCATGGAGAAAGGTTGTCTTTACATCTAACTGCTCAAGATGCAAATCTTCAACTACTACTAGACTTAAAATAGTTCTGATTGAAGTCATTTTAACAACATGAGAAAATATTTCATCAAAATCAATACCTTTCTTCTGTGTAAACCCCTTCACCATAAGTCTAGCTTTGTACCTTTGTTTTCCTCCATCTTCTTCCTTCAGCTTGTAAACCCATTTATTCTTCAATGTAGTTTTTCCTACAGGCAACCTTACTAAGTCCCAAGTTTGGTTATGCATTAAGGATTCCATCTCATCTTCCATGGCTACCTCCCACTTCTTCCTGCTTTCGACATTCATTGCTTCTTCATAACATTCGGGTTTACCAGAATCAGTCAACAATGAATAATATAGTGAAGGAGAGTATGGTTCAAGGGGTCTACTTATCCTGGTAGATCTTATAACACCACTTTCAAGTGTTTGGGGTGCCTGTTGCTATTATGGTGGTTGTTGTTGCTATGGTTGTTGATTATTATTATTTTCAGGCACCTTTACTTTTTCATTGATTTCATCAAGAACTGCGTATTCCTTGTTTTCTTTTTCCTGTTTCTTTTCCTGCAACTGATTCTTATACAAGACCTTTTCATTGAATATTACGTCTCTTCTCCTAATGATTTTGTGATTTTCGTAATCATATAAGCAATAACTAAAATCATTAACACCATATCCAATAAAGGTACATTTCTTTGACTTTGCCTCAAGCTTTATTCTATTTTCTTTATCAATATGGACAAAGGCCTCACAACCAAAAGGCTTTAAAAAGGAGTAGTTTACCTTTTTACCTGTCCATGCTTCCTCTGGAACACCACCATCCAAGGAACTTGAAGGCCCTCTGTTTATTAGATAAACAATAGTATCTAGAACATCTGCCCAAAACTGTAAAGGCAATCCTACATGCAATCTCATGCACCTTGCATGCTCCATGATTGTTCTATTCATCCTTTCTGACACACCATTTTCTTGTGGTGTTCTTGGAACTGTCTTCTCTCTGTGAATTCCATGCTCTGAACAGTACCTATCAAACTCTTTGCTACAATATTCACCTTCATTGTCTGATCTAAGACACTTCAATTTCTTTCCTGTCTCAAACTCAACTAAAGCTTTCCATTTCTTGAAAGTATCAAATACATCAGATTTATTCTTTATACAATAAATCCAAGTTTTTCTAGTTGCATCATTAATAAAAGTAACATAATAAGGAGAGCCACCGAGAGATGATACCTAATCAGGTCCCCATACATCTGTATGCACAAGCTCTATTTTTTTGCTCTTCTTTTATTTACCAACTCTGAGAAATCTGACTCTCTTCTGTTTTTCATAAATACAATTCTCTCAGAAGTCCAAATCAACATTCTTCAAACCCGGCAACAAATTCCTTGAGAGAAGAATCTTCATCCCCTTTTCACTCATTTGTCCGAGCCTATGATGCCATAATGCTGCATTTGCTCCTTTGGAAGTTAAAGCATTAACAGAGTTAGAAATACCATTGCATAAATACAATGTACCAACCTTTTCGCCTTTTGCTATTACCAGGGCTCCTTTGGTGACCTTCCAAGCTTTATCTATGAAAGTTGTCACATAACCTTCACCACCTAACTGCCCTCTTGAAACCAGATTTTTCTTTAGATATGGAACATGCCTTACCTCCTTTAGTAGCCATTGGTTTCCATTCTGCTGTTTTACAAGAACCTTACCCATTCCAACAATTTTACAAGGTTTATCATCACCCAAATGAACTTATGCAAAATCTCCTTGAACATAGTCATGAAAGTATTTCTTATCAGGTGTGGCATGGAATGAGGCCCCTGAATCTACCACCCAGGAATCAGTAATATTTTCAAAAGAAAGAATCAAAGCATCTTGTAACACCTCACCTATCACATTTGCTTCATGATTGTTTTCTTGCTGTGCATCTCCTTCTTTTTCCTTCCGAGATCTACAGTCTTTCTTTAGGTGTCCTTTCTTTCCGCATTTCCAGCACACTATCCCCAATCTGGACTTGGATCTGTCTTTCCTTGATTTATTGTGATATCCTGAGCTCTTTCCTCTTTCCATTTTTCTTCCCCTAGACTCTGCACTCAAAGCATTACCTGATGTCTCACCGGAGCTTTTCCATCGCATTTCCTCGCTAAGGATAGCACCGACAACATCATCAAAATTTAAAGTACTAGATCCAGAAACAGAGTTACTAATGGCCATTACTAAACCATTCCAACTTTCTCGCAATGAGCACAAGAATAACAGAGTTCTAACTTCATCATCAAAGTTTACCCCTACAGAACATAACTGACTTGTAATAGTATTAAAATCATTTAAATGGTCTGCAACAGATCCACCTTCCAACATCTTCATATTAAATAACCGTTTCATAAGAAATACCTTGTTTGAGGATGAGGGTTTTTCATATAGTTTCTCCAATGCCTTAATCAAACCCTGTGTCATTGTTTCCTTCGAAATGTTGAAGGCGACCGATGCTGCTAGGCACAACTGTACAATTCCGAGTGCCTTTCTATCAAGAAGGTCCAATTCTTCATCTGTCATACCCATCGGCATCTTTGTTTTTCCGCCCAATGGTAGGTATAGATCTTTTTGATACAAATAATCTTCCATCTGCATCTTCCACAGTGAGAAGTTTTGGTCGTTAAATTTTTCGACCCTAAACTTGCCATCTTCTGCCATTGCTCCTAGTCGAACCAGGAATCCTTCTCTCCTACAAGTTTGTCAGCCACAAAAAGACCTTCGGCTTTGATACTAATTGTTAGAAAATTATATATTACGGAGCAATAGAACACATAAAATATTGCAGAATTATAAACACAGAAAATGCATAAGACAAGGGAGACACAGATATACGTGGTTCACCCAGTTTGGGCTACACTATGGAGAAACAACCAATCCTTCCTTTTATATTATCCAGCAAATTGAAGAGATACAACCTACAGGAGATCCGCTGTAACACCCTCTTCGCTCTCAATCTCCTCTCTCTTTCTCACTCAGAATACAAATCTACATAGACGCAATACAATTCCCTCATATATAATGAGGGGTTGCCTTCTAGGGAAAAGAACCCTAAATTAAACATAACTTCTATCGTCAGATCTTCGCCCAATGAACGACCTAGATTGACTAGAAATTACTATACTTTTACAAGGAAATTTTACATCTATTCTCAGGTTCGGGGGCGCTGCCCCCGAAACCCCCCACCAGGGGGGGCTCCCCAAAGGTCGTAGACGCCCCCCACTTGGAGCCCCCCTGCAGCGAATATTTTAAGGGCGGCGTTGCCGCCCCATTTTGAGCTGGGGTCCAATGTGGAAATACCTTTGAATATAGAAGATAATAAGGCTTCACACCCAACAATTGAAGAGCTCCTAAATGGGTGCAAGTTTGGATGAGAGTCACTATCGTAAACCAATCAGGCACCACATCTTCCTTTCACATTTCATCAAAGAATCTTCTTTGATGCCCTGTACTAGAAGTTAGGCTAAGCCCTTCAAACCCCTTGCACCAGAGCTTTAGGAAGTGATAGGCACAAATCCGCCAATCCATTGTTTTTCTACAAAATTGCCACCAAATTATTGATGTCATGGCTACCAAACTTCGCTACTAAACTTATAGGACAACCATGAAACAAAATCCCCCAAAACCCTAGCAAATTCAATGGCATTTTAGTTTAGAAACCAAAGACTGAGAGAAAATGGCTCCAAAGCCCCTCGAACACTTGTGAAACCACATGGAATTTTGATGGCATATATTCCCCCCTCCCCTCCCCCCCCCCCCCTCCCCCCCTCTCTCTCTTTGGTTTATTTCCCACTCGATGTTGGTTTCCAATAATTGAATTGTATGGGGTGAGAGAAAAATACATTTGAATTTTTTTTATGGTAAGATACTTCCTCTTTTTTTAAGCTTTTCTTTGATTTTTCCCTCCACCACTTTGATTTGTGTTAAGATATTGAAGAGTCTTTATCTTTTTAAATAGGTATGAAGTTGTGAATTTGAAGAGAATTTTTTTATTTTTCTTGGAAAATAAGAAAAAAGATATTCTTTTGTAAAATAAGAAAATGGAAAAATAGATTAATTCGTCTTTTAAGATATTTTTAAGATTTATAATGCTTGTATGTTTTCTAGAATATTTTCACCTTTATTTTAAGTGAATAATATAATTTACATAATTCCTTTATGATTACATTTTCAAACATTCATTTCATTGAAGAGATTTTTAAACATGCACTTTTATATCAAATAAGAGTAACATGTAACAATAAATTTATAATTAATTTGTGATTAAGTTGGTTATAATTCTTTTTAACATGTATTCACAGATGTGGAAAAGTAACTCTTTAGTATTTTCACAGGGAAAATAAGGTTTAGCTAAACAATTTATTATTAATGTTGATGGGTATTTGGCTAGTTTTACATTATCAAATGGCTAGATCAAATCTGTTGAGTAAGGTGTGTCAGTCAACACTAACATGTTTATTGTGGATGCCATCCATTTGTCTCTAAATTTTAACACTGCATACAGATTTAGAGACCTCGTTTATCTCGGAATTCATCTGCAGTGTTAAAATTTAGTGAAATGTAACACTTCAATACCAAAATTGCAATGTTCCATTTCCTGAGTGACACAATTAAAAAAGACTAACATAAATGGCTAAATCATATACTTGTTGTAATTATTAGTTGGTCATATTTTTATTCTTGAACTATAGTAGTCATTTATGTCAATAATTTTTAATTTTGTCACTTATTATCTAGTCATATATTTTAGTCCTGGACTAAATTAGTCATTTAAGTTAGTCGTTTTTAGTTGGGTCACTTATTATCTAGTCCTTTATTTTATTCCTAGACTAAATTAGTCATTTATGTTAGTTGTTATTAGTTGGATCATTTAAAATTGTTTAATTTTAGAAGTAATTCACTTGAAATAGTTGGTGTGACTAACATTTTTATTTGTTTAGTTACTAATCGCTCATTTTGTACTAGTGTTAAACTTTTACTGGCATGTTAAAACCCTCATGGAGAGGGTTTTTAGTAATTGAGCTGATACATAGTAGAAGATTATTATTTGCATGGAATTTTTTTTGGATAAAATGGAAGATATAAATGGGAAAGTAAATTTGTTGATCAAGAACATTTTTGTCATTGACCCCTTATCATCCAACACTAGTGGAGATCCTTGGAACCCTGATCATATGCACACACCAATGACATGAGAGCACTCAAAGCTCAGGAATTGAGCAATATTTTTCCTTTTAACATGACGATGTCTAGTAGTCTATGTAGTTCTATTCTTATAGCTTTGTATCTATGTTTAATGTTATCGGATGAACAAATTAGGAATAGTAAAGGAAATATAAAAGTTTTGACCCGACGCTACTAGTTTAGTTTCCCCATTAGCAGATTAGGAGAGACTATCTCAATTTTAAAAACATTTATTATATATTTAATATTGTCAAATAAAACTATAATTTTGTGTATTTTCAAATATTTATTACATATATATAATCTATATTGTAATTTTGTGTTTCATGAAGTAATATAATTTCCTTGATCTGAATCAAAAGGAAATGGGTATAATTATCAATTTTATCACAGAATTGTAATTTTATTGAAAATATTAAATATATAATAAGGCTTTTGCAATTGAGATATTAAATATGTAGTAATGATATGTTTTTATATCACGAAACAAGGCCGCATAGATAGTGTTTCCTGCTTCTTGTTTTAATTATTGAAATTTGAAAGGTATGAACCAAGTCCCACATTTGAACAAGGGCCATAGATGCTACAGATGCTATATATGGTCGATTCACTTTGTAAAATATATCATGGTAGATTTCTGTGACTATCAATCATGTTCAAATGTAGACACATGTCATGAAAAAATTATGCTCTATGACTCATGACTCGACTCAATGATTATGCCATATTTTTCTTCAATGTTAGATAGTGAGAAATCTCATCCAAGTTTAAAATAAGAAGGTATAAATTAGCTACGCCAAAATGGGTGCATGGAAGTTGCACTTTATTTGATAAACTTCCTAGAATGATGCTAACAAAATTCAACCAGTCCATGGAAACTAAGTCTAGTTGTATATTAAGTCATCTTCATTATGTGATTATGTAGCCATTAAAGCAGAATAAGAAATATTTAACACTACACACTTGTTTACAAAATTCACCTTCCCAAGTAAGATGGCCTTTAATGGCTTCGAATGATTTCCATAACTTCGATTATATGGTTGTTAAATGAAATGAATATACTAATCCGCTGAGATCTCATATGCACAGGCTCTAGAGGAAAAGCAAAGTTGACCTAAACACCTATATTTTGCACGAAAATATCGGTGTGCTTTGTAGGGAGGATACAACTGTTATAGACATATTTGGGCACTGCAACCCCAATCACATATGTCCATAAACCAAGGGCTTCTAAGTCCCTAAAAGTGTTGTTTCATACCCTAAAGGAGCAAGGTCAGCTGATTACATCACCTCCTAGAAGTTTTCCATGAACATCTACTCAGAACTGGTCAAAGCAGGACCATACAAATCTGCCCAGTGCTAAAGGTGCGATGCATCTCGCTTGCCACATGCAAAAAGTGTGATGCATACTGGAAAGCCCTTTCATAGGGTGCGATGAGCGAGAGCAGACAAATGGCACAAGCACTTTGCTAGGTGGAAACCCAGAGAATCTTCTAGAAACTGCTCATTTGACACTTGCCTCTCTGAGTTCGCCCAGGGATGAGTAAGAGATCTAAAATCTCCATGTGGAACGAGGAACTATCGGAGCGATGACGCTAATCAAAATCCCAGAAGCTGACTCAACCCCCTGCAAATATCTATAAATGGATCCCTCATCCAAGAGATCCAAAGGTTGGAATTTGGTAATTTGCAAAGAGGTGCTACTGGTTTCTCTTTGAAGACATTGTTGGGTGATCTTGCTTTATGTGAGGTGAAGAGGGCTTTCAAGCTTAGAGGATGGCACTGGGTCAGACCAAGTGGTTGTAATTCTCTCTTTTGTGACTTTTACTAATAAAGCTATTTGAGTTTTCCTCCATATTCTTGTGTATCTCTGAATATTGTGTTGTTATATGCATTTGTATGGTCAATATATATCTGATCCTATATTGTTTACAGTGAAATATCTCTATGCTTTGATGGTATTATTCTACTGTGAATCTACAGGTGCTCTTTGAAGCTGGACAAGTAAGGAAGCAGTGGCGAGATTCTGTCAAAGGGGAAAGGGAACAAGAAAAGAGCCAAGCGGAAGACTGAGGTTGGTACTCTCTGCTTCTTTCCCATCCCTCTCTCATAAAGGAAAAACAAGTGACTTTAATCTGTTTGTTTATAAGATAGCTACTCGTCTTAGTGGGACTAGCAGCTCTGCATAGACACTAGATTTCCCGATAAGAAAATGGCGACTCCACTGGGGAGAGATTAGTTTGATTACTTGTCTCTATTTGTTTGATTCATAAACCACAGACGGAGCCTGAGGTTAAGCCAACTAGCCTTCGAACTGCATTTGCTATGCAAGTGAAAAGTAGATCAACGCTGCTTCAATCAATCTCTGGGTTTGTTTATGAGCTGAACAATTGACTTGCAAACATCCTAAGTGCCCTATAGGTAGCTTGAGTAACCTCATTAGATAAGCCCTATACTTTGCAGTTATTGACTATCATTTTCTCGGCCTAAATCCCTGGACTAAACTGTAAACTGTGATCAAAAACCAAGTTAAAGTCTTGTTCCCTGACCATCACACCCTCTCCTTTAGGAAATCTGGATGCATCGCACCTCCCGTGTGCAGTAGGTGGAATGCATCCCTGTTTCCCTGTGTTACAGGTGCGATGATCAGACAAGACTACATCTGCCTCCAGATTTTGCTTTTTTCTTCGTTTTCTTCAATTTTATTCAGGAGTTTTGCTGTCTGTGATCAGTAGACCACTGTTGAAACCCCCTTCTTTGAATCATCCAACATCTATTGTACAAAGAATTGTGAATGTTTTTATGTATTGTGCGCCATTTACAGTCCTCTTTTACAAAATAGTAGCTTGATTGAACTGTCATCTCTTGATCTGGAAGTGTCGCAAGTGTCGTTTTCAGTCAAGGAAAAGAATGCTTCTCTTTTTGATAGTTGATTACACTGTTACTCTTGTATTTGATTTGAATTTATAAGTATTCCAAGTGTCAAAAGCAGTTTTCAATTCAAAATCGTAAAGTGTCGTCTTGTCTCTTTTTCGTTTTTTGAAAAGAAAATCGTTAGTACTGTCACTTTGAAAGAAGAGATAATTCAGATTTGTATTTAGCTTTCTTTTTGTCATTCACACATTAAGAAAGAGGAAAAAAAATACATGCACGTGCATTTGCATTTAGACTGCTTGTTGATTTTGATTTAGGACAATGCACCTAGTGTGTGCTCTCTGCTCTATGTTGAAAAGATTTCATTTCTCTTTCCTTAGTAGCTAGGATTTTCATTGCAAAAAGAAGATTAAACAACTGTTTATCATCTTAGATTGCATTTTAGGAATTGTATATCTACATCACACGGTGAACCTAAAAGGCAACTTTCTTAAGAAAGATCAATTGTAAAATAAATTTAATGAACATAAAAACGCTTGGGAACCTAACACACAACATCTAGAAGTCTAGGCTAGAGACGTATTTCGGCATCGTAAAGCCTGGTAAATGTCTCTTTCATCGTAGGTTGGGTGATTCCTCCTCTTTGAGACGATAAGTGCCAGTACGGACTTGTGCTGCCACGTACCGTCGAGTATATATTGGGAGACCACAATAGGCTATATCCTTTATCCTTAGGAAGCCGTGTCTGCCGCCTTATCGATCACAATGCACTGAACACAGCATTCAGGAAGATTGACTACTGTACCGTAAAAAGTATTCTGCAGTTTTGCGATTGGTTTGGTAATCCCTCTGTCTAGATTTCCAGAGTAGTCTCTTTCGTTCCTTTTCAGACTCCTTAAAGGAAAAGGTCCATCTGAGCACTTGTCACTTCAAGCTCATTAAAAATTAAAGGGGACTAGAGTCATCTTTAGCTTTTTATCAACTCTTAAAAATTGAAAAAGCAAGTTGTGTCAAAGCGTCTAAAATTTATTTTAATCAGAATAACTTCATTGTTCCCTCGTTGGTCTTAGGTTGAGAAAATGGAGTCCACCAACCAAGGATTTCCCCTTGGGGGAAGTCCTAGTCCTTTCTCCTCTTGGGGAGATGTTGGTGCACCTCATATGGCCACATTGTCCCTTCCAAGACTGAAAATTGGCCTGCCGGTATGGTTTTTCTCGACCTCTGTCGTTCAAAGCACCGTAATTCCTAAACAATCGAATTAGCAACTAGATGATACCAGAGTTTCCCCCCAACCTTCTACTTCATTTGTCTCTCCCTCTCCTTCTTCCTCTTCGCTTGGTAAAGATAGTAAAACCAAAAACCAAGTAACTGAGAAGAAGAAGAAGGAGCCAATGGCAAAAAGGGGCAACCATGCATCGTTTGGTGAAAATCCACACACTGCACCTTCCAAACCTAAATCTCTATGTGTCATCTGGAAAGGAGACCACTATCACCGAGATTTTCCTTGCATCCCCCGTTTTCACAATCTGGTGTCGTCAACCTTTGACGATCATGTTGAAAGTACACCGTCAACTAGTGAAAGCGAAGTCATCGGAAAAAAAGGAAAATCTAAATTTCCTTGCACACTGTGTGAAGGCGATCATGCCCTCCACCGTTGTCCCTTCCTGGACGAAGCTAAAAGAGTCTTGGATAATCGTCCTGTATCACCACAGTGACTCCCTCTTGGGTACAAGAAACTCTTGCCGTATCCGTTGCTAGTTGAAAACTCGACTGGCCCACCATCGGAGTCTGTCGAAGCACCTATAATTGAAGATAGACCCTCTGAGTCCACATCAGACCAAAGTCAATAGGTCGAGATGGCATTCGACCCCATCTTGACTTCAGAATGTTTACCTTCAGATGGTACAGTCACCGAAGAGAATGAGAACGACACCATTCAAATTCTTTTCATAAACACAGACTTTGATGAACATGGAGGAAATCTTCCCACTCCTTTACCGCAGGAAGGAAATCTGTCGAAGTTGTATCCGGCCGTTTATTCGGTCCTGCCTCCAAGCAACCTAGTCGTTTCCTTCGATTGGAATCTACTAGGTAGACCCCGTTTACCATCTAATGTGCCATTTCGAATCATAGTGCAAACTTACAAAATGGTCATGATTGGTACCATTATAGATGAAGGGGCTTCTGTGAGTATCCTTTCCTCAATTGCTTGGAAAGTGCTTGGTTCGCCATCGCTTTTGCTTGAGATGCAATATCTGACAGGCTTCGATAAAGGAACCAGTCGGCCATTAGCGATCCTTCCAAATTTGCCTAAAACATTGGGAAGGAAAACCATTTATCTGAATGTAATGGTAGTCCAAGGACCTTTATATTACAATCTATTCCTTGGGCGTGACTACATTTATAGCATGGGAGCCATCGTCTCCTCAATCTTTCGAGTAATGTGTTTTCCGCATGAAGGCACAGTGGTCCAGCTCGTAGATCAGCTTTCATTCCCCGGTTCACACATAGCTAATAGTCAAATGCCATCCCTAACAAGTCTTTTTGCACAAGGAATATATCGTCAATCTCTAGTCCGTCCACCTGATGAGCGCGAGTGATTCGGTGGTTGTGACTGAAACCCAGGGGGCATGCACCCTGGCCTGCTTCGGCAGGAAAACTTCAGGTATAGGGTAGGTTTCCAGAGAGGATATATGACAGGTCTGACACACCCGTCCGTTTATGAAAATGGGATTAGACCGGAATAATATACCTCTGTTAAAAGGTAGGCCTTTCTCGATAGAACAAATGTTTTGTCTGAAAATTGAAGGGTAACCTGGAAAGGTAGGCCTTTCCCAATAAAACAAGTGTTTTTTTTGCAAATTAAGGGGTAACCTAGGGAAACTTTACTTCGCTATACCTAGGGGCATGCAAAGTTTTTGCGTGAAAGTGAAAAGCGACCACTTATTTTCTTAGTTTGTAGGTTCTTAACCCTTTAAACTTGTAGGATTGGTCGTTCCTAGCTTACATAATGAAAGGAGCCGGAGCATAATTTCAAATGGTGGAAGCTCCCTAAAAAATGAACCTATCGATGAGACATCCTTATTATACGACTCAGACGAGCAGTTTTACACAAAGTTCAAGCTTGTTAAAAATTAAACCTAGCAATGAGCATATGTTCCACTAGAGTTTAAGCTCATTAAAAAATGAACCCACCTCCTGTAAATAACCATTGTGAATGCATTATCTTTAGCTTTTGAGCCTTGGTCGTGTTCTTACCATCACCTCCACTCCGTTGTTGCTGATCATTCACCTCCATTTGATTGTTTACCCCTTTTGAGGAACAGATACAACGAGTGATCCTATTAGCCACCTTTTTACACTACCGTGATTGGAAAGTTCCAAATCTTACCTAGAACCAACTGCTATCTGAAAACATCACTCGTTCCTCAAAAAACGAGTCTCCTTTAAGCTCTTTTCATCTGACTCGTAAAATATGAAAAGATTGCTGAGAAATTGGCCTCTCCAGCTCATTAAAGTGATTAGAAGTGCCATCCCTCCTCTAGATTTTAATCTTTTTGGACCTGAGGGATTTTTACACAAAAAGATCGAGCGTTTGTCCTGTTCGACTCGTTAAAACTATTGAAAAGTCATCCCTTTCGCATTGTTTTATACTTTTTCGGACATAAGGGATTATGTTACGAAAAAGGAATATTGGAGTCTTCTTTCAATCTCTTTTTAGACTCTCTAAAATTGAAAAGAACCGAGTTATCCTTGTCGTTAAACTCGTTAAAACAATAGCGACAAACTTGTCCATTCAGACAAGAACGAGTTTCACTGTCGCTAGGCTCGTTAAAACATAGCGACGGGTTTGCCCGAAGGGAAAATTATAGAACAAGCATATGTTATCCTCCTCAAGCTTGACAAAAATAAATAGGTACTGATCAGAAATGACTGGGGAAAATTGGGAAGAAAACTTGAAGAAACTTTATTGGTACCAGGTCACTCTTGAACATGACACTTTCACTCCATCACCATGATTGAGTCGGGTTGGGTTATTCCGTTCACCCGTCATATCACCATTGGTCCACCATACCATCCACTTTTGGGGTTAACGCTGCCAATCCATTTGAGTGTCGCCGATATGTTCAAGAGAAGTCGCTCAGAGAATTCACCTACCCAGCTTGTGTCTCGTCTGCTACAATACCTTCATGCTTCATTCTTTCATGACTACCACCCTGAACCTTGTATCATCAGATCGTTTTCACCTCTACAAAATCATTTGCTCTGTTCCATGTCATAGATGTGGGATCCATTAATGCTCTCCTATGACGAGTCACTTCTTGTCGACATCAGCTCATTATCCAAGAAGCCGACCCAGGGACAAACCTTCTAGTACTTTAAAGCTTGCATGCCTCAATGGCATGTTTCTCACTTTCGACGACAGGTTTACACTAATGGCCTTCGAACGAAAGATTTTGCATGGTGTTCAACATCAACTCATGTATTTGCACCACGTGAATTGTACTCCAATACCTTGAGGGTCATCATCATTATCGGTGATTCCTCTCGCATTTGTTAACAACTTACATCATTGGCTGGTAATCAGGTGATGTCTTTCCATGTTCGACATTAGGACACCTATTCACATGGATCGACTTGTACTTCGGGCGAAGATTGAACGAGTTTTGAAGACCTCGGATCTAGTTTCATCCATCCGGGCTGCGATATGTTCAGGAAAACAAAGACATCAAATGTACATCATTGTTGCACAAATAATCATCCAAACTAAGGGATGATGGCTCTACCAGAATCATTAGTCTACACACAGACGATTGTCTACCCTATGTACATGAAAATGAATTTATCAAGTTGAGCATGGGAATGCCTGCCTCAGCCATAGCATGAAAATATTATGAAGATAATGTATTGTATTGTATCTTATTACAGGTCACCTAAGAGTGCGAAAAACCTCAGATCCTCACTATAAAGCATTTCACCCGACATCAAAGGATTTACGACCTCATGCTTTAGGGGGCAACTGTTATAGACATATTTGGGCACTGCAACCCCAATCACATATGTCCATAAACCAAGGGCTTCTAAGTCCCTAAAAGTGTTGATTCATACCCTAAAGGAGCAAGGTCAGCTGATCACATCACCTCCCAGAAGTATTGCATGAAAATATACTCAGAACTGGTCAAATTAGGACCATATAGACTGCCCGGTGCTAAAGGTGCGATGCATCTCACCTGCCACATGCAAAAAGTGTGATGCATACTGGAAAGCCCTTTCATAGGGTGCGATGATCGAGAGCAGACAAATGGCACAAGCAGTTTGCTAGGTGGAAACCCAGAGAATCTTCTAGAAATTGATCATTTGACACTTGCCTCTCTGAGTTCGCCCAGGGATGAGTAAGAGATCTAAAATATCCATGTGGAACCAGGAACTATCAGAGAGATGACACTAATCAAAATCCCAAAAGCTAACTCAACATCCTGCAAATATCTATAAATGGATCCCTCATCCAAGAGATCCAAAGGTTGGAATTTGGTAATTTTCAAAGAGGTGTTGCTCGTTTCTCTTTGAAGACATTATTGGGTGATCTTGCTTTGCGTGAGGTGAAGAGGGCTTTCAAGCTTAGAGGATGGCACTGGGTCAGACCAAGTGGTTGTAATTCTCTATTCTTTGACTTTTACTAATAAAGCTATTTGAGTTTTCCTCCATATTCTTGTGTATCTCTGAATATTGTGTTGTTATATGCATTTGTATGGTCAATATATATCTGATCCTATATTTTTTACAGTGAAAAATCTCTATGCTTTGATGGTATTATGCTGTTGTGAATCTATAGGTGCTCTTTGAAGCTGGACAAGTAAGGAAGCAGTGGCGAGATTCTGTCAAAGGGGAAAGGGAACAACCAAGGAGCCAAGCGGAAGACTGAGGTTGGTACTCTCTGCTTCTTTCCCATCTCTCTCTCGTAAAGGAAAAACAAGTGACTTTAATTTGTTTGTTTCTAAGATAGCTACCCGTATTATTGGGACTAGCAGCTCTGCATAGACACTAGATTTCCCAATAACAACAACATCTATGTGGAGGCATCATAATGTTGACTGAAACTCGCAAAAAACTTCCCCTCATTTTAAGGATGATACCCATGATAAAATATTATTTTCAAGGCTTAAATTCAATACAATAATATCCTCATTAAAATCTCAATCATGTTGTGATAAATTATCATGAATGAAGAGGATATCATTCAGGGATCTTGGACTGGGCCACAATAATTCTTAAGATGATTTTTTTTCCTCTTCTTGTTTATCATGAATTTCAATCCTTGGCCACCTTACATAATGAAACCTTGGAAATAGTAGCTTGTTCCTTTCGCTTAGTTAAAAAATAGTTAAATATTCTTGCACTCGATGTTTGTGTGTGTGTGTGTGATGTCATAATATTGATTGCACAATTCCTAAAGCTATGAATATTTTTCCTTAGATTTAATATAGTTAAATTAGGCTAGAATAATAAAGAAATAAACATTTCAACATTTAGTCATAGTGGTATCTTACGAGATTTGATCGAAGCTAAATTATGAAGCACTTCAACTTGTCATCAAGTTAGATTTTTTGGTTGAGAATTAATGCTATTATATGCGAATAATTTAAAAATATATCATGAATAAATTGAGAATAAACAATTAATTCTTGTTTGTTATTTTCCAATTTTTTATGACTTTAATGTGATGTTAAAACTTGTACCCTTAATTTTATAGATATGTTTTCTTTAAAATTATTATGGAAATTATTATTATCAAATTTATATGTTTATATTATGGTTGTTATTAGTTTAGTTTAATTACTTAATTACTATATATATATATATAGAGAGAGAGAGAGAGAGGAAAAAATTAGTATTGAATACGATTGGAGCCTAGGTAAATATTGATAAGAGCAATGAATAAGTGAATGCAATGAAATACACGATTAAGATGAAGAAAAGTACTCTTGTCAATATCAATGACAAGTGGTAGCATGATTGTGTCATAAATTGTGATAATATATAAAAAACATAATTTTTTTGTATAAAAATAGTGTTTAAATATAATATATTTCTAAATCTTAATTATCTAAACACAAATCACATATTATAATAATATAAACACTAGTACTTTATTATACAAATTATTGGTGCAAAAAAAAATACTAACTTTAAAAATTTACATATCCACATGAAAAATAACATGAGTAATTTTGAAAATTTTCATATCCACACATTATATATGGACCGAATGAAACTGTAATCATTAAATTACAGAGGATTAAGAAAATATTTCGGAAGGCTAAATTTGAAAAATATTTGGAGTTGGTATTTTTGTTATGGGTTAATATGTATGAGTAATTAAATTCCCCATTTATGGTTTTGTTTCTTTAATTTATTAGTAATAGAAAAAGCGGGGTCCAATTGATGAAACTCTATATCTTAAAAATTTTAAATGTTACAGTTTTAACTCTTTGTAACCTTATTATTTTATTTTATTGGGCTTTGATGATCTCAATATAGTAATATGTGAAATCCATATTATTTTTTTGATGATTTGATTTAAGACTCCAAAGGAAATCCATTCTGAGCCTTGAGACATTCAATTCGACCAGCCGTTTTCTAGTTGTCATCCGCTACCTCAGGTTCTTTGCTAAATGTTGAAAAAGGTTGTTGATAACCATCCAATGCATAAGACACTAAAATAAGTTATAAATAATAATCATATAGGTTATAAATAACAATCCTGCTCAAACGTTAAATGTAGATTTGTTTGTGTGGCGTGCAATGTCAGAAAGACTCCATGTGTCCTCCTCTTAAGTTTGCTAAAGAAATAGACATCAGATGTGAGATATTTATGATAAATATGCTACATATTTATCGTTTATAAAGGGATTTTTTTTCCTATAAATAAAAAATTAAAAAATTTCAAACGTTTAAGTAAACTTTTAAAATATTTAATATATTTCCTTTTGCTTCCCCTTGAGTATATATTTTCCTTACGCAATCAACTTAACCAGTTCATATTAACAGTGATATCAATAATTCGAAAGTGTGTTGTCACATCAAACTACACAGTTATTTTTATAAAGAAAGGCTTAAGTAGCTTAAAATAGTTACATGTTATTTAATACATATGGTTCCTAGTTCATGGTAGCTTATTTTTGTTCTCCTTAGAAGAAAAGAAGAATACAAAATCTATATCAACACATACACTAGTTACATGTTATTTAAGACATTTGGTTCCTCGTTCGTTCTGGGATTTGGCTTTGGGTTACATAGCTATAATATCTTTTATAAGATTTTTTCTTTGGTATCATCCAGTATCAACTTAGGTAGAAAAATGTGCACTTATACTTTCTCATAATATCATATAGAAAAGAATGCTAACATGACATGGATGACACTTATATGTTATTTAAGACATTTGGTTCCTCGTTCGTTCTGGGATTTGGCTTTGGGTTACATAGCTATAATACCTTTTATAAGATTTTTTCTTTGGTATCATCCGGTATCAACTTAGGTAGAAAAATGTGCACTTATACTTTCTCATAATATCATATAGAAAAGAATGCTAACATGACATGGATGACACTTATATGACATTGTAGGCCACAAAGAAAATCTGTGCAGGTACATCGTTCCATTTAAGGGTGTTGATGCTAGTCTCTAGGTCAATCTTAAGTAATGATCACCATATAGTTGCATTCTAAGTGTTGAGGAGGTAAACAAAGAGAAGGTTTGATATTTATAAATATTATTATTAATTGAAAATTTGTTTTCTTATTTAGATTTTATTAAAATAATAGATTAATATATAGAAATCCTAGATTTTGTTATTATATATTTATAATTAATATAAATTTAAATGTTATTTGTTTTTTTAATTATATTTGATAAAATACGTATTCAATTTGTTTTTTATTTTTAAAATAAAAAATTTCAAACATTTAACTAAACTTTTAAAATATTTAATATATTTCCTTTTGCTTCCCCTTGAGTAGTTCTTTGAGTAGATCTTTTCCTTGTGCAGTCAACTTCAGCAGTTCACATTAGTAGTGATATCAATAATTTGAAAGTGTGTTGTCACATCACACTACACACTTATTGTTATAACTAAAAGCTTAAGCAACTTCTTTTTGGTCTCAGAAGAAAAGAAGCAGACAAAAGCTATAGCAACACATAGACTAGTTACATGTTATTTAAGACATCCAGTTCCTCGTTCGTGGTAACTTATTTTTGTTCTCCTTAGAAGAAAAGAAGAATAAAAAAGCTATATCAACACATAGACCAGTTACATGTTATTTAAAATATTTGGTTCCTCGTTTGTTCTGGGATTTGGCTTTGGGTTACGTAGCTATAATCTCGCTATAGGATTTTTTCTTTGGTATCATCAGGTATCAACTTAGGTAGAAAAATGTGCACTTGCACTTTCTTGTAATCTCATATAGAGAAGAATGTTAACTTGGCATTGGTGACACTTGTATAAGATTGCAGCCCAAAAAAAAATATGTGCAGGTGCGTTTTTCCTTTTAACAGTGTTGGTGCTAGTCTCTAAGTCAATCTGAAGTATTGATCACCAAATAGCTGCAATATAGGTATTGAGGAGTAACAAAGGAGAATATTTGATATTTCTAAATATTATTCTTAATTGAAAAATTGTTTTCTTATTTAAATTTTATTAAAATAGATTAATATATAGAAATCCTAGATTTTGTTATTATATATTTATTAATTAATATAAATTTAAATGTTATATTTTTTTAATTATATTTGATAAAATACATACTTGATCATTTTATTTTTGGACTTATTTTTATTATATATTTATTAAATTTAAATATATAGACATAAATATTTAATTTTAATATCATATAAAAGATGTAATAATATTATAAATAAGAATTTCAAATTATTTATGATATTTGAGGGTGGTTAATACGATTAGAATTAAATTGAGTTTCATCCCTATATAACTTAACCCATCTTTATCGTAATTTAGTCAACATGTATTTCTATTTGCAAGCACATGATACTTTCACAACTATATGTGGAATAAATTTATCTAGTGCAACTTCCATGAACCTTCAAGCATGCTTATGGCCATGCATTGTACATTTCTAGGAGTAGAAGCTAAGTTAGAAATTCATGGAAATTTCTATAGATGGATTGCAGAGGGCAGTGAATTATCAAACGATGTTGCTACGAAATCTGATTCTTAAGCTTGGTTATCTTTCCTATAATTTTAATTCATGTGTTTAATCCTTCCTATAATTTTAATTCATGTGTTTAATCATAGTGATCTAACAAGAATAAACACCATTCGAAATTGTGCATTAAATAGATGGTTGTCTCATTCATGTGATAAAAATATGGAAGGAAAAAAATTTCATTTAGAAAGAAAATGAGTTCAAGATTTTGGTTTGAATATGGTACTTTCTCCCATAAATTTACTTGCACTGATACTAATAGTCACTGCCTTAGGTCGACTAACATGATACTAATTGGTGACAATCGATCTGTGTCAGAGAGTTAATAAAGAAATCCTGGTATTAGACTTCCACACAGTACATATTTTGAAAATTCTTTTGAAAAACATAGGTTCAATGTGCCAATGAAATAATGGTTTTACGTCAGTTATGATTGCATAATAAGACCGAGACAAAGTTAATCAATTAAATTGTAAATAAAAAAATATAAATATTTTTAAAATAAAGAAATTTCATTTTGTAAAATCAAACTGATATTGGCATTTAAATTTTTAGTCAAAGCTTGATTAATTGAAAATCAGCTCACTATCAAATGCATGTGTAATAACTTGACCCTCCCAGGAACAATAAGGAAATTATTTTATTATAACTTTCCATATTTTTATTATTTTATTTAAATGTAAATATTAGGGATATAATAAGTATATATAAAGTTATACGGAATGATAAAATTCGTAAAAAAATAATTATAATTTATAACTTCATAATTAATATGCTACATCCTATTTTGTTTTATGAAAATGTCTTTTTCCTTGTTTGATTGGATTTTTTAAGTTATTGATAGAGACAAAATTTATAAACAATTGAACAAGCAAACAAAATCACATAAGAAACGAAACAAAAAAAGTAATTTTTTTATTTGATTGGTCATCGAGAAAATTTTTGGTGCCCTTTAAAGCGGACAAAAAAGGGGATTGCATTAAGAAATGTGAGCCCACTCCAATCCTTTGGGAATGTCTTTTCTATTTTCCCGGGTTGGCGCTCTCTCCAAGTTAGGAAGTTCATAAAACTGTTCAATCATAAAAATATTTCTAAATGGAAATTTCAAACATGCTATTGCTTCAGTTATGGGAAATCTTAGAAAAAATATTGATAGCATAACACTACACTTTTATTCAAAAATGTTCACCTATAGCCTAGAAGATAATATTTTTCAGCTTCATTAAAACTAGCTCCTAATGTGAATGTAGCTCACTTAAGTTGAGAATTCCCATTTATAAAGAAACCTAAGGAACATTAATCAATTATGTTGAGCTCTAAGTTGGCTTGGTTTGAGCTATACCTTGAATTTTGATTGAATGTGGGTATTTATTGTGTTGGAATTGGTGAGATATCTTGTCTTATCGATGGGAACTCACAAGAACATGATGGCCTCAAAAGTAGAAATAGGGTCCTCGGGATCACACACCCACAAGAATTTGTGCATGTTCCCACAAATGCATGTGTAGTCTTGGGCTTCAAGGATCAACAAGATCCGAGTTTCCAATTAGGACACCAACTAGGGTGCTAACTTGTCACAACTTAATAATGTGCACATGTCCTTACGAATGTGAATTCACCCTAGGAACATGGATGTGTTCTTAAGAATGCACACATGTTTCTAGTGATATTTTTTATTTATGTACATATGGCCCCATTGTTTTACAATATTGGGACAACACAATGTGTTTTTTGGAGTTATTGAAGAATTTATTGATTCTCAAAGAACCTTGAGCACCAAATAAACACCATACCTCATCTTTGGAGTCCAAGTAAGCGTTCAAATGTTTTTTTTTCTTAATTTTTTTTGCTTATATTTTTTTAAGATTTGTTTTAAAGTTGGAAAAAGTAGCCAAAATAATACTCTAAACATAATAATTGTATTGATTTGTAGGGAGATTGGTTAATATGGAACCTAAATAGAACCCAAACCAAACATCGCTATCCCAAAATTTAGAACCAAAAAACTTGAAACATAAACCAAGAAATCCAAATTTGTGAAATTGATGCATCCTTGACTACATTGAGGTCATTGATATAAGATATATAGAAATCCAAAGAGACATCATGATTGTCTCTTGCAAGTTCATTAAATATAATTGTATCATCCATCTCCAATGCCCAAATCCAATTAGATTATATTTATGATTACAACACCTAAGTATACAAACACTATAGAATTGGTCTAAATAAAGGCCAAATCAGAGACCTCAACATTGCTAAAAATGATTTTTTGTCTTTATTTGTTGACCTAAGAAACAACCAACATTTACTAGCAAGAAAAAAGGCATTTTTATGGACTAACACAACTACCAACCATTTAAAGAAAATTAGATGGATAAGTGGTTTATAGTTGTTGATAAACATCCCTATAATAATAGCTAGGTACCTCAATATTTCTCCAGGATAGTATGGGTGGAGTTTCAACTCAGGATCCATGTCAACAAATTTGACATGAGATAATTATAAGTGTTGGGTTGTGTTATATTCTTTCCACAACTAGCTCACGTAGTTAACTGGGGGGTTTGAGGGGTGCAGGTAAACCCCACTTTATGGGGTCCGAGCGGACCCACCTATGATTCTGTGCATGATTTTTGCACATGTTTTTGGACGCGATGGTTTTTCGGTCCATGGTATTGGACACTTCGGCATGTATAAATATGTATTGTAACATTGAAAGGAAAATAATGAAAATCAAGCTGGTAGTCCCGGTTTTGGGATCCAGGGGAAAATCTCTATGTATATGTGTTTTATGTGTTATGCTCTCACATTGTTTATTTTCTGTGTTTTAGAATTTGTATGCAGGTAATTTCTATACGGGGTTAAAACCTACATTTGGTATCAGACCTATTTTGGCTTCAAGGGGATGCCTTTGTTGTTGAGGGCTCTCGCTCGAGCCGATGGTAGACCCTGTTCAGTGGGAGACCTGCGAGATCGATTCTATTGGTGAAAGAAGATGGCGAGCAGTGGAAAAATAGAGATCGAGAAATTTAATGGTCAAAGTTTTGAGTTGTGGAAACTCAAGATGGAGGATCTATTGGTGAATATAGATCAGTGGATCACGGTAAATCCAAGTACTAAACCAACGGGAGTGTCCGATGAAGAATGGAAGAAGTTGGATCGGAAGGCAAAGAGCACAATACGATTATGTGTCTCAGATTTAGTATTGCTGAATGTATAAGGGGAAGCTATGTCGAAGGCTTTGTGGGACAAGTTAGGGACTTTGTACCAATCTAAGTCTCTAGTGAATAAACTGTTCCTGCAGAAAAAGCTATATAGCCTGAGGATGAAAGATGGAGACTCAGTGATAGAACATCTGAACGCATTTAATACTGTGGTAAGTCAGTTATTATCTATTGATATTAAAATTTCAGATCAAGATAAGTGCATCAGTTTGTTGTGTTCTCTACCAGATTTGTGGGATAGTTTGGTTATTGCAATAGGTAGCAATGCAACTACCTTGCAGTTTGATGAAATAGTCTCAGCGTTGCTGATGGAGGAGATGAGACGGAAAAATATGGAGAGCCAGAATGGTGATGCCTTGTTTGTATGAGGACGGTCCCAGAACAGAAACAAAAATAAGTCATCGAGTGGGAGATCTAAATCTAAAGGGAGATCTAAATCTCCAGGAAAACATATAAAGGTGGTGTGCTGGAAATGCGGAAAGGAAGGGCACTACAAAAGGGACTGTAAATCTAAAGCTCCTGACAAAGGAAAGGGATCTGATGATGCTCCCTCTACAGAGGCGAAAACCACCTCAGATGAAGGTGGGGATGTGTACTTGGCTTCTTCAAGTACACATGTAGATCATGAGGCATGGTTGATTAACTCAGCTGCATCCTTTCACTTCACTCCCCATAGAGAGTGGTTCTGCGAGTATGAGAAATATGATGGTGGTGATGTCTTCTTTGGGGGTGATAGGAAGGCTAGAATCATTGGTCGTGGAAAAGTAAACTTGAAGTTGCAAGGTGGAAGGGTTAGAACACTTCCGGGTGTTCTGCATGTTCCTACATTAGCCAAAAACCTGATTTCTGTAAGCAAGCTGGATGATGCAGGTGTAAAAATAGTGTTTGAGAAGGATACCTACAAAATGGTTCAGGAAGCATTGGTATTTATGCAAGGAGTTCGAATTGGAACTCTGTACAAGCTACAAGGTAGCACTGTTATTGATGGGTGCAATAGTTCTGTGGTTCCTGAAAGTGGAGCAGAAAATCTAGTGGTCTTTAGAGAGAAGAGCATGCTGTGGATTCAAAGGCTTAGACATATTGGAGAGAAGGGCCTTCAAATACTTCATGGTAAAGGTATGGTAGAAGGTATGAGTAATAGCTCTCTGGATTTTGATTTCTGTGAAAATTGTGTGTATGGGAAGCAGAATTGGTTGAGTTTCCCCTCTAGTAGTAAGAGGGCGAAACAGATATTAGAGTTTGTGCACAGTGATGTGTTTGGACTTGTGAAGGTTCCATCACTAAGTAAGTATGTGTACTATGTATCATTTATAGATGACTTCTCAAGGAATACATGGATATATTTCCTTAAGAAGAAATCTGAAGTCTTTGACAAGTTTAAATAATTTAAGGCTCTCGTGGAAAATTAGATAGAGAAGAAGATAAAGGTGTTGAGGACAGATAATGGTGGAGAGTTTTGCAGCAAGGAATTTGAATAATTCTGTAAGAACTGTGGTATATCACGGCAAAAGGCTACTCCATATACACCTCTGCAAAATGGAGTTGTAGAAAGAATGAACAAGATGTTGATGGAAAGGGCAAGAATCATGCTCAATGGTGCCAGGTTAGGACAGGAATTCTAGGCAGAGGCGGTGGATATTGCATGTTACCTAGTCAATAGGTCACCTTCATCAGCGTTGGAGGATAAGACTCCTCAAGAGGTATGGATTGGTAAGAAAACCTCTCTTTCACATCTAAGGGTATTTGGATGTGATTCATATGTACATGTTCCAAAGGAGAAACGAACCAAGTTGGATAGTAAATCTGAAAAGTGCATCTTTATTGGGTATAAGGATGATTTAAAGGGTTATAATCTTTGGAACCCAGTATCAAGGTAGGATGTGTACAACCGAGATGTGGTGTTCAGAGAGGTAAAAGATGTTATTAAACATGAAATCCAACCAAAGGAACCTGAGAAGATAGAGTTTGAGCTAAAGGAGGAAGAATCAGACTCTACAGCAGAGGAGGAATAAGAAGATGAAGAGCCACAAACTCCGGCTATGAGAAGATCAGTTTGAGAAAGAAGGCAACCAGAAAGGTATAGTCCATCTGCTTTCTGTTCAAATTTTTCTTTGTTTGTTACTGATGATGATCCCAGAAATGTGAAGGAAGCAGTGGATTCAGAGGATGGAAAACTCTGGAAAGAGGCCATGGTTGATGAAATGGCATCTTTGCACAAAAATGAGGCTTGGGATCTGGTGGAGTTGTTGGCTGGAAGGAAACCCATTGGCATCAAATGGGTGTTAAAAAAGAAGACAAATACAGAAGGAAAAGTGGAGAAATACAAAGCTAGGTTGGTAGCAAACAGTTATTCCCAGGTGCCGAGAATTGATTTTGGTAATATTTCTTCTCCTGTTGCCAAGGTAACTTCTATTAGATTACTTTTATCTGTTGTTGCTGCTTTTGATTTTGAGGTAGAACAAATGGATGTGAGGACATCATTTCTTCACGGGGATCTGGAAGAGGATATCTACATGAAGCAACCTAAAGGCTTTGCGGTGAAGGGTAAGAAAGAACTGGTATGTAAGTTAAAGAAGTCTCTGTATGTGTTAAAATAGTCACCAAGGATGTGGTATCAGAAATTTGATACATTTATATGGTTACTTGGCTTCACTATAAGCAAAGTAGATCACTGTGTGTATTTTAAATTAATTGGTGACAATGTTATTTATTTGGTCTTGTATGTGGATGATATGTTGCTGGTTGGAAATGACAAAGAAATTATCCAGGATTTGAAGAGCCAATTGTCCTCCAAATTCGACATGAAAGATCTTGGTGCTGTAAACTATATTTTAGGCATGAAAATTAAAAGATATCAAGCAAAGAGGAAGCTCTCATTAAATTAGAGGAAGTATGTCGAAACAATACTACAGAGGTTTAGTATGTAGGATAGTAAACTAGTGAAGGTTCTTATTCCTGTAGGTGTGAGGTTATTTGTTGAGCAGTGTCCCAAGACACAAGAAGAGGAAGAGGACATGTCATGTGCTCCATATGCAAGTGCAGTCGATAGCCTGATGTATGCAATGGTCTATACTAGACTAGATATTGCACATGCAGTGGGAGTATTGAGCAGGTTTATGTCAAAACGAGGGAAGGAGAACTGGACAACAGTGAAGTGGGTTTTCAGGTATTTGCGTGGCACTAGTGATTATGGTTTCTGCTACCAAGGAAGACCAGGATTGGACAGAGTGTTGGATATTCATGGCTTTGTGGATGCACACTGGGCTGGAGATCTGGATCCAAGAAGATCTACAAGTGGGTATGTGTTTAACCTATTTGGAGGTGCAGTTAGTTGGATGAGTAAGAAACAATCTGTAGTGGCAAGTGTATAAACTATAGAGGCAGAATACATGGCAGCCAGTCATGCAAGCAAGGAAGCAGTTTGGTTGCAGAGATTGTGTTCAAGTATGGGGTTAGTACAGGGAGATATAAGGATAGATTGTGACAGCCAAAGTGCAATTTTCTTGGCAAAGAACCTTGCATATCATTCAAAGACAAAGCACATTGATGTTTTGTATCACTTTGTGAGTGATATATTAGAAGAAAAAAAGGTGTTGCTGGTAAAGGTGGACACTTTGAAGAATACTACAGATGCATTGACAAAATCTGTGAGCTCTGAGAAGTTCTCTTGGTGTAGAGAAACAATGGGTGTTGTAGGGCTGGATAAATGACTAATCTTTGATGTGGCCCCCTATGGAAAGAAAACAAAAAATGTGAGAATGTTCGGTTGTGTTATATTCTTTCCACAACTAGCTCACGTAGTTAATTGGGGGGTTTTAGGGGTGTAGGTAACCCCAGTTTATGGGGTTCAGGGCAGCACCCCGGAAAATTTTGGTTTTGACACTATGTTAGGTTGGGCGGACCCACCTATGGTTTTGTGCATTATTTTTGCACATGTTTTTGGACACGATGGTTTTCGGTCCATGGTTTTGGACGCGATGGTTTTTCGGTCCATGGTATTGGATGCTTCGGCATGTATAAATATGTATTGTAAAATTGAAATGAAAATAATGAAAAATCAAGTTGGTAGTCCGAGTTTTTGGATCCAGGGGAAAATCGTTGTGTATATGTGTTTTATGTGTTATGCTCTCGCATTGTTTATTTTCTGTGTTTTATAATTCGTATGCAGGTAATTTATGTACGGGGTTAAAACCTACACTAAGGGGTGGGTCATGGGTCTACATATGATAGAAAAAATTCTAGTTGTAATCCTACACTAGGTCCTCATCCACCTAGATGAAGGCCTAACCTGCCTTCCTAACATCCTCTAGTTACAGACATAATTATTAAGACCCGTATGGTGATAGCCACAATCAACCATGCACTCGTGAAACATGTTGAAGGAAATGTAACTAGGTTCGGTCTTCCTAAATGTATTTTTGATATTTTTACTTATTCAAGAAAAGAAATATTATTTTTATAATATATTTCAATGATTTTCTTGCTCATTGAAATAGGTCTAGGACTAGTTAGAGTGCTATAGGAGAGTCAAATAGTCAAAAGGAAATGTTGAAGGGCTTAGTGGCATGTTACACCTTGTAGATGTATGTATTATGGCCAAGAGAATACCTCCAAGAAAAGTCACAAGAATCATCCAAGCAATGACATCTTAAAAAGAAGAAATCTGAAGCATAAAATTCAAGTCGGCCTCAAGTTATCTAGTCAGCCCCAAGTCAACCTAAAAGAAGGAGAAGACACATATATATTAGGGTCATTCCACCACTCAAATAGAAAGCATGCATAGCTTTCAAATTAGAACAGAAACTAAGGAGGAAAATTGGTTGTCAAGTGACAAGAAAGGGAGCCTCTAGTGCAGCATATAAGGAGAAGTCTATGTTGAAGTTGAGAGGATTATTTTCTAGGGTAGCAAATAGTCACACATGCGAGAAACAAAGCCTCTTCCCATGGTCATTGTAGAAATATCATCACAGTCACATAACATCATTGGTCGGGAAATCTAAGCAGGCCTATATGGCCTCTCACTCAAGGCTGCGTAGAAGGATCCCTCTCAAGCGAAGAAGGAAGAGGTCTAAATCACAAAGAAGATAGTCATGGATGTGAAGGTAAAGAGGTTGTCCCTGCTGTCATAACATCCCTACCATTATAGTCATACAAGTTCATTGATTAGTGAAGAGGAGAAAGGAATCATCATAGGAAAAGTGTCTCATCAAAGGTATCTCATCTAGAGCATGTGTAGCAAAGCTTTCTAACAATTTGAAAGAAGAACGAACTATCGGAAGAAGGAGGACGAATTTCCAAGGAACAAAGTGCTAGAAGAAGGAAGCCTCTGTTCCTGGGAAAAAAGAATAGAAAGGAGAAAGGGCTTGACTTGTACTTGGAGAATATTCAAGTCAAGGGTCTAGGGTTTGGCATTGATCAATAGATGCTTCAATAAGAGAAATTCACTAAAGGGTTTTCCTCTCAAGAGAAGAGAGGTTTTGGCCCTGGCAGAGAGCCAACACCTTGTGTTCGTGTTTTCATGTTTTGGTAGAAGTTTGATGAAGTACACACATATGAACTTATAAGTAGAAGAAGAATAATAAGCTAATAAGGAAAAGTAAAAATACTACACAAATTGTTATCAAGTAACGAAGAATCAAACTACACTACTTTGCCCTAGATTCTTCAACATGGTATTAGAGCTAAGGTGACACATCAAGAAAAGGGCATCTCAAGAATACTCATCAAGGGAGAAGCATCTACAAAGTTGAAGCATCAGGCCTATAAATCTCAATCACTTCAAGTACACGAAGGGTATACAATCCATCATTCATCAAGGAGGTCTACAAAGTTAGAAGAAGAGCCTTACATAAAGGCACCTACAAATAAGATTAGGTTGAGGGAGAACCTACATCAAGCTACAAGTCTTCAAGAAAATCTCATCATCAATCAAGTCCACCTGGAGAAGACAACTTGAAGAACATCAAAATCCAAGGAAGGCAAGCCATCAAGCCCTCAAGGAGGAAGAAAATCCATCACATCTAAAAAATCTATCAAGTAAGTACATGTCCTATTCTAAATATACATCGATTTCTTTTTGCAAGGAAAGCAATAAATTGGTAGGTACCAATAACTTTGTTGCATGGAAGAAGAGGACTGATCTATTTCTCAAGGAGAATGAACTCCTAAAACTTGTCAAAGGGAATATCACTATCCCTGCTAAGGAAAAAAATCAAGCCTTATACAAGTACAAAAATGATGAGACAAGAGCTCAAAGGATTCTGATATAATTAATCAAAGACTCTCACATTCCCTATGTCTCAAAATTTGAGACATCAAAAGAAATTTATAATAACCTAGTAGAGCTATTCTCAGTATCCACAACCAGAGAAGTAATATATTTGAGGATTGAATTGTACAAAATGAAGATAAAAAAGGAAAGAATAGTTCCCTACTTCATGAAAATCTATGAGATTATAGATCAAATTCAAGAGCTTGGGGAATTCATGTCTGATAGAGAGATGACAACTGTAGTACTCAATTATCTACCTGAGGATTGGGGCAACTTTACATCAAGCATATACGCCAAGAAAGAAGAAACCACTCTGAGTGAAATTTGGTCTCTATGTAGGAAAAAGGAAACCAGACTTAAAGAAAAAGAAGATGTGGGATAAAATGAGCAAGAATTTTCTATCATGGCCAAGAGAAAGGGTAAATTTGGCAAATTTTGTCCACGAAGAAAAAACAACAAAGACATGTCAAAAATTCAATGTTTTAGATGTCAATAACATGGACAATACAAAAGGAATTGTCCTAAGCTTAAGAAGGACAACAACAACAAAATAAAGATGGAAGAAGATCACATGACTCAAGAGGTGAAAGAAGAAGAAAATAAGCAAAATAAGGAAAATCCTTCAAATCCATACTATGACTAGGTCAAACTCTTTTCTTCTTTCAAGATTTTGAGTAGGATAGGAGCATGTAGGAGTATAATAAAATTACATGGTTAGAAACATGCTATAGAATATATAAGCATGATGTACATAGAGTTCTAGATAGTCACACACATGTAGTATTTATGATAACAATAAAAATGCATGGGTCAAAAGATATTCTAGAGTATAGGAGCATGGTAAATATAGCTCAAGATATTTATATAGAAGGAGCATACCTAGTATAGGATCTCATCCATGATAAAACAAGATTGATCATGATTAAGAATCTTAGAAGACCTCTATCATCAAAGGAAAGGAAACACTTGCAAGGCAAGGGTCTTTAAGATCCTATGATGGAATGTTCAAAAGAAGGTTCATGAACCAAAGTAGATGTATCATTGGGAATCCCATTCATGGGATTCAAGAAAAGGATGATATGAAAGCAAGCTAAGATGAAGAAAGAAGGGCCTCACCAAGGACAACCAAATCAAGCAAAGATGATCAAAGGAGAATCAAGATGAGGTATGTATGCATCAAGGTTTAGTCATCTTATCATTTATATATTGTTGAGTCATTGGAATAGTTCTATAACATGTTCAAGTATGAAAGAATCTCTTTCACCAAGGACATGCTCGAAGGCATGTACTACAACGCAATGAAGCTAAATAAAAGGATATGCTCACATAAGGAGTATAATGTTGATGGCTAAGAATCAAGAAGAAATGCTGAAAAGTCCAAGAATAAAGAAAGGAAGAAATACTCTCACAAGAAGCATAAGTTGGCTGACCTATCTAGCTAAGAAAGAATCAAATGAAGAAAGAGATCAAGCATGTGAAGAACAACATGATCACCGAGAATCACTATCTGACGAAATAATTTGAAGATATCTCCCAAAACAAGGTTGGACAACTCTAAAAAAGAAAGAAAGGACCCTTGACACCTATGAAGGCCATGGAGATATTAAAAATGAGGATAACTGATTCTACTCTACGAAGATGTCATGATTAAGAAACCATCCAGGAAAATAAAAAGAACAGTTGAAGCAATATCAAGATGAAGTCATGATGGGATACTAGGTCAAATCATGTAAATAAGCAAAACGAAGCATCCATGAAAAGAGTATTTTGAAGCACAGACAAGATGACAAAGGAGTAGCCAAGATGACAAAGGAATAGCCAAGATGACAGGAAAACCTTATGAATGACAAGAAAGTCACATTCCACGAAGGAAACAATGACATGACAAACCAGGAAGGAAATTGATCAATGGATTGTGCGCTACCTAGAAGAAGTTCGAACAAAGACTTCTTGACATGAACAAAGGAAGGAGATCAAGCAGTTGAAGGAACCACGAAGGAGGAGTTTCTGATGAATGAAGGAGACCCTAGTCAAGAGGGAGATCTGAAAAATCCATAAACAAGATGGAGTTTCTAAACCACCCCTAATTACAAAGGAGTGATATTTGTGCTTTTCCATCTCATGGGTCATACACTAGATCGGGACTAACAACCATATGTCTAGATGAAGGCCATGAATGGAAATGTAGACACAATATAGACACAACATTCATGTCTTCAGTTGGCTAGAAAGAATGGGATGATTGGGTAATCATCTGGCATCTGATACACTTTAAGGATGTGTATGGAATCAAAGACAAGAGTAGGAAATGGGACTCATATTCTTTGAGGGTTAGGAACCCAACATAAGAATAGTCCTAGAAGGTTATACTCAGTTAACACCCGGGTGGGTATGTACCTTTAGAGACAATGATGAAGGTGTCTATAAATCATTAGTCTCGACATCATTGTAGCTCATGGTATCATAGAGAGATGGACTTGTTAGTCAAGGCCTTGCACTATGACAATGCTGATGGATATGATGCTATAAAAAATGGATCACAAATCTGGTTTCTCTTATGTGAATTCTTCAAATATTGATAATAGACAAACACTGTGCAATGTTGTATGAATACATCCCTATATAAGAGTGAGTGTTGAAGGAAATGTAAGTAGGCTTGGTCTTCATAAATGTACTTTTGATATTTTTACTTATTCAAGAAAATAAATATTATTTTTATAATATATGTCAATGAGTTTCTTTCTCATTGAAATAGGTCTAGCATTAGTTAAAGCACTATAGGTGAGTCAAATATTCAAAATGAAATTTTCAAGGCCTTAAGTGCATGTTACACCATGTATTTGTATGTATTATGGTCAAGAGAATACCTCCAAGGAAAGTCACAAGCATCCTCCAAGGAAAGTCACAAGCATCCTCCAAGCAACAACATCCTAAAAAGAAGAAATCTGAAGAATAAAAGTCAAGTTGGCCTCAAGTTATCTAGTCAGCCTCAAGTCAGCCTAATTGAAGGAGTAGACACCTATATATTAGTGTCATTACATCACTGAAATAGAACACATGCATAGCTCTGAAATTAGCACAGAAAACAAGGAAGAAAAAGGGTGATCAAGTGACAAGAAAGGGAGCCTCTAGTGCAGCGTACATGGAGGAGTCTAAGCCAAAGTTGGGACGATTGTTTTCTAGGGTAGAAAATAGTCACATGTGCGAGAAACAGAGCCTCTTATTGTGGTCATTGCATCACTATCATCACAATCACATAACATAATTGGTTAGGAAATCTAAGTAAGCCTATAAGGCCCCTCACTCAAGCATAGAAGGAGCCCTCTCAAGCGAAGAAGGAAGAGGTCTAAATCACAAAGAAAACAATCACATGTGAAAAGGTAAAGAGGTTGTCCCTATAGTCATAATAGCCCTTCCATTACAGTCATACAAGGTCATTGATTGGTGAAGAGAAGAAAGGAATCATCATAGGAAAAGGGTCTCCTCAAAGGTCTCTCCTCTATAGCAAGAGGTTTTGGCTATGGCAGAGAGCCAACATCTTGTGTTCCTGTTTTTATGTTTTGGTAGCAGTTTGATGAAGTACACACATATGCACTAAGAAGAAGAAGAAGAAGAAGAATCTAGTAAGGCAAAGTAAAAATAATCCACAAATTGTTATCAAGTAACGAAGAATCACACTATACTACTTTGTCCTAGATTCTTCAACACAACATAGACATTTGGTGGAATTTTCACACAAGGACATACTAATAGCTATTTTGGTGGGTGGGGTTGAAGCATTGGACTCTGCAGTGGGCTGACAAATAAAGGCCACATGGAGGATGACTTTATCCTCACAAATGTGTCCTTTGTGGGAAGACTTATTATTTTCATATAAAGAGTACCACACAATAGAGATTTATGGAGGTTATTATCTTAACCATGTTTATCATTTCTAATTCCTAATGTGCAACATCAAGAATGGTTTATTGTAGGTTTGTTACTACATATATGTATTCCACTAACTCAACATGATATTTCTATGAAATCTAAAGCACTCGAGACTACCATGAAGCTAGAGACATCCCCTGCAGATAGTGAAAGCAACGAAAGAATGGCTCAAGTGTAGTCATAGCTAGCAAAATTTACAATACAATTGTAGAACCTAGAAAAAGGCAAAGAGAAGCACAAAGAATTCTAGAGCACCATATGAAGACAATAGGGACAAGATAGGAACACGTGTCGAACTGTCACAACATACATGCCTATGAGAGTTATGAATCCATTGGTGCAAGATAGGGTATTATGGTGTGAGGTTTGTAGAGTTTGGGGACATCTACCACATATTGTTTGATGATGCAGAAGTATTAAAACTTAGTAATGATATTGTTTTATGACTGTTGCACGTTAGTTGGAAATGCAAAACATTAGACTTTTGAATTGATTAACCTTGGAACTGACCTTAAACCTTAAAATATTAATCTAGGCCTCAGACTTATGTCAGATGAGAAATCAACCTTTATACATTTGTTGAAGAAATATAATAATGTCTTCGCATGGAACTATGAAGATCTTAAAACGTATGACACTTCTATTATTCAACACACTATCCCCATGACGTCTGAAGAAAAACTTATTCAGTAGAAATTAAGAAAAATCCATCCTAATTTAGAAAATCAGATTAAGTCTGAATTGAACAAACTGCTGAAAGACAAGATTATTTTCCCTGTCAGACATTCCAGGTGGGTCTCCAATATTGTCCCAGTCAGAAAGAAGAATGACGATATTCGAATATGTATAGACTTCCAAAATCTTAGCAAAGCATGTCAAAAGGAGAAATTTCCATTGCCTCCTATGGAACTGATATTGCAATCAGTTGTAGGCTCATAACTTTTGTATTTCTTGGATCGATTCTCAAGTTATAATCAGATCCTAGTACATCTAGATGACCTGCTGAAAACTACATTCAGGACAAAATGGGGCACTTATGCTTATCAGAAGATGTCATTTGGACTAATTAATGCTGGTGCTACTTTCCAAAGAGTCTTGGACATAACCTTCAAAGGTTTAGTAAACAAATCAGTAGTAATATACTTAGACAATATAACTATATATTTCGAAAAGCGGAGTAATCATCTAAGAGATTTAAAACAAATCTTTGAGAGTTGTCAAAGGTATGGAATTTCTCTTAATCCTAAGAAATCTTTCTTCATGTTAAGTGAAGGAAAACTCATTGGATTCATTGTAATCAAGGTAGGGATTCACATTGACCTTGATAGAATAAGAGAAATATACGAAATTCCTTTACCTCATAACAAAAAATCAATGCAATCTTTCCTAGGTCAGATAAATTTTGTTAAAAAATTTGTCCTTGACTTCTCATGAATTGTTTTTCCTCTTCAATCTATGATAAAGAAAAAATATCTTTTTAAAAGGGGATACATAGAACATGAATCTTTTGATTTGATTAAACAAGCAATAATTAATGCTCCCTCTTTAGCAACTCGGAATTTTTCAAATCATTTCATTCTTTATACTTTCACTTTCGAGAAATCATATGTAGCCATATTGACAGAAGTCAATGAAGAAAAAGTTGAAGCCCCAATCTCTTTCTTTAACACTTCAGACCTTTTCTCCTCAAAACCCACACCAAAGTAATAGTGTCATTCTCAACAGTGAGAAATATGTTTATACAAAGGGATGTAGGTGAGAAGAGAGAAATTTGGGTGATAGATCTGCAAGAATATGACATTGAAATCGACCAGCAAAAATTGAAAAGTGTCAAGGTTTTTGCAAGATGTTAGTAGGAGCGTCTAATTTATCAACACTACAAGACTCAAGTGATGATGTACAAGTCTATGAGGTAAGCCTTAATGACACTTAGTCAATTTATGTTGATATCATATTTTACTTAAGAAATGGATATACCCCAACGTAATTAAATTATAATAAGAGAAGGGCCTTAAGGCTAAAATCTAGAAAATATCAAATCATCAATGATGTGTTTTTTAGAATAAATTGTGATTATGTTTTATTTAGATGTCTTGAAAAACCTGAGGAAGAAAAGGTGTTGCAGGAACTCCATGATGGACCAGCTAGTGGACATTTTGGAGGAGATACCACCACACATAAAATCCTGCATGCTGGCTATTACTCGCCAAAATTATTCAAGGATACACACAGTTTTATAAAGAGATGCAAAGTTTGTCAGAGAGCTATTGGGAGACGAAGAATACCTGCATTACCATTACAACCAGTCAATATTGAACAACCATTTGAGCAATGGGGATTGGACATAATAGGTGAGATCATTCCCCATTCTTCTAAACATCATAAACATATCCTTACAGCAACTGATTACTTTACAAAATGGGTGGATGCAATTCCACTCAAGGTAGCCAATTTTGAAAACATCATTGAATTCATTGATCAATTTATCATTACCAGCTTTGTTCTGCCATCTGCCATGATGTTTGATAATGCATTTTATTTTTCAGGCAATGCTATGACAAATTTTTTCTTTTAAAAGAGGTTTTAAGCTTAAATACTCTGCTAACTATTATCCACAGGGAAATGGGTTAGCTAAATCTACAAACAAAAATCTCAAAAGTATTATTAAATGAATTGTTGACCAAAATAGGAAGAACTAGCATAAGTCTTTAATATTTTCTCTATGGGCATATCGAATAACTCAGAAGGCATCCATTCGCACTTCTCCTTTTAATTTGGTCTATGGGAAAGAATTTTTCCTACCTACAAATGTATCTATTCCCTCTCTATCCCTAGTTCAGTTAATTGAAGAAACTCCTTCCTCTTCTATGCAATTTAGAGAGTTACAAATCCTTAAGCTCAAAGAGAACAATTTTCTTGATAACGAGGATTATATTTTTGTTGGTTGACTTAGCAATATCGTTACCCCATGGACAATAGTTAAATGAATTTTTCAATACAATTCCATTCTCTAATGAAAAATAATAAAGTTTAATCATGAGAAATGAGCTATAATAAAAAACAAGTGATGTAGGAATGTTGGATTTGGTGATGATATTTTGTTTGAGAAAATTGATGACCTCCTATTTATTCACTTGTTTGAGAGGATCTGCTTCTGTCCACAGAGTGAAATAGTTTGTAGAAATTTTAATATATTGGTCTTGCTTCGATGAGTGTGGAAATATTTCACTGATGGTATCCAATCCTCATTGTTGAAATTTCTATTCTACAACAATGGGATGCAATGGGGCAGCTAACTTTCTATCACAACTAGAACATTTATGACAAACTGGACACTTGTGGGCAGAAGAATCAACATGCTTGAAAGGTGTGGGTCACTGGTAACTGGCCCACATGACTTTGTGCACAATAGTGTCACCTTGGTAATGTCCACTAGTTGTTCATCGTGGAGGTCTCATAATACTCTATCTGAATCAAGTGCTGCTAGAAATTTGAGTACGACCCCAATATGTTGCTTCCTAAACAACACTCCATGTACCAATTGATATTATAAAGCTTTAAGTTGAACAACCCTATTTTGTCGTGCCGACAAGTGTGAGAAAATGGTACCATGCTCAATATATTGTAAAACATATTCTTACCAAGAGGTGGGTGTTTTAGTAGGGGTAGCTTGTTCGATATTGTACATCACAATTTCCTGCTTCCACCTATAAGACTCCTCTTATTTTGATTTAACTGCTTCTGCTGCAAGATGGCATAAAACATGGCCTTTTATCTTGTGACCTTTCTTGAATTCAAGATCATATTCTTGCAATATTTTCATCTAGTTAACTCTTAATGCACCTACATATTGTTGAACATGCACCAATATGGCCATTGGGTCAGGCACAAAGAGAATTACATGATTTTTTAGAAGGTATGGCCTAAAATGTTTCATCTCCTTGTACAATGCATAAGCTTGTTTACCAATGGCGAGATAATTTAACTCAGGTCCTTGCAAACCAACATTGATGAATGAAACGGGTGACTCATTACCTTGATCATCCTTTTCTATGAGAACAACCACAAGAGAAGTGTCAGAAACAAAGGTATACCATAGGAAATATTTACTGAAATATGGATTTTATAGTGTTAGAGCTTCAATAATTTCTTTCTTAATACGGGCAAATGAATCCTTTTCCATTTTATCCCACTTATACATTGCATCCTTCTTAATCATCTCTTGCAATGGTTTTACTATTTGTGCATAGTCTGAGATGAACTTACGAAGGAAATTGATTTTCCATAAGAAGGATTAAATAAATTTCTTGCTCACTGGAAATGGAATCTGCTTTAACCTACCATGGGTCCATTTTAATCCCACCCTTTACAGTAATATGGCCTAAGATGTTTCCCTTAGACACTCCAAAAATACTCTTCTTATGATTTAGATATATCCTATATTTGCAACATCACTCGAAAATTTACCTTAGATGATGCAAGTGATTAGATCTCTTCTTCGAAAACACTATCACATCATCTAAGTAAATGAAAATGCTTTGTCCAATCAAACCATGAAATTGTAATTTCCATAACTCACTGCAATGTATTCCCTACAATAATAATTCGAAAGGGCATTCTTTTAAAGGAAAACATACCCCACTTGGTCCTGAAAGTTGTTTTATGTTTGTCGGGTTCCACTACTAGAACCTGGTTATAGGAAAAAAAATTGTCTAGCAATGAGAAGACCTCAAACCCCGATACTTTTTAATGAATTTGTTCCATTGATGACATGGGATAGTTATCCTTGTATGAGGCCCAATTAAAATTGTGAAAATCAATGCACAAGCGTATTTTCTCAGGCTTCTTTCTTACCGGAACCATATTAGAGACCCATGTTGAATGAAAAACTTTAAATATGATCTAAGCATCCAACAATTTTATTAATTCTTTCTAAATGAGGGGTTCAAGCATGAGATGAAAATTTCTCAATTTTTGCTGAAATGACTTGACGCCTTATTTTATGGGAATCACATGTTGGATTATTTGTGTATCATAATTTTCCATATCCCTGTACATCCATGTGAAAAAACCTCGGTACTATTTAAAGAGGTGGATAAAATCTTTATGCTCTTGAGGTGAGAAACAAGTACCAAGATTTAAAAACTTCGAATCTTCTTTTCTACCAAGATTCACTTGTTTGTGCGAAAGCGTGGAGCTATGAGTTTTCACATATACTAGTCCCTTAAACCGATTTTCTAGGTCATACAAATTTTCTAATGATACCAAAACCTTGAGCATGAGGTTTCCTTTAACAACCTAGCAAAAACATTTTCTAATGTATGAGCAACAACATTATGAATTCAAGGAACATAAATAATGTTAAAAGCTTTGAAATGTAAATTTATATGCCATACCTCTTGTTGATAACTTCAAATATTAGGTGACACACATTGTGTCATATTTCATAACTGGCATGTAACAGTTTCTAAGTTACCTATTTCTTTGAGCGCTTAAATTTTGAGGTCGATCACTTTCGTTAGACCAAGCCTATGAGCGATTCATATTCAAAAACATTGTTAGTGCACTCAAGTTCCAAGCAACAAGAGATCATATGTTTGTTTTGTTACATGTCTATTAAAATGAAACCAACTTTAGAACCCTTCTGCTTCTGTGAAGCATCAAAATACATTGTCCAAATGTTAGCAATACTAGGGTTATGTCCTACACTAATACTATTTATATCTACCATACAAGAGTCATTTTCACCAGTTGGATTTCGAGGAAGGAGTTCCAACTATGTATTTGATGGGACATGTGAAGGATGTGCTAGATAACAACCATTATTTACTTCCAGAATACAATTTGAAAAAATGACATCTGCAAATGAAATTGGTTCGTTATGTCCTTGAAGTGGTGTCACGGTATATTTCATATAAGGCTCACTCTCTACATGAATCTGATTATTTATGCCCTTATACGGAAGCCATAAATGTGTCCACTCTATTGAGAAGTACTCGTTTAGCTTATCGGAGTAATATCTACTAAAAATTAAGCCATAGGTTTTGAGAATGTCCACAATAACAATGTTTATGCACTAGTGAACTGTAGGGTTTGAGAATGTCCACAATAACAATGTTTATGCACTAGTGAACTCTATGGTTTGATGACAAATGAATGATGACATCATTAAGTTCACTAATTTCCCAGACAAATGATATGTCCAACTATATGATTCGTGCATCAATCTTTTCCCATTTAGTGTTAATTTTCTTAGCAATATATAATCACATGACATTTGTAGATGCACCATAATAAAAATAACAAATATGGAAAATATAATTAAATATTTCAAACGTTAAGAGAAATGGGGAGTGGAGAGTGTTAGAACTAAAATTACAACATTAACTACATACTAGATAATGTCACAAGAGTTACTAGACACAACCTGAGAAGTAGAAACTTTCTTACCTACCAAAGAGTGTGATGAGAGTGCTTGGATAATCAGTTCTCGTTTTCCTATTATCTTCACAAGCTCCAATATTGAAATGTTGGCACACACTCTTTTGATGTCCTCAACAATGTTGTAGTCAATACTTTAATTATTAATAACTTGTGTTGACGTATCGGGTGGCATAGCCTTGTTTGAAGCTTTGGGAGTCTTGGACTTATTATTCTTGTTGGTGAAAGTGTTCTTAGAAGGTGGAGCACTTCCTGAATTATTCTACAAATTCTTAGATGAATTAGAAGGTGGTATAACCCTTCTCAACAATTGCTTCTTAAACTCCTACTCATAAATAGGTCCCTTACTCCTCAAATTATAATGTCGAGTTGGTTGTTTAGGAGGAGCTTCACTCACTGATTGTTCATCATCAGTTTTCCTATTAGAATTATATAACACCAAACATATTGATAGAGTGTCTAACACCTGAACTTTCATTGGTCATGATAGGTTCATTTAGTTCTTAACTTTGCACAGGATGTTCATTTGCTAAAAAAGTGTCTATGAGATTAGTCATCATAGTGCTCATATTATGATTCCACTGTGGGCATGTTTTCTCTAAATGTTTCTCCTCGTGGAAAGTAAAATCCATGGCCAATATTTTGATATTGAACACTGCGTTACAATCCTAAGTAGATTTATCTGATTTAGGGTTGTTGTTCTTTTTAAAGAAATACGACTTAAAGACTCGCTACCTGAGATTGGATGCCTCACTTGATCTCCTCTTTAATTGAAATACTTCATTTATGAGCAACTTAAAATACTTGGTCAAGCTTTCCATATCAAACTAATCCTTCTCTTTGGCGTTAGAGGATGAGGATTGAGTTTTCTTATTGGTTTATTTGGAGTCTTTAGAATAATCAATCAATGGCTCCAATTGAACATGAGTCCTTTTCAATAGAAAGAGCTTCTACAAAATTCAAGACCAAAGTATCCTTTGCATCTCTTTTGACAAACACAAATTTTATTTCGAAAGGCAACCATATAATAATCTTTCATGATAGAATCTTGGGGTTTCAGATATGTGGTGAAATTGTTCAATAAATGGGTAAATATTTAACTAAAATATTTTAATATTTCCTTATGTCCCATCTAAAACTACTGAGTTATTTTAACAACATGGCAGGAGTTTTATCTTCAACATTTTTTTCCAAAAATAACATCTTAAACTCCCTCCAACTATGGATTTAATTGGCTAGAAGACTATGATACCATAATGATGCTCTACCTTCTAGAGTGTACATAAAATTTCTACAAGCAATGTCATCAAAACATACCTCAAGAATTCACAAATGCATGTAGAAATCACCAATATGGTCTTCGACCTTTGTCTTGTTATTAGGATCAAACTTTGATTTCAAATCTTCTAGGTTTTTTGGGATATTGTGAATATTAATCAAAAGAATGTGTGGTCCTTGTACCATCCAATCAAGATCTTGGTCATCCATGTTTTCACCTTCTTGTTCTTCCCCACACTCTAAATTGGAATATCCTTGTCCTTCACCATTCAAGTATTTTTTATAATAAGGTAGCTCTTATTCCCTTGATTTTTCTTCATTACAAGAAGGAAAATCTCCCTCATCACCTTCTACACCTTCCTCAATATGTGGAAGTCCCCCTTGTTGAACTATCTCTTCAGGAGAATCTACTAACTCCTCAAGGGTGGAAAAAACCAAAACTTCTATTGATGAAAAAAATACACTAATATGAGTTGTTTATTTCTTTCTAGGAGTATGAGGAATACTATGAGCTACTTGAAGCAACCCAAGAGCTCTCACAAACTGATGAGTAATAGGCTGAAGTGTCTGAAGTTGATTGTAGGTAACATCAAAATTTTGTTCCACAGTAGGATTAAAAGACCCCTCTACCTTAGGAGTATAAGTCAAAATAGAGCCTAGTGCATTACTACCTTACAAGGAAGACGATGTTTTCGAATGAGGTGAATTGTCAACCATAAAATGTCGGTTTCCCACCTTCTAGAGCTACAATGTTGAGGGTGTTGGAACTAGCCAACATGCAAGGGGTTATCCTCGACGTGAAGTCCCAATTAGACCTCACACCATTTAGTATGGGAGCCCTTCTAGAAATATGGCTTGACTTCCATTATTCTTTAATATTTTCCTTAGCTGTAATGGTTAGCACAAGAGAGAAATGTACATGTACTTTAGAATGAACAAGTGAGTATGCCTTGTGAAATGTTCAATTGTAAAATGTATCGAGTTTCTTTCACTGAAAGGAGAAGAATGTGGGTCCTGTTGTGGTAAAAACACAACACCCCATTTTTGACTTGCTCAACTCAAATAATGGGGACCCTTTCTATAAAAATTTTGGCTAAACACTTTTTTGGATTTTTATTTAGTTAATTGCCCTACGCTTTTGTTAATTTTACATTTTCTTTGGATTCTTGTTTTGATTGCTTTGTTAGAATCGATTTTTTATAAGCTTCCCATTGACGCTTGTTTCGCCTCATTTGGTCCACTGGTTTGAAAATGGCACTCCTTTGAAGTCTCATCATTTATCTAGCCTGGGTTAAAAATGCATAAAATGTACAATATTGCATTTTGTAAATAAATTAGTTCAATAAGGCATTCATTTTAAATACTAACCCGTAGCGAGTTTTTTACTAACATTTTTCATTTTTAGTTATGCGGCCAAATCATTAAGTATCGAGATTTAAGAAATTTACTCCAATTTCTTAATCAATTATTAATCTCGAAAACCCAAAATTTTCGAAGTGGCTGTAGTTATTTTTATTTTTACTTTTATTAAGAATGGCTGTAGTTTATAAAATGACCCTCCTAAAATAAAATCAAAATCAAAATTGATTGTTAATATTAAATCTTAGATTAATTTAATTAATTATTATTTAAAATATAATTAATTTAATTAAACTAAAATTTAATATATAAAATATATATATATATATATATATATATATATCGCATCGGGAGTTTCATATATAACAAATTTAAAAACCCCGATACAACACCATACCCCCGATGCGATATCGGGTCGGAAGTTTTATTCGCGACAAATTTTAAAAACCCCCGATAAGCCCATTAGCCATCCCCCCGATGCGAATTGCCGATGGCTTCATAACTCAATGGTAACTTAGGCTTATACTCCATTTGTTTTTTGGTCAACTCACTCATACGTATGAGTGGAGTTAATGAAAAGAAGGTTGGTATATTAGTTTAGTTATAATATAACATATTAAAATAGTTATTTAATATTTTAAATTAGTTAATATATATTATTTAATTAATGAATTTTAAATTAATCAGATTAATTAATTTATAATATTTAATTAATTTGATTGATTTAAATTTAAACATCATTTAGATTAATATTAATTAGTTTTTTAATTAGATTAAATTTGTTTATAAATAATTAATTACATATTAGTTAGTTAGATTAATATTAATTAATAATTAGTTTAATTTATCATTAAAAATTAATTTAGAATTAATTAGAATTCTAATTTAGGATTTAATTTTTAATGAGAATTTTGATTTTTTTAGCCTAGCAACAGAATTTCCAGATTCATGCCAGATTTGACTCATCAATTTTGGAAGCTCATAGAATGAGTTTTACTTGGCCAAATGAGGCCCAGAACGGCTCATTGGAAAGACAAAATCAAGGAGAATGTTTCTGAGGAGATTTTATTGACAGATTTGGTCATTTATTGTGTCAAAAATCAGGCAGAAGATCAAGCTCCGAATTTTGAAAACAAAATCAATTTTCTGAGTTATTTTCTTCATTTTCATTTGTCCAAAACCTCTTCTAATTGCAGATCCATTGGTTAATCATATCTCTGGCCAATTAAACCATCGCAGACATCAAGAGAAAGTTTATATTTTATTTTCAATTATTTATTTAAATAGAATTTGATTGGATTTGATTTAAATGCCAGCAATGCCATGATTGATTTTATTGTTGCATTTTAATTTATTTTGATTTCTTTTTGCAGGAAAACAGTGGAAAGAATATGGAGAAAAAGATCTCAATCAATGAGAAGGCTCCAGCAATTGAAGATCAGGATTTTTGAGCAAATAAAATTGGATTTAACAGATTTCTCTTCAACAAACTCTTCTCTCAAGAATTCCTTCACCAATAGTATAAGTAATAGATTGCAAAATGGAATAAGGGGTTGCTCTCCTCTGCAATGCTAGACTTCTAAAAGCACTACTGTAATAGGAATTTAGAGTTGTAGGAGAGAGGAGAGAAAATTTCAGATCTGGGGATTATTGAGGATTTTTCCTTTGTATCTTGAATTATGTATGAGGGGCAGAGTTTTCACTATTGTGGCTTTAGCTTTGAAGGCAGAAGTTCAAGCAATGTAAAGGACTATTGGAGACCAAGATCAGAGAAATGGATGCAATAAATTGGTATTTTTTAATACTACTGTTTCAAATATCAATTTCATTTTTATGGTAATAGGAATGTCTCATTTTATTCATGTTTGTGCACTATTGTCAATATGGGTAATTTGTCTCAATCTTGTTATTAGATATCTCTGTTCTTATGGATTAAAATCTGATTTCTGAGTAACTATTTACTCAGAAATCTGTCTTATAAAACTGATTTATTGAATGGTAATGTGTTGTGAACTATTTCCACATATCATTATTCAATTATTGGATTTACTGATTTGATAATTAATATCATTTTTATGAACTACTTCTTGAATGTTGTTGGTTTATTATTTCAGTTAAGAGGTCTCAATGGGATGTGTTTTGGTAACTATAATATCAGTTAATTGAACTACTTCATTAACTTGATATTCATTATAAACAAGACATATTTAAAATCTCAATACTTTAATTATCTTGCTCTTAGTTGGGTTAGATCTATATCTGCCTAATTAAAATAGGATTTAGATTAGTTTATTTTTCTTGCATCATAGAATAAGCTTGCATTTAGAGTAAATTCTACATTCTTTTAAGTCCTCTCCTCAAAGAGGCAAAACTTTAGTTGTGGCTTGGCTGAACCCAAATCAGCTTAAGGGTCATTCTCTTGCCTGATCAGCAAGAAGAAGTGATCTGATATCCCTGTCTATTGGTATGTAAAGATACATCATAAACCAATAGCAATAGGGAAAAGGTAACTGGACCTAGTTGAACCAGTCGGAGCCACCACACCAAACGGAAAAGGAGCTGCTTTTAAGGTCCGGACCGGGTGGTTATCCCCCAATGTTGTTGCAGCGATTTTCGAGGCATCAACAGGTCCTCAAAAGAAAAGTAATAGTACTAATCTAATAAAGATACATGAGAATATATATGAAAGGATAATTAATCAAATATATAAATATGCCAACATAGAAGTAACGATCATTAAAACAAATACAACACACATTCAATGATATAATCACCAAAGTTATCGAAATAGTTCAATTTCTTTTATACAAAATAAAAAAAACATACACTGCAAATGTTCAAAGAGTATTCTTACAAATTTACGATATACGCATGAAAGTGTGTCATCTCAATGAGCTTTAAGTAAGTGAAAGTTCTAAGATACACCAATACAATGAACATCACTAGTTCTAATAGTGGAGCGTTAGAGATATCGCTTGCTCTCCAAAAACATTATATTCCTCTCTAATGCCTAGTAGGAGAAGCCAAGGTGAAAAGGCCTTTGCTTGATCCATGAGGGTATATATATAACAACTAAGGTGACTCTTCACCTCCATTATGACTCTTGAACTCCCCTCATGACTCTTGAGCTTCCATATGAATTTTAAAATTCCAATGAAACTCTTTAACTTCTACATGACTTTTCACATTCTATAGGTGACTCTTCGACTTCCAATTTACTTTACATCTATCATTTGATTGAAAATATTGAAAATACCATAATTACATCCAAAAATGATGTGACAATGATGACTCATATGAACCTTGAAGTGACACCTTGACAAGAAATGACTTAACACCGATGACATGGACTTGATGGTGAACTGGCAATGTCAATCTTCTCTTCCTGTTGTTATCTGTGTGTCTTATTGAAAGATGGTGCATGATCTTCCTCTTCCTCCCTCATAAGGCTTGAAGATAGGGAGCCTTCACTATGATCTTTATCTTCCAACTTATATCGCATGCTAATGTCCGCTTACCTTCTTGTCAATGATCATCTTGTTCCCACAACAACATAAGTGTCTTCTTATGTAGTCTCCTTCTCCTTCTCTTTGATTATCATCCTTTCATGGTAAGATATAGTACCTAGAGTTGAAAATCACTCATGACAAGATGAAATAGGTTTGAAAATATCTTGATCTAGGTTATTTCATGAAAATCGTTAATTGAGCTAGAACTATGTACTAGACAAGGAGGAAGGCTCATATATTGTGGAATGTGTAGTTATAGAGGCCGATAGTGAGGGATGGATTCTTATGACTGAACAAAGCACACTAATGGATGCCTAAGAGATAGGACTACACAATTGAGGGTCACAATGAGGTAGGTTTTCCCACTGTAACTAGACAATGCATAATTTAGGAGAGAGAAAGGGCCAGTGGATTGTGTGGTTGGATAGTTTAGGGATATAGGGAGACAAATTTTAATTGCAACTACACAGTGCACAAAAGGAGACTGGCTGGGAGGGAGGATTTTGCAGTTTTGAAGGTCAAAATGCAGTGCTTGGGTATTGTGATTGTGCAATGTGCAGTCGTTGGGGCAGTGCTTTTGCATTGCATAGTTCTATGAGATAGGGATGTATGCTTGAGGATTTCAACTAAGTAATGCATAGTTCATAGGGGTAGAGTGAGCTCGGGTTGGTTAGGCATAGTATATTTCTCAATTTTACTAAGTGTGATATCATTGAGGAAGATATGGAACCAAGGTTGGACATGAATATGATGACACATTTAAAACAATCGGCGACAAAACATTGAATACTCATCACTCAAAATCAACGTGATCTCATTAATGTGATGGAAAAACAAAATTATCCTCCAAGTGCGAAACCTACGATACACTTTGCGACGATAGTGACAAACGATTCTAATACATGCTTGTATGATATATAGGACCCATTGACACCAAATTTTCCTTTTGAAATGAACCCAAAACTAATCTTTCACAACGCGTGACACTTCCCATGCCAAATGACAAAACTTTGGTTTTCTTGAGAAAGGGACTAGAAAACTTAGAGGATATACATGAAATGTATCTTACAACTATAAATGATCGTTTGCAGGGTCAAATTAGTTTTCAGAATTTGGAAATAAGCCAAAATTTTGGAGGGTGTTGTAGCAGTGACAATAGTGGGGACTGGGACTTTATCATCCAACCATCGTGTCTTCTTGGAGCAAAGATTTGGTGGTGTTGGATCCAAGGAGGAGAGGATCTATGGGAAAGAATATGGAAACAAAAGCATGCCCCTCACACAACCTAACATAAATTAATATGTGAAAATATTCCTTCACTAGTTTCATTAATCTAGACACCAACAAAAGAAGGGATCAATTTGATTCAAAAACATTATTTATGGGAATTCTAAAATGTTTCCATGGTAACGTTCTGGGGTGATTCATGGTAGTAGCTACCGAAATTGGAAGGGAGAAATGAATTGGATTGGTTAATATACTAGATGATAGATCGAGAAATAATATGAGTAGCCAAGTTATGGAAAGTGGGGGATAAGAACCAATAATGACAGCCATGTTTACCCCTTGAAAATTTCCTACCTCATCTTGATCTTGAAATATGGTAGGAATTTGGGAGGGATCTTCAAAAAAAATATATACGACTCTCTAATTAGGAAGACAAGATTTAATGTGGCGATGAATCAAAATAATTTTTTCTAGAAGGGAAGCCCATCACTTGAAGGTCAACCATTACGATCTACAAGTAGAATATATTTGGATAAAAATACAGAAACAAAATGTTTGGCCTAAAATTTTTATTTTTTTTATGGTTCCTATTCCAAAGAAAACCATTAACTTGGGAAAATATTAAAAAAAATTACCAATGCCCTTCTAGATGTGTTCTTTGTTTGCTTCATTCAATAAATTTAGAAAATTTGTGCAACAAATATATTTTTTCTAGAGGTATATGGTCTTGTTTAGCGAAATTCTTCAGGAAATCAAATCGAGATCTAATCAATATTCTAAATACGCTGGCCAATTGGAGTTCTAAGGCTTTATCAAACCTTGTGTTAAATCACATTTGGACTATGGAATCAAGTTTTCTTGTATGGGGAAAATTTAAAGAATGAAACTAGAGAATCTTTAATGGCACATCTATAACTGCAAATCATATCTAGAACTCTCTCATCAGCTAGACTAAATAATCCATCCTTGCTCTTCGATGGTCTACTTGAGATCAACAAGTATAAAGTAGTGATTCGACGCTCTTATTATACTTGTTTCACTCCAAACCCTTAGTTTTTATCTCCACTCCTCCCCGATTAATACCTTTCTCAAGCCCAAAAAATCAACCCTCCCTTCCTAACTCTTTAATTAAATTGGATTTTTATGGGGCTTCAAAGGGAGATCCAAGTTTATCTAGTTTAGGAGGTGTTATTAGATATTGCACAAGTATGCCACTCCAAATATATTCAAGAAATATGGGTTTAAGCACCAATTATGCAAAAAAATTGATGGCATGTAGCACAGGTATGGAGCATGCTCATGCTTTAGTATCCACAAGGATTCTTCGAGTTGGTGCCTAGAATTAATTTTAATTTAGGCTTCTTATCTTATCCTTAAGATCCCAACACTTATCCCACTTCATATTCCTAGAAAGAGAAACAAAGTTACTAACCTACCAGAAAGTCATGTATTCCAAAGGGAAATCTTCCTCCATTTCTATCATTTGGAATATAATTCCTAAATATCAGTTAAGAGATGCATGTTGGTTGTTATCAGGGAAGGATGGTTTATCCTTGGATGGGGTGTTGTTTAAGACAAATTATATGGGGGCAGTAGAGTTCCACTACACCACTTGGCTAAAGATCATGGGGATGGGGAAGCCCACTCCCAAGATGAATTAAATGGAAAATTAAATTCTAGGAAAATCATAAATGAGACATAATGTGACTGAATTTTCTAGTGCATATTAGAGGTTGTGGGAATTTGATATATTTTTCAAGCTTGTAACTTATGTGGAATTGGTCATTTTGAATACCCCCCCTCCCCCTGGCATTTTCTATGCAAATAAATGGTGTCAGTAGTTTGGTTCACAATGGTTTGCAAAGTTTGGAACTGAAAGTGAAGGCCAAAAATGAAGGTTTTTTTTGTTAGTTGAATTGGAATGGCTATGTTTTGGGTCTTGACCATATCTATAAATGGACTAACAATGGATTTTCAAGCCTAAAGATTTGAATTCCACTCTAATTTATTTGGTAAAGAATAAGTGGGAGGGTAAATCTCTAATACCTATTGTAACATACCCTGTTACCACTCATATTCCACCCTAGGGGTATAAGGACGAATTTACTACCATTGACCCAACCTCCAATGTCCGGTTATGGAAATGGTTTCATAAAATTTCATCATTTTTTGATCTCTTTAAAACTCGAAATAAAAAACAACTTAGTGTTTGTATAATTCATACACATTTGGCAATACAAATGTTTTCTCAATCCAACTCATTAATAAAAAATTATGGCCATTTAAATATTGTCCTGCTAGTCTTGGCCATGTCATCCCGACCCACCATATGGCAACCACATGGCCATCTAAGTAATTTACTTGTCACTTCCCAAGGAGCCCATGTGGATTTTTTTTTCAACAACAACAACCATGGCCTATGCCACCTTATTATACATGAGCCCCCATTCCTGGTGTGCAACATATATACATATATGTTTATATAACCATGCAACCCCACCCTTGGATATCAACGACCAAAACTTAATGGAAGTAACCGATGATCGTGAACAACTAGGATCCATAGTGCCATGTTGTAGCTCTTCCTCCCACATTTACTCATTTTTACAATCTCTCCACAGTAAACATGAGTTGAGTGTCACTATGATATGACCCGACCTCCAAGTTCCAGTTATGGAAGTGGGGCTAATTATCGAGAATCAAGTTGACATCCCTCATAGCCTACAATCTACTCAAGATATAGACAGCCAACCGAGGTTGTAAATCCCTAAGATGGAACCCATTTTCACTGACCTAACACCCCAACCACACCCATAACACGACATCCATGTGGTCAGAAGGCTATAACCACACCCATAAGCATGTCTCTGTGTGGTTATGACCCCAAATCCTTTGTTATGTGCCAACGGTTGCGAGATTTGTGCCACTTTTTCAGCGATGGCCTTCAGGCCACTACCGAAAAGTGCTCAAAACTTTTCAGAAAGATTTCTCAGATTATAACAATTATGAAAAATAAAAACTGAAACCAGATATTGACGTACACATGCTAGTACATGATAGACATTTCGTCAAGCATATGGTAAACAGAGAATCTACAAGTCATGAATGCATATCTTACCATAAATATCTGAACTTCATCTGAGAATTGCCAAGAAGGATTTATGCCCTCTCAAGGTATTTGGAACAACACTTTTTATCCCATGCATTATTAAACATTCAATAGCTTATCAAATCATGAACAAGAGCCATAGCCAGTGTGCTTCATAGAACCATACCTATAGCCAACATATGACCACAAAAGAAACCATGACAAATCAACCATAAGATAAACATAATAATTTTAACAAGTGCTCATAGATCATAACAGGAAAATAACTCATATTAACATATTGAAATGCCAACCAAGTTAGGGACTTCCACATACCACCCAACCATAGATTGGGCTAAACCAAATCTCTCTTTCAACCAATCACCCCCGCACCATATTCCAAGATGTGGGATAATATGGGTTAAACCAAGATATAACCAACTAGGGATTCTATAGGCCAAACAACCTCAACCCTCAATCATAGTGATTTCATCTAACCGGCCCATAAATCACTAGTATAAATCAGATTAGTTTCTACCCGAGCTATCCCAGGCTCTAGGGATTCTATCTCAACCCACAACCTAAAGGGGACCAAGTTGTTATAGGGCTTTGAAGAACTACCATCTCAACCCACAACCTCGAGGGACCCGAGCTATTCCAAGGCTCCAGAGATTCTACCCAAATCCATAACAATAGGGAACCTAAGAACCAATGAAAATCCAAAGAGGGGAACCCACTACATCATGGTTATCTAGGAAATGGCAAGGTAAGACTGAAACCACTATCAATCCAAGAAAATCGCCATGCTAATGACAAAACATAACCAGGAAATCATACATGCAACCAATAAGGAAATCACACATGAAACATTTTACCTAAAATGTACCCATGTTATAGCTATTGATCTAATCTTCTCTTCCGCTGTACACCAATTTCTTGCTTGTCCTTTTCTTTATTGCTTCATGTCCAAGTGAATGCTAGAATGCTTGAATAATGATCTAAGTGTGCAAGCTTGTATGACAGAATGAATAAGATTTGAACCAAAAAATGTCAAAAATATAGCACTTATTTCTTTGATTCCTTTTTACCATTAAGGTCTCATTTTTCTTCATTTTTCCTCTAATTTCCTTTGCATGCACTTTTGTGTCTCTTCACCTTCATTTTCTCCTATTTTTCTTATTTTACATAATTAAATGCTAATTATTGCATCTTTTCCTTTGCCAATTTCCATATCCATTAATAAACCACAAGTGATGCCCACTATATTTTTTTTCCACCATTCAATTAGGAGTATGTGTCCCATGACCTTGTTATTATTTTTATTTACATGTAAAATCAACTAGGGGATGTTACACATTTAACCCCACATATTCCTCCCTATACCTTCATTTAAAATATGTATGGTTTGGGTAGTGCGATAAAAATATTGAACATAATTTAATGTAGAAAGTTAATGTCCTAGGACATAAATCCCTAAATTTCCCCCCAATGTCCCATTTAAAAAAACCGTGGTGACATCATCGCCATATCCCATCAGGATTATGTCATTCTAACATTTCTCTCCCTGACCATAAAATCCTTGAACTTTTGTGCCGATATCTCTTTCAAATCACTAGGATGATGTCACCCTACCACCATGTCATCATCACATCCTCCACATGACCTCCTCCCGAAGTGCCACATGCCATCTATTTTTAACCCACTTGGTCCTACCAAAGGACCAGTTTGGGGTACCACATGCCACACCCCTGTGGTGCCATGACACCATTACTCCACATTATTTTCCATTGTGGCCTTGGCCCCACTAGGTTTATTTCCTCTTACAAAACATTTCTTTCCCATTTAAAGTCATCAGAATTCACGTCTTGTAATGTAAATACCCCATGATGTAAATTTCCTGAGGGTTTCATTCTGGGTGCATATGGACTCTATTTTAAAACACCAGGAACTGGGTTTCAGTAAGATGGTCATGAATGTAGTCATGTGGAACTCCTCCTCCAGTGCCGGTGCTAAGGGATTTGATTAGTTAGGATTTTTGCGACCCTTCTATATGCACAACTATAGCACAAATTGACTCCCTACACACCTGGGCATATATATCCACACAACTACCCATTGATCTTTACACACAAACACATATTACACACAAGCACACACACACACACACACACATATATATGGCTCCGTGGTAAGGGTGGCTTCAGATCCCTGCTATATCGACCTATCCCTCCTAAGCTTTAGCACCACCCTCTTATATATCTATATATATATATATATATAGTTTTCCCTAATAAGATTAACAATTTAATACCATAACCAATATTCAAATACCTTTTAAATAGAAAATTAACTATTTAACAAATATATACCCATCTCCTTCATATTCAGGCCATTTAGATCATTTTATGGCTCATAATAACCTATATATTTACATGTCTCTCATGACTAGAAGATAACACCATTCAAGCTCATAAGAAGTTGTGGGAATTTAACCATATTCTCAAGTATCACATAGGAAAATAAAAATTCTTCATCATTGTCATGAGCATTGAATATACACATCCAACACACACATAAAACCACTTTCACATAAGGCATATTAAGAACTATTGCAACAACTCAGAGGAGTTAAACCACTCATCAATATCACGTTAGAAGGAACACCTTTCAGCATCAGCTCATGTACTTCATGCACAATGAACATTTACATCAAAAACACATGCATATGAGGCTAGATAAACAATTATATTATAATTTAGGAAATGTCCATTGATATTGGGACTTCAACTCTCCATTGAACCTTAGATTGTCCTGCTTTACAATATTTCTTGTAGCCAATCACCCTTAATCCATATTTCAGAGCTTTATGAGTTATTAAAGTAGTAAAATCAATACTACCATCGGAATAGGGTCTCTAAAGGCCAACTTGCCTTTTCCCACCATCCAATTAGGAGTCAATTATAGTGAACAAGGAACTACTTCCCTTAGGCCTTCCCATAGGTCTTATTTATTATCCATAGAGCCTTGATCTTAGTGAGCATCATCTCAAAGGTTCTTTATGAGCACAAAGAATCATAATTCAATGTCAAGAGAAGAGTTTGATTATAGCATGGGAAGGTTCATCGCTAGACAAGCTATTGTAGGAGCATAAAGGCCACTTCTCTAGCTGGTTCTTTAATGAGAGAAAGAGATAACATTACATTAAAGAAATTTTTAGGTATAAAATGGGCCTCCTAAGGAACATTATAAAATAATAGTGTGAGTAATAAAATAATATTTGATAACATCATCAAATTTTAGAAGGAAAAAGGAAAAAACTACTTTTTCAACTCATATTTTCAACTTATCTCCCTACAGTTTTACTCATATTTCAAGTGGGAATAATAATTGGATCCATGATTTAATTCCTCATCCAAGGAGTAACCATGTTACTTACTTTTGATGGACCCTACTACACAAAAAATGAGAAATACATGAAAACATGTGATTGCAATCACATTTTTCACATATTTCTCACTTTTCATGTAGATGGGTCCATCAAAAGTATGAAACATGGGTACTCATTGAATCAAGAATTATATTATGAATTGAACGAGTGGTCCTAATTGAAATTTTAGTAAACTTGTAGGGATATAAGTTGAAAATACAAGTTGGAAAACTAGTTTTTTTTTAAACCTTTTACTTTTTACTCCAAAAATGGTGAACCATCCCCCATGGTTGAAATCATCATCTAAAATCCTATTGGTTATTATATAATTGATTTTTGTTGTAAATTTTTATTTTGTTGCCCATTTTAGACCTCAAAATTTCTCTAATGGAAGTCCTGGCAGTTCTTCAACCCCACAAGCACCTAAGTGTTTCTATCCTGTTCAATAGGTTCATTATATCACAATCTTCCTTGTGGGTTCATTATTGCTTAAGCAAGCCACTCTCTATGGACTCATCATCCTTAAGGAGAGCCACTGCTATGAAATTTTATTAGCCAACAAGCTCTCTTTGGTTTCTTCAATTGTGTTACTACCATAGAAAACTCCATCTCTACATGCTCTCTTCTCTTCTCTTCGTGATGCTCTAAGGAATGAGTGATCAATCAATGATCCTCACTCATTCTCATATTCTCTTCCTAGTTGTGAGATTCATCTCTCCCCAATCATGCTTGCATTTTTTTGTTTGATGGTTTTTACCTTCCCGACTACTAGCACGGTCCTAGTTTTCCACCTATGGCACTTCCCCTTCCATTACCACCATTCTCATGAAATTGGTTGTTCCCCCAGTATTTTCCCAGGGTGATTTTTAATTTTTGCTAGCTTAGTCTATTCCACAGTGATTTTTTGTCTTTTTTTTCTTCTCATCTTGTCCAAGAGCAACATGGGATTTGCCCTTACGTTTCTAGCTAATTTGAATTATGTAGTCCACCCATAAAGGCAAGTAGGTCAACCTCAATGAATGAAATTAGTTATATTAGCTTGCGCAAGTATTCCACTTACCTAAGCTCTAAATTACATGTCTCAGTCTCATGCATTTTAATTATAACAACTAATTTAAATATTTACATTAGGGGATTAGGCAAGGACTTTCATAAACCCCACATCCTTGAAGGAACACCATACTCAATGTTCTATATCCTAATAAAAAATAAAAATGTTTAAACCAAGTAAAACATTTTGAGATTTATGTACACAACTTTGTACAATCATTTACGATTTATTTACATTTTCCTCAACCAAAAAAAAAATGGATATTTTCTTGTATTTTATCATCCATCTCTGATGTGGCTTCATGGGGCCCAAAGTGCTTCCACTACATCTTGACTTGCTTGATTACTCAATTCTAGAGTGTGACTTGCTTCTGATATAGGATGCATCAATGTTATGGGTAGAACTCTCCCTCTGGATCTACTTATAACATAGAAAAACCAGTCACATGATTAACATCATGTACATATATTTTACATAAAGAAACATGGAAAAGTTCATGAAAATTTAATATTGGTGGCAAGGCCATCCTATAATCTATTGGCCCTATCCTTTCAAGCACTCAAAATGACCCATAAAATTGTGGATCCAACATGGCACTTGAACCAATTTTCAGGTGTAACTCTCATATATTCAACCTCTCCAACTTTGAACTCTTTATGTACCCTATGCTAGTCCACATCACTTTTCTACCTATCATGGGCCACATTTAAATTTTATCTAATAGTTACCATTTATTCTTCCATTTATTTCAACACATCAGGCCCAATGTATATTATGTTCACTATATCACACCACTTTATAGGAATATTTGATCTAGGTGGCTCTAGAAAGGCTCAAAATAAAATTCAATGGACTTTTTCAGAAGCGTAACCTTATCAAATAGCTCATCATCCTGATCCTAATGATGTAGAAAACACTCAAATATGACTTCATATGTGCAAGTTATTAGCAGTTAAAGTTTGTATCAAAAGGATTAGTACTTTTTTTGCTAGCTAAATTTGGACTCACTAATTTTGGCAGATAAGCTAAATGTAGTGGAACTGCCAAATTTGGTGGCAACTAACTGAGTGACAATTTGGAACTGCACAATGGCTAGAATTGGTCAATTTGTCACCTATTTAATTTTTCGAGTAACCCTTAAAAATGCAGTTGGCAGTTTGATTGATGGTTATTAAAAAAAATAAAAATAAAAATGATTTTCATTCCAAGGAGATAATGCCTCCACATTTTTAATTCATGAATGATGGAAATAAACTCTAAATCATGTGTTATGTAATTTCACTAATTCTCATTTATCTTTCTTGATTCATAGAACAACACTTGGCCTTCCTACACTAAGACTCCACCATGTCCCTCTTTTTGGGCATCTATGAAAACCACAAAATCCTTGTTTGGGTCTTATATTCTTAACACTCGTGCATTAGTGAGAAATTTCTTCATCTGATCAAATTTTGCAACACATTCAGTTGTCCTTTCAAATTTATTTCCTCTCTTTTGTAAGGCTATAACTGGATAACCAATATTAGACAACTCGTAAATGAATCTCTTGTAATAACCTTTCCAACCCCATGAATGATCTAATCTTAGCCAAATTATTTGGTTTTTGCCACTCTATAATGACCCAAATCTTTTCTAGGTCAATAACTACTCCCTCCGTTGAAATAATATGTCCCAAGAAATGGATGTGTGACATGAAGAACTCGCATTTTTTTATTTTGGCATATAGCTTATGTTCTCTTAATAGTTGTAGCACCACAACTAATTTTTCTTAATGCTCCTCTTATATCTTTTAATAGACCAATATATCATCAACAAATACCACTACAAACTTTTCTAGGTAAGGGTGCAACACATTATTCATTAAGCAGGTAATAGTGGAAAGTGCATTGATGTCCTCATATTTAATGTGCACTTGGTGATACCCATATCTTAAATCAGTCTTTGAGAAGACTGCTACTCGTAATTAATTTAATATGTCATCCATTCGTGGAAAGGGATGTTTGTTCTTACCACTGACCTTATTCATATACATGCAATCTATGTATAGCTTGAGTGTTCCATCCTTATTCTTTACGAAAAGGATAGAAATTCCCCATGTTGATATGTGAGGCCTTATATAACCATTGTCTATCATCTCCCTGAGTTTTATCTTTAACTCAGTAAATAATGGAATTCTCATGCTATAGGGAGCCTTGGATTCTAGTGATGAGTCTCGTAAGACCTAAAGGGACAAATTCACCACCCTATTAGGAGGGAAATTGGGAATCTCTTATAAAATCATGTCTTCTAATTTCTTTAATATTGGGCACTCCAACAAACCATGGTTGTTGTCACTCTGAGCACTATTACTAAATTCAATGTTGAAGTTAAATTAAGTAACAAACATTATACAGCACTTTCAACAACTTATTTTGGCCTACATAACTTTAATTAGTTTTATTAATATGGTCTTTAACTTTCCTTGCAACACTCTTGATTCTCCATCACGGCATTCAATTGTTTTTCAGAACAATCCACTTTGGTGTGATACAAGAGAAGCTAGTCCATTTCCAATACTGCATCATACAACCAGCAATGTAAATAAATTTAGATTATTTATTTTTGGCATGCCACTTAGATATAATTCACATGATTTAACCCCAATACTCCACTCTCCTTTTTATTCTTGCAGATAATTGGTTGAACCATGATTTCTCATACGATTATTTAGCCAATTGGTATTGTCTAACCATTGTTGGGCTAATATAACTATAATTTAATCATGGATCAATTACTATAGGGAAAAAATGATCATAAATCATACTATCTAGCTCGATTATATATTATGTGTGGTTGGCGTATCGATTATCAAATAGGGTAGATTATGGGCATGCTCTGGGCCACCTCCTGAATTGTCTCAGCCTCTTAGACATTGTACAAGTTTCATCCATGACTTTTATTTCATGGGAAAACCTTCCTTAGGTGTTATTCCCTACATGTCCAACATTTATATGGTCCTCCACCATAGATCTTTTCATCTTCTCTTATTATCTAGGTAGTTCGCCCTCTATTAGAAAATTATAATTTTGTTGGGGTCATCCTTCATTGGTTGAGGTCACAATTTACCTTTTATTTATATATTGTGGCCTCCACTCCTTCTTATGCCCCTTTATTTTATATTTAAATACCATATATTTCCTTCCAATTACTCTTGAACTATGGACTACACCTACATTTCTCATAACAATGATTTAGGTTACTGTATGTATACTTTTTATTAGACATTTTCCCATAGAAATCCTTAGCTTTGTTGTCAAAATATCTTGCAGACAGGTATTTGTCCCAAAAGAATCTCTCGAATCAATTCCATGAAAACTCCTCTTCTCTTATCCCTTTCACATTCTTTATATCTTGCCACTAGATATCAACCTTACCCTTCAAGCTAAAGGTATCCACCTTTTCTTTCATGTTCTAAAAGTAGTTTTGGATTTTAAAGAGCTTTTTCATCCTAAGTAACCATTCTTCAACATCCTTCACCTTCTTTATCTCTACATCAAAGGTAGGAGGTTTTTATTTCTTGAATTTTTCTAGTATATACTCCTTTTCCCTCCTTTCACCATGATGAGGATGTTGATGATCATGATTTCTTTCGTGAATGTCTTCAAATTGCTGCTCATAGGCATTTTTCCTCTTCTTTGGAATACCTAGTAGAGTACCTCCTTTTACTATATATTCACATGGAAACCTATGCCATTTTCTGTATCTAGCCTCATATGCTTCATTAATACTTTCTTCGTGTTCTAAGGTGTTATGCCTATCCTTGTGGCTAGATCCCAACTCATGCTACCTTTTCCTTTGTAAGTATGAGAGGCTTTGTAGTATATTTGAATTTACTTCCACATTCCTTTCTTTTTTCCCTCACCAGGCTTTCATTTTCATCCTTGAAGCTCCTTATTTTAGCCCTTAAAATTCTCAATGTATCCATCCAAGAAGGATAGATTCCTTCTCCTCTCCGTTCAACTGAATATCCATGTTGTGACCCATAAGTACTATATCTCACTATTCCGGTCTTGATTTATTTTAGTTTTGAGTGTATTCTTATGTTATATCATACACACATAAAATTGTTATACCAATCAACATAAATACATAAACACGTATCATCACCTTGTCTTGTTGTTGCAACTCTGCCTATGTAAGCCGAGTTGAAATGCTACACCTCAAGTTAGAACATCAATATCAATTCAAATCATTACTAACATATGACATGCATATATCACAAAGAAATGCATTAAGAAACACATATGATCAATACACATGTCACCCATCCTTCTTAATGTTTTCTAGTACCTATCACATTGTTACAGAGACTTATGTTGTCTCCAAAGGTCCAATGTTGAAAATTTGCTCTCATACCACTCTGTAACATAATCTCTTACCACCCATAGCCCACCCTAAGGGTATAAGGAGGTGGTTATTTTCATTGACCTCACCCTTGATGTCTTGTTATGGAAATGGGGTCATAAAATTTCATCATTTTTTTAACTCCTCAAAACCTAAAATAAATAATGCCATTGCATTCATCTCATTAGGACCTTTTTGGGAATGTAAAATTTTCCTCAATTTGACTCCTAGATCAAAATTTATGGCAATTTAAATATTTGCCTACTAGTCTTGGACATGGCATCCTAACCTACCATGTGGAACTCACATGGTCCCCATGTGTCCATCCATGTCATTTCCATGTCACTTCCTAATGGTTCCATGTGGAATTTTTTTAAGAAACATCCACCATAGATAATGCCACCTCATTATAAACAAGCCCCTATTCCATGGTCTACAACATATATATATGTATGTATATATAATAATGCAACTACACCCCCCCCTTAGGGATTGATGGAAAAAATTTAGTAGAAGAAACCAACGATCTTGAAAAACTAGAATCCACATTGTCATGTAACCTTAGGGCTTAAAACTGCAAGGTTTCCTCCTTGCACCTCCATTTAAAAACTCTAGGGTTTGGGGAGCATGAAAAATCCACTCAATGTTATTTTACAAAGAAAATTCATGTCCGAAAACATAAATCTTAGAATTTTCCCTCAATGCCACATTTTAAATTTTTGGGTGATATCACTACCATATCCCGCTGAGATGATGTCATGTTATTGTTTCCCACCCTAACCATAATATCCTAGAAATTTTACATCGAACCCTCTTACAAATCATCGAGTGATATCATTCCAAGGTGATGTTACCCTACCACCATGCCGATATCACATCCTCCACGTGTCCTCCTCTGGGAGTGTAGGAACCAAGACACTACTAAGAGGGGGATTGAATTATTAGTGTGACCAAATTATACAACTATTTCCAATTTAAACATTTAAATCTACTTATTAATAATTCATGTAAGAAGCATCATATATCACCATGTAAATCATACACGTATGAAACATATAAAGACAACAATATTATTTTATATTCCTTTTATAAAGCTAGGCTACTACTTTCTATTACATCAATCTACCTGCAAGCTTCTATTTCTAGGTTTCTAAGGTTGCCACTTGAAGGATGCTATCACTACCTGATTTTTCAGCTACCACTGAATGGCGCTGCTACCCCTAAGAGGATCTACTACCCTTGATTTATCAGCTACCATTGAAAGGAAGCTCCTACTCCCCAATTTATTAAGTGCTAATAAAAGGAGCTCCACTCCGTGATTGTTTATCAACCACTATTGCAAGGATATAGAACCCCTGAAATATAAGCTCCAACTTGATGGTGATGTTGATCGATATTTCATTAATTTTCAAAATCATCTCAATAAGGAATTCCTTCTACAAACATAATTTCCCTTCTCTCTTTAACAAACCTCAATCTCCTATCTCAACACCTTTTCCACCATAGAAACACCTTCAACAAATACTATTCATTGATTTCTGACCTTTGATGCTTACATTAAAAACACCATCATCACGAATATCACTAAATCACCAATGCTTTCTCTACATTTTTAAAAACCTTTCATACACAAAATCTGATGCATTCACACCCTAATGCATCTTTTCTTCACCCTTGATGCATACTATAATATTCATATTGTTGAATCGACAATAACCAACTTGGTTGTTCAATTATTCTTGTAAATAATTTGAGCTGATAATTTTAGGATTTATCTTTAGCTATATTTAACTCTTAACATTTTCTCTTCTTGATTTTATCTTCTATTAACTGGTCTTGATGTGTACAAACTATCTTCAATCATTGATTTTCTATTCTAAAATGAAAAATGAGCAACCTCATAATTCTTCTATTTTATCCTTTAGCTAAGTTTATGCATGAGTTCTATATGTGTTCATATCATCTTCAAGTCTTTCATGTTGGCTTGAAGTCAATCTCTGAGTTAATTAGCTTGTGTTTAACAATTTTAACACATTATAGGGTTTATCTAGTACTTTAGTAGTAGTTCTAACTTTAGTTGGATGTTATATGTGATAAAAATGCCAAATATTCCACCAGTAACATATTTTTCTACCAACATCACCAAGGTGCCATTTAGCCATGGTTAAACTCTTTGGCAAACTTGGTTGAATTGCTAATTTTGGCCTAACTACCAAAAACTCCACCAACCATTTTTGTTCACTGTCAAATTGCCCAAGGTCCTGCATGTTGGCTGCTTAGCCCATAAAACTAAGGGTTGTGACGACACCTTGCTCCTCATAAGTATTAATTCTTTTCTATGCTTATGTTATGTCATCATCACATGTGCCACATGGCCTCCTATGAGTGGTCCACATGTCAATAGGAAATGGCCAACTTGGCAACCCTAAAAGTCCAAATTACCTACAATGTGTCACCAGTACAAAGTGCGATGTCATCATGTTCCCTACCACTTGGATGCTTCTAGTTGCTCGGTCCTAGGCATGTTGATGCCCTTATCACATAGTGGTTAGTTTCTTATTGGCATGTAGTGCAGTTACATGTCTCAATCACAGTTTGAGGTGACTATTGCATGTCACATCGGATTAAAAAATTGGTGGTTTTCATGGACCTCCCTAATAATTTCAAACCGGGGGGTCCGCTTTTAATTAGGAACATCGATCTTACAATGAACAATTTGGGAAAAACTGTGAATTGTAGAATCCCTGTTATTTAACTCATAATAGGTCATGGGCCCCATGCATTTTGTCTAACATGTCGATAGGGATGCATGACACGTGATCTACCCACAAGCATGCAACCTATTTAAACATCGACCTCTACTGGGTGCTCCACCATATTTGGTAGAAATTCCAAAATATCACCAAATTTGGACTCCACTAACTCTTACACTATATTTAGGTCCACAACACTGAATTTATGGCCTACAAACTTTAACTAGCCATATCTTTCACTCCAAGAGGTCATTTTCAAAATTCCACATAACGTTGGATATCTCTCTTCAAGGCATATCGATCTAAGAAATTTCCAATCTCATATGGGTTGATTTCTTGACACAAAAACTGATGTAAAGACATTTATCCATAAAAACCTATTTGAATTGATCATCGATTTACATTCAAATAACTAATCTCTACAACTCAATGATTGATCATTGACAAAATATATTTAACATTCTCCATGAGCTTTGCACCTTTGACATCAATTAACACTTTCTAACAATCTACCCCTTTTTCATTGATGTAAATACCAATCATAATACCACTCATGGAGAAGAGAGTCATGTAAGATTCGTTGATGGCAACATGGAAACACACTCACCAATACTTTTTTTATTTTTTCATTCTTCCTCCTTACATATTAATGCAATGTTTATACTTACTTCTCCCAATAATGATACAATTTTGTTTACTTACTTCTCCTCCTTTGAGATCAATGCAAAATATGCTCCCTTCGAACTAATCACCCCCAGAAATTCTGATCTTATGGACCTGACCACTCCTTCTCATGTTCATTGCTTCAACTATCTTTGTATGAATTTAAATAACTGCCTTATGCCATATGAAGAAGATTTAGCTGAGAGAAGAGTGACCACTCTAATATTTTCCTTAAGTATTCAGGTGGGCTGTCTTGCTTAAGGTTTTTGAAGATACCAACAATTCATATAATATGATCCAAAAGGACATTTATTCCTACTGGTCTCAGTCTCACCTAGGTTTACTATTATAATTGCGTTGCTAACTTTTGACTCATGCACATGAACTCTAGTATAAAAACACAAGTGAATCAACTATATAATAACTTGTGACAATATGCTCTAACTTGCCAACACTTTTTTTCATCCATACATCAAAACATCATCTCAACATGATACTTTACCTTAAAAAAATCCTAATGGAAATAGACTACTACATACATCACCATATATTTTAAATAAACATAAATATCAACATCATATAAGTATGTACTCTCTCAAACCTACAACAACATACATACACACTTGGGATGGCAATATCACTTGACAATAAATTCAACAACCTAATTATGGTCAAATCTTATGACAATCTCTTGGCAACAATATGGATATATTAACATTAATTCCAACAAATTTCAGCTCAAAAAACAACATGTAGTTAAATATTATGAACAACAACGTACAATTGATGTTGATAAATTAAGGGAAAACTTAATTATTCAATTTCGCTTAACTATGATAGCTTCTTGAGATATTACTTCTTTAGATTATGCTTCTTTTATATTATTATCTTCAAACATTTACCAAAACAAGAAGATCAGGATACACACGTACACAAGATATTGGCACCAAGCCAGGGCAGAAACCTCTCCTAACCATGAGAGGAAAAACCCTTTGAACTCTTTCTTGTAGAATATTTATTGAGAAGTTACATGACACAATATATCCTTCAACATCAAGATGAAAAACTTGTCGAAATGTACCCAATCACTAAATCTTCTTCTGCAACTTTGCATTATATAGAAAGTCTGCACCATGGTGATGACAATCAACAAAATGATATCGAGAAAAAATCCCCTTAGCCTCTTTACAACTTTGCTTTCCAAGTATATTAGTCACAGAAGAGATAGATCCTTGACATGAGCTTGATCCACTGTATTAAATGTTGAAATGATGACTTTCCAAGAATAACGAGATCATGATAGTCTCCTTTAGATTCTGGGCGCACATGCGAGAATAATTTTAAGGCTCTTCTATCCCTTTCACCACTTTGATCTCTTAGATAATGGATCCTCTGTTTATATTGTAACTTGATTGAACTTGTAACCCAATTAATAAAAAATATGCATGGATTCCCTAGTTCGGATCTAGCATCCGCACGTGTGAATATACTTGAAGCTCTTCTGGGATGAGGGAATAAACTTCCTCACTTCTTGCAGCTGCCACTTCTTTGTCTCTTTCTCTTCGTCCTTAATGCGAGAATCAGAGTGAGTGAGTTATGTTCCAAGACGATATCATAGTGGCCTATTTATAGGCTTGTATCCCATTCTCCAAGATGATGTGATTCCTTCTCTTATGTCAACATTTCAAGCAGATACCATTTCTTTTGATTTCGGTGGGCATGAATTCGACGGGTACATTTCAGTGGTTTTCATTTGATGATCTGGAAGGACTCTTTGACAATTATTGACTTTACAAGTATAACAACTCATGGTTGTCTTTTAAACTTCAGAATAAAGATTTGAGCATGAAGCCCATGCTCAAATAATAATAATAAAAATACAAAAATTACATTGTTACATCATTTGACATAATGAAGACCGAACCTAGTTACTCTATTTTCAACAATTGATACCAATTGTTAATACCCTTGATATGAATTTCTAATTGAATATTCTCCATTGATGGTCATGCTCCTTTGGCATTCAAGAATTTGAAATTAATTTCCTTCTATTGCACTATCTCATCTTCTCAGCAATGTTGATCTCTTCATAAACATCTTGCCAATTATTAATGATATTGCCACCCTTTGCAACATGTGTTCAACTACCCCATGTTGTTCTAGGATCCTTAAACACCAATTTGATTGACTAAACCATGGAAAAAACTCAAGCTTCCCATTGTAAGGTTAGGGTTCAAGACTATAGGTAAGGTCCCCCTTTTTTATTTTCCTTGAAGATGAGTCAACTAAATAGGGGTTTGACCAAATTGAATATGTCCCACCTTGAGTCATTGGTCATTCGATCAATGCTGCTCGAGATTTGTTCTCGTTTCTATTTTGAATTGAAGAATGAAGGCCCAAATCTATTCTCCACATGTCTATTGGTTTGACCTAACTTCACTCAAGCCATGTTAGGGTCCAACCCTAACCCCATTATTTATGTAATAGGGTTGAGTCATAGTTATAGTTAGTTAAAGAGTCAATAAAGACCATATCAATAACTGTAAGTGGTTGACCCACATTTAAAGCAGGGACCACAGTTAGTTGCAAATGGGCCATGGTATTAGATAGATGGTATTATAAGAACCATGGTACTGATCCATGGTATTGCATGTATGAATCCTATATAAAGGATATAGACTCCCCTCGAGGAGTGTCGTGTCTTATTTTGTAATGGAGCCCAGCGCTATTGGAGGTTGCCCCCTCGAAGAGGCAAGTGAACATTGCTTCCCTTTCTGAATAATAAAATACATGTTGTTATTTCTTATTGTTTTGTGTTCTGGGTATATTTATTCGCATATTTGGTATTTTGGTATCTTCTCGTAGGTCAAGAGCATAAAAAGTGGTATTAGAGCACTTTCCAGGGCTCGTGGGATCTCCATTTTTATCAGATTTTTTTTTGGCTACAGCCATGTTCCGATGTCTTTAAACCACGGGATTTGTCATTGAGCGCATAAACCTACAGATTTGGGGAAGCATGCACACAGGAAATACAAGAGGTGGTCATGCTTGTTGGACTCCCTTGTAACCCCCGTGGGTAGCCCTTCGAGTAGTAGTGCATTAGATAGAACCACGCATGGACTATCTTCTAAGTACCCTTTGGGTATATCGGAAGCCCCCTAGGCTCTCTTGGAACATTGCTATATATAAACTGTCAATTGTCTTGCTACTACAGTACATCAAGAACAACACTTGGGGAGATTACTCGTGCGCACGATAGGGTAGTTGGGTTGTATGGCTAAGGGTACGATTGATCCTCCTTGGTTAGTGCCTTGAAAGATTGGGCCGAGTACTATTGTCAGACCCTTATGTATATTGTGATCTGTAGCACCTGACACTCCTTGAGACCATAGTTCCCTTGTCTCTCGCTCGATCACACATCATCTTTGCTAGATCAGATCTAGCAGGTTGTGTTTAGTCAGAGCCACAACAATCAATTCCGCCATTCAGATCTATCCGATCCGCCAATCAGATCAGCCCGATCTGCCATTCAAATCCAGCAGTTTGGGTTCTGTAGCAATCACAACAATCAAATCCGACATTCAGATCTAGTAGTACGGGTTCGATCACTGCCACATTTCTAATCATACTCTTCAGTTTAGGGTTTCGTAGATAGCTCTGACTATTTGTGTGGCTCCTATACCTGGGCGTGATTCTCGCGGAACATTGGGTAGAATTAACTTTTTTAGGAATCGACTACTGCAGTATTCCTAAGTGAGTAAAACCCCTTTCAGAGTACAAAAAAAAATGTCTGAGACACTCCCGGGATGCTTATAGGAGACTTAGCCCATAAGAATCAGGTTGACGGGCTGAGCAAGGTGGTACCATTCACTTATCAGCGTCAAAATTTCGGGTGGTCCCAAATTTTTTTCACAGTAACAACAAGTGCACCAGATCTGTGCATGGTACAAACCAGAGCTCAAGTTATGGCCAAGTTGGAGGCATTAACGAAGCAGATTCAGACCTTAAATGACACAATCACAAAGGGCAAGTCGGGGGAATAATCAGAGGCATATGATTTTAATGAAAACCTTGAGGGCGAGTCTATCCATTCTCTTCACTTCTATGGAAACCACCAACAATCCCAGCCTCGACCACCCAAGCTGGACATGTATAAATTTTATGGCTCTCATCCGGTCACATGGCTAGCACAAATGGAGCAATATTTCACATTGAATCACATCATAGATGATGCAACTAAGCTAAGTGTGGGAAGCCTATACTTGGACCAAGAAAGATGGCAATGGTGCAATGGCATCAACGATGCTATGCGAGGCCAGTGACTTGGCAGATATTCTAAAAGCCGTTTCTCATTGCTTTGACCATGAATCTAACTCTTTGGGACATCTTACTAAGCTTCGATAGACAGGATCAGTGCAAGAATATATTAAATGCCTTTGAAGCATTAGACTTCTGCACATGAGGTCTAGCAGATGAATTCTACATGTAATGTTTTGTTAGTGGTATCAAAGATGCCATACAAGCCCACGTTCAACTGCAACACCCAGTCTCATGGCTGGCAGCTTTCAAGATAGCTCGTGAAGTAGAACGCACATTAGCGGCCCAGTCGACTCGTCCAAATTTCATAGCCAAGGGTCGCCCCATCCAGGCTCCAAGCACTACCCAAACACTTAAGGTTCAAAAGGTGTCACTAGCGGAAATGGTAGAAAGAAGGAAGCAAGGATTGTGTTAGTACTGTGATTAGAAATACTCCCCGGGGAATAAATGCAAGGAACCTAAATTCTTTCAAATTGATGCTACTGATCACAATTCATCTGAGGAAGCCCCACCATTTGAGGGACTAGAGGAGGAAGATGAGGACAACTAGCTAGACAATGAGCTCCCAGCTACACCTGAAGAACTAGTTATCTCGCTTCATGCTTTGGTAGGAATTTCTTCTTCCCAAACTCTCCAAAACAAAGGTTTTATTAAGAATCGCCTTGTAGTATTCTTGATTGATAGTGGCAGTATGCATAAATTTATCCATCAAAGAGTCGATGAAGCAGTGCATTATTTTGTCAGAGCGGTCTCTAATTTCTAGGTCCAAATTGCTGATGGGGGGACAATGAAATGTGAAGGCCGCAGTGAAAATGTCAAACTTCAAATGGGGGATTATCACCTAAAGACCCACATGTTTGCCATCAACATGGGTGGGTGTGACATTGTCTTGGGTGCTGAATGGCTCCGCATACTCGGCCCAATAACAATGGATTTCCAGGAGTTATATATGAGCTTTAAGCAGAATAACCACACACATACCCTCCGCGGACTCCAGGCAGGTGCTCCTTCTATAATTAGCTTGCGTAGGATGGAAAAATTGTTAAAATAGGTCCACCATGGAGTTATAGCCCAATTTAATTTCATCCAGGCCTTCGAACCCACTTCTCTTCATATTCATCCTGAGATGCAACAGGTCTTAAACAACCATCTGTCGGTCTTCGACAAGCCTCATGAGCTTCCACCCTCGAGAGGGGAACATGATCATAACATTACTTTGGTCCCAGGGGCACAACCACCAAATGTGCACCCATATAGATATCCTTTCGCCCAAAAGAATGAAATTTAAAAAATCATCAAGGAACTCTTGGAAGCAGGTGTCATTCGTCCTAGCATTAGTCCTTATTCATTGCCTGTGGTCATGGTGCTCAAGAAATATGGGGAATGGTGTATGTGTCCAGACTTCAGGGCCCTAAACACGCTGACGGTCAAAGATAAATTTCCCATCCAGGTTGTTGATGATTTGCTAGATGAACTAAATGGGGCTCAATTCTTTACTAAGCTCGACCTTCGCTCGGAACTCATGAAGGCCATTATGAATTCCTAGTCATGCCATTTAGTCTCTGTAATGCCCCATCCAATTTTCAGAGCCACATGAATCACCTGCTCAAACCATATCTCAGAAAATTTGTCCTTGTTTTCTTTGATGACATCCTCATCTACAACCTCACTTGGGAAAAACATCTTCAGCATGTAGATCTACTCTTGCAACTGCTCGAAAAGCATAAATTATTTGTCAAATTGTCCAAGTGCTCTTTTTCCAAGGAAGAAGTTAAGTATTTGGGCCACATTTTGGGGCGTGAAGGTGTCAGGGTGGACCCCAAAAAGATCCAGGCAATGCAGGATTGCCCTCAACCAAAGACCTTGAAGAGCTTGAGAGGATTTTTAGGTCTCATTGGCTACTATCACAAATTTGTCCGCAATTATGGTCACATTGCTAGACCCCTCACTCACCTTCTAAAAAAAATTCATTCCTCTGGAATGATGAAGCGCAACAGGAATTTATAGCTCTCAAACATGCCATGTGTTCCACTCCCGTATTGGCACTACCCGACTTCACGAAATATTTTTTGATTGAATGTGATGCTTTAGGTACAGGTATTGGGGTTGTCTTAATGCAGGAAGGTCGACCCTTGGCCTTCACTAGCCAACAACTAAGTGGGAAAAATATGGGACAATCTAACTATGAGAAGGAGATGATGGCCATCTTACATGTAGTGGACACCTGGCAACCATATTTATTGGGGCGGTGTTTCCAAATTCGCACAGACCATCAAAAACTTAAATATTTTTTGGAGCAATGCCTATCCTCGCCACAACAAAATAAATGGCTAGCAAAAATGTTGGGATATGATTATGAGATAATTTACAAGAAAGGGTGCGAAAATGTCGTAGCGGATGCTTTAGCACACCAATTTGAGGAGGAAGTCACCCTACTAGCAATCTCTCTTCCCATTCCAGAGTGGATTGACAAGGCTCACAAGGAATGGTTTTCACATCCTTTGTTCTCCCAACTCATTAGTAAATTGCAGGCGGATCCAAATTCCACAGCGGACTACTCTTGGCAGTATGAGATTCTTTGCTACAAGGAAAAAGTAGTGATATCACCAACATCCACCCTCAAAAGTCACATTTGGCAGAGTTGCACTCATCTCCCACTGTAGGCCATTCAGGCTTTTAGGAGACTTATGCTCGCACTCGTCATTCATTCTTTTGGACAAGCATGAAAAAGGACATTCTTACTTTTGTAGCTGAGTGTGATGTGTGTCAGTGCCACAAAGGGGAAACAGTCAAATCCCCAGGCACATTACAACCATTTCCCATCCCGACCTCAATCTGGACGGAGGTTTCTATGGATTTCATTAAGGGTCTTTCGAAGTCAAGCAACAAGTCAGTCATCATGGTGGTTGTGGACATACTTTCTAAGTATGCTCATTTTTGCGCCCTACCCCACCCTTTTATACCAACTTTTTTGGCTCAATCTTTCATGGACTAGATCTTCAAATTGCATGGCATGCCCACTTCCATTGTGTCTGATCATGACCCAATCTTCACCAGTAACTTTTGGCAGGAACTCTTCAGGTTACAAGGTACCCAACTACAACTCAGTAATTCCTATCATCCACAAACTGATGGTCAAACTGAAGTAGTCAACAACTTTCTGGAGACCTATCTCAGGTGTTTCACTTCAGAAAAGAAACATCTATGGGTACAGTGGTTACCTCGAGCCGAATGGTGGTATAATACTAACTATCATGGCACCACCAAAATGACTCCATATGAAGCAGTTTATGGTCAAATCCCTCCTTCGCCTACTTCTTGTATCCGGGGATGCTCGAAGGTACAAGTAGTGGATCAACTCCTACAAAACCATGCAACCATGCTAGCCCACCTCAAAGAGAATCTCCATTAAGCTCAAAATCGCATGAAGCAACAGGCAGACCAACATAATTCAGAGTGAAAATTTCAAGATGGGGATCAGCTATTCTTGAGGCTGCAACCATATAAGAAAACATCACTTAAAGACAAGGGTTGTCAGAAATGATCTCCAAAATTCTACGGACTGTATCAAATACTTCAGCGCATCGGAGAAGTAGCCTACAAGCTAGCTTGCCACCCACTGCAAAAATCCATCATGTATTCCATGTCTCATGCCTCAAGTAAGTGGTTGGGAACCATTGCAGAATCCAAAGCAGTCTACCAGAATTGGATGAAGAAGGTTCAATCTGGCTCCAACCTGAACAGGTTCTTGACACGCGAGAACGGCACCTGCGTGGCCACACGATCAAGGAAGTCCTCGTCAAGTGGAAAGACACCTCTCCAGAAGATGCGACCTAGGAACCAAAAACTATTCTTCAGTAGTTTTCATAGCTTCAGCCTTGAGGAAAAGATTATTTTTATGGGGGAGGTCATGTTAGGGTCCAACCCTAACCCCCTTATTTATGTAATAGGGTCGAGCCATAGCTATAGTTAGTTAAAGTGTCAATAAAGCCCATATTAATAATTGTAAGTGATCGACCCACATTTAAAGAAGGGACCACAGTTAGTTGCAAATGGGCCATGATATTAGATAGATGGTATTAATAAGAACCATGGTATTGACCCATGGTATTGCATGTATGAATCCTATATAAAGGATAGAGACTCCCCTCGAGGAGCATCATGTCTTATTTTGTAATTGAGCCCAACTCTATTGGAGGTTTCCCCCTTGAAGAGGCAACTGAACATTGCTTTCCTTTTTGAATAATAAAATACATGCTATTATTTCTTATTGTTCTGTGTTCTGGGTATATTTCTTCGCATATTTGTTACTCTGGTATCTTCTCGCAGGTCAATAGCATAACAAGCCAAGCCCCCTTCTTTTTTACTAATCTAACTTAACCTTCGAGACTTACTCATATGTACTTTGCATGACTTGTTCTATGTACGATTCCACCCACTGTCAATGAAGTTCCAATACTGGAATCCATGCCTAAATTCATTTTTCATGTTCATATCTCTTCAAACCCTTCACTCTTGAGGCTTCAAATTCACATGGAAATAGTATATTGAACATATGATCAACATAGAAACTTCAAAAGAAAAATGAAGTATTTAATTAAACCTTTTAGATGCATTACTTTGGTATATTCTTTCTACTCCTTTCACCTAATATTTTTGGCTTCACTTGAATCTGTTAGATACCTATACCAATAGGTTTCATATTTCATGATTGGCAAAGAAAGTTCCAAATATGCTCTGCTTTGGTGATGCAAAGATCCCATATTTTCAAGAGAAGGTAATATGTGTACATAGCTTGATGTTGACTCAATTTTGGATGGATGGTCCAACAGCCTAATCTGGATCATGCCATATTTCAATTTCTTGTTGTAGAATAGAGAAAGAAGTCTGTCCAAACTGTTCAATCTTGGCAGACCAGTGGTTAGGTAGAGAATTAAGGTTCCCAATTGCTTAATCTGGGACCTTGGAAGCAATAAGGGTAGTTATAGATAGAAAATCAAAAGAAAAAGCCAAAAGAAAAGAAAAGGCACATGAGGGTCTGCAAGTCTAAGTGCACCCTCCATGAAGAAACAAAAAATGCTAGGCAAGTTAATGGGTAGGTAGAGGAGGTTGCAGAAATGTCATTCCTTTCAATTGAATTTTGCTGGTCTAACATAAAGGAAACATCAGTGGATAGAGAAGTTCCTCTTCTCCATCATCTTGCAGCAATACAAAGGAGCATGTCTAACTTCCTGTTTTCCCCCCTCACATTCATTAACTAACATCCCATTACCAGCTGTGCTCATGAATGAAGTCAAAATCTTATGGTGGTTCTTGTTTCTTTAAAAGCCACATTTCTTGTGTAAAATTCTTTTCATTTTGATCTACTTCCTAAACTAAGTTGATTCCATATAAAACTTAGTGTTTCCCCTCCTCATCCACCTCTTCCACTCATATTAACCCCTAACTTCTACTATTTAACTCCCTATACCCCCTATTCCCCCTATTACTATGTAAATTATGCAAAAAACCCCGAAATACCTATGTATCCCCTTCCCCGAGCATTATAGCTCTAAGTTTGGTTTTAAATGATTTAAGCGCTAAAACATTAGAACGCGACCCAAAGAGCGCTCATACATTAATCCTGGGATTAATCCAAGATCTGCTTGGATTAATAACCTTAATCCAGCTTTGTTAATAAACCCGCGCATAATACATTTTGCCCGTAACACAGCTTGAAAACCCACTTTTCTAAAGTTTCCGCCGGGCGCGCATTTCGCAAAAAACATTATTTTATTCTCCCGCCCGCTGCCGTATCGCCCTGACAAGTTGATGACCCGTCGACCGTCGGATCTGGGCCTTCCCATCCGACGGCCCAGATCCATATCGGGTCGGTCCCGATGTACTGCCGTTATCGCCCGAGAAACTGTCAGAGGGTGACGTCAGGCCTCTGCCACGCGTCACCCCCATATTCTCTCGGGCCGCCCTCTGACAATACTGCTTCCGTATCCAGAGCGGTCCGAGAACTTACCACTTACCACTTCCGGTTTCCGCTGACCAGTCACGCTCACGTCACGTCCTCGTCATCGCCACATCGCGCTCACGTCATGCCACGTCGCCGCCGCATCAGCACCCCCGCCCGCCAGCGCTCCGACATGTCTGCCACCTATGCAATCCCCATGGACCACTCACAGGCCGCCACGTCACCCGATGACGTCATGCTGACGTCACCCGACCCTGACCCCACCTGATGACGTCATCCAAAAAAAGCGCCAATATTCCAAAAAGTCCATATTTTCGCCAAAAAACCGTGTTTTTGTCACTTTTGCCAAAACAGCTATTACTCTGCTTTGCATGCATTTTACGACCATTCTGTCGCCAACCTGCAGAAATCGCTACAAAGACCGTGGGCGCGTCCAATCTACCTGCATATGTAACCATTGCCGGCAATACACAAGGTATTTATCCAAATCATTCCCTCTGCGCCTGGTTTTGTCCATAATTCTCCAAAGATAGCTTAAAACGAGTGAAGAACACTGTACCTACCAGCAAATTCCAGTAACCAGTGCCTATTTTCAATTGTTGGGTCGAAATTCATCTACAGAACCTGCATTTAGTCAAATTTACCCAAATTCACAGTTAGTTCGCGCATTCGTGAACTTAAAAAACCTGAGCTGCACTAATTCACCGTGAAGACAGTTTTACCAGTCCTGGCATTTGCTCTATCAGTCCTCTGTGCAGTTTTTCAGTTGCTGCCACTACCAGTTACCCTCTGTTCCTTTGCAATTCACCTCTCTGTTCCAGAAATACCCCTCTGTGTTGCTCTGTTCAGTAACACCAGTTCACATACAGATCAGAGGCCTTATTAGCCATGGAAACACCAATAGCATTAAATATAACACCTCTGAATGCCACACAAAGAGAGTTAGAATGGAAGGCCCTGGGTGATAAAGATTATCAGATGATAGACTCATTTCCAATGAATTCCAAATTTAACATCCATATGCTGAATGAGTTAAAGGCCCAACACCTCAGTGGAGCTGATATCTTGGGGATTTGGGACTCTAATTTGCCCATTTTTAACCTTCCTCAAGTCAATTCCCTTCCATACTTGATCCATAGATGCTGTGAATGCTATGACCCATGTCAGAGAGCTGTTCTTAGTCCCACAGGCTTAGTCTTATTCCACATCACCCTGAGGCCATAAATGAGATGCTGCACTTTCACTCTGCAAGACCATTGACTCCTCTCTCCATGTTGGACTTGTTAAAGAAGGGGGGCAACCTGTCCAGTGCACAAATCATCAAAATTAATCAGTTATTTATTAAGCCAAGCTCTGAAGCTGTGAGAATGCCTCCTATTGGAAATCCATATCTCAATGACTTGGGCAAAATGCTTGTAGATTTGATTAGCTATGTCCTGGGCTACAAGGGAGTTGAGGATGTTGATAACACCATTATGGCCATGTTGTCGATATTTTCTCCTGGGAAGCCTCCTGCTGTGCACTATGACTATGCTGAATACATTGCAAACAAGATTCATGAGCAACTGATAAATCTAGAAAGGGAAAAGGTGTTTAGATACAGCTCATACATATATCATCTGTTCTTATTCTATCAACCTGACAGTTTCCCTATTTCTCTCAAGAAACTTGATACCCAGGGAAATATAAGGTCGGTTGTGTTTTGGACTTCAATTTTTCATCACACCTCTTGCTCACCATACACATACTATGAATTCATAGACCTTTTCATTCATCCAGCTTTGACCTTGTTATATGGCGTTCCTCCTCCAAGATTGACTGAAGAAATGCAAAGAATTCTCCATCTCTCTAAGTCCTACAACATTCGTGATTGGTACTTTTACCAACACCATACAGTAATCAGAATATGTGGCTGTGAGTTGGACCCTTATAGGCTGCCAAGATATGTCCCTATGAGACTATTTGCCTTGGAGTATTTCAGGCAGTTTGGAAATGCAGACCAAATCCATTTCCATAGTAAAAACAAGAAAGTGCAGGAACCAGCTAGGCCCTTTTCTTTAAAACATAAGGGAGGAGGGATGGAAGGAAGCAGATGGCATGCTAGAGGCCTTCCGATTGGAAACCAGTTTCCACTGGGTACCTTACGACCCTAATCATTTCATTTCTCTCAGGAGGGTAAAACATAAATTGGGTGGCTATGCTCATGTCAGATTGCCTCACATTGAGAAGTATGCCAACTTATTGAGTTAGAAAGAGGGCACCCTAGAAGAGGCAGTTACTAGACAGAAAATGATACAAAGAAATGCAAAGAATATTGAAAAAGAGGCTGACTTGGAAACTTGTGGACAGGTTTCCTCTTCATATCAAAGGCAACTTGGAGCAGTTGCCTCATCTTCTACAGCACATCAGCAAGCAGCCAAAGCTACTTATCAGGCTTCCAGCAAAGGCAAAGAGAAACAGATGGAGCCAGAAAAACCACCTCATGAAGAAGTACAGCAGCAAAAAGAATAACAAAAACAGGAGCAGCCAGTGCAACAAGAACAAAGAGCTGAAGCCCCAATATCCACTGGGCAGCATGCACAAGAAACTGTGCCTCCTAGGCAGGAAACGACAGTGGAGGCATCGGTCCTCCAAACCCCACAAAATGAAGACAGAAATCGAAAGAGGGATAGAGAGCAGGAGACTCCCCTCACCACATCCACAACTCAAGGGGAGAAACGACAGAGGCTAAATCCCCTTTCAGAAGAAGAAATGCCTATAGGGAAATCTTTGGGCATGGGCCCACCAAGCATGGAAGCATCTGCAAGTTCCTTTCAGCAGGAACAGGAAAGGACAGTTGGAGGAGAAGTCAGCTCCTCAAGCCACCAAAGGGGAGCTGAAGCAGGCATCAAACAACAATTTATTGATATCAAAAAGAGGAATGAGCCACTCAAGATATAGCTCTACAATCACTTATTGAAAATGGCTCCTACAAACCAACAGAGGTTGATGTCTGCATATGATGTACACGAGGGCAAAATGATAATGAGTCATTTCATGCCAACCATGTTGCAGCCACAGTCAGCTGCAGACTACATAAGGACCAACCTTGAGGTCCTTGAAAAAGACATCCACCCTATGGATCAGATTGAATTGCACAAGCAAACAAGTGAGATGGTATATGCCACCCTTGCAGACAAAACATTGGTAAATTATAGGCTGGAAAATAGTCTAAACAACACAGCTGCCCAACTTGAGTTGGAGAAAGCATCCTCCCAGGCAAAAGACAACCGAATCAAAGCATTAGAGGATATCATCATAGAGCTTGGGCATGTTCCCAAGGACACCAAGGCTATACAAGCGCTGTTGAAATTAAGAGATGCAGACATTGCAGCATTAAGAAAAATGATCAAGATCCCAGCAACTCTTCATCCTCAGACAGAGGAGGTTGCCCAGCTAAGGCATGACCAAGATGTAGCAGCTATGCTGGTATCATTATACAAACAGCTGATCCAGACACAGGAGAAATTGGTAGAGTCAGAGGCTGCGCTGCAGGCAGCCCTACAACAGAAGGAAGGAGGCCAAACATCACAGCCCCCTCCACAAATAATCAACCTTGAGGAATTTCCTCAAACTACTGCTCCTCCTACAGAGCAGACAGCTCAAACAGCACCATCTACATCAGCACCAGCACCAACAACAGAGCAGGCTCCAAGCCTTGATATGCAGAAGCTGAAGAATGAAATTTAGGCCTTAGAAGCCCAAATGGCAGAGTTAAATGAAGCCAGGGAGAATTTAGCTAAGCTGAATGAAAAATATGACAAGTCAAAGCAAAGCATAGCTGAAAAGGGAAGAGAAGTGAAGGCTCTCAAAGAGAAGATAAAGGAGCTGGAGAAAGAGCTCACCCTTGACAAAGTGGTGGCTGAGCTCAAGACAGTTTATGGGCCAACATTGGCCAATCAATCACAGATCATTGGCAGTATATAGAGACCATACATGAGCAAATGGAGCTCATAGGCAAAGCACACAGGGAAGTCCAGAGAGCAAGGGCATCTCTAGGCAATATGCCTGAGATAGCCAATAGAATGATTAATGTGCTCAATAACCGTACAGGTCCTCAGCTGGCAGCAATAGGAATCCCTAACAGAACTGAAACTATTTTGTTGATAAAGAGGGTCCTTACATTGAGAAGCCTAGTACAAACACTGGAAAGAAGAAGCCAGGACATGCAGACAGAAGTAAACAAATTCATGGATAAGTTTGCAGCATTACAAAGCAGAGGTCTTCCTGGCTTACTGAACAGCGCAGGGAGACTACTTTCACATGAGAACTATGCTAAAAGGGTCAATACATTTGCTACCAATCAGATCACTGTAAGACCCAGTACCTCAGAAGAAACAGGCCCAGCATCTGGGCAAAGTCTCTATAACAGAGTAGAGAACTTATTTTTCATTACGAATGAGATCAAACATTTGTTTGAAGTTCCTCCAAACTTCTACAAATATACAGAGGCAGATGAGACCTTAGATGCAATTTTGAGACATCAACTGCCCACACAGGAATGGTGGACCAAAATGATACAGTTGATACTGTGAACAAGAGCCTCTCATAGTGTTTTTTCATCAAAAAACATAAGTTATCATGTACAGGAAAATTTGATGCATTCAGTATGTATGGAGAAGAATGGACTGAGCCGACTCAGCAAACCTATTCGGCCACTAAAGCAATACTGACAACTGCAAATGACAGGGCCGAGAAAGCTACAACATGACAAAGCATAAAGACAAATCATTCAGCATTTATGGAGAACGCTCAACCGACTCAGTGGCCTCCAAAGGTCAAAAAGATTTCTGACAGAATTAAAGTGCATTCATTTTGTATTTACAACAGTAATAACTTCTTTATCTACTATTTTGTAAAGTTAGTGAGCGTATTCAATTTATCAAGTGACTCAGCAGTTCAGATATTTTTGTAGAACCGATTGTATATATTCCCCCTCGCATAAGCTTGCAGGGGTTGTTGTTACTTGTTCAGAAAGAGAACTCGGCTGTATCTTTGGAGAGATAATACAAAGGAGTTTTGGGACTTCAGAGATTGTCTTTTCTGATGTATGCTGTGTTGGAACCATTGAATGCTGCAGAATTCTAGTGCTATAGCTTGATACAATAAGTTTCTCTATCTCTGTGTGTGTTTAATTTTTGTTTATTTCATTTCTCATGTATGTGGTCTAATCTCAACAAGAAAGAAGAAGAATAACTCAGGATTTGTCCATGGAGACACCCTGAATTCAATCTTTCCTTGTTATAAATGTTTTCTTCAGGTTTATCTGTTGAATTGGAATTCTTAAATGCTCCAACTTACTGTAAATCTTTAACAGTTTATGTGCAGTAATTCTTAGATGCTACTGAATAGAAACGACCTTTTTCAACCTACAGTCACAATGTGTATAAGTTTCCATTTCACTCTGTTTCATTTTTAAACCAAAAATTGTATCATGAATAGCTGTCTAGCACTGCAGTAAATCTTTCTCCATCACAGACATCAGGACCTACTCAATTTCTGACCCCATGTGCCCAATGGACTAAAAATCCCTCAAAACATTTCATGCCCTTCTCAAAACAACAGTTCACAACCAAAACCTTAAAAACAAAAGCTGAATTCATAACTAGCCTAAAATTTTCACAAACAGAGATAAAACTTAAAGAGAGAGCCCTCTCTGATTATAGGTAGGCTAGGACCTATAATCCAAAGCTTGGTTAGTGGTTACCCTAGCCGTATTCCCTTGGGAGTCAAAGGGAACAACCTGGGTGTTAACATAAATGGCGACTCCACTGGGGACTGGATAAACTTTGCAACCTCCTATCTGATTCTTAATGTTGTAGATAAAGCCTGAGTGACAGCCAGATAGCTTTAGAAACTGCCTCTGCTTTGCATTTGCAGGAATATATAAAAGCTGCCTCAGTCAATCTTTATTCAGCATTAATTCTCATATAGCTGTGCTATAATTGACCAATCCTTATCAAAAGATCATTACCTCCTTAGAAATTCTCAGAAAGAAAGTTATAGAAGCTGGCTCCTAAGAAGAAAACTCGTTATACAAGATCAAACCCAGATCCTGATCCAGCACCTGAGTTTCAAAATCCAAACTTGATTGCAAGAATCCTCAAGAGACACAAATCAGAAGGCACCTTATCAGATTCAAGTTCGGAAGCAGGTCTCCAAACTGACATTCCAACTCCTGCTAAAGCTTCTCTACATCCTCATACAACTGGCCCACAATCTCCTAGTTCTTCATCCACTTCACAAGGTATCCTTTCAACCACTCCATCAAATACACACACCCCTTTCATCCCATTTCCTCCACTTGTCCCATTCATCCCTGTTATCCCTGTTGTCCCACCAAACATGGCTAATAGATATGCCCCACTGCAGTTACCGGCCAATCCAGCTCCTCTGCCTCAAGAGTACCAAAGCAAGATCTCATACTTTGATGGTACTGGCTCATATCCAGCCCTTCAACATACTAAGAAAATGCAGGACTACTTTGAAAACTACGAAATAGATGATGATGGGGTTAGGATAAAAAATTTTGTGCAAAGCTTAACAGGGGATGTAAGAACATGGTTTAGGTCACTTACACCAAATTCCATAGCTGACCCTGAAGCCCTCTATCAAACATTTATCAACAGATGGGAGAAGAAGAAGGACCCACTCCATATATTATCTAAATACAATACTATCAAAAGAGGTCCCCAAGAAACTGTCCTGGACTACTGTGCCCGGTTTAACAATGTCTACAATGCTATTCCCCAAAATCTTAGACCCCCACCGGATCTAGCTTTATATACCTTCCCTGATGGGTTTGATTCAGATATGGCATATCAATTAAGGGAAAGGGCTCCCAGAACTTTAGCTGAAATGCAAGATATAGCAGTAAGTGTGGAAGCCAATCTGATAGCCAAGAGAAATAGGACAAGAACTGAGAGAAAGACCACCTTCAAAGAAGAGCCTTCAGGCTGGGATCAAAAACTGGATGCAATAATCACTGGTATGCAGAGATTAGGTGACAGAGTAGAATCAGTTGAGAGGAAGTCATCATGGGAAGCACCACAGAATAATCCTATTAGGAATCCTAATTTCAGAAGAAACCAAAATCCTAATGTTGGTAAAGCTAATTCTGAACCAGAGATCAGACCTCCATTCCAAGAAAATTATACAGAAGCATCCACTTCTAATGAACAAATAGATGACACCCACATTAACCTAATGGGCCTGAATGATGATCAACAAGTTTTCCTAAGTCAAGAAGATCATAAGGATGATGATATTAAACAGTTTCAAACCAAGTCAGGTGAGTCATTTGACTTTAAACAAGGCTATGACACAGCTGTTTATGAAGTTCATAAACAATACAAGCTAAGGAGCAGAACCATAAATGTGACACAGCCTGAGAAAACAAAGGACACTCCTCTGCCTAAGAAAACCATTGTCACAGAGCCAATTGACAAAACTGATTCTATTACAAAGGAAGTAACAGTGGAAGAAATAACTGAAACATCTTCCCCAAAACAACAAGCAATGGCTACATCACCCTTGCAGCCCAATCCAAACATCACTTCCCAAAAGATGAGTAAAAAGGACAAGCCTCAAGATCAGAGTGAAAACCAAGAAGAAAACTTGAACAACAAAGAAAGGGTTGTCAACCACAACACCAAGGTCCAAGCTAAAAAACCTTTTGACTTAGAAGATGAAATAGGAAAATTGAAGGTAGCCATTCCTCTTTCAGAGCTAGCCAAGCATGACATTTACAAACAAAAAATCAAAAAGTCCCTTCAACTTACCCATAATAAAGATGATGTCAATGTGTTGGATGATACCCCAGAGCTACTTTTCGGTCCAGAGGTTGATGGAAAGACAGCAGTTACAGGGATCTTACCTTTTTATGTTAGCTTGCATGTTCATGATAAAATATTACACAATGCAATGTTTGATTCAGGTGCATCTCATAACCTTATGCCTAAATCAGTGATGGAGAGACTCAACTTAGACATTACAAGACCCTATAAGGACCTATTTTCATTTGACTCCAGCCAAGTTAAGTGTTTAGGATTGATAAAAGATCTATGTGTATCCCTGGTCCAGTATCCAAACAAAACCATCTTAATGGATGTTGTAGTTGCTGATATCCCACCCAAATATGGAATGTTGTTATCAAGATCATGGGGGGCTAAACTCCAAGGTTCCCTGCAATTAGACATGTCATATGCCACCATCTCAGTCTTTGGTCAACCCAAGAGGCTATATAGAGAGTCACTTATGAAATACATGGTGAGCAGTGAAGAAAAGCCTCAGAATTTCCCCATTTATGCAGTCCATTCAGATATGGATTCCTTTATTCTGTTCAATGATGATACAAGCCCTAAGAGTGATAATAAATCAGTCACACTTGAACAAAACATGCATGAGAGTAAGCAACCAAGTCCCCAAGAGATCCAAATTGAGAAACCAATTAATGAGTCTCTCCTAAAAGATAAACCAGATGAAAAACAAGAACTCCAACTTATAATCCCAAATTCTAGAAAGAATGTTGAAAATCCCTTAAAACAGGAGATCTTATGGTTCCTTGAGTTTGATGGATCAGTCAACAAATTAGGGGCAGGAGCAGGGGTTTGGATACATAACAAACAAAACAGTCATGCAGAGGGCCGAGCCTACAGGTTAAACTTCAGGTGCACCAACAATATGGCAGAATATGAAGCTCTCTTACTAGGCCTCAAGCTAGTAAAATCCTTACAAGCCATAAACGTTTCAATCCTAGGAGACTCAGACCTAATTATCCAACAAGTAAAGGGAAATTTTATCACTAATGACAAAAGACTGAGATCTTATAGGTCTGCTGCTGCTGAAATACTAAATTCATTCATTGAATTTCAAATTACCAAAATTCCTAGAACCCATAATCTTCATGCTCATAGTTTGGCTACATTTGCAAGCACTTGTAAACTACCTTTTGAACCCCAGCATTGCTTTAAAGCTCAGATAAAACACAGACCTTCTGTCCCAAACAATGTCAAGGATTGGCAAGTGTTTAAGGATGATACACAAATAAACAATTTCTTGACTTTGCAGCAAGAATTTTCAGGACTAAACATTGATACTGAGGCTGCAAGTGATTCGCAAATACTAGGTGAACAGCACCAAACAAATATCTCACTCAAAACAGCAAATCAAATGCTTTGTCCAACAAACTTTGACCAGGAGAAAATAGAAGAACTTGAACAATTACATTATGAGGAAATAGCTGATGCTGAGGCTGAAGTTATACAATTGAGAGACAATTTTCTCCCAGCAGGCCTAGCTCCATTAGAGGATATGGTCGATGGGCTGAGCAAGGTGGTACCATTCACTTGTCAGCCTCAAAATTTCGGGTGGTCCCAATTTTTTTCACAGTAACGACAAGTGCACCAGATCTATGCACGGTACAAACCAAAGCTCAAGCTATGGCCAATGAGAAGATAGACACCCTTGAACAAAAGTTGGAGGCATTAACAAAGTAGATCCAGACCCTACATGACACAATAACAAAGGGCAAGTCGGGGGAACAATTGGAGGCATATGATTGTAATGAAAACCTTGAGGGCGAGTCTAGCCATTCTCTTCACTTCTATGGAAACCACCAACAGTCCTAGCCTCAACCACCCAAGCTGGACATGTATAAATTTTATGGCTCTCATTTGGCCACATGGCCAGCACAAATGGAGCAATATTTCACATTGAATCACATCAGAGATGATGCGACTAAGCTAAGTGTGGGAAGCCTGTACTTGGACCAAGAAAGATGGAAATGGTGCAATGGCATCAACAATGCTATGCGAGGCCAGTGACTTGGCAGATATCCTCAAAAGCCCTTTCTGATTGCTTTGACCATGAATCTAACTCTTTGGGTCATCTTACTAAGCTTCGATAGACAGGAACAGTGCAAGAATATATTAAAGCCTTTGAAGAATTAGATTTATGCACATTACGTCTAGCAGATGAATTCTACATGGAATGTTTTGTTAGTGGTATCAAAGACACCATACAAGCCCACATCGAACTGCAACACCCAGTCTCATGGCTGGTAGCTTTCAAGAGAGCTCGTGAAGTAGAACGCACATTAGCGGCCCAGTCGACTCGTCCAAATTTCCTAGCCAAGGGTCGCCCCATATAGGCTCCGAGCACTACCCAAACACTTAAGGTTCAAAAGGTGTCACTAGCAAAAATGGCAGAAAGAAGGAAGCAAGGATTGTCTTACTACTATGATGAGAAATTCTCCCCAGTGAATAAATTCAAGGAACCTAAATTCTTTCAAATTGATGCTACTGATCAGAGTTCATCTAAGGAAGCCCCACCATTTGAGGGACCAGAGGAGGAAGATGAGGACAACCATTCGGACAATGAGCTCCCAACTACACGTGAAGAACTAGTTATCTCGTTTCATGCTTTGGCAGAAATTTCTTATCCCCAAACTCTCAAAATTAGAGGTTTTATTAAGAATCGCCTTGTAGTAGTCTTGATTGATAGTGGAAGTATGCATAACTTTATGCATAATAGAGTCGCTGAAGTAGTGCATTTTTTTGTCAGAGCAGTCTCTAATTTCTAGGTCTAGATTGCTGATGGGGGGACAATGAAATGTGAAGGCCGCTGTGAAAATGTCAAACTTCAAATGGGGGATTATCACCTAAAGACCCACATGTTTGCCATCAACATGGGTGGGTGTGACATTGTCTTGGGTGCTGAATGGCTCCACACACTCGGCCCAATCACAATGGATTTCTAGGAGTTATATATGATATTTAAGCAGAATAACCACACACATACCCTCCGCGGACTCCAGGCAGGTGCTCCTTCTATCATTAGCTTGCGTAGGATGGAAAAATTGTTAAAATAGGTCCACCATGGAGGTATAACCCAATTTAATTCCATGCGGGCCTTTGAGCCCACTTCTCTTCATATTCATCCTAAGATGCAATAGGTCTTAAACAACCATCTGTCGGTCTTCGACAAGCCTCATGAGCTTCCACCCTCGAGAGGGGAACATGATCATAGCATTACTTTGGTCCCAAGGGCACAACCACCAAATGTGCACCCATATAGATATCCTTTCGCCCAAAAGAATGAAATTTAAAAAATCATCAAGGAACTCTTGGAAGCAGGTGTCATTCGTCCTAGCATTAGTCCTTATTCATTGCCTGTGGTCATGGTGCTCAAGAAAGATGGGGAATGGCGTATGTGTCCAGACTTCAGGGCCCTCAACAAGCTGACAGTCAAAGATAAATTTCCAATCCCAGTTGTTGATGATTTGCTGGATGAACTAAATGGGGCTCAATTCTTTACTAAGCTCGACCTTCACTCAGGCTATCACCAAATTCACATGAAAGAAGTAGACATTCCAAAGACTGCTTTCCGAACTCATGAAGGCCACTATGAATTCCTGGTCATGCCATTTAGTCTCTGTAATGCCCCATCCACTTTTCAGAGCCTCATGAATCACCTGATCAAACCATATCTCAGAAAATTTGTCCTTGTTTTCTTTGATAGCATCCTCATCTACAACCTCACCTGGGAAAAACATCTTCAGCATGTAGATCTGCTCTTGCAACTGCTCCGAAAGCATAAATTATTTGTCAAATTGTCCAAGTTCTCTCTTGGCATGGAAGAAGTTAAGTATTTGGGCCACATTTTGGGGCGTGAAGGTGTCAGGGTGGACCCCAAAAAGATCCAGGCAATGCAGGATTTCCCTCAACCAAAGACCTTGAAGAGCTTGAGAGGATTTTTGGGTCTCACTGGCTACTATCGCAAATTTGTCCGCAATTACCGTCGCATTGCTAGACCCATCACTCACCTTCTAAAAAAAATTCATTCCTTTGGAATGATGAAGTGCAACAGGAATTTATAGCTCTCAAACATGCCATGTGTTCCACTCTCGTATTGGCACTACCCAACTTCACGAAATTTTTTTTGATTGAATGTGATGCTTCAGGTACGGGTATTGGAGCTGTCTTAATGCAGGAAGGTTGACCCTTGGCCTTCACTTGCCAACAACTAAGTGGGACAAATTTGGGACAATCTGACTATGAGAAGGAGATGATGGCCATCTTACATGCAGTGGACACCTGGAAACCATACTTATTGGGGCGGTGTTTCCAAATTCGCACAGACCATCAAAGCCTTAAATATTTTTTGGAGCAATGCCTATCCTCGCCACCAAAATAAATGGCTAGCAAAAATGTTGGGATATGATTATGAGATAATTTACAAGAAAGGACGCGAAAATGTCATAGAAGATGCTTTATCACGCCAATTTGAGGAGGAAAGCACACTGCTAGCAATCTCTCTTTCCATTCCAGAGTGGATTGACAAGGCTCACAAGGAATGGTTTTCACATCCTTTGCTCTCCCAACTCATTAGTAAATTGCAGGCGGATCCAAATTCCATAGCAGGCTACTCTTGGCAGTATGAGATTCTTTGCTACAAGGACAAACTAGTGATATCACCAACATCCACCCTCAAAAGTTGCATTTGGCAGAGTTGCACTCATCTCCCACTGTAGGCCATTCAGGCTTTTAGGAGACTTATGCTCGCACTCGTCATCCATTCTTTTGGACAGGCATGAAAAAGGACATTCCTACTTTTGTAGCCGAGTGTGATGTGTGTCAGTGCCACAAAGGAGAAATAGTCAAATCCCTAGGCACATTACAACCATTTCCCATCCCGGCCTCAATCTGGATGGAGGTTTCTATGGATTTCACTAAGGGTCTTCCGAAGTCAGGCAACAAGTTAGTCATCATGGTGGTTGTGGACATACTTTCTAAGTATGCTCGTTTTTGCACCCTACCCCACCCTTTTACACCAACTTTTGTGGCTCAATATTTCATGGACTAGATCTTCAAATTGCATGGCATGCTCACTTCCATTGTGTCTGATCGTGACCCAATCTTCACCAGTAACTTTTGGCAAGAACTCTTCAGGCTACAAGGTGCCCAACTACAACTCAGTAATTCCTATCATCCCCAAACTGATGGTCAAACTGAAGCAGTCAACAAATGTCTGGAGACCTACCTCAGGTGTTTCACTTCAGAAAAGAAACATCTATGGGTACAGTGGTTACCTCTAGCCGAATGGTGGTATAATACTAACTATCATGGCACCACCAAAATGACTCCATATGAAGCAGTTTATGGTCAAATCCCTCCTTTGCCTACTTCTTATATCTGGGGATGCTCGAAGGTACAAGCAGTGGATCAAATCCTACAAAACCATGCAACCATGCTGGCCCACCTCAAAGAGAGTCTCCATCAAGCTCAAAATCGCATGAAGCAACAGGCAGACGAACATCTTTCAAAGCACAAATTTCAAGATCGGGATCAGGTATTCTTGAGGCTGCAACCATATAAGAAAACATCACTTGAAGACAAGGGCCGTCAGAAATTATCTCCAAAATTCTACGGACTGTATCAAATACTTCAGTGCATCGGAGAAGTAGCCTACAAGCTATCTTGCCACCCACTGCAAAAATCCATCACGTCTTCCATGTCTCATGCCTCAAGAAAGTGGTTGGGAACCATTGCAGAATTCAAACTAGTGTACCAGAATTAGATGGAGAAGGTTCAATCTGGCTCCAACCTGAATAGGTTCTTGACACATGAGAACGACACCTGCATGGCCGCACGATCAAGGAAGTCCTTGTTAAGTGGAAAGACACCTCTCCAGAAAATGCGACCTAGGAACCAACGACTATTCTTTAGCAGTTTTCGTAGCTTCAGCCTTGAGGAAAAGGTTATTTTTATGGGGGAGGGAATGTTAGGGTCCAACTCTAACCCCCTTATTTATGTAATAGGTTCGAGTCATAGCTATAGTTAGTTAAAGAGTCAATAAAGCCCATATTAATAATTGTAAGTGGTTGACCCACATTTAAAGAAGGGACCACAGTTAGTTGCAAATGGGCCATGATATTAGATAGATGGTATTAATAAGAACCATGGTATTGACCCATGGTATTGCATGTATGAATCCTATATAAAGGATAGAGACTCCCCTCGAGGAGCATCGTGTCTTATTTTGTAATTGAGCCCAACTCTATTGGAGGTTGCCCCCTCGAAGAGGCAACTGAACATTTCTTTCCTTTTTGAATAATAAAATACATGCTGTTATTTCTTATTGTTCTGTGTTCTGGGTATATTTCTTCACATATTTGGTATTCTGGTATCTTCTCACAGGTCAATAGCATAACAAGCCATGCCCCCTTCTTTTTTACTAATCTAACTTAACCTTCGAGACTTACTCATATGTACTTGGCTTGACTTGTTCTATGTACGATTCCACCCACTGTCAATGAAGTTCCAATACTGGAATGCATGCCTAAATTCCTTCGTCATGTTCGTATCTCTTCAAACCCTTCACTCTTGAGGCTTCAAATTCACATGGAAATAGTATATTGAACATATGATCAACATAGAAACTTCAAAAGAATCATGAAGTATTTAATTAAACCTTTTAGATGCATTACTTTGGTATATTCTTTCTACTCCTTTCACCGGATATTTTTGGCTTCACTTGAATCCAACCTATTCTTGTCAATAAAGAGGGACAAGAGATCTACTCTCACCACGTTTATCATAAATGAAGTGTTATGCCATCATGTTGGGCCACTGTTTCCTTTTGCTTGGCTTCTTCTTGTTTATATTCCTTTTTCTTCCATACTTTTATATGTTGAGTTTCTAATAGGAATATCACCATGTTCTTATAGCGTACTCTGGACTCATTGTCTTTCTTTCCTTAGTGACTTTCTTCCACAATTTGAGCATATGAACCCCTTGTCCTTCCTTTTGTTACCAAGTAAATATCAACTACAAATTTCTTTTAAACTTATTTCTTATTGAACCTGTGATGAGAGATTAATAAGGCTACTTATTTTTCCTTCTCAAGGACTAATTGGAATGATTCTACTTTTATTTGATTGAGATTTTTGTTTATTTCAACTGATACTATTGAGATCAATCACAAGAATATAAGTATTAAATAGATTAATATTGTTCTAAGAGAATAAAATTTATTGAATTTTTAGTTCATTTGACTTGTTACTCTTACTACTAACGAACACTTTTCTTCATTAGTTCCTCAACATGATCCATGCCTTTGTTTGCCTTAGTTATAGAAAGAAGAATATTCCTCCCAAATCCACATGTAGTTGCATAGTGCCCATAATTACCACACTTGTAGCATTCAACATTAGTTAAGAAGGGGGGAAATACATTGACATTATTCTTAACATAGATATGCATTTCTTGGACTATTACAGGATCTTCTACACCCTTGAATATTTTGTCCTTGAGGAGAAAATGACCTCTACGTGTGGTTAATCGAGCTACTTCTTTGAGGAATTTGTGGCTATTTTTTAGGCTAAACCAACATGGTTCTTCTCTTATGCTATATATTTTTCTTTTCTAGACACTTGGAGGCATAGTGTCCTTCCTCACCACAATTAAAACACCCAATGGGTTTCCTACCTTTGGCTTCATTGTTGGTAGTCTTATTGTCCTTTTTTGTTATGTTAAATATTCTGTGACTGCAATACTATATGAACTTTTGTCTGCATCTTTAAATTCAATGGAATTTTTCCTTTTTAATGTTGCTACATTTTTCGGTCCTCATTTATCAAGGCTAGTGAGTGCCTTTGAATTTAGAGTTGATGTTGAATCACCTTGAATATCCAAACTTCTCTTATCCTGAGGGCGACCGAGTACTTCGAATCTCATCGAAAGCATCATAGCTCTTTTCATGCTTTTGATATTGAAACATCTTGTATTTTAATATAATATTCTTAGCTTTCATTTCTGATTTATGGATTTAAACTTCCCAATTTCCTCAAAATTTGATATAAGTTGCCTTCCAAAATAGATCTTTTCTTCAATATCTCTTATGTCATTAGAAGAGCTACTAGATTCACAACTAGTGTCTATTTCACTTTCAAATCTTGAGACTGGGGATTCTCTTGTAGACATTTGAGGTGTTGTTTTTTCACTACTACTAGAAAACTATCTTGTGAGAAAATCAACTTTCTTGTATATTGCATCTCTTTTTGAATATTTTGAGTGTTGATCAGTAGCATGGCCATTTCATACTAGAGAATTATCTTCATCTTCTAACTCATGATCTTAAATATTATTTGAGCAATTGTATGCTCCATTATTTAGAGAATGCCTCTTGATATCACATGTAGCTTGAATGTTTTTAACATAAATTTTCATCAACTTATCCCATATCTCCTTGGTAGTCTCATAACCAATTACTTTTTCAAGATATGATTTAGAGAATCCTTTCAAGATTTACTCCTTGGATTGTGCATAAAAATCATTGTATTTTATTCCATTATTGATAAATATCCATATTTCAAACTCAATATCTTGTAGGTAGATTTCCATTCTTATCTTGCAAGTGATATAATTAGACCCATTTAAATACGAAACTCCATCTAGGCTACATCATGGTTTTCCATGATCCCTATTCTTACTTCCAGTTGTTAAACTAATATGAAGTAACGTGGATCTCGTACCAATTTATAGAAACCAAGACACTACTAAGAGGGGGGGTGAATCAGTAGTGTGAGAAAATTATATAACTATTTCAATATTAAACTTTTCAATCTACTCAGTAATCATTCCTGTAAGAACCATAATATATCAACAGACAAAACCATACACATATGCAGCATATAAAAACAATAATCTTCGTTTATATTCCTTTTCAAAAGAATATTACTACTTTTCATTACCTCACTTTGCCCATAGGCCTCTACTTGTAGGTTTCTTAGGCGACCACCTAAAGGAAGATTCCACTCCTTGAGTTATCTGATACCATAAAAAGATCTATTATCCCTAATTTATCAGTTACCATTGAAAGTAGTTTCTACCAGTGATTTATTAGCTACCACTAAAAGGAAGCTTCTACTCCACAATTTATCAAATACTACTTAAAGGAGCTCCAACCCCTAATTGTTTACCAACCAGCACTAAAATAGCTACAAGCTCCAACTTCGTGGCCATTTTGATCCATCTTTCATTAATTTTCAAATTCAGGTCAATAAGGCATTCCTTCTATAAACACAATTTCCCTTCTCTCTTCAACACACCTTAATCACCTATCTCAACACCTCTACTACCATAAAAACAGCTTCAACAAATTCTATTCACTGATTTTTGACCATGATTTTTACACCAACAAAATGATCATCACCAATATCACCAATGAATTCTTTTCATTCTTACACAACTTTCAGACACAAAATTTGACGAATTAACGCCCTAATGCATCTCTAATTCACCTTTGATGCATACTACAATATGCATATTGTTGCATCAAAAACAACCAACATGGTTGTTCAACTATGTTTATAAAGAATTTGAGTAGTTAATTTTAGGATTTATCTTTGGTTATATTTATCTCTTAACTTGTTCTCTTCTTGATTTTATCTTCTGTTAATTTTTCTTGATGTGTACAAACTATCTTCAATGAGTGATATGTTGTTTAGATATGCAAAACTAAGTCAATATTCTAAATCTTCCACTTAGACCTTTAGCTAAGTTTAGCTCTTGTCATGATTTCTTCAAGTTTTGTCTTGCTATATTGCTATTAAGCCTATTTATACATGAGCTTTTTATCTGTGAAAATCATATTCGTTTCCCATATGTGGATATGAAGTGAATCTCTAAGTTAGTTAGCTTGTTTTCTACAATTCTGGCACATTACAATGTTTAGTTGGGATTTTAGTGGCAGTTCTAACTTTAGTTGGTTATTACAGCTTGCTCCACCAACTTTACCAAGGTGTCATTTCACCATGGTTGAATTATTTGCTAGACTTGGTGTTGTGGGGAAAAATGCCTATGCAGGACGATCCTATCCACCTAAGGTGTGACAGTGCCTTAGCAACAAACAGAGACAGCTATTCTAGTATTCTTCCTTTATGAATTAAGAATGAAGAGAGATGGATGGACTAACCGGTGTCTTCCGTTTGTCCCTCGATCCGGTTTCTCTTCTCTTTGGGAGTTCCCAGTTACTTGCCTTCTCGCTCGCCCAGCTTCAAGAGGTTTCTGCAAGATCACAAGAAGAGAACACTACACAAAGACATAGATTCATATTCATAACTAGTTCAGGATTAGAAATAAACTAAACATACTAATGCAATCATACATCAAAGATACATCAGTATATAGGAGAAACCAAGATAGCTTTATTGATGAATAACAAGGTTTAGGAAGAGATACAACCCAGCGGGCTCCAATCCAGCATCTCCTTCCTAGAAAATGAAATTCCTATCCTCACCTTCCCTCAAAGCATTAAGCACCCAATGATTCCAGTCTCAAACCAACAACAATTCTTTGCAATAACAAAATTCCAGCCTCTAGATCTCATGGAGGAGAGATCCATATATAGATGTTTGGAGAGAGGATGAGTCAGCTTGAGATCTGACTAGTGTCCTCTCCCTCTGTCAGTTCTTGCTTCCACTTGGAGGTTCTTATTTCCACTTGGAGATTGAGAACCTCTTACTCATCACTAGTCGAATTCACTGAGGCAAGTGTCATTGAGGAAGATTCTGGAAGCTTCCAGGGTCTTGACACCTTGTTGAATGAACTTGCCATTTGTCAATTCTCGTTCAGCTCACCCTGGTAGTGCTTCTACCTGCGTTGCAGTGTAGGTAGCCAGTGCAGACTTTGCATTTCAGCGCAGACAGCTAGTGGAGCCTCTGAATTGATCCTGAATTGACTTGTTTTTTAGCAGTTTCTGGTGGAGAACTTCTGTGAATTGCTGTGGTTTGTTGGCCTTGTTCCTCTAGGGGTAGGAACAACATGTTTAGGGACTTTGGATCCCTTAGATTATGGACATTTCATTCTTATAGCTGCAAGGCACAAAAATTTCTATAACAGTTGCCCCCTAAAGTATGAGGCCGTTTATCGGGTGAAATGCTTTATCAGGACGATCCGAAGTTCATTCATTGCTGGGGGGAGACCTGTAATAAGATACAATACAATACATTATTTTTCATACTGCTTTCATGATCTAGCTGAGGTGGGCATTCCCATGCTCAGCTTTATAAATTCATTTTTCTGTACATAGAACAGACAATTGTCTGATGGTAGACTGATAATTTTGATGAAATTATCATCCTTTGGGTAGGATGATTATCTGTTGAAATGATGTACATGTCAATGTCTTTATCTTTCATGAATATATATCGCAGCCCGGATGGATGGAACTAGATCCGGGGTCTTCAAACTCGTTCGATCTTCACTCTAAGTACAAGTCGATCCATGTGAGAAATGTTCTGAAGTCGAACATGGAAAGACATCGCTTGATTACCGGTCAATGAGGTAAACCGTTAACAAGCGCGAGAGGAATCACCGATAATGATAATGACCCTCAAGGTACTGCAGTACAATTCATGTGGTGTGAATAAAGGACTTGGCGTCGAACACCACGCAAAATCTTTCGGTCGAAGGTCATTGATGTATACCTGTCGCCGGAAGTGAGAAACTTGCCATTGAGGTATGCAAGCTTCAAAGTACCGAAGGGGTTGTTCCTAGATCAACTTCTTGGATAATGAGCTGATGTCGACAAGAAGCGATCCGTCAAAGGAGGGCCTTAATGAATCCCACATCAGTGACACGGAATGGAGCAAATGATCTTGATGGAGGTGAAAACGATCTGATGACATATGATTCAGGGTGGCGGTCATGAAAGGATGAAGGATAATGTATGGCAGTGGATGGGACACGGTTGACTTCTCTGAATGACTTCTCTTGAACATATGGCGACACTTATGCGATGGATCGGTAGCATTACCCCAAATATGGATGGTATGGCGAGACCATGGTGATGTGACCGGTGAATGAAACAACCCAACCTGACTGTGGTACGGAGGAAAAGTGTCATGTTCAAGAGCGACTTGCTACCATCAAAGTTTTCTTGAGTTTCTCCCAATTTTTCCCCAGTCATTGCTGACCAGTACCTCTTTATTTTTGTCAAGCTTGAGGAGGATAACATATGCTTGTTCTATAACTTGCCCTTCGGGCAAGCCCATCGCTACGTTTTAACGAGCCTAGCGATAGTGAAACTCGTTCTCGTCTAAAGACAAGTTTGTCGCTATTTAATGATTTTAATGAGTCTAGCGACAAAGATAACTCGGTCCTTTTCATTTTTAGAGAGTCTGAAAACGTACGTAAAGTCAACTCCGAAAGTCCTTTTTTTTCATCTAATCCCTTAAGTTCGAAAAAGTATAAAATAATACAGAAGGGATGAGTTTTCGATAGTTTTAACGAGCCGAACAAAACAAGCGCTCGATCTTTTTGCGCAATAATCCCTCAGGTCCAAAAAGATTAAAATCTAGAGGAGGGATAGCAATTCTGGTCGCTTTAACGAGCTGGAAGGCCAAAACTCGGCAATCTTTTCATATTTTACGAGTCAGATGAAAAGAGCTTAAAGAAGACTCGTCTTTTGAGGAACGAGTGATGAAACGGGTTAGCAACTGATTCCAGGTACGGGTTGGAATTTTCCAATCACGGCAGTGTCAGAAGGATGGCTAGTGAAATCACTCTTCGCAACTGTTCCTCAAAATGGGTAAACAATCATATGGAGGTGAACGATCGGCCAATGGAAAAGTGGAGGTGACGGTGCAAACACGACCAAGGCTTTAATGGCTGATGATATTACATTCACTATGGTTATTTACCGGGTAGTTCATTTTTTAACGAGCTTAAACGCGGATTGAAACACTTGCTCGATCTTATGTTTATTTTTTAACGAGCATGAACTATGCGCTAAAACTGCTTGGATCTTGCGTTTATTTTTTAACGAGCATGAACTGTGTGCTAAAACTGCTCGATTACCCAGTCATATGATCAGAATGTCTCATTGAGATTCTATTTTTTAGGGACCTTCATCTCACAAAGCTTTGCTCCGGATCCTTTCATTATGCAAGTTCGGAAACGACTAATCCTACGAGTTTAAAGGGTTAGACCTACAGGTTTAAAGGGAGGACCTAAAAATTTAAAAAATAAATAGCCGCCCCTTGCTTGCACTCCAAAAGGTTTGCATGCCCCCAGGAATAAAGTACGATTTCAAGGTTACCCCTTCTTAGTCCAATAAAACATTTGTTTTACCGGGAGAGGCCTACCTCTTTCAGGTTACCCAAAGATTGTCTCGTTAATCTTTCAAACAAAACACTTCTTCGGCGATATCTACCGAAATAGACAAAGGTGAGAGACTCTGTCTGTCAACTCACATAACTTTGACAAAAGAATCTTATTCTAGAATAACCCCTCTTCCTAGACGGACGGGGTACAGACTAGTCATATTCTCCCGCGGAAACCTACCCTATACCCAAAGTTTTCCTGCCAAAGCAGACCAGGACGCATGCCCCCTGGGTTCCAGTCATATCCTCCTGGATTACTCGCGCTCATTAGGAGGACGGACTGTGGGTTGAGACATTTCTGGCGTGAAGAGACCATTTAGGGATGGTATATGACTATTTGCGATGCGTGATCCGGGAAATGAAAGCTGGTCCACGAGCTTGACCACTCTTCCTTCGTGAGGAAAACACATTACTCTAAAGAGTGAGGAGACGATGGCTCCCATGCAATATATATAGCCTCGTCCAAGGAGTAGGTTATAATCCAAGGGTCCTTGAACGACCATCACGTTCATTTGAACGGTCTTCCCTTTCAATGTGATAGGCACATTGGGGAGGATCCCTAAAGGTCGACTGGTTCCTTTATCAAAGCCTGTAAGATTTCTCATTTTAGGCAAAAGCGCTGGTGAACCAAGCGCTTTCCAAGCAATAGAGGAAAGGATACTCACAGATGCCCCCTCATCAATGATGGTGCCAGCCATTACCATTCTGTATATTTGAACGATAATTCTGAATGGTATGCTTGCTGGCAAACGAGGTCTGCCTAGTTGGTTCCAGTCGAACGAGACAACTAGGTTGCTTGGTGGTGGGACCGAATAGACGGCCGGGTATGACTCTGACGAAGTTCCTTCCTGCGATAAAGGGATGGGCGAATTGCCCCCTTGTTCATCGGAGTCTGTGTTGATGAAGAGAATTTGGACGGTGTCGTCTTTATTCTCCTCTGTGATGGTATCATTCGAAGATAGAGCCTCTGAAGGAAAAACCGGGTCAACTGCTGCCTCAACCTTTTGACTTTCGTCAGGTATGGATTCAGACGGTTCATCCTCAATGATAGGTGCTTCGGCTGACCACATGAGCGGGTCAGCCGGGTTCTCAACTGGTGAAGGACTTGGCAGGGGTTTTTGATATCCAGGAGGAAGTTGCGCTCGTAAAATTGGGCGATCTTCCAAAACTCTTTTAGCCTCGTCTAAGAAGGAAAAACGTTGGATGGCATGGTCGCCTTCACACAGTTTGCAGGGAAATATAGCTTTCCCTCTCTGTCCTGTGACTTCACTTTCACTAGTTGACGGTGAGCTGTCAACATGACTATCAGAGGTTGACGCCACCGAATTGTGCAAACGGGGAGACCAGTCCCTTAGTATCCAAGGGATGCAGGGACAATCTCTGTGGAAGTGGTCTCCCTTGCATATGACACATGGCGATTTAGGCCTAGTCAGTGCTGTGTGTGGATTTCTGTCAGACGACACTTGTTTGCCCCCAGTCGCTTTTGGCTCCTTCTTCTTCTTCTCTTTCTTCTTCTTTTCCTTCTTCTCCTTAGGAACTTGGTTTTTTGTTTTACCAGTTCCGTCAAGCGAAGAGGAAGAAGGAGAGGGAGAATTAGATGAAGTAGAAGGCTGGTGGGTAACTCTGGTATGGTCTAACTGTTGATTCGACTGTTCAAGAATAGTGGTGTTCTGAACGACATTGGTTGAAAAGAGCCAGACCAGCAGGTCAATTGTCAGTCCTGGAAGCGGCAATGTGGCCATATGGGGCGCACCAACATCTCCCCAAGAGGAGAAGGGACTAGGATTTCCACCAAGGGGAATTCCTTGGTTGGTGTGCTCCATTTTCTCAACCTAAAGATCAACACAGGAATAGGGGTGATTGTTCCATTTAAAATAAATTTTAACGACGCTTTAGACACAACTTTCTTTTTCACTTTTAAAGAGTCGAGAAAAAGCTAAAGATGACTCTCGTCTCCTTCGATGTTTTAACGAGCCCGAAGTGTCAAATGCTCGGATGGACTTTTTCCGTTATAGAGTCTGAAAAAGGCCAAAAGGAACTGCTCTGGAGTTCTAGGTAGAGGGTGTGTCAAACTTTTCACAAAACCGCAGAATACTTTTTAAGATACCGGCAGTCGATCTTCCTGAATGCTGTGTTCAGTGCATTGCGATCAGTAGGGCGGCTGACACGGCTTCCTAAGGATAAAGGTTTTATGCCTATAGGGGTCTCCCAATATATACGTGACGGTACGTGGGAGCACAATCCGTACTGGCGCTATCGTCCCTCAGGAGGAATCACCCACCATCAGCGAGATCGACAGTCACCAGGCTTTACAACGTCGGAACACGTCTCTAGCCTAGACCTCTATGTTGTGCGTTATGTTGCAAAGCATTGTTAAGTTCATTCAATTTATTTTAGGTTGATCTTTTTAGAAGTTTGCCTTTTGAGGTTCACCACGAGATGTATGATACAATTCCTAAATGCAGTCTAAAGCTGATAAGCAAGCTTTTTATCTTTTCAACTATGAAAATCCTAGCTACAAAGGGAAAAGAAAGACACCATCTTTTCTCAGAGAGAAATCAGCACACTCTAATGCACTTTCCCTAAATCAAGCATGCAAACTATCAAGATGCAAATGCACAATGCAGGTGTTTGTTTTCCGCTTCCTTAGTATTGATGCCTAAAAAGAAAGCTTTTTGTACAACTTTGAATTTGCTTTTAAATGACAAATACAAACAAGTTTACTTTTTCGAAATCAAAAAGGGTAGAAGAGAATACAACACTTTACGACTTTCGAAATGAACACTTGTTTCGACACTTAAAAGAGACAAACTCAAACCAAAAGCAAAAGTAAATGTATAATCAACTGTAAACAGCCAATGAACTCTCTCCTAAGATCACAATCAACAGATCTGAATCAAGGGCTACAGGATGACTATTTCACTCTTGCAAAGGAAAACTGTAAATGACGCCACAAACACATAAAAACACTCACAGCCTTTTTGTACAAAAGGAGGCGGAATTTAAGCAGAGAAAAGGAGTTATCAGACAGGTACCTATGCTGGTTACAGGTTACAAAAATCAGAGATCAAAACAAGGCAAAACAGAGCAGAGAACCCCAGCTGCACAAGGCCTAAATGGATCAGCGCACCCTCAACACAGGGGTTTTGACATTCAGCGCAGGTAGCCTTCACGGGACCTGCGTTGAAATGCAGAACCTCTTCACAGGGTCTGCGCTGAAGGAGAAACGAGATTTTCTCACTGTGTTTTGGGTCACAGTTTGCTATTTAATCTATAGTTTCAGGCCAAATCAAAGCAACAAGCAAGGTACAATCAAAGGGATGCTTTAAAGAAGGGCTAAGATCTATCACAAAGGATCATCAAATCATTTGTGAATCCATTGTTCAGATCATAGACAAATCCAGTGATTGGATCAAAGCAGCAGATGTCTACTTTGCATCTGAGAATAGCAGATGCAGTTTGATTGTTGCTGTTGAGTCTATGAAACAAACAATGATAGAGACACAAATAAAATGACTAAACAGATCTCCCCAGTGGAGTCGCCAATTTGTTGTGGGGAAAAATGCCTATGCAGGACGATCCTATCCACCTAAGGTGTGACAGTGCCTTAGCAACAAACAGAGAGAGCTATTCTAGTATTTTTCCTCTATGAATTAAGAATGAAGAGAGATGGATGGACTAACCAGTGTCTTCCGTTTGTCCCTCGATCCGGTTTCTCTTCTCTTTGAGAGTTCCCAGTTACTTGCCTTCTCGCTCGCCCAGCTTCAAGAGGTTTCTGCAAGATCACAAGAAGAGAACACTACACAAAGACATAGATTCATATTCATAACTAGTTCAGGATTAGAAATAAACTAAACATACTAATGCAATCATACATCAAAGATACATCAGTATATAGGAGAAACCAAGATAGCTTTATTGATGAATAACAAGGTTCAGGAAGAGATACAACCCAGCGGGCTCCAATCCAGCATCTCCTTCCCAGCAAATAAAATTCCCATCCTCACCTTCCCTCAAAGCATTAAGCACCCAATGATTCCAGTCTCAAACCAACAACAATTCTTTGCAATAACAAAATTCCAGCCTCTAGATCTCATGGAGGAGAGATCCATATATAGATGTTTGGAGAGAGGATGAGTCAGCTTGAGATCTGACTAGTGTCCTCTCCCTCTGTCAGTTCTTGCTTCCACTTGGAGGTTCTTATTTCCACTTGGAGATTGAGAACCTCTTACTCATCACTAGTCGAATTCACTGAGGCAAGTGTCATTGAGGAAGATTCTGGAAGCTTCCAGGGTCTTGACACCTTGTTGAATGAACTTGCCATTTGTCAATTCTCTTTCAGCGCACCCTGGTAGTGCTTCTACCTGCGTTGTAGTGCAGGTAGCCAGTGCAGACTTTGCATTTCAGCGCAGACAGCTAGTGGAGCCTCTGAATTGATCCTGAATTGACTTGTTTTTGAGCAGTTTCTGGTGGAGAACTTCTGTGAATTGTTGTGGTTTGTTGGCCTTGTTCCTCTAGGGGTAGGAACAACATGTTTAGGGACTTTGGATCCCTTAGATTATGGACATTTCATGCTTATAGCTGCAAGGCACAAAAATGTCTATAACACTTGGATGAACTGCCAATTTTGGATTGACTTCAAAAAACTCCACAAACCATCCTCGTTCACCATCGAATTACATAAGTGCTTGTATTTTGGCCCCTTAGACCATAAAACCAAGGTTGGTGAACACACATTGCACCTCATCCATCCAAATTAATTATTGTGCTTACATGATGCCATTTTGGCATGTACCACCTGGCCTCCTTTGAGTGGTTCACATTTCACCTAAAAGTGGCCCACTTGGCCACCCAAAAAAAAACCAAAAATGCCTACCACGTGTCACTGGTATGGAGTTCTGAGTCATCTTATTAGGACACCATTGGCTACCAATTTGATGCTTCTAATATGTTGATTTTATGCACGTTGGCATCCCTGTCACCTAATGCTTAGCTTCCTACCAATTTTCATATGGTGACATGTCTCAGTCACAGTTTACAATGACTTTCTGAGATCACATCAGAGAAAACATGTATGTGGTTTTCACAAACGCCCCAGTAGTTTCCAACTAGGAGGGGTGGTTTTGATTTTTATGAGGACAATCAATCTTATGATTGGCGGTTTAGGCAAAATTTTCAATAGAAAACCCCCCTCCTCCCTGTTTAACTCACAATGGGGAAAGGGTCTTTGAATTTTTTCTGATTGGTCTTTGGGGACATGTGGCATGTGATTCACCGATAAACATGCACACTGTGTGACAATAGACCTCCAGTGGGTGCTCCCCCATATTTGGAAAAATTTCAAAATATCACTAAATTTGGAGGACATTAACACTACTAAGCTTTGTAACACTGAAATTTTGGCTTGCAAACTTCATCTCGCCATATATTTAACACAAGGATGACATTTTGAAACTTCCACATACCATTGGAAGGATCTCTTTAATTACTATCAACCTAAGTAGTTTTGATTATGATATGGGCTCATTTGTTGATCCAAAAATTAATATGAAGATGATGTTTCCATAAACATATGTTTGACTTGATCATTAATCTATATTCAACCAATTGATCTCTATAACTCAATCAGAGATTAATGGAAGCATATTTCTAACATTCTCCATGAGATTTGTACCTTTGATACTAATGACAACATTTTCCAATAAGGAGTGCCACGTCTCATCTACGTTTTGGCCAAATCGTATTTCAAGTGTCATGTGCCATGCCATTGTGGTGCCATGTCACCCTCACTACAAATCATCTAGAATGATGGCGTAGACCCCACCAAGGTTATGACCCCTTGCAAAACATGGCTTTCCTGTTTAAAGTTCTGATATTTCCCACCTTGTTATGTAAATACCTAGGGACATAAGTTCCCTGGGGGTCTCATTCATGGAACATATGGAATCAATTTTAAAATATTAGGGACCAGGATTAAATATGATGGTTGTCACTCTGGTCATGTGGAACACCTATACCAGTGCAAGTGTTAAGGGACTGGATGGATCAAAATTTTCGAGACCCCTTTTATATGCATAACTCTTGCACAAATTTGCTCCCTCGAAACCTAGGCATATTTATCCACACAACTCCTTTATAATATTATGTGCAATACACACAGACACATATAATTATGTGGAAAGGACACCCTTGGCTCCCTACCATACCGACCTATTCCTCCTAAGCTTCTCTCTCTCTCTCTCTCTCTCTCTCTCTCTCTCTCTCTCTCTATATATATATATATATATATATATATATATATATATATATATATATATATATATATATATATATATATATATACATACACACACACACAAACACACAACATTGTCCCTCCTACGATTAATAAATGAATACCAAGTCCGATATTCAAATCCTTTTTAAACGAGCATTTAACTATCTAATGGAGATTTACCTATCTCTTTCATTCATAGACTATTTAGAACATTTTCATGCTTATAATAACTCAAAAATTTGCACGTCTCTGAGGATTGTCATGAGCATTTAATAGACACAAACAACACACATATAAAACCATCTGCACATAAGGTGTATTGAGCACTATTTCAACAAAACACAAGAGTTAAACCACTCCTCAATATATATATACTTTAGCATAAGCTCATGCACTTAATACATAATGAACATTGAAATCACAAAAACATGAATATAAGGCTAGATAAAAATTTATCTTATATTGTAGGGCTTAGAAATTGAGATCAAGACTTCAACTCTCCATCTAACCTTATATTTGCATGTAATGTGGTATTTCTTGTACCTAACAATCCCCCATCCAAATTCTAGAGTTTTAGGAGGAGTGATTGAAGGAGTAAAACTGATACTGCCAGTTGAAACATGACCTCCGAAGGTCAACCCACTTTTACCCAACATCTAATAAGGAGTCATTATAGTGAACAAGGAATTTCTTCCCTCAAGTCTTCTCACAACTCCTAGTTGTTACCCTTAGAACCTTGATCTCATTCACATCATCTTAAAGGTTTTTTATGAGCACATAGACTCATAAACCAATTTAAAGAGAAGATTTCCAATATAGGGTGGAAGGTTCATCAGTTGGACAAGCCATTATAGGATCATAAAGACCAATTCTCCAGGTGGTTCTTTAGAGGGAAAAAGAACCAAAATTAAAAGTAGTAGAGGTTCATCGACCCCACAAGAACCTGAGTGTCCCTCTCCTATTCAACAAGGTCCTAAATCAACAAGATTCCCCGTGGGTTCATTAGTCCTTAAGCAAACCACTCTCTATGGGTTCCTCACCTTAAAGAAAGCCACTACTCTAAAATTTTCTCAACTAGAAATCCTTTTTATGTTACTACCAGAGTGAACTATATCTCTTTATTCTCTATTCTCTGCTCTTTGTAATTTTTTGATGAATTAGTGATCAATCAATTATCCCCACTTATTTTTGTATTCTCTTAATGCTCGTGAGAGTACTATGTCCCTAATCTCGCTTGCATTTTTCCATTTGATAGTTTTGAAATTCCAAAATACTGATCCACTCTCAAGTTTCCACCTATTGCACTTCCCCTTCCATTAGCACCATTCTTAGGAAATTGGTTATTCCCCATACATGTTCCTAGGGTAGTTTTTAATTTTGGCTTCTGCATCCCATTCCAACACTTAATTTTTGTCCCTTTTTGCTTATTAGATTGTCTAAGAGGAATGTGGGATTTTTCCTTTTGTTTCCAACTAAGTTAAATTGCACAATCAACCCATTAAGTCAGATAGGTAAGTCTCCATGACTTCAATTAATTATCTCAGCCTCCTTGTTATGAAACCAACTCACAAAAAGATAGAAAAGATAGATCAACAACTTAGAAATCAGCCTCCTCGATGGGAAAACCTCCTTTACATTACACAAATGAACAATTCTTGGATGATACAAATGAAAAAACCTCCTTTCTATATATAGGAGTCTAAGGGGTAACAATATAATCAAAGACGACATAACAATAATAATATAAAGGCACAAAAATAATAATAGTGGGCTTCTATGGGGCACAATAATAACAATAAGGGCTATGATGACAATAATAATGGTGGAATCACTAGTATTATAGGGACCTAACATGCCCCTATCCTTCAAAAAAGCGTTGTCCTCAATGCTTGAGTAATTCAATATGCTTTTGTATAAAATTCTCATCCTCTCACATAGAATCTTCAACAGGTAAGTTCTTCCACTTAATGAGACACTCTGAAATTGATCGATTTCATAGCTGTCAAGTTCTTCTTTCAGTGACTGCTTCAAGTTCCAATATGATTTTTCCTTCCTCGTCAATTTTTTCCAATATTATTTGAACTGGGAGCTTGTCACCTATAACCTTCATTAAGCATACTTGGAAAACTGGGTGCACTCAAGAAGGTGCAGGGAGCTCCAATTTGTATGCCATAGTACCTATCTTTTTCAACACATTGTACGAACCATAATACTTTCATGATAATTTGTTATCCTTCTTATATTTCTTGAGGGACATTGGTTTATATGGTTGTAGCCGTAGGAATAACCAATCACCTACATCAAAACATCTTTCGTTGCGATGTTGATCTTCCTATTGTTTCATTCTATTTTGCGCCAAAGTGAGGTTATCCTTTAGTAGTTGGAGAACTTGTTGTTGATGCTCGAAGTGATCTTCCACTGCTTGAACCTTAGAATTTTCCCATAAATATGATGTGATGGATAGTGGATGATGTCCATCAAGTGCCATAAATGGGGTCATTTTTGCTGCGATATGGAAGGAAGTGTTATCCCACCATTCAACTAGAGGCAATCATTTGACCCATTGTGTCTATTTATCATATACAAAGAAACTAATATATCCTTCCAAACATTTGTTTACTATCTTAGTTTTGCCATCAGATTGAGGATGATAAGATGAGCTATGAGCCCATTGAGTACCAAGACAAGAAAATAATTCTATTTGAAAATTTCCAGTGAAAATGGGATCTCCGTCGCTTACAATAATCTTTGGGTTTCCATGTAGCTTTTGAATTGTTTCCATAAATGCAGTAGAAACTATACTCACTTTAAATGGATCAGATAATGCACAAACATGTGCATAATTGGTAAGTCTGTCAACTACCACCATGATAACACTATTTCCTTTGGACTTGGGTAAACCTGTGATAAAATCCATTGAAACCTCCTCCCAACATTGGCTTGGAATGGATAAAGGTTGTAATGGACCTGGGATCTTAATTGTTTCAACTTTATTTTGTTGGAAAACCAAACATTCCACAACAAACATTTGGATATCAGATTTAAGGCCATCCTAAAAAAATTCCTTCCTAACCTTGTGATAACTTTTTAGAAATCCTGAGTTCCCTCCTAAGGGAGAGGTGTGCAATTCCATAAGAATATTTTGTTTGAGTTGGGAATTCTTACATAGTTATAATCAATCTTTGTACCAAAACGAATCATTTTTCTAGCTAAATGTGTCAGATGTATTGGGATGTTGTTGTATATTTACAATGATTGTCCACACTTCTTCATCATTCTTCAATTCGTCATTTGCTTCCTTTATCCAATCTAGTTGGATAATAGAAATGGCGTAAAGAAATGCTTCCACATCCTCATCCTTGCTTGAGAGTGCATCTTCCACAACATTTTGCTTCCCTTTTTGTAGATTATTTCAAAGTCATAACCCAACATCTTTGTGACCCATTTTTTCTACTCTTCTGAAGATAATCTTTGCTCTAAAAAGTATTTAAGGCTATCATGATCGATTTTTACCTTGAAGTTTCTTCCCATTAGGTAGGGTCGCCATTTATTAAGTGCATGTAGTATTTCCAACATTTCCTTCTCATAAAGAGCATTGTATAAATACTCTCCTTCGGTTGGATGACTTTCAAAAGAAATGGGTCTTTATTCTTGCATTCAAACAACACCAATTCCATTTCCTAAGGCATCACATTCCACAATAAAGGTTTTTGTGAAGTCTGGCTTAGCTAACACCGGTGCTTGGCACATTGCCTCTTTAAGATGTTGAAAGGCCTTCGTTGCTTTTGGAGTCCATGAAAATGCATCTTTCGTCAATAACGTTGTTAGAGGTGTTGCTATTCTCCCATAATTCTTAACAAACTTGTGATAAACCTTGTCAACCATAGAGATCCTCGCAGATGCTTTATGGATGTGGGGATTTTCCATTCCTTAATGGTTTTAATTTTTCTAGGGTCTACATTAACACCTTCATGAGATACAATATGACCTATATATTCCACCTCTTATACTCGAAAGAAACATTTGGAGATTTTTGCATATAATTGTTTCTCCTCCAATAGTTTGAGCATCCTATGAACATGTTGAACATGATCCTTCCAATACTTGTTGTAGATTAGTATATCATAAAAAAAAACTAACAAAAATTTTCTAAGGAAGGGTTTGAAAATGGAATTCATCAAACCTTGAAATGTAGAAGGTGCATTGGTAAGGCCAAAAGGCATGACCAAAAATTCATAATGACCCTCATGAGTTCTAAATGTTGTTTTCATAATGTATTCAGTCTTTATTCTGATTTGATGATATCCTAAAAAAAGATCCAACTTGGTGAAGTAAATTGATCCATCTAATTCGTCCAATAATTCATCAACGACAAGAATGGGAAATTTTCCTTCAATAGTGAACTTGTTGAGCTCCCTATAATCCAGAAACATGCTCCATGATCGACCATTCTTGTGAACCCATACTACTGGGGAAGAGAAAAAACTTTGACTATGTTGAATTATACTAGCCTCTAGCATTTCTGCAACCATACGTTCAATTTCAGTCTTTTGGGCATAGGAATATCTGTAAGGCCTGATGTTTGGAGGAACACTTTCTGGAATCACATGAATAGCATCGTCATGATCAAAAATAGGTGGGAGGCATTTGGGAGTTTCAAATACCTTAAAATGATTGTCCAAGACTTCTTGGAGATCTGGAGAAATAAATGATTTCGATGTGGGGACCTTTAACGAACATAGTTGTACAATTACGCCTCATTGTTCTTTCTTTAGAAGCTTTTTTGTTCTGTTAGAGTTGATTATATTCCCTGTTTTCCCTTCAATACCCCTTAATTCAACTTCCTTTCCTTTCGAAGAAAAAATCATGAAAAGTTCTTGAAGATCAAAATCTATTGTACCCAAGGATTGTAGCCATTTGACTCCTAGTACAACATCAACACCACCCATTGGAATGGAAAGAATTGGGCTATTCAGTATATATTCTCCCATGGATAGTTTGATATTATGGCACTTCCTAGAGAAATTTATGGTTCCTCCACTTGCAACCATCACTTGACACTCTGGAACTAGATATAGGAAGAAATTCAATTCCTTGGCTATCTTACAATGAATAAAATTTTGGGTACTTCCTGAATCAATCAAAACTATTACCTTTTTCTTCTTGATATGTCCTTCTATCTCGATAGTTTGAGGAGTGGTAATTCCGATCAATGCATTACAAGATATGGTCAGATTCATTTATTCTTTCTCTAGGGGTTGTTCCTGGTGTATATCCTCTTCTTTTGACGTTTCTTATTCCTTTTCTTCCTCCTCTTCACAATCTATGTAAAATAATTTATTCTCAGCAAACTTATGACCTTTAGTGTATTTTCTATCACAACTATAACAAAGCCCTTTTTATATTTTTTGTTCTAATTGTTGTGGTGTCAACATTGTAAGTTGTGGAAGGATAGGGGCAACAACACTTCCATATTTATAATTGTGAGTGGTAGGCTTCCATGTTTCCATAATTGTTCTTTCCATTTTTCTTTCCAACCTGAATGCCTTCGCAAATGAATTAGGTTCCCAAAGGAAAACCTCATGTTGGATGTTATCATTTAAATTTCCTACGAACACATCAATCCTATCCTCCTCTAGAATACCTTTTACCCTTATATTGAGTTTTTGGAATTCCTCAATGTCTCCCATCATTGAACCCTCTTGTTTGAGATTTATCAATCGGCTAAAAAAAGTGTTGCTTTTTGTATCCTCATAATGTGCTATCATTTCATCTGTAAAAATTTCCCAAGCGAAAATTTGTTTACGAGAGCAAAGCCATCGATACGATACAAACTGATTTGGTTCCAAATATAAAGTTGCAATGCGTACCTTTTGTGTGTTTTGAATATTATGGAGATCAAAATATTTCTCCATTTGTAGTATCCATGTTACGGGATCCTTGCTATCAAACTTCCTCATATCAGTCTTTGAAACATTATGAGTCTTCGATCAAACTTTAGAGTTTATGAAATCATGATCAACATTTATTTTGTTCTCATCATGAGTTTAATCTACTACCCATTCGCCATTAATAAGCATTTCTTGTAGAAAATTTGTCAAAACTGTCTTCAAATCTTCCCTATTGCCTTTAAGTTTTTCTTCTAAACCATCCATCTTAACTTCCATGCCATCCACCTTAGCTTCCACACCATCCATCTTAGCTTCCACGTCATTCATCTTAGCTTCCACGTCATTCATATTAGCTTCTATGTTTTTCTTTAAACCATCCATCTTAGCTTCCACGCCTTTTTTTAAACCATCTATCTTATATTCCTTGACATCCATATTAGCTTCCACTCATTTCTTTAAACCATCCATCTTAGCTTTTGTTACATTTTTTGAGATTGAATTTTGTTGGACTTGGTCTCATAATTTTGATATATCATGTTGCATTTATTCCACTTCTTCACGAGTCATGCTAGAGATTTTAGGTTGCTTGCTAGGTGTTTCCTTTTTCTTTATTCAGGACATCAATTAATGTTAATTATGCTTCAGTATGCCCTTTGAATTCATTCAAACTAATTTTTCAAACCAAACTTGTGCAAAATTTTAAAAAAACTACACACCTTTTTTCACTTTGTAGGAGCTTGATATTGTATTTGATGTGTCTCAAAAATTTCAAATCTCCAAGGTATGAAATTGTGAACTGTGGTAGCCCTCTGAGTCCTCTTTCCAATGCCACAAGTCTAATCAAAATTGGATTCTCCAAGGGAGCATTATTCCCACTCTCCTAATATGACCTGATTATACACATTTTCAGTAGAGCGAATTTGTACGAAGTGCCACGTGTCACTATTTCAACCTTCGGATCTGAAAGCGTTGCACATAAAAATAACATCTTTATTATTTCTGTAACTTCATACAAAATTTCAATCTGATACTTAGAGAGAAAGTTATTATGATTTTCTAAAGGTCACCTATTTGGGATGTAATTCGAGAGCCTGCAAAAACCCTAACTTCCTTGGATCATATCTTTGAAAATATAACGACACAAGATCTGAAATTTGGGCTCGCGTATCATCGAGATATCATCTAAAATGGGTTATTTTTTTATCTTCCAAAACATCACAAACAAAATTTTATAGCGAAAAATCCATAATGACCTATTTTGGAGCAGCGAAACCCTAAAATCCAAAGCTCTGATACCAAATGTTATGCAGCCAGCTCACAAAGAGATAGAAAATATAGAACAAGGACTTAGAAATCAATCTCTTTGAGGGGAAAACCTCCTTTACATTACACAAATGAACAATTCTTGGATGATACAAATGACAAAACCTTCTTTCTATATATAGGAGTCTAAAGGATCACAATATAATCAAAGCCAACATAACAATAATAATATAAGGGAACAAAAATAACAATAGTGGGCTTCTATGGGGCACAATAATAACAATATGGGGAAACAAAAATAACAATAAGGGCTACAATGACAATAGTAATGGGGGAATCACTAGTATTATAGGGACCTAAAACTCCTCATGAAATTTCCTTCCCCAAGCTCTAAATTTTGTGTACCAATTCTCAAGCATTTTAAATAAAAAACCTATTTTAAATATGTACATTAAGAGATTAAAAATTGGTTTTCACACATATTAACTTGGTTTATTGTATTATTTGGTTTCTCGATGTCAATTGCGAGAGTATGGTTTTGTGCGAGCAAAGGGATTAGTGTGGTTTTTTTTCCAGAGAACTAGGATGGTTGTAGTCATTGGTTTCTTGCTTTCATATTTCCATTGAAGGGTCAAGAAAGTTTTATCTTATTAATCCTTTCAATATCAATTTTCATTTTTTGTCTATTAGTGGGAATTTGGCACTATTGGCCCTGACTAGGGAGGCAACCTTCTCTGTGTTGGAGAATTATCGTTAACATCTATCTCGAAAACCAAAAGGGAAGGCATTTTCTTTCCAAGGTGAGGAAAAGTAGCTTATTATAGGTAATTATTATTTGTCTCCTATTTACTATGGTATACTTTGGTCTTATATTGGAATGATTGTAAGTGTGTCCTCTATGTGCGTAAAACCAATTTTGTTACTACTATTTCAAGAAATGAAAAGGTTTAGGTATTTGATGTATTGAATTTCTACTATCATTGAACCCTTTTTTTCCTAGTAAGATTTCAAAAATTTCTCTCATTATTTCAATCTAATATTGGTTAATTGGTACTTAGGTTTATTATTATTTCTAGCCTAGTTAGAATCTACGTATCACATTATGGAAATTCATTGTATGTCATACTTTTGGACCAGTTATAAGACTAGAGGGATCTAGAACCAATGTTATATGATTATCCTTCCTCCACACCAAAGTATTTTCTCTTCAATTGGATGCTAACCTTCCCTAGAATTTTCTTCTTTGATAGTTTTTATGGTGTTGGGAGGGGAATTGTGGTGAGAATTACAGGAGCTTGGGTTGTGGAGTGATTTTTGATTCCCTCTATTTATTCTATCCTCTAAGGAGGTTGCATAACTGGAATCTTGTGGATGTATAATAACGTATTATTCCTCACATGTTATATTATTTGTCTTCAAGATCTTCCCACAGGAATTGGAGTGCACTCTCTCCTCTGAATATTATCTCGTTGTAAGGGTGTATTTTCAAGGTTGTTTATCTTTAAAAGTAAGAATTTTGATAGACTATACACCTGTCCTTGATATGTAGGGGCTTGGATAGAAGTAATTCTATGATACTTTTGATTTTGAACATTGCACCATTTGAGTAAATGTGTGGGGTGGTAACGTTACTTGAATATTGAACTAAACAATTATCTCTCTACATGTCGTAACCTTTTGGAACAAGTCTCATCATAATTTTTTTTTGTTAGTGGGTCATGTATGATGGGGGAAGCATACTATTAAGCGAGGGTCTAAAGGGGTCACTTGAGCATGCACCAGTATTTGTAGGACTTCACAACATGTTACCAGAAGCTTAAACCTTATCCTATTCAGGATGAAAGTTCTAGAGCTAGGAGTGAAGATGCCTCAGAAAGAGCCCCCCTCTTTGAAACGAAAATGATGGTTGAATGGGCCAACTAGATCCTTGATATAAGGCACACTACAAGACATTTCAACCATTGAATGCAAACCATATATTTATACTGGCATATGAATTTTATCTTGGGGTGCACACCAATGGATAAATAGGGGCATATCGACAATGTCATTCATTCTTTGGAGCGTCTCCACTGCCACCTAATGTAATGGAATGGATATTAGACCTTATAGAATAACACCTTGGCACACCTCTGATCGGAATGAAAAGATGTTTGTTCAGATTTTTGTTTCTTATTTAGAGCCCTCAGAAGAATTATCTCATGTCTTCGCTTTGTGTGTTCTATGTTTTAACCTTTTCTAATCAGTATATCTCACGGTAGAACTCCAATTATGTTGATTTTTTCTATCTTCTTTTTTATTTTTCATTTTTGATAGCTCTCTACTTTGGGTTCCTTTTTGGTTATGTTTAGCTATCCCCAGCTAGACATTACACAGATAATCTTTTTAAAATTATAAAAGCCACATTCAAAAATAGGCATGCCTATCAATGTAATTAAAAATTTTATACTTCCAATTACTTTATCCATCTGTATAAAGTTGATGTGAAAACTAAGTTGGAAATTGAAATATTACTATTTTTACCCTAAGAGGACCTCTTCAACACAATATGGAAGAGATGTTGTAATGTCCTATACTATTATGTAAATATTGTAAATTTAGATAAAAATTAAAAATATAAACTAAACTAAAATAAATAAATTTAATAATTGAAATAAAGTAAAATAGTCAATTTAAAGTTTGTGGATTTTGGGTTCCATGTTTTGAGAATCATATAAGAATCATATATATACACACACACATTTCTTTAGGTTCAAACCTCTTTTAGAGTAAATAAAGGTTTGATCCCTCTAGGCACTTGGTAGATAGAGAGTTAACATGAATGCAAATTGGTTTAATTTATAAATATAAATATTTTTTACTTTTATTTTTATATATAACATTACAGACCAACATCTCTATAAAATTTGAAAAAGAGAGTGAATTCTTTATCATATTAAATAAATTGCATTAAATATATAATGGTAAGGGGTAGTCTAGTATGAGAATGTATTTTTTACGGCTAAAGAATGTGATTCTTTGTTATTTAAAATACATTCTTGAATGCATAAATAGATTTAGTATCCTTAAAAACCCATGTGACAAGAATTCTATAGATCAAACAACTTAATTCATATTTAAATTAAAAGAGTCATTTCCTTTATAAATTAAGCTATCACTGTATATTAATTTGAAAATTCTAAAAACAATATTATTTTATATAAAAAATTAAAAATTTCACAAATTTCTATAAATTTTAATCACAATTATAATTTTAAGATTTATTAAACATTTCATATTAAAAGATTATATATATGTATAAAGATGTTAGCATTTAGTTCTTTAAAACATGACATAAATAAATAAAGGAAACAAAATATATATTATATTTAAAAAAATATTAAAATAAAATACATTAATATTGCATATATATTTGTTTTCCCTTTGATAATTTAATAGTAGATTTTTTCGTTTTAAAATTTCTTTACCACCTTTCATCATTCTCATAAAAGAAACTGTTTGTACCTTACTCTTGAGTTATTATATCTGCTTGTCATTAAAAAAGGAAAGCCAATTAATTTACTTTAATTATATATTTTCCGTAATACATTAAACTTTTATATTAATAAACTAAAATTTTTACCTTCTTATCTTTTCTTTTTAATTGAAGATACTATAAAGCCGATTAATAATAAATTTGATAAACTGAAACTGGAGCTTAAAAATATTTTATTATGCGAAAATCGAACATTTTCAAACATTTTATAATCTTAAGAAACCTTATAGAATTAGACTGCAGCTCCAAAGATCTTATTGAGAAGATCACAATCTTTAATAACCAACTCTTTAACAATTATATTTATGATTATTTCTGAGCTTCAATTTCAACTGAATTTAATGTCATTTCTAACTTTCAAAACTAATGGAATTGTTAGGAATGAGATGACTTCTTGTTTTCGTAGCCACCCTTTTTCATCTCTTACTATATACCATTCAAAACATCCTTGATGACCAATAAATTTTTGGCCTACCTCTATTTTTCCCAATGTGAATTTGTTGTTGAACCAGACATGGCAAAATCGTGAATGCTGTTTTCATGGGAATTTGGAGGCGAATGTGAGCCGTGAATGGCGGTGTATGATGATTAGAAAATGGGTAAATTGTGTTGAATATATACTCATGGGTACGGTTTTATATAGATAAGATTTAGACATCTATCTCTCCCATCCGTTAAAATGAATTCCAATTCAAAATTTGGAGAAACTGAGGGCCACGCAGACTTTGACGTTGGCAAATTTGTTTGTTCACGAGCAACAAGATTTTGGTTTGGTGTCGACAATTCTTGACATATGTGGTCATATTTCCACTGAGCTTATCAATCAGTCAATGTTTGAATGCTGCTGCTACCACCATACGGCACGGCATCCTACGCGGCCTGTCGGTTCTTCATTGCACATCAACCAATCCTCTTATAAATTTATCTCGATATTGTGTCATCTCGCGTGAAAGAAATGTCATCCGCTAAACGCCACCCGAAGATGACGCTGATCGAGTTTATGTGTCACCTTCTGTCGTTCAAATCAGCCTTCCATTATTCAACCGTTTCTTGTTAATCGCAACTTTTCTTAATTTCGCTGGTGGTTATTAAGAGGCTTGTGCATTTGACTACAAAGGAGATGTGTAATGAGAAAAAAATAATTAAAAAATTATTTTTCCCTATTTTTTATTTTTCAGTGTTATTATTTTTTTTGCTTTCAGTGTACTTTTTTTCTTTTCTTTTTTTTTTCCTATGGTTTTCTTTTTCTCTATTTTCAATTCCAATTGCATTGTTCATATTCTTTTTTCTTAATTTTTACTTTGACTTTATTTTTCTCTTTACCTTTCTATAATTTTATTCCCAAACAAGTATATAATAAAATTTTCATTTCAATGGATTTAATTAAATTAATTTTCTTGGATTCTTTATATATACACAAGTCATTCTTCATTCTACTTAAATCTTAATAACTTCTTATCATTATTTTCTGCACTCAAATATTAGAGATTTAGAAATTGACAATTTGAGAAGTTAAAGTTGACAATGTGATTCTGGTGAACATGTGTTGTCATTATTGAACATCATTGTTATAGTTGTTATAGCTATACATCTAAGAATTATTTTTATTTTTATTTAAACTAAATATTTATTGTATTCATAATTTTATTTATATTTCTATAATTTTATTTATATTTCTATGTTGTATGCTTAAAAAAAATATTTAATATATTCATATTTTCAATTGATGAGGATTTAGTTGTCATTTTAACTAAAATGTCTCCTCATTGACCATTCCAAATTGTGAAGTAGTAGAGTGCTGCAAAAATTGTCATAAATATCATTTAATATTGCACAAGTTGTTTAATATTATATGAGCTACATCTATGTATTGGCCATTAATGTAAGTATTATTATTAATTTACATAATAATTATTTGTATAGTGATTATTCTTCAAGGTACTTTATTTTATAGAAAATTTTATCTCATTTGAAAAATGACAATGTGGACAATGGAAATTTTATGGGACAACCATGGGTTGATTGCAAATTTTTCTAACTATCTTCCTTTATTATACATTGGTGAAATTATGCATAAATTTTCAATTGAAAATGTGTTTTAGTTGCTGGAAATTGTATAGTATAACATGGTTTTAATTGTAAAAATTCAACCATCTATTTTTTCAATTTTTTCTTATTTTTTACATGTCATTTCATGGAAATCATATTGTTTATGTTGGAAATTGTATAAGGCTACATGTTAGAAATTATATGAGGCATTTACAAATTTCATTTGTTTTGATCTTTACTATATTTGCATTGGTTGCAGGAAATAACCTCTTATTTGATGCATCAAATCACCCGTTACTTAATGATTACCATAATATTTTTTTTAGAAAAAATGGAAATTTCTAATTTATTTTTTTCCAACTTTTCATTATGGCACAAAGTTTATCATAGTAAGTTTAACATTGAAAATATTTCTATCACTCTTTTATGTAAAGTATTTAGTGATGACAAGGATGTAGTAAATCTATGTGATAAATCACCATTTTAGCCCCTTTTTCATATAAAAATATTTGTATTTAGTAATGAAAAGGATGTAGAAAATCTCCGTGATAATCACCATTTTAGAACCCTTTTCATATAGAAACGCTTCCTCACTGCATCAAATTCATGTCTATTTATACATTATTTCCATTACATTTTTTTGTTACTTATTGTTATTTTTTTAAAGACATATATATCCTATTTTCTCTCCCACTCTATTTTTATAGTTAGAGTTAAAGTGAAATTTGTGATTGTTTAGATTATTTTCTCTATGTACACAAACACTAACATCCATGTTTTGATCACAAGGATCTTTCTAACTTGAATTAGTATGAGAACAATCACTATTTGTAGGTCAACTTGAGTTAGTCCCCGTTATACATTCTACACCTACATAGGGGATGGAATTTAAAACCCTACTATTAAAATGGGACTAAGTGGTTTTGTTGAATCAAAGTTATTTTAAGAAGACATAACAATATTTATGCAATGTTATAAAATAGTTAATATAAGTTAATATACTATCATAAAGGGATCCATTGTGGTGATGGTTCAATAGCAAAGATGGCCATCAGGATCTCTTTGAACCTAATAGGATTTTATCATAAGCACCCTCAAATTTTAAACTCTACATAATCCTACAAATTGAATAAGATATCAAGTATCACCATTATATAAATACATAACTAGGATAAATTTTTAAGGAACACATGAATGCAATTTGTAGACAAATCTTTAAAAGGGTGAATAGGGGTTTTCATGACATAGTTAGTAAGGGGTTGCACAAATGGGTGTCTATTGAAACTAGTCGCCCACAAAGCCACTCAAAGGTTTATTGTTTTTGTTGAAAGTGTTAGATAATCCACCAACACTAAGGGGGTCTTCTCAGTATGAAGTCCCAATTATAACTCACAACGTTTGGGATATAAGCCCCATACATATATTTGTTTGGTTTCCATGGTATGTGTGTTTTCTCTTGGATATCGAATGCGGATATGAGGGTGAGACCGAGTGTAATATGTTAGAAGAATGAGAACAAGATCAACTTTCTATTGGTCACTTACATAATATTATATAAGAATGCAACAACAACATAATGAGAAATAAGATTCCTTGAGGAAGCATCAAATAGATGAAAGTATCTAAGACATACAAAATGGGAAATTGCTAGCAATCAGCTTCATATTAGTTCACAATCAATTGCTAATAATGACATTGAATTAAGAAAAAAGATTCAAAGTCAACACACAAGCTCCATGAAAATGAATTAGTTCATAAACATGTAACCGATGTGTAAACCACATGAGTACATAATTGAAATACTAGATTACCACTATAAAAACAAAGGAATGCATTGGAATCAATTCATGAATGGAAAATCTTCTCATCAATATTATTGCCCATTCAAATACATGTACATAAGCTTGTGAGAGCAATTCATATCATCCTCATAACATAGCACTAGTCTCACAATCCCTCCACCTATAGGTTACCAAGAGTTAATGCTTTCATCTCCTCAAGCACAATGTAGCAATCCTATTACTAACCTAATTTAAGTGCTAAAAGACCTCTTGCATAAGGCATAAAGGTGTATTTGTAGAAGTGAGGGGCTTACCTTTCACCTTCCCCGTGACTATTAGAGTTCCCTTATGACCTTTCAACTAGAATTGGCTTTTGACTTTTCATGTTATCTAGGATTTTTCAATTTCCTCATTGCCTTTGACATTTTCTTTTCACACTTTCCATGATTTTAATATTTGCTATTTATAAGATATTTAATTCATTTACAAAATAATAATTGAAATGGACTTTGACATAGCATCTTGTAGGCCAATTTTGGCCCTTAAAAAAACTTGATGATGTCCTTATTACCTCGTGGTCACCTTGATGTTGAGTTGAATCTTCAACGATTACCACGATTTGGTTGAGATATCCATGAAGTGTTTAAATCTAAATGCTCGTCACACATCGGAACTCCAACCCTGGAGACACAAGACTTACACTTACGCTAAAAATGGGAGACACTTTATTATAATAAAATAAATAATAAAAACATTTTTCACAAACAAAACTAATTATATAATCAATATCACTAGTATTGAGAGGGTGGTGAGAGTATACGAGTCGTAAGTGACGGTTTCTTTAGAGTGACCTTGATATAATTCCTGTTGCATGCGCACATTATATTAATGTAACTTCTGAACATGATCTTGGAGTGTGGTGGTCTCACCATATAAATCCCATCATCGTTATGCATATCCTTGCAAAAACGCTTCAAAGATACCCTCGCTTGGTGTGAATATAATCCTTTCACAGTATTTCATAAACGTAGTCTACAATCGTAAGTACCCGTGAAAAGAAAATGGTTGGTAGTGTCGTACTCTGACAACGTCCATCTCCATCTCCCCGTTTACCGGGATTTTTGAGTGCATTTTCGTTATCACATACAATGATGGTACGCATATGCTAGCATGCATGATGTTGCTATCCATGCCATGTTTTCAAATAAAGCGCGAGATAACCAAATTTTGAAATATAGCGCCCTCGTCGATCCATCTTCCCTCTCAATTAGCAATGACGTATGAATCGCAGAGTCAGGGGATTTGGAGATCATAGCGTATTCGATCACGAAACTGACTAAGTCAGGGTGTGTGGAGATCATTACGTATTGGATCACAGCACCTACTAATGAGTCGAGCTTGGCATCGTGGAAGCAAATTAGCAAGATGAGTGGGAAGACTGGCTACAGGAGGTGGTGGGCAAATATCATTCTCATTCACAGGAAGCGATATCATTCTCATTGTCATATAGGTAAAGGCGATATCATTCTCATTCTCATTCAACAATCTAGACTTCTATGATATCTGTCTCATTGATGCCTTCAATATAGCTCTCTCCATAACTCCTTCCAACTCAAATTGTAAAAAAATACAGATGCACCAAAAGCATAAATGCCATCTGCCCTTCGCAATTGAAGGTATCTGGTGGATGCAAGGTCGTTTGTGCTGCTTTCAATACGCCTCAGTACTGCTGCACGAGAGGCTTCCTCAATAACTGCTCTCCCACAAACTAATATAAATTCTTCAAGGGACAGCGCCCACAAGATTACAGATATGCAAAGGATGAATGTTCGACCACTTTCAGTTGTTGTGATATTGGTAATGTCATAGTCTAACTAGCAGGATTGTCCAGAAAGTTATGGAAATTCTAGTCTCGAGAAAATTCGGTAAAGATTTTTGTAAATCCAAGTTATAGTAGTTAAACTTCAAAATTTTATGTGTTTTGGAAGTTTTTGATGGTGCTGAATCCATTTCCACCATCAAAAACACCATTCAAACACTGCCTCTACAAAATTTAAAAGAAAATTTACCTGAATTCCGACCACTTTTGATTATCCAAGCAATTCCTTCGCCTCCGTAGACAGCTCCTTTGGTAATTACAAAATCATCTTCTGTCGTTGACATTAACGTCATGATATTATCCAAATAAACGCAATGAATAAAGTAAAGGCCATGTAGAATCATAAGGCTTTGTATTCAGGACGCCCAGCTTTTTTCTGCACAAGATGAAAGGGCGTTGAAGGCCTCACTGTTGTGATTGATGGAATATGTTAAGATTATTATTTTAGGACTGTCGTGTTAGAATTTGTTGTCAATTCACTTTCTATGGCTTTAACAGTAATAACAAATAGCATGGCTTGGCTTGTTTTCCCTTATTGCAGAAAAGCTATTTAAACGAAAAACTCTCACACCACTATAACGAAAGTCCATGAAATTTGACATTCACAGAGAACACCGCCATTGTTTTATACTGCCAGACTTTATTACTATTCTTCTATACCAAATATTTTAATATTTCTTTATGATGATATAGAAGACTTGGTCGTTGATGAAATGATTCTAGCTATTGTTTGAGTTGAAAATATGAAAATAAATCTACAGATGGACCGTATCAATTTTTGTCCCTTCCAGCGAGAGAGAAACACTCTCATTCTGCTGTATTCGAGCAGCTTCCAATATTAGAGGTTGGTATTTTGGATGTAAAGAGCACACAATAAAATACGTAAGGTTGATGACAATAGAAACACTCTCATTTTGTTGTATTTCGAAAAACTTCAAATATTATTAGTCTTTTGGATGTAAAGAGGAGGCCATAAATTACCTAATGTAATCTAAATTCTTAAATAAGACACTCACAAAAGTATAATTATATTTAATTAAAATCTTGTATGCGGATAGAAATGGATTGCAATATTATATCGATTGCTTCAAAAAAAATTTATACATTTATTTTAGTAATATTTAAAATCAATATATTTTAATCCATATTGATTTCAGGTTATATATAATAATATAGAATATATTAAATCTAACTATTAATATTATAAAAAACATTTATTTACCATATTTGAACTCTCCGCCACTTCACAACGTATGTATTAGAGATAAAAGGGTTGTTCTTTTTCCCACCTCCCACTATACTATATACTAATTGTTTATTTCATAAACATGTTTAGAAGTTCAAAGTTTCTATTTACTAATTGTTTATTTCACAAACATGTTGGAAGTTTTGCATGATTTTGATGAGTCTAAAAAGCTTTACCCAATATTTGCACGCGTTTTCCACAAGGTAGTCCTAAATGTAGATATTCAAATTATAATTATATTAAAAGGTTAATAAATAAAATATAAAATATTTACTATTTTATTTTCTATTTCTTTGTCCACACACGGGTTGGAATCTCAAGGATTTATATAATTGTGATCCGTGTAAAGATTTTTACTTAATATTTGTAATCTATAAAGAAGGTAGTTTCAAATGTAGATAACCAACTTATAATTATACTAAAAGATTAAGGAATAAAATATTAAATAGAGAGAGGAATTATAACGTTTAAATACTTTTATAGATTAGATTTAATTAAATGATTGAAAAATATATCTTAAAAAAATTGATTTTATATTAAGATTTAAAATGCATTTTTATTAGATTTTTAATTTTAATGATTTTGAATTTTGGTGAAGTTATATTAATTACTAATGCCTTTTAAACTTGTAAAAACTGTACCCTTTATAAGTCGTAAAGTTCAAATTTTTTTATTTTTGAAAGTGGTTACATAAACTAAAATATAGTGATTAAATGAAAGAAAGTTTAGAATTTTTTTATTGTCATAGTAAAGTGATGTTTAAGAAAGTGTGATATATCACATAAATAATAATATGATTGAAGATGGAACAAACTAATTTAGAGCATGAAACATTATTGTGATAATGAAAATTTGAGAGTAATGTGCTAAATTCAATTTGATGTGTATTGCATTTAACAAAATATTTGGTTTAATTTGCATTGAAGGTATTCTCTCTTTACGTATGATGCACAATCTATTACACCATTCCTCAAATATCCAAAGAGGTGTGCATTACTGCATGAAATAGATAATTTGTTCGACACTAAATAAAGATTTGGTCATGGAGAGAAAATATTGGGCGAATGTCATGTGTCACATCGAGAATATTTTTCAAGTGTACTTATTGCATGGAGAAGTCTTTTTTCGCAACTTAATGTAGTATGTGGAACAAAAAGGAGAAAATTTTGTGTCATGCTAAATACTTCTATGGTTCATGAAAAATGCAATGAAAAAGACCTTTTTAGAGATGCTATGTACCACAAAAAAAAATATAGTTGTTGCAATGTAGTGTTACATAAGGGAAGAAAAAATTCCACAAAATATGGTGGAAGAGAGAAAAGTGATGCAATATTCAATGAAGTAAATTTTCCTAAGAAAAGAAGAAGAAGAATGTTTTTCTTTGTCGTGGGACAAGAAAATTCTTGTTGTGTGTGAAGAAAAATTATGGTAGTGCAATGTATCATACGAAGATAAAGTTCAAGATGATGTGATATGCTACAAAGATGGATTTTTTTGGAAATATGAAAAGTTGAAGAGAAGGGAAAATTGAAAATATGTGGTGTTTCACAAATAAACACGTGTGGGGGATGTAATGTTATAGAGGAATGAATCTTGGAAGATGTAAAGATTATTTTTTAGCCAATTTTTTGGGAAAAAATCAATATTTGAAGTGGTATGTTGTCGTGAATAAAATATGTTTGAGGAAACTTGATACTTCACGAAGAAGAAATTTCATTCAATGTGAAATTTTATAGGGAATAAACACTTTCCAAGATGATACATGTCACACAAGAAATAGGATGAGGTGTGATATATCACAAAACTACAAGCTTATTGAGGATGTGAAACATTGTATAGATAAAAGCTGTGTAAAATGTCAAGACTAAACAAGAGACAAAGTTTGAAACTTCACAAAATAAAATTGTCAAAAGGTGTGAAGTATTAAAAAGGGAAAAAAAACATATATTGTGTAAAACAACACAGAAGCCACACAATCTTCATACTTTGTGATGTAACACAAATCAACACACCCAAACTCATCGCACTAAACACCTTTCTGTTCATGCAAATCCACATATTTGGGAAAAATTATTGCCTAGATGTAGATATCAATAACATCCAGATTGCCATGACCCGAGTCATTCCCTCCTTGTCATGAAGAATGAAATCCAATATTTGTCTCTATAAGGGATTTTCGTTTCCATCTAATTTATTTGTAGTTAAACTTTTGTATTCCAATTTTTTTATTAAGAGTGTTTTGTTCTTTTGACTCCTTCTAGAAATGTCTTATAAGAATTCTAACTAGAAAACACTATAGAAGTTTTAGCAAATATGTCACTAGTTGAGGGAAAATCGTGGTCGACTATGTATGGAGGCTAGCCATGGACACAAGAAAATTTTATTCAGCTGATGTACTGTAATAGTAATTTCTTAGGGATTTTACAAGAGCCATTCACAACTATCTTTATTTTCCAATAATTATTCAGGGGTTTTCATGTTTATTTTCTTCTTAAATTTAAGATTGAAGGGTTTCAGGACCTATTCTCATTTCAATATTTAGTATGAAGGTTTTTACTCGATGTGAAAGACTTATATAGACTCAGTGGAGCATAGACTCAACATGGAACTCACCTTAAAGAAAATACATGTTTGTTTAGGTATTTAGGGTTTTATTTCAATTCTATGTTACTCTGCTTTGATTCTCAATATTAGGGTCTAATAAGGTCATTTAAATTCATTAAATTTTTTCCAGTATTTAAATTAGGCATATATTCGATTTTATTATAATTTTTAACCATGATCTTGTTTTTCACCTCATTATCTATGTTTATGCTACTTGTTCTGACTGAGATAGATGAGCACCTCTTCATCAAGAGAGCAAGTTTATAGATTTTCAAAGAGTTTGAATGCAAGAGACATCCAAAGAGATACCTTCTAGCTCTCTTCCATAGTCTTTAGACGCCATTCTCCATCATGAGATTGTTGAGCAGGCAAGGGCTAGTGACAAGTAAGGTTTCTCATCTAGTGGGATTTTAGCATAAGGTTTTAAATGATTTAATAATTTTAGTACATGGTTTGTAATTATTTTTTGTTCTCCACATCTAAATGTAAACTAAAATCTATTTATTTGGTGTTATGGGAAAATTGGGTTCCACATTATATTTGGAGGGAGATAACTCCCCTTGCATTTTTCTACATTAGATATTTCTCTTTTAAATGTAGAAAATGAGTTTTTGCAGTGCTGGATGTGAATATATTAATTTAGAGTAAATGGATCTTAACTTAAATCACATATATTGTTCACTCTTCACCAAAGTAAGTTTTCGAGAGATTGATATCAATCAAACAATGTCTCTTATGTGAATCATTTAGTATGATATTATGTCATTTGTTCCCAAGATTTACATGTTAAATATTCCATTTTAGGTTAATTTCTTTGGTATTCATATAAATCTAAAAGTAAGCTTTCTCAATCTCAAAAAATATTCTACCACTTCTTTTCACAAAGCATTGTTAATCTCACCTTCAATAGGTTTGTCTTGGTAGTTAGTGGTTACATGTTCATATTGTGTCAAGCCAAATGACTTCCAAATAAAATACTACGTATATTCTGAAATAATCTGGGCAAGTAGATGTTGGAAGAAAAATCAGTCTCTCATATTTGCATGCTTAACCGAAGAACTTAGGGTTCTGATGAAACCATGGATCCCATCATTACTTTAAAGTTGATTCAAATTTTTTTTATTCATAACCTTGAAATTATTCCAGATGTGACAATGTGCATGATTACTCCCCAAGATACAATCCAAGTAGGGAAAATTAAATTCTAAGCGCTTTAAAGAGGCTTTGATCACTAGTAGAAAATGAGAAATTAGTGACTACATGACTGAAAACATTAGTCGCCACAACATTTTCAAATGAAATACTACAAAAAATGAGCAATATTAAGTGACCCAACCAAAAATGACTAACATAACCAACTAATTTAGTTTTCGGTTAAAATATATGAGCAATATTAAGTGACCCAACCAAAAATGACTAACATAACCAACTAATTTAGTTTTCGGTTAAAATATATGACTAGCTAATAAGTAATACAACTAATGCCTAACGTGAATGACTAATTTATTCTAGGAACAAAAATATGACTTCCTAACAAGTACTACAATAATATGAATCAATCGTTTATGTTAGTCATTTTAATTGTGTCACTTTAACAATCTAAAATTACGTGTGATAGGGAGATTCAAAGGTTGTTCTAGATTGGATGAAAGGTCATACTTCCTTAAACATTTCTTTATTGGATCAGTGGATGATTAGAGTGATGGAGATAATTAGATATTCAAGGTTATATCCTTTGAACACATCCATACAAAATTAAATTTGAAGGTTGACATATTATCCAAAATGGGAATGGGCTTACAGTTGGGTAAAATACATTTAAATGAAGAATACCTGCAAGGATAAGTGTTAGTCAATCAGTAGAGGACACATTGGCTTTAGTAATGAGAGAATTATAATGAATTATAAACATTATAACCATACACATAGATTTTAGTCACCTTTAGCAACACATACATCAATAAATCTAACATTAAATGGAAAAACAACTATAAAAAATACTAAAATACTTTATATAAGATCAAAATACCAAATAGTAGAATAGATTCAAATCCCAATACTCTTCATTTATCTTAATTAATCAAATTCAATGAATTGTGGATAACATATACGTATATATGTCTAAATAGAAATAGAAATAAAAATATATACATAGAAATAAAAATCAAAATAAAATTCATCCATAAACATCTTGAAACTTCGAAACTCTCTATCTTGATCAAAGATTTATGTCTATAAATATTTATTTTGGTGTATGCGGGATTCATGTTTACAAGGCTTTTAATCCAAGTTCTTTGAAATGGTTAGCGTAGGTGTTTTTTAGAAAGAGAGGGAGCTATACAACTATGATGAAAGCTTTTTCTTTATTCCTTTGATAAATAATTGGCATTTAATCATTTGAAGTACCCTCGTTGAATATAGGGCACATATGATACTCAAATTCTAGGATCTTTTGGGTAGATTTATAATATGAACGGAAGAAATTTAGGAGGTTAAAATGCAAGTAATCAACAGGTTCAAGTAGTTAGATGTGTTTCCAAAGATCAATGATGATTTATACAATAAGACTCTATCTAGTGGTGTCATTACACTCGTCTCCCCCATTGTGATGGTTATGCTCTTCTTCTTTGAGTTTTGTAAGATTTTTCTTTGTATTCTACCTTATTTTAATTGTAATCCCCTGCTCCACCCACAATTCATATGCTCTAGGAATGCCCACCTATTTCGATCCCAAATTGTGATCTCTAGTGAAGGATTTTGTATGGTGTTAATAAAAAATAATATGTGGTTCCTTTCATGTATTGAATGTTTATTAAATACAAATTATGATTTTTTCCATGGGATGCTAATCGATGATGAATTTATCTTAAATTCTAGTGTGGAATCTATCAACCAGTGGAAATAATTAAAACCCACAAAAGATGAAGAAGGATGATGTAATATAATAACATATTATCATTTCGAGACTGATAGTTCTTACATATTCAAGGTTCAAATTATTGGAAGAAAATCCGCAAGCGTGATACTTACCTTTATTCATAGTTAATAAATTCCCCGATCTTAGCAAATAAAAATGTTTCACAAACTAAGAATTGAACCCAAAACCGACCCCTACGTTTTGGGCTAGTCTACCACATAGATACACTCCCTTACAATGATGGCCAATGATGTTTTTAGGTGTGTGTTGATGCTCTAACATGATTCTCAGGCCAATTTAGTAAATTTGAACTAGGGATATGAAATTCCTAGCCACAACTGCAACAATGATAATATGTAAAGTTATTGGATATGATGGGGGTTGAAACTAGTAGTCCCCATCTAGTGAGTTGCTTTACAATTGAGCTACATTCCCTTTTGATGATTGCATACAATATGATTGGATTTGGATTGATCCTCTCAACATAGCACAATGTTTCATTTCCATCATCCTATCAAGTCAAATGGTAAGGGTTTAGTACCATTTTTTCTACCTAGTAAAGTAGTTTGATTCTACATTGATCTAAACAAGTTATTGCATGTTTTACTATCCCACATCTTGAAACTTTTATTCAAGTACAAAAAGAAAAAAACACTACCATTATAAAATAACTAATTGTATTTGGGCTATCAGGACCAAGGCCATATTCTGGGTATTTTTACAAGATCAGTATTCACAATAATGTGTCTCACCCTACTTTATTCCCAAAATTCTTCAATTTGTTCATGAAATCGAGTCTTAGGGACTTAATTGTTGGATTTTTGTATTATTGTTCTTTAGTTCAATTAGATGGCTTACTATCCTATCAACCTTGAAAACTTCCTCTATCAGACCACCTGAAGGACATGTATCTCTTCATAATGATAATGATAATGATTGGAAGAAAACCATTGTTTGGTAACTCCTCATAAATAAATAAAATACAAATAATAATTTGTATAGTTAGTAAATGGATAAAGATATTTTCAACATAATTATTTAAAATTTGTAATTTATTCAATACAAGTTACCTCACTAATGCAAGAAAAAAAATGAAGAAATGAGGTTTATAATGAATGTATCCATCATATGAAAAGGTAATCAAAATACTACCTTATATTTGTATATATAGTGAGAAAATAAATTAATAGTTAGTATGAATAGAAATTTAGTTAATATAATGTTGTTATTAATTAAAAAAATAAAATAGGAATGGTGAGGATTTTTACACCTTTTTTTGTTCCCTGAACAAACATGCATAAAATAAGACTCTTAATCGATGCCTCGATGTAAACTCCAAGTTCACATGTTTAATCTATAGGATGTTCCATCTACATGTCTCACATGGAAGACATTCCTTCTATGTAGACCTCTCTTACTATATGTTCTTAGTAACACCCCTAACACTGAAAGCAACTTGGTGCTCAAAGAGTATATAAGGGTATGTGATTCAAATAATTTCATGCATGATGCCCAGGTAAATTTTGTATATGCATAACTTTGGTATATGCACATATATTTCATATATGCACATATCTTTCATATATGCGCAATTTCTATATATGTGCAACTTTTGTTTAGTGCATATATGAAAGTTGCACATATATAGAATATATGTGCATATAAAGAAGTTGTGTATGTATGGAAGATATGTGATACAAAAGATGCAGATATATAAAAATTGTGCGACTTTTGTATATGTATATCTTTCATATATGTGCATATTTTATGTCTATGCACAACTTTTGTATACACACATATTTTCCATATATGAATAATTTTTGTATATACATATATCTTTTGTATATGAGTAACTTCTATATATGCACATATTTTCCATATATGTGCACAACTTCAACCTCCGTATATACACAACTTTCGTATATGTGCATATTTTCCATATTTTTACAAGTTATGTATATACACATATACGAAAGTTTGCACATATTGAAGATATGCGCATATACAAAAGGTGTGCATATACGGAAACTGTGCGACTTTTGTATATGCATAATTTTTGTATATGTGAATATAATCCTTATATGCACATCTTTCATGTATGCACATATATGGAAGTTTCACATATACTTTAGATGCACATATACAAAAGTAATACATATACGAAAGTTATTCATTTACAGAAGATGTATGCATATATAGAAGTTGTGCAGATATGGGGGTTGTTGTACATGCATATTATAGAAATTGTGCATTTCTTTTTTATATGTACAATTTATGTATATGTGTATGTGTATATACAAAATTTGCAAATAAATAGAAAATATTCATATATATAAAAGTTGCACATATGCAAAATATATGTGCATACACAAAACATATCTGCATATACGGAAGTTTTTTATATACATGCATATTCAAAATTTGTGCAGAACTTCAATCTCTATACAATCACATCTTTAGCATATGCACATGTACGAAGGATGTGTGTATAAAATGTCTAGAGTTATGCATAAATTATGTATATGCCCAACTTTTGTATATGTGTATTTACCGTATATGCATAAATTCCATATATGTGCATATATAGGAACTACGCATATAAAAAATTTGTTCACAACTTCAACCTCATATATATATGTAGCATTTGTATATGAACATATCTTTCGTATATGTGCAACTTCCGTATATACACATATATGAAAGTTGTGCATATAAGAAAGATATGCACACATATAAAAGTTGTGTATATACAAAAGATATGCAATACAAAATATGTGCATAAATAGAAGTTGTGATACTTTCATATATACACATATTTTGTGTATGTGCATGTCTTTTGTATATGCACAAATTCTGTATACGCACATATCTTTCATATATGCGCTTCTTCCAATATATGCATATCTTACACCCAGTACTTTAAAGGGGCAATGGGGTGGATAATTGATAGGATTTCCTATTACAAATTTGTCCATGTTATTTAGTGCAATAAAACTAGGTAGTTGGTCCATAAAAAATGCACATAATTTTTTTGCATTTCTTTCGTTCATCACTTTCTTTAGGAATGATCCCATCTAAGTTATAATTTTCTAGTTTCTCAAGTGATATAGAAGATTGCTAAAATAGAAGAAGTCACTACAATACATAATGAACATCATAATGATCTATAAATATGGGCTAAGTTATAAAATTATTTCCTTAGTTTGCAATGGTTATTTAGCCATTTACTACATGAATATCTCTTTCATTTCATAAATTTGGATTCCTTTTTAATTATATAACAAGAACTGTTGAATTTTGAATTTGTATTTGGGGTATGCCAAACAATTTCTAATTATATTAGCAAATTATTTTTGACAATGAAATTTTCAAGCAATATTTTTATTTCTTTTGGGTCATCATAAAAAAATTGTACCATATTCAATATTTATCTACCCCATTCAATGCTTTCAAATGGGATGTTGGTCTAGTCCCCTTTGTTATATGATAAAATCTAAACTCTTTACATTCATTTAGTTGTTCCAGAGGATGTTAACATAGGTAGAATAATGCTTTTGGGTTTCCATTAACAAGACATTATGCATTGAAGATGTATTATTGGTATTTCCTATGGTGTTTATTTCTCAGCTATACAAGTTTCCATTAGCTAGATGAATTATTATTATTTTTAGGCTGAACAAGTTAGATATTGACACATTGTATGAACCATTTTAAAAATAAAGGGATACAATAGAATACAAATTGAATTTTTTGGGACATGTATTTCATATTCAGGTGACGAGGTCATGATTTTTAGAGTTTGCATGAAATTAGTTGAATCATGTATCCTTCTCTACTCTTTGAGCACTGAGTTGCTTTCAGTGCTGCGAGCGTTACTAAGAACATACACTGAGGGAGGTATATCCAAACATCCTCTTTATAGCTCTTAGAATTGAAAGGAATACCTTTCATGTGAAACATGTAGATATAACATCCTACATTTTAAACATGTGAACATAGAGTTGACATCATGGAATTGATTAAGATTCTTATTTTATGTATGTTTGTTCAAGGAAAAAAAATATGTAAATATGCTCATTATTCATAATTTTTATTTTTTTTAAATAATAACCACATTATATTAACTATATTTCGATTGTACGAACTATTAATTTATTTTCTCACTATATATTTTTCATGTATATCTATATAGAATGTAGATTTCCATTACTTTTTCATGTGATGAATACATTCATTATAAACCTCATTCCGTCATTTTTTCTTGTATTAGTGAGGTAACTCGTATTGAACAAATCACCACTTTTAAATACTTAGGTTGAGAAGATCTTTATCCATTTACTAATTGTACAATATTATCTGTATTTGTTATATTTATGAAGAGTTATTAAACAATGGTTTTCTCCCATCATTATCATTATCATTATGATGAACTACATGTCCTCAAGGTGGTCTGTCAGAGGAAGTTTTCATGGTTGATAGGATAGTAAGCTATGCAACTGAACTAAAGGACAAGAATATGAAAAACCAATAAGTAAGTGCCTAAGAATCAATTTCATGAAAAAATTGAATCATTATGGGTATAAAGAAAGGGGGAAGACACAGCGTTGTGAAGATTGATCTTGTAAAAATGGCCAGCATATGGTCTCGTCCTCATAACCCCAACACGATGCGTTATTTTCCAATGGTAGTTTTATTTTACAATTAGTTATTTAATATTTTATTCCTTAATCTTTTAATATGATTATAAGTTGTCTTCCTGGAGTAGCTCAAGTGATTATGGCCTTGGAATGAAGTCTCACCGAATAGAAAATCTTAAATTAGAATCTTGTGCCCCATGTTGAGGTGAATAATATAATTATAAGTTGAGTATCTACATTTAAAACTAAACTACCTTGTAAGAAAATTGCAAATATTAAATAAAACTCTTTTGATCAAATTTGTACAAAATCTTGAGCTTCCAACATGTGTGTGGAACAAACAAATAGTAGATAAAATAGTAAATAGTAAATATTTGATTTATTAGCCTTTTAATATATTTATACGCTGAATATATGCATTTAGGACTACCTTGTAATAAACGTTTGCACATATTGAGTAAAGTTTTTTAGACTAATCAAGATCATGCAAAACTTCCAACATGTTTATGAAATAAACAATTAGAAAATAGAATAGTGGGAGGTGTGGAAAAGAACAACCTCTTTAACTCTAACGCATACGTTGTGAAGTGGCGGAGAGTTCAAATATGGTCAATGAGTGCGTTTCATAATATTAACGGTTAGATTTAATATATTCTATATTATTATATTTATCATGAAATCAACATGGATTAAAATATGTTGATTTGAAATATTACTAAAATAAATGTATAAATTTTTGAAGCAATCGATATAATATTGGAATCCGTTTTTATCCGCATATAATATTTGAACTAAATATAATTATACTCTTGTGATTGTTTCATTAAAGAATTTACATTACTATTGTCAACATTGGGTATTTTATCGGCTCCTCTTTACATCCAAAAGATAGATAATATTTGAAGTTGTTCGAAATTCAATAGAATGAGTGTTTCTACTATCATCAACATTTTGTATTTTATTGTCTTCTCTTTACATCGAAAAGATCGATTGATAATATTTGAAGTTGTTAGAAATACAACAGAATGAGAGTCTTTCTCTCTAGCCATAAGGGAAAAAAATTGATACGGTTGTTTGAAAATTAATCCCAACTACCTTGTTAAATAAATTGACAACAACCATATTTGTGAAACACAAGTAAATTAAGTAAGTGGAGTTTTATTGCAGGTTGCGGATTTTGTTTGCTGGCCAAAGGCCATGAATTAAACAAAATTATTAGTGGGAGTACAAACTTCCTATTCCGCAACACATCAAGTAATTAAGAACAAATGGGCCTTTAATGCAGGGTTGGTAAGTACCAGTGTTTTACTCCACAATTGATATATGCACTCTGCAATGTTTACAAGTTAAGAAAATTATGTCGGTACAAACACCCATTTTAGGTTTTAATAAGAACTCTTAGTAAATCTTATTAGTAAGAACTCTTGCTTTACTTAGTGAAGGTGTCACAACTCCCATATGAATTCTTTTCTATGTGTTAGAAAAATAACATGGAGCAATTTGTGAAGTCTAAATCTTAGTAAGAACTCTTGTTTTACTTAGTGAAGGAGTCACAACTCCCATATGAATTATTTTCTATGTGTTTGAAAAGTATAATCTAAAGTATATCTGTTGGAATATTTTTGTGGAAATTTTCACTATGCAACCATTATGTCTTTTTTAACTCTGTTTTCTGAGCATAATATTTGAAGTTTTTGCTCCATTTCAGTTGCACAGGTCAACTGTGAATTAACCTCCATGATTTTTGCCTTGAAAAAGAAATTCTTCCTCATCTTTCACTTGGTATAAAAGCAGGTGTAAGATTTTATTAGTGTAAGTGCAAGTGTTTTTATTGGGAGTTAAAAGTTGTTCTAAAGGCATTATTTTTGGAGCATATTTACTACCAAGGAGAAAGTTTTCTTTCAACGGTTAGAATGGAAACATCAAACACAAGCTTGACTAATCCCCAAGTACCTCAATTTAATGTAAAAAATTATGACTATTGATCTATAACAATGAAGGCTTTGTTTTCTTCTCAAGATATTTTGGATTTGGTGACGAATGGGCTCCATGAACTAGTAGATGCAACAACATACAATTCTTTGACACAAGAAAAAAGGATTTGTTGAGGGACAACAAGAATAAGGGCTCAAAATCCCTCTTCTACGTTTTTCAAGCAGTTCATGAAAATATTTTCCCAATGATTGCAACAATAACAAAGTCTGACCAAGGATGGGATACCCTCTATATAACCTACCAAGGCATGGAAAAAGTAAATACAACAAAACTACAAATGTTAAGAAGATATTTTGAGACAATTTATATGAAAGAGTCAGATAATGTAGACTCATTTTTTACACAAGTAATTGGACTAGTTACTCAAATAAGGTCTGATGGTAAGAAACTCCAGGAAAGGAGAATAATTGAGAAAAAATTGAGAAGCCTATCAGCAAGATTTGATGCCATTGTTGTGGCCATAGAAGAGACAAAGGATCTCTCACAATTTTCAGTGGATGAGCTTCATGCATCACTAATTTGTCATGAACATAGATTGAATAGAGAAACAAACTCCTCATTGGAGCATGCCTTCAAGACACAAGTTTCATTTGGTCAAGGTAGAGGCAGAGGAAGATATAATGCTAGAGGAAGAGGCAGAATCCCACACAGAGGTGGAAGGGGCAGCTATTCAAGCTCAAGAAGAAGGGTAAAAAATCAAAATCCAAGTCAAGTCTCAAGTCGAAATCAAGCACAAGGTTAGAGGTATGATAAATCTCAAGTTTTGTCTCATTCTTGTAAGATGTATGGTCATTATACAAATGAAAGTAGAAAGAGGAAACTTGATATAAGTACCAAACAATGTGAAAATTTCGCTGAATAAAATTAGAACCAAGAATGCATGTTCTTAGCTTGTAATGTATTACAAGGAAAAAGAGGATATATGGTTTCTACATTCAGGGTGTAGCGATCACAGGACATGGAACATAGAAATGTTTACCAATGTAGATGAAAGTGTGAAATCTGAAGTGACATTAGGGACTAATAACATATTCTCTGTCATGGGCATAGGAAGAGTCAACATTCTAACAAAGAAGGCTGAGAAGAAGTACATTTCATATGTTTATTTTGTCCCCTGTTTGAAGCATAACCTCATTAGCATTGGACAACTCACGAAATCAATATGGATTAAATATATTGATTTTAAATATTACTAAAATAAATGTATAGTTCTTTTTAAGGAATTGATATAATATTGCAATCCACATTTATCCACATATAAGATTTTAAGTCAATATAATTATCCTCTTTTGAGTCTTTCCTTAAATTTTTTAGATTACTATCATCGACACTGGGTATTTTATTGCCTCCTCTTTACACCCAAAAGACCACTAATGTTTGAAGTTGTTCGAAGTTCAATAGAATGAGAGTGTTTCTACTATCATCAACATTGTGTATTTTATTGTCTCCTCTTTACATCCAAAAGATCGATTGATAATATTTGAATTTGTTCAAAATACAGTAGAATGAGAATGTTTCTCCCTGGTTGGAATGGAAAAAAATTGATATGGTCTTGTTCGAAAATAAATCCTCACCACCGCGTTAAATAAACTAACAACAACCATACTTGTGGTACACAAGTAAATCAAGCAAGTGAAGTTTTTTCTGCGGGTTATGAGTTTTTTCTGTAGGTTGATGGACATGAATTAAATGAAATTATGAGCAGGAGTACAAACTTCGCATTCCGCAACACATCAAGTAATTAAGAACAAATGGGCATTTAATGTAGGTTTGTGTAAAACACAAGTTCCAATATTTTACTTCGCAGTTGATATATGTACTCTAAAATGTATAAGATTTTTTCTAAGTAGCCAAGGTAAGTCTGAGATTTTTTTTAGAGAGAAAAAAATGGAGCAATTTGTGGTGGGTGCGTAAAAATAATTTGTTACAGGGTTTTACAGTGCAACTCCTAGTGAAGTATAAATATTAGTAAGAAATCTAGTTTTACTTGGTGAAGGAGTCTCAACTCCCATATAAATTTTTTTCTATGTATTCGAAAAATATAATCTAAAGTATATTCATTAGAATATCTTTATGGAAATTTCACTTATGGTTTCTTTTATTGTGCAACCAGTCTGTTTTTTTCACTCTATTTTGCTGAGTGTAAGATTTGAAATTTTTGCTCCATTCTAGTTGAACAAATCAACTGTGTTTTAAACTTTGTGACTGTTCTCTTGAACAAAATTTTCTTCATCATATTTCACCTGGTATCAGAGCAGGTGTAAAATTTTATTAGTGTAAGTGCAAGTATTTTTATTGGGAGTTAAAATTTTTTTTGAAGGCATTATTTTTGGAGCATATTTACCAGTAGGGAGAAAGTTTTCTTCTAATAGTTAGAATGGAAGCATCAAGCACAAGCTTGACTAATCATAGAATACCTCAATTTAATGGAAACGATCATGACTATTGAGCTATAACAATGAAGGCTCTATTTTCTTCTCTAGATATTTTCGATTTGGTGCAAAATGGGTTCCAAGAACCAACAAATGTAGAAGCATACAATGCTTTGAAACAATCACAAAAGGATTTGTTGAGGGACAACAAGAAGGAATCAAAAGCCCACTTCTACAATTTTCACGCAGTTCATGAAAGTATTTCCCAAGGATTGTAGCAGAAAAAAGTTCAAGCCAGCATGGGATATCCTCCAGACAACCTACCAAGCCATGGAAAAAGTAAATACAACAAAAACTACAAATTCGAAGAAGAGATTTCGAGACAATTTGTATGAAAGAGTATGAGAATGTAGACTCATTTTTTACATAAGGAATTGGACTGGTTACTCAAATTAGATCTCATGGTGAGACACTCGAGGGAAGGAGAATAGTTGAGAAAATTTTGAGAAGCCCGCTAGCAAGATTTGATGTCATTGTTATGGCCATATAAGCGACAAAGGATCTCTCACAATTATCAGCGGATGAGCTTCATGCATCACTGGTTTTCTCATTAACACAGATTGAAGAGAGAAACAAAATCCTCATTGGAGAATGCCTTCACGACACAAGTTTCATTTGGTGAAGGTAGAGGTAGAGGAAGATAAAATGCTAGAGGAAGATGTAGAGTCCCACACAAAGGTGGAAGAGGTAGTGCTTCAAGCTTAAGTGGAAGGGAAGGAAATGAAAATCCAAGTCAAGGTTCAAGCCAGAATCAAGCACAAGGCCAGAGGTATGATAAATCTCAAGTTCAGTGTCATTATTGTAAGAAGTGTGGTTATTATGCAAATGGAAGTAGAAAGAAGCAAAATGATATAAGTAACAAACCAAGTGAAAATTTCACAAAAGAAAATCAGAACCAAGATAACATGTTTTTAGATTGTAATGTAGCACAAGAAAAACAAAAGGATATATGGTTTCTAGATTCAGGGTGTAGCAATCACATGACAGAGAACATATAAATGTTTACCAATCTAAATGAAAGTGTGAAATCTAAAGTGACATTAGGCACTAATAAAAAAATTCTCTGTCATGGGAAAATATGGTGGAGATGACATACATTTCAAATGTTTATTTTGTCCTTGGTTTGAAGCATAACCTCATAAACATTATACAACTCATGCAAAAGGGCTACAATTTCTTTTTCAAGAATGGAGAGTGCACAATTTTGGATAAGTCTCCAAGCAAACATCTGATTTCAAAAGTTCAGATGATAAGTAATAGAATGTTTCCCCTAAAGATAAAACCAGATTTGAAGGAAGAAGGTGTGGAAGCACAACTGTCAATGAATTCACAAGAGGATGAAAGAAAAGTTGCAGTTGTCACACAAGTAAGCTTTCAAGTGGAAGTAAAAGATGAAAACTAGTTATGGCGTTTGATATTTGGTCACCTCAACTGCAGAGGCTTCAATTTGTTGCATAGGGAAAGCGTGGTGAAGGGATTTCTACTCATATAAAAATGAGAGAGCCTATGTGAAGGATGCATGTTGGGCAAAAAACATAGAGAGACATTTCCAATAGGAAAGTCAATAAGAGCAAAGCCACCTTTGGAGATTCTCCATTCAAACTTATGTGGACCAATGAAAACACCATCAATTGGTGGCATTTATTATTCTTTTACTTTCATAGATGATTATACAAGGAAGACATGGGTATACTTTCTAAAACATAAAAGTGAAGTGTTTGAGTGTTTTCACCAATACAAATCTCCTGTTGAGAAGCAAAGTGATCCGAACTTAAACATGAATGCAAAAACATACGGATATAATCATAAATGTAGAGATGCAATAAAAAAAACCTTCATTTCACTAATAGAAAAATATTGAACTGTGCTTACAAACAAAATGGAGATAAGGTAGCTCAAGTGATGGTAGCTTATCTCTGAGAAGGGATGTGGCGGCTACATGCCTCCGAACTTAGTTACAATGAGGCTCAAGGGCCTTTTTATTATTGAAAAATAATAGAAAACCATAAACAACGAAAACTATAACCCAAGGAAATGTAACACCAAGAGTTTATCGGCCCTGTTGGGTTTACTTGGGAGGCCAACTTCCCGGGGTCGTAACATGGTCATATTATCTCCTTTTGACATGTATGATACCTCATTGGAAAGATATCTACAAGGACTACAACGAATAAATAAATTGCCATATTATTCTCAAAATATTTTTCCAAAAAAATGTTGTTTAGGGGCTTAAAATGGCTCCGGAAGTTTAGGTCCCGAAAAACTGCCAAAAATAGTAAACTGTGCTAAAATTAAGAAAATTGAAAAACTGAAAGAAACAATGTTGACGGTCTAAGTCAAATAGGTGGGTGGCCACCATATCCACTTGGATCAGTCCTCCCCCCATAGCAAGCAATGGTCCCCAGTGTGTTGAATTCCTCCATGAGGTGAGGAAACTTCTGCTGAACTTGGTCCTTGGTAAGCCATTTGCCTTGGTGAAGGAGTTGGCCTACTTTGACAATTCGATATAGTTGTATCCTCTGTTTACTAGTGTTCTTGATCTACGTGTCCATGATCTGATCAATTGTGGCCTGTTCCATGTAGTCTAAGTTGAGCTTTGTTGGTGTGAGCTATTCTGCAATGCTAGATGTGTCCAACAATGGTGGAAAGTATGGCCTAAAGTGATCTACATTGAGCACTAGGTGCAAACCAATGAATGGTGTGATGTTGAACTTGAAGGCACTATCACCAACAACCTTGGTGATGGTGTGTGGCCCATATAGGAGCGAGCGAAGCTTACTATGGGGTCCAGCAAGGCGATCTTTCTCCAAATGAAGCCAAACTTTGTCACCCACCTGGAACTTGTGTGACACTCGATGGTGATAATGGCATTGCTTGTACTTAGCATTAGACTTGTCCAATATATCATGGACCTATTGGTGAATGTGTTGAATACGCTCAATGAAGCTATTAACCCTTTCAGCATCAGACTGGACGTGAGCTGAATCTACCTGAGTGGATGCAAATGGTATGGACACATCAATGGGGCATAATGGCTGAAATCCTAGCCCTACCTGAAAGGGGCTATGGCCTGTTGAGTTGTGGAGAGCTTTGTTGTAGCTGTGTTGGAAATAAGGAAGGCTTTCATCCCATGTGAATAGATGCTTCGAGTTGTACAGGCACATAATGTGTACGATCATCGTGTTGACAACCTCTGTTTGGCCATCAGTTTGGGGATGGAAAGTTGTGGACTTAGTGAGTTTTGTATCTAGCATTGACTAGAGACTTGACCAAAATGCACTCAATAATCTGTTGTCCCAATCCGAGATAATGGAATATAGGATCCCAAAGTGTACCCACACTCACTCAAAGAATAGCTTAGCAGTGGCCTCTATTGTAATACTCTTCTTACAGGCTGCCATGATGGCCATCTTAGAGAATATGTCGATAACCATGAAAATGCAATTGTTGTCGTGATTAGTAGAATGAAGGCCTGACATATAATCAATGGAGACAAATTCCCAAGGCCAACTAGGAGTAGGTAGAGGAGAATACATGCCTTGCTTCTTGATGGTTGGTTTGGCAATAATGCAGGTGGTGTAGGATCTAATTTACTTCCCAACACCCTAACGAGGTTTCAGCCAACAAAAATGCTTCTACGATACCGCTATTGTTTTCTCTACTCCGAAATGTGCAGTGACCCAACTATAGTGAGCCTCCCAAATCATCTTAGCGCACTCACTTGAAGGAACCCATATGTGTCACAAGTGGCATAACAATGCATCCTGAAGGTGAAAATTTGGATCTTTCTTCCCTTCTACGAGTGTCTGGTATTTGTTACCCAATTCTGGATTGCTCTTGTAAAGCTACGGCCACCCCGATGTCTCGTACCCATAGGAGTCGAGTACAATGATTAGCGCCATGACCGTTGGCTGGCTGAGGCAATCCACGACATTATTTGTGTTGCCCTTCTTATACTTAATGTTCAAATGGAATTGTTGTAGATAGGTGGACCATTTATGATGGCGATCGTTCTGCAACTTCCCTTGTGTCTGTATGAATTGTAGAGGTCGGTGGTATGTGTGGATGGCCGTTTCCTTCTGCGAAATGTAATGCTTCCATTGATGGCATGCTTGCACAATGGAATACATTTCCTTGTCATAAGTGGGGTACTTTTAGACTGTGTCTAAAAGTGTCTCACTGTGGTAAGCCACTGGATGCCCATGTTGAGTAACAACAATAGCATAGTCAGAGGCATCTGTCTCAATCTCAAATGGTTGTTGTAGGTTTGGTAATGCGAGAACTAGTACAGAACAGAGGTGATTATTCAACTAGGAGAACCCTCACTATTAGGTTTCCAACCAAAATAACTTTGCTTTCGCTCCACCCTTGGCAACTTGACTTAAAGGCAAAGTGATATGAGAGAACCCCAACACAAACCTATGATAGAGATTCACAAGGCACAAAAAATTGTGGAGCTCTATTAGAGTGGTTGGGACTGGCCAATCTTGAATGACTTATATCTTGGATGGGTCCACATACACACCCTTCTCATCAATGACGTATCCCAGATATTGAACCTGGGTCAGGTGAAAGGTGCATTTCTTCGAGTTAGCACACAAATTGTGTTGTCAAATGGTTTTAAGGACCTGTCGAATATGGTGGAGGTGCTCTTCCCAACTCTAGCTGAAGATAAATATGTCATCTAAATACACCGCCACGAATTCATTGGTGAAGGGAAACAAAATGTCGTCCATCAGGATCATTAAGGTTGCAGGCTAGTTCGTAAATCCGAATGACATGACCAACCATTAAAAAATTCCCTCCTTAGATTTGAAGGTCGTCTTCCAGACATCAGAGGGTTCGATAGGCACCTGGTGATAACCTGACTTCAAGTCAATCCTACTAAAATATTTTCCCTCCTGGGCTAGTCCAGAAGGTCATCAATCTGCGAGATTGAGTACCTATTATGGATAGTGATCTTGTTTAGCGCCTGATAGTCAATACATAGCCTCCAGGTCCCATCCTTCTTCTATATCGATACAATCAGACTCCCACAGGGTGATGAGCTTGGCTTGATGTGCCCTTTCCATAGTAGTTCCTGAATCTGCCTCTTGATCTCATTATTCTCCAGATCAGAGCATCGATAGATTGGTCCATTGGGCAGTGGCGTGACCGTGGTCAGATCGATGGAATGCTTGACCTGACAGTGCAGAGGTACCCTTGTGGGTGAGGAAAAAATGTCCCTGTACTCCTCCACCTCCTTGTCCATCTGTTGTTGTTGTGCAGAGGAGCCATGCCTCGAAGCCGTGGCCACAACCTTCTTCTTGCCTTAGGGGCGAATACTAAAGAAAACAAATTTCCTAGTTTGGGAAATTATCTTACTGCATTTCTTTGTAGTGATGAAATAGATGGTGGTAGGTGGGGCTACCTCTGGTAACCTGTACAAGTTATTAGCCAAAGTACTAAGAACAAAGCAAGGTCTAGATTCATATACAACATGTCACTTCCGCAAGTCTAGTTGTCCTAACAATACATTATAAACTTCAAGAGGAGCAACGTCACACAGTACCTCATCCATGAAGGGCTTGATGCTATAGGGAAGGCGTCACTGCTGGCTAACGTGAAGATATCATCCTTGGTGAAGCCACTCGATGGTTGATCCGAATTGGATCCATGAAAAATTATCAAAGTGCCATGACTGTATCAAATCAGGACAAACTTTGAATTTATGAACAAAAAGATATCAATAAGACCTCTAGATAGTGGCAGTTTGCAGCCAACAAGGAACAATGAGGACCTCGGTCAAAGCACACTGACCGAGGCCCATGGAGACTGTGCAGAAGGCAAAACTGGCAGTTAGGAAGCCTGGATCGGGGAACAGAGGCCATTTTTGATGCGCGATTAGCGATGGGAAAAACCCCTTGAGAAGGAAAGGCCCCGAGTGCTCAGTCACATGGGAAGCCAAGAAACCATAGGGAAAGCGCTAAGGCGAAAGGCGGGTCCTGCGCTCTAAAAACTAGCAGAATATCGGAGGCATATTGGGGTCATAAGTGGATTTGGCAGAGAACGAGCAATTCCATACACTACATGATGCGGGTCCCGTAGATGAGAGAGAAAACCACCTCTCATCGCGGGCTAACGGTAGAGCAAGTCAACTTCGCAAAATGAGCCAACACTATAGGATTTGGGGACTTCAGATCTGACGGCGGAGATTGCGCCTGATGGAGAAACCAGATTTGACAAGGGGATTAAGTCCCAACATATAAAAGTCTGAAGTCTGATTTAACCACTGAGTTGGCGGATGAATCATTTCACAACGTAACTGAAAATACTGAAATGTTGAGGAAGCGCTGGCGCAGTTTGTGAGAGGACAAGTGGCCACTTCCCTATGGGACATTGCCGATGACGCAGAGGCAGGGAACTCCAAGCGAATAGCAGCAAGCGATCCGAAGGGGCAGAAGAGGAAGTGAATAGTCAAGGACAAATTGGCTTGAAGCCATTAACAGACAGAGAACGGGACAAAGAAAAAAGGAAGAACCAGAGAAAGAAAAGGCGAAAGAGATAGTGAAGCAAGAAGTAGAAAACAGAGAGCTGAGCTGACCTAAGGTAGCATCGAGCAGATAGAACTAGGCTTGAGAGGTTCAAGCCATCCCTGTGAGTATATCTGTTGAGAATTGAGCACCATTGGAGTCATCCCATTAAAGACCAGAGAGGTCGAGACTTGGTAAGGAAAGAGTCTGTGCACTCTAGTGGCTTGGGGAATCCAAGAACCACCCTACTAAGCATCCTCTATTTCAGGAGACTCAAGTAAAGTCCTCATTGTAAATCTTTGCTTTAAAGACACAATAAAAGAAGGCCACCACTGAAAGTTGGACCGGAGATGTAGCCCTGGAGGATAGGGTGAACGCCTTATTAATTTGTTCTATTCTTGTCTTTTCTTACTGTGTTTCTCTTACTATTTTCCATTTTCCAGTGTCTGTGTATTTTGCAATCTGATCGATCCGTTGCCTAAAATAGCATAGATAGACACCAACACATGAGTCTATAATACCTTCATTCATTAATTATTTAACTGAGATCACTCACGAGTGATTTCCAGATCAAGTGGTATGATAGCTTTAGGCTGTTAAGGTTAGACAAGTTTGTGTTGGTTTAGTTGTTGAATGCTAACTAGATCAAAGCTCAAATTAGGAGAAGGAGAGTTGGTCAAAACTAATCCTAAAATTGGGAGAGTTTATCCTCGGAAGACAATGTCATAGGAAGGGTCTATGGGGCCAGACGCTCAACTCATAGAAAGCTTCCTAGCCATAAAGCCCATGGTAGAAGAACTGTATAGGGACTTTAGAAACCATAAGGATGAAGATTCATTAGGCTCTAAACAAGACAAAGGGGAAGATGAGTCTCACTTCCATGACCACTCAAAAGGCAAAGGTAAAGAAGAAAGCTTTCTCACACCTCCTAATAGCCCTAAAAAGAAGGCATCTTTGATCAAACTAGATTTCAAATTCGATCTACCTATATATGATGGAGAGTTGAATGCGGAAAAGCTGGATAATTGGATTAGACAAAGATGTTTATTGTAGAGTGCAAAATATCAATTTAGACAAGAGCAAGATTCAGCTGGCAAGCCTATGACTTGGAGGCACTGCCTTGGTTTGGTGGGAAGGCAGGACCTGAGCTGACACGAAAAGACATGGTAAGACTATCTCTGTTTGGAGTGAATTTGTTTCTGCAATCAAAAAGTAGTTCTATCCATTGGCCTACATGTAGCAAGCCATGATGAGTTAGCAAACTCTTCGACAGTTGAAAGGGCAAAGTGTACAAGGGTACACTCAAGAATTTAGAAAGAGAGCATTGATTCTAGGAATCTCATTAGACTCACTTGAGACTCTATTGAAGTACATTGGTTGTCTACATAGCTACATGAGGCACACTATCCTCATGTTTAATCCCACTAGTGTAGATGAGGTATCTGTACAAGCTACTCATCTAGAAGCTAGAGGAAAGAATGGAAGTCCAGAAGTTGGGGGATCATCCCAACCCACTGCAAGCAAGAATAAGGAGAAAAGAAAGTAGAAATGGAAAGCAAGGAAGGCTAACATTGCACAGAAAAACAAGGCTTCATGCACTCACTATAAAAAGGATGGGCATGATGATGAGCATTGTTGGATTCTACATCCAGGGCTAAGACCTAAGAAGTTCGAGGGAAAGGAGAAGAAGGCTGTTGCAACTATTCAGAAATATTTGGGGTCAGACTCATGAAATGAAACAAGCATTGCAGCCACAGGTATAAAAAGTAAGAATTCTGAAGCATCCACTAGTAATTCTACACAATCCACTATTGATGAATAAAATGAGAGAAAAAGACATGAGCTTTTCCATATTCGAGTTATTTACAAACATCAAAAGATTGATACTTTGTTTGATAGTGGCTCACAAGTAAATTTGATTTTTGAAGCAATTGTAAAGAAGTTGCGAATAGTAACTACACCTCACAAGAAACCATACCCATTAGGATGGTTGAATTATAAAGCACAACTAAAAGTGACTAGACAATGCAAACTCAAGTTTTATTTTGGGTCAACATTTGTAGATGAGGTTGAGTTAGACATAATTCCTTTGGATATATGTGGAATTGTTTTAGGAAGTCCTTACTTGTATGACAAAAAAGCTATTTTCTATACAACTGAGAACAAGTATCTACTTGTTAAAGATGGAATCGAATACTTTGTAAGAGCTCATAAGCTCAAGAATAATTATACTCTCATAAACTCAGGGCAGATGAAATGAACGATAAATTCATGCAAACAATTCTTACTAATGGTTGTAAAAGAAAATAAACCTAATAAAACCAATGTATTTGAGGGCTGTAATGTTAAACAACAAGCTAATTTAGAAAGGGTTGTTTCAGAGTATGATATCTTGTTTCAAGAACCTAAAGGTCTGCCACCCAAAAAGGAAATAGTGCATGGTATTATTTTGTAGCAAGATGCTCCATTGCGTAACATTGGAATGTACAGGTTGTCCACTTTAGAGAATGCTGAAATCAAGAAGCAGGTGTAGGAGTTGTTCGAGAAGGGGTTCATTAGACCTACCACATTACCATGTGGGTCACCAATCATTTTGGAGAGAAAGAAAGATGGCTTGTGGAGAATGTGCATTGATTACCGAGCGCTGAATAAGATAACAATAAAAAATCGGTATCCCCTTCCTCGCATAGATGATCTTTTACATCAATTGAAAGAAGCTGTTTATTTCTCCAAGTTAGACTTGCATAGTGGATACCATCATGTCAGAGTTGCAGAACAAGATGCATGGAAGACTGCTTTCAAAACAAAGTAGGGATTGTATGAGTGGCTCTTTATGCCTTTTGGCTTAGCTAATGCTCCTGCTACTTTCATGAGATTAATGAATGATTTACTCAAACCTTTTCTTGATGATTTTGTTATTGTGTATCTGGATGATATTATGATGTTTAGCAAAATGTGGGAAGAACACTTAAAGCATGTTAAGAAGACACTAGATGTTTTGAAAAGAGAAAAACTTTATGTTAAACTCTCAAAATGTGAATTTGGCAAAACATCTCTGAATTATTTGGGTCATATAGTAGGGGGTGGTAAATTGAAGATAGATCCCTCTAAGGTGGCAGTCACTGTAAACTGGCCTAAACCTAAATCTACTACAGAAGTTAGAAGCTTCTTAGGAGTAGCACAATATTGGAGGAAGTTCATTTCTAACTTTTCCTTAATTGAAGCTCCCTTACATGCTTTAATAGGATTGAGCAAGGTGTTTCAGTGGGAAGGCAAACAACAGAAAGCCTTCGACACCTTGAAAGAAAAAATTAGTACATTAACTGTACTAGCACTGCCTGATCTTCAAAGACCATTTGAGATCCAAACGGATGCCAGTGATTATGCCATGGGAGCAGTGTTGACACAGCACGGTAAACCCATATGTTATCATTCTGAGACATTTAATTCTACAGTGGTTAACTTTCCTACATATGATAAAGAATTGTATGCATTAATACAAAGTGTGAAAAAGTGGAAACATTACTTAATGGGTAAAGAGACAGTAATACATACTAATCATCAACCAATTCAATATCTACACTCCCAAACTAAGTTGTAGCAATCAAGACACTATAGATGGATGGGTTTTCTACAACAATTTCATTTAGTCATCAGATATAAAAAGGGCATACACAATAAAGTTGCAGATATGTTATCTAGACCAATTATAAATGCATCTACTATACTTAAGCATAATTCTTTGTTACATGAGAGCTACATTGAACAATATGCTCAAGATATAGACTTTAAAGATGTATATGCAACTTTAAGTCAAAGAAAATGGGTAGAAGAATTGGATTATCATGTAAAGGACCTACTCTTTTACCATTGTGGGAAGTTATGCATCCCCCAAATTGAAAGAGTAAAGATAATTCGAGAAGCACACACTTCTCTAATATCAGGTCAGTTTAGGGTAAGTAATATAGTTGCACAGTTGCAAATATTTTGTTATTGGCCAAACATGAATGAGACAATTTCTAGATATGTAAGAGGGTGTACTATGTGTGCTAAAAGCAAGCCCAGCAATAGAAAACTAGGCTTGTACACTCCATTACTGGTTCCTTCTCACCCTTGGGAAAGTGTTTCCATGGATTTTGTTGGAGGACTGCCTAAATCTAGGAAAGTTCATGATTATCTATATGTTGTTGTGGATAGGTTCAGCAAAATGTGTATTTTGATACCTTGTAATAAATAGGTTACAACTGAACAAACTGAAAAGCTATTTTTTTAACATATATGGGTTCATTTTGGTTTACCCACTTCCATTGTATCTAATCGAGACACCCGATTTAAGGGGAAGTTTTGGTCAAGTTTGTGGGAACTAATGGACACCAAACTGAAGAAAAGCACAACTTTTCATCCACGAACTGATGGCGAGACAGAAGTAGTTAATAGGATAGTGATCCAGTTACTCAGACGATATTGCAACAAATATCCTAAGCTTTGGGATGACCATTTATGTTATGTGCAACATGCTTACAACAGAGCAAAACATTCTTCTACACAAAGATCTCCTTTTGAGACTTGTTTTGGTTTCACACCAAGGTCTCCTTTGGATTTTGTCTTTGGTAAAGACACCACAGTTGAAGGACACAATGATGTGGACAGGGAAACTAGGTTCATTGAACAAATCCAAGAGATCCACCAGGCAGTACAGGAACAGCTGGAAAAGAGCCAAACCAAATACAAGGCAAGGCATGACAAGCATCAGATGGAGCGTAGTTTCCAAGTTTGTGACCAAGTCTGGTTGTACATCAGCAAGGACAGGATGCAAGGTGAAGGTAAAAATCTAAAGCCTATCAGGTATGGACCCTTCAAGATACTTGAGGAGATTGGTGAGAATGCTTTTTGCCTTGATCTACCAGCTTACTTGCACATCTACTTAGTTGTAAATGCAGATTGCTTGAGATTGTTTGAACCTTCACTAATTGAAGATCCCGAAGAGCAGAGTCAATTTCCTTCTATTGATGACCTGCTAACTGAATATATTAATAAATTGCAGGAAGACATAGTTCTAGACAGGAAGGTGAGGGAAGCACACAGAGGAGATGTTGAGTACCTAAAAAATGGGCTCAAGGGTTCAAAGTTGAGCAGTGCAAAGTGGATAGATATTGGACAAGTGAGACAATTGTACCCTCACTTAGTCGATGCTTGAAAACCAACTTTGGTGGTCCAAAAGCTTTTTCAATGGGAAGGCCATGATCTGAATTGGATCCATGAAAAATTATCAAAGTGCCATGACTGTATCAAATTAGGACAGACTTTGAATTTATGAACAAAGAGCTATCAGGAAGACCTCTGGACAGTGGCAGTTTGCAGCCAGCAAGGAACGATGACCAAGGCCCATGGAGACCGCGCAGGAGGAAAAATTGGCAGTTAGGAAGCCCAGATCAGGGAACGAAGGCCATTTCTGATGCGCGATTAGCACTGGGCAAAACCCCTCGAGAAAGAAAGGCCCTAAGTGCTCGTTCACATGGGAAGCTGAGAAACGTAGGGAAAATGCTAAGGCGAAAGGTGGGTCCCGCGCTCCAAAAACCGGCAGAATATCAGAGGCATATTGGGTGGTAAGCAAATTTGGCAGAGAACAAAAGATTCCATACACTGCACGATGTGTGTTTGGCGGATGAGAGAGAAAACCACCTATCATCGTGGGCAAACGGTCAAGCAAGTCAACCACTTGAAACGAGCGAACACTGTACGATCTGGGGACTCCAGATCTGATGGCGGAGATTGTGCCTGATGGAGAAACCAAATTTGACAGGGGGATTAAGCCACGACATATAAAAGTCTGAAGTGCGATTTGACTACTGAGTTAGTGGATGAGTCATTTCACAACATAACCGAAAATATCGAACTATTGAGGAAGAGCTCGTGCAGTTCGTGAGAGGAAAAGTGGCCACTTCCCTGTGGGATGTTAGTGATGACGCAAATCTAGGGAACTCTAAGTGAACAACAGCAGGCGATCCGAAGGGGCGGAAGAGGAAGCGAATAGTCAATGACAAATTGGCTTTAAGCCATGAACAGATAGAGAAAAAAGGAAGAACCAGAGAAGAAAAACAGTGAAAGAAAAGGCGAAAGAGACAGTGAAGCAAAAAGCAGAAAATAGAGAGCCGAGCTGACCTAAGGAAACATCGAGCAGAGAGAACCAGGCTTGAGGGGTTCAAGCCATCCCTGTGAAGATATCTATCGAGAATTGAGCACCATTGGACTCATCCCATTAAAGACCAGAGAGGTCGAGACTAGGTAAGGAAAGAGTCTGTGCACTCTAGTGGCTTGGGGAATCCAAGAACCACCCTACTAAGCATCCTCTGTTTCAGGAGACTCAAGTGATCACCTCATTGTAAATCTTTGCTTTAAAGACACAATAAAATAAGGCCACCACTGAAAGCTGGACATGAGACGTAGCCCTCGAGGATAGGGTGAACTCCTTATTAATTTGTTGTGTTCTTGTATTTGCTTACTGTGTTTCTCTTACTGTTTTCCATTTTCCAGTGTCTGTGTATTTTGCAATCTGATTGATCCGTTGCCTAAAATAACATAGACACACATCAGCACATGAGTCTGGAATACCTTTATTCATTAGATATTTAACTGAGATCACTCATGAGTGATTTTTAGATCAATGGTGTACGGATGTGGATGTGATGTAATATTTCGGCCCAACCGCTTCACGTATTCTACCGAAATGAGGTTGTTTTGGCTCCCGCTGCCGACAATGAGTTGCAACGGAGAACCTTTCAGCCACATCTATGACTAGAAGAGGCGTTCCCCCTCTTCTGGATCTTTAGGTTCAATTTTCTAGACCTTTGTGGTGGTCACAGTGGCACTAGGCTCCACATCAATGATCTGCTTCCCATTGTTAGTCCCCTTATTGGGTTCTGATTCAGATTCAGAACTTATGTCTGATTCAGAAGCCTTTAGCTCAGCCACTAGTGGTTATTTGGACCAACACTCACTTGTATTGTGAGTGGAGCTCTTATGGAATTTACACCATTTTCCTATGTCCTTCTTTGTCTTCGTGGCATTGTTATTTTCCTGTGGCTTCGGCATGTTGTCCTGGGTAGCCTCGCCTTGGCTTGGTCCCTTGTTTTGTGGATTGGTGGCACCTTTTCCTTTATTCGGATTCGTAGATCCAAAGTCTCACTTCTTTTGTTTGAACTTCTGTTCAATATTGCCAGCATACCAATACGACGTGTTGAGCGAGGAAATGCCCAGTAACTCCATCTTGTCCTAGATGTACTTGTCTAGACAGTCGTGGTACTTGAGCACCAAATTCTGCCCAGTCTCCTTGATACCTAGCGTTGTGCGAAAGGTATGGAAAATATTTGTGAACTCCAACACATCTTCGTCCCTTTCCTACCGTAGTGTGGTTCACTTTATGTATTTATCTTCATAGCTCCCGACAGGGTAATACTGTCCTTAATGGTGTCTCGCAAAGAATTCCAAGTGGGTACAACTGAAAACAATGAGGGTTCACTCTCATCCTTTTGTTGACAGTAGGTTTCCCACCAGTCCTTGACGTGTGGCGTGGCTTTGAGAAGTGAAAATGTAATCTTTTCCCAATTGAAAGAGTCATGAACTGAAAAATATCCTTCCAACATATTTAACCATTTATCTACGACCTCTGCATCTATCATGCCTTCGAATATGGGAATATAAAAGTTAAATAGTACCTTAAATGGAGTGGTGCCTTGATAATGACTGTTGGATGAAGATGCATCCCCTGTGGGTAGTCGTCGAAGGATCTGGGAAAAGTTATCCATCATCGCGTTCCTCTGCTACTCGAGGGCTTCCTCGAGTAACATTTTGAAAGGATCCCCCACCCCCTCATCTTTCTTTTCTTCCGCCAGGGGAGGTCATCGGGTTTTGCGAGCCTGATCCTGCAATGGTTCAACGAGATCGAGCCCTACCTCCTTATATCCCGACCTCATTGGGGACATGCAAAGAAAAACAAAGAAAGAGCAGACCACTCTGATACCACTAATCTGAACTTAAACATGAACACAAAAACTTATAGATATAATCATAAACATAGAGATGCACCAAAAAACACTTCATTTCATTAATACAAAAATATTAAACTATGCTTACAAACAAAATGGAAATAATATAACTCTGGCAATGGTATCTTATCTATGAGAAGAGATGTGGTGGCCACGTGCCTTTGAAATCATTTACAATGAGGCTTAAGATCCTTTTTATTATTAAACAATATGAGAAAACCCTAAACAACCAAAAACCTAACCCGAGGAGATGTAACACCAAGAATTTATGGGCCCCGTTGGGGTTAGTTGGGCAGCAAACTTCCCGAGGTCGTAACTTGGTCATATTAACTCTGTTTGATGCTTATGATACCTCATTGGAAAGATATATCTGAGGAATACAACTTTCAGTGCAATTTCAATAGCAATCACCATAGGAAATTTTCCAAAAAAATGTCATTTAGGGCCTCAAAATGGCTTCGGAAGTTCAGGACCCAAAAAAAATGCCAAAAGTAGTAAATTGTGCTAAAATTAAGGAAACTGAAAAACTGAAAGAAACAATAGTGAGGGTCCAAGTGGAATAAGTGGGTAGCCACCAATATCCACTTGGATCCAGGTGGAGAATACATCTCAAATGACTTCCTTTGCTTTTGTATGGAACATGGAATTCACAAGCAATTTAGAACAAAGTATACACATTAGAAAAATGGTGTCGCGGAAAGGAAAAATAGGACCATTGTAGAATTGGAAAGGAGTATGTTGAAAGAAAATAATTTGTCAAACGATTATTGGGTTGAAGTTTATGCTTACACCACATATATCATTAATAAGTGTCCAACCAAAAGTGTCAAGAATAAGGTTCCTGAGGAGGCGCAGAGCGGAAGAAAACATAATGTCACTCACATGAGAGTGCTTGGATGTGTGGCTTATGCACATGTCCTAGATGAATTAAGGAATAAGTTGGACAAAAAGAGGGAGAAATTCATATTTACCGGATATAGTGATGATCAGAGGCATACAAGCTCTACAATCCATTAACCAAGAAGGTCATAATCAACAGAGGGGTGAAGTTCATAGCATAGGAAGCATGGGATGGAATTTTAGAGAAGACAATCAATGTGAAAACATGTATACCATAGGAAGACAAAAATGAATTAACCACAACAAGTAATTCCTGAATGGTGACTCCTCTTACTCCTATTCAAGATCAACAAAGCAGTCAACAAGTGACACCATCAACAAATAATAGGACAATGTGACACAGTCAAGCAAGTACTACTCGAAGCACACTACAAAGACCCGCAACGTCATCTACCTCAAGCACAACATCAAGTGACATGTCAAGCCCATATTCCACAAGCAATAGAAGACAAAAATTCAGAAATTTAAGTCAAATTTACAAGAAAAATGAAGTTGACAGTAGTGTAGGTTTGAATTCCTTATTTGCATTTTTTTGGCATGTAGAAGACCGAATCCATTTTGAGGATGCAGTCAAAGAAGAAAAAGGGGTTGCAACAATGGATGGTGAAATAGAAGCAATAGAAAAGAATGACACATGAGATTTATTGAACCTTCTGCAAGGAAAATAAGTCATTGGAGTGAAGGGGGTCTATAAGACCAAGAGAAACAATAAAGGGAAGATCAAAAGGCATAAAGCAAGGTTGGTTGTCAAATGATACAAGAAGTAGCATGGAAGAGATAATGAAAAGACATTTACGCCAGTTGCAAGAATGGAGATAGGGCTTGCAATTTTTTCAATTTCCGAACAACATAAATGGAAAGTGTATCAAATATTCGTAAAATCAACGTTCTTTAATGGATTGCTAAAAGAGGAATTATATGTTGTGCAACCACCTGGTTATGAGGTAGAAGCATAAGAAGAAAAGGTGTATAGTTTGAGGAAAGCTCTTTATGGGTTGAAGCAAGAACCATGTGCATGGTACAGTAGAATAAACGCTTACTCGATGGATAATGGTTTTGACAAATGTGATGGAGAACGTACTATCAACATCAAATAAAGTGATGGTAAGCTTCTTATTATTATTTTATATGTACATGATTTTATTTTTACAAGGAGTGGTGATTTCCTCATTGATTATTTCAAAGAAGTCATGAAAGGTGAGTTTGAAATGACAAACTTGGGGTTTTTAAGGTATTTTTTGGGCATAGAAGTGAAGCAAACAGAAAATGGTACTTTAATTTCTCAAGCCAAGTATGTATCATACATTTTGGAGAGCTTTAATATGAAGAATAAAAATCTCACACAAACTCCAATTGTCATGGGACTGAAGCTGAGCAAAGGAGATTGCAGCAACAATGTCAATCTGACATTATACAAAAGTATGGTGGGAAGTTTGAGGTATTTGACCACAACTAGGCCTGATATAATGTATGCAATGAGATTGGTGTCAAGATTGATGGAGACACCCAAGGAAACACATTGAAAAGTAACCAAACGGATTTTAAGGTATGTCAATGAGACAAAGGAGTATGGTATTTTCTATACCATAGAAAATTATTTTAGGCTGGTTGATTACACTAGTAACAAATGGGTATGAGGTATTGGTGATAGAAAGAGAACGTCAAGATATGTTTTTCATTTGGGTTGTGGAGCCATTTCATGGGCCTCTAGGAAGCACATGATAGTGTCATTATCAACAATAGAAGTTGAATATGTCGTTGCAAGAGAAACAACTTGTTAGGCAGTTTGGATGAGAATAATGTTGAGTCATTTATGCCATGAACAAGAGGGAACAACAACTAATTTCTTCAACAGCAATTCTAAAATTGCGCTATCAAAGAATTATGTTTTTCACAAGAGGAGCGAGCACATTGACACTAAATATCATTTTGTTATGGAATTGATTAACAATGGTGAAATTGTGTTGCAACATTGTAGTTCGTAGGAAGAGTTTGCAAAAATATTCATAATGCCATTAGAACGTGAAAAGTTTTTCCATTTGAAAGCCTGTGGGAATTTTCAATGGTGACAGTTTTGACGAAAGGGGAGTGTTGGAAAGTTAATCCCAATCACTACATTAAATAAACTAACAACAACCATACTTCCGGTACACAAGTAAATCAAGTAGTGGCGTTTTACTACAGTTTGTAGATTTTGTTTGCAAGAACATGAATTAACTAAAATTCTGAGCGGGAGTGCAAAATTCTCATTCCACAACACATCAAGTAATTAAGAACAAATGGGAATTTAATGCAAGGTTGGTAAAACGTAAGTTTCAGTTTTTTAGTCCACCACTGATATATGTACTCCGTATGGTTTTGTAGTGCAACTCCCAATGATGTGTAAATCTTACTAAGAACTCTTGTTTTACTTGGTGAATGAGCAACAACTACCATATGAATATTTTTCTATGTATTCGAAAAATATAATATAAAGTATTGTTGGAATATCTGTCTGGAAATTTCAAGTCTAGTTTTCACTCTGCAACCGCTCTGTTTTTCTTACATTGTTTTGCTGAGCATAGGATTTGAAGTTTTTGCTCCATTTTAGTTGCACAAGTCAACTATGAATTAACTACCACGACTATTGTCTTGAATAAACTTCTATCTTTCAAGTCCATCTGTAGGTTTATTTTCATATTTTAAAATTAAAAAATAGCTAGAATGATTTCATCAATGACAAAATCTTGTATATCATCTTAAAGAAAGATTAAAATATTTGGCATAAAAGAAAAGTAATAAAGTATTGCAGTAGGAAAAAATGGTGGTGTCTTTTTTGAACTATAAACTTTAGGGAGTTTTGTTATAGTGATGTGTGAGTTTTTAGTTTAAATCATAGGTACCAAATTTGGCTGAATTGGTAAAAAACAATGGAATATTCGTTGGTTCATTTGATTGAGATGAAATTCATAAATAATCGATTTGTTTTAGCTATCTGGTCTTCTAGGGCCTGTGTTACTTCTTCCTGAGGAAGGGAAATTGCACGAGGACCAAAAGAGGGAAGATTATACTTGGCGGCCAATCTTTCAATGACATCACATTTTGGTAGAATTTCTAGGTCTATTTGTATACCTTTCCATGTTTTCTGGGGAGAGTCTTTCTAGTAACTGATTGTATCAGCGAGAGATTTTAGAGGGAAGAAATTGACTTAATAGAGGGTTATCCTTGTTTAAATCTTCAAAAGAACATTAATGGATTTTTCTCAGCTGATTTGAGAGGTAGTAATCACCTCGGCTCATTAGTAGGTGTCATGATCGAATACGCGATGATCTCCACACCCATGACTCTGTGATTCATATGTCATTGCTAATTGAGAGGTCAATATTGATCGACGAGGGTGCTGTATTTCAAAATTTGGTTGTCTCGCGCTTAATTTGAAAACATGGCATGGGTAGAAACGTCATGCATGCTAGCATATGCATACCATAATTATATACCGTAACGAAAACATACACCAAACAACCTGGTGAATCAGGGGAGGTGGACATTATTGGCGGTCGGATATTCGGCATGACTAGATGTATGGGTACTATTAGCGGTATTGTTAAGAGTTTATTAAACACTATTGGTTGCCTTGAAGCATCACCTCCTTTGTGCATTTAATGTAATTCAAATAGTGTTGATTGAATTTAATACAACGTTGCCATATATCCTTACAACATGGCACCTATCAAGTTTTACAATGCGTTGTCATTTATTTGCCATGTATTGCTTGTATATCTTGTTGATCACATAGTTATTGCATGGTTCTTATGCATTCTCTTCTATGTAGCGCACTAGCACAAGTCTTTGGCATAAAATATTTTATCGTAGGTTTAGCATCTCAAGATATCCATGCAATGGTCTTATCGTGTTCCCTTATATTTTAAATGCATGACCTTCAAAATGATTATTTTGATATGTAAAATCAGTTCACGTGCATTGGTATGGATATGACCTCTTATGCTTTGTGTTTTTATCACTTAAAAGCTCCCTCTCTACCATGTGCTGATGCAATAGAGAATCAATACATTAAATTTATGTGCAAGCTCCAAACCTAGAGGGCAGTAAATGAACCGTTACGCACTATGATTTCGACATGCACCTTTGTCACTGGTATCTCTCATGATTTCCAACGATGTTGGTCATATATTCTATTAGTGGTGTGTTATGTATAACACTCATTCTTTATTATGGAATGACGTATGCCTCATATTATATCGCATGTTTTCCCACAATCGTATCATGAAACTTATTATTATCGTTATGCCTCTCCACCGTCCCTTTGCTTAATTTTATCTTTGATGGTGATGTTGAGTTTAATGTATGCTTGTTGATTGCATTGGCGAAGGCTTTTTTTCCCTATCATCTTTGTATATGTTGAAAAGATCGCTATACACATAATAGTGGGCCAGGTTGGTCTTCCAAGATGTATAGTTGTATATGGCTGTGTTTCCTTCTTTATCTTTGGTTCGGTGGTCAAACTTGATCTATTTGGTCTTGTCGAGCCATTAATACATAGCTTTCAAATCTTATCTTTGGTTCGGTGGTCGAACTTGATCTATTTGGTCTTGTCGAGCCATCAATACATAGCTTTCAAATTCACGATTTGAATGGGAAAATAATGGACAGGACATAACTGAATGTGTTCGATGGCCTGCATTATATGGGAATGATAAGGTGAGGTGCAAGGCTCTATCAATATTGTTGATTCTTATGATAGCCCTGAGAATTATTACCACACACATTGTGTGCGCACTTTAGTTTGATCCAACACCTTTTGTGATGTATTTCAACCATTCAATATATCCCTTCTTTCATGTCCCATATAGCCTCATCGAACCCTTCGCGACATGGTTCAATGTACTCCTTATTGTTCACAGTGTCATTGTAGTCTTAAAGAAGCTAACTATTCCACATGAGAAGTTGGCTAAAATTACAGAGCAAGTTAACAAAGTGTTGATTGTTGAGTCAAGTGAGTCAAGTGATAGATGACTTTTAGTGTGTGGTTGCACGTCAAGATATTTTAGGCAAGGCACTAGTTGAAAATCCTTAAATACCCTTCACCTGGTTCACTGTAAGAATCAAGTTTTGTGTGATCAAAAGAAGAGTCAGAACTCGTCTGTTGTGTTCAATTTTCTTTACATTTCCAACAAAGTGGTATTAGAGCTAAAGAAAGATCACAATATATGGAGTGCAAATAGAACCATTGAGAAGAGGGCCAAGAGAGGAAGACCAACAATTTTTTTTACTAAATTTGAGTTGCAAATTTATCGAACTATTAAAAAGCGCCCATATTTGCGTTAGTGTAAAAGCTGTGCAAATATAATTTAGCTACCATTCTACAAAAAAATTAGGTTAATTGCACAGTTTTTATATTTTGGGGGGTGCGCAAGCCCGTCAAGAATTAAACGCCCGACATGGAGCATGAACCTCTAGGCTTGTCGAAAGGTGCATTGGTAGTATATTTTGACTAAGGTCAACCAACTCTCGTGATAGTTAATTAAAAGCGTATGCTATTTTGGTAGGTTTCGTGTGTTAATTGTTGCAAAAATGTTCTAGCAAAAAGTCACGTCGACTAGATTAACGACACCTTTTTATTAGTTATAAAGTTTATTTAAAAAGTCTTTTCGGAAATCACGTGGGTTTGATTCACGAGTTTCAAGGTTCATAAAGGCATGAGGATATTAAGACTTTGGAACAAGACGTGACATAGTTTTTGTTGTATATTAAGTGGAGTTAAGGGATTTTATAAAAATATTTTTTTAAAATAATTTTTGTGATATGTTCTCAAAGGATTTTGAAAGGAGGAGTATTTTATAAAAGTTATTAAAAGGGCTTAGAAAATCTTAAAAGGAGGATTTTATTTTTAAAATGATATTTTTGAAGAAAAAGGAGTTTTTAATTTTAAAAGGATATTTTTGAAGAAAGATGATTTTCTCAAATTTTCAGCCACACTTTCCACTGTTCACATGGAAGGATTATGATGTGTCGGCAATTAAGATGGTGACCATGTCGCAGGTTCATGATGTTTGTGATTATGTCTAGTTTGGGTTTTCATAATCTAAGGATGAAGCATAAGAATGATCTCTTACTAATGCAGAGAGGGAACAATGGAAGAAAGGCAAGAAGAAGAATGCACAAGCATTGAAGCTTATCCAGCAAGGAGTGCACCGAGGGGTGTTCCAGAATGTTATGATCGCATCTTCAAAATAGGAAGCATGGGATACTTTGGTGACAAGCTATCAAGGTATGACCAAAGTCAATATTGTTAAGCTGCAGAATACTAGGAGATATTTCAAAAGTTTGCAGAGGAAGGAGACAAAGGACATTGATTCTTTCATGAATTGGGTCATGACTGTCATAAATTAGCTAAAAATATATGATGAGTAAATTAAAGATCAAACAATGGTTAGAAGGTACTTAGATCTTTGTCTACCGAATTTGATGTTGTGGTAGCAGCCATAGAAGAATCCAAGGATTTGACATCATTGAAAATTGATGAGCTGATGGGATCACTTTTGTCGCATGAGGCAAGGATAGACAAAAATAAGGATTCCACTTTAGAAACCGCTTTCAAAAGCCAAGTTTCTATTTCAAGAGACGAAGGTTGAGGCAAAAGTAGATAGAGAGGCAGAGGATGAGGCAGAAGACATGGTGGTAAGAGAGATGGTAGAGAAGATCATGAACAATAAAGTGCAAGAAACTACAGAAGCTTCAAAAATAATCAAAGAATTGACAAATCAAAGGTGAGATGTTATTATTACAATAAATTTGGTCACTATGCCCATGATTGTAGGAAGAATTTATCTGATCAAAGGGAACCAGAGAGCTAATGTCACTACAAAAAGAACTAAATCCATGTTCCTATCTTGCCATACCATGCATGAACCTTCTGATAATATGTGGCTATTGGACAATGGTTTTAGTAACCACATGATAGGCAACAATAGTTTGGTTTCAAATTTGGATCAATTTGTGAAGACAAAGGCAAAGTTGGGAACTAAAAAGACTATGGATGTAGATGGAAAAGGAATGGTCAACATTGTGACTGAGAAGGGGGAGCTGAAGACAATCTCAGAGGTATATTATGTTCCTGGTCTCAAACATAATTTGATAAGTGTTGGCCAATTTACATAGAAAGGATACAAAGTTATCTTTCAAGGTCAAGAATATGTTATATATGACAAGCCCCCAAGCAAGAAACTAATAGAGAAGATGTAGATGACGAGGAACAAACATTTTCCTCTAATTATGAATTACAGTGATTAGGTCAATTCTTTTACAGTTGCATGGTCTAATGGTTATTGATTATGGCACGTTTGATTTGGACACTTGCACTTTTCTGGTTTAATATTGTTACATCAGAAAGAAATGGTCAGACGATTACCTCCCATGAAATAAGCTGCTAGTACTTGTGAGTGTTGCATCTTGGGAAAGCAACACTGTGAAAGTTTTCCAAAAGGAGTTGAATACTGAGCAAAGAAACCTCTTGAGTTAGTGCATATATACTTGTGTGGACCTATTAGGACACAGTCGATTGGTGGAATTCGTTACTTCGTCATTTTCATTGATGACTATAACAGAAAGACTTGGGTTTACTTCTTGAAGCAGAATTCTGAAACTTTTGCAAAGTTCAAGGAATTCAAAGCCTTAAAAAAGAACCAAAGTGATCAATGGATCAAGGTATTGAGGTCAGATCATGGTGGAGAATATGACTCAAATGCATTCCATGATTACTACAAACAACATGGAATCATAAGATAGTTTAAAACCATGTACACACCGCAGCAGAATGGTGTGGCAGAGAGAAAGAACAAGACAATTATGAACATGGAAAGAAGCATGTTGAAAGGCATAAACTTGTCTAATGAGTATTGTGCAGAACCAATTGCATGTGCTATTTATGTGATGAATAGATCTCCTACAAAGAGTGTGATGAACAAAGTACCATAACAAGCATGGTCAGCTATATCTTGTAGCATATCTCATCTCAAAGTATTTGGATGTGTAGCTTATGCACATGTGGCTAAAGAGAAAAGAGGCAAATTGGATGATAAAAGTGAAAAATGAATATTTACTAGTTATAGTGAGCAATAAAAAACTTATAAATTTTATAACCCTATAATCGAGAAGACCATAATTAGCAGAGAGGTTGTGTTCAAATAACAAGAGTCATGGAATGGGACTGTAGACAAAATAATTGATGCACAAGTGCCACTGATAGAAGAGTATGATGTAGCAGAAAAGGAGCAGCAAGAATCACAAGTGAAGACACCAAATAGAGACACACCAATAAGGACTCCAATATTCTCAGAGCAGCATGGATCTTCAAGTAGATCAACAGATCGAGATTCTCCCAATAGTCAATCAAGTGATGAATCAAGGAATGGTAACAGAAAGGTGAGAATTCTGAAAGATATTTATGATGACTTCGATGTTAGTTCAAATTTTTCATTGTTTTCATTCCAACCTTCTTCGTTTGAAGAAGAAATTAGAGCTGAAAATTGGGTGCAAGCCATGAATGAAGAAATTGAAGTTATTGAAAATAATAATACATGGGATTTGGTTGATTTTCCAAAGGACAAAAATCTCATTGATGTAAAGTGGTTTTATAAGACAAAGTTGAATGAGAATGGTGAAATTGACAGATTTAAAACATGAGTTGTAGAAAAAGGAATCTCATAGCAACCATGAATATATTTTGGAGAAACTTCTTCTCTGGTAGCCAGATTGGATACTGTAAGAGTAGTTCTAGCCACAATAGCTCATAAAAAGTGGAAAGTATATCAGATGAATGTGAAATCAGCCTTCTTGAATGGAATTCTAGGATAATAAATTTATGTGTAGTAGCCACCAGGTTATGAAGTTGAAGGTAAAGAAGATAAAGTTTACTAGTTGAAGAAAGTGCTTTATGGACTCAAGCAAGCGCCTAGATCTTGGTATAGTAAAATTGATAGCTACATGATCAAGAATGGATTTTGTAGAAGCAACATTGAGGCTACCTTGTACACAAAGGTAAATGAGCATGGGCAGATTTTGATTGTTTTCTTATATGTTGATGACATGATTTTGAGTTATATGAATTTAAAGCAGCCATGATGAAATATTTTGAGATGACAGATCTTGGTCTCATGAAATATTTTCTTGGCATAGAAGTTGAGAAATCTGAAAAAGAATTTTTATTTGTCAAAATGAATATGCCAAAGATTTATTGAAAGATTCAGGATGGAAAATTGCAAACCTGTCCCTACACCAGTTGCACTGGGTGCAAAGCTAAGCAAGGGTGATGAATGATGAAATTTCAATACAACTTTATTCAAAAGATTAGTTTGCAACCTCATGTATCTCACAGATACAAGATTATATATCACGAAAGGAGTGATTTTGATTTCTAGATGTATGGACACTCCAAAAGACACACATTGGAGTGAAGGAAAAAGAATTCTAAGATACATAGCAGGAACTAGAGAATGTGGCATAATGTGTGCAAGAACAAAAAATAAGGATTTGATTGGATACACAAATAATGATTTTGCAGGAAGTTTGGATCATAGGAAGAGCACTCCTAGTTATGTGTTCCATCTTGGTTCAGGTGTGATTTCCTAAGCATCTGAGAAGCAGCCCATTTTGAAACTTTCGTCAATAGAAGTAGAATATGTAGTAGCAACATCAACCACATGTCAAGCAGTGTGGTTAAGAAGAGCATTTGATGAACTCAAGCAGAAATAACAAGGATCAACAACGATATATTGTGACAACACCTCAACGATTGCACTATCCAAGAATAATGTGTTTCATCAAAAGAGCAAGCATAGTAATACTAGATATCACTTTATTAGATAAATTATGAGAAATGGAGAAGTTCGCTTGAAGCCTTGTAAATATAGTGATCATTTGGCTGATATATTTACTAAGTCATTAACAAAATATGTGTTTGAGTTTCATAGAAGAAACTTAGGTGTTGTAAGCCTAGATGAGACATAGACGAATGAGAATGTTTGAGTTGTCATGAGTCATGTCTTAGTTTAGTGATCGTAATTAATTTGGAGTGTTAAAATAAGCTAATTAATCCCACATGAGGAGTTGGCTAAAATTAGAGAGCCAATTAACGAAGTGTTGAGTGTTGATTCAAGTCGAGTTAATTGATAGACGAATTTTAGTGTGTGGCTACATGTCAAGATACTTTTGGTGAGTCACTAGTAAAAAAGGTTTAAATACCCTTCAACGGGTTCATTGTAAGAATCAAGTTTTGTGTGATCAATAGAAGAGACGCAACTCATGTGTTTTGTGTGAATTTTGTGTTTAAGCTTCTCAGACTTTCCAACAATATGCTTATACATTAAACACCTCATATTTGGCACACACTACTTGTATTTCTTTTCTATATTCATAATACTAACCATTTATTGCGAGTAGCATGTGTGCAGTCCTTTAAATTGTCATCGATCTCCATCAAAACTCCTTTATTGTGTGATTATTTGAAGTGTGTTGTATTTTTTCCAATGCAAATCAATTTTTCCAACCCTGCAATGTGTGTCGCACATCGTCTGTTCGACCATTCTAGGGCATCAGTAGTATAATTTTTAACACACTTACATACACGCCTTGTAACATTTTTAATGCAACCCTTCACCATGCTAATATAACATTGGCAACATTATTGCTATGGTTCTTATTACATTGTAATTCGTGCCCTATCCAATTTATAGTTTGAATATCTACTACTTTGTATTTTTAAATGTAACACATCTTTTCTATCATGATCTCAACAAGGAATTAACATTTGGAGTGTATTATTTCGATAGTTCTCCATTTCAGTCTTACTAGCACCAATTTGTATATAGTGTCCATCCAACGCATGTGATTTCTTCCAAGCCCATTTAAATGTCTCTCGCCCTCCTAGCGCTCATAAATTTTCAACATATTTAATTTTAAATGTTTTCCACTACCCTGTCATTGGGCTCCATGTATTGTTGGCATATCACATGGTTGTTTGGTTTCAATAGACGATGTAATGTATTCAAATTAACGAGTTTCATAATGCATATAGTTCAATGGTTGGACCATTAATTTTTAATCGTAATTTCACCACATGTCTCAATCTCATTTCATGGTAGTTGAACATATTTTCATGGTTGTATTTCCATTATGCTTCCATAAAAATATATTAAAGAAAGTGCCTTTCAAAACTGTAGCTTGTCCTTTGGGATCATATCTTCAATATATGATGCCATTCTTTGTAAAACAACATGAAGTCTGCACCTTATATTTAATTGTGGAAGAAACAAGCTTTTCTTCTTCACAAGATTTAAGATTTTTCCTTTCAATGCATTATTCAATGTAAGTTCTACATCGTTTAATGTGTATCCAAGCCACTTCACTTAACTTCCTCAAAATAGAATGAAATAAGAATATTTTTATTAAATTAGTTTTCAATAATGATACTTTTAATGTGAAAGAATTAAAAGTAAATTAATAATGAAAAAAAATCATTTAAGGAATATATATGTATTGGCATAAACATAAATAGTTAAAATTAAAGTGTTATAAATTGTATTGACTGAACAAGACATACTTAAATTTGGAAACCAACTCAAAATTAAAGCACCTTAATGGACCTATTAATTGCAAGTGACTTTGATATGCCATGTGATGCCCGACATGAATTCATACATGATGCTACAAATTAAGGAATGAGTGGGGATGTAAAGTATGGCCAGTGACAAGGATCACCCCTATAATTTGCATAACATAGCATATAGAGAGTGAAAGTTAAGGATGGATCGCAAACCCTAATATATTTGAAGGACAAGAACCAAAATGAATCAAATCATATATATGCATTGAACAACCATAGGGTTTAATGGAAGTTAGACCCTTGAACAATTTAATAGATCCATATATAGTGAAAAACCATAGGGTTTAATGGTAGTTAGACCCTTGAATAATTTAATAGATCCAAGCTACAAGCATAACTATTCAGCCTTGGAAAGGAGAGGGGAGACCCAAAATTTGAATATCATCAATTTGTTTTGGGGTATTGTTATAGAGGATCCCTACAACATTTCCTTATTTTCCTATTTGTTTGAAGTGAAATTCAACATTGCAAGTCCTCCCACTCCATGGATGGAGAAGGGAACTCCCTTCTCATGTATTTATGTGTACAATTTATTTAAAGGAGGATGATCAATATTTTCTTAGGAATATGCTGAAGACATTTTCTCTATAATTATAGTTTTTGAAACTTAACAAAATGATTTGGTTTCATCTATGGTATTTTAAAGTAATAATGTCCCAGTGACCTTATGAGGCCAAGCATTGGCCAAGACTTGGGTAGGGCCAATTTGAGGTAAGGAATTATGTAATTTTTGTGCATTAATATTTAGTTTTAATATGTTAGTATTTAGTTTTGATTGCTTAATTGTCTTCAATATATATCTTAGGTTTGTTATATGATTCAATTTTAGTTGTTATAGAATTGATATGTTATAGAAAAAACCTAGATCCATCTTAACCTCGGATCTATCAAGCACTGATAGGGACCAAATCTGTCAAGGTGCAAACCTATTTTTTGAGTGAAAAACTTGATGAAAGTTTTCACCTCGAAATATTTGATCCCTCTCGTCACTTGATAGATTCAGGCTTAAGATCGATATAGGATGGTTATATAATACTATATAATATCTATATTGGTATCTATGTCTCTTTCTTATCCCCTCTCTCTATATCACCCCAAAGCATACACACTCTCTCCATGTATATCTCTCTCTCTCCCCCTTCCCGTTCCTCCCCCTCTTGCTCTCCTCTCCTTCTCTCCCTCTCTTTACCTTCTCCCCCCCTCTTTCTCTTCCCCCCCGCTCTCCTCTCTCTCTCCTCCTTTCTCCCTCTATGCATTTCTTATTCCCTCCTTATATCTCCCCCTTCAACTCCATCTCTCTCCCATTCCCTCTCTTGAGTCCTCTCTCTCTTCCTTAAAATATCTCTCTTTCCCTCCCACCTCCTTGTGTCTCTCCCCCCATCACTCTCTCTCTATCTCTCTCATCCCTCCATATATGTCACTATCTCCCTCCCTCTCTCCTTATCTCTCTCCCCTACATATCTGTGTGTCTCTATCTCTCTTCCCCTTCTCTCCCTCTCTCTCCTATACTCTTCTCTCTATTTCCTCCTCTCTTCTCTCCCTCACTCTCTCTCCATCTCTCCCTTGTCAGTCCATCTCTCTCTACACCTTTATATATATATGTATTTATCCCCCCCCCCCTCTCCCTCTCCAACATATCTCTCTCTCCCTCTGTCCTCTCCTCTTTATCTTCCTTCCTCTCTCTCCCACCTCCCTCCATCTCTCTGCTCTCCAACATTGTCACTACATCCCCCACTCTTCCCCTCCCTCCCCCTCTCTCTTAAATTTGATCCCATTATATTGTGTTTAAGAAAGTATCTAAATTAAAAAAACTCAAGTGGTTGTAAAATATTAAACCTATATTTTGGATTTACCATGTCAAAGAAAATAAAATAATGAAAAAATTAAAATAATCATGCACTATATTTCCTCTATTATTTTTAGTCACTTTTCTTCCTCTCGTTTCTTGGATCCTTAGTTAAGGTGGATCTATGTTAGTTCTTAATAATATTATTTATATTATATAAATTTCAGATCTTTATATATAAAATTATTCTCATTTTTAATTTTATTAAAACCTTGATTTGATTTTTATGGGAATATTTTTAGTATACATAAGGATAGAGAGTTTAGATATAACCATTTTCCTTTTAGATTCAATTAAAAATATGTTATAAAATTAAATTAAAAAAGAATATTTTTATTGTGAAATAAGTTATGGGTTTTGGCATCCGGTATTGATAAGCCACGATACTGGCCCAGGATATTGTAACAAAGCCTATTTACAAGTTAATAATATCCATGGTAAAGTGGGTGTGAATTTCCACGGTTAAGAATCTTTTCATATTGTTATAAAATATTTTGATTGTGAACTAAATTATGATTTTTGGGCATGTGGTATTGATAAGCCATGATATTGGCCCATGGTATTGTAATAAATTGTATTCACAAGTTCATAATAACAATGGAAAAGTCGGGGTGCATATACATGGATAATAATCTTGTCATATTGTTATAAAATATTTTGATTGTCAAATATGTTTTGTTTTTTGGGCATTTGGTATTGATAAGTCATGGTATTGGATCATGATATTGTAACTAAGCTTATTTAGACGTTAATATTATCCATGGTAAAGTGGGGGTGAATATCCATTGTTTTTTTTTCTGTGCAAATACTAATTCTATTAACTGGAAAACAAAATATTTTTACATATGGACGAGGCAGAACATCCCTCGTTAGAAACAAGCTGCCCCATTACAGACAAGAGCTGGGGATACTAGTTACACTGTGCGAGAGAATAGACATTAAACATATAGATAGACGTTCGTAGCCATGAAGAAGGCCCGATCTGAGACAATGATACAAAATTTTTCCAACCCAGTATATGAAAAGTCATCAGATTCCGCCTGGGAGCCAAAGGAAAAAAAAACTGTAGGAAGATTTCATAGAAACCTGACCATAAGCTTGAGACCGGAGCAGAAGCAAAAATAGATAGTCCCCCAATGCGTTACTTCTCCTCTGTTGGTTCATTGTCCTTCTTCTCAGGCTGAGCACTATCGCCTTTCTTCAAACTTTCACTTCCGCTTGGAGTACTGTCAGGGATGACAATTACGTGCGCTGCTGCCTCGTGAGTCCTGTTCTCAGCTTCAGGCTCTGGGTCTTCGTGTAGAGGAGGAATTTTGAGAAAAACTTCCTGATCCTCTTTTCCTTTTTCCCCATTTTCCATGCTGTCATCGCCCAAGGAGTTCTCATTGCCTGGAGACGGGTCAGGGGCAATACAGGCTAAGGGGGGGACCAGATTTTCCTCTTCCGATATAATGAGGGTGATGTGGGTAGTAATCAGGGGTCTGTGCAGATTGCTTTGGAACTTGAAGTGCATCGTTTGAAATGCACTGTTTGGTTTAGGCTTCTTGCCAGAGTCAACCGAGGGACCAGCTTCATGGATAGGGGAGGGTGTAGTTTCCACAGCCAGAGAAACAGGAGGGTGTAGACTGGTATCACGACGCTACCCAGAGTGATGTCGCTTTCCGGAACGCACCATGATGAGAGAGTGGAAGAAGAAATCAAAGGGGTTATGGGCAGAGAGATCAGTAGGACTGAATTGGGAGAAGCAAGAGGGTTGCCCACCAGAGCAATCAACCGAGACAACAGAAATATCCAACAAGACAGTGAATGCGAATTTAGAACTGGGAAGAGATTACCCTTGGGACAGAATGGTTCAAACTTGCCGCAATGCGCCCAATCTACACCATCAACCGCAGCTCCTACAGACCAAGTTCTGTCACTATAATGCAACGCACCAGGCGTGGAGAATAGACCCTGAATCGACATGATTATAACCAGAGACATATTGCGCTGATCAATGCAGACATTAATTGCCAAACCTTCACCCGAGGTTGTATTAATGCACAGTAGCTGCTCGCATGAGGTATTATCCCGGGAGGCCACGCTGCTCTGCAGCTGGCAGTACTGGGTAATAAATTCATGCATGGGAAGCTGTATACAGCGTATTTCCACCCGGATCCGGGAGAATATTTTCAATCGCAGGCATTTCCTTCTGCACAAGGTTGTTGAAGTCGAGAAGCTGAGATTCAGGGATTAAATTTGTTGGTAAACCGACCTGTAGACGTTGCCCACAGTCCACTCCCATATTAGCTAAGAGGTCTGCAGCTTTGTTCCCGTCTCTTTGAATGTGATTTAAAGAGATTGCTCTGTGGGAAGAAAACCAGCGCTCAATGTGGTGAAGCCGTTGAGCCAATCTCCAACTGTTACTGATCTTGGATGAGGGGGATCCCTGTAGAATTTTGGAGACCATTTGGATGAGAATTTGTGAGTCTCCCTCTATTAGGAGCGGGAAGAGATTCCTATCATGCGATAGAAGAAGCCCCTGCCAGAGCCCTTCTAACTCAGCTGAGTTATTGGTGTCCCACCCCTGGGATCCCAAGAAGGTTAATATAATATTTCCTTTATAATCTCTGAAGATTCCTCCAAACCCAGAAAAGCCTGGGTTACCCTTTGAGGCACCATCAAAATTGAGTTTATATATGTTCCTGGGTGGAGGTAACCATTTCACTGTTGAGGGATCTCTTGAAGGTTTTGTTCCTTTGATCATCTGTTCTTGCTTTCTTTTGAAATTCCAGTTATTCCATATTGCTTGTTCCTGAGGGAGAGTTGGGAAGTCCTCTTGGTACCAAGTTTTTAGAGCTAAGGTTTCTTCCATGTTTTGATTGATGACTTTCCATATCTCCTCCAATGGTCTGGATTGGTTTTTGAAGATTCGACCATTTCTCTCCTTCCATATGGCCCATGTTACAAAGCCTGGGATGAGCTTCCAGAGAACATTCAAGATTTTACTTTGAAAGGGGTGGGGGTCCCAGTTGCGGATAGTGGCCATTATATCTCCATTAGCACCTCCATATTTTTGACAACGAAAGTTTATTTTTTGCCAGAGTTTGTGGGCCAGCGGACAGTGGTACATGAGGTGTTCAATGGTTTCCTCTTCTTTTTTGCAGTTGAGGCATATGGAGGGTCCATTGAAATTTCTTTTTCTCAGATTTTCCCAAGTAAGAATTCTTTTATGACAGAGGAGCCAAAGAAAGGTAGAAACTTTCGGCCAGATAAGAGGATCCCATATTTTGCTCCATAGCGGATCGAGCCGAATTTGATCTTTGACAAGTATATTATATGCTTCTCTAGTGGAATAAATTCCTCTTTCTTCATATCCCCATCTGAGAATGTCTTTCTCCTCAGAGTGCTGTATTTTCCGTTTTGTTAATTCTGTATCCAAAGTTTGCTGGTCTTGCCTCGGCCCTTGTGCCATGAACTGAGTTGCTTTGAGCCATTCTCTATATTCTTGCTGAGAGGTATCACACCAAAAGTTCCTCACCGTGTGTTGGGAATGCAAATCCTGTTCCAGGGGAGCATTCGGTGGGAGAAGGTCCCTGAGTTTAGTCATCTGTTGCCAAGAATCATCCCAGAATCTGGCGTGATCACCATTCTTCACTTCCCAGAAACTATGCTGTTGTATGAGGTTCTTGTGCTGTTTTGTTGAGTTCCATATGATTGAACCATGACTAGTCTCTGAAATTCTGATGAGTTCCTCCCTTGGACAATTTCCCACATATTTGGCCGACCATAAGTTGGCCCAAGGAGTGGAAGGGCCCGACAGCCATTTCCACCAGATTTGAGCCCCCATGACAGCATTACTGTGAGAGGGGTCTCTTAATCCAATGCCACCTCCTTTCTTTGGAAGGCAAGCAGTTTCCCATTTGACTAGAGCCCATTTGCATTGAAGTCCGCTGCTACCCCAGAGAAACGCTCTTTGTAGAGTTTTGAGTTCATTGAGGACCCACTTGGGAGCCGCAAGGATGGAAAAAAGGTATAAGGGCATGGCTTGAAGAACTGCTTTAATTAGAACAAGACGGCTAGCCATATTAAGAGATCTGTGAGTCCAAGAGGAGAGTCGCGCTTCCAGATTATCTAGAAGAGTTCTCCAAGAAGAGTGCTTTAAGCCAGAGGCTATGAGAGGTGCTCCTAGATATGATGAGGGGAGTTTGGCAGAGGAGAAACGAAGAATGCGTAAGATGGCTGACTGGATAACTGAGGGAGTATGAAAGAAGAAGATTTGAGATTTGGAGTGATTTATAGAGGCTCCAGAGGCTTCTGAGAAAACTGATAGAAGGAATTTAAGATGTCTGGCCTCTTGGACTGAGGGATACCCATAAAGCATATTATCGTCAACAAATTGTTGATGGGTAAAAACAGGGGAGTTGTGAAAGGAGAGACCTTTAAGACGGGCAGCTTGCTGAGCATGTTTTATACTGCGCCCTAATCCTTCCGCCATAATGATAAACAGGAAAGGGGAGAGGGGATCACCTTGCCTGATACCACGGGTAGGGTGAAAAGTCTCAGAAGGAATACCATTGATTAGGACAGAGAAGAAGGTGGATGAGATGAGGCTCATAATCCATCGGACCCAGGCAGCATCAAAACCAAATGCTAGAAGAGTCTTTTCAATGTACTTCCAACTTAGGCTATCAAAAGCTTTGGAGAGATCAAGTTTGAGTAGCATACCTGGCCTTTTGGAGATCTTCAAGGAATGAATTATTTCATGAGTAAGTATGATCCCGTCCGTGATTTGCCTGCCTTCAACATAGCCAGACTGTTCAGGCGAGATAATAAGCGGAAGCAGAAGCTTGAGTCTAGAGGCTATAATTTTGGAGATAATCTTGTAAATAATGTTACAGAGGGCTATCGGCCTGTACTTGTCCGGCCTGCAAGGCTTTTCTACTTTGGGTATCAAAGCTATGAATGTAGCGTTTATCCCTGGAAACATCCATCGGAGAGAGCGAGACTCTTCTACCACCTGCCATACTTCATTCTTGATTAGATCCCAGAAGCTATGGAAAAAGTTGGAGGTGAATCCATCTGGTCCTGGTGCTTTGCCTGCTTTTAATTGTCGAACTGTTGTTTCCACTTCTTGAAGATCAACAGGCTTGAGGAGCATTTGATTATGCTCTTCTGAAATAAGTTTGGGGATGGTGCTTGTAATTTTTTTAATGGCCTGAGAGCGGTCTATATTTGGTTCTTTGTGCACGTGCTTGAAGTGATTTAAGAGTTCAGCCTCAATCTCTTCATGCTTTTCCATTCTGACACCTTGCTCGTTTTGAATATGTGTAATATTGTTGTGCATCCTGCGCTGAATTGTGGTGCTGTGAAAGAATTTGGTATTCTTTTCACCATCTTTGAGCCACTTGATTCTTGATTTTTGCCTCCACAACATTTCTTCCTGCTTTTCTTTTTTGGTGAGTTGCATTTCCAGGGATTTCTCCTGTTCTGCCAGGTCCTCTGATCTACCGAGAGTGATGATCTTCTGCTGTATCTGCTTCATTTCCAGTTCTATGTTGGCTTTCCCCTGAAAGATGTTGCCAAATGAAGTACGATTCCATTCCTTGATCTTACCTTTTAGGTGCTTGAGTTTTTGTTGGAATTGGAACATTTTGGAGCCTGGCGGAGGATGGAAGTTTTTCCATTCAGTGTTGATAAGTTTATGAAAGTCTGGATGAGTCAGCCAGAAGACTTCAAAGCGGAAAGGCCTGCGGATGTTGTTCCCCGGTCGAGACCAGTGAAGAGAAATGGGCCAGTGATCAGAACCTGTGAAGGGTAGGATGGAGGCCGCAAAATCACCCCCCATATGAATGGCATTGTTAGAGAGAAGAAACCTATCCAATCGAGAGGCGATTTGTTGGCTGCCAGCTTGTCGATTGTTCCAGGTGAAAACGCCATTATTAGAGGGGAGGTCAAAGAGCCAATTGTTCTGGATGAAATCCTTCAATAGAGATCCTTCTTGTGAACTTCTGCATCTGCCTCCTCTTCTTTCATCCATTCTTGTGATCATGTTGAAATCACCTCCTGCAATCCATAATGGGTGAGGTCTATTTTGATTAAGAGCTGAGATGGAGTTTAAGATCTCCTCTTTTTGATGCGTTTCCTGTGGAAAATAAACATTGGTCAGAAGTCCATGTTGGTTTGTACCTATAATATGAAAAGTTGTTTGGAGAAAGTTCCTGTGTGCATGAAAGTTATTGAGCACAATCGCTCTGGAGTCCCATATAATGGCTATTCCCCCTGAGGCACCATCTGCATCAACTGCTATATTATGACTCCTAGGCCAGAATTTAGCAGCAAGTCTATCAAGTGCATTGGAATCACACTTTGTCTCTTGCAAGAATAGAACCTGAGGGTTTTCTTGCTTTAACATGTTTTTGAGGATTCAGGTTTTCCTGGGGCCATTGAGCCCTCTTATATTCCAAGAGATTAGCTTCATTTAGAAAGAGTGTGTTCAGGACTGTAATACTTAGTTAGCTTGGCATACCTGCCGGAGTCTACTAAGATTTGCCCAACCTTGATTGTTCTCTGAAGAATGGTTTTCCTTCCTCGCTTTTTTATATCTTTGGCAATGAATCGACCATCCCATGGACCACCTGTCTGTATACCCAAAGATTTCTGCCTTTGTGCCCGAGATAATACTTCTTCCAGATTCTTGAGCTGTCCTGCTGGAATGTTGTCAAAGTTATTTGTGGTACAGGCTTTTTCGAGACCGGGAAGGTCCAGATCTCCAATGTCTATTATTTCTGTTTCTTCCTCCATAAAGGGAGAGTACTCTTGTTCTTCCATTGGTTCCTCTTGTGAACGAGTTTCTGGATTTGAGTTCTCCAGTTGCATGTCTTGTGCACCCCATAAAATTTCTTTCTGTTTGTCTGAGGTCGATGCCTCCTTACCTTGAGTACCTGCTGGTGACATTATGGGTTTTCCTCCTTTTGATTGGTCTTCATTCATGGGTTCTGGTTCCGGCAAATTCTCTGGAATTTCCGACTGGTCAGCAAGGGCGCCAAAACTATTGCTTGTGGATGGCCCTGGCTGGTTGGTTTGTGCTACTTTTGGTTTAGGAGCCTGCTTTTTGTGTGCTCTTCGGCGGTTCGAAACCTTGATGAATCCATCTGCTTTAGGGGCTTCCGGATCCGATGCAGGGGAGGGTTTCTGAGTTAGAGGGCAGTCTCTGAATAAATGCCCGAGGGCATGACATCTTCGACATTGGAAGGGCACATGTTCATAGTCAATGGTTTGTAACCATTCAATATCAAAGTGAGAAATGCTTACCGCATCTGGAAGAGCCTGATTGAGATTCATGTATACGCAGATTCTGGCGTAAGAAGTATATTTGCATATTTTCGTTTCCTCTGCCGTTTTGACGAACTCACCCAGGGAGTTCCCGATCTCTTTCAGGGAGTCTTCCTCCCAATATTCCACAGGGAGTGAATACAAGCGAATCCACACCGGTGCGCAGCTGAGGTCCACCGTATCTGGGTTAAATCGCTCCACCCATCCTTTGAGAAACAAACCGGCCGCATTGAAGAAGTAAGGTCCGCCATCCAGAACCTTGTTTCTGTCTTCCAAGCAATTGAAGATAGCTGTGAAAAAACCTTTCAGCCCCAGCTGCAGTGTGATATGCCCCTTAGGTTGCCATTTTGCATTTATCCAGCTTCTTAACGCCTTTTCAGTTGGCCACAGACCAATGAACTTCCCTATTAAGGCATGATCTTTCATAAACTGAATCCTCGCGTCGATTCGATGTCCTGGCAGTTCAACCCTTGGGCGAACCTTGGCTACTGGTTTGCATGTAGCAGAATGAGCTTCTGGTGACTTTTCTCCTTGTTTTACTCGCTGGTTTTCCGGACCATCATTATCCCCATTCTGATCTGTGGTTTCCTTCTCTGCCGTGTTCTCAGTCTTATCATTGTCGCTTTGTGGGGGAGGTTTATCACCCCCCCCTGACTGGGGTTCCATGAAAGTGTGTACTTTCAGTTCGTGAGAGTGAAGACTCTGAGCTTGCCAGGGATTGGAGGAGGTATCAGAGTTGCAGAGCCTGTCGTTGTTGCAGGTGTTCAAACCCTAGAAGCTTGCCGTCGTCGTCATCGCCTCCTAAAAACCATGAAAATTTCGGTGAATATCCATTGTTAAGAATCTATCATATTATAAAATATTTTGACTGTGACATAAGTTATTTTTTTTGGACGTGTGGTATTGATAAGCCATGGTATTATAAAACATCATGTTACAAGATAATAATATCCATGGTAAAATGAGGGTGAATATATTGTCATATTGTGATAAAATATTTTGGTTTTGAAATAAGTTATGGTTGTTGGTCATGTCGTATTGATAAGCCAAGTTATTGACCCATGGGATTATAGCAAAGCATATTCACAAGCTAATAATGAAATCAAAATATAACAAATTGCATTTTATTATTTTTATTACTCTAAATTTTTATTATTAATTGAGCCAACATTGAAATGTTTACACTCATGCGATTTATATTACTTTTAACTTTTTAATATATTAATTTTAACTTTTTGTTCATTACTTTTAATTTTTTATTATTATTTGAGCTAACATTTAAATATTTACACTCATGCGTGATATCATTTTTAACTTTTGATTATTTTTTAATTAAACTGACATTTAAAATTATTTGCATGCTTACATTACACCTACGCATCTACTCTATATTGGGTTGTATATCGCCTCTTAGCACAATTAGTTGCTACATAATTATTGTGCTATAGAATTGGCGTTGGACAAAATTAGTGTGTTACAAGATGCAGACTAATATGTTGAGTTATGAGTACAGTTTTCAATGACTATAACATATAAAGTACCATGAACTAGGTCAAATATTGAGTATTCTATTGATGCTTTTACTAAAAATTTTCCTTTCTATTTAGAATAGAGTTTCAAACTATCTTATAGTCGCATTATGTCAAGCATCTTAGATCATGCAATAATTATTATTGGTCAAGACAAATTACTTTTTATATATATACTGTACAAAATGTCTTTCATGTTCAAATAGACTTTGGGTTGATAAACAAAGTGATTGTCTCCATATGAACCTATCATTTTTTCAGGAGAAATATATATAAATTCCATCATTATTGGCATTGTTTATAGCTAGGAATTCCAAGAAATCATTCATATACCTTAGATTATTTTTTCTCTAGGAAGGATTTTGGATTAAAGGGAACCTTAGGGAATTGTCGAATACCCCTTTGACAACATTCCTAAAAGGTATCATTTAATATATCATGCTAGAATGCATGATTGGAGGAGTCAAGCATACTTGGGTGTGTGGCATAAAAATAGCCACTTGTAACAATCTAGCTGATGAATGAAGAGTATGCGAAACCCTTCTTAAAACTCCACTAGAAAAAAATGTATATAAAATTAAAGAATATACCTCTAGGATTACATTTACATCCCATGTAGTAATAGTATCTCCTATTTCTAAAGTTATTCTTGATGTTAAGGGTCAAGGCTCATTAGAAAAAACTATTGACGAGCCTAAATATTGAGTAGATATAAACAAATATTTAACATTTTTTGGACCTATGATTCTCAACATGGGTGACGATGTGGAAGGGGAAAATAAAAAGGATTATGTTACATTTGAGTCCCCTATTGAGGGCTCAAATGGCATAACCAAAATTAAAAACATTCCACCCTCTACATTTCACAATTTCCAAGGAATTATTAATTAGGATCCTCATACTTTCCTTTTTTAATTTGTTGTCTAATGTTAAAGTTATGATTTCCCTTATGCTCTTCCTAATCACCCTATTATTAAGCTCTTCCTAATTACCCTAAAAGTGGCAACACTTTGTTGATTGATAGGGCTTGGAGGGAATTTCATGAGAACATGGGACAAAATGAGGAAAGAATTCTAAAGAAGTATCAGGATCATTGTAAAGTAAGGGAAATGAGGGAATACATATTTAGAATGAAACAATGGGATGAAGACATGTAAGGGGAATACATCCATAGGTTCCAATATATTTTGTAGAGGACAAAATAAAAACACTATAATTTGAAGCTTTATGTATAATTCTTATTAGGGGTATTGGATCTAATTATATGGATACATTCAATCTTATGAGATCTAAAGATGTTTTTTAATCAATATATAATGAAATATATAAGTTATGTATGTGATACTCAAGAAATACAACCAAATTTGTGAGATGCACTAGGGACATACCCTTAAGGGACAATAAGTCATCAAGAATATTGGGAGTTACTATTGTTGAGATAGAATTTAACATATTCAATATCTTTAAACGCAACATTCTCAGCTCACTTAGCTCCTAGCCTAACATCTTGCAGGATAAGAGGAAGAAAGAAGCAAAAAACGTAGCATTATCCATATTTTTCTCTTGATGTAGGAAGAAAATCCCTTTGTGTTCATGTCCATTTAATAGTATGAAAAATATTGTTATCTATGAAGAGAAGCATGAAACTAATTATTTCCCCTCATTTATCTATCTAAAGGTAGTATACAACGGGGTTAGTGAATAAAGTGAACTTTTTATCTTTGAATCCCAAAAGAGAACATAGCCATCACAACCACCTGGTATGACACAAGACCAATATTCTTTTTGTTATTAGTGTCCATCCTAGAACTAGTATACACCTATGTCACGGAAGCAATGTCCAGGCCATACTCAAAATGAACCTTTGTATTAGGTTTGGTGGCAGCCTGCACCCTTTTGGAGCTTACTGTCTCAAAATCAACAATATTCTCCCCAACCTCATGCAACACTCGAGAAGCCACCACAATTGTGTTATCCATCTAGCTAGTCCCCCTAAGGACCATAATTGTTACATGTTAATTCTATACCTAACCCAAATCATAAAGTAGTATATGCTACCTATAATATTGTGCTACCCCTTTTTCAAAATATGTCATTTCTACCATGGATCGTAAAGATTTTAATCTACAAACAAGAAAATTGATCCATGATTAAAATTTCTCCATCTTCCAATAACAACACGATGATCAAATTCCTAATGAATTATATAGTCGTATTGCTAGTTCCTACTTGGAAAACTAGTCTCCGATCCCAAAAAAAACCATCATCAAGAAAACCAGCTCCAACTCCCTTATATCTGGAAAGACTATGTAAATAAAAGTTCCCCATAGGAATAGAGTTTGATTTTCATGGGGATGTTATAAATGTGTGTGCTAAAACCCCTCTAGTTCAAGCCATTAATGAAATTCGATGATTTTTAATTTCCATAGTGTTGTGGTCTCAAAATATCTGTCTCAACAATGAGGGAAAACCACCCGGTTAGGACTTTAGAGCAAATCATTTTCCATTTGAAATGGTGGTTCCAACTGGTTAAACTAGGTCCAATTACCTTCTTTCTATCTCTATGGGCTTAAAGTATGCCTTTTTCTTACCAATAGAGTACAGCCATCTAATCAACCCTCTTGCTAAGCTCAAGTAAGAAAATGATCCTTAAGCTGATCTAGGGCTCAACCAAGCCACAATTAAAGTTTACCTCTTTGAGAAGAGTACCTGTAGAAATGTAGAATTAAATCTAAATGAACACTAATCCTAGAATGCAAGCAAATGGAAAGATCCTAAGCATATCTCGATTAGGAAGATGTAGATCTAACCCAAGTGAGAGAAAAGTAAATAAATTATTGGGATTTTAATCATGTCCAACTTAAGGTGAATATTCAACTAATGAGGTGAATATTCAACTAATGAAGTAGTTCAATTAACTAATATTATGATTACCAAACATTCACATAATGCTAATGGAAATTGAATGAGAATTAGATACCAGATTTCCACGTAAATAGTTACTCAAGAATTTGATCTTAAAAATAGATTTGAAAATAGATTTATGAGACAAACATAATAGATAGCTACTTTTGTAAGAGATGAATTCATATCGACAATAGTGCGTAAGATAAATCCAATTAACATAATTATGCCATAAAAAAATTAGATTCATATTAAAAATAATAGTATTTCTAATAAAAATTACTTTGAACATGTTCTCTTGCTTTGTTCTTTGAATTCGATCTCCTACAATCTCCTCCAAAGCATAAACCATACTATTAAAATAGAGATATACAATAGTGCAAGATCTGTCACCCATACACAGTTCAGATTTGTAAAAAATAAATCCCAATATTCTTTAGATATGAGATTTCACCCTCCTCTCACCTAGAACTCCAAACCCCTATTACAGTAGTGCTATAATAGTTACAAAGTTGTAGAAGGGAGCAACTCATATTTCACTATACAAACCACTATTTATAATTACAAAAATGAATTCCAAATAGGAGAGTTGTTGAAGAACAAACTTGCTCCAACAATTTTCATTGGTCAAAGTTCATTTTTTTCTCTTGCTCGAGCAATTTCATTAATTCAAATATTCTCTTCCTCATCTCCTCAATTGTTTTCATGTAAAAAACCAATCAAAATTAAATTAAAATGCAAACTAAAATAAAAAAAAATAGGAAATCTGAAAAACAAACATCTCCAATCAAATTTAATTAAATAGATAAATAAAAAGAAATTCGAATTTTCCGTTCATTCCTTTAAAGGTATTATTGGTCAAAGAGAATACATTCGAATGGTTCTGCACTCAATAGAGGCTATGAGCAAATGAAATGCAAAAAATTAAACTTAGAAAATTATTTTTGTTCATAAATTCAGAGCTTGAATTTCTACTAAATTTTAGACTCATTTAATGACCAAATCTTGTCATGCAACCACTTCAAAAGTATTCTCCATGAATTTATCTAACGAGACATCCTAGGCTTCATTTGGTCAAATAAAACTCAACTTACGGACTTCCAAAGTTGAAGTGTCAAAATTACCAAAATTTTAGAAAATTGTTGCATGGACAAAAAAGAAGGAATTTTACTTAAAAACGAATCTTAAATTAACAATCATTTATTAGTTAATATTAATTTAATTCTAATTACAAATTTAAATTAAATTAATTACAAATTAATTATATACCTTTAAAATAAAAAATGTAATTAAAAAATTATACGAATTAAAATTATAATTAAATTTCATAATTTTATAATTAAAATATATTAAAGAATTAAAAACTATTTTAAAGAAAATTATAAGTGGCTTTGGATCCATTTGAATGGATTGAAAACACACAAGGAGAGTAGCTTTACGGGAGGTGGAGTGGAGGTCTTATAAAATGGAGACGAGACCTTTGATAAATCTAAATAACCTGGTGTATATATATTATGAGATATGAGAGATTAATTGATATCGAAACTTTGTAAAACGAGTAATTGGACATTAAATGAAAATGTCGAAGTCCGATATATTGGGATTTTAAAATATTAGAATTTTTTATATTGGAATTTTTTTTTATCGGGGATATTTAAAATATCTGACTTTTTAAAATATCAGGATTTTAAAATAACATAAAAATTTTATTGGAATTTTTATTGAAGAGAGGAGGTGAGGTGAAGTGGTGTTCACTTGGAGTGGGACTTATCCATTATAAATTATAGCCATTTGGTAATTAAAAATCCGGCAAAATGAAGTATAGTCACTTTTTGATTTTGAGAGTTCAGGCTTCGCTTTCTAATTTCTTTTAAAATTGGGAATTGGAATAAATTATCAAGATCATGAAAATACATAATTTTAGTTGTTCTACAATTTGGCAGTAGCGATATTGTAAGATCATTAGTGAAAAATGAAATAATTAGTAAAAATTAACTAGGAATTAATATTTAGGATCAATTACCAATTTATTTACAAAAATTAATATAATATACATTTTGTACATTTTTTAGCGGAGGCGGTGAAAATTATCAAACTTTGGATGAGCACTACTTGCAAACCATGTAACCAAATGAGATGAACCAAGTATCGATGGAAAGCTAGTGAAAAGCCAAACTCAATAAAGAAATCAAAATAGAAATCCGACAAAAAAAATGGAAAAATTATAGGATATTTAACCAAATGAAAATATTAAAAAGCAAAGTTAACCAAAAATTTATTGAAAGGCTCCCCATTATTTGAAATAAATAAGTAAAAAATGGGGGGGGGGTTTAGTTTTCACTACAACACTAGTGACACACAAGGAAGAACCAATTATCTCTCATTAAAGATAATGAACCTTAATTCACCTAAAGGTTAAAAACAATGGATACCAATGAATTATCAAACAATAAAACATTTCCATGGGTCCCACATAAATAAATTAAGAAATATAAGTTTGAAAAGATAATTACTAAGAACAGACTTGATTATAAAATTATGAATTAAAAATTTGGGAAAAAAAATTATTTTAAAATTACCTCGTATGAAAAAAATAGAAGAAGCTACAGATATGACTTTTTGATAAAACATATAACCATTGTTATGAATGGTATATGACATTGTTTCGGTGCCCGTGAGCCTAAAAAGTACCCCGACAATGTTTTTTTTATGCCATACAAGCATGGTCATGCTCGCAGCGAGTGTCCATAGTCCCGAGGAGTTTACTTGAATTTCTCATGCCTCCTCTTTTAATCACCCTTTTGATAAAACATTTGCAAGCTTTTAGTTTATGATGTACCCGAGTGAAAGAGGTGGGATGGTATTAGAGACTTATGTTTATGGATATAATACTTCCATAATGTTGCCTCCAAATTATTTTTGCATGACTATCAATCAGAGGCTTTTATACAGTGGAGGACTAGGAGGCATACATTGAGTTAACCTTGGGTTATTTCTTTCCTTGAAAATGTGAACTATATCACTTAGAAATGATGTGTGTTCCTCCATGAAAAAGCTTATAAAGAAAGAGGGTTTCATAATTCCATAAAGATATACCTTTAATGATAAATGAAATTCATTGACATAGACAGAGTAAAGACTTCTAATGTATGCCAACCATTTTTGGGTGAGTTAAAATGCTTCCACATAAATAACAGTGGAGTCACAAAAATCAAAGCATAACCAATCAGAAAAGTGAAAAATAACTCGAAACTAAAATCGAAGAGAAATCAACAGACTCCAAAAATGTAAAAATGAAGAAGCGAAATCTAAAAGAAGAATCTCAAAGTTAAAGAACCACCTCCAACTATATTAACTATAAAATGTCTTAAAAAATGAATAGAAGAAGAAAATAATCTGTGTGTTCATCTTAAGTTCAGAATCTAGTAGATTTTATCTCGTAGAGTTACAAGCAATTAAGCTTAAAAAATGTAAGGAAAATAACAGTCATTCAGTAAAATTCAGCCCAAATGAAAAGTCTTTGTCTGCTGCAAATTTCCTTGTTTCAAAACAAATCTTACATAAAATCATCTTAACCATTTTCTAATAAAAGGAATGCTTTAGAAACAGACTAAAGGTCCAAAAGCTCCATAGATGATCTAATTTGATGAACAATAATTACTGATTTTGATGAAAAAAACTGAAACCAAAAGTAAAGAAAAAGAAATGAATGAAAGTTGGCATATGAAACTTACCATTGGAGAATTTCATTTAATTTAACCTAAGAGATATCATTTTCTCCAATAAAAATAACCTCTTCTTTTAATTAGAAGTAAAATAATGAAGAAGTTGAATTTTTTTAAATTGTATTGACCCAAAATCATCCTTTATTAAATTTGAACTAAGGCAAGTAGTAAACTAGAAGAAAACAATGTTTCATATCCAACGAATATGAAGTAAATAAAATCCATTAGAAATGAAAATGATGATGTGCTTTTCAATGAATTGCAACAATAATTTTTTTCTTTGTTTTTTTAGATTTCATATCCTTTCCATGGTTTTCCTAAATTGTCAAGAATCAAGACCAATTCCTAAACAGTGTAATGCATATGTGTAGATGGAGAGGTCTTGAAATTATACATGTTAAATATAATGCGATATATCAAAACTTAAATAAAAGAGAATTTAAATATAAATTGACTATGATCCATTACCTTTTCTTGTTCCAAATTCCATAAGAATTGCTGCATTACCATAGTGGTTTCTCACGAGTGCCTTGAAAAAAGATGAATATGAACACTAAAATATAATTGAGATAATGAGATGGGCGTCAATTATTGGGACAAAGGTAGAAATGTAAATGAACCACAAGTGATGAAATTTCTCAGTAGCCAACAAAATTGCCGAGAAGAGTAAAAAGAGACCCATATACACCAACCATGAATAATTTATACTCCCAAAGTCAAAAAGTCATATCTAGGAATAAATACTTGAATTTGATGAAATTATAATTAAAATACATCGAAGATCTTGACCACCATGATAATATGAAAGTAAACATATATATGCAAAGATAATCAAATAAGACTTCATGCGAGCATAGTGAAAGATCATAATGAATTGATTAAAGACTTGTGAGGATAATTAACTCAATATTATGAAGTTTTGAGGTTTCAAGAGAATTAAAGAGAAAGATAAGAGCTTTGTTAAATAATACTTCCATAATGAGAACAATTCTCTCATAGACAGATTTATGATAATTAATGTTTTTTCTATTTAAATATTTTCAGTGGAATTCCTTTTCGGAGATTTAATTGATTTTCACTTCTGATATCGGAAGTCCCAATATATAAAAGTCTTGAATATTAAAGGAAAGCATTGGGAAGCAAGACCTTCAAAATTTAAGAACTTTTCATAAATAAAACTTATGATAAATACATATCCGATAGTGCATGTCTTTTAATGTATTATGTGGAAATATTGGTGCATCAGGCTTCCAAATATTAGAGATAAATAATTTTGTAATTTTAAAAAAATAGCCCCAATGTAATATAAACTCGAGAATCCAATAAGCGAGAAACTCCAAAATTTTTGAGGAAAGATCTCAGAAAAATGAAAAGTAGAGGATCAGGATTCTGAGATTCACCAATTAGAGGGTCTGACTCACTTCAGAAGAAACGAATATGACTAAAGGAAAAACAATATGAACAAGTGTGATGCAATGGTTCAAATGAAATCGGTAATTGTAAGAATTAGAATGGGCACAATTGGATATGAGAACTTTAACAACTTGTTGAAAAAGTTTTATGTATTTTTTATTTTTCTAATAGGAAATCTGAATAAGAAAGAGTTAATAATTTAATTTCACCTACATCAACAATAGGTAGAGTTATAATTATTGACCATATTGCTAAATCCCCAAAGAAATAGAAACATGGAAAGAAGCACAAATATTGAATACCAAAATTTTGATGAAACAACAAATACTTCCCTAAACATGTTGCAGATTGGAAAGGGATGCTTTCTTATTTCTAAAGTTCATTAATGAAAATCAAGTTCTTGTATCAAGCCAATGAATACCTGAAAAAGAAGAAAAACAAAAATAAGAAGTAAACTATAAAAAGAGAAAACTAACAACATATGAAGATGAACATATGATTGCATACTTCTGAGAAAATTGACTGCAAGTTTACCTCGTGAATGTTCAAGTTCTCCCATCCATTTCCCAAAATTTGCATATGTTCAAACATGATCTATTTTTTCAATCTAAAATGCTAAGTAATGTGTTATTAATTTGCATCCACTTCATATTGAGGGATAAGAGTGAGACAAGTGATCATGTAGCCATGTTTATGAATTGAATATTGAATTTTAAGGACACTTGATTGCAAAGATTCTTTCGAACTTCACCCTTTATTATTTCTATACAAATTTCAACAATGTGATGAAGCTTCTCTAAGAAGAATAAGTTGGTGTATCATAAGCATAATTTGAGAAAGAATGATTTTTGAACACTCGTTGTTGGAGGATGGAGAAAATGCAAGGGAGCATCATGGGCTCATTATATGTTTTTTAAAATTCTGCAATAATGAAATAAATACAATTAGAAAAATAATCTAATCTAAATTAATCTATTCCTATTGCTAACTGAATGAAAGTAAAAATGACTAGGTATAGTCAGACTTGCAATGTAACCATTCTCTCATCTTAACTCATGCATGTATGTACAGATCAAACATTAGTAGTAAGAATATAGTAAAATGAACAAAAATAAATTTGAATATAGTATGTATAGTAATTTCTAACATATTTACAAGAAACAACTTATTTACAATCAACTTCTCTTGAAATGTCCTTTCCAGCTTAATTTTGATTGGATCATAAAAATCTGGATGGATTTCCATTTATGATTGGAAGAGGTTTAAAGGATAATGTAACAAACCACACTGTGGAAATTCATTTTTAGATACAATGGCCTACATGAAATTGTATGTCTTATGTACATATGTTAAATTTTTAACAATCTTATGTGTAGGAGAACTTTCCAAATGTATTTCAAAAGGGTCAATGAAATATGGATGGAAGTCATTTATATTTAATAGAAGATCATTAATTGAATTAGATCATTGGTCATATTGTGAAGATACACTTTCTTGTTGGCACTGCTTTTGAGAGGAAAGGATCAAGTGATAAGAGATGATCATCAATTGGAATTGGAAGAGTAATATCTCTTGATGTTCATGATTATGATTCATTTTCCCATTCACGAAATGCATCAATTGAATGTTCAATGTTGAACTGCTCAATATGACAGCATAAGATATCTAAAAACTGAAAAATGAGAACTAAAAACAAATATTAAATAATAAAAAATAAGTGAAGAAAAATTAACAAAATCAAATCACTATTTACAGTAGTATTATAAATTTTGTTACAACACAAATGGGACTGGTTTGAAGTGATTTCCTCTTCACAAGAATTAGCTAAAATAATGCAATTAGAATGATTGTCACCACCAACTTGTGAATTAGAGAGAATATCATGGCTATGAATAGGAATGATAGCTTGATCATTACAAGATTCATAGATTGAGATGGGTTCTTGAATGTTGAAGTCATGAGTAGGATTAAATGTTTTAAAATTAGAGTCAATTGGAATAATTTCCTTATTGAGTTTCTCTTCATTTTCAAGTATGATTTGACTTTAATCACGAGGATTTAATGTATAAGAAGGTAAATAAACATCCTTAATATCAGAGTAATTATCGTAAATGACTTCATAACATTCTCTAGAATTACCTTCCTTCCAGAATGATGCACCAAGAAAGGAAGGAATAATAAGAGATTTTTTATCAATGGCAAAAGAATGATTCTCTATCTCGATAAAAACTAATTGGAAATTGATTTATATCAACTTTTCTATTTTCTGGAATAATATTAATGCAAAAAGGAGATAAATCACAATCAGCAAAATATCAGGATAAAGAGAGAAATGCGAGTCTAAAGAAATGGATTTAAAAATATATATATTCATAGACTCTTGTGCATTTTATTCATTATAAATTTTATATTCATGACTAATCATTTACCTACTAATGCTCTCTTGAAGAATATTGTTTCGTTGCCCTAAATTTGGCATTTGATCAACATGATCAAATTCAGAAATTTTTGCAGCAGATTGCATAATATTAAAAACTTCAATTTTTGCATGTTTTTATTGATCTATAATCTGATTTTCTGAATATAATTCATAGTGATTTTTATATTTCATGGTAGGTGGTTCTTCAATATTATTACAAGTATCTTCTTGTGGTTAAATAGGGGTATTTTCTAAGCTTTGTTATTGTCTTTCATTAACATGAGAGATATTATAATATTCATTATTAACGTTCTAGGAAGTGCGCACTAAATGAAGAAATTGAACATACATGGTAGTGGAAAATTCATCATGATTGGTATGCACCTCCTTATTGGAATTATCAATTATGTTGATAATGTTTGAAGAAGATTGATGAAAGCTTGTAATTGTTTTATATGAAATGGGAATGCAAGGAAGAGAACTAATATATTCAAACCAATCCATCAATTCTATTTCTGAAGGTTTATCTTCAATTTTGAATCTTAAACAATTTGATCAAAATCTTATTTTTAAATCCATGAAAGATTAATTTTCAAACCTTCATAAATCTTCAAATTCATCACATACCTGTTCATAATCATAATCGTCAAATTTAGGCCCTCCTTCTAGTGCCAAAATGTTGTAGGCTCGAAATGTCTGCCTCAACATTGGTGGAAAACCACCCGATCGAGACCTTAGCGTAGATCCTTTTCCATTTGAAATGGTGGTTCCAAATCGTTAAAGTAGGTAGAGTTACCTTCTCTATATCTCTAATAAATTAAAATATCTTTTTTCTTACCAATAGAGAATAGCCATCAAATCAGTTCTCTCACTGAGCTCAGGCAAGAAAGTGATCGCTAAGTTGATCTAGGCCTCATCCAAACCACAACTAAAGTTTTCCTCTTTGATAAGAGGACTTCTAGAAATGTAGAGTTAAATATAAATTCAAATTAATCCTAGAATGCAAGCAAAGGAAGAAATCCTAAGCCTGTCTCTGTTAAGAAGATGTAGATCTAAACCAACCAAGAGAAAAGTAATTAAATGGTTGAGATTTTAAGCATGTCTAACTTAAGATGAATATGCAGCTAACGAAGTATTTCAATTAACTAATATTATGATTACCAAACATGTTGTTTAGAGATATATTAACCACGAATAATAAACCAAAAAGATTAGGAAGTAATTCACATAATGGAAATGGAAATTGGATCAGAATTAGATATCAGATTTCTAAGTAAATAGTTACTTGGGAATCTAATCTTAATACATCAGAGAAAAATACACCATTGACAATAGATCTATGAGAAAAACATATTAGATAGCTAATTCTATAAGAGATGAATTAATATTGACAATGGTGCATAATATAAATCCAATTAACATAATTACGTCATCAAAATGAAATTCATAATAAAAATAATAGTATTTCTAATAAAACTTAATTTGAACATGTTCTCTTGCTCTGTTTTTTGCATCCAATATCGTAATATCTCCTGCAAAGCATAAACTATGTTTTTACAACAAAGAGCTTCAATAGTGCAAGCTTTGTCACACATACACAATTTAGATTTGTAAAAGATAAATCCAAATACTCCTCAAATATGAGATTTCACTCTACTCTCACCTACATATTCAAACCTCTATTATAGTAGTGCTATAATAATTACAAAGTTTCAGAAGAGAGAAGGTCATCTTGCATTCTACAAACAATCATTTATAATTACAAAAATGAAATCCAAATAGGAGGGTTATTGAAGAACAAATCTTCTCCAACAATTTTCATTGGTCAAAATTCTACTTGTTATATTTCTAAAGCAATTTCATTGATTTAAATCTTCTCTTCCCCATATCCTCAACTGTTCTCCTATCAAAAAACAATCAAAACTAAATTAAAATACAAATTAAAATAAACCATAGCAAATCTAGAAAACAAACATCTCCAATCAAATTTAATTAAATAAATAAATAAAAGGAAATTTGAGCTTTCCATTGATACATGTAAATATCTTATTGGTCAAAGATAAAATATACAAATGGTTCTGCACTTAACAGAGGCTATGAGCAAATGAAAATGCAATAAATTAAAACCAAAACATTAATTTTGTTTACAAATTTGGAGCTTGATTTTTTGTTAAATTTTAGACTCCTTTAATGAACAAATCTTGTCATGCAACTACTTCAAAACTATTCTCCATGACTATATATATATATATATATATATATATATATATATATATATATATATATATATATATAAAACTAGCCGCAGTGGGCCTCATTTGGTCAAATAGAACTCAACTTATGGACTTCCAAAGTTGAAGTGTCAAAATTGCCAGAATTCTAGAAAAATTGTCACCTAAGCCAAAGATATGAAATTTTAATTAAATCTAATTTTAAATTAATAATTATTACTTAATTAATATTAATTTAATCATAATTACAAAATTAAATTAAATTAATTATATACATTTAAAATAAAAATTTAATTAAAAATTTAAATGAATTAAAATTAAATTACGTTAAAATTATAATGAAACTATCTAAAAATATATTAAAGAATTAAAAGCTATGTAAAAGAAACTTATAAGTGGCTTTGGATCCATTTGAATGGATCGAAAAAACATAAGGAGAGGAGCTTTATGTGAGGTGGAGTAGAGGTCTTATAAAATATGAGATTTTTGATAAATCGTAATATATATATATATATATATATATATATATATATATATATATTATCGGATATTAGAGATTAATTGATATCAAAACTTTTTCAAATGAGCAATATGGCACCAAACAAAAAATATATCTAGATTTTAAAATATCAAAATTTTTATTGAAGAGAGGAGGAAAGCTGAAGTGGGGCCCAATTAGAGTGGGACTCGTCCATTATAATCTATAGCCACTTGGTAATTAAAATTCTGAAAATGAGCTACAACCAGTTTGTGATTTTGAGATTTCAGAGATTGTAATTTCTCTTAAAATTGGGAATTATAATAAATACCGAGATTCCAAAAACACATAATTTTAATTGTTCTACAATTTGGTTGTAGCGATTTTGTAGAACCATTACAGAAAAATAAAATAATTAGTAAAAACTAACTAGGAATTAATATTTACAATCGATTACTAATTTATTTAGAAAAATTAAAATAATATACATTTTGTACATTTTTTATGCCATGTAGTGAAAATTATCGAACTTTGGATGAACTCCACTTTCAAACCATGTAAGCAAAGGAGATGAAACAAGTATCGACGGTAAATTAACAAAACATCGATCTCAATGAAGCAATAAATATATAAATCCAACGAAAATGAAAAATAGCAAAATTGTACGACACTTAACCAAAAGAAAATATCAAAAAGGTGATTTAGCCAAAAATTTATGGAAAGGGTCCCCATTATTTGTAATAAATAAGTCAAAAATGGGGGGTTGAATTTTCAGTACAACACATAGATATTCCACTGGAACATTTTTCACAATAGATCTAATAAAACTATATTTAAAATATGAAATTCTACACCATTATAGTCTTATTAGATTTTTAGATCTAAAGATTTGTTGTTAATAGTGCATACATGCAAATTAAAATTATGTAGAAAATAGAGAAATACAAAATAAAAATCTGACAGACACATTTGACATAAGATATGCCCTGGGAAACCCCTTCGGGAGAAGCTTACCCAACTAGAAGGTGAGGTTGCTTCACACCCTCTATGAATGGAAATATGGTTGTGAGTACAAAGAAGTATGGCACATGGCTTGTGGGATGCTACATTGCCCAAATCCTCTCCATGTGCTCTAACTATTATCCTTCTTGACTATTTTTCTCAGCTATGGAACAAATTCACTCGAAAGAGGAACCCATTTTCCTCCTAGTTACCCAATTATAAAACATCTTGATAGTCGACTAGTGTTACCTTTGAATTCTTTAAATCTTAACCATTGTTACAATATAGACTCTTCTAGAGTCTTCTACATAATAATCACGTGACTAGCCCCTTTTCCATGTATAATTAGGGTTGACATGGAATCTTCTTGAATTGTGGAGGTAAAAACAGGAAGGTCAACTTTTGAGTGGCATAACTTTCAGATACAAACTTCGATTAACATGAAGGTAGGACCTATTTCACTTCTTGATCTAGCATGGAAGGCTCATAGAGTTTCAAATTCTCTACATTCACAACTGAGTAAATGCACATATATGGTGGTATATTGAGTCAATAAGCATTATCACCTACCTTTTCTAGTATGTCAAAGGGACCATACCTCAGAGCCTTGATTTTCTTATGGGTCCCCTATAGACTTTCCTCTTTCAATTCTATCCTTACTTTATCTCCCACCTTGAACGATTTCTTTCTTTTATGCTAATCATGCTTGTCCTTATATTTCTCCTGTGACTTCTACATCGTCTCTTGTACCTGTATATGGATTTTCCCAATCTTTCTATTAATGTTTTAGCCCTCAAGGTGTCTCCAATAAGATATTCCCTCACACCTCCTTGCTTCCCATATGTAATGTCTAAAGGTGAAGGTGACAAATATCTAAAACATGTTTCAAATGGGGAATTTCTTGTAGAAGTGTGGACTGCTCTATTGTAAGAATGTTGTATATATACCATATTTTCATCCCTGGTCTTTTGATGATTTTATTTGCATCTCCTCAAGAGCTACACCAAATTCATGTTGACAACTTCTATCTATCCATCTGTCTTTGGATGAAATGTTGTATATCTCTTCCACTTCGTGTCCATCTTCTCCTATAATTTAGTCTATAATGCACTAAGAAATCTTGTATCCCTATTTGAAATTGCGCTCCTTGGTATTGCAAATGCACCTAGACCTGTCCAAAGAACAAGTTTGCTACTTCTTTGCCAATGATGGTCTTTTTACAGGGTATCAGAACATGTCAACTGCCATGAAGAGTTAGTCATTTTCCTTCCTGGTTGTTGGTAAAACTCACACAAAGTTCATGGAAATTCTTTCCCAAGGAGGAATGGGTATAGGTAATTGATGATATAGACCCTAATTCCTCTTGCTAGGATTGATAGTACAACAAATCATGCATCCTCTAATGAACCTAGCTACATGCTCTTGAATTTTGTGCCAATAAACATACCTTCAGAGGTTACCCACAATATTCCCTACACCAAAGTTCTTTTCAAACTTGGAGGTGTGATCCTCTCTAATAAAAAACAATTTCTCATCTTTAGGAACACATAGCTTATCTAGCTTGTAGAGTACCCCATCCTGGAGATGATAATAAATAGTGTTGTTGCAATCATGCACATGACTTTGACTCTTCAACTGTTGAAACACCTCCATGAGGTCCTCATTCCCTTAGTATCCCTCTCTGTATGCATCATGGGTAAATGGATCCATGTACGTACAATTTCCCAAAGTTGTGATTTTTTATGTGGGTGGCCTTGAAAGCATGCCAACCTACTTTTTTTTGTTCCCCTTCATGTACTTAATCACTAAATGAGACTACTGTAGAAACACCATCCACTTGTAATTCTTATTCCTCTATAGCTTACTTTGGGCCTGCAAGTACTGTAGTGGTTGGTAATTTGTGTGGATTATTGTCTCCTTTCCTATAAAATAATGCTTCTACTTCTTCACAACTTGCACTAGGGCACAGAGCTCCTTGTCATAGGTAATATAGTTGAGAACTACCCTATGAAATGCTTCATGTCCGTACCATACAAGACTTCATCCCTACATCAAGACTGCTCTCATCGATATCCACTTTCATATTTCTCCACTTTGAAGTGTTGCTACAAATTTGGTAATGCCAGAACTAGTGCTTGACTAATTTTATTCTTTATCCCCACGAAATCCCTATGTTAAGCCCTTCCCCATTAGAAACACTTGCCACTTATCGTTATGGTGTGGAGCGGTGCTACTACTGCTGAAAATGAGGCTATGAATTTCCTCAAGTAATGTGATTCCCTAATGAAATTCCTCACCTAGAAAACATTAGTAGGAACCAACTATCTCATGATGTGATTTATCTTAGTAGTATCTATTTTTTGTTCTCCTCCACCTATCACATATCCCAGATAAACCAAAGAAGGTTTTTCAAACTCACACTTCTTGAGATTTTCTAACAAATGATGCCTCTTTAATGTCTCTTTCACCTGCATTGAATGAGATATGTGTTACTCCTAGGTAGCACTATATACCAGTATATCATCTAAATAGATAATAACAAATGAATCTATAAAAGATCGCAATATAACATTCATCAATATCATAAATGTAGTTGATTCATTATGTAGTCCAAATGGCATGACTGACCTTTCATACAAACCTTCCATGGTTTTGAAGGTGGCATTCCAGGTATGTTCTTCTTTGATTTTAACTTGATGACATCGAAACTTCAAATCCATCTTGGTGAAGTATTTTTCCTTTTGCAACCTATCCAATAAATCATCTATAATGGGTAGTGGGTATCTTTTCTTGAGCATGATTTTGTTTAATGCCTTGTAAAATACATACATTTTCCAAGTTCCATCTGTATTTGGAACAATGATGATGGGTGACCCACTTGGTGATGTACTCGGTCAAATGACACCCTATTCCAATAATTGATGGACCTATTTCTTCACGTTACTTGCTCCTATAATAGACTTCCTATATAGCCTAAAATTTGGTATTGGGGAGTCTGTAAATATTTGGATATCTTTCTCCACTTATGTCTGAGGTCCTAACCCTTTAGTCTCTCATAACACATCCTTGTATGCCGCGAGCAACTCTTCTAGTTGTTGTTTTTGTTTCTTATTACACCCTTCAGTGATGCCTTACTTCTTACTAGCTCTTCTACAAACCGATTTTCTATTACAAACAATAACACATACTTCATCTGGAATTTTAGTTTCTTGGTTTGGTTGGCACTTACTAGTGAATGTTTTGAATTTCATTTGTACATGTTAATGGTGAATGATTTTCCATCCTTGAATACCCAACACTAGTTTTCTCTCTGCATGAATATTTCATCTCACATGTAAATTTAAGGACAACCAAACATGACTCCACATACATAAAGGGGAACCACATCTAGCTCTACGTCATCAATAAAATCAGCATTGACAACAAATTTAAATTTTCACTACTTTTTTACCTTCAACTCTTCATCCTTATTTACCCATCCTAGTTGATATGGTTTTGGATGATGATGAACTTCTAGCCCTAATTTCTTAACCAACTCTATTGTAATGAGATTCAGTTACGATCCCAAGTTAAACAGAGCTTCAATATTTTTCTTCTTGACCTTTATCTTTATATGGAAGAGTTTGGACATTTATTTCACTTCCTATTGCTGAAGGATACTTAGGTTCACCTCTTTCGCCATTAACGTAAATATGATCTTCTCATCCATTTTTGATTTACTTTCAACTTGGTTTCTCAAATCAATGGCCATCAGATTCTTGTTCTTATTATATTTCTTTTTGTTCTGCGAGTTTAGATTTAGATGCAATTTCTAACACTTCTCCTATATATGGCCATCAATGTTGTGATGGGTGCTAGGATATTTTTACTGGTGTGTTGTAGCTGACATATTTCTATCTTTTCCCCCTTTTTTCTTATTCTTCCCCTCCTTATAAGGGTCTTGTTTCTCTTTCTACTCTGATCCACTTGATCATGCTCTCTTCAAGCCTATGTTCTCTAGGCATTGTGCTTGTACACAAGCCTCGTCCAGCAATTTGTGCTTGAAGAACATCACTTGATCCTATAGATGCTGTTGTAGACCCCCCAAATACTTGAGGATTACATCTAGATTATTTAGGGAGATACCTAACATTATTTCCATCTTCCTAAACTTTGTGGTGTACTTCTACACATGTTTCCATGACTTCTGTATGAAGTAGTGCCACCAGATCTATTGGTCCTCTACATACATAATAGGGTGAAATTGTGACCTAATGAGGATTTTGAAGTCCTCCCACTCAGTCATTGGAGGCTATCCATCTAACGTCAGGGTCTTTGTGTAGCTCTCCACCAAGTCAGCGCATGACCCTCTAGTTTTAACTTCACAAATGAAATATTTTGTTCTTCCTCAAATTGATGGATGCTAAAATACACTTCCAATTGTTGCAACCAATGATTTAGCTTCAAATTGTTGATCTCACTATGGTATGGCTTGATATATACCTTTTCTTCCATTTTAAAAAGGGGCTACAATTGATTCACGACACTTGAATTGGGTTTATCTTTTCGAGTTTCTTTCTTCAACTTTTTCTCCTTTTCTTCTGGATCTCTTAATCCCCCATATGATTTTTCCTCTATATTTGAACCCTCATCCTCTCAAAATATCCTAGTCTTATTTATCAGGGCCACCATGAATATATTTACATTATGATTTATATCAACGACTTGTTTTTCCAACCACGAAAACCTCTAGTCTGCAGGACGAGAAGGGTTATTCATAGATTCATCGACCATGCTTAGGGTTTTAATAGTTTTGGCCTAGTCAATCTAGAAAACTTGCAAAAATCACAATACAACCAAAGAAGCGTGCTTTGATACCAATATTTTTTATAAACTTTCATGGATATTCCACTAGATAGTTGATCACAACAAATTCGATAAATTTATATTGAAAATATGAAATTCTACACTATGACAGTTTTATGAGATTTATGAATATGTAGATTTATTTTTAGTAGTGTGTTATGCATTAAATAATGAATGGAAAAATGAAAATATTACACACACATTTGACATAACATATTCTTTACGAAACCCTTTCGGGATAAAATCTCACCTGGAAGGTGAGGTTGCTTTGCTCTCTCTAAAGGGAAATATGTCTATGAGTACAAATAAGTATGGTTTATGGCCTATGTGCTAAATAGTTCACAAATACTCTCTGTGAGCTCTACCTCCTATCCCTCCTAGTTATTTTTGCTCAGTTATGGAAGAAATGCACTAGAAATAATGGAACCCCTTTTCCCCCTGGTGGCCCAGTTATAACATAACCCAATAGCCTACTAGTGGTTAGGTTTGACTACCTCACCTCTTACCCATAGTTACAATATATACTTTTATAGAGTCTTCTACATCAATCACATGGATATACCCTTTTACATTAATAATGGGGGCATACATGCCATCCTCTTGAATTATGGTGGTGAAAATAGGAAGTTCAACTTGAGTAGAATAACTATCCCATACATACTCTAATTGATGCAATTATTGCGTCATTGGAAAGGCCTTTGTGTGTAGAATAAGAAAGAAAGGTATGGAACTAAGGTTGAATTTTTTTACGCCAATAAATCATCATTTGTTGCCTCAAAATTCTCCTGGAATGTTTCAGACCCTGTCTTGCCAAATTGGGTCCCACTAGTAAAAATGGTCCTATGACCCAATTCCTCCACTTTTCCACTCTGAAAGAATTGAGGTGTACAGAAAACAATATAATAATCCAATTCAGATAATTCCAGTCTATGTTAAGGATGTTTGGGTAATTTGTCTAAGATGGACAACAAAGAAGAACAATGATCCAATAACTATTCATGTAAAAAGAAAATTAATAGATTTAATGTTACACAAATATTTGTGATAAAATACTTGGAACTACGAAGTATGGTCATTAATGATAACATGAATAATAATTTTATTTCCAACACCCTGATCAATATAGGGGTAGATATAAATGTTATGAACAAGGAGCAAATGGAAAAACTTTAGCCATCTACTATATGACCCAACCCAACAATCCTTCAACTAGTAGATAGATCTATACTAAATCCTAAGGGAATTATTGAAGAGATAGTGTTTATGTAGACTTATGGGAGGATTTGACTAACGTTATGGTCCTCTATCCAAAATAAAGTATAATAGGGTACCCATTTATTTTATGTATACCCTATTTTTCCACCATTGGTGCATATATTAGTTGTAGGTTTGAGTATATGACCACATCTTGTCAAATTTCCACTATAATTCTTACCTTCTACCCTCATGTCAAACCTTATTTAAAATTTGAAAATTCCCCTTAGATTGAATACAATGACAAGGAACTTACCAAAACTTTATTGTCTCTTAACCATAAATAAAACTTTTTAGAAGTAACTATGGAAGATCTTATTTGTACTTTTGTAGCACAACCTCATATCACTAGCCATTCATCCTTGGAGAATATTCTAGAGAATAATTCATAGGAAACTTATTCATTGATTGAATTAACACTAAATCTAGACATATTGGTTCCTTTGGACACTACATCTAGGAATAAAAGCTTATATTTTGAAATGCATCCTAGAAAAATCGTTAAAACAAATGGAAAGTCAGAGCCTTATTAGCAGATATAACATATGAAGATGTTAGAGACCCAATGTAACAATTTTTTTGGGACTATCTCAATATGGATGGAATCGACCATAATTTTGGTACACATCATATCTATATCAAGGATTATTCCCAACCTATTTGAAAACCTCAGTGAAGGATGAATCCAACTTTGAAGGACATAGTAAAGGAAGAGCTCTATTAGCTTAATCTTATGTGAATTTGATTTATCCAATTCCAATAAGTATCTTTTGATCTTATTTACTGTGCCATAGAAGAATCAAGAATATAATGTATGTGTGATTTGCATAGAACTGAATAAGGCCACCTTGAATAATTACTTCCCTTTTCCATTGATTTATAAACTTATGTACATCCTTTTTGGGAAGAAGTTCTTCTTTTTCCTTAATGAATGCAATGGTTATAATGAAATACATATTGTTCGCAACAACCAACAGAAAACCACATTCACCTACTCCTAGTGAAATTATGCTTATTACGTACTTACTTTCGAATTATGTAATGCTAAAACTACCTTCAAAAGGGAATTCCTTGGAATATTATTCAACTTGACCAATCACTATCTATATATATGATTCTACCATGTATGATGACACCTTGGAAGATGCATTATGAAGAAAAATAGAAAAATTGATTAGGTATTTGGAGAGAAACCTCTCTGTGATTAGCGAGAAGTGTCATATGTTACATACACATGGAGTTATATGGACCACGATATATCTTGTGTTGGGATCTAAGTAGATCTTACAAAAATAAAGCTTATTATAAATGTTTCACTTCCTATAAGGCAGAAGAACATCCAAAGTTTTTTAGGGAATAAAAGGTAGTATAATAGGTTCATAAATTTTTTTACTAATATAACATCACTTCTATTTATATTACTAATAAAAATTGTAGAATTTTACTGGATTGATCAATGTCAAATTGCATTGAAATCCTTGAATGACAAAATATCAGTTGCGCCAGTCCTGTAGGCTCCTAATTAGTCCTCACTTTTTTTATATCTCTACAAACACTTAAAATATGGGTATTCAGGATGCATTGGTACAAAATTAGGAACAAAACCATACCCTATATACTACATTAGTAATAATATCACTCCTACTGAGTGAAATTATACTATAACTGAAAAGCTTTCCTATTGTTGTACATGCCATTAACAAATTCATTCACTACATTACTAGTTACTCTATATTAGTTCATATTGACAACTTTTCCATTCGTTATTGTGTGAACAAACGTAATGCTATTCACAAATAAATTATATGGTTTCTTTTATGTAGGAAATTTATCATTACAACCACTAATATGCGAGGGAAGCAAAATGTGGTTGTTTATTTCCTCTTTAGGCTTAAGAATTAAGATGAAGTTATCCCTATGGAAGATTCTTTCCTAGACGAACATTTATTTTCTTTCTTTACAAACATTCCTTGGTTTGCAAATATCACTAGGCATATAGCTACAAGGAGGCTTTGACAACACTTATCTCCAAGATAATGCCAAAGGGTCATTTAACAAATTAATATGTACTTTCGGATCAAAGGATACCTCTTTTGTACTCAGCTCGATCATATCATTTGAATTTATGTTCAAGAGGTGTTACACTAAAAAATGTCACCTTGACTACTTACAGTTAGTATGGCTCAAATCAACAGTCATGCTACCCTCTTAGGCAAGTCTCATGCCTCTGTTATCCATCTCAAACTCAAAGAAGAGAGAAAGTCTTGTAAAAACTATGTTTATCTCTGGGGTCGCAGGTTCTCTCTAACCTTACCTGCGGGGACGCTGACCATGTTCACAAAATCTGCGTCCATGGACGCTCTGTATGTTAAGGGACAGGTGCGTACCTCTGTAAAAGGCAAAATGCGCGAGTTTTATCTTGAAAAAGTTACTTGTGGTTACTTCTAGAACATTCTAGAGGTCGGTTTGATGAAATGGATGCGCCTCCAGTTGGTTCATGTATCTCTATTAAGGGGGAACTTATCCCATCAATAAGGGAGCTATCCCACCCAAAGAGGGGGATGATCCCATTGATAGTGGACCTGAATAACCTCTTTACAGCACTATAAATAAAGGCATTGAGCCAGAAGGAGAGGAGGTTGAAGCTATACATTTTCTTTGGGTAAATGCTGCAGGAATTAGGACTCCCATTTAGAACCTTGTGAGGAGAGATTGTCTTTGCTTGATTCTACTTGGAAGTGGGTGAGCTTTGTCAAAGTAGAGGAAAACCCTTGATGGACCCTGGGAGGAACTTGCACAACACCAAGGCCAGGTTGTAAGAGTTTCTTTGTTTCGTTATTAATACAAACTGGTTTATTTTTCTCAATAGCTTGTGTTAATGAGTTATTTCATGTGTTCCTTGGTCTGCACGTTGAATATATGTTTTATTATATGAAATGCAAGTGCTTGGTAATTGTTTGATTGTTTGTAGTTGCAGGAATTGACTTGAAGGAGGAGCTCATCCGGATCGGCAAGGACGGACTACAACAACCGCGTTTTGGAATAAGGTAAGCCTAAACACTTGTAGTTTTCATGTTTTAAAAGGTATATTTAGAGAAAGATCACTCCATTTTGTCTTGTTTGTCGCTAGAGAGTTTAGACTCCTAGGGAGGTCAGTTGTGTCCGCACAAACGACTAATTCCATGTGACAAGAGGATGAAATGTATGAAATCATTAAGGTCCTTGCTGATGACCTTGTAATGGTAAATTTGCAGATAAAATCATTACAAATAAAGTACTGTACATGTGATATTATTTTCCTACCATTTTTTGAAATGCTAAGAAATATGACAGAAGTTATGAAAAGTGTCAAAACTTTGGTTTACTAGTTCCATTAAATGAATTACCACTCCAAACTTATATTTTTTTGGAGCCATTTATGAAATCGGCTCTTGATTTTGTAGGGTTGGTCAGCCCACCAATGTTGAATAATGATCTACATTCTTGTGTGCATTGATTATGAGACCAAATTGGTCGAAGATATAGAGGAATAAATGACTAACTTATTTTATGCATATTTTTTTTTTCATTTTGGAGTTTACCATGAGATTATTACACACTAATGGAGACACTTCACTTCTCACCTCATTGAGTTTATTACTAAGTGATTCAAGATTAAGCATCATATGTATACTCAATATTGTCTTTAATAAAATTGATAGATGGAGGTCACCAATAGAGTGCTTGAAGTCGTCAAAATGATGAAATTATAATAACATCATAAGGATTGGTTTGGTAGGCTCCTACAAGCTCTGTGGGAATACAAAAACACCTAGAGGAACACTATGGGGTCCACCACCTATGAGATTGTATATGGGAAGAATGTGTCTCCTCCTATATATTTTAAGATAAAAACGTTAAGAACCATATTACAAGTATTCTTCAATATATCACAGGCCCAACCACATTGCCTTGGTCAAAATAATGACTCCTAGCAAAATTTGTTGGGTTCTGTTGCAACAAAACTCTCTTTTCTAACAAGAAAGGGCCAAGTGGGATTAATTATATATAAAAAGTATGAGTTTCAAGAGGGATATTAGGATCTTCCATTCAAATCAAGGTATAAATATTTCATTGGAAAGTTATATACTCATTTATTATGTCTATATGAAATATACAATATTTGTGATGATGGCTCCATCAAACTATGCACCATATATGAGAAAAGGACACCATTAATGGAAAATGGTTATTGGCTGAGACTATATAAAAATACTACGTCCAAGGAGGATTTTAATCAAGTCTTGGTCAAACAAGAAAAAAATATCTTAGGAACTACTAGCCTTGTTGCCATTGTAAAAGAAGTTACTAGCTAATATTGCTAAGAAAAAAGAAATTTTTCAATTTTGAAAACTTATCTTGAGGTGCAACTAGACAATATTATATATGTAAAATAGATTTCCAACAAGAAGAGTTTGATAAAAACAAAGAGAAAAATGAAAACAGAGAAAATAAAATATCCAATGGTAGGATCATATCTCTATTTCTTTCTCTTGGCGCCAAGATGGAAACGATACTTGTGTAAGTATTTCAAGGAAACCAAAAAGGAGCTTCAAGTTGGCTAACCCAAATTTTTATTATCACAATTTTCAAGAGGAGGATGAGCAATAACAAGAAGAGACCTATCCTTCACATCCTTTGTAATAATTCAAGTTTTATTTAACACATATTTAGTTTATCCTTGTAAATAGGAGTTCAACATATTAAAATGGGAACTTTTGGTACCTCAAGTCATATATCACCTATCCAATCAGAATCCTAATTCCTCATGGGTAACACACCAAAGAACCATTACTATCTTATCGGATAAGACCCTATACTACCTTGATTGTCAATTTGTTGGCTACATGAAGTCCTTAAAGATGTCATTCTATAGTAACTAGTAAAAATTATTGCTATCCATGATATAATTAGTAGAAGAAATAGTATTGTCTAGGAAGACATTCTATGCATATCATAGTGAATTATACTTATGTCATAACATTCCCATGATTTACTTTTCAACATGTCATATCTAAAAGTATTAGCCCATTTGACTGCAATCATAGCCATTTTGTAGCTTGAGGCATCTGATGGCATATCCATTTTACAATATATTTTGTGGCAATTATAGAATACTCTATAATCATGATACATTATGTATATATTAAATCATAATTTAATTCAAGATAATATTGAAAAACTCTATGACCTCCATGTACATGTCTGAGAACTTAACTATACAAGCAAACCCAGTCTACTCCAATACCCTTTATAATGAATAAAGAAGGTTAAAAAAAATGGAGGGAGTTTGTTGAATGAAGGTATAATTAATGAATTCAATCAATTATGATACATGGTGGAATTAGTCAATAGAGTCGATCTCAAAGATGTTGAGCCCATAAGGGCCAACCTGACAATTATTGAAGTTTTTTCTCAATCACGTTGGATCCACTTCTTTGAGGGATTTTAGGGTTTAGACGCTCACCTCATGACTTAATTCCAAACATTTAATGGTAATTGATATTTTTTGTGAAATATGATGACTAATTTCTAGAAGAATCCGTTATCATGGTGACAAGTCTTCAACAATGATTTAGAGAAAGGTCGTATACAAACATCAAAATTCCAAATGATAGTTGGTCCCAATTTCATAATGTGTCCTATCCACTCCTTTAACTCATAAGTAGAATAGAAGAATTGTATTGTTCAAGCTAGAGGGAAACACCATGCTCTTCATAGAAAAATTAATTACCTGCAAACAAAGGTTTGATGTACCTGAAGGAATACAAGTTGCTTAATATTATCTACTACCATCTTAAGATCCTGATGAAGATGGTAGAGGCTACGAAAAGAAGAATAAAACTTGAGAATTAATTATTGCACAAGGGATTCATAAAATTGTTGATCATGGCCTAACTATAGTACCTTGAAACTACATAGAATGTATTCGTGTAATGAATATTATCCAAACCCAAAGCTTCTATTTTACCACCAAAAAGGGACTCAGCTTGAATGCAACCACAAATGACCATAGCCTCATAGTCTTGTTACCTTATTATAGCATCAAGGAGGTTAGAGACAAAAGTGAGGAAAAAGGTACATGACACTACCATCCAAATTATTGTTGAATTAGAGAATTAGGGAGAGGCATTTTGAAATAACCCTAGGTGATGTATGGTTCAAAGAATAACACTTTTCCCATTCACCATACATCCCCTCTTGATATTTTATGGTTGAGGAATCTCCACATGAACACTTTGTGCTAGGACAATAATTAGTAGGATGAAATTCAGGAGGAAAAGACAAAATTAAAGGAGGTAACCTAAATTTGATTGCCAAGCCATTTCAATTTTGTAGCTCTAGGGTATTTCTAAATTAAAATAAAAAATAAATGATACAAAATAAGAAAGCTACAAAGTAATAAACCTATGGTTGGAAATATGGAAAACTTATTGATATCTATCAAGAAGGATGAAATTTTAGACCCTAGGGATGATAATTACTCTAAGATACATGTAAAGGAGGCCTACAAAATCAGTATTTACCTCACTATTCACCACAAAAAATTATGCCTTTATTTAATTAAAATCTTATTTTCCATAGTAAAGAAATAAGGGCGGGCCTTTTTATTTGAAGATCATTGATAGATAAAGTCCTCATTAGCTCCTTGATAACCCAAAATAGCGATGGTTCTCTATCTATCTGATGTAGGAGCATGGGAATCCAATATTAAAATGTATAAGGACCAAGTAGAGTAAGATAATGGATTAATACCATAAGCATGTGAACTGGTCTTTGAATAAATTCTTTGTAGATAAATCCCAAGCACTTATCTTATATGTTTGGATAATTAGTTGACTACATCTATGTTGAAACAATTAGTATTTCAAAAACCAATGGGATTTCATGGACGTATTCCTCTTATCTCATATAGAAGGTCAAAATATGTTATTTTAACTCTATATTTTCAACGTTCTGTTGCAAGATAACATGCACTAGAACCCCAATCCCTATTTTGGGAATGTATACTTGTGCATATCACATCTTTTACCTAATCAAATGGAATAGGGAGAGATTTTTATGAAAGGATTGAGACAAAAGAAAGCTTATAGGTTAGAAATCAATATCCTCTACCCCGTGTGTTAAAAGAATATATGTAGATCTTGATGTGGTAACTAGGTGATATTATTTCCATATGACATCACGAGATGTATGCTATAATGGAGTATTCGGTGAAATTGCAAGGTCACATTAAGAAAAAGAAGCCATTATTTCTCATGACCTAATGGAAATTCTTCCCAATTATTTATAAGATAGAAACCCCATTGGGTATCCTTATTTCAATATTCTCCTTAATAAGGTAGGGTTCTGTACTACTTCCTTATTAATGTATTGCCCAAAATAGATAAGGTTGCATTTCCGCTATCCCATTATATAGTTCACAAGTTGATTTTATAGGCAACCTATTAATTGGAATGAAAATGAAGAAAGAGTGCATTGTCTACAGTTAGAAAAAGGAATAGGGTACTATAACCAATGAGTTTATGGACACCAAATGTTTTATTGGGGAGAACCACTTATACTTGTGCAGAAGAAAAATAGCATGGGTTGTATAGGGAAAGAAACCAGATCAATAGGAGGGAGATGATGAACATCCATTTGACTTGGTTTTGCTATGAAAATGATTTCTTTTTTCCTCAAATACATGTCATTTTTTCCTTCATTCCATTAAGTTTTCTCTCAATTTTTATTAGTTTTCTTAAGGTACACATCTACCGTTTTCTCTCTTACATTCATTTTATAGTTAGAGTTAAAGTGTTCTTAGATATTTTTTTGGATTAATGTATGCACGAACACACAAACATAAACACATATCCATGTTTGGATTATATCTAAGTTAAACTAATATGAGAATGATCAGTATTCCTGGGTTAACATGAGCAAGTCTAAGTTATATCTTCTACACGTGTACAAGGGATCAACCTTTAAAACCTAACATTGAATTAAGGGAGGTGATCCTCTTAAACAAAGGGTATTTTTTGAATACATAACAATAATATGGATGAAATGGTGCAAAGAGTTTGAATACTATCATAAATGGCTCAATTACAATGAAGGTTCAATAGTAGACATGGTGATGAGCAAGGATAATTTTAGGGGCGAATGTTCGCCCTTTGGCGAAATTAAGGGGTTTTAAATTTTTAGTGGGCGAATATTTTGTATTATAGTACATTTTTACAAATCACCTCAAATAGGCCACTTTATTTTAAGGGAGAGGGTAAAAAAGGTAAATTTAGCCCTTGAAATTAGGAGTTACAACCTTCCATTCGCCCATTTTCAAGAATAGGTTTTATTTAAGTGAATCCATTCGCCCATTTTCAAGAATAGGTTTTATTTAAGTGAATCCTATGGGCCAAATACCATATTTATAAAAGAGGTATGGTAAATTAATAAAAATATAAATAAATGAGAGGTATGGTAAATAAATAAAACATTTTTTATATTTACTCCATAAGTCACCTGGTGTAAACAAATAAAAATATAAGTAAAGTGGAGGTATGGTAAATAAATAAAATGTATTTTTATACTTACTCAAAAGGTATGGTAAATAAATATAAATATAAATAAACTAGACGTATGGTAAATAAATAAAACCTCTTTTTATATTTAGTCCATAACCCTCATTCTATTTATGAAGGCTCAAGAAAGAGGTTTTATTTAAGTGAATCCTATGGGCCAAATACCATATTTGTAATAGAGGTATGGTAAATTAATAAAAATATAAAGAAACGAGAGGTATGGTAAACAAATAAAACATTTTTTTATATTTACTCCATAAGTCACCTTATATTTACGAACACTCAAAAAATGGGTTATATTTAGGTGAAACCTATGGGCAAAATACTATGGGACAAATACCGTGGACTAGATTGTTATTAATACCATGCAAAAAACCATTATTAACCCTAATATTAGAATTAATAAAAATAAAAATGGCACATGGTATTGACCCATGGTATTCACCAAAATGGCACATGGTATTGACCCATGGTATTCACCTGGAATGTAGCCTATTTAAATGAGGGAATTAAACCAGCGTAGATCCATCTTTACTCTGGATCTACTAACCCCCGAGAGGTATATATGCAAACTAGCATAGAGTGAAAAAATATTTGATCCTCTTGGGGCTTGGTCAAGAGTAAAAATGGATGTTGTAATTTAATGTAGGTTAAACATTTTAGCTTGCTTAAAATAAAAAATAAAATAAAAATCAACTATTAATTTTATTAATTTTTATAAATTACTAATAGTAATTTTTAAGCTCCAGGTTTATGATAACCCATGGTATTGACCCATGGTAATACCATGGTATTCATGTGAGCATAGACTATTTAAAGGGGAAATTCTATCGTCTTAGATCCATACAAAGTTTTATTATTTAGTGAAAGACTCGCCAAGATCTTACAAGATTTTATAATTGAGTAAAATATTCGCCATGCCTGGTGAGAGATTCGCCAAAAAATTATATATACATATTATATTATTGATAAAATCGCCTTCCATTTTTCCTATATACCATGGATATTCGCCCATTTATTATATTTATAAATTTAGGGGGGGTTCTTAAAATTTTCCCTGGTGATGAGTCTGTCATTGAACACATTAGCAATTGTGCAATAGAATGCTCAAGGTTTAGCTCCACATGATCCTATATATTTAGTAAGGCATAAAGTAATATCGTATAAAAATCTCATAATAGGGATAGTGCCTCGAGGAACTCATGAACATAGATTTTAGCCCAATATTTTAAAGGTCATAGAGAGGTTTTCATGACATAGTTAACTAGGAATTGCAGAAACAAGAAGCTATTGAAACCAATTCAATCAGGGAAAATTTTAAGAACCCCCATAAATTTATAAATATAATAAATGGGCGAATCTCCATGGTATATAGGAAAAATGGAAGACGATTTTATCTATAATATAATATGTATATATAATTTTTTGGCGAATCTCTCACCAGGCATGGCAAATATTTTACTCAATTATAAAATCTTGTAAGATCTTGGTATTACCATGGGTTATCATAAACCTGGATTTTTGGCGAATCTCTCACCAGGCATGGCAAATATTTTACTCAATTATAAAATCTTGTAAGATCTTCGTATTACCATGGGTTATCATAAACCTGGAGCTTAAAAATTACTATTAGTAATTTATAAAAATTAATAAAATTAATAGTTGATTTTTATTTTAATTTTTATTTTAACCAAGCTAAAATGTTTAACATACATTAAATTACAACATCCATTTTTACACTTGATTTACCAAGCCCCAAGAGGGATCAAATATTTTTTCACTCTATCTAGTTTTCATATCATGATATTTGATACCTCTCGGGGGTTAGTAGATCCAGAGTAAAGATGGATCTATGCTAGTTTATTTCCCCCATTTAAATAGGCTACATTCTATGTGAATACTATGTGCCATTTTGGTGAATACCATGGGTCAATACCATGTGCCATTTTGGTGAATACCATGGTCAATACCATGTGCCATTTTTATTTTTATTAATACTAAAGGGTTAATAATGTTTTTTGGCATGGTATTCTTTTCAAATATGGTATTTGGCCCATAGGATTCACTTAAAAAAAACCTCTTTCTTGAGCCTTGATAAATAGAATGAGGGTTATGGACTAAATATAAAAAGAGGTTTTATTTATTTACCATACGTCTAGTTTATTTATATTTTTATTTATTTACCATACCTTTTGAGTAAGTATAAAAAGATGTTTTATCTATTTACCATACCTCCAGTTTACTTATATTTTTATTTGTTTACACCCTTCCATGTATATAAGGTGACTTATGGAGTAAATATAAAAAATGTTTTATTTATTTACCATACCTCTCATTTATTTATATTTTTATTAATTTACCATACCTATTTTATAAATATGGTATTTTGCCCATAGGATTCACTTAAATAAAACCTATTCTTGAAAATGGGCGAATGGATTCACTTAAATAAAATCTATTCTTGAAAATGGGCGAATGTAAGGTTGTAACTCCTAATTTCAAGGGCTAAATTTACCTTTTTTACCCTCTCCCTTAAAATAAGGTGGGCTATTTGAGGTGATTTGTAAAAATGTACTATGATACAAAATATTTGCCCACTAAAAATTTAAAACCCCTTAATTTCGCCAAAGGGCAAACATTCGCCCCTAAAATTTTCTATGCAATCAATCCAATGATTATCATAATATTCTTAGTTCTTTATATGTTTTAACTAATATCAAACATTAAAGGGAATACTATTCTATTCTTATAGTAGGAAACTCACTTCTGATATATATTTATGTTTGTGTGTGTAATTTCCTCAGGCAAGGGCAATTGGTATTTTCCTAACACTGTGATAAGGACTTTTTCTTTCTAATTTCTGTTTTATGAAATTTATATATTTCATGGATTTTTTGTATGAGACTTAAACATATTACTATTCTCAATAGCTTGTGAGGCCAAGCACAGACCATGCCCTTCCAAGGGCCCACGGGAGTTAGGGAACTATGCTAATTTTATGCATTAATATTTAGTTTTTATTGTTGATGTTTCCTATATATATTATTTATGTTTATTGTATGATTCCATTTTAGTTGTTATAAAATTTATATGCTACATAATTAGTTGCTATATAACTAGTGTTGTATATGATTAGTGTGCTACATAATAAGTGTGTTATATGATCAAATTGTTTTCAACTCGTATAGAATGATATGTTGGGTTATGAATATGATTTTCAGTTACTATATTATATGAGATACCATTAGCTAGGTCAAATATCGATAATTCTATTGATTTTTTGTGATACATATTTATGCATAGGATTAGAATAGATTATAAAACTATATTGTGATGCCATTGTGTGAAGTAGATTAGATCATGCAATAAGTTCTTGTGGTCAAGATAAAGTTCACTTTTCTATGTGCACTACATAAAATCCTTGCAAGATCAAATATAATCTAGGTTGATAGACTAAGTGATCGTGTCCATATAAATATGTCCTAGCTTTACGAAAAAACACATAAAAACACCAGCACTACCATTTTAAAAATAGGTGTTGATTTCAACGAACAAAAACATTATGAAATATTATATTTGTCATAAAAGTAGGTACACTTTCAAATATTTTACTACTTTCAATACTGATATAATCATGGGAATAAAAAACACATATTTTAGGTTGTATCATCAAACAAGGAGTCAATGATGCAATGGATGTTTGGGTTAACAACAAATTTTACCAGTTCTATTTTAGTACTAATATGAAATACATTGTAATGAGAAATATGGTTTTTCCTAATACACATGGTGTATTATATGTGTTTCATATGATTATGGCCCCAAAACTACCCTTTAGAATTCAATCTATGGAATAATATCATTATTTCCACCAATCATGCAATAATTGTTATATACAACCATTTCGTACCATGCATGGTGTCTTTGAATGTGAAGTGGAGGAAACCATGATTTCTGTGACAAAATTCCTATCGAATAAGAAATATTCTTTAACGCCTAATATCTATCCATACCTCAACTATATTAGTAATAGAAATTACATTTTTGTGTACTATGCTCTATTTAGATCCCTGTTTATGGTGGCATAAGATGTAGAAAACATTTATAATAACTTGCTTGAATCCAAGGTTGATATTTTTTCTTAGCCATGGAAACCTTGGGATTTTCCAATCTCTTTATCACTGTTACTAAAATTTGATCACCTTGTACTAATGAGGGTACAAACCATACTTGAGATTTCCTAGGCTTATAAAAATAATAGCATAAACATGTGTTATCAAGTACAGTGACACCGAAGAGGCTAGGAATGAGAATAAATTCATATATTCTCTCCCTTATATAATAAAATAAGGATTGGGGATGAAAAAATATCATTTTAGGTTATTAAATTGTTATGTACCACAATAGATTTGAAATAGAATATACAATGGACTCATAAGTTCAACAATGAATAATTCAAAGAAAAAAATGACATGAAATGTGTATATAAAACCCTTGACATATGATAACACCATATATTATTCCTTAGGGAAAGAATGAAATCTTCAAGAAATGCTTGATACAATTATAATATTCTTCGCCATTCGCTTTTACATTACTTATACTTCATTAAATAGTGTTTTCTATGTCATAAGAATTATATAGTCACTTCATTGTATCCCTGACTCCTATTTGTGAGTGAAATGTAATGAATTAATACCAAGAATGATTATGCATCCATCCTAGCAACATGTGAGCATGGCTGATGTCAGTCTAATAATGGTTGTGACAATACGCTGACTTAAAATAACGAGTCCCTCCAATGCCAAAGTAAGGCCAAAAGGCACTTCATATAACCTAATTAAAGCAAAATGATCCCCTATTAATATTCATTTAATATCAAGTCGAAGGAGCCATAAGGATATAGTCCAAACCATTTTATAAAACCACCAAATCCAAGAGTTCTATATATATATATATATATATATATATATATAACTATAGAGAGAGAGAGAGAGAGAGAGAGAGAGAGGAACCCAGGGAGAAATTATCTGCCCTAAACACTGGCCCCATTCTTCCTTTATTCTTAGACACCAGATCCAATACACACATACATATGTGTTTCGGCATGGTCCCACTCTTATTACCTCCAGGTTCTAAACGTTTTCCAGCTGCTCCATGTCATGCAAGCAAGCCTTGTGACTTGGTCCTAACTATGTTGCACAACTCTTGATCCACCCATGATACATTTTCAACCTTACATAATCTCAACTCATCCAATAGTGTGCACAATGGACTACCTCAAGGAGACAAACTACGGGGATGTGAATTATTCCCATCAAAATTAGTTTACCTGGCTTTCATTAATTATTGTCCCCGACCCATGCGAATAACAAAATTTCAGGAGGAGTTAGTGTTCTTGTGGTCCACTTGTTAGTTGCATGTCTATTAAATAAAATCTGGGTCACTCTGGTGTTTGATGCGCTGTCTGTATTTGACATTATACTACTCTTTTAATTAATGTGCAAAATGACGTGTGCTTCCAAGAGGAATCAACACTCCCCATGCATCCTTTCTCATCATGTTATCTAATAAAGTAGTTCTAAACCATCTCGACACATTACACAATATATTATTGTCACATCCACTTGACGCCTAATCATCTTATTGCTCCATTGAATGCTTCTTCTTTTTTCTTCTGTGGAAGACATCCTAGGACATGTGATCCCGGCGTCGTCTCTTGATGGATTTTTTTGTGCCTTGAGTTTTGTTTCGATTATGTTATCAATTGATGTACTCTTATTGAACTTTTAAAAAGTTAAGTATTCTACTCCTCCTTCATTATGTTATTGTCTTCAATTGTAGGCTTATATCACAATAGCACTCTTCCATAATCGTTCACGAACTTTACTAGAATGTCGAGTTTCCATCTCATTTCTCCTTTTCAAAAAACTATCTCATATCTCCATGATTATGTTGTTCCTTTCCTTTGTAAAAATCTAAGTAAATTGGATTGCTGATCTAGCTCATTGATAGACGATCAATAGGTGATATTCATTGATTATAAATGGCTTTCAGGCCTATACAAACTCCTGCATTACTTCCCTAAGAACTCTCCCTAATGAGCTTCATTGTAAACATGCATGTAGCACAATTTTCTCATTACAAGTACGTAGATAACTTCACATAAATGGATGACACTTGTGAGATCTAAACAAAGGTTCAATATATAGATCTAAATGCGCAAACAAAGATCTCCTGTATTCATGAATATTCACACAATGTTTACAATAGGCATCCTCTCGCGATATTTACATTGAATCAATGCTTCTTAGTCTCATGCCCTTATTTTGCCTCCAATTCTCTCGAATCTATCTCCCCTCTATGATGAATCTATTGAATGCCTTTTGGAGTAAAAATATATACGAAAGGACACTAAATTAGAATTATTTCAGATCCACAATTCACTCAACTAACAATCTCCTAAGAGTCCTATATATCCACAAAATCCTCTCAAGAAATATAACCTATGCTGAAATCTCTCTAACTCACTTAATATGCCGAGACTTCTTCGTAGAAGAAGATCCAATTCCATATCAATTACATAAATGTTACAATCTCCCTAAAAGCATAGAAAATTACAAATAATTGACATTTAGGGAACCAAGTCCCTTAATAAAAGAATGACCCTTAGTTCCATTCAAATGTATTTGGCTTGGGGGTTGAATTCTCCTACATCATACTCCCAAGGTGAAAAAAAATCATTATCTCATCACAATGTGCTTCCATATACTGAATAAAATCCTCCTAGATCCCAAACTTTATGTTGTAACTTCTATGCTCCTTTGCTATAATATGCTCTTTCTTTTCCATCCCATTGTACTGTCTATTGTACATTCTCCTTTCTAGGATCCCATTTCTTTCTTTGTTTCCTACTTATAATCCTATTGATGCAATCCATCTCAGTGCATGGAAACGTGTTGCTGATTTCACTTTTCGTTCTATGGAAACTCCATTTGATTTCATATTTTATCAATGAAAATGTTCCATCAGTTTCATTGTTAAACCTTGTATTTTGTGAGTATACCTCTTTTCGACCATTTGTTTATTCTAGACTTCCACAAGAAATTTGTATGGCACTATCATTTCAAGGTTTTTATAATTCTACTCAACAAAATTGTGCATCGACTACTGCATACCCTTAAAATTGAAAATCGGGTTGTCCGCTTGCTCCAACAAATTCACATTTTGAATCTTGCTAAAATGACAAATTTTCCATAAACAATTTATACCTTTATACAAACTTTTCTCCATGTTTCTACCCCATTCACCTTTTGTTGTCTCTTCTTCATTCACAAGTTCCATGATTGCTCCTTTGTAATCTTGCATTACCTCTTCCAAAGTTTCTTATACTTCATCAATAGAAGAATCTACAAGTCAGCTTGTCATTCCCTACATACCCTCTTTTTCTTGACATATTCCACTAATTTCACTTGTTATATCTGCATATATTGACAATGTTATATTTTCCACTAAAATGGTATAATTATGAGTTTGTCATTTATTACATTCTTCACTATCTGCAAACAAAAATCACTCATTAGTTTAAAAAACATGAGAATTTGTAGTCCCTTTAGGTTGTTCCAACATCCTTTCCTTATACAACATTAGAACCTTCAAGCCATTCATCATATATTCATCAAACTCTTCCATTGTAATATCTTATTGATTAACATATTCAACACACATATATCCAAAAATATTATCAACCTTAGACACCTCATTATAGAATATAAATTTCACTATTTCGGGCATCTCGTCCAGAAATAAAAACCTTTCTACCTCAGACTTTTCTTCCATAACTTCATTTATCCACTACATATATTCTTCACCTTAATTACCTTTATAGGATAATTCTACCTTCCTTCTTCTTCCAATAGAGTTTAAATTATGTTCTCTTCTCATCTTTATAACAACTCTTATTGATTGTTCTTCATCCCTACATTGAATAAAGTTAATTTTTTGTCTACCATCTACAACAATTTCTACATCCACATACCAATTATAAAATTTAAAAAAAATATCCCATATATCCTCAATAAATGATTCTCCCATCATGTGTTGATCCTCCAAACCATTTATGAGACTCTCAAAGGTTCTCTTCTCAAAATATTCATCACTTTCATCCTCTCCAAGGATTGATCCTTTCTTTGTTTCACAGTAATGAACTTCCACCTCACACTAAGTTTGCTTGAGTTCATCCTTCAACCTAGCACACATCCTCTATCTCAACTTTACTTGTAATCAATTCCATATCACCTTCTTCTTTTTCATTATCCATCCATATACCTAGTCTTGTAAAAACTAATTTATACTAGTAAGTTATACTTTCAACTCAGTCATTTCCCTTTCGATTTCCTCATCATTCATCTACCTCATGCCAACTACTTTGGCACTCTCTTTCATATGCTTGTGGCTTCTTGTTTAACCCTTGGTGTGACTATCAATAATCATTCCTACTTCTTTTTGCTTCTGTGAACTCTACTTGTCCACCTGTGAGTTGTAGTAATCTTCCTCCATCTCTATAACTAGTCTCTCACTTGATGCCCGTAACAAGTAAACGTCTTGGCATATCCTTTTCGCTGGTTCTCTGAACTAGAACCTGAGAACCTATGCTCTTCATCTTCCAAAGATACTATGCTTTTGAACCTTCAACTCCTGACCTCTTCACTTCCTATTTTGAGAACTCATGTTGTCATTTTCTCAATGATTTCATCTGTTGTTGGTGTTCTATCACAATTTCCTCTTCTAAGAGATTTTCTTGGTCCCTCTTCCTCTATCATAGCTTCACTTTCTATATGGTTGTCTTCTACCTCATGTCTCTTCTACCAGCAAACATAAATTACTTATGACCAAAGTTAACATAAAATATCATACTTCACTTAAAATATCCGTGCCAAGATTTTCCTTTGATTCACTCCACTGAATTTACTTTGTAATAGTCCCTTTTCTATTTATTTTTCAATTGCTTTAATACCCTTTAACTCGGGATATTATTCCTCTATCTCATTCGAATCTTCCAAATATGATTATGTAAACTTTCTTCCTCCAAAATCCTTTTGTCCACTATATTTTTGTCTTATTTTCTTTCTTCATTTCTTCTCCAAATGATTTAACCTCACTATTATGAGGTTTTCAAAACACTCTATATTTTTATACCACAGTATGTCAAGCTAATACTACCTATGCCAATATGCCGGCTTAAAAAAAATCACCATAATGTCAAACTTAGGCCAAAAGGTTCCTCCTATATAGAAAGGGTTGTCAACTATAGTTGAAAAATTATTCAAGGCTTGACATTATAAGTAGGATGATCATTCTCAAGGAAAAAAAACTATCTTATTCAATTAGTTAAATCTATGGGAACAAATAAATCTCCAAATAACACATATTCTCAAAGTGGAAAGGATCATTATAAGGTTTCTTTTAATGGAAAAAAAATGATAAAAAATTGTAGCTAGGACTAAGAAAAACATTTTTTATTAATTTATAATTTTACTTAAAAGGCAAAGTTAATTCTAATATTTAAATATACAAAGTTAAAGGTTTATCTCATTAGCATTATCGTATTACCATTTTTAAGTTCCATTATATTTGTAAATAAAGGATTTCATAGGACATAACTTGTAAGGAATTGATAGATAGCACACCACACACACACACAGATAAATACCAAATTAAACCTTGCAATATCCTCTATCCAATGGTGTTGGTTCAATGGAATTTTGATAGACTTGTCAAAAGATATTAGCATTGCACTGTACATGGTCATAAAAACAAAGACCCGAAAATTACCAACTTTAAATCAGTGATATATTAATTTGAAAGTGTGATTGAGATGATTTATTTTTATTTTTATTTATTTATTAGCATCTAATGGAAATCATATATTCAACTTCTCTTGTGAAATTATGCACAAAATCTATAGATGTTGATCAAATTGTTGTAGCCACTTTGTTTCAGTTAATTTAAAAGCTACAAAATAGATAAAAGGTGTGCTCCTTTTTGGGTCAATGAAAGAGATACCATAACAATTGAGATGTATGCTATGTTAGAACTATCATCCTTTCATATGATTAGGATTGTAAATTTTCTAGAAAAGTGATTAGGATTCTCCTACAAAAATTTAAAGCTTGATAAAATAAATTTGTGCAAAGCTCTTATTAAAAGGGAAAAATGGTACTATATAAACAAAAATAAAAAGCAACTCATGCACCCATCTAAATCCATTCTTGGAAATTTTTGGAGGAACATTCTAAATAATAGAAAAAACAAAATAAATTTATTCCTTAAAAAATTGGAATTCCTACCCCAAAATCCTTTATGATTTCCCTAATTCCATGGAAACTAGCTTGATTCCCAATATAAAATATATATAATTTCTTTTGAAGACATCAAGTTTTTGGTTTAGTGGCTTAGTAATGTGAAAGATGGTGATATCCAAGGTTAGCAAACTGATATTTGTAAAATGATAAAGCTTGTCATCACCCCTCGCATACACAAGCTCTCCAATTTGACAATGACAGAAAGTTTCACTAAGCCTTAGATGTAAAGTCTCATTATTATTATCTTTAAAGGTGGGAATAAAATAAATCCATGTAATTATAGGATTGCTATGATTAGCCACACTTTATCCAAGCTATATGGAATTATATTGGAAAAGAAGATTAGACTATGGCTAAAAGTCCATGATAAAAGAGATGAAGTATAGCATTGTTTTAAGAGATATATTTCAATTATGTGCCACTTTATTATTATCATGGTCTTTGCAAGGGAATGTCACAATAATAAATTTTATACCTCTTGTTGTTTTATCGACTTTATAGAGGATTTTGACATTGTTCCTATGACAAATATGTGGAAGAGGATAGAAGAGATGATGGTTCCTCTCAAGTTGATGATCATTATGACAAGGCTATATGAGAATGTTCTTGCCAAGTTTAGAACCACTGAGGGTTGTTTGGAATAAATTGAATGAAATATTATCAGAGTAAGGAAAGGGTATCCATTATCATCTACCCTTTTTGGCATATACGCTGATAAGATAGAAATGTGTTTGGAAGATACAAGTTGTGTTGGTGAAAGCTCATTTGTATAGTCATAATCTTGTCCTTTACATTGTTGATATTATTCTCTTCGCCATAAGTCATGACGATATTTTCAAGCAACTAAGAATCCCCAAAAAAAAAAATTCCAAGATGGGCATGACTATTAATATTAACAAAACTAAAGTAATGGAAATTAAATCCAAAATGATAGCATATGATACGTTCATATATGACAAGAACTACATAGAGGAAGACCATTGGGAAAAATGACAAATACATGATCAAAAGCTTACCATGGGCTTGGAAACAATTGTAGGTTAGCAAATATTTAAATATGGGATAAGAAGAAAGTCTTCTTTGATTCTTGTCACGTTGGTGATTTTATACGAATGTAAGGTTTGGGTTGCAGTATCACTAGAGATTCATCGAGGAATATATAAGACATTGAAAAGTGGTTTATAGCCTATATTAAAGAAATACTCCCTATTTTATCATTCAGATTGAAGGAAGCATCTCCTTGATTGAAAGCATGGCTATGACTAGGAATCTTATGCATAAGAAGAAATTAAACAACATGAAATTCAAAAGGTTTTCTAAAATTTCTTCTACCTATAGCCAATACTCACAGCTTTAACTCAAGTATTGACTTTACCTTTGGGGGGTAAAGGAGGAGATAACTTTGGATAATAAGGATAATGTTAAAAATGTTCTAACTTAGAATTTTTGTGTGATAAAAAGTTAGAGGGAAAATGAAGAATAAGATATTATGAGGATGTGATCAGTCCAATATTGAAAATCAAGAGTATTTCTTTGTCTTTATTAATGTTGAGAAGAAAATGAACATTGTTAAAATAAGGACAGATTCTCATTGATTTGGCTCATTCTACCGCCAAGTGTGATGTGAATGTGTAAGTATGTATCTCCTTTAGTCAATCAAGTTGATAGGCACCCGTTTAAAATAGAAATAAATTATGCTTTAAGTGAAAAATAATGTTTCATATAATATAAAAAAATGAATATGTTGTAAAGTAATTAGAAGTAAAAAAATTGTGTGAGTAAGATGAAGATCTATGTTAACTACTTTATGTAGATATAAACTTCATATATATCTAGATATAGTCTCTTTTTTTATTAAAATAAAATATTTTAATGTTGTATATGAAAAAATATTCAAGGTAGGTTGTGAATAAAATATTTAATACATATTAATATTGACATATTTTTAAAAATATATTAATAATAAAAAACCATTTTAATTTATTTTGTAAGATGTGTCAATATACATGTCATGTAAAATATTTTAATTTCAATTATGTATATATATCATTTAAAGAAAATTATGTATATAATATGAAAAAAATAAGTTTTTATGGTTAAAATGTTTACTCTATATAACATTAAAAAATACAATTTAAATAGTGAGAAATTATAGGTTGTATCTTGTACTTTAAAGAAGTTTACATGTGAACAATTTGATCCCTTTAAGCTCGTGTTAGATCCGTACTTAAATGGATCTATGCTAGTTATACTAAAGCACATGTTGGTCAATTCCTCGAACACCATGGAGTGAAATAATTTTTGACTCTTGCAACATTAAAAGTGAAGAGGTTTTCTGTTACACAAAACCCGCCGGTGTTGGTAAACATTCCAAACCAGTAACTAGGATCCCCAGTGTAATGCCCTGCGGTTGGTAGGCAACCGGGCACACACTCCACCCGCTCCACGAAGCAACTAAGGCATGACAGAATCGCGTGGGTGACCAAGGACGAAATGCATAAGGCATAGTCGATGTTGGAACTCCATAGTTTATAGGGGCGAGCTAGGAGGAGCTCGTTCATAAGCCGACCGGGGAAGCATGAAGCAAACAAAGGAGAATTGTGGGGTGGTCCTGCGCCATGGCCAGGCCGACCTAACAAAGGTGCCTGAACTGTTTGGTGAATGCATGGTTGGTGGAGTAAATGGAGGGTCGGCTGAGGGTGCGACCTCCACGCTCATTAGCGTATAAACAAGTGATGAAGAATGGCATTTCAGACATCGCACTTGGCAGCAGTCGATCAAGAAAGAGCTGTGAAGATAGGGGTATAGCCGCAACAAGGCGTAGCACTAATGCGCCCACCAGCCGGGCAAGATACACAGGACTTTGCGCAGACTTGAAGTTCGGTCGAAGTGTGGGTGGAAGGCGTGTAGGGGCACCCGCCCGCCAAGGGTTGGAACAAAGGTTGAGGTTGTAAGTTGGGTGTGGGTCGTGCAGGGGTGCAACCTCCCGGCTTTACAATAAGACCCGATTGTATTGTATTTTGGTTAAGTCGTTGTGAGACCACCGTGCGCTCTTGCACGGGTGGGTGCCTGACTTGGGTGTAACACCGTAGAGCCAAGCTCCTGGTCACTTGTAAAAATTCTTCATATAATAAAAGATTATTATACATGTGATGTTGTTCTCCTGCTATTCTATGGTGTTCTTATATTAATGGTTTTCGCACATTAATATGTTATTCATGATTTAATGATGAATGTTAAGGCGTAGTTCGTAAAGTAATGTAACAATGGTGAATGTTAATTACTTAGGCGGTGCCGCACCCAGCCAATTTAATGAAAAAATAATTGGGGGCGTGACAGGTGGTATCAAAGCAGGTTCACAGGGAGTGAAGCCGTTGCTTGATGAACACAGAGAACATATGTGTATGCCGGGAAAAGTTATGGAGAAATCGTGGATTAACAGTCTGGGTTTCGTGGACTTGATGGTTCATGGCAAGACCATTTAAGCTCTGGTGGACACGGGGGCCACTCATAACTTCATGATGACACGGTTAGCAAAATAGGTTGGACTAATGATCTTCCCATCAAATGTGGAAGTCAGGGTAGTGAACTCTAGAGCTAAAGTGGCGGGTTTGGCACACGAAGTGCCTCTACAGATAAAATACTGGAAGGGTCAGTTGGACTTCACTGTGATGGAGATGAATGACTTTGATATGATACTAGGAGAGGATTTCTTGAAGGGCAACAGGGTTATTGTTTTTCCCTTCTGTGATGAGGTGGTGCTGGTTGGACAGTCACAAACTTGGACTTTTCCCACTCATAGGCAAAGGAGGGAAGTCAAGGTGCAGCATGTTTCAGCACTGTGTTTGGAGAAGGCTATGAAGGAGTCAAATATGGAGACATATGCGGTGATGTTCAAGGATGTCAAAGGTGATGGAGTGGGGATGCCTGTTCCAGCCGAGATTTCTGAGGTGCTGACCAAATATGCAGATTTGATGCCTGATGAGCTACCAAAGAAGCTTCCACCAAGGCGTGCAGTGGACCATATCATTGAGCTTGAGCCAGGAAAGCAACCCCCGGCTAAAGCACCTTATCGGTTGTCAGGACCTGAGTTGGAGGAATTGAAACGACAACTAAAGGAGTTAGCTGATGTAGGTTTCATTAGACCTTCAAGGTCCCCTTATGGAGCTCCGGTATTATTCCAGCGGAAGAAGGATTCGAATGAGCTGCGGATGTGCTATGATTACCGTGCATTGAACAAGCAGACGGTAAGAAACATGTATCCTTTGCCATTGGCTGCTGATTGCTTTGACAAGCTTGTGAAAGCCTGAGTGTTTTCCAAGCCAGACTTGAGGCATGGGTATTATCAGGTGCGGATAGCTAAAGGAGACGAGAAGAAGACCGTGATAGTAACAAGGTATAGTAGCTTTGAGTTCCTTGTTATGCTATTCGGGTTGTGTAATGCTCCTACTACGTTTTGCACTTTGATGAATGATGTCCTACGACCATACTTGGATCCGTTCGTAGTAGTGTACTTGGATGATATAGTGGTGTATAGTGACAACATGGAGGATCATAAGAAGCACTTGGCGATGGTGTTCAAGGCACTGAGGGCAAATCAGTTGTTCTTGAAGAAGTCTAAGTGTGTGTTCACTCAGACCGAGATTCCGTTCCTTGGGCATATTGTTGGTCAAGGGTACATACGGATGGAGCCAAGCAGAGTGAAGGTGATCGAGGATTGGGTTGAACCAAATAATGTCCATGAGATGAGGGTGTTTTTGGGCATGACCAACTACCAACAAAAGCTTGTAGAGGGGTACTCCAAGGTAACATCATCACTGGCAGACCTATTGAAGAAAGACAAGAGATGGAGTTGGACGGACAAATGTCAGGTGGCATTTGATGACTTGAAGAAGAGGATGGTTACAACACCAATACTGAAGTTTCCTGACTTCGAGAGACCGTTTGAGGTACACAGTGATGCCTCAGATTTTTCCATAGGATGGGGCTCTTATGCAGGATGGGCATCCGGTGGCGTATGAGAGTCGAAAGTTGTAGGATAGAGAATGAAGGTGTCCTGTTCATGAGAAGGAGATGACTGTGATCATTCATTGTCTTCATGTGTGGAGGAATTACCTGATTGGGAAGGCGTTTGCTGTCAAGACTAACAATGTTGCAGCAAGTTATTTTGCATCACAACCAAAGCTTTCTACGAAGCAAGCTCGTTGGCAGGACTTCTTGGTAGAATTCAACATGACTATCGAGTATACACCAGGAAGACACAATGTGGTAGTAGATGCCCTTAGCAGGAAGGGACAACTTGTAGCATTGGAGGGAGAAGACCAAGCAGCTAGGAGTAGGAGTCGAGTTCAGATGTCAGAAGAGATGCAAAATAAGATCAAGGAAAGTGTTGAAGCCGATACTTTGGCGCAGAATATAGTGAAGCAGATAAAGGACGGGAAGACACGAAAGTTCTTTCTACGACACGGGTTCTTGTTCTTTGGAAACTGGCTCTATGTTCCAAAGTCATCTGGGCTCAGGAGGCACCTTTTGAAGGAGTGCCACGGCTCGCCATGGGCTAGCCACCCAGGGATGCGTCATTCTTTGGCATTGTTGGAGAGAGGATTCTTTTGGGAGAAGATGCGAGAGGATGTAGAGGAGTATGCACATACATGCATCATTTGTCAGTACGAAAAATAGGATACTCAGAGGCAAGGAGGACTGCTGCAACCTTTACCAATTCCTGAGAGGCCATGTGTAAGGACATGCAGTCCTTGCACGCACTTCGAGTGAACTGCGATGACAAATAACAAAGGAACGAGCTAGAACCATCAATGCGGAGGTGTTATGCGATGCATAGGAGGGGAGAGTGATGGGTATATGTATGCGTGGGAGTGTGGATGAACCATCCACAAGCCGACCGACAAGTGGAGCGTTTGGAGGAAGGCCGACTCACATTTAGTAGCATATGCAATGGAGTTTGAGGGCGTGGGCAGGTCGGCTGGGCAGCCACGACCTTGCCTTACCGCCCATATAAGCTAGAAAGGCGCAGAGCTCATTTGGACACAACAACCATCGCTCAACAAGCAAATTTGCTCAACTTACAAAGAAGAAGTGCATGGACAAGGATAGCCACAACAATAGAAGGACGTCGCATCAGGTGATGCGCCCAACCTTGGGTGAGGCTACACGAAGGAGAAACACGATGTCTTAATCTTGGGTGAGGGCGCGGGTAGAGGTCACGTGCCGGACGAAGTGTAGGATGTGCACGAGTGTGTGGCGCTTGGGTTGTGCGAAGGAGCGCCCGACGGTGAACAAGGGTGTGGGCGCCCGGTTTGTGCGATGACTTGGCACGGGTTCTTTGGTGACTTGGGTGAGCACCCACCCGTCATGCAAGTGTCCACGGTATGACTTGGTGAAGTGTTGAGATTGTGAACGGAGGTGCGATTCGTGCAGAGCGGCCCGTGTGTGGCGACTTGGATGCGCACCCAAGTTGGGAAAACAACACGATCGTGCGATGAGGTGAACAAAGGGTTGGTGAGTCGTGACTCAACCACTTTTGACACATGGGAGTTGATTGATCTATGATCATGGGTAGCACATGGATAGATGAGGCAAGTGTATACTTGTTTCTATGGCAGACTTCATGGACAACATGTTGCAGATGAGATGAGGACTACTTCATGGACCTGAGCATGGCTTACACTTGTATGGAGATGGATTCTTGATCGAGTTGAGGATGTGACGGGATGTTCTGAGAAACGACTGATGGTGGCATGAGGATGTGCATTCTCATGGTTTGAGCATGACAGTTGGATTAGCTACCCAACTAGTTCAAACATGAGGGAGCTCAATGTATAGAGATGTGTTAGCATTGTGTTGGAGTATCATGGCAGCAGTTTACATGAGGACGACACATGATGAGGTCGAAACGGGAGGTTGCAGGAAGCATGTAGCTTAAGATGGAGGGGCCAGCCTTCCACGATGGAGAGCAGCATGTGGAGATTGTGACAGGGTGGTCGATGGTCATGGATTGAGATGATTTCTAATGTATAACATACCAATGGGGTGTATACCTTGGTATGGTGATCTTGGTGACAAATGGTTGCCGGGACGAGACATGATGGAGATGGTGGTTCTACATATGTTGTAGGGATGTTTGCAGTAAGTGGAGGAGTTGACATAATGGATGAGATGGATATTGATGATCTTGGTGGATGACTACCAGGATGGTATGTTGTCGAGGACGACAACGACTTTAGGTGGAAGAGGATGTAAGGACCTGCAGTCCTTGCAAACGCTCTGGGTGAAGTGCGATGACAAATAATAAAGGAACGAGCTCGAACCATCAACACAGAGGTGTTATGCGATGCGTAGGAGGGGAGAGCGATGGGTATATGTATGCGTGGGAGCGTGGATGAACCACCCACGGGCCGACCAACAAGTGGAGCATTTGGAGGAAGGCCGACTCACGTTTAGTAGCATATGCGATGGAGTTTGAGGGCGTGGGCAGGTCGGCTGGGCAGCCATGACCTTGCCTTACCGCCCGTATAAACTAGCAAGGCACAAAGCTCATTTGGACACAAAAACCATCGCTCAACAAGCAACTTCCCTCATCCAACAAAGAAGAAGTGTGTGGACAAGGATAGCCGCAGCAATAGAAGGAGGTCGCATAGGGTGATGCGCCCAACCTTGGGCGAGGCTACACGAAGGAGAAACACGATGTCTTAATCTTGGGTGAGGGCGCGGGTAGAGGTCGCCCGCAAGACGAAGTGTAGGGCGTGCACGGGTGTGTGGCACCCAGGTTGTGCGAAGGAGCGCCTGACGGTGAACAAGGGCTTGGGCACCCAGTTTGTCTGACAACTTGGCACAGGTTCTTGGGTGACTCGGGTGAGCACCCGCCCGTCGTGCAAGTGTGCACGGTATGACTTAGTGAAGTGTTGAGATTGTGAATGGAGGTGCGACTCATGCATAGGCGCCCGTGTGTGACAACTTGGAGGTGCGCCCAAGTTGGGAGAACAACACGATCGTGCGACAAGGTGAACAAAGGGTTGATGAGTTGTGCGGCGACCGTGCGGAGGTGCCGACGAGCTGGGCAACCGAGTTTGCCGAAGTTGAAATTTGTCTAATTATGAAACTTGGTGTTACCAAGTATACTTGTAAAGCATTGTAAACTTGTAAAGTTATATAATATATTTCGGGTAGACTCATATTGCAGGGAGTGTCCCCTCCCTTTATACTATTGTGCATTTCTCTTGTATAATGGTGCTTATGTGAATGTTATGGGCTTTCACTTGTATAAAGGAACATATTAATAATACTTGGTTGCGAAACACAAACTAAGTAGGATAAGTGGAATGTTAGGTGTAGTCTACAATCGTAAGTATTGGTGAAAAGAAAACGATTGGTAGTGCTGCACCTCACTATAAGCGGTTGAAAGACTACCGCAGTTGTAGGGGCATGACACCATCGATGAGTGTCTCGGTGGACTTCATCACTCAGTTGCCACAAGTTTAGGGGTATAATGGGATAATGGTCGTGGTTGATCAGTTTTCCAAGTATGTTGTCTTTGTTCCAACAAAGATTCCTTGTGGAGCCGATCAGACTGTGGAGTTGTTCTTTAAGAACATAGTGAAGTATTAGGGGATGCCATTAAGCATCGTGTCGGATAGAAATCTGCGTTTTACAGGCAGATTTTGGACCACATTGTTCAAGTTAGTCGGGACAGAGTTGTTGATGAGTTCGAGTTACCATCCGCAGACAGATGGATAGACCGAGAGGATCAACGCATTTCTGGAGGATTACTTGAGACAATATGTGATGGCTGATCGGAAGAATTGGCATGAACTCTTGGATATTTCTCAGTTCAGTTACAATATTCAAAAGAGTTCTGCAATGGGGTATAATACATTTGAGTTGGTGAATGGACAGATGCGAGTTGCACCGCATACCGTAGTGACAGGGGGTTTTTTGAGGAGTCCTCATGTGAAGAAGTTCATGAAGGCTTGGGATGAGACCTTCGAGTTGGCATAGTTGTGCTTGCATGAAGCTGCAAGGAGAATGAAGAAATGCATTGATCGAGGAAGATGGGATGCACACTTCAGTGTGAGAAATATGGTGTTTCTCAAGATTACCAGGGAGCAATTTCAGATAGACAAGGGGATTGCGAGAAAACTGACACGGAAGTATGAGGGACAATTCGGAGTGAAGAAGGGAGTGGGGGAATTTGCTTATGAGCTGGAGCTTCCGCACCATATGCACATGAAGCATCCAGTTTTTCACATGAGTCAGTTGAAAAGATGCAGACTTGATGTTGATCATCTAGAGAGAACTGAATCGCTAAGAGGACTAGCCGGGACTATGGACAAGGCAGGATTGGAGTTGGATAAGATTTTGAGGTACAGAACTATAGGGATGGGCTTCCACATGAAACAAGAGTATCTTGTCAGATGGAAGAATGCACCGGAGGAGGAAAGCTCGGAATCAGAGGACTCGCTTTGGAGATGGAAGAAGAAGATTGCGAAGTATGAATGGAAGATACTGAGGCAGTCAGGATTGTCGAGGGCGACAATGATTTCGAGTGGAGGAGGATGTAACGCCCTGCGGTTGCTAGGCAACCGGGCGCACGCTCCACCCACTTCGCAAAGCAACTAAGGCATGATAGAATCGCGTGGGCGACCAAGGACAAAATGCATAAGGCATAGGCGATGTTGGCGCTCCATATTTTAGAGGGGCAAGCAAGGAGGAGCTCGTTCATAAGCCGACTGGGGAAGCATGAAGCAATCGAAGGAGAATTGTGGGGCGGTCCCGCACCATGGGCGGGCCGACCTAACAAAAGCGCTTGAACTGTTTGGTGAATGCATGGTTGGTGGAGCAAACAGAGGGTCGGCCGAGGGCGCGACCTCCACGCTCATTAGCGTATAAACAAGCGATGAAGAATGGAATTTTGGACATCGCACTTGGCATCGGTCGATAAAGAAAGAGGTGCGAAGATAAGGGTATAGCTACAGCAAGGCGCAGCGCTAATGCGCCCGCCCGCCGAGCAGGATACACGGGACTTTGCGTAAACTTGAAGTTCGGTCGAAGTGTGGGTGGAAGGCATGTAGGGGCGCTCGCTCGCGAAGGCTTGGAACAAAGGTTGAGGTTGTAAGTTGGGCACGGGTCGTGCACGGGTGCACTCGCCCGGCTTGACAATAAGATCAGATTGTATTGTATTTTGGTTAAGTCGGGGTGAGACCACCGTGCATTGTTGCACGGGTGGGAGCCCAACTTGGTTGTAACGCCGGTAGAGCCAAGCTCCTGGTCACTTGTATGGTGTTCTTATATTAATGGTTTCCGCACATTAATATGTTATTCATGATTTAATGATGAATGTTAAGGAGTAGTTCGTAAAGTAATGTAACAATGGTGAATGTTAATTACTTAGGCGGTGCCGCACCCGGCCAATTTAACGAAAAAAGAATTGGGGGCGAGACACTCAGGATGGAAATTACAGATTCCATAGAGGTGCGGTGATTCTTCTAACCAAAAATATTGAATATGAAAATAACTCCCTTAAATTGTCCATTTTAAAATATTTATCACATTACTAACTTTCTTCACATTTTAAATAAACAAAATTATAGTAATCTCAAAATACATATAAAAAAAGTGATAAAGAATTTTAAATAACCCCTTATCAAGTAAAATGAATAAGAGTGAGAGTCCCACTAACACTTCATAGCAAAACCATAAAGTAATAACCTTTAATGCAAAGACTTTACAACACTAGTTTTTTAATGCAGTTGTTAGGGATGAGATTGGCTTTTTGTTTTAGTAGGACTTTTTCATCTCTAAAGGTATATCATGGAAATCATTTCTGATGACTAATGTATTTTTCTCCCGCCGGTAGTGACATCCATTTTGACATTTATTGTACTAATACGCATTCATTAGTGAATAAGCAATGCGAAAATGGTATCGACTATAGGACCGTGAATGTTGTTTTCATGATTAGAAAATGGGATCTAGATGCGTGGATAGTGGTGTATGGACGATTCAAAAATGGCAAAATGGTGTTGAATCTATGCCCATGAGTATTACTATATACAGATAAGATTAAAACATCCACATTTACCCTCCGTTAAAACGAATTTCAATTCAGAATTTGGAAAAACTGAGCACCGCGCATACTTTTACTAGGCCGGGTCTTTTTCAACCTATGAAATAACTTACACGGCAAGACGTTGAAAGCAGAAAAGGATAGCAGAGAGAAATGGTGGCAAGTTTCTTCGTTTATGAGGAATAATATTGCGCTTCGCTGTCACTTTTGACATATCTGGTGATATTTCCACCTGCGCTAATCAATCTGTCAATGTTTGAAGGCTGTTGCTACTCCCATACGGCACGGCATCTCACGTGGCCTATCGGTTCTTCATGTGCAGATTAACCAGTCTTCTGACAAGTTTATCTTGATATTGACTTTGTGTCGCTTCGTGTGATAGAAATGACAGCCTCTAAATGCCAGTCGAAGATCATCCTGATCTACTGTATTGACATCATTCAATCCTTTTTATCTTAATTCCTGTACAAATTTATTTGATAGTTATTGTGTTAAGATGGGCTTTCTACCTTTTTTTTTTTTTAACAGCGGATACGCGTCTTTCATATTCCCATGCTAATTTAATTTATTTAACAACTATTATATGAAGATGGGTTTTTTTATTATTTTAGTATAATGAACATTTATATATATTTTTGACAAATAAGATTTTTATAAATATTAGCGGCCGTTAAGATGGTTATAAATATTAATTTAAAATGTATTTACTAAGTAAAATATTTGAATTTACATTTTCGATAAAAAAAAATTTATATATCAATTAAAAATGAATCTTAATTTAATTACACTCTATATACATTATATATAAATTAGAAATAAGTGATTATTTAATTACTCTCTATATATATGAGCTTTTACAATGATACATATGTCTTAATCAGTGCAATCATTGATACCTATAAAGTTCATATTATAATATATTGAAGTAATTTAGGTGTATTAATATTTTTAATTATATTAATATATATTTTTTAATTTTAAGATGGGAAAGGGAAGTAAGAGAGAGGACTGCACTATGGTTCCAATAGAATTAAAGTTGTAGATTATTTATGAGGCTTATGATGCATGAGAAATAATTAAAATTGAATTTTATACCTTCTATTACCAGATTTGGTAAGCCAAAAAAAAGTAATTTCTCTTATTTTTGAGAGACTCAGTCCTTCTTATTTAGCATAGATCCTGTAATAACCCTATGTAGAATATTGCATAAAATATATATGTTTACATGAGTGAAAAAGAATTATTATCAACGGTTACCAAAAAAATATTTAGAAGCTAAAATTAGTTCTTGATAACTGCTTTTATTTTCTTTATTCAGAAAAAACATTTTACATGAGGATAGGAAAACATTTAACAAATTCTTGAATAACTAATTTATCCCTTCCACAACGCCTGCACGGTGCTCTTACCTTTTTCGGATAAACTTTTTCTTAATAAAGAAACCTAAAAAGGAAGAGGTTCCATCAATTATAGTTATCAATTACTCCTTGGTTTTACAGTTAGCGGAATTCTGATAGGACGATACCATGAAAGAATATGGAGATAATCGCTGATGGGCTTAGCAAAAGGCCGTAGAAAAACTAGAAAAGGTTAGCCGACAAGGAGAGAACGCATAAACGGAAGGGGCATATGCTTCAAAGAAAAGTGAAGTGTCCTATGGGTTGAATCCTTTAAAGTTTTCATGGGTAAGTTATCTTGTGAAATGCATGATTTATATGCATAGAAGTTAATTCAACGATATTGCTTTAAAAGGTTTACTTATCAATTTTTTTAATGCATAAAAAATGGGTTAGAAAGCATGAGAATCATACATATAGAAAGAAATTGTGTTGGTTTATGAAAATAATGTATGAGAATAAGGTGCATAAAGAAGATAAAAATAAGTAGCGAGGTTTCTTTAAAACGCACATAGTTAATAAGTTTTCTTGAGAAAGAAACAAATATCAGCATGAAAAATAAGTTATTGTGTTAGATTTTCATAGAAAAGAATACTTATTTCTTTGTGAAGAGATTAAGTTGTTTTTTTGTATGAAAAGATTAATTGATTTTTTTAGGAAATATTATGTTGTGTTATATATGTTGTTCTTGCTTAAAAAGAATAATTTATTATGATAAATTACTTGGTAAACCATGCAGTAAATAATAATTGTGGTAAAAGCCCATTTGAAAAGAAACATGCATTTACATGTTCTATGGCATTAGATAAGAAACATGCCTTTGGAGGGAGATTATGTTTGACTTTTATATATATATATATATATATAAGTAAACATGTGTTTGCATGTTTCAAAGTTAATAATATTCTTCCATAAAAGCCTCGTAAAGTGAAATCGATTATATAAATATCATAAAATATTAGCCATGTTATTTTAGAAATACTACATGGTAAGTAAAGAAAATATATTATTACATGCAGAGAAAGATTGTTATTTGCAGCATTAAAAGATAAGTAAACTTTCTTTTCTTTATATAACATTTCATATGCATTTTATTAAGAAAAGATAAGATGTATGTATGCTTTTTCTTAAAAAGGAATAACAAATCCAAATCATTTTCTTGGAAATGAATATAAATTAAAGAGGGTAATTTGTGGAATATTCTCATGGGTAAGAAAGTTCTTTTGAATAAGAATACTTAATTATAAGAAATATAATAACATGTGCATAGATCAAATGCAAAGAGATAATATAAGTCATAGGAATCTTCATTGGAAAGAATATGTCTTTCTTGTGTGTGAAAGATACAATAATTGTGTTAATTCCTTTGCAAGAGTTTGCAAGACTTACATGTTGTGAGAAAAAAAAAGATAAATGATTTGTGTGTTGCATATTGGATAGTTTGATTTAATTGCATGGTTTAATGCATAAATGGTTACCATTATTGTTATCTTAGTTCTTATGAGAAAAAGAAAAGTTGATTATGATACTTTGTTGAAAAAAAATGCATGAGAACTTTGTTATGGTACTTTCCTCGAAACAAATGCATAATAACTTTGTACATAAATGATAGAGAAACTATGTTGGTTTCTTGAAAATAACTATGTGAAATGAACACATATGCAAAAGCATAGAAACATTAGTTGATTACATGTATGAAGATACAACTATCATGTTAGATATTTTAAAGAGAAACATGGATTTGTAGATCTATTGTGTTAGAGCTTTTAAAGATAAACATGGATTTGTAGAACTATTGTGTTAGAGCTTTTAAAGATAAACATGGATTTGTAGAACTATTGCGTTAGATATTTTAAAGATAAACATGGATTTATGTGCATGGAAAACAAAGATAAGTTTCTAGTATCCTCTAAGTGAAATGGATGATTACAATGGTTTCCTTTGGATATGAACATGTGCTGGCACGAGAATGATCATAGTAACAGGGAAATGATGGTGAATTGTGCAAAAGACAAATTATGTTAACATTGTGGCAGATAAGAACTAATGGTCCATGCTGATGAGTACGAGTGCAAGATGGTCCACTGATGGTACAATCATGCTACAAGGATGTAGAGAGTGGTGATATGTGGGTAAATGGTTTCATGGTAATTGTAATAGCTTTTAGCTAGGTATGTGGTATTTTAATGATATTTCATTGTAATCTTTTATAACAATGGATAAGGGATGGACTCCCTTGTAATCCATTGAGTGAGGGGTGAACACCCTCATGAGTGTTTAATAATAAGATTAAACATTTGCTGGTTTTCACCCTACAGGGTTTCCAGGGTATATCGGTGTTCAATGATGTGATTGCTTATTGTGTCAATTCGATGATGTTGAATCCTTGAAAATGTTGATTCCTTATTTGATGTGATAATCATAATGTCAATTATGTGATTAATTAATATGGTTAAAGGAATCATGAAATGGATGCAAGGTTCCCGAGACAATTTAGGTTAATATACTACAACAGTGGTTGTCAATGGTTATGCAACTTACTGTCCTCTATTGAGATTTATTTTATGTAGTAATGAACATTATATATAATGGTTAATGAGGAATGTGGAGTAGTGATTTGGATAATTAATTATGGGTAATTTGCGTAAAAGATTCTAACTCCCTGCTTTTACATGTGATGTTACCGGGGTATGTTACTAGTGGTATCAGAGTAAAGGTTGTAGCACTGGTGCCTTTGGGAATTGGTAAGAGAAAAAAAATTGAGGTATGCTACCAATGGGCATTAACTCAGGTATGAGTTTAACAATCTACATATTGATTTATGTAGCACACTACTTTTGACATGATATGTGTGATTCATGTTTATAACTTCTTTGAGTAGTAACTAATAAAGTTTGCTGCAAAACTATGTTCATGACATTGGATTCTTGATGAGGATAAAAGAAAATAAAGCTTCTGTCACACTTATGAACAATATTGAACACTCATTACACTTATTGACAATATTGAACACTCACGAAGGAAAGTGACAATCAACTACCAACTTTTTCTTTGCAAATATGGCAATAATAATGATACATTTAATGAACATGATTGAAGTTACAATGAACTAATTTTATTGAGTCAATGCATGAATGTAAAATACGGTGGATGTCCTTGGATATGATGATATAGTGTTTTAAAAGGACATTGTAAGAACCCCTTTAGATATTGAAAATAAACAATGAGTTAAGTAATGAGACTTATATGTAATAACTAATTTTTGATTAAGTATTGTCATGGATGCATTAAGATGTTTGGTAGTTGTGATTGGTTCGTGTTGTATGACTAACTAATAGAAATCATATGCATTTATTGAATTTAATTTAAGATTATTACAATTTGTAAAGAAGTGATTATGGTAGTTACTTCATGTATCGGTCTATTGATGACAATGCACTATGGGAAATTGGAAATGTTTAAATTGTTAACTCAACTATTATTGACATTTACACATTAATGAATATTTTCATATACTTTTATGCATGACAATATTGTATGCATGAAACTAAAATGATTTGGAAAGTGAATACTTGTTAAATGATGCATATTTATAACTAACATTGCTGATGGGATTAAGTAGTGGTAGCTTAATGGCAACAAGAAAACTCATCACGTAAAATGTTGCAATGTGAATTGCAATCATAAATGAGAAATTATAATGTTATATGATATGCATGATTGTGTTACTTGGAAAATCAAAATGAATATGACATGTATGTTTCTTATCAATCTAGATATTGTGGACCCATGTTAAGTGTAAATGCATGGTGTACATGAATGTTTCTTTTGTTAATCATAATGTGCATATGTTTCACTATGTAAATCAATGTGGGTAAGAGTGATAAAAGAGAAATTTAACATGTCAAACAGTCTTGGATAGATGTGAAAGAATAGAATGCCTTGGGTTGATGGCAGTTACCTGCCTGGAGGGGTTGATGGTACTTGCCTGCCTGGATTTCCTCTCCTTAGAGATAAATGATCTCAGTAAGGGAAGAGATTTTGCCAAGATGGTGAAGAGGGTAAAAGCCTGAGGCAACTTTATTGATTTGGAGCCTGTTGGAGGAGGCCCAAAATTCCTCATAGATGGGACATTTTCAGAGGTGTTAGCGCTTGAAATTTCACCTCAGGCTGAGAAAGGTAAACCTCAAGGCTACATCAAACCATTCAGCCTCGTAGCTAGCCCTACGGGGCAGGAGAAGGCTCTCTCCGGTCAATCTCGGTAGATCTTCAATGGGTGGAGATGACCAACAAGGTAACACTGATATTAGGCTAGTAATCTGATTAAAAAGGTTGATTTGGGGTTTTTGGGGTTTTTGGTGGCAAATTGAGGAGCTGCAATTTAGGGTGCGGGGATTTGACACAGTTTCTGCAGGGGGGTCTTTGGGGCGAGGTAGGAGCCTGTATTGATGCCTTTAGTTGAAGTGGATGATTAGGAAAGAAAGAGGAGGAGCTAAAGAGAGCAAACAATGACTTTGAATTCCCTTTAGACAGTAGAAAACATTGAAATTAAACAAATTTAAAAGCAGAGCATGGCTAGCATGAATTCATACTTTAACACTTCATTTGTTTAATGTGCAGCAGTAAAGAAAGGAAATGAATCACATAACAAAGCTTACAAGAACATTGAGAAAACACACCATCAACACATGAGTCCACAAGAATCCCAAAGATGACTGCAAAACCCTGGTCTTCCTTAGCCAAAAATTGCAGAGATACAAGTGAAATAATACAATGATAGCTTCTCCCTCAAGAGTCCAACCATGAAAATGAGCAAGAAAATACATAATATAGATGATCTAACCTCTTTCCCTGCCTCCATGGGTCGAGCTCACTATCCTAGGAGCTGTTTGAACCACTTCTAAACTAAGCACTACAAAATAGGCAGTCAAAACAACTTGCCTCTATAAACTTGGAAACCAGTTCATACATTCACTTTTTACCCTTGTACATGAGAGAACCTTCTAGAAGAGTTAAACAAGAGTAAAAGTATCCAAAAAGTGTCACAATTACATCCAAGAGGACCACCATCAACCTCAAAAAGTCAAACTGGAGCCAAACTGCGTTTTCTGGGCTGAACTGGTCAAATCTGGCAAAATTTCCTCAACGGGTCGCGCACATTTTCTCAACGGGTCGTGCACATTGGCAGCTCTGTTTGGAGGCCTTGCAGGTGTCAGAATTGGGTGCAGGATAGATCGTTGGAAAGGTCTGCAAGTCTACTTTCCAACCCAACTGGAATTTTTGAATTTGGAGGTAATTTGCCTAATCAAAACTCAATTTTCCCAAGACTACTTTCTGCAACTCAAAAAAGGGGCAGAAAGTCAAATTTTGCATGTATTTTGACCTTTTGGAGGCCCAAAACTCCATAAAAACTCAAGTCCATCCATAGGCATATGTAACTTTGCATGAAAAATCTAGAAATGCTGAGTTTTTGCAAAAAGGAGCTGCCATGACAAAGGGTCTCACCGGGGGTGAGACCCGCTGAGGAGCCAAAACCTGTAAATTTCCAAAAATTGCCAAAATTACCCAGAATTCTCAAAAAATTTAGGGATTTGAGCTGTGGCTAGGCTAATGAGTGCCATGATCCTTGAGTGAAGCCTCAGCCAAGATACGGAGGGGATCGGGCCTCTTTCTCCTTTTTTGTGCCTTGGCCAACCGCCTTGGATCCGGCGATTGTAATTTTGACATTTCTCTAAAACCATGACACCTGTGCAAAAAGTGAAGGAGGTTTTTCTTCTTTGGCATGTTGTGGACAAAAAACTCTCTCAGTTTTCCAAAATTCATCTTTGATTGCTCTGGAACATCATTTGAGTGAAACTTGTCCCGATGTGTGAAACAAGGAATTTTGTCGAAATGGAGCGAAATGAAGGGGATAGGGGGCTTCTAAATTCTTGGGGAAATTTTTGGAAGTAAGGAGGGATGTTAGGAAGTAGGGGAAAGTGGAATCTCCGAGATTGAGTGAGGGGAAGGGGTCGAAAAGGGCAAAACACAGGCCAAACCTAGAAAATTGCCAGGTTGTAGCTAGAAACTAGGGTTTGTGCAAAAATGAGGAATTTGGCGGATCTAAGGGATGGGAAGTGTTTGATAAGGTACTTTAAGGATATGGAAAGGTGTATGAACATCAGGAAACAAGTTTTGCCGATGATTTGACCGTCCAAGAGAAATTGGCTTTCAAAACCCTAGGAGAGGGAAATGACCTTGCCAAGGCACAACTGAAGCATGAACAAGATGTAAAATGACTCATTAGACAATGACATGACAATGAAAACCCTATGAATGATGATAGACTCAGCTGAATGGTGACATGGACCAACATTTTGACAACTTTAGAAGGAGTTAAGGCAAACCCTAGACCTAATGCCTAGTGACCAAATTTTGCTTGAAAACTCTTTGAAATGACAAAATTTGACTTGGAAACTCTGAGAGCACTTTGTAAGAGCATATTTGATCACTGGAGGAAGGCTGGGAAGACTGACACTAACATTGGCTCCAATGGGGATGGTAGCTCCTTGGAGGTGCCAAGAACCTTAGACATCTGGGAGAGCAGACCAGTGCTTGCAACCATTGGGCGATGGAGTCATTATTTACACCTTTGACACAAAACTTTGACACATTTATTGAATGAAAACTTGACTGAAAACTGACTGAAACTTAACTGAAGCTTGACTCAAACCGACTCGATGGCAAACTGAAATAACTTGAAAAAACTCACTCAATAGACCAAACACAAATGAATCATGACTGACTTAACTAAAACAAGAGAAGGGCAGCAGTCCATCAAGATGTGAAATCATGATGACAACCACCGGTGTTTCTTACAAGACTATATACATCAAACTATATCAAAATTCCAATGAAACCAATCAAGCAGATGCCTTCTTGATTGATTCTCCTGATTAGATCTTCTGGTCAACAATACAAACCTATCACTGGGCATCCAAAAACATAGTTGACCATATTCTCCTTCATCACTGAATACTGTAATAAACACTATCACTGCTGGCTGCAACAAATCTGCCATTGGATCTTGAAAAACATGAAGTTTTGCCATTGCCACCTCGTGCTGAAAGATCAAGGTGTCCTTTGTTACAAATTCTAATATGCCTTCATCATGTGCTTCAGTAAAAGTATGTTCATGGGCTTCAAAAAATTCTGAACAAGTAGATGAGCAGATCTCCTCTTGAAAAAGCATTTCAGCACATGAAACATATGAAGAATCTGAAAGGTAATCCTGTATGCTATGATCTTCGGTAGTCAGATAATATGGTAGGTGATCTTCAAATGATATGACAGCCGGATTATCATCTTTGTGAAGGAAAACATTATCTATTTGCTGATCTACAAGACAGTCATCTTTTTCAACAGAGGAAGAAGCTTCCCCAACACTTTCCTGACTATGTGTGCATTGCAAATCTGCTGTAGCTTGACCTTTCAAAAGCTGATCTATCTCCTCTTCAGACAAAGGAGACAATGCCTTTTGTTTTCTTCTGCTTAAACAATAATTATCTTCATATGACAAGGCATTCAAACTATCATTTATTACTGAGCTATTGAAAGGAGATTCATCACTTACTTGCACAAAGATCTCATCTTGTTGTTCATGAGCTGGCTGAATTACCTCCTCATGCAGGCTCTGTTCTGATGGCATAAGGACATTTGGATCAAGAACTTTGTCCATGATCTCAACAACAAAACTCTCCTTTTCAGGATTCGGCACAAGGTATGCTTGGTCACCATGATCTGAATTAGCTGAGTTGACTGCATTACATTCTAAAATTGAATCTTGGCTACCTTGCACGCTGTCTTCTTCTGTGGGCAGATCTGAAACAAGCTCTTCTCTTTCATCAATTACAGCCATATAGCCATCTTCAACCTGCTGATATGGACAAGTATCCTCTAAGATTTCTATGTGCTGCTGAAACGGCTTTTCATACAGGGCTTCCATGATCTCTTCATCCATGAAATTATCATCTTCATAAAACTTCTCAAGGCTTTCAATAAAACTATAGACATGCTTGCAACAGTCTTGAACTAAATTCAATGATGGATAAGAGTCCTTATATCTTTCAATGAACATAGCATGAAAATCCTTTAAACAGTAAATACAAGCAGGCGGCAAACTTTCATACCACGATTGGGCTTTACCTTCTAGAGTGGCCAAGAATATCTTCATCAAGCAATCTTCAGGAAAATCGACCTTGAATTTGCGAATATGCATGTGAAATCTAACCAGATGTAGAGCAGCGTCCTTCCTACCATCATCGTTAAATATAGGCAGATTCCTTGACCAATCTACCTTCGGAATTTTATTTGGAAAACCGGGGATGTGATCTCGGCTCAAGGGAGCATATCTTCTTGCGATCCGATCCATCTTGAAAATCTCAAAGCTACTGATCTCTCTGCAGTGAAGTCACCATGAAGCATTGATCTCTGGATTTTTCAGTGAAGGAGTCGCCAGTGAATGATTTCAGCCTTGTCAGTGTCTGATCGTTGTACACTATCAACAATCAGATCTGAACTTGATACATGTACTGGGGTAAAATGCAATCGAAGTGCTGTATTCACAAGCTCACGGAGATTGACTGAAGCAGCGTTTATCTACTAACGCTGATGTAAAACAAGAGCGTTTTCGAAGGCTACCTGGCGTAACTTCAGGCTCCATCTAAGACTTATGAAATAACACGTCAATGAGCAAAGGATTAGATGTTCTCCCCAGTATGGTCGCCAGTATGTTAGCGCTTGAAATTTCACCTCAGGCTGAGAAAGGTAAACCTCAAGGCTACATCAAACCATTCAGCCTCGTAGCTAGCCCTACGGGGCAGGAGAAGGCTCTCTCCGGTCAATCTCGGTATATCTTCAATGGGATGAGATGACCAACAAGGTAACACTGATACTAGGCTAGTAAACGGATTAAAAAGGTTGATTTGGGGGTTTTTGGGGTTTTTGGTGGCAAATTGAGGAGCTGCAATTTAGGGTGCAGGGATTTGACACAGTTTCTGCAGGGGGGTCTTTGGGGCGAGGTAGGAGCCTGTATTGATGCCTTTAGTTGAAGTGGATGATTAGGAAAGAAAGAGGAGGAGCTAAAGAGAGCAAACAATGACTTTGAATTCCCTTTAGACAGTAGAAAACATTGAAATTAAACAAATTTAAAAGCAGAGCATGGCTAGCATGAATTCATACTTTAACACTTCATTTGTTTAATGTGCAGCAGTAAAGAAAGGAAATGAATCACATAACAAAGCTTACAAGAACATTGAGAAAACACACCATCAACACATGAGTCCACAAGAATCCCAAAGATGACTGCAAAACCCTGGTCTTCCTTAGCCAAAAATTGCAGAGATACAAGTGAAATAATACAATGATAGCTTCTCCCTCAAGAGTCCAACCATGAAAATGAGCAAGAAAGTACATAATATAGATGATCTAACCTCTTTCCCTGCCTCCATGGGTCGAGCTCACTATCCTAGGAGCTGTTTGAACCACTTCTAAACTAAGCACTACAAAATAGGCAGTCAAAACAACTTGCCTCTATAAACTTGGAAACCAATTCATACATTCACTTTTTACCCTTGTACATGAGAGAATCTTCTAGAAGAGTTAAACAAGAGTAAAAGTATCCAAAATTGTCACAATTACATCCAAGAGGACCACCATCAACCTCAAAAAGTCAAACTGGAGCCAAACTGCGTTTTCTGGGCTGAACTGGTCAAATCTGGCAAAATTTCCTCAACGGGTCGCGCACATTGGCAGCTATGTTTGGAGGCCTTTCAGGTGTCAAAATTGGGTGTAGGATAGCTCGTGGGAGAGGTCTGCGAGTCTACTTTCCAACCCAACTAGAATTTTTGAATTTGGAGGTCATTTGCCTAGTCAAAACTCAATTCTCCCAAGACTGCTTTATGCAACTCAAAAAAGGGCCAGAAAGTCAAATTTTCCATGTATTTTGACCTTTTGGAGGCCCAAAACTCCATAAAAACTCAAGTCCATCCATAGGCATATGTAACTTTGCATGACAAATCTAGAAATGCTGAGTTTTTGCAAAAAGGAGCTGCCATGACAAAGGGTCTCGCCGGGGGTGAGACCCATTGAGGAGCCAAAACCTGTAAATTTCCAAAAATTGCCAAAATTACCCAAAATTCTCAAAATTTTTTGGGATTTGAGCTGTGGCTAGGCTAATGAGTGCCATGATCCTTGAGTGAGGCCTCAGCCAAGATACAGAGGGGATCAGGCCTCTTTCTCCTTTTTTGTGCCTTGGCCAACCGCCTTGGATCCGGCGATTGTAATTTTGACATTTCTCTAAAACCATGACACCTGTGCAAAAAGTGAAGGAGGTTTTTCTTCTTTGGCATGTTGTGGAGAAAAATCTCTCTCAGTTTTCCAAAATTCATCTTTGATTGCTCTGGAACATCATTTGAGTGAAACTTGTCCCGATGTGTGAAACAAGGCATTTTTTCGAAATGGAGCGAAATGAAGGGGATAGGGGGCTTCTAAATTCTTGGGGAAATTTTTGGAAGTAAGGAGGGATGTTAGGAAGTAGGGGAAAGTGGAATATCCGAGATTGAGTGAGGGGAAGGGGTCGAAAAGTGAAAAACACAGGCCAAACCTTGAAAATTGCCAGGTTGTAGCTAGAAACTAGGGTTTGTGCAAAAATGAGGAATTTGATAAGGTACTTTAAGGATAGGGAAAGGTGTATGAACATCAGGAAACAAGTTTTGCCAATGATTTGACCGTCCAAGAGAAATTGGCTTTCAAAACCCTAGGAGAGGGAAATGACCTTGCCAAGGCACAACTGAAGCATGAACAAGATGTAAAATGACTCATTAGACACTGACATGACAATGAAAACCCTATGAATGATGATAGACTCAGCTGAATGGTGACATGGACCAACATTTTGACAACTTTAGAAGGAGTTAAGGCAAACCCTAGACCTAATGCCTAGTGACCAAATTTTGCTTGAAAACTCTTTGAAATGACAAAATTTGACTTGGAAACTCTGAGACCACTTTGTAAGAGCATATTTGATCACTGGAGGAAGGCTGGGAAGACTGACACTAACAAGAGGAATAGGCAGGATGCTGCCCAGAGGAATCTTATATTGGACACTATGTGGTCATTGGAATTCTTGAGCTGGTTGACCCATGGAATTCCATATTATACTTGGTATTGCCTTTGTCAAATAGCTGTCTAGATGTGAAAATTATTGAATTTGGTTGTGGAAACTAGTTCCCATGGGTTGGGAGGAGCATTATTTTGTCACTATAGTTCTCAAAGTTGGAGAAATTAACTAGCTAGTTATGTGTTGTGTTAAAAATGAATTTTATATATAAATGTGTAAAAAAGTTATGTAGTTCTTGACAGGGAAAGAGTCTTGTGCTTATTAAAGAGTTATTGGCAGTTGAGTTCCTTTATTGTATTACCAATCTTTTCAATATCTTTAGTAGGGGCTAAGACAATATGCACTTGGTGCATTTAATGGTCACTTTGATGATTATTGAGAATTAGGTGTGCTCTGAGTACTTTTAGAAGACAATGTGCACATGGTGCAGTGATTTATTAATTGATTATTAGAGTGTTGGTTCTCTCCAAGTATTTGTAGAAGTACTGTGATTGAAATATCACTTAACATTGTATAATTGATTGATAGTTAAAAGTATTTCATTTGATTGAAAATGTTGTGACTAATATGATTATGTTGCATTTGTTAGTCATATATTAAGGGGTGCTTGTCATGGAGTGTGGATGGGTTTCCAAAAACATCCTTAGAGAACTTACAGAAATGTGACCATGACTTTCAAGAGTAATGGGTAAGTGATGGTAAGTTGGTATAGATATTATGTTTTATCTCTAAAAATATTGAATAATGAATTAGTGATGGAAAATGAAACTTGTGTATTTTTTTAGCTATAAATGCCTATAATTATTGATAAAAACGTTATCATTTTTTGTTATTGGTATTTTTTTTAGAGATGAAATCCTTAATTTTTAGGGGGAAGGATCCCCTATTAGGTGGTTTAGATTGTTATATAATGAGTAGAATTTAAAATCTTAGTGAGAGATGAACATTGAGGACGATGTTCTCTCTAAGGGGGGGAGTATGTAATAACCCTATCTAGAATAAAATATATATATTTACATGAGTGAAAGAGAATTATTATTAACCATTCCCACCAAGAATATTTAGAAGTTAAAATTAGTTCTTGATAAATGCTTTTATTTTCTTTATTCAGAAAAACCATTTTACATGAGGATAGGAAAACATTTAATGGATTCTTGAATAACTAATTTACATTATTTATGGAAGGGATGAAAACAACTCCTGCATGGTCTTACATTTCTCGGATAAACATTTTGTTAATAAAGAAACCTAAAAGGGAAGAGGTTCCAACAACTACAGTTATCAATTACTCCTTGGTTCTATAGTTAGGGGAATTCTCATAGGAAGAAACCATGAAAGAATATGGAGATAATTGTTGATGGGCTTAGCAAAAGGCGATAGAAAAAACAGAAAAGGTTAGCAGATAAGGGGAGAACGCATAAACGGAAGGGGTAAATTCTTCAAAGAAAAGTTAAGTGTCCTATGCGTTGAATCCTCTAAAGTTTTCATGGCTAAGTTATCTTGTGAAATGCATGATTTATATGGATAGAAGTTAATTCAATGTTATTGCTTTAAAAGGTTTACTTGTCATTTTTTTTTTAATGCATAAAAAATGGGTTAAAAAGCATGAGAATCTTACATATAGAAAGAAAGAGAAACTGTGTTGGTTTATGAAAATAATGTATGAGAATCAGGTGCATAAAGAAGATAAGTAGCCAGGTTTCTTTAAAACGAATGTGTGATTTTGTTTAATAGATTTTTGAAAAAGGAATATGTACTTAATGCACATAGTTAATAAGTTTTCTTGAGAAAGAAACAAATATCTGCATGAAAAATAAGTTATTGTGTTAGATTTTCATAGAAAAGAATACTCATTTCTTTGGGAAGAGATCATGTTGTTTTTTTGTATGAAAGGATTAATTGGTTTTTTGGAAAATATTATGTTGTGTTATATATGTTTTTCTTGCTTAAAAATAATAATTCATTATGATAAATTCCTTGGTAAACCATACAGTAACTAATAATTGTGGTAAAAGCCCATTTGAAAAGAAATATGCATTTACATGTTCTTTGGCATTAGATAAGAAACATGACTTTGGAGGGATATTATGTTTGACTTCTTTAAAAAAATATATATATATAAGTAAACATGTGTTTGTATGCTTCAAAATTAAGAATATTCTTCCTTAAAAGCCTTGTAAAGTGAAATCGATTATACAAATTTCATAAAATATTAGCCATGTTATTTTAGAAATACTACATGCTAAGTAAAGAAAATATATTATTACATATAGAGAAAGATTGTTATTTTCAACATTAAAAGATAAGTAAACTTTCTTTTCTTTATATGACATTTCATATGCATTCTATTAAGAAAAGATAAGATGTATGTATGCTCTTTCTTAAAAAGGAATAACAAATCCAAGTCATTTTCTTAGAAATGAATATAAATTAAAGAGGGTAATTTGTGAAATATTCTCATGGGTAAGAAAGTTATTTTGAAGAAGAATACTTAGTTATAAGAAATACAACAGCCTGTGCATAGATAAAATGCAAAGAGATAATATAATTCATAGGAATCTTCTTTGGAAATAATATGTCTTTCTTGTGCGTGAAAGATAAATGATTTGTGTGTTGCATATTGGATAGTTTCATTTAATTGAACGGTTTAATGCATAAACGGTTACCATTATTATTATCTTAGTTCTTATGCAAAAAATAAAGGTTGATTATGATACTTTTTTGAAAACAAATGCATGATAACTTTGTTATGTACTTTCCTCGAAACAAATGCATAATAACTTTGTACGTAAATGATAGAGAAAATATGTTGGTTTCTTAAAAATAGCTATGTTAAATGAACACATATGAAAAAGCATAGAAACTTTTGTTGATTACATGTATGAAGATACAACTATCGTGTTAGATATTTTAAAGAGAAACATGGATTTGTAGATCTATTGTGTTAGAGCTTTTAAAGATAAACATGAATTTGTAGCACTATTTTTTTAGAGCTCTTAAAGATAAACATGCATTTGTAGAACTATTGCGTTAGATATTTTAAATATAAACATGGATTTATGTGCATGGGAAACAAAGATAAGCTTCTAGTATCCTCTAAGTGATATGGATGATTACAATGGTTTCCTTTGGATATGAACGCGTGTTGGCACGAGAATGATAATAGTAACAGGTAAATGATGGTGAATTGTGCAAAAGACAAATTATGTTAACATTGTGACAGATAAGAACTAATGGCGCATGTTAATGAGTATGAATGCAAGATGGTCCACTGATGGTACAATCATGCTACAAGGATGTAGAGAGTGGTGATATGTGGGTAAATGGTTTCATGGTAATTGTAATAGCTTTTAGCTAGTTATGTGGTATTTTAATGATATTTAATTGTAATCTTTTATAACAATGGATAGGGGATGGACTCCCTTGTAATCCATTGAGTGAGGGGTGAACACCCTCACAAGCGTTTAATAATAAGACTAAACTTTTGCTAGTTTTCAACCTATGGAGTTTCTACAGTATATCAGTGTTCAATGATGTGATTGCTTATTGTGTCAGTTTGACGATGTTGAATCCCTGAAGATGTTGATTCCTTATTTGATGTGATAATCATAATTTCAAGTATGTGATTAATTAATACGGTTAAGGGAATCATGAAATGGATGCAAGGTTCATGAGAAAATTTATTTTAATATACTACAACAGTGGTTGTCAATGGTTATGCAATTTACTGTCCTCTATTGGAATTTACATTATGTACTAATGAACACTATATCTAATGGTTAATGAGGAATGTGGAGTAGTGATTTGGATAATTACTTGTGGGTAATTTGTGTAAAAATTCTGACTCCCTGCTTTTACATGTGAGGTTATCGGGGTATTTTACAAATCCAAAGTACGAATCAGCAAAGAGACATAAAAAATTTTCACGTCAAAACTTCTTTAAGGTACAAAATACAATGTGTAATTTTTCATTATTTAAATTGTATTTTTGAATGTTATATATAATATATATAGGACCAAATAAATGTTTTAACCATAAAAAAAATCATGATATATAAATAATTTTTTTAACAATATATAATATATACATAATTGTTATTAAAATATTTTATATGACATGTACATAGAGACATTTTATCAAGGAAAACTAAAATGTTTACTTTTTATTTTTTATTATTAATATATTTTTAAGTATATGTCAATATTAATTTGTATTAAATTTTTTTATTTGATAACCCATATTAAATATTTCTTTATATACAACATTAAAATATTTTATATTAAGATATCTTTTTATATATATAGATATATATGAAGTTGATATCCACATCTAGTAGTTAACATAGATCTTCAAATAGTTTATTTAAATCTCTTGTTGAGATATTTTTGAAAAGTATAAGGCTTAAACATGTCACTCACACATTTTTAAATTTTAATTACTTTACAACATATTCATTTTTTTTAGTTATAGCCAAAATTCCTTTTTTTCTAGAGAATAACTTATTTTTATTTTAAAGGGGCACATGTCAAATAAACCATCGTTTCTTATTATTATTTTAATATAATGAACATATATATTTCTTCTCACAAATAAGATTATTACAAATATTAACTGTCTCTAAAATTGTTATAAATATTAATTTAAAATGTATTTATCCTTAATAAAGTAAAATATTTGACTTTACATTTTTTATAAAATATTTTTTACCTTATATATAAATTAAAAATACTAGTTAGTTAGTTAGTTAGTTATATATATATATATATATATATATATATATATATATATATATATATATATATATATGAACTTTTACAAAGATACATATTTCTTAATCATTTCACTCATTGATACATATCAAGTTGATATTATAATATATTGAATTAATTTACATATATTAATATATTTTAAAATTTTAGGAGTGGTTGGAGGGGGGAGGAGGAGGAGGAGGAGGAGGAGAGGGAGGGGTGCACTATGGCTATGAGGAAATTAAAGGTGTAGAGTACTCATGGGTTTAGGATGCATAACAATCAATCAGATTAAATTTTATGCCTTTTATTAGGGGATTTAGTTAGCCAAATAAAAATAAGTAACCTCTCTTGTTGTTTTGGGAGACTCCCTCCTTATTTACCATTTTGTGCCTTTTATTAGGGGATTTACTTAGACAAAGAAAAATAAGTAACCTCTCTCATTGTTTTGGGAGACTCCCTCCTTATTTACCATTTTGTGAAGGGTTCCTTTTTGTAGGAAGAAAACTAGAAAGTCTTATGAAAACCCTTACGAAAACATCAAAAGGGTTCTCTTAAATAGAATATTTATGTCCTTGTGATCTCAAAAAAGATGTGGACTTATGTGCTAATGAAGGGTGTGAATTAATATTGGGATATTTAAAAATTAATGGCGAAATGAGGCCTTCAGCTACACAGCTATGAAAAATTGCATTATCAATGAGTTATAGGATGACATATAAATTTTGTCTTTTGTGGGTTAGTTTTGTAAGGTATATACCTAGAAAAACTTGGTTTTTGTTGTCCACTTTGGAGTCTTTCTAGAAAAAAATGTAGATTTTCTAAATAAGACGCCTTGATATTTTTTTTTGAAGATATAGATACGTACTACCTTATGTATTTGTTGTGATCCATGGAAAAAATTTCTTATAAACCCAAAGTCACACACACACACACATATAATGTGTCAAATTCATGTTAAGCATTAAAATATTGCATGTGTATTTGTGTCTCTATCTAAGTAAATTTATCTTAAGTATAAATTTCTCATACCTTAAGTAGTATTTTTTTTTAATTGAAAAATATTGAGAAAATGTTTTCCATAACAAATTTGATCTCTTTATACTCATGATAAATTAAAACATAAAATAAATATAGGTTGGTTCAAAGTTTAACAATGACAATGAATCTCCATCAAACCTATTATAATTGAATTTGTTCTGAAAAGTATTTAATGATGAGATGGATGTAGACAATATACCATTTACACACCATGAGTTGATTTTGATTTTGATGAACAACATTGTGAGATATCCCACTTTTGAAGGAGAAAAATATATTCTAAAATATTTTGGTACTTTAAACATTAAAGTAATCATGGAAATTGAAAATTATTAATTGTAGGATATATCATTATAGAAGGAGCCAAGGATGCAATGAATGGTTGGGTTAGCAACAACAATCACCACTTCTATCATGGAACCAATGTAAAACAATTGTAGTGGTAAACAATGTTTTTTTTATAGTACGAATGATGTAAAATATCTCGTTCCTACCATGATAATGCTCAAACTAGCCTTTCGGAGGTAAATATACAGAGAATATCAAGATCTCCACTTCCCATCGCATAATTCAGAACTGTTATGGCCAAACCTTCCCTACCATCCATGGTTTCCTCTAAGTTGTGATGAAGAAATGCCATTACTTTTCAAGTGCTTCAATGGAAAGTTCCCTGGTATTTGAAATGTCTGATGATTTCCACCATATGACAAAATTTCTTTGAAATCAAAGGGTCAAAATGTTCTTAAATGTTGTTTTTTTTAATTACTTTTATGATTTTGTGAATTCATCAATACTAGGGCCGTCAAATTTTCCTATTGAGAACATTTACTATAACCTAAAAGTAGAATTAGGCTTTAGAAGAAAAAATAGCATACTTTTCAATGGACCTCCTTGAGATGGCTGAAATGGAATGAGCATAAGTACAAATACAGTTGAATTTTTAGTATGGTCACAATTATGAGATGGAACACCCATTAGTAAGCTAATAGCATTAGCTTTAATAAAACATGATTTCTGCAATGAGAGATATTTGACATATAAATTGCATATCATTTATAGGGAAAGTTTGAAATTCTTAATTTTAAATCATTGATATATCAGCTTTGTAGACTCTATTTCAAAACGATTCTTTTTTATTTCTTTATTATTATTATTATTATTTTAGACATGTGAGAGGATTTCATATCTATCATTGGCTTCTTGAAACTCAATCCAAAGAAAAATATAAATTAATTCTAATTCTGATATATTCTTTTTCTCTTAAAAAATATGAAGAAAGAAAAAAATAAAAAAATAAAATTCCTCATTTTCAATGTGTACCTAAGATCTACGCTCTCTTAAAATAATCTTTTAATGTGAAGTATATGAAGCTTAAAGAAATTTTGTACCAAAGATATAGAATTGTTTTGGTGGCTTTCTAGATATGAATCTATGGTAACATAAGACCACTAATATAGAAATTCTATTGATAATTCCTAGAACTTTATAACGATAACTGAGTATAATATTTTTAGTCATAGACAAACATTTAAGGATAATCGAAATATTACCATTCTCCTTTTTCAAGGGTATGAACTCTTTGCCAAATAACAAAAGAAAACATAAAACATGGAAAAAAAATAAGTTATAAATTTGCAATTGAAAATTTGTAGAAAACCTAACAAGCTTTATAAGGATGGGAAAAAGAAGCTAAAATTAATAATTTAGAAAAAAAAAATTATCAATTTTTTATTTAATGAAAATAATTTAAGGATCCGCCTAATGAACGGCCTAATGAAGGGTCCTATGTGGCGATACCTTTGAAAATAATGAAAATAATTTAAGGATCCGCCTAATGAAGGGTCCTATCTGGGCCGTTCATTAGGCGGATGATCTGACGGTAGAACTTATGTTTAGTTTAGGGTTTTTTTGCCCTAGAAGGCAACCCCTCTCTTTGTATGAGGGTATTTTATTTGAGGCTGTGTGATAGATGTGTATTCTGTGAGCAAGAAACAGAGAGGTGAGACTGTGAGAGAAAACAGAGGATATTACAGCGGATTTGTTGTAGGTTGTGTCTCTTCATTTTGCTGGATAAAAGAAAGGAAGGATTGGCTGTTCGGGGTGGACGTAGCCCAAACTGGGTGAACCACGTATATCTGTGTCTCTCTTGTTTTGTGCGTTTACTGTGTTTATATTTCTGCAATATTTTATGTGTTCCATTGCTCCGTAATATATAATTTTCTAACAACAGGTATCAGAGCCGAAGATCTATTTGGCTGATAAACTCGCAGGAAAGAAGGGTTCCTGGTTCGAGTGGGAGCAATGCTGGAAGATGGTAAGTTTAGGGTCGAGAAATTTAACGGCCAAAACTTCTCGTTGTGGAAGATGCAGATGGAAGATTATCTGTATCAAAAAGATCTATACCTACCATTGGGCGGAAAAACAAAGATGCCGACGGGTATGAAAGACGAAGAATGGAACCTTCTCGATAGAAAGGCACTCGGAACAATACGGTTGTGCCTTGCTGCGTCAGTCGCCTTCAATATTTCGAAGGAAACCACGACAGAGGGTTTGATGCAGACGTTGTCGAAACTATATGAAAAACCCTCGGCCTCAAACAAGGTATTTCTTATGAAACGGTTATTTAATATGAATATGTCGGAAGGTGGATCTGTTGCAAACCATTTAAATAATTTTAATACAGTTACAAGTCAGTTAAGTTCTGTAGTGGTAAACTTTGATGATGAAGTTAGAGCTCTGTTATTCTTGTGCTCATTACTAGAAAGTTGGAATGGTTTGGTAATGGCCATTAGTAACTCCGTTTCTGGATCTAGTACTTTAAAGTTTGATTATGTTGTCGGTGCTATCCTTAGCGAGGAAATGCGACGGAAAAGCTCCGGTGAGACATCAGGAAATGCTTTGAGTGCAGAGTCTAGAGGAAGAAAAATGGAAAGAGGAAAGAGCTCAGGATATCGCAGTAAATCAAGGAAAGGCAGATCCAAGTCCAGATCGGGGATAGTGTGCTGGAAATGTGGAAAGAAAGGACACCTAAAGAAAGACTGTAGATCTCGGAAGGGAAAAGAAGGAGATGCACAACAAGAAAACAATCATGAAGAAAATGTGACAGGTGAGGTGTTACAAGATGCTTTGATTCTTTCTTTTGAAAATATTACTGATTCCTGGGTGGTAGATTCAGGGGGTTCATTCCATGCCACACCTGATAAGAAATACTTTCATGACTATGTTCAAGGAGATTTTGTACAAGTTCGTCTGGGTGATGATAAACCTTGTAAAATCGTTGGAATGGGTAAGGTTCTTGTAAAACAGCAGAATGGAAACCAATGGCTATTAAAGGAGGTAAGGCATGTTCCAGATCTAAAGAAAAATATGATTTCAACAGGGCAGTTAGGCGGTGAAGGTTTTGTGACAACTTTCACAGATAAAGCTTGGAAGGTCACCAAAGGAGCCCTAGTAATAGCAAAAGGCGAAAAGGTTGGTACATTGTATTTATGCAATGTTATTTCTAACTCTGTTAATGCTTTAACTTCCAAAGGAGCAGATGCAGCATTATGGCATCATAGGCTCGGACACATGAGTGAAAAGGGGATGAAGATTCTTCACTCAAGGAATTTGTTGCCGGGTTTGAAGAATGTTGATTTGGACTTCTGTGAGAATTGCATTTATGGAAAACAGAAGAGAGTCAGATTTCCCAGAGTTCGGAAAGAAAAGAAGAATGAAAAATTAGAGCTTGTGCATACAAATGTATGGGGACCTGCTCAGGTATCATCTCTTGGTGGCTCTCGTTATTATGTTACTTTTATTGATGATGCAACTAGAAAAACTTGGATTTATTGTATTAAGAATAAATCTGATGTATTTGATACTTTCAAGAAATGGAAAGCTTTGGTTGAGATTGAGACAGGAAAGAAATTGAAGTGTCTTAGATCAGACAATGGAGGTGAATATTGCAGCAAAGAGTTTTATAGGTACTGTTCAGAGCATGGAATTCGCAGAGAGAAGACAGTTCCAAGAACACCACAAGAAAATGGTGTGTCAGAAAGGATGAACAGAACAATCATGGAGCGTGCAAGGTGCATGAGATTGCATGCAGGATTGCCTTTACAGTTTTGGGCAGATGCTGTAGATACTGTTGTTTATCTAATAAACAGAGGGCCTTCAAGTTCCTTGGATGGTGGTGTTCCAGAGGAAGCATGGACAGGTAAAAAGGTAAACTACTCTATTTTAAAGACTTTTGGTTGTGAGGCCTTTGTCCATATTGATAAAGAAAATAGAACAAAGCTTGAGGCAAAGTCAAAGAAATGTACCTTTATTGGATATGGTGTTAATGATTTTGGTTATCGCTTATATGATTACGAAAATCACAAAATCATTAGGAGCAGAGATGTAATATTCAATGAAAAGGTCTTGTATAAGAATCAGTTGCAGGAAAAGAAACAGGAAAAGGAAAACAAGGAATACGCAGTTTTTGATGAAATCACTGAAAAAGTAAAGGTGCCTGAAAATAATAATAATCAACAACCACAACAACAGCAACCACCACAACAACAAAAGGCACCTGAAACACATGAAAGTGGTGTTAGAAGATCTACCAGGATAAGTAGACCCCCTGAACGATACTCTCCTTCATTATATTATTTATTGCTGACTGATTCCGGTGAACCCGAATGTTATGAAGAAGCAATGCAGGTTGAAAGCAGGAAGAAGTGGGAGGTAGCCATGGAAGAAGAGATGGACTCCTTAATGCATAACTAGACTTGGGATTTAGTCAGGTTGCCTGTAGGAAAAACGACATTGAAGAATAAATGGGTTTACAGGCTGAAGGAAGAAGATGGAGGAAAACAGAGGTATAAAGCTAGACTTGTGGTGAAGGGGTTTGCACAGAAGAAAGGTATTGATTTTGATGAAATATTTTCTCCTGTTGTTAAAATGACTTCAATCAGAACTATTTTAAGTCTTGTAGCAGCTGAAGATTTGCATCTTGAGCAGTTAGATGTAAAGACAACCTTTCTCCATGGGGATTTGGAGGAAGAGATATATATGCAGCAGACACAAGGATATGAGGTGAAAGGGAAGGAGAAACTAGTGTGCAGGTTGAAGAAGAGCTTGTATGGCTTAAAACAGGCTCCAAGGCAGTGGTATCTAAAATTTGACAAGTTTATGTCTGAACAAGGTTATACTAGATGTCACTCTGATCATTGTGTTTATTTGAAAAAGCAAAATGATGGTAGCTATATTATATTGTTATTGTATGTAGATGACATGCTTGTTGCAGGATCTAACATGCAGGAAATAAATGTGCTCAAAAGAAAATTGGCAATTTCATTTGCAATGAAGGATTTGGGAGCTGCAAAACAAATCCTTGGTATGAGAATAACTAGAGACAGGAAAAATCGTAAATTAACATTGTCTCAGAATGAGTACATACAAAAGGTGTTGAAAAGATTTAACATGCACAATGCAAAACCAGTTAGTACACCTTTTGCTAGCCATTTCAAACTTAGCAAGGAAATGTGCCCAAAGACCCAAGAAGACATGGATTATATGTCTAAAGTTCCATATGCATCAGCAGTTAGAAGCTTAATGTATGCAATGGTCTGCACAAGGCCTGATATTTCACATGCAGTGGGAGTTGTAAGCAGGTACATGAAAAATCCAGGAAAGGAACATTGGATGGTAGTGAAATGGATTCTCAGATATTTGAAAGGTACCACAAATCAAGCATTATGCTTTGGTGGTTCAAACATCTCCCTACAAGGATATGTTGATGCAGATATGGAAGGTGACAGAGATAACAGGAGGAGCACTACAGGATATGTATTTACTGTTGGAGGAACAACTGTTAGTTGGGTTTCAAAAATCCAAAGTGTTGTTGCACTTTCAACAACAGAAGCAGAGTATGTTGCTGCTACAGAGGCTAGTAAAGAAATGATTTGGTTACAAAGGTTTATGGGTGAATTGGGTAAGAAGCATGATATGGGCACGTTATACAGTGATAGCCAAAGTGCCATTCATCTTGCAAAGAACTCAGCGTTTCATTCTAGGACTAAACACATACAGCTCAAGTATCATTTCATACGATCAGTGTTGGAAGCTGGAGAGTTGAAGCTGGAAAAGATACACACTAGCCAGAATCCTGCAGATATGCTAACAAAAGTTGTAACCAGGGAGAAACTGAGAATATGCTCAGTTTCAGTTGGTCTTCAAGGATGACGATGAAGATGAGAAACAGCCAGGTCCAAAGAGGAGTCACTGTCCAGCAAATGGAGCAGTGGTGGAGTTGCTACAATCAGTCTCCAAGTGGGAGATTGTTGGGTGTGGAGCCTGATTATCTTCTATATTCAAAGGTATCGCCACATAGGACCCCAGCTCAAAATGGGGTCGCCGCCCGTAAAATGTTCGCTGCAGGGGGGGTCCAGGGGGGGGCGGCTGCGACCTTTGGGAGCCCCCCCCCTGGCGAGGGGTTTCGGGGGCAACGCCCCTGAAGCTAAAAACAACTGTAAAATTGCCTTGTAAAAGTATAGTAATTTCTAGTCAATCTGGGCCGTTCATTAGGCGGATGATCTGACGGTAGAACTTATGTTTAGTTTAGGGTTTTTTTGCCCTAGAAGGCAACCCCTCTCTTTGTATGAGGGTATTGTATTTGAGGTTGTGTGATAGATGTGTATTCTGTGAGCGAGAAACAGAGAGGTGAGACTGTGAGAGAAAACAGAGGATATTACAGCGGATTTGCTGTAGGTTGTGTCTCTTCATTTTGCTGGATAATAGAAAGGAAGGACTGGCTGTTCAGGGTGGATGTAGCCCAAACTGGGTGAACCACGTATATCTGTGTCTGTCTTGTTTTGTGCGTTTTCTGTGTTTATATTTCTGCAATATTTTATGTGTTACATTGCTCTATAATATATAATTTTCTAACACGTGCTATATTTACGGAGATATGATCTGAGGAAGTTGGTCTTCTTGCAGACTCCTGAATTACATTCCAAACAGGTGACCTGGGGAAAATCATCATAACTTTCTCTTTGAGCATCAAATTACAATTTCGTAAGAAGGTATAGAAATAGGATGGACTGTAGTTTCTTGCATATATTTTTTAGAGCCAAAGGTCAAAACAGTGAGTCATGGCACGTCGTACAAGTTTTCTCTATTGAATTAGTCTATAATCAAGTCACTGTGGGAGATTTGGCATAACTCTTTCTTGGATAATCCAATTTGGATCAAAATAGTGGCATTGGAAAGAGGACACGGAGGGCTAATACTGATCGCAATTTCAAAACTTAAAGATCTGAAATTACAGAGTTACAGTCGTTGCAAGATCGAGCTCCTAAAATCAAGAAAAAGCAAGATGAGGAAGTTTGATGGCAAGGATCCAGTAAATTGGATATTTCAGATGGAGCAATATTTTGATCTACATGGTGTACCACTATTACAAAAGGTATTTATTGCATCTTCATATTTAGAACCGGATCAATTTTTATGGTATGAAGGGCTTTGTTCTCATAAACAACTTGTTATGTGGTCAATTTTCACAGAGGAAATGATAGCACATTATGAGGATACAAAGAGCAACACCTTATTTAGAGCAACACCACAACAATTGGAAAGAGTAAAAGGGCTTTGTAACATAGTGGAAAGTAAAATTATGGAAACAAGGAAGTCTACCCCTCATAACTATAAATATGGAAGTGTTGTTTCTTCTAGCCTTCCACAACCTACAAGGGTTACACCACAACAATTGGAAGAAAAAAGAGAAAAAGGGCTTTATTACAATTGTGATAGCAAATGCACTAAAGGTCATAAGTGTGCTGAGAAGAAATTATTTTACATAGAGTATGAAGAGGTGGAAGCAAAGGATCAAGAAACATCAAAAGAAGAGGATATACACCAGGACCCAACCCCAGAGAAAGAAGAAATGAATCAGACCATATATTGTAAAGCATTGGTAAGAATTACCACTCCTCAAACTCTCAAGATAGAAGGACATATAAAGAAGAAAAGGGTGCAAGAAGTGAAAGATCACATCGGGAAAGAAGAAATGAATCCAACCATATCTTGTAATTCATTGGTCGGAATTACCACTGCTCAAACTCTAAAGGTAGAAGGACATATCAAGAAGAAAAAGGTTCAAGCAATGAAAGATCACATCGAGCATCAACAACAAGTTCTCCAACTTTTAAAGGATAACGCCACTTTGGTGCAAAATCGAATGAAACAATAGGTAGATCAACATCGTACTGAAATTTTTTTTGATGTAGGTGATTGGGTATTTTTACTGTTGCATCTCAAGCAAGCTATTAATGGGAACGAAATGTTGGCAATACTACATGCACTTAAATAATGGCAACCTTACCGAATGGGAAGACACTTCAAGGTAAGAATTGATCATGATAGTCTTAAATATTTTTTATAACAATTATTATATTTAGAAGAACAGAAAAAATGTGTCACAAATATGTTGGGTTATGACTTTGACATCATCTACAGAAAATGGAAGCAAAATTTTGTTGCAGATGCACTCTCAAGAAAGGATGAGGATGTGGAAGCATTGTTTTGTGTTATTTCTATTATCCAACCAGATTGGCTAAGTAAAGCAAGGGATGAATGGAAGAATGACAAAGAAGTATGGCCACTTATTCAAAAGTTTCAAAAGATCCCAATTCAAACAATGATGCCAGAAATTGAAGAGGAAGGAAAAGTCATATTGGAACTTGGAGCAGTCAAAGAAACAAGAACCCAACAACTACGAAATCGATCAATTTCAAAGTATCTCATCAAGTGGAAGAAATTACTCGCTGAAGATTCCACATGGGAGGACAAGAATTTTATACAGAAGCATCAAGAACTACTCAAGCGTTGAGGACAACACTTTTTGAAGGAGAGGGGCATGTTAGGCCCTTATACTACTAATGTAACCCCTTATTTTTATTAGTACAACCCCCTTATTATATTGATGTACCCATGTAGTGCCCATATTATTACTATTGTGCCCCATAGAAGCCCACTATTGTTATTATTGTGCCCTTACATTATTATTTTTATGTCGGCTCTGATTATATTATGACCCCTTAGACTCCTATATATAGAAAGGAGGTCTTTTCATTTGTATCATCCAAGAATTGTTCATTTATGTAATGTAAATGAGGTTGCCCCCTCGAAGAGGCTGAATTTTAAGGCGTTGATCTATCTTTTCTATCTTTTCTTGAGCTGGTTTCATAACAGTGACCCAAATATTCCACCTCTATTACCATAGACAAAAATTTCGAGCTTTTTGTATACAATTGTTTCTCATCTAATAGTTTGAGAACCTTGTCAACATGTTGAACATGGTCCTTCCAAGACTTGGTGTGGATTAGTATATCATCAAAAAATACTAACACAAATTTTCTAAGGAGGAGATTGAAAAATGAATTCATCAAACCTTGAAATCTGGAAGGTGCATTATTAATTCCAAAAGGAATGACCAAAAATTCATAATGACATTCATAAATTTAGAACGTTATTTTCAGAATGTCTGAGTCTTGATTCTAATTTGATGATATCTTCAATGAATATATACCTTGGTGAAGTAAATTTCTCCTTGTAATTCATCAATGGCAAGAATAGGAAATTTATCTTTAATAGTAAGCTTGTTTAATTCCCTATAATCCAAACAGATTTGCCATGATACATCCTTCTTGTGTACCAATACTACTATAGCAGAGAAAAAAATTTGGATAGGTTGAACTATATTCGACCCTAGCATTTCTAAAACCATACATTCAATTTCACTCTTTTGGGCATAGGGACATCTATTAGGTCTTATGTTTGGAGGAACACTTCTTGGATTGAAGGGAGTAGCATGATCATGATCACAAATAGGTGGGAGACCCTTGGGAGTCTCTAATACCTTGTAATGATTTTCAATGACTCTTTGGAGATGTGGAGAAATGGTGATGTAGATGTTTGAACATCTAGCGAGCATAAGTGTGAAATTACACGTTGGTGTTGCTTCTTTAAAAGATTTGTTATGCCATTAGAGCTAATTATCTTACTAGCTCTCATAATGATACCCCTTAATTCAATTTCCTTTCCTTCGTAGAAGAATTTCAAGAATATTTCTTGAAAATGAAAATCTATCATCCTTAAATATTGTTACCATTGGACTCTGTTGATGGTCCTAAATGACTGCATCAACATTGGGGAATACCCCCGGTTGGGACCTTAAATCAAATCCTTTTCCATTTAGAATATTGGCTCTAACTGGAATTTTGGGACCAATTTCCCTTCAAATAAAACTATATGAGATGTAATGGATGTGAGTATGTATTCTAATATAACTAGAAACTGAAATAGAAACTAATATAAACTATTATTAACATCAGGTAAATTGATAATATATGTGTTATAAAGATGTCATAATTAACATAATAATATAGATAATCATGGAATTATGATATTAACTCAATTACAGAAAAATAATTTTATTAAATTATTAATAAAATTAATTTTTTAGAACATCACATATACTGAGATTTGGTTGTTCAAAAATTTAATTCAAATTTCAATAAAAAAATTACCAATAGTGATAATGAAAGATTTCCTAAAACATACATGTGAATAAAAACATTAACTCATTCCATTGAAAGAAAACATACAAAAACATGATAGTAATGCCTGATACCCCATAGATCTGCTCATCACGAAGAAGCAAGTGGATAAACATAATATTAAGAAAAACTTAATTACAATAGTGCAACTTAAGTCTCATATTATAAAAATTTAGAACCCCTTTTGCATCTTGGAGAGGAAATTTATAGTTTCTCACCAAAAGATAAAAATAGATTGATCTAACAACTCTCAAACAAATCTTCAACAAAATTAACAATAAAAGATAATATAGGAAATGGTTGCAACAACTTTCCATTCTTAGGAAGAAGATTGTCTAACTGTTAGTTGTCACAAATTATAGATATTTATTAAATTGTTGAGATATGGTGGGAAGTTGGGCATAATCCTAATTTGACTTGTAAAATAACATTTTTAAGAGATGGAAACATCTGTATGGTGATGTTAGAAAGGAAATGGAGAACCAATTATTGAATGTGCGTCTTTACTAGAAATTTCTAGTGATGCTCGAGGTTGACCTCCGTGAAATGGTCGATTATTTTATTGACTTTTTTCCAATGTTCCTGCCATGTCTTTCAAAACATTCTGACATTAGGCTAACATCAGGACAACTTGATATGAGATTAGATTGTATTAAAATATCATTATCTGATTCAATAATAGAAGTAGAAATATTTCAGGCTTCATTTATTGTTGCTTCGACCTGTTTCATTCGAATCTCCCATTCCCTTAAAGAAATGATGTTCTAAGCCTCATCAATCTTTTGTAGATTAGCAAATATACCCTCTTCACTTTCTTTCTAGTTGAGGAAACATGTAACCTTCTCATTCATTTCTTCAAAGCCGTTTGCCATATCTAATATTTAATCAAAAAGAGAATCAACTACCTTACATTGGTCTTGAATTACTATCAATTTATTGCATAAAAAACGTTGTTGATGTCCAAGAAGAGTATTCATGTCCTTGGCTTCCTTCTTCAATTCTGCTAGTTCAAGATTAACATGAATTTGTTTAATTTTCTTTTTCATATCACAAATATGATAATTTCTTATCTGCAAATCGATATCACATGTAAATTTTAGAGATTCAAGCCTTTGTTATATCTCTGTCAACTATGAGTGCCATTGGTCATCGATCCTTTGCTTCTCATTCTCAAGATTTCGTTCCAACATGAGAATTTTTTCATCATTCTCCTTTATAATACTTTGATCTTCTGCAACCTTATCATTGTTTTTTTAGGCATAAGCGCTTGTGAATTTTGTTAGAATTCATAACTTCTCTATTTATTTTACAGTACAGCCCTTCCGTAAAACTTCAAAAGGTGATAGATTGTTGAGTACTGATGTATGTGATTGATCTATATTTCTTTTCTTCCTTCCTCTTTTTACTACAACATTGTGTCAGGGACTGTAGAAAATATCTAAAGGGGGAATCTCCTAAATATTCAAAACAATTTTGAATGTAGGAAAGGCAGGAATACTCTCAAAATATTTCTCATCTAGGGCCTAAGATTTATTACTAACCTTTTTTTCTTTAGAATCCCTATGAGTATCTTGAGGATTACATTTCTATGCGATTTTTATAGTCTAATTGTCATCATTTTTTGAATTCAAATTTGGACTAAAATATTCCCATATGTCATGCAATCTAGGATCAGATACCATTCCTTCTGCCTGGGATGTTGAGGAAACCACAACACCTTTTATTTGAGGAGGCAATGTTGACTGTGAAGAACTAAAAATATGAACATCAACACCTGAATCCTTCTCCTAAGATCTTTGCAGTAAACTCAAAGAGAGGTTGGCTAGTATAGAATTTCAGTATTGTGGAAATTTTGCCTTTTCCTCTAGGGACAATTGTTCTTCTACTCAAACAAGTCTTCCAACCTATCAAGTTCATGAACAAATTTCCTGAGGTTTTGTAAAGTAGTCAAACTTTTTACTGTAGAAATACGATCATATTTCTTGTTGGGAATAGTAGGGAGGTTGAGGGTTTGAGTTGCAAAAATTTCCTTCTTTTCATGCTTATAATTTGCTAAGGAAAATAAACCAAAATTAGTAGAAAGAGAATGCCACCTCCTTTTATTTGAATCTTTTAATGTTTTAGAAATTCCATAATCCATCGTTTGATAGGTTAGTTTTCTTCTTAGAAGATTATTTGGTATGTATAAAGGCAGGACATGAGCAATAGTTAAACTTCCATAAAGTCTAATATATGTAAATAGGTGTTATCCAAACCAATTCCCAACCTTCCAAAGATCATGTTCGGCTTCCTGAGACAATTGAGGTGGTCTTGACCCAAAATTAACCTCATAAATTTGGGTGACCACCACATGGAAAATGCGGTAGAAATGATTTAAGTACTTAGACTCACATAGGACATAATGGTAGATGTGAATGGGTTTGGGGTCCTAGATAGTCCATTTCCATTCCATAGCTTCGAAATTCATTGAAAAGAAAAGAACACCCATAATATATACACACATATAGAAAGGAGGAATTTTTTTTAGAGATACATATTTCCTTTCAAAATTCCAAGATATGAGTGGTTATAACATTAGAAGGCATAGTGGCACAATAAAAAATTAATCCCTTAGTCGCACAATTAATTAAAGGAACCCAATCATCAGGAAAAAATGACATGTTAGTTTGCGCATACAACTGACACATCATTACCACTATTTTGAAAAATGAAGGAGCAAGGGAAACAATTGAGTAATTAAATGATTCCCCAATTTTATGCTTATTAGTTTCTTTTCACCTGCTATCCTCCTCAATGTCCCAGGCTGATGAGGAGATCGAAAGTGGTAACCAAAGACCAAGATTTTAGTTTGGTAGCTAACCCTACTAAATTGGAGAGGGCTCTCTCTATGAAATTAAAATCATGAAATGACTAGAATGTAAAGGGTTTTAGGTTAGATAGGTAGGCTTAGCGGGGTTTTGGGAAATTTAGGTTTTTGTTGTTGGATAAGGGAGAAAAACCAGGTAGTTAAGTCTAGGCTTCAAGAATATGATTGCACATATGTAATGGGTAAGGTAGGCACACACTTTAGCGCTTTAGGGTTGTTCATGTGTATATGGGAGATAGGTAGGGTTTCTAAATGAGCAAGAATCTCATGAATTCATTTATATTAGAAGAAAAATTAACAATAATGTGAAAGCTTCTCCAAAACAGAGCATTACATGAATAGATTATGTTTATTATCTTAGGAAATAAGCACATGAAACATGGAAATGGAAATGAAAGATACAATAAATTCAAACTAATGCCCACAGAAGAAAAAACATTGCTAAGACACATACCATAGGAATCCCACTATAATAGCTACAAACCTTGTCTTTTGATTTCCAAAATGTCAAATATAGGCTACAATGGTTCTCTCCTCAAATGTCCAACCCCTGGAAAATGATTCCCTTTCATCTTATATAGGAAATTACAACATATGACATCTCATAGGTCGAAAATTCTATTCAAGGCCCATCATAAGTGGCTTTGATGAGTCCTCACTAAAAACTAGGATAGTTGAGACAATTTCCACGCTTTAGGATAAAATTTAAGCGAGCATATATCCTCATTAATAAAAAATTTCCTCATAAAGTGAGGCAAAAACCAGCTAAGAAACCTAAAGTAACATTAATATATCATAAAATATCGAAATTTCCATCATTCAGTACTCAAGAGGTTATCAAAACAGATGGGACACACCAGAACCAGAAGGGTCGCACCAGTTAGCAAAAAGGTTGCACCAGCATGCACCAAAATAGGAAATTTTATAGAAGGCTCATGTCTGTTTGAATCCATTTGTAGGTATCGTCCATATGTCAAGATTAAAATATGAAAAAACGCTAAACTATATGTTTATGTCTATTTTCATGATGATCTTGAATTTTTTAAAATTACGCATGGGAAGGCCTCCAAAAAACCATTCTCCCAACTTTACTCATAAGCGTCGCACCATTCCATATTTAGTGGCAGAAAGGTGAAAAGGGTGAGGTCTTTTGAGTTTCTGATCAAAATGGGAATCCTTCATTCAAACCTAGGATTATATTTGGAAAGTACTCATCATGATGCATCCATCCATGTAGAAAAAATCTCATTTTCATGTCTAGTGAGAAAGGGTTGCGCCTCAATGCGACACTTCTGTGTGCTTTTTCCTGCAAAATTTCAAAAAACTCCAAATTTCTCCAAAACTTTCAAAATGTGTTCATTGGTTGTTATGGAAGATAGACTAAACTTTCTTGGATGTTTTATTCACCAATTTCACTATCTAACCCTTTTTCATGATTCCCTTTGCTTGTCCTAGACCTCTTTAAGTTTTGTTTTTAGTTTCTTAATTCTGACTTGTGAAATTTGATTCCATGTTTGATATTGATGGGCCATGTGCACCAACATCTTATTATCCCTATTAGATATGGCAAGAAGCTTATCCAAATGGTAATTTACTTTTCTCAGCCAATATTCCTTGTCTTCATTGATCTTGATAGTTGTTTTGTCTTCAAGAGTCAAATCTTCATTTAGTAGGTTTTGGTATTTTCCCCTTGAGACCCATTTTCCTAGGCCTCTTCCTCCCAACGTGCCTCTTTTGTTAATCTTTCCCATCATGCCCCAGCACTACTTTACCTTTGGACTCTTGCATACTAGTTTTAAACAAATCTTTTTCTAGAAGTAGTTGCTTTGCCTTCAGCTTCTCATTTTTTTGCTCAAGGAAGAAAATGATGAATTTGGCTCTTACCACATTGCCCAAAGGATCCATGATCTGAGAATCATTCTCTCCGATAACTAGTTTCAGGTTTTGATGATCATCTTGGGACTCCAAGTCCACTATCTGTATGTCATGATGGATAGCCTTGTCATCCTACAAATGTGATCCATTTTGTGTTGATATAGAAGGCTTGGCCCCTTCCACAATATGTGGAGCAAACACAAATATGTTCCCTCTTTGATATGTCTTGGTTACCTTATCTCTAAGTGCCTCTAAAACCTTTGCATGCTTTGTTGTCAAACCATGCTTCATAGACCTTGTTAAGCTAGGCCCTGATGATGTTCTTTTTCTAGGAGAAACAATGGGACTAATCATAGTAGTCTTTAATTTATCCAAAAAGGTTTCCTAAGTGATTTGCTTGACCAAGAGATGATGCATAACCACAATCTTGATCAGGCTATGGTGAAACAAATTTTTTTTATGAGGTTGTCCCCTAGTGTGAATTTTTCCAGTCATCTTCACCACACTTTTAGATAGAAAAATGCACAAATTAAGTGTTCTTCTAGAGGTGAAATGCATAACTAACCTAACATGATACCTATGTAATCTAGAGAATCTGCATTCACATGTAAAATAGTTCATGATAAGATTCATTATAGGGGCATATCTGTTAAGTAGATGTCTAAAAGTAAAAACATGTTCAGAAGTCTCTCTAACATTAGGTTTTAGGAACATCTTATAATCATCAAGGGACAATTCCATGCCTTTGAACCAAGTGTCACCATGATTTGGAATAACTTTGGCTGAAGAAATAATAGTTGCTGAGACACTGAACTCAACACCTGCTATGACAACTTTATCTATGTTGAAATTTTGGGCAAAGATTCATGTCAAAGGGACATGGGAAGCAAACTTTGCAACCTGCTCACAAAAATTCATACAAACAATATTTTTGAAACATTTCTAGGCAAATGGAAAAGCGTTGATTTATCTCAGGTTGGATCGCTCAAACCTTGAATGGTGTCCTCCCTTGTGCACTTTCTTTTCACTCTCTTGTTCACTCTCCATTAAATTTGTTGAATGGTAAAACACTAGCCAAATGATGTGGATAAAACTAAAGTGGAGGTTTTTCTCCAGGTGAAAATGTAATGGGAGGCTTGGGTTTGATGAAATCAATGGCAAATGAGTCATGTAATGATAGGAGATTTTAAATTTAGGGTTTTCTAGATGATAGATGAAAGTGGTAAATTTGTTGAAGCTAGGTTTATTCACCAAGAATCTGTTGGAGAGAATCCTGAGAAACAATCAATTCACATTGAGAAAAATCTTTCAAAGGATGGTGTAGATGCCCACTTACTATTTGCAGAAGCTTTGAGAGTCCTTGAATGATCTTTGGAGATTTGAAGAAGTCGAAAATCCCCTTAAAAACAAGAATAAATCCTCGTGGGTCGCTCTCACTTAGAAAGGTCACACTATCCTTAAAAGAGTCGCACTTCTGGATAGAAGGGTCACACTCCACTAAGAAAGGTCGCAATCTGCATAGAAGGGTTACACTACTCCACAAAAGGGTCACAATTCACTTAAGAAGGGTCACAATTTTGTCAAAAGGATTACATTTTTGCACATAAGGGTCGCATTTTACTTAGAATACAACAAAACCCTCAATTTTCACCAACTTTTCCTCTAGCACAGTACTAACTGAGATATGCTTGGAAATTTTAAAGTGTAAATGAGTTAAAAGGAAACTCCTATTAACCTTTTAAAATTTAATTGGGACACTTCGCACTTTATGATCTCTAATATTTGAAACTTGGTAACTTTATGGCCTTTTTGAGACATTGAAACTTTTTGGAACTCTGAACTACAACCTTTGAAACTTAGAACTCTGAAGTGGTTATTACATATGAAAGCATAAAATTACATTTGATATCAAATTTATAAAGAAACTTTCTTACTATCACTCCTCCTTTTCCCTATTTCTATGCATGAAACGAGAGTTTGGTGATTGTGAAACCGTAATTACCTAATGGCGGTACTGAGCAAAATGAAGACCATGGTGACATGAATGAAGTGAAGATGATGATATGTTCAATGATAGCACATCCAACTGAGTGATGGTAGTGACTAGACATGGAAATATTGAAGGAATATAAATAATCCTAAACACACTAACTAGTGAGCAAAGTTTTTGCATGGAAGACCTAGTGAAATGACAAAAACTTGACCTTAAACTATAATGGACATTCTGAAAGAGAAAAATTAATCAATGGTGGAAGGAAAAATTGACTAACACTAATGCACCATTATGTAATCTCTTCTATCAGGTGTTCATTTTCCCTCATAAATGATTTAACAAATTTTTTATTTATACATATTGTGGTTCTGGTAGACTATACATTTTTTAAAAATATTTGCTATGAAAAGATGCTCTGATATTTTCCATTGGTTTTTTTATGTGCCTTCCTAAAATATCGAAGTTATATAACACCCAGTGAACCATATCTATGTAGGGCACTAACCTGGATCATGCAACAATTCTACAAAGGAATGAGTTAGCAACATGTTTTTTAGTATGCTCAGAGATTGGAACGAACTCATTTGTTGTAACTGTTCTCTTTGTAACTTCAGATACCTCATCCTCAAAAGATTGGTGAATTGACTCCAAAGAGGAAAGTCCAAAATCCATGGCACAGACTGTGTTAGAGAATAATCCTGCTCCTGGACTCTTTTCATCAATATCTTCAGCAAATGGACTAGAAGGTTGCCATGTCAGATATTATTTCTTGGATTTCTTTCCTTTCTTAATTTCATTGTGATAACGAGAATGAGAGATTTCCTATAATAGATATACACAATCAATCATAAAAGACACTTACTTAGCCAAAAATTAGTGTTGATAGAAAATAAACTTTTACAGTAAAAATTCCTTTTGGAATGAATTTGATGAAACCAAAGTGAATTAAATGTAAAGTTTTATGTTTTCGAGGCTTATTAAAATCCATTTAAACCCACTAAGTACATCTAACAGGAAGCCATATGATAGATGTCCCATCAATTTTGAGAACAAGATATCAAAGAGTTGTTTAAAATAAAGTTATGATATTTTAGATCTTTGAAATGAGAAGCTTTTGATAATACAAAGGTTGTAGAAGGATCCCTCGAAAAGAGTTTCAAAATTAGTGTCGCAATCAGAAATATAAAAAGTTTATTGGGAGAATTATTTTCGTAAGACTTATAAAATAATGTCTCTGAAATATGGAATCCCGATAAACTACCCATAGTTGAAATATAAAAAATGTAAAAGGATATCGGGTGTATGATTTCAGAGAAACCACTTTTCGTCACATTATTTTAGAGAGGTTTCAACGAGTGATGTTCCGAAAAGACTATCACCAAAAATTGAGGGAATTTTGAAGGTGTGTGTTTTTTTAAGTGTGATAAAAATGTAGTTCCAAAATGAAGAATTGCGAAATGAGAGTATTTTAATCAAAATCTTTTCAGGTTTCGTCATTTCAGGAAAACCACTAAATTACACATTAGGATATTAAGAATTATGAAATGGGACTTATTTAAACCTTAATAAGGGCATGAAGATGTCATATTTCAGGGATGAGCTCTTTGGTAACACTCATTAATAAAACTTACGATGGGAGAGCCAATAATGAAGGAATTTATATGAAGAGAACTTTGGGGAGTGGGCCCATTGGAACTCCATTATTTCATAACGTTTATGAAATATGATTCCCAATAATAATTGTTCTGAAAAGGAAAGAGACTTTTAGTTTGATAAAAGTTTTCTTCTTTTAACAACGATCATAATCATATTTTTCTATTATCCTTTTATTAAGAAAAACAAATATTTTATTTGATAACTAAGTGTACTTTTTTTTTAGTGTGGTTCACGAACACCCTGGTCAGTGAGTGGTTGCTACATCCACGGAAAAATCTGGGCTAATCGCCCCTCAGCCTACTGGCAAGACCTAACCGCAAGGGCTTCGGGCAGAATCAACCCTGCGACCTCCCGATGGCGAGGTAGAGTTTTTGACCAATTCAGCTAACCCTTGGGGCTCTATGAATAAGTATACTATAATAAAGGGGCCTCATTATTTATTAGGAACTAACTAAAAAAATGGGGGGTTGTTGTTTTGTTACAACAATTGGTGACACCCTGGGAAAAACAATTATCTTCATTAAATGAATGAAATTTAAAGAAATAAAATCATAAAATTTCAAAACACAAGAATTCCAAAAATCGGATTTTCCAATAGAACAATTTTCCCTAAATAAAATAAAAGTCATTACCTGCAAACTTCATAGCCTGTTATTTATGAAAAACTTTATTTATCTCTGACAGTCACTAAATTATATCAGTTGCAATGATGAAATAAAGAACTATTTAAAGTTTTACATCAAGATAGACTCTTTTTTCACTAGTAGTTCCAACGCTACCAGTAGGTGTCCATAGCCTTGACAAGGTTATCATTTAAGCAAGAAATATAGTATCCCATCCACTAGAATATATTTTAGAGCCGGTTAATTTAGACTTTAAGACTTTTGATTTTTCTTGAAAGCCATTTCCCTGGTTTTGTAGCAAGATGTCGAAAATTCCATTCACAAGTTATAATGATATTTAACATGTCGTCTCATGATGAGACCTCTTTTCTTACAAGTTTTAACTATAATCCATTATCCGGGTTTGGTGACCACATGTTATAATGTTAATAGCACTAGTTCCCCATTATCATGGTAAGTTGTCTCTTAAAGAGACCCCTTATGTTTCAAGTTAAATATCATTTAATTACACTCTATAAATACTTGATTAGTGGATGGGGAGGTAAGCTTGTCTCAACAATTTTGTAACACAATTAGAGTCATAATGTCTTAAAGTTTTTTTCGTAGTCTTTATTGTTCTATAACATGACTAATCAAAAGACGAAATTGTCTTTTAGTGATTCAGGCTATAAATTATTCACAAAATAATGGAAAGAAAATCAAAGATTACAATATTTACGAAATTCTGATGATCAGTATAATAATCATTTTCTTAAGCATTTTTTTTTACATATGAATTTCATGAGAATGATCACAGAATATATAATAACCCATGTGCATAGCTAATAGAGTAACAAAAAACAAAGCTATCCTAAAAACACATAGGTAATTACATATGATTATTTACATCTTTACAACACAGCATGAGTTTCCAAGTTTTTTTTTTTTTTTATTTTTATTTATTGGTTTATTTATTTAATTTTTCTTTAGAATTTGCCCATTTACGAGAAGGGATTATGTCCTACTATGTAAATCTAGAATAATAAAAGTAGATGGGCCATGTTTTTGACTATCTAAAATTTTTCAAGCCAAAGTTTCTAAAACATTGTATGTTTACTATTCTCCTCATGGGATTTATCCCATTTTAGAACTAGATCTCCAACCTCAAAAATTTTGTTCCCAAATGAACTTGCATTGAACCATGATTTAATAGCTTTTTGGTGTTTAACATCAATATGTTTTATCTTACCTCTGCCTTATTCTAATTTCAATACTTGATACCTAGTGTGCCAAGCACAGGGTGCTAGATTCAGCCCATACAAAGCCCTCTTGAGTCGGCACACATGCCACTCACGATCGAAGGTCTCGAAACCCTCTGGCTGCTCAATGTACACCTCCTCCTCAATGTTCCCATTGAGGAATGTTGTCTTCATGTCCATCTGATTGATCCTCAAACCCATCTGAGCTGATAGTGCCAACGTCGATCTGATAAATGAGTACCTTGCTACAGGATCAAAGGTCTCATCGTAGTCGTTCCCCTCGACCTGTGAGAAATCTCGGGAAACAAACCTTGCCTTATGTTTCTCAACACTGCCATTAGCTGCATGCTTTACCTTGTGAAGCCATCTAGAACTCACCACTGACTTGCCCTGAGGTCTTGGGACAACATCCCACACACTGTTCCAAATGACACAATTGTACTCCTCTACCATTGCATCAACCCAGACTAGATGTTACACTGCCTCCTTGAATGAAGAAGGTTCGGACTCTACACACTCCCCAACCAGGGCCATGTATGCAGTGTACTGCTCAGGTAACCTCCTCTATTTGCGCTGAGAAGATGGTTGTCCCACATTCTCTTACGCATCCAGCATCAACCTGTCAGCTTTCCTTGAGTGTTTTCACCGATCTCTAGAAGTCTCAGCATGAGTGAATGTCCCCACTCCCAGATCCTCTGCATGTGGTTGCTTCGCATCAATCTGAGGCTCCCCCTCCTTAGGAACTGAAAGTTCCTCCTCTGCATGCAACTTGAGCTCCCTCTCAAGTGATACTCGCATGGCTTTCTTCTCGTCGATATTCTCAAGTGATACTCTCATGGCTTTCTTCCGTTGAGTGATCCCTGCGTACCACTGTCCTCTGACTAGTAGGCAGGTACACTCAATAGTTGTGGGGTGTATCAGTGTACCCCATAAGTATTCCCAACTCAGCTGTTGGATTTAGCTTCTTCCCGGAATATTTGGTGACATGACAATAAACTAATGATCCAAAGATTCAGAAGTGACTCACATCTGGTCACTTCCCGGAAAAGGCCTCCATAGGTGTCTTCATTCCCAGTATATGGTGCGGGCTTCTGTTCTACAAGTATATTGCTGTATTGCATGCCTCGGCCCACAAATGCATTGGTATGCTCGAGCTTCTCCCATAATCGATTTGTTCTTCCTTTCGGCCACCCCATTCTATTGTGGGTTATGGGGTGCCATCAACTCCCATTTAATTCCTTCTGCAGCGCAGAAGTCCTTAAACTTTTGGGAGACATATTCTCCACCATTGTCACTACGCATGGCTTTTATTTTCTTTCCAGATTCTTTCTCTTGCAAGGCTTTAAACTCACAAAACCTCAGGAAGGTTTGATCCTTCTTCTGCATAAAGTAGATCCAACATCTATGAGAAAAATCATCAATAAAAGTAGGATAGTACCTTTGTTTAGCGATGGAGGCTATAGAGAATGATCCACAAACATCTGAGTGAACTCGCTCCAGGATTGCTTCAACTCTACTATCTCGATCCGAAAAGGAATATTTCACATACTTACCCAAGGTACAACCTTTGCATGTATTTGTCTGCTCTAGTTTTCACTTGGGAAGTCTGGTAAAAATCTGCTGCACGATCATCAAGACTCCATGCTGCATATGTCCCAGTCTTCTATGCCATAACTCGCCAACATCTTGGCTTTGCACCATCTCTGCTTTAGAACTCAATGCAGCACAGTCGTCTACCTCCAGCTTGTAGAGATTCTTTACTCGAATCCCAATTTGCTTGGTCTGTCCAGTATCGATATGCCTTAGGAATACCTTTCCTTTACTAAAGACTACATCATAGCCTTTATCTTCTAGCATAGTGATAGACACAAGATTCTTCTTCAGACCTAGTACATACTTTACATTAGTCAGGGTGAAGGGAGCTCCATGCTCCTTCTGAAACATAACTGTACCTTCACCTGAAACATGGTACTTTCCATCATCGCCCATCTCAATCTGCATCTGGAGATCCTTTTCCTCCAAAGTACTGAAAATATTCTTGTCGCTTGACATGTGGAATGAAGATCCATTGTCCAGGTACCACACGCATCCCACCATGGATGAAACCATGCATGTGATAAGAGAGAAATCCAACTCAAACTATGAGGCCAGTGCCTCACCATCAGATCCCTTCGAGGATCTCTTCTTGCATTTCTTTTGTGGACAATTCGTAGCATAATGGCCCACATGACAATGAAAGCATTGTACTTTTGATTTCTCAAACTTCTTCCCACCATGGGAAGAAATGGATTTGGAATGGGATGCCTTCCCCTTCCCTTTCCTTGCCTTACTCGCTAAGGCTAGATTTTCCTCGTCATCTTGCTTCGATGAGGATCCATCTTTGGTGCTTCTTCTTATCTCCTCTTGCATCAGATCCGACCAAAGTCATTCCTAATTTGGCAGTTTTTTTCTTCCATTAACTGAGTCTTGGTAGCTATGCTGGCTCTTAGGAAGACCGAGGAGTGCAAGGCTCACCATGTCATCATCGGTTGTCGTGATCGCTACACTTCCAAGCTCATTCGTGCACGTGGTGAGCTTGTTCAGATATGTAGAGATCTTGTCTTTCAGCGCCAGCTTCCTCTAATCATTGTTGTTCTGATATAGATCTTTCAATGTTTTCCACATCAAAAATGGTGTCTCCTTCCCATGGAGGCTCGAGACTATGTGATTTCAAACTTCCTCCATGAGGATTCTCCTTGCTCTAGCCACACATTTCTTCCATTCCGCCAATTTTGTAGCATCAAATGCTGTGGGCTTGGGGACTTCTTTATCAATGAAGTCCTTTAGATCGTTATCCTCTAATATTGCTTCCATGCGATCCTTCTAGGCTATATAACTCGAGCTACCATCAAGGGCATACTCAAGTCTTAAACTGTTGAATGCCATTGGTGAAATTGAGATGTGATAAGAACTCAATTTCTATATTCATGAACCTCAAACTTCAAACTTCTCCCTTCTTGTATACTGTTCTTCACCTTTGATCACCTTTTCTCTTATACCATGCAGAATTTCCCATTGTAGATCAATAGATTATGCAATATACTAAAGAAAAATACAAGATCTACTTCTACAACAAACTTGTGGAAGCTTAATCGAATATGAGCAAGATCAAATAGAACACATATAACTAAGAATGAGAATTCAATGACACATGAACACAGAATAATAACACAGGAAAAACCTCAGCCTAAAACCCCAATCTTTGTATTATCATACAAGTGGAAATATGTTCATTATTACAAAAATAATCAGCCCACAAGCTATCCTTCTCTCTCTACAATCAAAACAATACAACTCACAGACTGAATAGACACAGGATATGCCTTCCCTCAGCCCTCGAAGCCTCCTATTTCCTTGCACAGTTTTTCTTTGGGTCCAATGATGCCACCTGTGTGATTGGCCTCATCACACACTCACTAAATTGAAGAAGTAACTGCGCAATCTATAAGGAATGAATTCCTTCTACATGCAAGAGATATTCACAATGGAATATTCCTGCAACTGATATTACACTGTCCCATCACCTCATCTCAACTGGGTCTCTGTCTGAACTGACATGCATGAGTTATTTATGAGAGAATATTCAGTTATCTGAAGTGCAACAGTTACATGCATACATCCATTAACTAACTAAACTCACAATTAGTTCAACAAACTATTTGAACTAATCTAACTGGACTTGGTTCAGTTAACTAAGCCAACTAATTACAACTCAATATTACAACTCATCCTTATCTCTTTAACTGATGGATAAATTCCTCAATCAATGGAGAAACTGTTGCATGTCTTCACATAAAATTCATGTTTGATTTTCTACAACTAATTAACTCAAGATGAATTAATTAATTATTTTACAAATAATTGCTAAGATCAAATTCGAATTTTTACTTCTCTATTTTAGTTTAGGGACTAACTAAATAGGAAGGTATCTCGAAATTCTATTTATAGAAATGCTAAATTTAGCACTTCTATATTTAGCATTTCTTGTTGCTATTTTCAACAATACTTGTTGTGCCAAAAGTCAGCTTAGAAACCCACATTTCCAAAGTTGGCAAAAAGTCGCTTCATATAATCCAATTCCAATTAAGGGAAATTAATCGCCTTCTTAATGCTCATTAAAAATCAAGTGGGAGGAGCCATCAGGGTAATACAAAACCACTGAGCTCAATACTCTTCCCTTTAATACTCTTCCTTTTAATATATGTAAACCCAAAACCTAGGGAAGAACCACCCTCGTCCAAGACTATTAATATAGTTCTGCAATCATGACTATGGAGCAAATAGAGTTACTTATCTTTCTATAACATTAGCATGAGTCTTTAGACTAGGAAATAATGTTTACATTAGTAAATTGATAGATTAGGTTGGTTAGTTGTTGGTATTTGTTTTGAGAATTTTTCAACAATATTCTCTTTGATTAAATTTTGTTGCATATCATGGGCATTATTTATGTGTCTTGTAATTTGGGTTTCGGGTAATATACGAATTGATTTTTGATTAATTTTTGCACATGATTGCTCCTCCAATTTCTTGTTGGTATTAGAGCATGTTCTCGCTTGATTTCGTTAGGGAATGACGAGGAAGATGAGGAAGCCTCAAGTGTTATTGATTCTCTGTACAAATATTAAGATAGTGACTGAGAGTGTTTAGATTTTGTCTGTACAAAGATTAAGATAGTGCGTGAAAGTGTTTAGATTCTCTCTGCGTGAAGTTGGAGTGTTTATGAATATTATTTCCCTATGTTTGGTTTGACTCCTAGATCGACTTGCAGACAACAATGAATTAAGAATTTCACAGATCAAAGTCATTGATCACTATGTTTGGAGAAATTGATCTTAGGCAGAGCGAGCGTGTAATACAAAGACATTTGCGTGTGGAACCATCAACAACATCACTCTTCCCTTGCACAAGAGAGGAGTCAATTATTGAATCAAATGTTCAAATCTCGCTGGAGCTGATAACACTCGTTATGTTCAAGGCAACGTAAATTATTCATTTGTGAGCCACCACCATGAAAGAGATTTTGTAGGATAGTGTTGTACCGACTACAACCACCCTCCAAAACTTTGGCCTGCACCAATTTCGGAGCCTCCCTTGAAGAGTTTCACTTGATGACTGCACAAACTCACGTTCACTCCATGAGCGCATGTGAGTCTTTACATCCAGCTTGCTTGTTCACTGCATTCAAGTCTCTGCATGCTGAAGTCTAAATCATGTTTGTGACCATGTTCTGGTTATGCTCAAAGTCTTCACTTCATATGTGCTTGTTGTGTTCGCTATGAAAGCATCTGTCACACTCAAACACGGAGTCACATTCACTCTTGCGCAAGTGCCTTCTCGATCAATGAGCGATCAATCACGAGTGTTGTGCTTGTCACTAGCACCGTCAGTCAGTCATGTTGAACATGTGTGTCTGGATGGTTTGATCGTTTCATCGTCAAGTCATGCGAGTGTGTGTTTGTATGATCACCTATGCATCTTTCGATTTTTCACACACTTAGCCATTTTTGCTGAAATTCTGACAACCAAACTCCCCTTTGACAACCGGGCCATCATCCTGCCATTGATTCAATCGACTGTCAACCAAAATAGCGCAGAAGCACCAAGTTAGTCTTTTTAAGCTGCGCTACCGGCAAGAAATTCAATCAACTCTCATGCTGGCCACTCAGATAGTCAGACCCGGCAGTCACCCGAGGACTGACTCCCCTAAAAAATTGCTTAGAGGCCACTGACCTCACCTACTGAATTGATTGAGGAAATTACGCAAACAGGCTGGACAGACACCAATTGTTCGTCCCTGTCTCCTTCATAAAATTGTGCAGTTTTGCCAATCAGTCACCCAGACAGTCAACTGGTTATTCATATTGGAAATTGAGCAGTGTTCATGAGCAGGCCTTCCACCACCCATCAGTTAGATCAGCTCAGAAATTTCGCAGAGATGATCAGTAGGCCGACCTCTCTACCTTGGTGCATTTTCTGTTGCCAGCAGCCCCTAGCAGCAGACTGCCAATTCTCTCCATGGATTTTGTAGTTTTTGTTGCCAGTGACACTAGTAGCCAACTGGAAGTTCCCTCTAGGAATTGCATAGTTCTGGCTGCCAGTGACCCCAGCAACCAACTGGAAGTTCCATCCTGGAATTGCGCAGTTTTGGCTTCTAGTCTCTCAGACAATTCCCCCAAGAAACTACGTAATCCCTGTGTGTTGACCCTTCATGCAGCCCGACCCATTCCACTGGAAAATTGCGCAAATATGTTTGTCCAACCCCCGCAGAATGTTCGTTCCGAAAAATGTGTAGAGCATGCCTATCTTACCTTCATACAACCCGAATTGTCCCTCCCAAAATTTGTGCAATTTTTCCTCCCAACCGAGCCATACCTCGCAGACAGTCACTGTCGACTCAGATTGCTCGTCTCCATCACTCAATGACTTTCGCGTAGTTTTCATCAATAGTGCCAGGAGCCATTATCCCGCTTCACACCCTTGCTGCCTCCCCTGGTTACCTGCATCTTAAGTGATCATGTGTCATGGTAGACTAGGAGGTTTTGGATTTGATGTCATCTCATCATGAGTGATTGCAGGTATAGGTACACCAAAAAACATGGAAAGATGAAAAATGAGATGAACGAAGGGAGCACATGCAGAAGGACAAGTTTACCAATGGATGATCGAATGAAGCATGTGAAGCGGACGAACACGACAAACATGCACATTTTCAAACATATGAACATGTCAAGCCTTCCAGTATGCAAGCAAGGAACAACATGCTAAAGCTTCATCAAGCGATCCAAGGACCATCGAAGACTTTGCATACTTCACCATGCAGAGATGAAGCTATGATACACCATGAAGACATCCATCACCCAGTAGCACTGTAGCTCAACATGCACTCCGGCAACAGCAGAAATGTATCAGCACTGTCATTTCAGGTCATGTCGAATGATGTCTCCCACATCTCCACTATGGGCTATGTTGTCAATCAATGTGATATAATGTGGAAAAAGACCCACTTGTTGAACAAAGAGTCATGTAAGTCGAAAATTCATGGAAGTAAAACGGTCATGAGGGTAGTCGAGCAGCCATAAGGGTCAATTTCACCCTTGGCTATAAATACCCCCTCATTTGTACATGCAAAGGACTTTCACCTCAGCTCCTCCCACATAGCCAAAAGAGTAATATTTTCTTTGAGCAGTAAGTAGTGCTTCCAACACCCCACACTCAAGGTTAGTGATGTATGGTGTAACGATGTGTCTTGGAACTTTTGCTTAATTCAAAACCTCCTAACAAGCCAACACATTATTACACATGTATTCTATCTGTTGTAAGACTGATCTTTAACACTTGTAATGCATGTTGCTTTAACCTGTGTTCTACATTTGAACTACTTCATTTGTTGTAATGCATAATCTATTAATGGAAATGTGTTGTATATTATGTTAATGTTGTCTCGCCTGTGTAGACTACTCTCCCAGACACAAGACATACCTTTCACATGAAGCTTGCTTTAATAACCGTTGCACTCATTCGGACTGATTCATTGAGTTTTGTACGTGTTATCTTACCTTGTATGTTGTGATTTGCCCGATCTGTGTGGACTGCTCCTCTGGAAGTTGTGCATGTCATGTTGTGTTGTGTGTTCTTACCAATGTTGGGGCTACTCCAAATTGACCTAGAACTCACTCTCACCCTCTCCCTCCATAGTGAAAGAACCATTGACACAAGTGAAACTTACACAAACCAGGCACGTGAACCTCACTTCTCGAAGACAAAGCAAACCAATCTCCTATGCTAACAAGCAAGAGTTGAGGCAAATCCTTAAGACAATGGAAACCAGGCCATCATACCAGATGGGACTCCCACACCAAATGGTGTGAGGTCTAGTTTGGACTTCATACCTGGGTGATCCCCTAAATGTTGATGGGTTCAGGACCGTTAACAGATAGATATCATGCTAGATATTGTTCAAGGTGTTCAGGGCCATGGGGCTACCCTCGTCTGTGTTTATCTGATAATCCTAGCAACAGTGGGCATTTATCAATTATCAAGATCCATCTTGGCCTATTCTTGTGCAGCAACAGATCAGTGCAGCATTCGATTTCGTTGTCACTATGCTGGATGGATGATCAGGGAGTTGTTGAATCCTCCAAGTGTTTGAGAACCCTCAATGCAAGTGGTTGGCATGTGGAGGATCATCACTTCTATTAATTGAATTATATGCATTGGGGTGCTCCTAAGGTGTGGTATGGGGTTCCAAGTAGTGTAGATTTGCAGTTGGAGCACGCAATGAGAAACAATTTGCCACATTTGTTTGGAGAACAACCATACTTGTTACATAAGTGGGTCACTAAGTTATCTACCTCAGTTTTAACTTCAGAGAGTGTACTAGTTTATAGGTGTGTACGAAATGTTGGATAATTTTTACTTACCTTCCCCCGAGCATACCATGCTAGCTTTAATTGTGGTTTCAATTGTGTCAAAGCTGTAAATGTGGCACCAATTGATTGGTTACCACATGGGTAGAGTGTTGTACAGATTTATTGAGAATAGTGTCGCAAGACATCTGTATCACTTGTTAAGTTACTATTAAGGGCATCAAGAGTGGTTATGGAATCTCTTTGTGAGATATTAATATTGAGAAAAAGGAACTCTCCAAATTATGAATGGCAGGGATTTTGTGGACAAGATGGCATATTCACAAAGGCTTTCAAGACACGTGTTGAGATGGAGCGTGCTAGAAGAGTCTATCTCTCAAATCCTTCAAGGAGGAATTTCAATAATAACATCTTTTCTGGACTAGAAAGACTATGAGATATAGATCACAACGAGAAATTTATGCATAGGGGATTTGCAAAGCACTGTCTTTTCAATAATGAGAAATACAAAGACAAGGTTGCATATAGTAAGGGAAAAGCATAACTTCATCTATTCATTGTTTTATGGGCTATATGCCCATCTATAATGGTGATTGGGAGATCTAAACGTTTGGGAGGAAATATGTTTCAGCATTGACAATTTCTAGAATAGTTGTTTGCTACATGATTGGGTGGTTTTTTGCATTTATCTTGTTTTAATCAGTTTATAATTCATATTTTTTTCATGTGCAAAAATTATAGTATATAAAGGCCAATTATTGAATAAAGTGATCATAATTTAAAATAACAGCTTCTCACTATTCTTCGATGGTGAGAGAAAGTATCACTAGTAGGTTCTCAATGTTATTCGGTGCTGAGACAACGTACTACTAGTTTGATTGTGTGAGTCTTTTATATGATCATGGGTATTGTTGTAGTTTGGGCTTCAAGAGCTTCGATTATAGGTTATGTTATGAGATCCATGTGTGTAGAAAGGCCAATGACATAATTTACTACTCGATAGAGTCCAATATTGAGATTATCCTTCGGGATATTGAGAAACATCAATTATACAAAGTTTATCAAAGATGGTTAGAGCTGATTATGTCTTAAATGAGTTGAATGGGAAGCTCAAAAATTTTGGTGGTGAAAAAAGCATTGTCCAGGAGACTTTAGAGGTACGATAAGTGCCTAGAAAGACCAGTGAGACAAATGTTACATGTGAATTGTAATTTCTCATTTTTGTATTAATCTTTGTAATGATGTAATGAAAGCATTAAAGAGGGGACTTGGAAATAATGTTTACATTAGTAAATTGATAGATTAGGTTGGTTCGTTGTTGAAATTTGGTGAAATATTTTCTCAACAATATTCTCTTTGATTGGAATCTATTGGATCTCATGAGCACTATTTATATGGCTTGTAATTTGACTTTTGGGGTAATATATGAATTGATTTGTGAGTAATTTGTGCAAATGATTGCTCCTCCAATTTTTTTGTCCTTGTTAGAATATTAATCCCAATGCCATCTATGCATATTCATGTGACGTCTATGCCTATTCATGTGATGACGAATTCAATGTTAGTCGACAGATTCACTATCGAATCTTGGACTCAGATTATGTATACATAAATTGATGTTGAATGTAATCTTCAAGCTCTCTTAGAGAGTCTTCAAGCTCTCCTTGGTGAGTTTCAGTAGTCCTAGCTCGTACTATTTGATTTATTCCTAAAGCTCCTGCCAATCTGCACGTGACCAAAGGTTATGACCTTGATCTCTGACCTTTTCTATTATGTACCACTCCTTTATGCACCCCGGAAAAATCTTTCGAGATAGGGAAGCTTGCTCTATTGTTCTCGTCAATTAATGAAATGGCTCCACGTCGTTTCCCTCACATGTCATCCCAACCCATCTAATATTTCACGCAATGGACTACCTATTAGAGAGACTACGGGGAATGAGAATTAGTCTCATCAATTGTCATTCCCAGCCTCCATCAATTGTCGTGCTCAGCTCTTTATAAAAGCGTGCAAATAACAAACCTCTCGGAGAAGTCAGCGTCTTCTTCACCCACTTTTCAGTCTTGTCCTTTGATAAAGAAACCCCACATCATCTTAGAATTCGACACGTTGGCTACTCTTCCACTTGAGCCCGACTCTTTCCAATGACGCACAAAGGCTTGGGCTTCCTGGAGGAGTCCACACTCCTTTGTCGGCTCTTTTCCAGTTGCACAACCAATATATTGGCTCTAAATCGTCTAGAAGCTTTGAATGTTAGCTCACTTCCACATCCATTCGGTGCCTCCTCATCCCGACATTCCCTTATACGCTCCCTCTTCGATATTCCAGCAAAGACATATGGGGACACATCACCCCAACACCATCTCTTGATGGGATTTTTATGACATAACCTTGATCTTTTGTTTCCCCGATGCTATCAATTGACGTACTCCTATCGACCTTTAAAGAAACTAAGTGTTCTGCTCCTCCTTCATTATGTTCTTGACTTCAATTGCATGATTCTAGCACAATAGCACTCTTCCACAACCATTCACAAAACCCACCAGAACAGCAACCTTTCATCACTCTGCTCGTTTATTACACAAATAGTCTCATGCCTCCATCCTTCTGTTGCGTCTTTCCTCTACAAAACTTTAATTCTTCACAATAATTCAATTCCTCTACTTTTGTTGCATTGTCTTTCTAAACCAAACTCTCCCTCCCGAGCTTAACTTCGCCTGTTGCAAACACCAGGACTATTTTCATAAAGATAATAAAATAATTAAGTTTGAAGAGAGGCTCAACTTGTGTGGAGAACTGAAGATTTCCTCTCATTAATCTCTGACTATACAATAATTACATATAGGCGTATGAGCCTGATTTACAATGAATTGACCCTTCTCGTCCTCGTGGCCATATTCGGCCTCCAAATCCTTTCTTTTCTCCTCTCCTCCATCTGTTCACTCCCTTGAATTCCTTTTGGACTTAGAACTAAAAAAATATACAAAAGGATAGTGAACTAAAATTAGTTCAAATCATAATTTACTCAACTAATAAGCTCCTAGAAATCTTTTAGATCTGCAATTTTTTTTTCAAGAAATCTATCATATCCAAAAATATTTCTAACTCACTTAATCTCTTGAAGCCTTTAACATTAATATTACAAGTTTTATAGAATTCCTCAAAAATATAAAAACTTACAAATAATTAACAATTAAGGACCCAACTCTCTTAGTAAAGGAAAGACCTCTATGTCTTAGTAAAAAATATTTAACTTGGAAGTTGGATATTCCTGCATCATTCTGTCACAAAATCTTGTCCCTTCATAGCTAACATCTATCCATGCTTTGTTAGAAAATTATATATTACCGAGCAATGGAACACATAAAATATTGCAGAAATATAAACACAGAAAACGCATAAAACAAGAAAGACACAGATATATGTGGTGCACCCAGTTTGGGCTATGTCCACCCCGAACAGCCAGTCTTTCCTTTCTATTATCTAGAAAAATGAAGAGACACAACCTACAACAGATCTGATGTAATATCCTCTGTTTTCTCTCACAGTTTTGCCTCTCTGTTTCTCGCTCACCGAATACACATCTATTACACAGCTTCAAATACAATGCCCTCATACAAAGAGAGGGGTTGCCTTCTAGGGTAAAAAACCCTAAACTAAACATAAGTTCTACCATCAGATCATCCGCCTAATGAATGGCCCAGATTGACTAGAAATTACTATACTTTTACAAGGCAGTTTTACATCTATTTTTAGTTTTGGGGGCACTGCCCCCGAGCCCCCGCGGGGGGACCGCTAGTCTCCGGACCCCCAGCTGGGGGGGATTGGCCCCCACGGGGGGTACAAGTCCCCCCGCAACCCCCCGCGTGGAGGGGTTTACAAACTTCCTGGGGTATACATCTGGCTGAAACAGATACCTCTGACAATCATGCTCCACACACAACATACTTCAGCTACATCGGCCAAAGAAACGACATATCTTTGGATTACGCTATGTTTAAGTCTACACTTACTGTGTTCCAAGATGGAGATCACAACTACACCAACTTGTTCGATGCCATCGTTGATGCTCTTTTCTCGATTATGGAAGCCTTGGAATTTTCCAATGTCTATATCTTCATTAGTGAAAGTGGATGGCCTTCTACTAGCATGGATGTGGCCACAATTGAGACTTATAACAATAATTTCATTAAACATGTATTACGAATTCAGGAACACCAAAGAGTTCAGAATGAGCATAGACACATGATTTCACACTTTTCAATGAGGATTTGAAACAAGGCGATGAGACAGAGCGACATTTTGGACTGTTCTACCCTAATAAACAACATGTATACTCTATCAACTTCTCACCATGAGTTGTGTTGGAATCCGCATCACCTGTTATCCTAGTCGATGTGGACAAGTCTTTTTTTTTTTTTTTTAGTAAGAAAAAAACACTGCATTTATATAAATAAGTATAAACTAGTACATCGGTCCAGGAACATATTATCTCTGTGCATATCATCCTTATAGATCTTTCCTCTTTCTTTCGTGAGGTTCTATTCTATCCCATCACCATCAAACAGGTTACAGTAAAGAAAAAGTGTCAACTATCCTATATATTAGACAAACATATACTTCATCAGCTATTCATTCAGTGATCCCACATAGTAGGGTTGTCCCAAACAGGCAAAAAGAACAAAAACATAAAACCAAGCCGAAAAAAAACCATCAATCTACATAAGACTAGACATAACATAATTATCCTATCTAGGGAGGGGTAAATTCCCCACATCCAAAATATTGTTGCCCAGTCCTATCTCTATATGCATCCCGTCTAATGTATCCATTGATCTCATCTTTGACAGCTTCTCATCATTTTGGTTGTATTCCCTCCTAATCTGCTGAATCGAGTAGCTACTATAAGAGCCCCATAAAATACTAATATGTTTGAGCCATCCCTGTAGGTGGAGTTGTGTGATATTTATTTTTCCCAAAATGTGTTCAATGATAGCCATTGAGTCCCCAAATATATGGATATTGGGGATGTGCAAATATGTGGTTAAAAAGAGAAGTCCCCATAATGCAATAATTTTAACCTTCATATTTGTACCCCGACCATGTTATAGACATTTTTGGGCACTGCAACCCCAATCATACATGTCCATAAACCAAGGGCTCCTAAGTCCCTAAAAGTGTTGCTTCACACCCTAAAGGAACAAGGTCAGCTGATTATATCATCTCCCAGAAGTTCTCCACAGAAAACTGCTCAAAACTGGTCAAAGCTGGACCATACAGACTGCCCAGTGCAGAGGGTGCGATGCATCTCACCTGCTCAGTGAAAAGGGTGCGATGCATATTGGAAAGCCCTTCTGTAGGATGCGATGGGAGAGAGTAGACAAATGGCAGAGACAGTTTGCAAGGTGGATCGTCATGGAATCTGCCAGAAACTTCTCCTATGACACTTGCCTCTCTGAATTCACCCAGGGATGAGTAAGAGATCATCAATCTCCAAGTGGAATCAAGAACTATCAGAGAGAGGACACTAATCAGAATCCCAGAAGCTGACTCACCCCCCTGCAATCATCTATATATGGATCCCTCATCCCAGAGATCTGGAGGTTGGAATTTTGTATTTTGTAAGGAAGTGGTGTTGGTTTCTTGGTGGAACATCATAGTGTTGGGTGATCTAAGCTTTTAATGAGGTGAAGAAGGGCTTTCATGCTAAGAGGATGACGCTGGGTCAGAACAATTGGTTGTAATCCTCTTTGCTATTCTTGATATTAATAAAGCTATTCAAGTTTTCCTCCACATTCTTGTATGTTTGATGATATATGCATTTGTGTGGTCAATATATATCTGGTCCTATATTGTTTATGATTGTAGATCTCTGTTCTTTGATAGTATTGTGCTGCTTTGATCCCACAGGTGCTCTTTGAAGCCGGGTAGACGAAGGAAAAGAGGCAAGGATCTGTCAGAAGGGAGAGGAACCAAGCAAGGAATCAAGTGCAAGACTAAGGTTGGTGTCCTTTGTTCCCCTCTTATCTACTTCTCATAAAGGAAAGTGAAAGTAGTTTTAGTTTGTTTTTTTCTAAGATAGCTACCAATCTTAGTGGGACTAGCAGCTCCGAGTGGACACTAGATTTCCCGATAACAAAATGGCGACCATACTGGGGAGCGAATAGGTTGTTTGCTTGTCCATATTTGTTTGTTTTATAAACTTACAGACGGAGCCTAAAGTTAAGCCAGCTAGCCTTCGAACTGCATTTTCTATGCAAGTGCAAAGTAGATCAATGCTGCTTCAGTCTATCTCCGGGTTTTTTTTATAAACTAAACAATCGATTTGCAAACATTCTAATTGCCCTAGTGGTGGCTCTAGTAACCTCATTAGATCAGCCCCTGTGATTTCTATTTACTGACTATCATTAGCTCGGCCTAAATCCCTGAACTAAGCTGCAAACTGTGACCCGGAACCAAGTTGAAGTCTCGTCCCTGGACCATCGCACTTTCTCCTCTTGGGAATCTGGATGCATCACACCTCCCGTGTGCAGTAGGTGTGCTGCATCACACTTTCCTTGTGTTGCAGGTGCGTTGATCAGACAAGACCACTTCTGCTCTCAGATTTTGGTTTTTGTGTTCACTCTCTTCAGCTTTATTCAGGAGTTTTGCTATTTGTGATCAATATACCACTGTAGAAACTCCCTTCTTTTGCATGATTCCACCTCCATAGTACAAAGAACTATGAATGTTTTCATGTATTGTGCGCCATTTTTAGTTTTCTTTTACAAAGAAGTAGCGTAATCGAACTGTCATCTTTTGATTTGAAAGTGTTGCAAGTGTCGTTTTCAGTCAAAGAAAAGAATTCTATTGTTCTTGATGGTCGATTATACAATTACTCTTGTATTTGATTTGAATTAGTAGTTTTTCAAGTGTCAAAAGCAGTTTTCGATTCAAAATCGCAAAGTGTCGTCATAATCTTCCTTTCGTTTTTGAAGAGAAATTTGTTAGTACTGTCACTTTGAAAAGATAATTCAGATTTGTACTTAGCATTCTTCTTTTCATTCACACATTAAGAAAGCTGAAAACAAATACATGCATGTGCATTTGCATTTAGACTGCTTTTTGGTTTGATTTAGGACAGTGCATCTACTGTGTGCTCTCTGCTCTATGTTGAAAGAATATCATCTCTCTTTCTTTAGTAGGTAGGATTTTCATTGCAAAAAGAAGATTAAACAATTGTTTATCATCTTAAATTGCATTTTAGGAATTGTATATCTACATCACGCGGTGAACCTGAAAGGAAAATTTCTTAAGAAAGATCAACTGTAGAATAAATTCAATGAACATAAAAATGCTTTGGAACCTAATTCACAACATCTAGAAGTCTAGGCTAGAGACGTATTCCGGCGTCGTAAAGCTTGGTAACTGTCATTTTCATTGTTGGTTGGGTGATTCCTCCTCTTTGAGATGACAAGTGCCAGTACGGATTTGTGCTCCCACGTACCGTCGAGTATATATTGGGAGACCACAATAGGCTATATCCTTTATCCATAGGAAGCCGTGTTTGTCGCCCTATCAATCGCAATGCACTGAACACAGCATTCAGGAAGATTGACTGTCGTACCGTAAAAATTATTCTGCACTTTTGCGATTGGTTTGGTAATCCCTCTGTCTAGATTTCTAGAGTAGTCCCTTTTGTTCCTTTTTCAGACTCCTTAAAGGAAAAGGTCCATCTAAGCACTTGTCACTTCAGACTCATTAAAAATCGAAGGCAACTAGAGTCATCTTTTGTTTTTTCTCGACTCTTAAAAATTGAAAAAACAAGTTGTGTCAAAGCGTATAAAATTTATTTTAATCGGAATAATATCACCATTCCCGCTTTGGTCTTAGGTTGAGAAAAATGGAGTCCACCAACCAAGGATTCCCCCTTGGATGAAATCCTAGTCCTTTCTCCTCTTGGGGAGATGTTGGTGCACCTCATATGGCCACATTGTCACTTCCAGGATTGACGATTGGCTTGCCAATATGGATCTTCTCGACCTCCGTCATTCAGAACACCGTGATTCCTGAGCAATCGAGTCAGCAACTAGATGATACCAAAGTTACCCCCCAACCTTCTACTTCGTCCAATTCTCCCCCTCCTCTTTCCTCTTCACTTGATGAAGCTGGTAAAGCCAAAAATCAAGTAACTAAGAAGGAGAAGAAGGGGAAGGAGAAGAAAGAGAAGAAGAAGAAGGAGCCAAAGGCAAAAAGGGGTAACCGAGCATCGTCTAGTGAAAATCCGCACACTGCACCGTCCAAGCCTAAATCTCCATGTGTCATTTGCAAAGGAGACCACTAACATCGAGATTGTCCTTGCATCCCTTGGATCTTAAGGGACTGGTCTCCTTGTTTGCACAATCCGGTGTCATCAACCTCTGAAGATCATGTTGAAAGTACACCATCAACTAGTGAAAGAAAAGCATTTGGACAGAAAAGGAAATGTAAATTTCCTTGTAAACTGTGTGAAGGTGATCACATCATCCACCGTTGTCCCTTCCTGGATGAAGAAAAAAGAGTCTTGGATGACCGTACTGCTTCACCGCTATGGCTTCCTCCTAGATACAAGAAAATCTTGCCAAGTCCATCACTAGTTGAAAATCTGATCGACACGCCTTTGTGGTCGATCGAAGCATCTGTCATTGAAGATAAACCCGCTGAATCCATACCAGATGAAAGTCAAAATGTTGAGGCAGCAGTCGACCCAGTCTTGTCTTCGGAAGGTCCATCTTCAGATGATGCAACCACCAAAGAGAATGAGAACGACACCGTTCAAATTCTTTTCGTAAACACAGACTTCAATGAATATGGGGCAATCTACCCATTCCTTTACCGTAGGAAGGAAGTTCGTTAGAGTCATATCCGGCCGTCTACTCGGTCCCACCTCCAAGCAACCTAGTCATTTCCTTCGATTGGAATCTATTAGGCAGACCCCATTTACTGGCTAGTGTACCATTCCAAATCATTGTACAAGATTAAAAAATGGTCATGATCGGTACCATCATAGATGAAGGGGCTTCTGTGAGTACCCTTTCCTCAACTGCTTGGAAAGTGCTTGGTTCGCCATCACTTCTACCTGAGATGAGAAATCTGACAAGCTTCGACAAAGGAACCAGTCGACCGTTAGGGATCCTTCCCAATGTACCCATAACGTTGAGAAGGAAAACCATTTATATGAACGTAATGGTAGTCTAAGGACCTCTAGATTATAATCTACTCCTTGGGCGTGACTATATTTATAGCATGGGAGCCATTGTCTCCTCTCTCTTTAGAGTAATGTGTTTTCCGCATGAAGGCCGAGTGGTCCAGCCCGTAGACCAGCTTTCGTTCCTCGGCTCACACATAACTAATAGTCAAATGCCATCCGTAAATGGTCTTTTCACACAAGGAATGTCTCATAAATCTCCAATCTGTCCATGTGAAGAGCGCAAGTGGTTTGGGGGGACAAGACTGAAACCCAGGGGGCATGCACCCTGGCCTGTTTCGGCAGGAAAACCTTGGGTATAGGGTAGGTTTCCGCGGAGGATATATGACTAGTCTGACACACCCATCCATTTAGGAAAATGGGATTAGACTGGAATAAGATTCCCTCGTCAAAGTTATGTGAGTGGAGGCAACTGCGCTACTCACCTTTGTCTATTTCGATAGACATCACCAAGGAAGTTTTTTGTCTACAATGTGGATGGAACAATCTTGCAAATGCGAGAAGTTTCATATGGTAACCTGGAGACTCTACTTCGCTATGCCTGGGGGCATGCAAACCTTTTTGCCTAAAAGTAAAGAGGGACCATTTATTTTCTTAGTTTGTAGTTTCTCAACCCTTTAAACTTGTAGGGTTGGTCATTTCTAGTTTGCATAATGAAAGGATCCGGAGCAAAGTTTCGAATGGTGCAAGCTCCCTAAAAATTGAACCTATCAATGAGACATCCTTATTATACGACTGGCACGAGCAGTTTTTATGCGAAGTTCAAGCTCGTTAAAGATTAAACCTTAGCAATGAGCAAACGTTCCCCCAGAGTTTAAGCTCATTAAAAAATGAACCAATCACCGATAAATAACCATTTTGAATGCATTATCATCAGCTTTTGAGCCTTGGTCGTGTTCTCACCATCACCTCCACTTTATTTTAGCCAATCATTCACCTCCATTTGATTGTTTACCGCTTTTGAGGAACAACTACGAAGAGTGATCCTGTTAGCCATCCTTGTGACATTGCCATGATTGGAAAATTCCAAACCTTACCTGGAATCAGCTACTACCTGAAATTATCACTCGTTCCTCAAAAAACAAGTCTCCTTTAAGCTCTTTTCATCTGACTCGTAAAATATGAAAAGATTGCCGAGAAATTGGCCTCTCCAGCTCGTTAAAGCTACCGGAAGTGCTATCCCTCCTCTAGATTTTAATATTTTTGGACCTAGGGGATTATTACACAAAAAGATCGAGCGCTTGTTTTGTTCAGCTCGTTAAAATTACCAAAAATTCATCCCTTTCGTATTGTTTTATACTTTTTCGGACTTAAGGGATTATATGACGAAAAAGGATTATTGGAGTTTCCTTTACGTCCCTTTCAGACTCTCTAAAATTGAAAAGGACTGAGTTATCTTTGTCGTTAAACTCGTTAAAACCAAATAGTGACAAACTTGTCCATATAGACAAGAACGAGTTTCACTATCGATAGGCTCGTTAAAACATAGCGACGAGTTTGCCCAAAGGGAAAATTATAGTACAAGCATATGTTATCCTCCTCAAGCTTGACAAAAATAAAGAGGTACTGGTCAGCAATGACTGGGGAAAAATTTGGAAGAAAACTTGAAGAAACTTTATTTGTAGCAAGTCGCTCTTGAACATGACACTTTCACTCCACATCCGAGTCGGGTTGGGTTATTCCATTCATTGGTCATATCACCATTGGTCCATCGCACCATCCATATTTGGGGTTAATGCTACCAATCCATGTCAGTGTCACTGGTATGTTCAAGAGAAGTCGCTCAGAGAATTCACCTGTGTCTCATCCGCTACAATACATTCACGCTCCATTCTTTCATGACCGCCACCCTGAACCCTGTATCATCAGATCGTTTTCACCTCCAAAATAATTTACTCCATTCCGTGTCGTAGATGTGGGATTCATTAAGGCCCTCCTACGACGGGTCGCTTCTTATCGACATCAGCTCATTATCCAAGAAGTCGACTTAGGAACAACCATTTCAGTACTTTGAAGCTTGCATGCCTCAATGGAAAGTTTCTCACTTTCGACGATAGGTATACATCAATGGCCTTTGACCGAAAGATTTTGCATGGTGTTCGACGCCAAGTCCCTTTTCACACCATGTGAATTGTACTGTAGTACCTTGAGGGTCATCATCATTATCGATGATTCCTCTCGCGCTTGTTAACAACTTACATCATTGGCTGGTAATCAGGCGATGTCTTTCCATGTTCGACTCCAGAACATCTTTCACATGGATCGACTTGTACTCCGAGTGAAGATTGGACGAGTTTGAAGACCCCAGATCTAGTTTCATCCATCCGGGCTGCGATATATTCAGGAAAATAAAGACATCAAATGTACATCATTGCTGCACAGATGATCATCCAAATCAAAGGATGATGACTCTATTAGAATCATCAGTCTACCACACAGACGGTTGTCTGTCTTATGTACATGAAAATGAATTTATAAAGCTGAGCATGGGAATGCCCGCCTCAACTAGATCATGAAAAATATTATGAAGATAATTTATTGTATTGTATCATATTACAGGTCGCCTTCTAGCTCAAAAAACTTCAGATCCTCATGATAAAGCATTTCACCCGACATCAAAAGATTAACGACCTCATGCTTTAGGGGGCAACTGTTATAGACATTTTTGGGCACTTCAACCCCAATCATACATGTCCATAAACCAAGGGCTCCTAAGTCCCTAAAATTGTTGCTTCACACCCTAAAGGAACAAGGTCAGCTAATTATATCATCTCCCAGAAGTTCTCCACAGAAAACTGCTCAGAATTGGTCAAAGCTAGACCATATAGACTGCCTAGTGTAGAGGGTGCGATGCATCTCACCTGCTCAGTGAAAAGGGTTTGATGTGTACTGGAAAGCCTTTCTATAGGGTGCGATGGGCGAGAGTAGACAAATGGCAGAGACAGTTTGCAAGGTGGATCATCATGGAATCTTCCAAAAACTTCTCTTGTGACACTTGCCTCTCTGAATTCGCCCAGGGATGAGTAAGAGATCATCAATCTCCAAGTGGAATCAAGAACTATCAGAGAGAGGACACTAATCAAAATCCTAGAAGCAGACTCACCCCCATGTAATCATCTATATATGGATCCCTCATCCCAGAGAACCGGAGGCTAGAATTTTGTATTTTGTAAGGAAGTGCTGTTGGTTTCTTGGTGGAACATCATATTGTTGGGTGATCTAAGCTTTTCATGAGGTGAAGAAGGGCCTTCATGCTAAGAGGATGACGTTGGGTCAGAACAATTGGTTGTAATCCTCTTTACTATTCTTGATATTAATAAAGCTATTCAAGTTTTCCTCCACATTCTTGTATGTTCGATGATATATGCATTTTTGTGGTCAATATATATTTGGTCCTATATTGTTTATGGTTGTAGATATTTGTTCTTCGATAGTATTATGCTGCTTTAATCCCACAGGTGCTCTTTGAAGCTGGGTAGACGAAGGAAAAGCGGCAAGGATCTATTAGAAGGGAGAGGAACCAAGCAAGGAATCAAGCACAAGACTGAGGTTGGTGTCCTTTGTTCCCCTCTTATCTACTTCTCATAAAGGAAAGTGAAAGTAGTTTTAGTTTGTTTGTTTCTAAGATAGCTACCAGTCTTAGTGGGACTAGCAGCTCCGAGTCGAAACTAGATTTCCCGATAAGTGGCTAGCACCCTAATGTACCTAGTATTCTTGTTCCTCTGATATTCTAAGCCAAAAACCACATCCACAAACATCCCTTTGCATTGTCCCATAAAAAAAACTGTTGGATATATATCCCTAGGACTAGGCTTCTTAAAAATAGTGCTCGTAGTGTCCTTTTTGTTATCCATAGAAAAATTATACCACTCATTGATGTGATCCACGACCTGTGTTGTATGTTCCCCGAAATTTTCAAATAAAATATTGTTGCACCATTGCCATATTTCCCATAAAATAGTTAAAGGAATGGTCTCACATATTGTATTTTGTTTGCTCCACCAGCTTAAGCATTCCAGGATGTCTGAGAAATTTTTAAGTGGGAAATCAATATACTGTGCAATATAGCACCAAATCTTCATAGAGATCAAACAAGTGAGGAATAAATGTAGATTATTTTCCGCCACTTCTGTGCATAAGACACATACCCTTGGCCCTTGCCAATTTATCTTCTGTAGATATTCCCAAGTTAAGTTATTGTTTCTCCATACAAGCCATAAAAATACAATGATTTTAATGGGGATTTTTTTTTTCGAGAATTTATAAAATTCACATACCTCATTTCTATGTGACCCTTGTAGAAACAAATATTTGTATATATCCGCAACAACTATGTAGCGAGCCCTTATCTTCCCTGCTAGGTGATCCTGTCTCCATTAGCCTCCCTTCCGATACATGCTTATCGCAACTCGGATCTAATCCGATCCCATTCTCCAGCCAGCAGGTTTTTCAACCCCATTTCATCCTACTTTTTCCAGATAGGATAGTGATCATTCCATGTAAAGATGGCCTGGTTCCAATAGAACATACCCATATTGTGTATGAAATGTATGAGCTCCTCTGTGATTGGAATATCACTACTAAACCCCAGAATGTTGTCCTATCCAGTCAGAATCCCAAAATCCCAGCATAAGTTTTGTAGGAAGTAGTGTCTAATTTTATTAAAGTTGTGCCAAATGGCAGACCCTAAAGGAGTCCCTATGAGGTCCCAACGCATCCAAACAATGAAATCTTTTTCCTTTAGAGATTTGTGTTTTATAATATTGCTCCATTTGTTGCTACCAATGATACCCCTCCACAGTGCTTTTTGTAACAACGCCCATCCAAATAGTCTCAAATCCAGTATACCCCACCCTCCCATTCTTTTTGGAGTAGTGATAGTGGCAAGTTTTGTCAAGTGATATTTTTTCTTGGATATACCACCCGTCCAGATATAGTGTGCCATGATTCTATTTAATTTCTTGATGATAGTAATTGGTATACAATATAAATGTGCCCACTACACACTCAACTATGTAATCACAGATTGAGAGAGAGTAATGTGTCCCCCCAGTGAAAGTCATATGTTCTCCAATCCCGAAATCCTTTTATAATACCGATCCACTAGCCACATCCAATCATTAAGTCTATATTTGTTGGGTTTTATATGATATCCCAAGTATTTTAAGCCTCCCTCCATATTATCAACGCCAATACCAAAAATGTCCTTTATGAACTCAATATCCTCCTGTACGCAGCTACCATATAGAATGATAGATTTTTGTAAATTCATATAGAGCCTCGAAGCATTTTCGAATCTAACAAATATATAAGATAAAGCCATCCACGCGATCCTATTTATCATGCCCATAATCAAAACATCATCCATGAAAAAACTGTGGGAAATCTTGATGTTGCGACCCATAACCAAAGGAGAGAAAATACCTGTCACCACAACATTCTTAATATGAACACTAAGACCATCCATAGCCAATATGAAAAGTAACAGAGATAGGGAGCAGCCCTGTCTGAGCCCATGACCCACTGCGAAGTATTCAGTGGGATATCCATTGATTATAACATCATATCGCACATTAGTAATACAAGCCATAATCCATTCCGCATTTTTGGCCTGTAAACCAATTTTGTTTAAAACCATTCACAAGTATACCCATTCAAGACCATTGTACGCCTTTTGTAGATCAACCTTCATGACAACAACATTTAATTTTTTTATATGTATGGTATGCAAGCATTCCTGTGCAATGGCAACAACATCCTGGATTTGTCTATTTTGTAAAAAACCAAACTGCTCAAGCGATATGTGTTGAGATAGAGTGAGCTTCATCCTGCCAGCAATAGTCTTTGATATAATCTTATATATAAGATTACATAGTGAGATCGGTCTATAATCCGAGAAGGTCCCAGTGGATGTCCCCTTTGGGATGAGGGCGATATAAGTCGAATTTATATGTGGATGTATATACCCTCAGACTCTTGTTTCTTCAACCATGGCCAATATGTCCCCCTGGAATATGTCATATAAATGTGTAAATAACTCAACAGTCCATCCATCAGGACCCAGACATTTGTCTTTCTTAAATGATTTAAGGATCCCCATGATTTCCTCCCTAGTGACTTCCTTGTAAAGCGCCTCATTTGCAGCATCATCAAACATATTTGGATAAACATCCACCCCCCATATCTGGTCCTCTACACAGTCCGCCACCCTTTTCCCATATGTCGTATCAAAATGTTGTACAACCTCCCTACAAATCTCTTCTTGTGTGTGACATTGGTTTCCATCTAAATCCTTAACTTTCCAAATGGATTTTATGTTCCTTCTATGGTTGGCGAATCTATGAAAGAATTTGGTGTTTCTATCGCCTTCTTGGATCCAAATAGCCCTGCTTTTAAGCCTCCATGAAGCCTCCTGAAGCTTCAAAATTTGATTTCTCTTCATTTCTAATGAGTGTATGTCCATCTTTATTGATGTCGGGGGGTTTTGGAGAATGAACAGTTGGCACAGCTTATCCAGAGCCACCGTAATATCATTTAATTCCTTCTTCATTTGGGCCTTCTTCCGCCTATCCCATTTCTTAACCACCACCTTTAAATCCTTGAGTTTTTTTATAATATTTGTCATAGGGGAAGAATCCCGAGCCTGATCCTTTTGCCAACACTCCCACACAAGAGCATCGAAATCAGGGTTTGTTAGCCAAATTCGATTGAATTTAAAAGGAACTCCATATCTGAGATCCCCTTTCCGCCACAGAAGAATAATGGGTCTATGATCTGATATAAAATTACTTATGATTCTCGTTGTATAGACCCAAGTCTATCCACCATATTTTCATGCAAAAGGAACCTATCTAGCCATTTTGCCACATAACCATTACCCGCCCTCCCACTATCCCAAGTAGGACCAATCTTGGGTGAACAAATATCAACAAAGTTGTGATAAATGATAATATCTTTTAACATATCAGCCATAGTATCATCTTTTCTGATATCTCCCCATATCTCGTCCAGTCCAAGAGTGAAATTCATATCTCCAGCCATAATAAGGGACCCAATAACTAATATCACCTATGCAATCAATCCTTCCCATAATATGAGACGGTCTTTATACGAGGCATATATGTTAAGAATATGTATGTGTCCCAGGAAATCTCTAATATTGGCGGCAAGTAATATACCCACAAAACAAGAGAAAGCCTTCATATGAACCCATATGGGGTCCCATAAGGCAGCCAGTCCACTCGACTGATCCGCAGCATCAGTTGCAACCATGTACCAATCCGGGAGCATTTTTATGAAGTAAACAATCGCCTGTTGTGCCGAGTGCATAGTCTCCTGAATAAGAATAATATAGGGGCGGGAAGAAAGGAATAGTTCTTTGAGAGCCAAAAATTTCAGAGCGGCCCCTAGTCCCCGAATGTTCATAGATAAAATAAAGTTCATGAGAGCCCAGAGGAGGGCGAATTTTCTCTAAGGGCCCATGTCGGGATGGATGAAGCAATGGGAACATCTACCAGAACATTAGAATCAGAAGAATTGAAACGGATAGCCCTAGCACGACCCCTAAAATGATAGCTATCACAATTTTTTTTTGTGCCGAACAGTGATATTACCCACGAAAGTGGGGCTGATAAGTGGAGATGTGGCTCCATAAGGTTTATGGATGGTAAGAGAGTGGAGGTCCAAAGTATTATGTTGTAGTAGACATTCAAGGTCACTATCCACCAAGTTGTTAGGGGGAGATACAGGTGAACGTGGCATATTAGGACAGGTCCTGGTCACCGATGAAATATTATGTATAGTTTGAGAGTTGGATTCAGGTAAATACATAATATGTGATGGGGAGATATCACCATGTGACATCAGGAGGGGAGGCATCATCCCCGATGATGATGGGTCCATACTAGAAAAAGGTATACTCTTGTCCGACATGGGCAGAGAGCCATTAGACAGTGGAGTTTCGGTACCTTTAGAGGCAATAGGAGATGAGGGAACCTGAATAGCAGCAGATTAACACGTTTTTGTGATATAATGCTAGAATTAGTGAAGGGGAGTGAGAAAGGTGGTGTACCTGATATATCATTCCTATCGCTCGATATATCACCAAGAGCCAGGCCAGCAACAGACTCAACAATCCCACCACCCTTCATATCCGAAAACCCATGATAATTGTGTCGATACGCCGAGTGCCTACCACCCAAATGACATGACACTGAGCCATCAGATGTCCCGTATGATCACAAATGAGACATCTGAAAGTTATACCCCAGAAATATAATATTTGAATCAAATGCATGTCCTCCCAAAAAATATCTATATGATCTGGGAAGCCCCCTCTGTATTCTTTCTCAATCAGAACCCAAGCAATATGCTTGTCCTGGGCACCTAGGCACTGGGGATCAACATAAATAAACTTTCTAATTGCATTCCCAATGTCCATGAAAACCTGCCAAGTCCAAAATTCAATAGGAAAACTAGGTAATTTGACCCAAATCAAAGTATTTTTGGGCATCTCCTTCAATGGATTAAAGCCAATGTACCATGCATGGAGGGCCAAGAGCCACTGCCCCCAAATCCATGGCAACCCCTTAATGTTCTATAAGTCCTCCTGACACAGAAAATTGAAATTGTACCAATCGTTCATGAGCCTAACCACCAATGGTATATATCCCAACAGAGACTTCCATTTAGTTTCGACCCCTTTCCTCATCTTGCCTTCCCCCATCATAGCAAAGTGTCATATACCAACTAATGCATGTTTCTATAAACTACATACCGGATCAGTCAGTACGTTGTGGCTAAATCTAAGAATTGGCGCAGGAGATGTAATATTGATAGTATGCCTATTCCATGATCGTTGATTCCGATAAACACGCGGTCCATGCTGTGAATGATATTGTGCATGCACACCACCTGGCACACCACGAGAGACATCTAACTCGCAACCTGAAACTGTGCCATCTGGAACATCCCTGAGCGCCAACCCATAAGGATTTTTATGATTTGTCTCTGCCTCCAATGTGGCACAAATAAATGCCTCATTTGCTGATGTATCTGAAGAAAAGGGTTCCATGTGATCCATCATGGGAAAGCAGAGATATAATGGATGAAATGACCCCATCTTAATTGATCCAAATATGGTAGCTCCAAAACGCTAGTAAATCTGTTAGAAATCATACCACCATGGCGTCGGGATCCACAATCGCACAAAATACCAATGTTCAGGACAAGCCACATGCTGCCCACATATCGACAAACAAGAAATTCACCGTTCATTATCAACCCGAAAGAGGAATGTGGCATCCACATATATTAGAAAAATATTAATCCAGAAACGGACATATCAAACACGTCGTCCCATGCCTAGAAAAGAAGAAAATATATGACTTGGAAATAATGGATGAACAACCTAACTCCCATCACATAATAGCCACCCCGACGTCCCTCCACATGAAAACTCAAATTATATGTTGGAAGAAGAAAAGGTGGTTGACGGAAAATAATCCCAACACACTGGGGACCAAGGACTCCTATTTCACTGTCATTCTCTTCGATTTCATTTCTTCTTGGTTCTCTCTACCTTTCCTTTTTGTTAAGCACTCCCTTTATCATTTTTTCTTGTTTGTTAATGCCCTTGAAGAACATGAAATTATGTCTCACTTAGAGGTAAGTGGGGAGAATAGGTATTCATCTCAAGGAGGTCAACACAACTGGAACTATCCAGTTTTAGTTAGGGGTTAAAGGTTTGCAGAGGGAGTTTAAGTGCTATTGTAGCCAGGTCTCGAAAAGGATTTTTGTAAAGAGAAATTGTGTCAACTTAATTTTTCATAATCATATCGTTGTGGTTGTTTGGCTAAGAATGTTTATGGAGCTAATTGGATTAATCTATATTTACTAATTTATCTAGGTTGTTTCATCTAGTGAAACATACCTATTGAGTGGTTATCAAGGGTCGAAGTCTAAGGATTTTGTCAAGTTAGACAACTTGTCACCTCATCCAACATTCAGTCTTTTGGTGTGCTCCCTACCAACTAGACTATTAACATGACTAAGGAGGTGGTTGTCATGTTTCTTTTGAAGCTAGTAAGCTCGTGCTTCAACCTAGGTAGATTATATACTTGGAATGAGCTAATACTATTAATCTCTCCATTAATTTGATAGCCACTCCCATAGAATTTTTTTAAGGATAATTTATTTTCGAAATTGTCCATACATGTGGTTTGATATTTATTTTTGACAATCATTTTAAAGGAGATAAATTCATAATATATTTACACATAACCATAAGTATAACTAAGCTCTAATCAAGCTTAACAAAATATCGTGATATAAACATCTACAAATAGATTAAAATATCAATAATGCCCAATAAAAAATTCCAAATTCTTTCTGCACCTCAATTTCTCTAAAATCTAATCGTTATACATAAAACAGTCTTCCAAAAATAGATAAAGGAAAATTAAAAAATACTTAAAAACTTTCATTAAAAAATTATTGCTCAAAATTATACAGATTTCTTCATCCTTTTCATTTCATATCTTTCGTCTTAATTGTAACTATCTCGTTTTAAATCATTATTATTGTGTGAATACCATTTCAACCCTACAAAATTTTTATATGCTTGTATTTTAAAAACTATAAAAGAAATGTTAAACATTTAATAAAAACAGCTTTTTAATGAGACAAAATGAATTTTTTATATGCTTGTATTTTAAAAACTATAAAAGAAATGTTAAACCTTTAATAAAAATAGCTTTTTGATAAGACAGAATGAATTTTTTATTCATTATTTAAATCATCATGGCTTGGAATGGATATATTTATAATTATTTCAATTAAATTGTCTCTTAAATAATATTATAAATTTAGAAAGGAATTCTAAACCTTTTTTTTTTAAACCATTTTTATTTAAAATAAAATAATTTTGTTTTAATAAATAATTAAAATTTCTAAAAATTTATTTGGATAGAAAAAATATCATAATTTAAGTTGTAAAATTAGTATTATGATAATTATTATCATAATTCAACTTATCAAATTAGTATTGATGATGGTTATTAATAGTTATTTGACTCATCATCATTATTTAAGAACGATCATGTTATTTAAAATTATTAGTAATTTATAAGAGACAAGCTTTTACTTTTGATATATCTTTAAGTCTTGGATGATTAACTTGTTATATTTATGTTTGAAGAAAAATATATTTTTAAAGTAACATGATACTGCTCTTTTTATTTATTAATAAAAAAAATATTTTTTTTAAATTGCTTCGGAATAAATTTAAGACTTGGTTTAACAATTAAGTAAACATTAATGGTTGCGTTTTTTAAGTAGAAATTTCACATGGAAAGCTAAAGATTTTCAAACAATATATTTTTAAAATAAAATGATACCGCTCATTTTCTTTATTAATAAAAAAATAATACCAACCATTTTTCTGTAAATTGTTTATGAATAAATTGAAGACTTGGTTTAACAATTAAGTAAACATTAATGGTTTCGTTTTTAAGTGGAAATTTCACATGGAAAGCTAAAGATTTAGCATAACATTTGAGTAAATGATCAAAACAAAACAACACTGCCACCGACAATTAACTGAAAAAAAAACTCAGGTTTTAAATGCACATTGAATGTCGAGGACATGTTGTTATCTTAATTGCATTAGCTTGTCATCATTTCACGGCTGTCAAACCTTTGCTTGTGTAGGTTCCTGAATTTAAAGACTTTGAATACGCCTGGTTAAGTATTTTTATAAATGTTTAAAATTAGGTGTATTAATTTGTTTAAAATATAGTACATGTCATCATTTCCTGGTTGTCCAACCTTTGCTTGTGCAGCAATTTAAAAACTTTGAATACATATTCTTAAGTATTTTAATAAATGTTTAAAATTAGGTGTATTAATTTGATTCAAATATAGTACATTGTTTTTTGGAGGGTAAGTTTTGTGAATTATTTACCGGAGAGTCTCAAAAAAGAATTTGAGAATGTTGAATATATATATAATCAAAAAAATATTTTAAATAATAAAATTTCATAATTTAATAATTTAATAAAATAATATTTTAAATTTTAATAAAAATTCTAAATTATATATTATTAAATAATATAAAAAAAATGACACATTGAAAATACAAACATATATAAATGCAAGATATAATTAAAGTGTATATATCAATGCAATCACATTCAAAGTAATACCGGAAACTTTTTCCTGGAATTGAAAATTGAAGCCACTAATGGAATAGCTTGAAATTCAAAGATGCCATGAACACCTATAGTTAGTGTATATATTAACGCAAACACATTCAAGGTAATTAAGGAAGAATTTTCTTAAAACATAAGATTCAATTCACTAATGGAACATGTGTGATGAATAGCTTGAAATTCAAAGATGCCATGAACACCTTGAATTCAAAAATCCTAGATATTTTAGAATGAACTTAGTCTTCCAAAGGAAATTGAAGTTGCATAAGGCATACTTACGATAAAATTAACCTTTTTTCAAAGAAATTATGGTCACAGAATAGGTAATAGCTTGGTTGTTATCCCCCACAAGAACACATTCAAACATAGCTAATGGTTTAAGGATATTCTGGGTCAAAGATACTTTACTACTTTCCTTATTGGTAGTGATCTATGTGTAACAAATTATTATTATTATTATTATTATTATTTTTTAATTTTATTATTTTTTTTTAATATTTTAATTTTTTGGTGTTATTTTTATTTAAACGTAGATTTACTGTACAATTTAATATATATTTGGTTTTATAAAAAGTTATAAATTCATATTTTGAAGGCATAATATGTATATTTTTATAAATAAGTAATTAAATATTGTTGTTCTTTTTTAAAAACAAAAGATTCTTATACACTAATTTGGTATTTAATTAAACTGTTACTTTAACAATAGATTATTATTATTATTATTATTATAAAAAATAATTTGCTATTATAATGAAGTTAAATTATATTTTTAAAATTAAGATAACATCTATCTAGGCTTACTATCAGATTTAATATTTTCAATTATCCCACTTAACTTCTCAAAGCAGCTTAGCATGTTTGTCTCTAAGCACTCGAGAAGATCCACTCAATGCCTTTCCTCATCAAGGTAGTGATTTTCTAATCCTCAACTGACAGTTAATTTTGCAGCAAAGTTCAGTCACACACCATTGCTATGTTCTCTAAGGTTCCGCAACATCTATGTCCAGACTCTTGCAATGTAGACCCATTCTCCATATTTTATCTTCTAATGACCCTTCACACTATGTAAGTTTGTGCAAAATTTCTCTCAATTTCTCATCACTCTTAGCTTCAAGTAGTTGTGTGTGTTTTATTACATACCGACTACATGCATCCTATAACACATGATTGACCCTACACTTCTTCAACTGATAAAAGCATCACTCATTTTAAGGAACCGATGATCTCCAGCTTCACATCATATTCTAGGTCATCCATCTAGTCAAATTTCGACTATGTGACACCTTTGGCTCCTTTGGATAGGAGAGTCATCCATAGAGACTACATTTAGTAGCTTAGGTTACAATGGTCCAGCTCAAGTTATGAAATGGTACCTGGCACTCTAACTACCACACACCACTTGAACATGTGAAAGCGTATCACATGAAAAGGAGCAACTGTGAAACCAAAAACCTTTGCATAAGGAAGAATGGAATTAGTCTATTAGATTTGAACATATTTATTTATTTATGACCCATATAATTGGTAAGTAAAGAAAAGAATGGAGGGACGCACTTACGAATTCTAATGAACTAAGAAAGGGAAAAAAAACATTTTAACAAATAAATCCTCTAGCAAAGAGATAAAATAACAAAAGGTGGAAGGACTCCTTTAGATTAATCCCAAGGACACCATCTTTGACCACAATTATCAACTATAACTTAAAAAATAAGCTAATGTGACATTGGAAATTTGTAATCAAATGGATGTGTATCTTAATATATTTTGTCCTTTAATGCTCCAATAAATTACAAGAAATGTGCATGACACTCTAATTATCACACCAAAAAGTAATAAAATGACATAAAAATAAATCCAGTTATAAAAGAGATGTCGCAATATATATGAACCAAACAAAAGAAACTCCCAACCAATTATCTATATAGCAAAAGATTAAAATATAGTGAAAAATTACTAATAAACAAAACACTTGAAACCCAATAAACGTTAACTTACAACCAAAATTCATCAAATTCCAAAGTAATCACATATGACCATCCCCTTAAAATTTAAGCTCCCTTCTCAAGATTGAAGGGATGCATATTTCAAAGGAAATATATGCATCCTTGAAAAAATATTGTAGTTTTCCCTAAAAATTTCTTACTTTTTCAATACATATGCATATTCCACAAGAATTTACACTAAGTGAATTTATCAATATCCATACCATGCTTTATATTTGTACAACCCTTACATGTTTACAATTTGTTTGAATTTACAAAGTTTTGCATTGAAGTGATAATGTCTACTGAATTGTCAATTTCACCTTGATGGCCAAAAGTCGCAAAAATCTATTTATTTGTTTGAATAAATATGATAGTAGAAGTCGTTGAATCATGTTTTTGATACTGGAAATGGGTTTAGCACCATCAAAACCCTTTTGGGCAGCCAAACTCTTGAAAATTGACAGTCATAACCTGGATTTCAAAAAAAATCTCTAGATTTTATATAAATCTTGCTGGAATTTCCATTATCTCATGAGAAAAAAATGCCTCAATAAACAACGACTTTAGCTGAGACATTGGAAGTATGCATTTGACAGGATAGTTGATGACAAAGTTGTGATAAATAACTCAAAATTGAAGTATTTTTAGATACCTAAAGAATCAAATTACGACAACATAAGCATACATGTCCAGTAAAATTGATTTTTTATGAGGGATATTAATACATTGTGAAGCACATGCATGTAAATTACTTGGATTAAAGATTTTGATATCATATATGAAAAACAAAGTCTGACAAAGAAAATATTGACATATCTTTGTGATAAATAACTTTAAAATAAAGTTGTCTTTTTTTTGGGAATGAATATAGGCATTTCTATTAATCAAAAGAATATTATATTGTTTATTATATTTATGAAAAACTCTACCTCCCTCACTCTTATCGGATTCATTGGTGAAGAGAATGTTACCAAAAAATAGTACACAAAATTAATACAATGAAATCACGTAAAAAACAACAGGCTAGAAAGACCAAAAGACATATAAAACCAAGGAGTTTCCAATTACCATTAAGGATCTAAGGAGTGAACTAGAGTTGGGTTGTGAGTACTAATGCTAGGTGAAGAAGCAAATTGAATGCGTAGTCAACGTGTGACTCCATATGAGCAAGGTGGTTTTCGATCATTTCCAATTTGTCTATCATTATTCTATGTATCAACATAAGGGTGTCCAAACTATTAAGCATTTTCATTTCATGAGTTTGCAACATGTTCAAAAAATTAATCACCACATTCATGTCTTCATGTTTGTCAAAGCTACGATGTTCTACCCAGGTGGTAATATGTTGAAGATGGTTTTTGAACTCATCCCAGGGAGGACGCAACTCCATGGAACGAAGATATGAAACTGAGTGAGGATAATCAGCTTCATCCATGACTTGAACCCCTCCACATGTCCATCAGGTTGGCCCCTTTGGCCTACACCTTGTCACACTTGACCCCTTTCGCAAGGCATCCCTCCAATTCTTGGAAAATTATCAAACCAAAGCTTTGTATCCTTCACTAGAGAGAGAAAACCCAACATAGGGCCACCACACAATATAGGATCCACCAATCCCTACGTCAAAATGCCTAGCACCAAAACCTTTGACTTTGACTCCTTATAAAACCGACAAAAAATGCATACACCCACTGGAGGGAAAAACCAACTAGATCTAAACTTAGGCAGAGAGAAGAGATACCTTCTACTTCCCACCACTCTCAAAGCTAGACCAGGATCACCCCAGAAGGAATCTCTCCTCACCCAAATATTTCTTGCTAGACTCACCCCAAGAGGATGGAACAACCTAAACCAAGGGTGAAGCAGAGATGAAGCACACCTCTTAGTCCCCACCTACCTCCCAACCAGAACACACCCACCCCCCAAAAAAACACAAAAAACCTAAGTACTACCATCTAGACTCATTGCCTTACACTAGAGACACGGTTTTGGAAACCCCCCCCATAGAAAAAAAGTACAATAAGAAAGAAACAAGCAATATCGGCACAATGTAATACCTCAACACAAATGAGAGAGTGTCAAATGTAGGAGAATAAACCTAAATCTTTTTGGTTTGGAACACAATCAAATGACTTCCACCAATTGCTTTGGACCTTAATCATTTAGGCCCAAAAATATCGAGGTCCCGGTTGAGAAAAGTTAGGTCTAGTAGTGTAACTTTGCCACCATCCCACACTATGCATTTTATTGTCTCCCAGAGGGTATGTTTGTGAACAATGTAAAGACCGCCACCTTCCTCTCAAGCCAAAAACAACAAATTTGTGCCCTCTCCCATCCCATAACAATCAAAAGTAACTCCCACTGGTAGCACAAATAGACACAACCACTATGAGTGAGGCCTCCCAACATCCCTAGATTATCAAATAAATGGCTCGTTGGATGCATAAACCCGATTAAAATATTTTTGATGATGCTGGAACTACCAACATGTTAGGGGATCTCCCCAGTATGAAGTCCCAACTAGACCTCAGATCGTTTGGAGTAGGAGTCCCAGGGAGTGAAGCAATTCTTTGACTACGATAGCGCGCATAGGTAAGTGTGATATCTTTGTCGGAAGAAAGTGTGTGACCTTGCAATGAGTCAAGTGAGATGTATGGGGGTTATAACACACAGAGGGGAAAAGGAAGTGTGTCCCTTAAAAGCATGTAATAGTATGCATCCTGAATGGAACACACGAGCTGAATGACATCAAAAGCTAGAAATCTGAATAGTCCACAATCCAAAGTGATAGGTTAAACCAACAACACGACTTCAATAAGATTCATACAATCGTATACAAAATAGTGCATACATAAATGTGTAAGTTAAACAACATGCACTACTAGAGTAACCAGAATAGTTGAACTACAATAACAACATATGCATGAAAACGTGATGGCTCTGTTATATTATATAAAGTGAAAGTTCCATCCATACATACACCATTGATAGCCACTACCCCCAATAGTGGAACATTACAGTCAACATCGCCTGCTCCTCCAAAGAGATGTACTTGCTCTGCACTGTGGAGAACCGAAGGCTTGTCATAATACTCTCCAAGCCATTTCTAAGTAATGCCTAGCAAAAGCTTGGCTCCCAAAAGCATGTTATATGAGTTATGAGGTTCTATATATAGCAAAGGGTGGGGTGACCCTTGACATTCCCCTTTGACTCTTAGACTACCCTCATGACCCTTCAAATTCATTACATATATCTCTTTACATTACATATGAATGTTTGTATTCCATTAATGACACTTGGAATTTCACTTTACATTACATTTGATTACTTCAGATAAGGCTCATAGTAGTGAGGTGGCCGAGACAACTCATGACACAACTCGACATGAAACTGCTGACATGTACTGGATGACTGTGGTGTCCATGTCAAGCTGTTGCGCTGCTGAGTAATAGATATGTTCTTGGACATGCTTTGTCTTCACCTCTGCATAGCTTGGTGTTAGGTGGTCTCCAATGGTATTGGTATTTGCAATATGGTTCCATCCATGTACTGATTTCGCATGTTGCTTGATCTGCTTTATGCATTCGTTTAGCTACAAGAAAGTCTTCTAGCATGTGATCCTTTTTCATCCCATTCGTCATCTCGCCATGTTCCATCAATGTACCTATTCCTGCAATTCACTCATGATGGGACAACATCAAATAAAAAAAATATCCTAGTCTAGCATGATGCATTGTTTTCCATGTCTGGGTCTAGGTGACCGAGAGGGAGGATAAGAAACTGAAACTGCGTAGAGAACATCTCAAGTTCGGGTGATGAATTCTAGAGCTTGGTTTGCACTGTCGGGAAAATTACGCAGTGATCACTAGGAGGAAGAATTGGGTAGTGACAGTCACCAGTGTCGCTATGAGATGAGACCTTGAAAGGGACAACTTCTGCGAATTTCCAGAGGGTGGACAGAGTGGGGCTGCAGAGGAATTGTTGGGAAGTTCTTTGTAGTCTCCAAGGGGAGAACAGAGCAAGGCCACTGGGAATTTCTATGCAATCTATGAAGGGAAGACAAAACAGGCCCCGAGTGGGATTTCTGGTCAGTTCTGCACAGTTCCTAGGAGGAAGACAAGGCAGAGTGCAGGGGAACTGTTGTGCAGTTTTCAAGAGGAAGACGTGATAGGCCATAGGGAGACCAAATGGGAATTCTGCGTAGTTTCCTAAGTTAGTGCAGAGCAAGCGAGGTGAGGACCTGTTGAATAAGACTACGCAATTTCTGGAGACAGTGCAGAGAAAGGCAGCAGAGAACTTAGTGATCATTTCTGCATAGTTTCTTAAGGCAGTGCGGGGTGGGCAATAAGGGAATATGTTGGGAACGTAATTTTAGTTTTGGAGAGAAGTGCAGCCCCGGGTCTTAGTGTAGTGTAGGTTTTTGGATGTCTAGAGGGAGGCTTGACAACTGATCTTTCGGGAACCGTAATTTGGATAAGTCTATGAGGTAACTTCTGCGCAGTTTTGGGAGGTAGAAAGGCTACTCACTTCCAGGATTGTGCAGTCCAGCTGAACCGGAGGAGAGTGTCAAGCATTGCACAATTCTGGGTAGGAAAGCATGGTTACTCAGGGCTAATAATACACAGTGCAGCTTAGCCAAGTTCCGGTTAAAGGAGGTTCTTCAGTCGAGCATATTTTCAAGAAAATGGATATGTCGAAAGCAAGTCAATTTTTTCATACTGACAATTTGATCATACACTTAGCATATTTTGACCACAAGAGAACACAGACCAACATGACAAAACATGTGCTCAGTGAGACTGTCTTAAAGCTAAGAGAGACAAGTGCGACACTTGAGATAGACCTCCAAATGACCGTGACGACACTTGTGCGATTATGCTTGCAAATTTGTGTGTGAGTGCGACCAATGTTCACAGAGCGAAGACAACTCATGCACACAAAGACAAACCTTCAAAATCACCAGAACAAGATCGTAAGCATGAAAAAGAAAACAATATGCTAAAAGACAACCACTGGTCCAACAAGTGAAAGGGAGCAAGACACACAGAGAAAACACATGGAATGACTTTCATGCATGTCATTGAAAACAAAATGATATCGGTACTTCAAGCTACAATAAGAGATGTATTCAAAAAGATGAGTTTTTCTTACTATACATACCCTCCAGAGGGTTATGAATTCGACGGAGTTTTCATGCGGTCCTGATCTTCTATCATAACCTAGGTTCCTTGGTCCTTATCCTCAACTCCTTGAGAGTCATCTAGCATGTCATCCTTCCTTAGGATCATTGAGAGATACATATGTATAGTTACAGTGGGCAGTGATTGCTTCCCGGATGATGTTCTAGTAGGATAGTTCTGCGCAGTTTATGGATGCAAGGCAAACTAGACTGCTGAGGGAAAATACTGTGTAGTTTCTGGAGACAGTGGGTTCTGGCTGAGGGAAGGACATTGAAGGAAACCACTGTGTAGTTTTGGATTCCATGGGAGGCTGGGGTCTCTGTGCATTGCAGACTTCCAGTAGGCAAGGGAAAAAGTTTTAGGGTTGCAGAAGCAAAGTGTGTAGTTTCGGAAAGCTGGATGAGGCTAGTTTGCTTGGGAAACTCTAGAATTTGGCTAAATGTGGGATCAATGGAACTGATGTGAACATTGATAGAAATTTAGCTATGAGCACACACTTGAAAAATTAGTGATACAACATAGAACATCCATAACATATAAAACATACTCTGCTTGATGCAACAAACTTCGTGACAATAGTGCATGAAGTGAGTATGAAACATGTCTATGTAAAGAGAACAACTCATATGAACAAATAGTTCCCCTTGAAGTAGAAAAACCTCCCTTTGCATGAGAAACAATAATCCCCATGCCCAAAGATGACACCTACTACATAAAGATGAGAACATGAACAAATCGTAAGCTCAAGGAAGGGGCTTCAGATCATCAACTTAGCAATAAGTGACCAAGGAACGATCAATCACAAGATCCACAGTAGGCTCTAAAATTTGGATGCGAGCGAAAATTTTGGAGGGTGGTTGTAGATGCTACAACATTGGTGACACACTTGTAGAACTCCAGCTCTGAATGGACCTTGTCTCGTGACAACGAGTCTAACTCTTCCAGGTGTATTGTTCACTTCTTTTATCATCATGGCTTCCTCACTAGCTTGAGTGAAATATGTAGTCCCTTCCATTCTCTTGATCAATCAGCACACATACCAAGCCAAGTCAATTGAGTTTTTTTATTGGGGATGAGGGGTATATTGGTGCACAAGTAATATAATTGTTAGAGTTTTAGTTTCATCCAGCATGTATGAATAGTACCCCGGCGGAGTCGCACAGGAACACAAGCATCGCTCCACTACCAATGAGCCTCATTAGTACCCCGGCAGAGTTACTTGCATCACTTATTTGTGTAGGAAGCCTTTCTCTTCTTTCGCCTTGTTTATTTTTCAAAAAAATTTTCCAAAGAATTGTGCATAAAAACTTATTTATTTCGAAGGCAGAAGAAGGATCCTGACTTATTGAGAGCAGAAGGGGTTTTCCCTTCAAAGAAGTATGTTATATATACCTCTGACATACTTTCTAAGGTTCCCCCCCACCTTACTCTACTTCACTGAGTTGACAAGGGTTAACCCAAAAAACCTTATTAGAGTAGGCGATACTAGTTAAAAGTGCAAGCATTGTGTTTTCACCAAGACTCACTCTGAACAGAACATATTTTCCATCAGGGTATCATTGACTGAAGATAACAAGTTCTTCATAAAGAGAGTGGACAATAGATAACCAAATGTTGATAGCTATACAAGTCCTCTTATATTTTCCCGGCTTGTCTGAAGAGCCAAACACAGTTTCATGTGAAGCTAATCTATGGGTGAAAACAAGAAAGCAAACAATAAAGCAAAGGGCATAAGTAAAAAGAAAGCAAAATAAGCACACAAAGAAAAACATGCAATAAAAACAAAGCAACCAAGAAAGAAAGCACATAGTACTCCTACTCCTACACTAAACAGTGCATGGGCCTACTCACGTGAAATGGTATTTCTAATGCAGCCACCAGCGCATTAGTTGACCCATGTTGGTGAAGGAACAATTAATGATTAAGATAAGCATGTAAACTAGAAAAAAAAAATAATATAGTGTCGACCAACACGCTCGAAGTTTAAAAGTGTCCATGGAAAAGAAAAAAATAAACACACAAGACAAACATCCTGCGGATGTACCATGGTGTTGCAACACACTGTGCGTAGATGATGATCAGTTACACTCTTTTGACTGTGACAAAGGAGAAATGCATGGGCGATAAGATCATGTGATGTTGGTGGAGGGAGTGAAATTTGTGAACTAGATTTATCTTCAATGGAAATAGGAGAGTGATGAGGAGCCTGGGGTGTTTCAACAAATTTTTGATCGGAAGTGGAACTAACCTTCGGACAGTGAGGGCCTGACATAACCATCAGTGCAAGCTAAAGTGCCTCAATAGCTTGAGGAGTTTCTACTTCATCAGTAGGTAGATCATCAAATACCAGTGGCTTAGAAAGATCAAGAGCGAGTGAATCAACATTGTGATCGAATGAAGAATTAAAGAGATCATGACGACCATGATCAGAAAATTTGAGATGTTCATCGACATCCTCATGATCTGACGAATCATGTAGAGGGGTTGATGAGAAACAAGGATGTTCACCCTCTACGTTTCCAGAAATGACAGATGAAATATTGAATGAATTTTCAGAGAGAGACATGTCCTCTTCGCAATGTGATGACACACTGACTTCCTGTGTGTCTTGTGAATGATTGGAAGTAAAAACATCGGCTATGATTTTTCACAAGGAAAATCAAGACTTGGAGAATCAGAAAAGATGTCACGATAGAGTGGATGAGGGGCAGATGGAAGGGATTCATTCTTCACCGCGGGTTCTTCCTCAGATTCCCACACGAATTCATCATAAATCATAGTGTAGGTTGGCTGCACAACATCAACTTTGTCGATAACTTGATCCTCGTCAACACAATATGTGGAGTCCGAAATGAGAGAAAGCAACTCACCAGAAGATGGAGGCTGGGAAAACAAGTTCACGCGACAACCATCAGGCTTGCAAGCCAAAGCTGTGTATATATCTAGAGCAGGCGGGGTGGGAGGATGTGATAGTTTAATAGATGTGTGTGTACCTTCTCCCAAGTCAGACTGCGAAGCTAGAGCTACTTGATGATAAGAGGACGCACGGTCACTTGTGACAACAACCTTGTCCATCTTAGATTTGGAAGCTCTAGCACCGAGGTATGATGGGAGGGGTTCAAATGATTCTAAGATATGCATATTCTTAGATATGTGAAGAAGACACTGAAATCTCTCATTGAGAAATTTCCAACCAATTTCATCTTTAGGAATTAAAAATGTGAGATTACAGTAGTGTTTGTGAAATTGTTCAATGGATTCATCAAGTGGTTTCCGTAATTCCATAATTTTTTTATTCAGTTCTTTACGATCATAATGATGGAAAGCACAATCCAACTCTCCAACCAATTGATTAAGAGATTGAATGGATGCTACGGACAATGTGACACACTATTGCAATGGATTCCCTCGAAGCATGAATGCGAACACCAAGAAAAAAATGTAGTCTTCATGGATTTCATGCCTTACACAAAAGGCTACAAAGGCAGCTTTTTGTCTAAGCCAAGCTGCTTTTCCTTCATCATCATATGTGTTACGTGATAAGTCATTCCAGAGATCCTCCGATACTTCAAAATCATTTCCATAAAAAAGACATGTCGGAGGATAAACTGTAGCATAAGTCATAAAATATGTGTAGATATTAAAAAATGACTTTGAGGACTCATCTTGTCATTTGGTCCTCTTTCTAGCACAAAAAATTTTGACGGTGTTGGACGCACCAACATCTTAGGGAATCTCCCCGGTAAGAAGTCCCAACTAGACCTCGGCCCGTTTGGAGTAGGAGTCCCAGTAGTCGGTAGTAAAGCAATATATTGACTGCGATAACGCACAAAAGTACATGTGATATCTTTCTCATAAGCAAGTGTGTGACCTTGTAGTGAGTCAAGGGAGATGCATGGGGGGTCTAACACACAAAGGGGAAAGGGAAGTGTGTCCCTTAGAAGCCTGTAATAGTACATAGTCTGAAAGGAACACACGAGATGAATGGCATCACAAGCTGGAAATCAGAATAGTCCATAATCCAAAGTGAGGGGTTAAACAAACAACACGAATTCCATAAGATTCATACAATCATATACAAAATAGTTCATACATAAATGCGTAAGTTAAACAACATGCATTGCTAGAGTAACCAGAATAGTCGAACTACAATAACAACATATGCATGAAGACGTGTTGGCTTTGTTATATTATATAAAGTGAAAGTTCCATCCATACATACACCATTGATAGCCACTAGCCCCAATAGTGTAACATTACAGTCAACCCCTCCTGCTCCTCCAAAGAGATGTACTCGCTCTACATTGTGGAGAAGCCAAGGCTCATCACAATACTCTCCAAGCCCTCTCTAAGTAATTCCTAGCAAAATCTTGGCTCCCAAAAGATTGCTCTATGAGTTACGAGATTCTATATATAGCAAAGGGCAGGGAGACCCTTGAAATTCCCCTTTGACTCTTAGCCCACCCTCATGACTCTTCAACTTCATTACATATAACTCTTTAAATTACATATGATTGTTTGTATTCCACTAATGACACTTGGAATTTCACTTTACATTACATTTTATTACAATAGATACAACTCATACTAATGAAGTGGCCGAGACAACTCATCGCACAACTCAAGATGACACTACTGACATGTACTGGTTGATTGTGGTGTCCATGTCAAGCTGCTTCACTGTTGAGTGAAAGATCTATTCTTAGACATGTTTTTTCTTCACCTATGCAAATCTTGGTGTTGCGGGGTATCCAATGGCCTTGATCTTTGCAAGATGGTTCCATGCATGTACTCCTTTCACTTACTACTTGATGTGCTTTATGCATCCATCCAGCTACAAGAAAGTCTTCTAGCATGCACTCCTTCTTCATCTCGTTCGTTATCTCTCCATGTTACATCAATGTACATGTTCTTGCAATTCACTCATGACGGAATGACATCAGATCTGAAAATATCCTATTCTAGCATGATGCATTGTTTTTCGTGTTCGAGTCTAGGTGGCTAGGAGGGAGGACAGGACAATGAAACTGCGCAGAGCACAACTCAAGCCACGATGAGGAATTCTGGAGTTTGATCTGCACTGTCAGGAAAAACTACGTAGTGATCACTCAGAGGCAAAATAAGGTAGTGAGAGTCACCAATGTCGACTGTGAGATGGGACCTTGAAAGGGATAACCTCTACCAATTTCCAAAAGGAGGATAGAGCGGGGCTGTAGAGGGACTCTTGGGTAGTCCTGCACAGTTTCCAAGGAGAGGACAGAGAAATGTTGTTGGTCATTTCTGCACAATTTCTGAAGGGAAAACAAAACAGGCCTACGGAGGGACTACAGGTCAGTTCTGCGCAGTTCCTGGGAGGAAGACACAACAGAGTGCATGGGAACTGTTGTGTAGTTTTCAAGAGGAAGACAAGACAGAGAACACGGAGACCAGGTGGGAATTCTATGCAGTTTCCTGAGACAGTGCAGAGAAATCTTGTAGAGGACCTGACGGACAAGACTGCGCAATTTCTGGAGATAGTGCAGAGTAAAGCAACAGAGGCCTTGCTAATCATTTCTGTGTAGTTTCTAAAGGAAGTGTGGGGTGGGCAGCAGGGGAATTAGTTGGGCATGTCTGCGCAGTTTTGGAGAGCAGTGCAACCCCATTTCTAGTGGAGTGCAGGTTTCTGATAGTCTAGAGAGAGGCTTGACAACTGATCTTGCAGGAAGCATAGTTTGGACCATGCTTGGAGGCAACTTTTGCACAGTTCTGGGAGGTAGACATGCTGCTCAATTCTAGGATTGCATAGTACAGTTGATCGAGAGGACAACCTCATGCACTGCGCAGTTCTAGGTTGCAAAGCAGGATCACTGAGCATTGAGATTACGCAGTGCAGCTCAGTCAAGGTTCGGCTGAAGGAGGTTGCCTGATCGAGAAAATTTTCAGGAAAATCGTTAAATGTCGAAAGCAAGTGAATTTTCGCAGACTGACGATGTGATCATACACTTAGCATATTTTGACGACAAGACAACACAGACTAACAAGACAAAACATGTTCTCACTGAGACTGTCTTAAAGTTAAGAGCTACAAGTGCGACACTTGAGATAGACCTTTGAATGACTATGACAACGCTTGCGCAATTGTGATTGCAACTTTGTGTGTGAGTGCGACCGATGTCCACAGAGTGAAGACAACTCATGGAAATAAATACAAACCTTCAAAATCACCATAATAATATCGCAAGTGTGACAAACCAATCAATATTCTAAAAGATGACTACTGGACCAACAAGCGACAGGGGGCAAGACACACAAAGGAAACACATGGAATGACTTTGATGCATGCAATTGAAGACATAATGGTATAATTACTTCAAACTACACTAAGAGATGTATTTCAAAATATGAGATTTTCTTACCATACTTACCCTGTAGAGGGTTATGAATTCAATGGAGTTTTTATTGGGTCTCGATCTTCTATCATAACCTGGGTTCCTTGGTCCCTCTTCTCAACAACTTGAGAGTCGTCTAGCATGTCATCCTTCCCTGTGATCACTGATAAATACATCTGTGCAATTTTAGGGGGCAATGATTACTGTCGGGATGATATCTTGGTAGGACACCTTTGCGCAATTTCTGGATGCAAGGCAGACTGGGCAGCTGAGGGACAATACTATGCAGTTTCTGGATACAGTGGGTTTCGGCTGAGGGAAGGACACTAGAGGAAACCACTGCATGGTTTGGATGCCAAGGGAGGTTGGGTTCTGTGTGCATTGTGCAGTTCTAACAGGAAAAGGGAAAAAACTCGAGGGTTGCAGAAGCGAAATGTGCAATTTCGGAAAGCTGGATGAGGCTAGGTGGGCAGGGAAACTCCAGAATCTGGCTATGTGTTAGATCAGTGGAACTGATGTGAACAATGATATAATTTGGTTATGATCACACACTTGAGCACTTAGTCATGTAACATAGACCATCCATAACAAATAAAACATACTTTTCTTGATGCAACAACCTTCGTGACAAGAGTGCGTGAAGTGAGTGTGAAACATGTCTATGTAATGAGAATAACTCATATGCACAAATATTTTCCCTTGAAGTAGAAAAACTTCCCTTTGCATGAAAAATAATAATCCCCATGCCTAAAGATGACACCTGCTACATAAGGACGAGAACGTGAACAACTCTTAAGATCAAGGAAGGGGCTTGAGATCATTAGCTTACTAATAAGTGACCAATGAACGATCGATCACAGGATCCATGGTAGGCTTCGAAATTTGCATGCAAGAAAAAATATTGGAGGTCGGTTGTAACCACTACAACAAATCTCCACACACTCCTAAATGCAAAATTTATGCCACAAAGCACATGGTTTAAATGGCATGGTGGTCACCAGGGTGGTTGGCCATTTCTTATACTCCCACATTTCTCGAGGTTCCCATCCCCATCGGAGCTTCCTTTTATGACAATAAAATTCCTTCCATATGCTCCTCCTAACTAAATATGGATGGTAAGGGTGACATTGAAGAGAAGTCCAACAATGGTTCTCCACTACCACAATTTTTCAAGAGATCTGCATCCTTATTACCTGTGTGTACGGAAATCTGTGTAAAAGTCATGTCCTAGCCACTCTTATCTTGGCATGCCACCACTTGTCGGATCGTATCATTTTTTTCAAATTTTTGGGGCCACGTTTTCATTCATTTTAGGCTAGAATCCAAAGCAAACGAATGAAGTTTGCAACACACAAATAAGTAAACTCCCTTTGCAACACAATCTCAATCTCTCTAACTACCGCTCACTGCTACAAATATACAAACAACTTCATTATGCACTATAGCTCAACTAAACTCTAACAATGGCATATCATATTTATGCTAATTTCTCCCTCATCGAGATACACTATATAAATCATTAATTACACACTTCTCTTGATGACCACATCAAATAAGCCCTCACACTAAATACCATGGGAAAAGCCCTTGCAATTGCCCGTGGTTTTATTTTCTCAAGAATCTTCACCTAGATCTGTAACATATCCTCAATAAAACATCATCATCACACTAGAATATATAGTTCTAGCCATCTTATAATAATAGCAACGCACTTATGATCATGATACACCAATAAACCATGCCAAAACACATATAAAAATTGACATCAATACCAACCAAACAACATTGTTGCCAATAATTTTTTTAATAACATCACTCAATTTTTTTATTACATATTTTAATCATTTTTAAATAAATAAATAAACATTAAAACACCCTTAAAAAAAAATATTATTAAAATTTATATCAAAACTTCCCTTCCAAATTTGCCAGTGACAAGTAAAATATCACCTTCGTTCGTAATCTATCACATTTTTATTTAAACCATAACTGGATAAAATATAAAATGGATCAAAAATTTGGGTAAACAAGTACCGCATTTACATGTTTACGTTACCTCTTTGATATATAATTTGTATTTATGATTATTTAATATACATTAAATAAATAATATAAACTCGTAATCTATCACATGTTATTTAAACCATAACTGGATAAAATATAAAATGGATCAAAAATTTGGGTAAACAAGTATCGCATTTACATGTTTACGTTACCTCTTATGGTCTTTGATATATAATTTTTATTTATGATTATTTAATATACATTAAATAAATAATATAAACTTTGTTAGATAAAATATTATGGTATTTTTAAATTATTTTATTTAAAATATTATGGTTTTTTTTTATATTTTTTAATTGTATTTATATTATAAACTTTGTTAGATAAAATATTATGGTATTTTTAAATTATTTTATTTAAAATATTATGGTTTTTTTTTATATTTTTTAATTGTATTTATATTAGAACTAATGTAATGATTTTAATAATAAAAGATGGAATTGATTTTATGTTAATTAAAAAAATTCTGTAAATATTAAGTTTTAATTAGTTTAATTTATAGATGAAAGAGCTTTTCTAACATGATGTTTTTATGGTTAATTTTAACCAAAATCTAACAAAGATTAAAAAAACGTGAGTTTAATCTATATAATTAAAGTGCCTAAGTTGTTTAATATGTAGAATTTAAGTATTTGGGGGTGTTGAATCTATGTATTCAAAAATGTATTTTGAACAACAAAAAATCACATTTTAGCTTGAAATTGCATTTTTGAGTTCCTGTGAAAAAGATTCTATAAGTTAGACTACACCATTAATATATATTAATGTCTGTATGGAACAGCTTACGCAAAGTTCAACCTCTTTTCATGAGAAATTTCTGCTGGACTCTATATTCTGGATCCAACATTCTTATTGCCTTCGATTCCATTTTATCTGGCAAGGGGTTCTCTTTTCCACATCCGTTGCTGCACGAATTTCATAGGCTGGGGATCTTTACATGGGACAAACTGATTAAGGGGTGGTCAGGTGCCTCACCGATCTGGAAGGAAGGCGAAGAACTTCATCTGCCTCGACAGATGCTTCCTTTATGGTGGTCGGCAAAGGAGCGACTTATTTGCTTGGGGGTCTCCAGGACAGGCGATCATGATTGCCTGGTTTGGTCCATCCATAAGCTGGTCAGCGTTAAGAACATTTATGAAGACATGTTTTCTTTTGTTACAGAGAATCCACATCCTTTTTTTCCTACCTGCTTTTGGAAAGCTGCTTGTCCGATGAAGATGGTTATCTTCTCCTGGTTGTTATTCTGGAATAAGAACCTCACATGGGAGACATTGCAAAGGAGATGCTGGCAGGGACCCAGCCGATGCTCGATGTGCCTGAAAGCTTCGGAAACAAACCTGCATATGTTCTTCCACTGCCCAACGTCCCTTCAAATCTGGTATGATTTATCTATGCATTTTGTTTTCCCTCTCATCCGTTTCTCTTCTGTCCAGGAAGGATTTCTTTGGTGGAGTGGGCAACCGCCCTCTAGGAGGTCGCTGTTCATAATCACCTGTTGGCATCTATGGATCTGGAGGAATGCACATACTTTTCAAGACTCAAAGGAGCCTATCCAGGCTATCTTCCAGCGTATTCTGGCCTGTCATGAGTCCCTCCATTAAAAGCTTTTTGTATAAATATGTTTCTCTTTTGATGTCGTCGTTCTAGATCTGCAATCGGTCTCTGTATGTCTCATGCTCTTGTTGATCATGGTTCCTCTTTTCAGCAGGCTGGGCGTAACTGTCATCCATATTCTTGATGGTCTGCTTTTTTGGTATAGTTTTGTAAAAAAATTTGGGTCTCAACTCAATTAATCTGGGAGAAGTACAGTCTCTTCTCATAGCCCCTTATGTCGCTCTCCTGATCTCGGTCTTTCTGATAAGGATGCTTAGGCACTAGTCTTGTTGGTATAGAATTGTCATACAGTCATACAGCAATATGAATGAGGTCTGGGCATCTTGCCGTAACAGTCTCTCACAGTTATTGTATCTAGACCTTTATATATCCTTAATATAAATCTATGACGTTTTTTTCCTTCTGAAAAAAAAAAATATTAATGTCTGTGAAAGATTCATATTTTTAGTTTTCATTATTATTATTATTAAATATGAAATATATAGCAATTTTTTATATCAAAATAAATATGTATTAATAAAAATGTTAATGAGGTGTAATATATGTAACATGTGGCTTCTTCAGCGGGGATTCCCTTCCCCCCCGAAAAAAGAAAAAGTGGTGAATATATTTATCATTGTTTCCGAAGTTATATAAATGTAATATTTATGTTATTTGTTTGCAAATTAATTGAACACGATAAAAAATGATAAAGAGTTATAAACAAAATTGAAATCAATATGAAAATGCAATAAAACATTGATCACACTAAAAAAAATCTATATGTAAAAAAATAGTATACCAAAAATATCATTGAGAAATTACATGACAGTTTAATTCACCCCATTAATACACCCCATTAATAGAGCCAACACCCATTTTGAACGCTTTACATGGGAAAATAGTGAAAGAAAAATGTGCCCTGGGATAGTGGATACAGCGGCCCTAGTTATATAGAGCTAGGCGTATGGCAAAAATCTTTTAAATGGGAACACGGAAGGCAAAAATATTTCCATCGCCGAAAATCACGGAAAATCTTTCCAGAAATTAAGTGGAATTTTGTGCCATTCATGTATAAAAAAATAAATGAAATGGAATTGTGTGCAATTTATGAAACACGAGGAAAATGAGGGCTCTCATATAAGAGGGACCTCACGACTTGAACCGAGAAAAGACGAAACGTTAAACTAGAAATCTTTCGGAACCAAAATTTAAAAGCCAAAAAAGTGAACCGAGAAGAAATTCAATCCCCACTCTTACCGAAAAACCAGTGACTCACAGTACTATTTCAAGACTTTGCCTGTTATAATCGATGTTAGACGTTAGACAGGAACGTCAAGAGTACTTCAAGACTTTGCCTGTTATAATCGATGGCGGCTGTTCAACTCTTGGGCAGCGACAAATTGATGAAGAAAAATGAGCAGAAACGACCAATGACATTTCATTTCACGACGAATAAATGTGCCCCCAGCTCTCCCTATTGTACAACTTTGGATATAACGTGACGTACCGGAACAAATTGTCAGTGCAAACGAGACAGAGCTAATCCGATACGGCACGGCATCGTTCTTGCCCTATCGATTTTGAATTTTTCAATCCATGCGCAGACCAATCGAGCTCCTTATAAATACAACGCCCTCGCATGCTATTTATCAATCCTCTCATTTCCTGTGATAAAAATGGCAGCCTTTAAAGACCAATCTAAGATCTTCCTGATTGGATGTGTGGCCATCTTCTGTTGTTTAATTCTCGCAGGTAAATTAACATGATATTGCATTCTTTTCCTTCCTACTTTGATACATGCTTCATACAATAGGATTGTTATTCAAAGATTTAAGTTCAATGTTGTCGCTCTATTAAACTGATTTAATTGAATTCGGTGTGCAGATGGTGATAAAATAGGAGTGGACTATGGCATGGACGCAGACAATCTTCCATCTGCAGACGAGGCGGTAACTTTGATGAAGTCCAACAACATTGGGAAAACGAGAATTTACCAGGAAAACAATGTTGTACTGCAAGCTTTGGCGAATTCTGGTATCGATGTAATAGTGGGTGTCGCTAACGGCGAACTGCAGGCCATATCTTCCAGCCAAGAGTCGGCAAACCGTTGGGTTAACGAGAACATTGTGCCCTTATATCCCGCCACCAATGTCAAATACATTGCAGTGGGAAACGAGGTTTTGATAGGGGACGTTCAGTACGTACCCTATCTTGTTCCGGCCATGAACAACATTCAAACTGCGATCCAGAACGCTAATCTGCAGAATAGCATCAAGGTCTCTACCACCCACAGGCCGGATGTTAGCAGCGGCTACCCGCCGTCTAAAGGAGTCTTCATAGATGCTGTGAAGGACACGATGAGCCAAATACTCAATTTTCTGTCAAAGAACGGTGGTCCCTTCATGGCGGACGTCTATCCATACTTCAGCTACATCAACAACACAAAAGACATTTCTCTGGATTATGCTCTGTTTAAGTCTACGTCTACGGTGGTGCAAGACGGTGATCACAGCTACACCAACCTGTTCGATGCCATGGTTGATACTCTTTTGTCGGCCATGGAAGCCTCGGGGTATCCCAACATCCCGATCGTCATTACGGAAAGTGGATGGCCTTCTGCTGGCGCGGATGCGGCCACCATTGAGAATGCTCAGACCTACAACAATAATCTTATTAAACATGTATTATCGAATGCAGGAACACCAAAGAGGCCAGGAATGAGCATCGACACATATGTTTTCGCGCTTTTCAACGAGGATAAGAAGACGGGGGATGAGACGGAGCGTCACTTTGGGCTTTTCAACCCTGATCAAAGCCCTGTATACCCTGTCAACTTTTCTCCATAATTGAGCCAAGTCGATGTCGACCAGGCTTAGTAGTGATATATAATTATAGGAGATTGCTACATAAATAATCATCTATCTGACTAATGTGTAGATGACGACGTGTCGAAGCCGTCGAACCATGAGTTGTGTTGGAATCCACATCACATGTGACCCGAGTTGATGCACACAAGCCCTTATCTTCATGCAGTGCTATATGTAATCTGCTAAGTGTATTGTCATTACTACTAAAATAATTTGTGAACAATAAAATGTCAAAGAAGTTGAGTTTAATATCGTTTTGGAAACTGAAAGTCTTTACATTTGTTTTCAAAAGTGACGTTGAGAGTTGAGAAACAACCCGTGTAGTTCGCCAATTATAAGCATGCAGGCAGACTTCCCTGAGTTTTAACCAAAACAAATAGCTATATCGAATTTTCTTTGAAGCTACCGTGGCAACCTAAAAATCACAAAATCATGTAAAATGTTCATGAGAATTTTTGCAGCAAGGGAAAAAAGATTTTGTGGTAAAATAAAATTGTGATAAAATTTTGATTTGTATGGTTTAAATTTGTTTTTTTAATATATAAATTTAGCCTTCTAAAAAAATTTTAAACATTTAGATTGTCAAAAATTTACTATCAAACTTATAATTTCAATTAATGCAAAACTAAACATGGTTTCGAAATTTAGATTAACTGCGTTTATTAGTATCCATTCTACGCCTATGTAGGTGTCCAAACCATATGCCTCTGCAGGTTCTTTGAATTTACAGAGTTCTATATTTAAAATGAATGGACACGTTGGATGCATGCGCTCGTCTGTACAGTCGGGTAGTTTTTTCGCATTCAAAGTATTGATGACTAATAAATTGTGTGCCTTTGGGTTTCTAAGTCTATTGTAGACATGTGCATTTATTAGTGTAGAAAATGGTGGTGTTCAATAGAGACCCGCTAATGTTGTTGTTTTCATGAATAAAAATAATATTTTTAAGTAATTTATTTTTGATAATATTTGATGGTTAAAAAAATTATAATTAAATTTTGATTTGTTTTATTTAAATTAGTTTTTAAATTGTATATATAATTTAATATATTCAAAAATTTAAAATATTTTGATATAAAAAATTTATTGCCAAATTTGTGATTTCAATAAATTTTTTTAATTAAATAAACTAAATAAAAATAAATAAATAAATTCAAAAAAATTGCACATGCATATCACATGTATCTGACATATCACATATCTCCAGTGCGCCAATCAATCAGTTTATGCCTAACGGCTGCTCCTCGCCCCATACGGCAAGGAGTCCTACCCGGCCTATCGGTTCTTCATGTGATAGAAATGGGGTCCTCTAAACGCCAAGCCGAGATCATCTTGATCAGTTGTATTGTCACCTTCTGCCGTTGAAATCAAGCCTTTCATTATCCGACACTTTTCTTCTTATTTGCAATTTCTCCTTAATTGCTATAGAAATTTATTTAAATATATTAGGAGGACTTTGACATCCGCATATCTTTTTCTTAATACATGGAGTTTTAAAATTATTAATTTTTCAAAAAAACAAATCTAATGATTAACATTTTTTTTGTTTGTAGAATAATTAGTAATTAGTTTTTTTCACCGGAGAAAACAAGAGAATTTTATTTAATCAAAAGTTCTTATATATATTTTAAAAGAGTAACTTAACATTTTAATAGTTTTTATTTTGTTAGGACTATAGCATTTTCTTAATGGCCAAGTTGCGTTGATTATGTATTATTTAGTCGTGGTTTTGCAGTTTTAATTAAAGTTTTGGGAAAATGCTTAATATTTCCATTTTTGTATTAATTTAAAAATAATTTTCAAATTTTCAGTAAATGTTATTTCTAATTTTCGACTGGTTGAGGAAGCTTTGATGGTACATAATTCCACTAATGTATGACGTTTTATTTTTCATTTTTTCCAATGCTTGAAATTCATTTTAAAATTAAAATAAAAGTAATTTTGTTGAGAGTTTTTTCGGTAAAAATCACATTGGAAACAATTTGGCGTCACATTTACAACCATCTAGGGTGGTTCATCTTGTATACCATCTAGGGTGGTTCATCTTATACAAGATGAACCACACTAGATCGTTTGAAATGTGTCGATAAAATGTTTCTAATGTGATTTTTACCGAAACAACTCTCAAAAAAAGTAATTTTGTGAGTGGCCATTGCATTGCTGTGTGCCTTGACACTGTCACTGTTATGTTAACGCTCTGCTCAACGATGAGGTTACAGGTTGTTTTCATAGGCCTCTAAGGGGGGAAGGGGGGAGGCGGGCAGGTGGGCCGAACAAATCTCGAAATAATATTATTTTGTTTCCTCGTGCGGAGGGTCGAGTATGTGTGGGAAAGTTGAGGTCCTTTCCATACTGAGTGCTATGATATTGAAAAACAATGTGGTAATTAGTATGGTTTAATTGTGGAGAAAGTTTACTGTGTAGAGAACATAGTGTCTGTGGGAGATTCAGGGTCTTTTATGTAAACAGAAGTGGTAAATAAACTATGCTTTCAATCTATGTGAAGAAAAGGTGTTGTGCGGTACAATGAATATGTAGAAGGCTTCGCCTTTCTTAGTTATTATTTAAGAATGTTTTTTGCTACTACGTAAGTAGTTGTACGAGGGTGGTTGTGCGAAGCTAGCTGTTGATGCAGTTGGAGGACACTATTATGTTAATGCTCTATTCCGTGATGCAAGAATTATGCGATTGCAAGTTGTCTGCATAGGGTGCAGGTGGGGGGGCTGAACAAATGTCAAATTAATATTATGATGTTTCCTAGTGTAGAGGACAGTGTATGTGTAGGAAAGTTGGGGTCCTTTGCATAGTGAGTGTTGGGGTCATTCTATGGAATGTTTATTGTGTAGAGGACGGATTATGTGCATGAGAAACGGGGTCTTTTGCGTAAATGGGGGTGATAAGTAAATTGTTTTTTCAATCTACGTGAAGAAAAAGTGTTGTGCATTAAAAAGAAAGTGCGGAAGGCTTTATCTTTTCTAATTATTATTTAAGAATGTTTTTTGAAACTAAGGATGTAGTTGTGCGAAGATAGATACTCAGAGGTATCGTGTGAGGGGTTTTGAATGTCAATGACTGATCAAAGCATGTAATTGAGTGCGAAAGTAGTTGTGTGGTAGAGCTAGGGTCCTTTGCATAGCGAGTGTTGTGATACTGATGAACGATGTGCTAATTGGTACGGTTTCATTGTGCTGAACATTTACTCTATGGAGAACAAAGTATGTGTTGGAGAACCAGGGTTTTTTGTGTAGAAGGGGGTGCTAAATAACTATTTTTTCAATTTGTGTGAAGGAAAAGTGTTGTGCGGTAAAACGAATCTGTGGAAGGCTTTGCCTTTTTTGGTTGTTATATAAGAATTTTTTTTCTACTACGAAAGTAGCTTTACGAAGGTGGTTGTGCGATGCTAGTTGTTGATGCGGTTGCAAGACACTATTATGTTAATGTTGTATTCAATTATGCGAGAATTCATACGGTTGCAGGTTAGGCTTTATCATTTTTTAATTATTATTTAGGAGTAGTTTTTTCAACTACAGACGTACCTCTACGAAGCTAGCTGCTCAGAGGTATTGTGTGCAAAAGTTTTGAATGTCAATGACTGATAAAAAGGCATTATTGATTGCGGAAGTAGATGTGTGGACGAATTTGTGCATAGGTGATTGCACATGTGCAAATGTTATGTGCATGTTTTGTTCAAAGCTTGCTACTATAATAAGTATGAAAATCTCTTTTTTTAATTATTATTTACGAAGGTATTTTATAATGAATAATCATGAATTAATATGAGTTTCAAATGTTAAGGACTGGGGGAATTATTGAGTGTGAAAGTTGTTGTGTGGAGATGGTTGTGCATGTGTGAAGGTTATGTGGAGAAAAAACACGTGTAGAATTTGTGTGGAATTAGGAAAGTGTAGAGGGATCTTTTAATTGTTATGGATTCTAATATTAGTTTTGTTACTAATAGATTTTGCGCCATGCAGAAATCCATATAATGAAAGCTTGAAAGCCTTTTGCACATAATGGACTATGTTGTTCAGATATAGCGTATGCAAAGAACAAATGCTTGCTACACACGATATTTGGGACCCATGTTTAGTAATATTAGTTTTAAATGTCAATGACTGATAAAACGACGTTGTTGAGTTTGTATGTGGTTATGCGTAAGAGGTTTTTTCCCCATAGATTCACTTTCTTTGTGGTTTCACATATACACATTTCTATTATGTTCAAAGTCCACGAAAATAATGTTTCTAGATTTGACGTTTTCGTGCTTATGTGGTTTTTTGAATGCTTGAGCACTTGTTAGTTGGTGAATTGAATTATGAGATGACTTGTATTTATTTGCAACTCTATTTTCTATTAAACAGAGGATAGACATTGAGACGATAAAAAATTTGGATGGTAGTTTTATCTTTGTAGCGTCTTTGAAACGTAAAATAGTAGTAGGTGGTGATTTCTAGAGAAATGATATTGCAAATATTTGAAATAGCTATTATCTTGAGGGAAAAAATGCTATTTATCGTGATAGAATAAAAAGTGGGTCGTGTAGCATTTTCTCTTTGCAACTTACGTTTAAGACCTTAGAGTGTTTTTTGAGATTTTGTTGCCTTACATAAACTAGTATCTACAAAAGTGAGCTTGGATGAATGCAGTATTGTAGAGATGAAAATGTTGTACAATACTCTAGGCTTATAAATCAAGTTTCTTGTTCACTTTTGGTAATACTGCAAGCTTTTGGTTCATCAAGATTTTCTCTATAATACTCTACAATATTTTGTAAGATTTGCTTTACTCTACAATACTCTGCAAGTTTTTCTCTACAATATTGTGACAAATGAGTGTGTCAAGTCATTTATAAATCAAATTTGGTTTAGTTTTACAAGGTAGTGGGGAAAATTGTCAAGTCGATTCATCATATAAAGTAAATTTTCTATTTAGTGGCTATTATATATAGTTTTAGGAGTTTTAAATTACAATAATTAAATTATTTTCGAATTTGAAAAAATCAAAGTGTTTAAAATTAAATGCACATGTGTGGAATAAAGTTTGCACTGCATTGTAAATGTGTGTCAACTTTTGAGGAATAATTGTTCTAGGTTATTCATAAATCAGTTATAGTTTCATTTTATAAAGAAATGGGACCTGTTCTCAAGTCCATTCATCGTAGATACTAGCTGAATATGTGTTGGCATGTGTGTTGTCTACCAAGGCCACAAATTCACCTGAAAAATTATTTTCCGTAGGAATCTAACAATTTTCTTTTCAAAAAATCTAATGATAGGAGTGATTGGATCATTTTTTTGATGGTGGAAATGGATTCAACACCATAAACGACCCCTTAGACACCTAAAATATTGAATGATCTGAAATGGATCATAAACTAAACTGAAGTAGAATTGAACATTTGCCAACAGTGAACTAATTGTTAACTTGATAGCTTAAGGTTGAAGACTGAAGGAAAGAAATTGATTTATGACTTAATCAAGAACTTAAGAAGCATCAATAAACATGAAATTGCAGCAAAGAAGAGAGTTAGAAGACATCAAACATTGATTACGAAGTTGATCCTTGTTGGACTATGTCTCTTGGTCCGCTTTCAAGATGGGTGTTTGTTTTATTAAGGATTGATCCAAGGAAGTCTTTACACAGAAGAAAAACTAGACCGAAGGTGCTCGCAGGCACTTCTGGTCTCACTCAACATAAATTTCTCTCTCCTAGATTTCCAATGCCTGTCTCGGTTCCCAATTCTGCCTCCAAATGACCAAGAAACACTGAAAACAAAATTGCCTCTCTCTCTCATAATCTCAGTGCAAAGTCTTCAAAATCACTCTAATGTCTTTCATCACGAGCAAAGGTTGATTTATAGTATGCAGGCCAGGTTCAGGTCAAACCTCTTGGGCCAAACATTGTAAGTAGTTTCCTTGCATTCAATGTGATGGTCTCGGTCTTGTCACATAGTGAGACCTTATGGATAAGGTGCATGGTGGTTGTATTACAACTGTGCATAAAAACAAATTAAAACCCAAAATGAACCTTAGGTTATAAATAGCCCTCGCAGTTTGTAATTGGCGCGGAGAAGGCTTGACTGAAGTCATGTGACTGGTGGTCTAACTGCTGGCTTCCACCTAGGTGGTCAGTCCTGATAGTTCCAACACGCTAGCGGTCAACTATCCATGTGATAGCTTTACACTAGACGATTGTGATCTCTCGAGGGTCGGCTCGAAACTGTGTGGTGATACTCACTGTTCCATGAAGTCTCCGCCTGACGGTCTCTTTACTTGCGCGGTTGCGCTCTTCTGGCGTTTGGCTCTTAGACTACACAGCTTATCCTGACTGTTCACATGCCTGATGGTTCCATTGTTGTCTAGTCTCCCCGCACAGTTAATTGAACTGTTTTATATTATGTTTTCTTACATAGTCTGGGAGGGTTTAGAATATGGTTTGACACCATTCATAGTATTTTCATTAGGTCTTACGACTTAGCCACTTAGAATTTAAACCTTAGATTTATTGCTAAGTGTTTACAATTACATCATGTCATGAATTTACACACACTTTTTCACCATCTCACCACTTAGGATTTCAAGACACCATGAAGACAAACTACACCATGATTAACCCGAGGATTTCCTCTTTGGACAATACTAGCAAAAATGATGAAACTGAAGATGCGCTAACTTCCTTGTCGAACTGAACTGACATAAGATCCTCCTAGATCAATCCTCTCCACTTGAATGCTTTTGGACCACAAAATTTTTATTTAAGAAGATATCAGGTTAGGGTACAACTTCCTCACTCTTCCAATCTCCATCCACCTTGCCTTGCTTGGATTCATGCCCTTGAGTCCCACTCGAAGATATTCAACATCTCCACACCCTGAAGATTAAACCTTCCTTTCCAAGATAATATCTTCATGCAACTCATTCATATATTGAGGTGCCAAATCTTCAACAGTTGGAATCTGTGTATATTCCTCTGGATCCATGATCATCGGAGGTTCATACATCTTCAAATTTTCCACATTTACAACTGAACAAATACGCATGTAAGGAGGTAAATCTAACTGAAATTGATTATTTACAATCTTTTCCACAATCTTGAAAAGACCATACCTAATGGGTTTTAGTTTCTTACCTTCACCTTTCAACCTGTCTTTACTGATATACAACCATACCTGATCACCGACCTGAAAATGATGATCAACTTGATGCTTGTCATGGCGCATTTTGCACTTGGCCTACCTCTTCTCTAACTGATCGTGCACTGCTTCATGTATCTATTGTATCCGTTGAATGAACTTAACTGCTTTCTTTGAATCATCGTCTCCATTTACTTTATCTTCTTCACTGAACATGAAATCCATTGGTGACTTTGGTAGATACCCAAAACATGTTTCAAATGGCGATCGATTAGTCAAATAATGTAAGGCTCGATTGTAACCATGTTGCACATAAGGTAAAGATTCATCCCACAAGTTAGGATTTTTGCTGCAGTAACCTCGAAGAATATGTATCATTGTCTTGTTCACCACTTCTGTTTGTCCGTCGGTATGTGGATGAAAAGTTATGCTCTTCTTCATCTTTGTGTCTGTTATAGACATATTTGGGCACCTCAACCCAAATCTTATATGTTAGTAAACTAGGGCTCATCAACCCCTAAAATATTTGTTTCATACCCTAAAAGAACATGGTCATCTGATTACATCATTCCCCAAATGTTCCACCTGAGAAAACATCCAGAAATGGCCTAAACTGAACCATAATAACTACTCCACTAGCAAGGTGTGATGCATACTGAGTATTACACTGGCCAGGTGCGATGCATACTATTTGGGCCTTCTATAGGGTGCGATGGGCGAGGATGGAAAAATGTCCGAGATAGTTTGCTAGGTGGTTTCTCATGGAATCTTCTAGAAACGTCTCTTATGACACTTGCCTCTCTAAATTCGCCCAGGGATGAGTAAGAGATCCAAGAAATCTCCAAGTGGAACCAATTGTAACAAGTGGAATGACACTAATCAAAACCCCAGAGATGACTCACACCCTTGCACACATCTATAAATGGATCCCTCATCTAAGAGATCCAGAGGCTGGAATATTGTGAATTGCAAGGAAGTGCTGATAGTTTGTATTTGAAGGAAAGAGCATTATATTGTTGGTGTGATCTTGTTGTTTCATGAGGTGAAGAGGGATTGATGCTGGGAGGATGATGCTGGATCAGACAACTGGGTTGTAATTCTCCCTTCTATTTAATAAAGTTCTTCAAGTTTTCTTCCATATGATTGTGCAATTTTGAATGTTATCATTTGTGAATGCTATTGTATGTTCATTATATATCTGATTTTGTAGTGTTTATGTTATAATAGATCAAGATGATTTGAAAGTTCTTTGTTACTATGTTTCTACAGGTACTCTCCAAGCGGGATAAGTACGGGGAGGAGTTGCAAGCTCTAACAAGGGGGAGAGAGATCAAACAAGGGATTAAGCGGAAGTTCCAGGTTGGTTTCATTGTCTTTCTCTTATCTATTATACATAGAGGGAATCGTGAATTGCGTTAAACTGTTGTTTCTAGGGTAGCTGCCAAACCTAGAGGGCTAGTCGTTTGAAAAGACATTAGTTTTCCCATAAACAAATTGGCGACTCTACTAGGGAGCAAATAGATGTTTGTTTGTTGTTATTGTTTGTTTCATAAACTATAGACAGAGCCTGAAGTCAGCCAGATAGCCTTTGAATTTCTCTTGCTCTGCAATTGCATAGTAGATGAATGTTGCTTCAGTCAATCTCTGGTTTAGTTTATGAATTAAACATTTGACTTACAAGCATTCTAGATCCCCTTTTGGTATCTCAGTAACCTCTGAAGTCATTCCTCTATACTTTTCTCTTTACTGTCGATCATAGCTCAGTTTAACTCACTAAAAACAGATGCACATTTGAGCCAAAATCCACTTCTGTTGCGCTCCCTGTCCCATCGCACTGTCTGTCACTGTAACCCAGTATGCATCGCACCTTCCAAGTGTGTAAAGTGTAATGCATCCCTGTTTCTGTGAAGCCAAGGTGCAATGGCTGACTCAACCTATTTCCATTCTAGAAATTGAGGGTTTTTGTCCTTGTTTTCAGTTTTGTTTAGTTGTTTTGCTGCTTACGAATAGTGCCTCATTACTGAAACCTCCTTGCATCACATAGATCAGCCTCCATTAGATTAGGATTAGTAAATATTTTTATGTATTTTTCCATCATTTACAATCATGTGTCGAAAAGTTCCTTAAATCGATCTGTCACTTTGGTACAAAAAGTGTCGTAACTGTCATTTTGTGTCGAAAAAAGAAGTGTCGTGGATTCTTCCTTCCCTGGATAGTCGATTGAACTTTTCGTCATGTATTTGGTTTGATTTGTTGATATTAAAAGTGAAGAAAGCATTTTTTAATTCAAAATTGAAAAGTGTCGTTTAGTCTTCCTTTCTCTTTTGAAGAAGAAATTGTCGAAAATGTCATTTTGAAAGAAATATTTCAGATCTTTGCAGCATTCAATTTTCCTTCTTGGCATTTTTACATTAAGGAGAATGAAAAATAAATACATGCGTTTGCATTTGCATTTAGTTTGTGTGTGAGACATGATTAGGAAAATGCACTCGTGTGTGCTCTTTGCTCTTTGTTTGAAAGAATTGTAATCTTCTCTCCCTAGTAGCTAGGATTTTCATTTCTCAAAATAAACAAAGATTGTTTATCATTGTAGATTGCATTTTAGGAATTTCAAATCAACATCACACGGTGAACCATTGAAAGGAAAAATTTAAACAAGATCAACTCTAAAATAAATTTCAATGAACCTAACAATGTTTTGGAACTTAACGCAACACATCTAGAGTTCTAGGCAAGACATGTGTTCTAGCGTCGTAAAAACTAGTAACTATTGTTTTCATTGAAGGATGGGTGATTCCTCCTCCTTGATACGACAAGTGCTAGCATGGACTTGTGCCCCCTGTACCGTCGCATATATATTGGGAGACCACAATAGGCTTATACCCTTTATCCATAGGAAGTCGAGTCTGCCACCTTATTGATCGCAATGCACTAAACACAGCATTCGGGAAGATTGACTGCCGTACATAAGTCCTTGGTAATTTCTCTTTAATTTATCACCAAGGTGTATATTGCAGTTTTGCGATTGGTTTGGTAATCCCTCTGTCTAGATTTTCCAGAGTATTCACTTTTGTTCCTTTTCGACTCTTTGAAAGAAAAGGTCCATCTGAGCACTTGTCACTTCAGACTCATTAAAATCGAAGGAGACTAGAGTCATCTTTAGCTTTTTCTCAACTCTTAAAAACTAAAAAAGCAAAGTTGTGTCAAAGCATCTTTAAAATTAATTGAATTCGGAATAACATCCCTATTCCTAATTCAATCTCAGGTTGAGATATATGGAGACAAATTCGGGATCCACCAATCAAGGAATCCCTTTTGAAGGGAATCCTAGTCCTTTTTCTTCTTGGGGAAATATTGGTGCTCCGTATATGGCTACATTGTCCCTTCCAGGAATTACCAATGGCCTACCAGTGTGGCTGTTCTCAACCTCTGTGGTTCAAAATGCCGTGATTCCTCCGCAATCAAATCAACCTTTAGTTGATATTGAAGTTGACCCTTCGCCTTCTTCTTCGTTTGTTTCTCCCTCCCCTTCTTCCTCTTTGCTTGGTGAAAGTAGTGATGCTAGTAACCAGGTGGCTTAGAAGAAGAAGAAAGGGAAGGAGAAGAAGAAGAAACCAATTCAGCAAGGGGGCAACCATGCTTCATCTGGTGAAAATCCTCACATTAGACTTTTCAAAGCTAAATTTCCATGCGTAGTTTGTGCAGGGGACCATTTTTCTCGAGATTGTCCTTGCTTTCCTCAGATCTTGAGAGAATGATCTCCCCGTTCACAACATCCTGTGTCATCAACTTCTGGAGATCATGTTGATAGCACACCTTTGACTAGTGATAGTAAAGTTCATGGATAGACGAGAAAGGTTAGAGTTCCATGTAAGTTATGTGAAGGGAACCACACCCTTCACCTTTGTCCCTTTTTGGATGAAGCCAAAAGAGTGTTGGATAACCGTCCTGCATCATCGCAATGACTTCCATCTAGCTACAAGAAACTCTCCCCAAGTCCTTTACTAGTTGAAAAACTGACTGACTTAAATCAATCGTCGATCGAAATCACTCTCTGAAAGTGAATCTCATGAGTCTATACCCGACCAAAGTGAACTGGTCGAGGTGACAGTTGACCCAATTTTACCTTCAAAAAATCGTACCCTTCCTGAAGAGAGTGATAATGATACCATTCAAATTCTCTTTGTTACTTCAGAGTCCAATGAACTTGGGGGCAATCCGCCCGTTCCTTCGCAACAGGAAGAAAATCCCCCAGCTCTCATAACTCAAGGGGTTAATTCACCCATTTATTCGGTACCCCCCCAAGTAGTCTAGTCACCTCCTTTGATTGGAATCGACTAGCAAGATCTCGCCTTCCTTCTTATGTACCTTTCGGATCATAGTACAAGTTTACAAAATGATCGTGTCTGGCACTATCATAGATGAGGGTGCATCAGTGAGTATCCTTTCCTCAACTGCTTGGAAAGTGCTTGGTTCGCCATCGCTTATGCCTATTACGCAAAATCTGTCAGGCTTTAACAAAGGAACCAATCAACCATTAGGGATCCTTCCTAAGTTACCAATCACTTTGGGAAGGAAAACCATTCATCTGAACGTGATGGTAGTCCCAGGACCGTTAGATTACAATCTACTCCTTGGACGTGACTATGTTTATAACATGGAAGCTATTGTTTCAACACTCTTCCGAGTGATGTGTTTCCCACATGAAGGAAAAATTGTCACCATTGACCAGCTTTCATTTCCCGGTCCAAGCATAGCTCCAAGTCAATCATCATCCCTAAATGGTCCTTTTACATTAGCGATATATCTTGAACCTTCATTCCATCCACCTGATTGCCATGAATAGTCTGGTGCATGTGACGAAGCTTAGGGGGCATGCTCCCTTGTCTATTTTGCGGATGAACCTAGTTGAAAAGATAAATTTCCTATAGGTTATGTGATTGGTTTGACACACCATTCACCTTTGTCTATTCTGAGGACGAAGCCAAGGAAGTGTTTTGTCTTCTGGATGAAACCATCCTTCCTAACTACAGTAGTTTCCATATGGTTACAGGAGACTTTCCTTTTCATCATGCTGGGGGCATGCAAACCTTTTTTCCCATTTTCAATTTTCATTTTCAATTTTTAGTTTTGTCGTTTCTAGCTTTTTAGTTCTGTCTTTTCTAGCTTTTTAGTTTTTTCATTTCTAGCTTGTGTAAAAGAAAACTAAAACCGAGCATAGCTCCCCCAAGGTTCAAGCTCGTTAAAAATGAACCCACCTTCGAGTAATTAACCTTCGTGATTGCCAAGCTATCAGCCTTTTGAACCTTGGTTGTGTACCTCTCATCACCTCCATTCTTTTGGCTAATCATACACTTCCACTTGGTTGTTTACCCTTTTTGAGGAATAGTTGCGACGAGTGGTCTTATTAGCCAACCTCTTCATAGAAATCACCATGTTTTGAGAAGTTCCAAGCTTACCCAGAAACAATTGCTATCCTAGACACCACTCGTTCCTCAAAATCGAGTCTCCTTTAAACCCTTTTTAGACTCGTTAAATATGAAAAGATTGTCGAGCAATTGACCTTTCCAACTTGTTAAAGTGATTGGAAGTGTCATCCCTCCTGTATATTTTAATCTTTTTCAGACCCAAATGATTATCTAAGGAAAATTTTCAGCGCTTGTCTTTTTCATCTCATTAAAGTGATTGGAAAAGTCATCCCTTTTGTATTATTTTAATTTTTTTCGAACCTAAGGGATTATTTTACGAAAAAATAACTGCTAGAGTTTCCTTTTCATCCTTTTTCAAACTCTCTAAACATGAAAAGGACCGAGTTATCCTTGTCGTTAAACTCGTTAAAAAAATAGCGACAAAATTGTCCACTCTAGACAAGACTGAGTTTCATTGTCGCTAGACTCGTTAAAACATAGCGACAAGTTTTCCCGAAGGGAAAATTATAGAACAAGCATATGTTATCCTCCTCAATCTTAAAAAAAATAAAGAGGCAATGGTCAGCAGTGACTGGGGAAAAAAGGGAAAAAACTTGAAGAAATTTATGGTAGTAGGTCGCTCTTGAACATGACACTTTCACTCCATCGCCATTATTGAGTTGGGTTGGGTTATTCCATTCACTGTTCATCTCACCATTGGTCTACCACACCATCCATCTTTTGGGGTTAACGTTACCAATCCATCTCAGTGTCATTGTACATGTTCAAGAGAAGTCATTCAGTTGAGAAACCACAATCCAGTTAATAACTCATCCACTGCAATACCTTCAACCTTCATTTTTCATGCCTGCCATTCCTGAACCTTGTGTCGTCAAATCATTTTCACCTCTAGAAATCATTTGCTTCGTTTCATGTCGTAGATGTGGGATACATCAAGGCCCTCCTACGACGAGTCACTTCTTGTCGACATCAACTCATTATCCAAGAATTTGACTTAGAAACACCCCTTTCACTACTTTGAAGCTTGCATGCCTCAATGGCAAGTTTCTCACTTTCGGCGGTAGGTTGAAATCAATGGCCTTCGGCAGAAAGATTTTGCGTGGTGTTCGAAATCGGATCATATATTCACACCACGTGAATTGTACTGCGGTACCTTGAGAGTCATTATCATTAACGGTGATTCCTCTCGCGTCTATTAACAGCTCACATCATTGGCTGGTAATCAGGCAATGTCTTTCCATGTTCGACTCCAGAGCATCTCTTCACATGGATTGACTTGTACATTGGGCGAAGATTGAATGAGTTTGAAGACCCCAGATCTAGTTTCATCCATCCGAGCTGTGATCTATTCAGGGATATAAAAACATCAAATGTACAAATACACTGCAAAGATGGTCATCTGAACCAAGGATGATGACTCTAAATATGAAGAATCACCAGTCTGCATCTGCAGACGACTATCTGATATATGTACATGAAATGAATTTATAAAGCTGAGCATGGGAATGCTCGCCTCAGCTAGATCATGAAAAATTATATTATGATGATGTATTGTATTGTAACTTATGCAGATCGCCTTCCAGTTCGAAACCTTGGATCCTCATGATAAAGCATTTCACCCGACATCAAGATTTACGAATTCATGCTTTAGGGGGAAACTGTTATAGACATATTTGGGCACCTCAACCCCAATCTTATATGTCAATAAACTAGGGCTCATCAACCCCTAAAAGAGTTGTTTCATACCTTAAAAGAACATGGTCATCTGATCACATCATTCCCCAAAATTTCCACCTGAGAAAACATCCAGAAATGGCCTAAACTGAACCATACTGACTGCTCCACTGGCAAGTTGCGATGCATACTGAGTATTACACTGGCCAGGTGTGATGCATATTGTTTGGGCCTTCTATAGGGTGTGATGGGTGAGGATGGACAAATGTCCGAGACATTTTGCTAGGTGGTTTCTCATGGAATATTCTAGAAACTTCTCCTGTGACACTTACCTCTCTAAATTCGCCCAGGGATGAGTAAGAGATCCAAGAAATCTCCAAGTGCAATGACACTAATCAAAACCCTAGATATGACTCACACCCTTGCACACATCTATAAATGGATCCCTCATCTAAGAGATCCAGAGGGTGGAATATCGTGAATTGCAAGGAAGTGCTGATAGTTTGTATTTGAAGAAAAGAGCATTGTATTTTTGGTGTGATCTTGCTATTTCATGAGGTGAAGAGGGATTGATGGTGGGAGGATGATGTTGGATCAGAAAACTGGGTTGTAATTCTCCCTTCTATTTAATAAAGTTCTTCAAGTTTTCTTCCATATGATTGTGCAATTGTGAATGTTATCATTTGTGAATGCTATTGTATGTTCATTATATATCTGATTATGTAGTGTTTATTTATAATAGATAAAGATGCTTTGACAGTTATTTGTTAATGTGCTTCTACAAGTACTTTCCAAGCGGGATAAGTACGGGGAGGAGTTGTAAGCTCTGTCAAGGGGGAGAGAGATCAAACAAGGGATTAAGCGGAAGTTCCAAGTTGGTTCCATTTTCTTTCTCTTATCTATTATACATAGAAGGAATCGTGAATTACTTTAAACTGTTGTTTATAGGGTAGCTGCCGAACCTAGAGGGCTAGATGTTCAAAAGACACTAGTTTTCCCAGAAACAGTTTCCATGAGTCCCCACAAAGTGTACCAAAACTCTCCTACAAAATGAGTGTCTTGATTAGAAATAATGGAAGTAGGTAACCCAAAAATGAACCCATACCTACTCAAAGAACATTTCTGGAATTTGTTTAGTTTTTACTTTCTTTTTGCATGGAACAAGAATGCACATCTTGCTGAATCTATCAACCACAACATACATGTAATCATGCCCTCTCTTGGACATAGGAAGTCCTGGAACAAAGTCCATGGAAATGTTGTCCCATGGTTGCAAAGGAAATGGAAGTGGCATGTACAAAATGATCTTTCGATTTCGTCGCTTGTTGGTCGAACACATCACACATCCTTTAATGTACTTAAAAACTATTTCATACATGTGAGGCTAGTAACAATACCTTTGAATTTGTGCCATTGTCTTGCTTACTCCAAAATGTCCTGAAATCTTAGAAGAATGTGCTTACCAAATAACATGTGCCCTTTCTATCTGTGGTATGCACAACTTACCCAGATGATATAACAACCTATCACGAACATGAAAATTGACTTCTTCCACCTAAGTTCCATGAGTTAGTGATTCATAAATATCTTTGAAATCAACATCTATAGTATATTGTTATATATAACTTTCATGTTGCAAAGAACTATTCTGCAGCATTATTGAAGCATTCAAAGATGGTCTAGACAACATATCAGCTACTTTGTTTGTTACACCTTTCTTGTACTTAATTGCTAAGTGAAATTGCTGAAGAAATCCCATCCATGTGTAATGATGAGATTGTTGCAACTTAGTCTAAGACTGAAGGTACTGAAGCGACTGATGATCTATGTGAATCATTGTTTACTTACCCATTAAATAGTGTTTCTATTTCTTTACACTTTCAACCAAAGAAAATAGGTATTTATCATATGTCGGATAATTTATAACTGCCTTAGAAAAAGTTTTGGAATGAAAACAAATTGGTTTCCCTTTTTGAATTAAGACTACACCCATTGCATAACCACTAACATTTGTTTCAATTTCGAATGGTTGTTCAAGATCTGGAAAGCTAAGATTGGTGTTGTGACAATTTTATTCTTAAGTCTATCAAAATATTTATGTTCTTTTCCTCCCCACTGAAAGGAAACTTTAGAGCCTGTTAAAGCATAAAACGGTGATGAAATCAAAGAAAACTGAGCAATAAATTTTCTCCAATATTGAACTGCACCTAGAAAAATCCTAACTTTTGTCACATTCTATGGTCTTGGCCACTTAACAATCACATTGATTTTAGCTGGATCTATTTTCAAATTTCCACCTCCAAATATGTAACTAAGATAATTCAATGAAGTTTTCCCAAACTTAGATTTGGAAAGTTTAAGGTACAATTTTTCCCAAACTTAGATTTGGAAAGTTTAAGGTACAATTTTTCCCTATGCAACACTTCGAAAACCTGTTTAGCATGCCTAACATGCTCTTCCATACTGGAACTGAAAATCTGGATATCATCTAAGTAGATTATGAAAAAATTATTAATGTATGGGCGAATTACATCATTCATAAGCCACGTGAAACTTGTTGGAGCATTACACAAACCAAAATTCATTACTAACCATTCAAATAGTCCCTGCCTAGTTTTGAATGCAATTTTCTAGATGTCATTTTCACCAATGGGAATTTGATGATACCCACTATGCAAATCCAACTTACTGAAATAGACAACATTTTTCATCTTATCAAGTAAATCATCTATCCTGGGAAGAGGATACCTATTTTTTATTGTGATTTTGTTTAAGTACCTAAAGTCGACACACATTCTCCATGTCCCATCTTTCTTAGGAACCAAGATTATGGGTGAGCCACATGGAGATGAACTGAGCTGAATGAAACCTTTCTCAATCAACTCTTGGATTTCTTTCTTTATTTCCTCGTTCTCTATAACTGACATGTGATACATTCTGACATTAGGAAGAGGGGCATCAGACATCAATTTTATCTCATGTTGTCATTCCCATTTAAGAGGAAGATGTTTTGGATCTTTAAAAAGGAATTTGAAAAGACTCTACCACTTTAACTTGAGATTCACAACCTGAAAAAGCATCATGTTGATCATTATGTTGTTCTTTTCTAACCATGAGTACATATATCTTACTTGAACTTCTTAATCGCTTCATCTGATTAACAGTAACTAAATCCAAGTGTGGTTTGAGTTTATGTTCCCCGAAAATGTATTCAATTCCATATTTCTTAAGATGATATTTATGTTCTTTCCTATAAACACAACATCATGATCATAGAGATAAGGAATCCCTAGAACTACTCCACATATGTCTACTTGAATCACATCTAAATCCACTTCATCAATGTAATTGGTTGTGATGGAAAATTTTAATTGACACTACTTTGTGACATTAATCTGAGTCTCTTTATTTAGCCAGCCTAATGGGCATGGTCTTGGATGATTCTGTGTCTCCAAACCTAATTTCCTACGTAAATCTTCAGATATTAGATTTGCATGTGATCCACTGTCAAAAAATTTATCTTTTTTTTTGTGCTTAGAAGTTATCCTTATATGAAATAATTCGACTCTTTTATCCTCATTCAGATGATTTATGTTTGAATAAGATGAAGAAGTACTAGAACGTGAACCAATGTGAGAAGTTTTACCTGTCGAAACCATTGTGATTATTTTCCTTTCATCGCCTGAGTTGGAGCCCAAATCTTGTTGGATTGTTGTATTAGCCTCCTTTTCACCTTTCTTCTTCTGGAATTTCTTTCGTCTGAGTTCTGGGTGAAGTTTCCAACATTTGGCTTCATCATGCCTGATATTCTGGAAGTGAATACAAGTAGGTCTTTCACTTTCCTTCTGAGTTGTCGTTGATCTCTTTCCCTTCGAGATACTCTTTCTCTTGCTCTCTTTGGACTCCTTTATTTCCAAATGTTTGGATGTTTTCGATCAAAACTTGAATGGTCTACCACCTGATTCAATAAGTATGGCTTGAACACACACCTCATCAAATTCATCAGGATTAAACATCAATAATGTATGTTGTAAATATGAATGTAAATTGTCAATGTACTTTAATAAATTTTCACGTGTATCCAATGGAATACCAAGCACCAAATATTTCTTCCTGAACTCCTGAGTAAACTTCTGAACATTCTGCCCTTTACCTTGCCTCAAATGCTACCCATCAATAACAACTTGTTGCATGTATCCCAAAGGATATAATTGTTTTCTTAGAGATTTTAAGAACTTAGACCATGAAGAGATGACTTTACCTTTCTGCTTTACATCTATTTGAGTTCTACTTTCCCACGAGACCATTCTAAGTGTAACTAACTGAATTTTTTTTCATCATAAATGTTCTGAATTCTAAAATACACTTATAACTACTTAATCTAGTTATCTATCTTTTCAGGATTCATTTCACCATCATAAATAGGTAGTTCAAATTTAACATCAAGTTTCAAAAGAGATGATTTTTCAAGTTTCTTTTCTGTTTCAGAGTCAAAACTAGAAGAAGAAGATGATGATGATGATGATGGAGATGATGGAGGAGAAGGAGGTTTATCAGCCTTGCCTTTTCCCTTTTCCTTATTCGATATCTTTGAAGAAGAAGTTGCATCTCTCACCTTCTTATATTTGTAGAGTTCTCCCAACATCTATTGGATGTTCAAAAACATTTTCTGAAACTATTCCTGATCCATGACCTTCCCTTCAAGAGTTTCACTTGCAATGGATCCTATCATTGTCGATCAATGAATGAATTTTCGCTTTCCAATTTTTGGATCAAACTCCTCAAGTGTTCCTTTTCCCCGTCGTGACCTGGACCTGGTTAACATTCACTGGAAAAAATTATACAAAAAACAACATGCTCTAATACCAAATTATATGATCTAAAATGTATCATAAACTAAATTGAACTAGAATTGAATATTCGCCAACAATAAAATGAAAGTTAACATGATCGCTTAATGTGGAAGACTGAAGGAAAGCAATTGATTTATGAATTAATCAAGAACTTAAGAAGAATAATTAAACATGCAATTGTGACAATGAATAGAGATAGAAGACAACAAACATTGATTACGGATTTCGTCCCTGTTGGACTACATCTCCAGGTCCGCTTTCAAGATGGGCGTTTGTTTTATTAAGGATTGATCCAAGGAATTCTTTACATAGAAAAACACCATAGTAAAGGTGCTTGCAGGCACCTCTGGTCTTATTCAATAGAAATATCTTTCTCCTAGCTTTCCAACACCTATCTTGGTTACCAATTCCACCTCCAAATGGCCAAAAAACACTGAAAACAAAAGTTCCTCTGTCTCTTAGAATATGAGTGCAAAGTCTTCAAAATCACTCTAATGTCTTTCATCATGATCAAAGGTGGATTTATAGTACACAAGCCAGGTTTAGGTCGAACCTCTTGGGCCAAACATGGTAAGTGGTTTCCTTGCATTCAATATGATGGTCTCGGTCTTGTCACATAGTGACACCTTAAGGATAAGGTGCATGGTGGTTGTATTACAATTGCACATAAAAAAAAATTAAAACCCAAAAGGAACCTTAGATTATAAATATCCCTAGTAGCAACCGGCACGGAAAAGTCTTGACTAAAGTCATGTGACTAGCAGTCTAAGTGCTAGCTGCCACCTAGGCAGTCTGTCCCGGCGGTTCCGGCATGCTGGCAGTCAACTGTCAATGTGATAGCTTTACACTCGACGGTGACGGTCTTCTGGCGGTCAACTCCAAACTATGTGGTGATACTAACTATTTCCTCTGCCCGAAAGTCTCCTTATTCGCGAGGTTGTGGTCTTCTAGTGGTCGACTCTCAAACTATGTGGTTTATCCTGACCGTTCACATGTCTCACTGTTCCACTGTGGTCTAGTCTTCCCATGTGGTTAACTGAAATGTTTTATATTATGTTTTATTACATAGTCTGAGAGGGTTTACAATATGTTTTGACACCATTCATAGTATTTATGCTAGGTCTTAGTACTTAGCCACTTAGGATTTAAACCTTATATTTAGTGCTAGGTCTTTACAATTACACCATGTCATGAATTTACACACACATTTTCACCATCTCACCACTTAGGATTTCAAGCCACCATGAAAACAAACTACACCATGATTAACCCAAGGATTTCCTCTTTGGACAACAATGGCGAAACTGATGAAACTGAATATGCACTGACTTACTTTTCGAACTAAACTGACATAAGATCCTCCTGGATCATTGAATCTTAATAACTATAACTTAGATTTCCCAAAAAAAGCTGGATTTTAGCAAAAATCACGCCAAAATTTCCACTATTTTCTACAAATTTGTGGGGTCTTTAGACTACTCTATACGTCCTTATGCACTTTACTACTTCTATCTATTATTAATGGCATTCTCTATGGAGGATACTATTCAACGTGGATAAAAAAATCCTCTACCATTCGACATGAGTTAATATAATTATGTTTCAACATGCAAAGGATAGAGTATGTGCGGGATGGATGGGGTCCTTTCCATACTGAGTGCTATGACACTGATGAATGATGTGGTTTGGTATTATTTTGTTGTGCAGAAAGTTTACTCTCTAGAGAATAGAGTATGTGCGGGAGATTCAAGGTCTTTTACGTAGACAAGAGTGCTAAGTAAACTATGTTTTCAATATGTGTGAAGAAAAAGTGTTGTGTGGTAAAAAGAATATGTATAAGACTTTATCTTTCTCAGTTATTATTTAGGAATTTTTTTCGCTACTACGTTAGTTGTACGAGGGTGGTTTTTCGAAGCTAGTTGTTGATGTGGTTGCAAGACAGTATTATGTTAATGCTCTATTCAATGATGTGAGAATTCATGTGGATGTAGGTTGTTTTCATAGGGCGCGGGTAGGGGGGCTGAAAAAATGTCAAATTAATATTATTATGCTTCCTTGTGTGGATTACAATGTATGTGTAGTACATTTTGGGTCCTTTGCATAGTGGGGTCATTTTGCAAAATGTGTACTGTGCGGAGGGTGGAGTATGTGTGGGAGAACTAGGGTCTTTTGCGTAAATTGGGCTTCTAAATAAACTTTTCTTTCAATGCATATGAATAAAAAGCATTGTGCATTAAAAAGAAAGTGTGGAAAGCTTTATCTTTTTTAATTATTATTCAGGAATATTTTTTGAAACTAAGGAAGTAGCTGTGCGAAGGTGGTTGTGCGAAGCTAGTTGCTCAGATGTATAGTGTCCAGTGTTTCAAACGTCAATGACATATCAAAGGGTTTTATTGAGTGTGGAAGTAGATGTGCGGATGAAGTTGTGTGCAGGTGGTTGTGCGTGTGCAAATGTTATGCGAGGATTTTGTGCAAAGTTTGCTAGGATAAAAAATATACAAATCCCTTTTTTAACTCTTAATTAAGGATGTATTTCATAACATATAAGCATTAATTAATATAAGTTTCCTTGTGTGAAGGAAAAAGTATGTACGATAGAGCTGGGGTCCTTTGCATAGTGACTATTGTGATATTGATGAACGATGCGGTAATTGGTGTGGTTTCATTGTGCATAACATTTACTGTGTGGGGAACAAAAGTATGTGTTGGAGAAACAAGGTCTTTTGTGTAGATGGGGGTGCTAACTAACTATTTTTTCAATTTGTGTGAATAAAAATTGTTGTACGGTAAAACACATGTGTGGAAGGCTTTGTCTTTTTTAGTTATTATTTAGGAGTGGTTTTCGTTACTACGAAAGTAGTTTTATGAAGGAGGTTGTGCAAAGCTAGCTGTTGATGTGGTTGTAGGACACTACAATGTTAATGCTCTATTCAACGATGCGAGAATTCATATAGTTGAAGGTTAGGATTTGCCTTTTTTAATTATTATTTAGGATCTTTTTTTTCAACTAGAGAAGTAGCTCTGCGAAGCTAGATGCTCGGAGGTATTATGTGCAGAGTTTTGAATGTCAATGCGTAATCAAAAGGCATTATTGTGTGTGGAAGTAACTGTGTGGATGAAGTTGTGCGGAGGTGGTTCTGCATGTACAGATGTTATGTGAAATTTTTGTAAAAAGTTTGCTAGGATAATAAATATGCAAATCTCTTTTTTAATTGTTATTTAGGGATGTATTTTACAATGTATAATCATGAATTAATATTAGTTTCAAATGTCAAGGATTGAGGGCATTATTGAGTGTGGAAGTTGTTGTGTAGAGATGGTTGTGCATGTGTTAATGTTATGCAGAGAAAAAATGCATGTGTAGAATTTGTGCAGAATGAGGAAAGTGCAGAGGGGTATTTTAATTATGATGCATTTTAATATTAGTTTATTATAATAGATTTTGCGGGATGCGAAAGTGCATACAATGAAAGCTTGAAAGTCATTTGCACACAATGGACTGTGTTGTTCATATGTAGCATGTGTGGAGAACAAAGGCTTTCTACCCACGATATTTGGGACTTATTCAGACTTATGCAAGAACGCAACAAAATATAGATATACATATATAGACATAAAGAAATGAAATATGCTTACATACAAAAATGAAAATAAACTAGCTTGGACAATGGTAGCTTATCTTTGAGAAGAGATGTGGTGGCTACATGCCTCTGAAATTTGTTACAATGAGGATCAAAGGCTTATTTATTATTGAGAAACAATGGAAAACCCTAAACATCCAAAAAACTAACCATAGGAGATGAAGCACCAAAATTATGGGCTCCATTTGGGTAAACTGGTACATCAACTTCCCAAGGTCATAACTTTGGCATACGAACTTCGTTTGTCTATCATAATACCTCATTTCAAACATCACAAAGAGGAGGCCCAAAACAAACCATTACATTAGCTTCAGACTTTTCTGGTCTCTTTGTTTTCCCTAAAAAATGTCTTTTAGTGCCTCAAAATAGCTAAAAATAAATGAGACTTTGAACAAAACATGCTTCATGTGTTACATTCATCTCTTTGTGCCTCATGTGCTCCTTTATGGGTTTCATTACTGGTTATAACATTAGAGGTCAAGGTAGAATTTGATAGTCATTGAAACAAAAAATTTCACTTGCTTGAAGGTTAATTTCAACTAACCTCTAAAAAACTCATCATCAGTGGAAAAATATTCAATATCATCAGAATCAATCAGGGGTTTGTTGAGTTCATTCCCTTGACCTAAATGTTGATTGTAGGATTTAGTAGTGGGGATCTTATGATAATTCATAAGGGGCCGTTGCCTTAGAATCTTGATTCTTGAATGCGACTCTTCATTGCAACATTACGGATCTTTGTCATCTTGATCTAGGAAAAAATTGAGTTTCTCGACCTGATCCCCGTCATTCAAAGCCCAAAGGTTCGAGGATTGATTCTGATATGTTGATGATATCTTGTTGGCATTTGATTTCATGATTGTGGTTATAATTAGTTGGTTTTCCATATTCGTCTTCATCATCATCAAAACCAAGGGTGAATGACTCGCATTGCCATTCTAAATCAAGGTCGAGGGAGAATGTAGGGCCTTGAATGATTAATTGGAAAAAATTGCAATGCTCAAATTCAACTTCTTATTGAAATGTACTTTGAATTTAATGAGATTGGTGCCAAATACTTGAGCTCCTTCTCCCTAGAAATGAACATTTTGGAGGTTCTACATTGGCGAGATGATGTTATAATGCTCCTGATTGCACTCTATAAGTGGTTGGATCTTGCTTATTTTGTGATTTTTTATTGCTGATGTTGAAATCATCACCATTGTGGTTGACAATTGGATGGATCTCACTTGGTATTTGTAACTATTATTATTTGCATTGTTCAACTTTTCTCTTGCTCGTTAGCATTGTAGATGCTTTGGAACAATTTTCATGCTTGGTGCTAAGTGGGAGGGTGAGAGTGAAGTTGGAGCCCATTATTTGCTAATATTTTTTCCCTTCTCATTCATATTACCAAATTAACACTCCATAACCTATATTTTACTTGGTTGGTTTGAGCATTTGCATGGGTTTCTTAATCTTTAGAACTAAGGATTGAGGATACTACATGTTTTTATTAGTGTTTTCTCTTCATTATGTGGGTTTTGGTTAGATGTTGGCATTGTTGTATTTGTCCATCAATATTTCCAAAAGATGTTTGGAAGTGTGAGGTTGTTGTTAATTTCGAGGGTTCACAAGGATGTTATGTTCATGCACGCTTGACAAACGTTCTGAATTTAGTTCCCTACTAATGCGATCAAAGGCTATAGCCCTAAATATTCTAATAAACTCCATAACTCTAATCATCTGTTGATCCAATAGAGAATTTTTTAAGGAAGTATAACCTTTCAACCTATCTATAGCAACCTTTGAATCCCCTATCACTTGTAAGTTTAGATTTTTGAAGTGAAACAATTAAAATGGCTACAACAAACAATTGATTTGTATTATTGTAGTACTTGTTAGGTAGTGATATTTTTATTCCTAGACTAAAGTAATCATTCACATTAATCATTTTTTGTTTTATTATGTATTAGCTAGTCGTATATTTTAACCCGAGACTAAATTAGTCATTTTTAGTTGAGTAACTTAAGATTGTTCATTTTTTGTAGTATTTCAGTTGGAAAAGATGGGGTGGCTAAATGTTTTAGTCACCTAGTCACTAATTTCATCATTTTCTACTAGTGTATGTGGAGAGGGCATAAGGCCTTCTTGATGATTCTCAGAATTTTAAAATCAAATATGCATTCATGGCCTGTAGCTTACATGCTTTCCATTTGTCTGATGAAATGTTTTTTATGTTCAAGGAAGTCTAGGTCAAGTTTTGGTTTGAGATTGAATGTTTAGCTTTCTTTCCATGTTATATATGATTCTAGAAATTCTTAGAAAATTTTGGGTAGTGGTATGGAGTCAGGCGTCAAAAGGTGGCATTAATACAAGGATTGCATGCTTAGAAATGGAGAAATTGGGCTAAAATCACATGGATGCAGTGTTGTGCATGCATTTGGAGGCTTCCAACCACATGGAGGCCTTGTTGTGGGTGCGGTTGTGGGCCCATGATAGAGAAAAAGGAGTCTAGCTTAGGGTTTGGGCACCTGGGTTGGTTATTCAACATTTGAGTATCCTGTAGCCCCTATGGAATGTGGTGAGTTATCAACTTGTGGTCATTAGTCTACCTCACTTCCTTATTTGGATCTAGGAGGGTAAGCCATGTCATAGCAACTCTCATCTCATGTTTACCTTGGTAGGTCGATGAAACTAGGTAAATGTGGGAGGGGTTTTTACAGTCTTTAAGTGTGACGATAAAGATGAGAAACAACGAAGTCCAAGTGGAAGCATTGTCTAACAAGTGAAGCAATGATGGTGTTGATATAATTAGTCTCCAACTGGGAGATTGTTGGGTATGGAGCTTGATTATCTTTTTGATTCAGAGGTTTTGTTTCAGCTATTGTTGGATCCTAGTCACTAATGGGGGCATGCTGGGGGGCAGGGGAGGGGGTGAACTTTACCCCCCAATAGTGCCACTAGAGGGGTCTAGATGGGGTGGGGACAACAATTTATCCCCCTCCTTAGCGGGAGTTCAAAGGAAGTGCCACCAAAGGAAAATTTTAGATAAAAATTGCCTTGTAAAATATTGTAATTTCGTAGTTAATTTGGGTTGTTCATTAGTAAAAAGATCTAACAGTTGATGTTATGTTAATTTAGGGATTTTTTTTTTATAGAAGGAAACCCTCAGTCTATATGAGGGAATAATATTGCAGTTTTGTATTTGTGCGACAGAAAAGAGAGAAGACTATGTGAGAGGAAAGAGGAAGTTATAGTGGATTTGCTCTATGTTGTATCTTGTCAGTTTGTTGGATAATATAAAAGGAAGGACTGGTTTTTTCTCCATGGATTTAGCCAAAATTGGGTGAACCATTTATATCTGTGTCTCTCTTGTTTTATCTTTTTCCATGTTTGTGTTTCCACAATATTTTATGTGTTTCATTGATCTGTTAATTAATTTAACACAACATTAACACCACTATTCATTAGGTTATTCAATACAAATTCCCCAATAGTTAGATTGATATTATACTTCCCTAGGCAAGTTGTAGTTCCTCCATTGGAAACCATCACTTGACACTTTCATGTTGGATATAGAAAAGAATTAAAATCCTTGGCTATCTTAAAATGAATAAAATTATGGGTATTGTTAGACAATTGTCGTTGCCAAGAGGGTTGGTGTCATCTAGTGTGTTGGCATTGATGTCCACCAGGCTAATAGTGATGGCATCTAGACTAGCATTGATGTGAATTGTGTGTCAAGCTCGGGGGAGTCCCAGGCTTTGAAGGAGTTTTTGCGTCATGATTTTAGCTCAAAGGCTCATGGAAGTGGCATAGTTGGATAGTGCTCAAAAAGAGCCTTCCAACAATATGTTGGAATCCACAAATGGCTTCGTGGATCAAATGTTAATGACAGTCAAACTTAGGTGATCCAAATTCAAAGTTGTAGAGTTAATGGTGGTGGAGGACCAATATGGAGAAGGTTAGTTTGGCATAATTTACAAACTTGAAAGAATTGATAGCGAAGTAACCAAAGGACCGAGTGAACGTGGCCTAACAACAAAGTGACGATAAGTGTTTTCATTAATTAGAAGAGGTACCACTATGATAACTCATCCCACTGGGGGTACCCTTGAAGGAAACAAAGGTGCATGCGAGTGTTGCACCTAGGATGACAGAAACCCAGGAGGGTGTCGGCAAGAGGAAGCATGTTGATTGGCTAGTGGAAGGTCCTACTTCACAACTAATCCCAATGGGTTTACCCCTGATAATTCAAAGTGCATGCAAAGGTGAGGCTCTGGGATGATGGAAGCCTAGGCGGATGTGGAAGAGTGGAAACCTTGGCCTAATATAAAGGAAGCCAAGAATATGTGGCAATCAAAGCAATAGGAGAAATGATTTTGGATCCTTCAAATTTAACAAAGGATATCCTCACATAACAAAGGATCACACTCCCTCTGTCTCCATACCCAGGACAAAATGGATGAATGAGAATGATACATATGACACAATTTGATTGGATTACAGTGGTGGGATGGAAAGAATTGTGGAAAATGATGTCAACATAAAGTTGGTACAAGGGGCGCATGTGGCATGAAAATTTGGCCTTTTTGGGTACCCATTGGGCCAAAAATGTGCAAGACGTGGACCAATCGTGAGTTCCCACATGGAAATGGTAACGTGAGCATGACGATATCCTAGAAGGTTTAGAAAGGTGCATAAGTGGAGTCTCTAGGTTGACTAAGTGTTGGGACACGATGGCAGTTACATGTCATCCCAACGGAGAGTTGTTTGGTTCAAGCATGTGGCTTAGGACCCACTAGGACACATCATCTTCGAGGCTTGACCTTGAAATATTTTGAAAGAGTGTAGAGAGGTATCTTTGGGCTGATTAAATTCAAGGAAAAGGTGGCAGCTAAAAACAGAGCCAAAGACCATTAAAAATGAGGCTAGGATACGTCATCCCAAAGGCACCACCCTATAAGGAAATAAATGATGCAAAGGAGTAAGGGTCAGGATGATGGAGTGGCACGACATGTAGGAACATAGTTGGCATTATTAGGAAATCTCAATTGTTATTTGATTGGCTAGTAGCTGTAGCAAGTAGACCTAACCTTGACATGTAATCTCGGAGGAAAGGCCAAGGGCTATAGATTAGGCTAGAACTTTGTTTTGTGGGAACTATGTGACCTTGGGTGCATAAGGTTTAATGCATTGTGATTAAGCCCTCAGGGCTGTAGTTAAAAGAGGCACCCATGATCTGTTTTGTGGTGGTCTTGCATGTTAATGTGACCAAGGGCCTTTGGGGTTTTTTAATGAAAAAAGTGTTATGGGGCCATTACAAAGGGCATGTTTCAAAGGGGATGTGTACATATGAGGCATGGATGAGTCGACAACATTGGTATAAATGCTCAACTTTTGGCATGTGTGCCATCTATCGAATCGCACCACACTTATGGATAACGAAGCATAGAATGAGTCAGCATTTTGAATTGCTAATGGAGCGAGTGGAAATTTCTAAGAGCTCTAGATCAAGGCAGCAAGTTCCAAAATTTGTAGAATTTCTTAATGGGCCTAGTTCAAGAAGAATTCACCATACCTAATTCCCCTCATGCTAAGAGGAATTAAAATTGGAATGGAGGGTTTTTCGTCAGTATGGTGTGCCATCCATGATCATAGTAAATGTACAGTAGAACAACTTTTAGTTGTCAGATATCATACCATTAATTTATGGAATTTGATGTTGTGTTGTAGTATTCTCCTCTAATCGTATGTGCTTTAAAGAGAAACAAAGGAGAGCAATGTTGTGTGTACAAGCATAATTTAATGGAAGAGCTCTTTGAGTCCACAATTTGACTGAGAATTAATTTTCAGTATGAGAAACACTCAAATTACCAATCCTACATTTAATTTAGTTACAGTGGCTAAGTATTGGGATGTAATAGAAAAATGGGAAGACATGTTGAAGTAATTGCTCTAGGGAAGTGTAGATGACAACATGGACTAAATTTCTCTCTATGTTGCAGAGGAACAAAATTTAGAAATGCTAAGTTTGATTGTGGGGATTGCAACATTGTTGGAGGAAGGTATGTTAAGAGATGAGTGAGTGCACTGCTGAGAGTAGTTATGCAAAAGACAAGGCCGAGAGAAAAATTTTAACAAAATGAGGGTCCAGAATAGAGAAAAGGGTGTTGACTATGCTGTTGAAGTAATGATGGTTGTGGGATGAGTGCTTCCATATGTGTATCAGGTGTAGAAGGGAAATTATATAGGGTAGAACTCTATGAAGGTTGTTGAGTAGAACAGAGCGCCAAAAGATGAGGAGAACAAAGGGCCAAGGGATGAACACAAAACCAAAAATATGCAGAGTTGCTACCATTTAGAGTGTGTATTGATTTCCTTATTGAGATTGCGTTGGAACCTACAAACAAGGATTTGGTGCTTCCATCTAGTCGGTAACTAAGGAGAGCTTGGAGGTGAGCGCCTCATGCTAGTTGGTTCTTACATAAATCCATGAAGTTGGTGCATGATAAATTGATCAGGTGTCTGTTGGGGTCCAGGTATGAAAAATCTATTCACCCTTTTTCCTACATTAATTTATCAATCTGGATGTGTATCTTTCCAAGGCAATGCGCAAGGTATATGTAGGGGCGAGAGTACCATCCGTTTCGACCAAGGGCTCATGATTAATATTCAAAACATCGCTATAAAACTAAACTAGCTATAGATCTCAAGACAAGCAATTACAGGAATTAACAAGCTGTAACAACAACTAGGAAATAATAAACAACACACACAGAAATATGCAACACTTGATCAGGAGAGCGGGCCCAGCTCTCTGATCAGGGCTACATTAGTCACAACAAAGATTGGAACAACAAAAGAGATGATATTTTATTAATTTGTAGAGGGCTATTACAATATCGATGGGGAGTCCCCCAATTACAGGAATAATCTGTCTTTTATACACAACAAGGGAGAACAACATATTTCCCCAAAACCTGGTAACCGTATACCCAGAAGTGTACATTAGTTTGGAACAACACCAATGCTAGATAGACAAGATCAACAAGTGGTCCAAGAATGGTTCAAGGATCTGCGACTCTAGCTACACGGCTTCTTGGTCATTGCTGTGAATTACAGATCTACTGCGGGATGCTACGAGATTGGTATTTGTTCTCCAAAAGTTGTGGTCAAACATATGTTTTAGTGTTGTGAATAAGCAAAACCCCGTGACTTTTCTTCATTAATAAAATATTCCAATAAATAGAAAAGGGTTGCTTACCGCGTGGATTTAGCATAGTAAACATAGGTGAATAAATGCAAAAAGGTCAAAAAGGGTGATGGAAATGCAATAGAAAGATATCCCGATTTGGTGCCCAACATCTCCCCCCAACTAGCCTTCTGCATGCCCTTATGCAGTTTGCCACCTCCGCAGGTCTGGGTTTTGTAGACTATTAGCCTCTTGGGGCTGGGCGAGATCATATTCTTTAGCCATCTCTGTCCTTGGAACTTTAAAACCATCTGAGAGGAGGACTTCCTTCCACCAATCTCCAGAACATTATACGATGCGGTGTAATTTTCTACTGGCAACCAGATAGTGGGGAACTGAAACCGGATCCCCATCAACCAAACCCCGCATGTTTGGACACATTCCACAAATCTGGGCACTATGGGGAGTGCTCGTGCAAAATTTGGTGCCCCAAAATGTTCGCTGTTCTGGACAGCTGTAAGTGACATCATCCACCTTTTCTGATAGCAATCAAGGGCCTCATCTTGAAATGTGACTAATTGCCTGACACAAAGATCAAGGCACCATTTTTGTGTCCTCAGCATTCTTTCTTTGTTCCCTTCGATTCCCAAAAAGGTGTTGTGTTTAGTGAACATGGTGATTGACCTTTCATGTTCTCCTCTTACTATAAATGGCTTTGTAACATGGTTGGAATCAAATGTATTAAAGGCCTTCTGCCAGCTGATTTGATTAAGAGTGTAAGAGGTGAGAGCCCTTAAATGAATGTCCCCCACATATGGGACCGGGTTAAATTATCTATCCATGCACAGTAGATACCCATGCAGGTAAAATTCACACATCAAATGCTGAGTTGGCATGTCATGGCTCGTCATTATGTGGAGGAATTGTACACCATCCTCTATTTCATAACTAATTTCGTTCCTTATTCTCTCCATGCAGAATAAAAGAAAATAGTCGTGCAAGAATAAAGAATAACAAGAAGCAGGGGGACGACATGCCATCACCTCTTGTGCCAAGTTAAACATCTGTTCCTTATCAGTTTTCAACTCTGCCACTTGGTTTTCCAACTGCTCCATCTTGAGTTGCTACTTGGCATGCCTCAATTTCATGACATCTATGCACTCCACATATTCAAAAATGGTTGTGGAGGCTCGTTCCTGAGTTCTTCTGACCTCACTTTGATATCGAGCTACAGTAGATTTCCAAGTCTGCACTTCGGCCGTTAAGGCATACTCATGGTCTTCAAACAATCACTCGACTGGGTCTATTTGAGTGGCAGCAGAAGTTGTGGCTATCTGGTCCACCTAAGTCTTTGCTTCTACTACCGTGGCCTTGGAATTTTTGGCCTGCCACTTGTATTTCTTCATCCGCTTCTGCAATTTGTGTACCTGCTTCCTTAGTTTCTTGACCTCCATCTTAAGCCACATTGTTTCTTTAAATTGCAACTGGTATTTTTTCTTGACAAGGAGTCTTCATTGTTCACACAACTCCACCCATTCTTGCTTAACCAAAACTTCCTCAGTTTCGGTAGCTAGAGGTAAATCCCCCGGTACAACTACTGCCATGCCGATTGTCGGGTTTTCCTGCACCATTCGTTCTTCTTCGATTATTTCCTGCTTCATGGCCTTCTCACCTAGTTTTACCATTGGCTCATTCGTCGGGACCGCTTCGCTTGGTCCCTCCTCTTCTCCAACGATAACTTCCCATTGTTTTGTGCTCACCACGACTGGTGGTACCCTTGTGAGGTGCTATCTTGTTAATGTGTCTGCTGGAACCCCTCCTAGTTTCCCTCCCTCAGGGACCTCTGCCTCTTCTCTCCTTTTAGGTTCTGAAGTGCTCATTACCTAGGTAACATCTGTCCCACCCAGTTGTGGTCTTTGTGATAAATTCAAAGCAAGACGAACGACGAGATCTTCTTCTGTGCACTAAGGGGTAGGAGATACCCTTACTCCTCTTGGAATAGAAGAGAAAAGGGAGAACTGGCAGGGATCTTCGGTGTTTCGTCCCGAGGTTGACGCTGGTTCTTGTGGAGTAGTGCCAGCCTCATGCCCTAGTTCTCCCATAGCTTCCTCCATAGGTTCCATGGTTTTCCCAGCCCCGAACTCTTCTTGTCCTAGTTCCTCCTCTTCCATTGGTTCTATGGTCGGGGTGGTCATGACTTCTTCTTCGTTTAGGTTGTCCTCCTCCATCGACTCCACGGTGGTAGGGAGTCCTTGTGGGGTCCCTTCGGTCGCAATATCAACCAATTCTCCTGTCGTTACTTGTTGTGTTGCTGCCTCTGTGGTTGTCATGCTATCAATTTGTTGCTAGCTCCACAGTCGAGGTTGGTTCTTGTGGATCAACCTAGGCCGTGGTACTAGTGGGCCTTTCTATGTTGACTCCTGCATTTTCCATCGGTTCCACAATTTCGTCTTGCTCTTGGGGAGCGACCTCTACCTCAAATTCTTCAACTTCCGTCTCGATCTCTTCTGGCTCCTCCTGGTCAACTTAATCATCTTCTCCTGCATTTTCTTCCTCCATGGCTTTTGGTTCATCTTCCTTGGCGGCCACAGTGGCTGCTATCTCTTCCTCTGTGGAATCCCGAAACAGTTCCCACGGGATCGGGATTCATCTGATGGCATTCATCATCAACATCTGGATCAACCCATGGTGGGTAATGACCGCCAACATCTGTTGTGACCTTTGAGCTGAATGTGCCATCAGCTGAAGACTTCTCAGTAAGAAATAAGGCATATTTAGTGAAAAGGCCTCTGCTTGGGGAAATCAGAGGTGAGTTAATATTCAGAGATGATATTTGAATATAGTGGAGTATATCCCCTCACAAGTTACATATTTTATGACAAACTCTGCTACCCCTCCCCATGGATGTGGTAGCGAGTGCCGATCATATCCTCGACCCTTTTGTGTAATGCTTTCTCTTGCTTGCAAAAAGGCTTCAGGAAACTTCGGGAGGGAAGTCCTTCTTGGAAACCATCGTTGTCCATTTTAAGGGAGCCTGCTGGATTTATGGATGGGTTTGGTTTTGTAGGTGGGTATAACACTAAGTTTTTAGTGTTATGCCCATTTGAAATAACCATGTGCCCTGTATGACACCTGATGTAAGCATCCGCAGTAGCCATCCATGGTCTGCCTAAAATCAAAGGATGGTCGACAACCGAAGATTACATATGTAAGACAAGGAAATATATGGGATGGTGCCATGAATCCACTAAAATTGTTACATCTTCTAACTTCCCTACTGGTTTTGTTGCAGATCGATCTGCCAGTTCTAACACTGTAGGTGTATGTTTCAAGTTACGAAGACCTAATGTATGCATAGTTTCAGTGGTGATAACATTGATGGCAGCACCCAGGTCTACCATCACATTTGGAGTCTCTACCCCATTAATTTATACTGTCAGAATTGGGTTCCCTAGATCTCCATACTTTACAGGCATTGACTTTCCCATCATAAATTCTGACAATTTTCCCATGACATGAATAGTAAGGGGGTCTTTAGATTTCTTTACAGGTTTCTTTGAGCAGTATTTCCTAAGAGTCTTTGCATATATCAGGACATCCTTCATAGCTTGTAACAGGGGAATTTTGACAAATAAGTTCTGTAATTCACCTAATAAATCGAATTCAGCTTGAGGGCTTAATTTACTCAAAGTCAGTCTCTCCGGATAAGGTGGTTCATATTGATGTTGTTTTGCAAGAGGTTCCTGGTTTCTATCAGTTTGTTTTGGCTCTTTATTAATTAATTATGATTCCTTACCTTCACTATCAAGTTGTTCAATGATAACTGGAGGATGTTGAACATTGACTATCCACCCTGATCGCAAATTCATTTCATACAACTCTGCAGTTGAAATGCTATACGAAGGTAGGTTAGAATGCTAGTTTGATGAGCTCCCTTTTATTACGATTCCGTTTAGGTTGGATTGGAAGCCATGGATGGGCAGGTTGACTACCAGGAGGCAGATTAGAGGGAAGTTGGAGTTGCTGTTGTAGCATTGTCTGAGGAAACTGCCCAGGAGAGGATCCTTGCCAGGTTGGAGCCCATGGGGAGCTCTAACCGGCTTGAGGGTTCCACTGCTGCCAAGGTGGAAACTGGTACTGTGGCCACATGGGAGGATAGGGCATGGACTGAGGATTGATATTAAAATTACTGAAATATTGAGATGGATCTGAGTACATACCTTGATTTCCCATTGGTGGTCGAGACTACCATGGCTTTCTAGACCCCATGAGGTACAGTTGCTCCGTGTCTTCCCCTGTCCCTTGAAATACTGCTTTCAGGCCTAGCAAGGAAGGACATCAGCTTATTGCATGATTTAATTCGCAGATTGTACATTCCTCTATGGAGTTTAATGGACATTCCCTCTCTGGGTGCTTCTTTCTACACTTCAGGAAGAATATAGCCATGGTGTTGTCCAATTCCAGCTACTTCTATTTTACTTGTAGTGTATCCATTTATGGCGACATAATACTGAGGATATCCATTCTCAAGTTGTCTAGTAGGTTTCAAATTTTTTCCATCATAACACCCCCACCAAACACTTTTGTTGAGCGAATCCCTTATCTATTTCTTGCGAGCCCCCTTGAGCACTGAATGCATAGTTCGTAGATAACCTCGAAGCTTTCCTTGGAGATGTCTCCCTTTTCTACGATGTTCAATAGTTCCAAAGAGTCCTCACGAAAAGCTTGGAGGAGGATAATCTTTAAAAGCTCTTTATCTAGGTCGGAGTGACCTGACTTCTGTAATGTGTACTTAAATCGTTCCACATAGTCTTCCAAGCTCTCGTCTTCTTTTTGTGTGAACTTAAAAGTTCCTCCTTGATGTTCTGGGATTTGCAGTAAGCCTAGTATTTTTCTAGAAAAGCTGTCTGCATATCATCCCATGTGGAAATAGAGCTTCCTCTGAGGCCCATGAACCATCATAGAGTAGTCCCTTTTAATGTAGCAGGAAATTTTTTTAACTTCTGGGCATCTATCATGTAGTCATACCCCCAACACACTATGTCAAATTTGAATAAAAAGGTGTTGGGGTATTCTAAAACAAGCGCATGAAAGATTGGTAAAGTTGCTAATGGGATAGGCTTTGTGGACGCCCTAGCTCCCAGATCCCCGATCGAAAACTCGATGGTGGAGGTTGTAGGAGTCACAAATATCCTCCAATAAATGCTGGGTATTTCAACAGGTTCTGTGGAAGATGGCTGGGGGTTCCTTACCACTCAGGTTTGGGTTGCTTTGACAGCACTTCCCCGGTCCCTTGGTGATGCAAGTTCCCCTTCTTTTCCTTCTCCTACGTCTTGATGACTTGATCCCTCAATTACGACCTCCATTCCCTTGTTGGACTGGCCTGAGTTTGTCGATGTTCTGCTCGCAACCTCTTCCCCTTCTATTACCAGCGTAAGGTTCCCCTGGTCAGGTATACTGCTGGATGCCTCCTCAACTGCTGGAGGGGCCTGTTGTGTCGAATTGCCAAAGAATGTTGTAGATAGTGCTGGTTGGTCTACTGATTGTCTCTCAAATTTTACTCTCCGTGCACCTGGTCTCACAGCTGCGCGAGAGGATGCTTCTAATTTAGCTTTCACCACAATTTTCTGGACATAAGTCTTTCTTCCCAAGTCTGGTCCTCCCCTCTTTGGCGCTCTACATTTGCCCCTCTTATTTGGTTCTTTTCTCATACAAATGTTGATATGACAGAAGGTCTAGGTATCAACCTAGAACACTCTAGTCTTGAAGTAAGGTGTCAAAGACCATTTGTTCCCTAAGACGAAAAGAGCTTACAAAAAGAGAGACAAAAAAAAAGGAATCTAGGGTTTAGGGCCTAGAGCAAGGTTTCAAAGGACTCCTCCCTCCCCAGGACAAGAACCAAGAACAAACACACACCTCTAAGAAGACCTACTACTTCCAGATCTGAAGCAGGGCGTCAAAAGACTCCTCCCTCCCCAAGGTAAAAGCTAGGGTTTCTTGAAATTAAAACACACAACGATTTGAAAGAAATAAATCTAACTCAGGGCCTGGAGTAGGGCCTCAATAGACTCCTCCCTCCCTAGGACAAGAGGTTGGCCCAATCAAAACAAGAAAGAAAAGAAAAAACAAGCAGAAAGAACACCTACGCTTAGGACCTGGAGCAGAGTGAGAAAACTCGTTCTCTCCCTAGGACGAGAGTTTGACCCTCTGGTTGGTTCAGATCATATCTTGCACCTTGTTAGCCTCTCTGGCTACGACGCCAAAATTTTTGGGTCTAGGTATTAACAATCTATTCACCATTTTTCTACATTAATTTATCAATCCGAGTGCGTATCCTTTCAAGCAAACACACAAGGTATATTCAGGGGCGAGAGTACCATTCATTCCGACCAAGGGCTCATGATTAATATTCAAAAGATTGTTGTAAAACTAAACTAGCTACAGAACTCAAGACAAGTAATTACAGGAATTAAAAACCTTTAACAACAACTAGGAAATAATAAACAACACACACAGAAATACGCAGCACCTGATCAGGAGACCGGGCCCAGCTCTCTAATCCGAGCTACGTTAGTCACAACGAAGATTGGAATAGAAAAAGAGACAATATTTTATTAATTTGTAGAGGGCTATTACAATATTGATGGGGAGTCCCCCAATTACAGGAATAACCTGTCTTTTATACACAGTGAGGGAGAACAACATCTTTCCCCAAAACTTGGCAACGTATACCTAGAAATGTACATTAGTTTGGAATGACACCAGCACTAGATAGACAAGATCAACAAGTGGTCCAAGAATGGTTTGGGGATCTGCGACTCTAGCTACAAGGCTTCCAGGTCGTTGCTGTGAATTGCAGATCTGCTGCAGGACACTATGAGATTGGTATCTGTTCTCCAGAAGCTGCGGTCAAACATATGTTTTAGTGCTGTGAATAGGCAAAACCCTGTGACTTTACTTCATTAATAAAATATTCCAATAGATAGAAAAGGGTTGCTTACCACACAGATTTAGCATAGTAAACATAGGTGAATAAATGCAAAAAGGTCAGAAAGGGTGATGGAAATGCAACAAAAAGGTAGCCTGATTTGGTGCCCAACAGTGTCTATAAAAGAAGGGAGTTGTTGCTTCATACTAGTGGGTACTAGCAAACAATCTAAGTGATTTGGTGCTTCCTGTGAGTGGTGGCTCACAAAGATTAATGTAAAAATAGTAGGAACTCATATTCTACATCATAATACAAACAATCTTTGGTGGTTTTCCGTCTAGAAGGGTTTCCGTGTAAAACCTTGGTGTCTTATGCATATGTGGCTTGTGGTGTCTGTGTTTATGTGTTGATTTATTCATTTTCTCCACATGTTATGATAAAGGTTTCTCACATAATCAATGCCAAGTTTGAATGAAAATATAGATCAGAAGAAAATTTGAAATTAGCTTTAATACTAATTCACCCCCCTTCTAAGTATTTGACATTTTTTCCAACATGTATTAATTGAATCAATTAACACTTTTACCTTTCTCTTCTCGATATATCCTTATATCTTGATATTTTGAGGATTGGTAATTCCTGCCAATGCATTACAAGATATGATCATATTAATTTCTTCTTTTTTCAACCCATAGGGTTGGTTCCTAGTGCATATCTTCTTCTTTTGATGTTTCTTGTTCTTTTTCTTCCTCCTCTTTACAATCGATGTAAAATAATTTCTTCTGAGCACACTTATGACGTTTAGTGTATTTGTTATCACAAATGTAACAAAGACCCTTTACTCCTTTTTCCTTAAGTTTTCTCGGTGTCAATCTTGTAGTTTGTGGGAGGCTAGGAGTAGCAACACTTCCATATTTATAGTTGGGAGTGGTATACCTCCTTGTTACTATAGTTTTTCTTTAAACTTTTCTTTCCACCTTGAATGCTTTCTCTAATGACTTAGGTTCCCAGAGGTGGACTTCATGTTGGATGTTATCCTTTAAGTTCACTATGAAGACCTCAATCATATGCTTTAGAATATCAGTTACCTTGATATTCAATCTTTCGTAGTCCTCAATGTGCTCTCCAACTAAACCTTTTTGTTTGAGATTTATGAGTCGGCTAAAGAAGTCATTTCTATTTGTATCCTCATAATGTGCTATCAGTTACTCCATAAAAATTGTCCAAGTGACAAGTGATTTATGAGAACAAATCCATCGATACCACACAAACTAATCAGATTCAAAATATAAAGGTGTAATGTGTTTCTTTTTTGTGTGTTTCACATCATGTAGGTCAAAGAACTGTTGCATCTATAATATCCACGTTATCAAATCCTTTCCCTCCAAATTCCTCATATAAATATTTGGAATATGGTTGGTATTCACCGCAAAATTGGAGTCTCTAAAATCATGATTCACATTCCTTTTCTTTCATCAAGAGTTTCATGGAATACCTTGTCACCATAAAGAAGCCATTCTTATAGAAAATTTATAAAATCTTCTTCAGACCTTCCATGTATGCTCTTAAACCTTTCATGTTGCCTTTTATTTCTACTTTTAAACCCTTCATCATCACTTTTAGTTCATCTATGTGCTCTCTTTGTGAGAGCGAAATTCGTTGCACTTGGTCCCATAATTTTAATATATCATGTTGCATTTGTTTCTCTTCATGTGTCATAGTCACGAGCTTTCTAAGGCCTAATGGGTGTAGAATGTTTTTATTTTGGAGGCATTTAGGATCCAAATAATGGTATATATGCTTTACTATGCCCTTATAATCAATTCAAACTATTTTTTTAGTCAAAAGTTATGCAAATTTAAAAATATACACCTTTTAGGAGCTTGATTTTGAGCTTGTTAATATGACTCGATTTGAAATTATTGTGTCTTTGTGATTTTGACCTCCCAAGGTTTGAAATTTTGTTTAAATGTAGCTCTCTTTGTCTTCTTTCCAATGTCGTAAGCCAGACCAAGATTGGATTCTTCAACATAAAGTTATGTCAAATCTCCCATGATGACTTAATTATGGGTTAGTTTAGTAAAATTAACTTATACACGATGCCATGTGTCATTGTTCCCACCGTTGACCCTAAAACTTGTACTAGAAAAAAAATTCTTGTGAAATTTCAACCACCTCTTATAGAATTCAAATCTGGTGCCCAAAGAGAAATTTATGATGATTTTTCCTAAGATACATATTTTAGATTTAATTCTAGAGCATGCAAAATCCCTAACATCCTTGGACCATATCTCTATAAATGTAGCAAACCAAGGTCAAAATTTGTAACTAAATTGTCCATCAATATTTCACCTTCATATGGTATCAATTTCACGTTCTAAATCTTCGTAGAGAATGAATACATACATACATACATGCATGCATACATACATACATACATACATACATACATACATAGATATATATATATATATATATATATATATATATATATATATAGAGAGAGAGAGAGAGAGAGAGAGAGAGAGATAATGCCACGATGACTTGTTTGAAGCAGCAAAACCCTAGGCTCAAGAGCTTCAATACTAAATGTCATGTATCCAGATCAAACTAATGTAGAAACATAAGAAAATATAGATCAACGCCTTGATAATAAGCCACTTTGAGGGGAAAACTCCCTTTACATTAGATAAATAAACAATTCTTGGATGATTTAAATGGAAAGACCTCCTTGGTAGATAAGAGTCTAAGAGGTCAAAATATAATTGGGACCTCCATTACAATAATAATGTAAGGGCACAATAATAGAAATAGTGGGTTTCTATGGTGAAAAACAATAATAATACGGGATCTACACTAGTATTATAGGCACCTAATAGGCCATCATCATTGTGATTCTCATACAACTTGGTTGTTCTCCACATCGACTAATGGTATCGATATTTTTTGATTGCCCTTTTCCATCTGTCCTACGGTCTCCAACTTATGGATTATTTTGGCTTGGAATATGTGCTAATGGTTCTTCCCCCACTCCTCCAACCTATCACCTTGTGAAAATATCTTCTAAGTCTTTCACTTTGGCTACTTCCCTCACCTTTTCCAAACGTCTCCAAATCCTAACTTCCAACATCTGCTTCGCATGTGTCCTTTCCTACTTGGCATTGTGAAAATCTATGTGCGTTGGATTCCTATGTTGCATGTGGAATATAATTGATTCTTCAAAGACCCTAACGCCCTAATAGACCCACAAACAAACAAACAAACATTCATTCATAAAAATAGTACTTAACAAAAAGAAAAAGGTACAAAGAACCTAGAAGAAACCAAATCAAAAATGTTTGAAAGTGAATTAGGAGTCCCTAGTCCCTCACAAAGTCTTGCTCCACAATATACAAAGCCAAATTACAAAAACCACATAAGAAATGGCAGAAAATGTATCAAAATAAGGAATGGTTCCACAAAATACAAAGCCAAATTATAAAAATCACATTAAGGAATGGCAGAAAAATTATCAAAATAAGGAATGGTAAAAAATGTATTGTTCGCAACATAATTGAATGGAAAATACCATTCTGAAAGACCGCTGACATCTTGAAACAATACAATGTGCCTCCGAAAATCTCACCAAATCTCAACTCCGACTTTGCTGGGATGACACGCGCATGAAGAGCTGGTTGCAAGTTAATAATTCTCAAATAAACAAATAGGCTTAACCCTTGATTCTTTTTTTTTTTTAACACTAGGACAATCGGTAACTGGTGAGAGTTATCCTGGGCAGGCCCAGGATCAAATCCAACTGGCTGCCACTATAAACCTAGGCTAGGCGCAGCAACCTGCAAGCCACACATAGCAAGATCTTATGCCTCAACAAGAGCCGAGACGTCCACTCTGGGGTCGCCTACTCTTCTAGCCAAGACACAACAGGCCATGTACTCAACGAGATTTGAACCTCCGTCTCGTGGGTTTCACCCAACGAAACTTACCGTTAAACCCCATATCACTGTACAAACATTCATAAGGTGAGGTGGGCACTTCACTCTTGGGCCGTGCTTGAGGTGACATTGGCCACACCAAACCCCACCTGGAATCCCCCCTCCTCACCTCGTTAGGAACGGTTTTCCAAAATATTTAATCATTAATGTTAAATGAATTTTTTTTTAATTTGATTATGCACGAAAGTGTTGATTATTGTTAAATTTTATGAATTATAACATAACTTTTTAATATATAACCTTATGCTTGTATTTGAAATTTTGAACTAATCATCAATCTTTTTCATTTAGACGGGCAATCATTTTCATTAATTCGAGTTAAATATGTATCCTTTTTATTAAAGCATTAACTTTTTTTTATTAAAAAAATCAATTCTTGGTATTAGTTTGGTGGTTGATTAATATCTCATTATAGAGTTTATTATTCATTGGCGTGGTCAACCGAGGTCATAATTTTGTAGGGATGATAAAAAAAATTGTTAGAATTTAGTGATTTTTTTAAGAAATTTGATTGTGGGAGCGTTTAAATCAGTTTTTGATGACATAAATAGATTCAACACTATCAGAAAACCAATCGCTAAAGCACCCAAAATTCTGAAACTTAACCACAATAACCTAAATTTTTAAAAATTCAGAAAAAAATTTCTCACAATCATGCTAAATTTTTATTGTTTTTTGGCAAAATTGTTACCTGTTTAGAATAAGGTTTATTCATGGTATATCATTTTAATTAACAAAACAAACCAAAATGAGGAATTCACTCAATTTATAGAAATAGTGATTACTCCCACATGAAGATCTAGCAATATATAAGTCAAGATCCCATTCTAGTGATGTTTGAAGAGATAAGTTGACTTGAGTGTCGTCCACATTAAATTAAGTGTGAATCAGGTTGAATACAGTCTATATTTGGAGAAGTCAAAATTTAATGTATGCATATTAGATTATTTTGATCCAGAAAAATGTAGAAAAACCTTTTACCAAGTTCATTGTAATCCAATGAAGTCAAATCAAATAATTTTTTTTTTTTTTTGTTTTGTGATCAATACTGGGGCAACCACTCATATTGTTTGTGTGTGAATTGTGTTATATTTTTTGTCTTCTCCTCTGCCTTTCCAGATGACGGCTTTTTTGTTGAGGATAATGCTTAAAATGAGTTATGTAATTGCTGAGAAATTAGCCAACAAATTTTGTGTTCTGAGTTATCAGAATTAGGGCAGGAAATTTATAGGGACAGTAGATTAGTCAGATAATGGATAATCAAATTAGAAATACGTCAAGTATATAATAATGTATCCATTACTACTATGAAGATATGAGATTCCAATTAGAGTTCAGCTCATGCATTGAAAATCAGACTTCTCTTGTTTTTGTTTATTAGTTTTGTTTATGTTTTCATATGTATGCTCTTGATAAATTTAACATGGTATCCGAGCTAGGTTAAGAGAGTTGATTTATATGTAAAGTTTGTGTTGTTGGCAGGAGGTTTCAAAAGTTTGTGAAAGCCATTCGCAAGAGTTTTCATAATTTTGTGAAGCCTATACAGGTTCAAGTTATTGGTGGGAGTGCTCAGCAGTTAGCAGCAATGGCCAACAATATGAATATTTCTAAGCCAAAAATACCATTGTTTAAAGGTGAGAACTTTGGTTTTTGGAGCATTAAGATGAAAAAATTGTTTCTCTCACAAGATTTGTGGGATTTCGTAGAAAATGGATATACAGAACCAGATGCTCAAACACTTGCCCGCTGGACTCAAGACCAAAGAAACCAGTTAAAGGAAAACCATAAGAAAGATTCAAAGGTTCTCTTCGTAATCCAGCAAGCAGTGCATGATTCTATTTTTCCAAGACTAGTTAGAGTAACAAAATCAAAGGAGGCATGGGATGCTTTGCAACAAGCATATCAAGGAACTGATAAGGTAAAAATTGTTAAATTGTAGTCCTTAAGAAGAGAATTTGAAACTTTGTGCATGCAAAACAATGAATCTATTGAAGATTTTCTCACTAGAGTTATGGGTATAGTGAATGAAATTAGGTCTTATGGAGAAGATTTAAAAGATCAAAATATTGTTGAGAAGATTTTAAGAAGTTTTCCTACAGAATTTCATGGGGTTGTTGTTGCTATTGACGATTCTAAGGATCTAACTCAATTGTTGGTGAATGAGCTAATGGGGTCTTTTCAATTTCATCAGCAAAGAATCAATAGATCTTCTGAAAAATCTATTGAGCAAGATTTTCAAGCAAGAGGAAATATTTTCAAAGAAAAAAGTGGTTCCTCTCATGAGGAAAGCCAGAACACTTTTGGAAGAGGAAGAGGAAGAGGACAAACATACAGAGGAGGCAGAGGTCAAGGAAGATTTTTTTCTGCATACAACAAAGGAAGAGGTAATGATGACAGTGATGGAGGTAAAAGATTTAATAAATCCCAAGTTCAGTGTTTTTATTGTAAAAGATTTGGCCATTATGAAAGAAATTGTTGGAAAAAACAAAAACAACAAGCTAATTTTTCTGAAGAAAAATAAGAGGTTGGCACTTTATTCTTGGCTTTTGATTCAACTAATAATGTTTCCAAAGAGGTGTGGCTTATGGATAGTGGTTGCAGCAATCACATGACAGAAAACAAATATGGCTTTGTAGAGATAGATGAATCTACAAAATCTAATATACTATTGGGAGATGACAAGCCAGTTGAAGCTAAAGGTAAGTGAACAATTGTTCTCAAGAAAAAACAAGGAAAACCAAAGCACATTAATGATGTTTTATATGTTCCTGGTCTAGCACATAATTTGTTGAGTGTGTGGCAACTCCTTGAAAAGGGATATTTAATTGTTTTCAAGGACAAGCAATGCATAATCTATGATAAAAATGATCATAGTAAAATTATTTCTAAGACCAATATGCTCCAAAACATAATTTTTTCTTTCAATCTCCCTTTTGAAGCAAGTACAACATTAAGTGTTGCTTATGATGATAGTTCATGGCTATGGCACATAAGGTATGGACATTTGAATATGAAAGCCTTGAAATTGTTATATAACAAGCAAATGGTCAAAGGGTTACCACTTATTGGTTCCACTGATAAAGTCTGTGAAGGGTGTATTCTTGGTAAGCAACATAGAGATTCATTTCGAGTAGGAAAATCATGGAGAGCAAGTAAACCATTGGAACTAGTGCATGCAGATATATGTGGTCCTATGCAAACCTTGTCTCTCAACAAAAATAAGTATTTCATTATTTTTGTGGATGATTTTAGTAGAAGAACATGGGTATATTTCATTAAAGAAAAACTTGATGCATTTGTCATATTTCAACAATTTAAAGCTCTTGTGGAAAAACAATGTAGTTATTGTCTAAAAACATTACACACAGATAGAGGGGGAGAATTCACTTCTAATAAGTTTGATTCTTATTGTAAAATGAATGGCATTCAAAGGCAATTGACAACTAGTTATACTCCCCAACAGAATGGCATTGCTGAATGTAAGAATAGAACAATTGTTGAGATGGCTAGGAGCATGACGAAAGGTAAAAACCTTCCAAACATTTTTTGGGTTGAAGCTATAGCTACACCTTTTTATTTGCCTAATAGATGCCCAACATGAAGTCTGCAAAACATTACCCCTTATGAAGCATGGTGTTGAAGAAAACCCAATATTTCTCATTTAAGAGTCTTTGGTTGCATTGCCTATGCTCATGTTCCAACTGAAAAGAGAAGAAAGCTTTATGATAAAAGTGTCAAAATGCATTTTTATTGGATATTGTGAGGAAACCAAAGGTTATAGATTGTACAATTCAGAAACTAAAAAATTAATGATTAGTTGTGATGTGTTACTTGATGAGAAAGAAGAATGGCAGTGGAATCATGATGTGCAACAACAAAATCCAAGTATTGTTGTACAAGAGGATGAATATTTTGTTTTTGCAAATCCATCCAGGAATAAAAATACTTCATAGGCCACATCCACTCCATCATCTTCTGCTACTTCAAGTCTTGTTTCAAGTCCAAGTCCTCCTCAGAAAAAGACAAAATATTTAAATGAAATTTATGGTTATACTAATTTTGTTTTGATGTCTCAGATTGAAGCAGAGCCAAGATGTTTTGAAGATGCAGTAAAAGAGTTAGTTTGGTGCAAAGAAATGGATGAAGAGATGGCAACGATTAAAAAGAATGAAACATGGGAGCTTGTGGATCCTCCTACTGAAAAAGAAGTCATTGGGGTGAAATGGCTGTATAAAACCAAGGATGGAGCTGATGGATTAATACGAAGGCACAAAGAAAGGTTAGTAGAAAAGGGATATGCTCAACAACAAGGTATTGACTACAATGAAACATATTCTCTTGTTGTAAGATTTGATACAATGAGAACTGTTTTGGCATTGGTAGCACAATATAAATGGTTAGTTTATCAATTTGATGTTAAATTGGCCTTTCTAAATGGTGAGGTGAAAGAAGATGTATATGTTCACCAGCCCCAAGGATATGAAGAAGCAGGAAATGGACACAAGGTCTACAAATTGAAAAAGGATCTTTATGGGCTTAAACAAGCTCCGCGAGCATGGTACAGTAGAATTGACACTTATTTTTTGAAAAAGGGGTTCAATAGAAGTGAAAATTAACACACATTATATGTCAAGCCAAATTGTAATGATATAATAATCATGTTCTTATATGTAGATGACTTGAGATACACATCTTCAAGTGATTTGTTAGAGGAAGAGTTCAGGTAGGCTATGATGACTGAATTTGAAATGACTGATTTGGGTTTGCTCCATTATTTTCTTGGCATAGAAGTGAGATAGATGAATGATGGAATTTTTATTTCACAAGAAAAATATGTTTCAAATCTTCTTAAAAATGGAAAATGGGAAATTATAAACCCATGAATACAAATGAAACATTTTCTGTAGAAGATGGAGCTGAAAAGGTAGATGCTCAATCCTATAGGATTCTGGTAGGAAGCCTTTTGTATCTTACTACCACTAGGCTTGATATTATGCATGTGGTAGGCTTGATTTCCAGATTCATGCAAAGTCCAAGTAAGATTCATTTTGGAGCTGCAAAAGGAATTTTGAGGTATGTGAGTGGAACAAGAAATTATGGAATTTGGTATACTTCATCAAATAATTTTGGGTTGGTTGGTTATACAGATAGTGATTGGGCTCGATCTTTTGATGATAGAAAAAACACTTCAGGTTAGGTATTTAGCTTTGGATTAGGTGCAGTATTATGGTGTTCAATGAAGCAACCAACTATTTCATTGTCTTCTACAGAGGCAGAGTATATTGCAACAAAAACAACAACATGTGAAGCAATTTGGTTGAAGAAAGTATAGTTAGATCTAAAACAAGAACCAAAATATGCCACAACAATTTACTGTGATAGCTTGTCTACCATTGCCATAATTAAAAATATAGTGTTTCATAATTGAACCAAACACATTAATATCAAATATCATTTCATAAGAGACTATGTGGCAAAAGGAGAAATTCAAATAAAGTTTTGTACAACAAATGAATAGCTTGCATATATATTTACCAAAGAACTACCTAAAGGGAAGTTCGAATACATGAGGGATATGCTTGGAATCACTTCATTAAGCATTAAGTTGGAGTGTTGAGGATAATGCTTAAATTGAGTTATGTAATTGCTGAAAAATTAGCCAGCGACTTTTCTGTATGAGTTATCATAATTAGGGAAACAAATTTATAGATGTAGTCAACAAATTATTAGGGCCAATAGATTAGATAATCAAATTAGAAATATGTCGGGTATATAATAATGTATTCATTGATACTATGAAGATATGAGATTCCAATGAGAGTTCAGCTCATAGATTGAGAATCAAACTTCTCTTATTTTTATTTATTAGTTTTGTTTATGTTTTCATATGTATGCTCTTGAAGCATTTTTAGTAAGATCGACTGTGCAAAAAAAAACTCTCGAACTGTATGTCCATTTGCATAGACAAGCGCATGAATCCAACGTGTCAGTTCATTTTACATGTACAACTCTATACATTCAAAGAACTTGTAGAGGCATATAGGTTGGACACCTGCATAGGCGTGGAAGCGATACTAATAAATGCAGTTAGTCTAAATTTTTGTGGAATATGCGGCTCTATTGGAAAATAGAGAAATTATTGAAGAATGTTTTGCATGAATTCTCACTAATTGTGCTATTTTAATTTTGATGCAAGACTCAAATCTCAAATCCCAGTACATGATTTCTGATTTTTAGGTTGCACGATAGCTTTAAAGAAGGTTTGATACATATATTTTCTTTGGTTAACAGTTAGGGAAGTCTGCCTGTATAGTTTTAATTGGCAAACTACACAGGCTGTTTCAAAATGCTCAACCTTACTTTTGAAAGAAAATGTAAAGGCTTTCAGTTCCAAAAAGATGTAAAGTCAACTTCCTCGACATTTTATTGTTCACAATTTATTTTGGAAGTAATGACCATACACTTAGAAGATCACATATATCACTGAATGGAGATAAGGGATTGTCCACATCGACTGGGGTTACATGCGATGCGGATTCTAGCACAACTCATGGTGAGAAGTTGACAGAGTATAGAGGCTATTTATTAGGGTAGAACAGTCCAAAGTGTTGCTTTGTCTCATTTCCTTGCTTCAAATTCTCATTGAAGAGTGCGAAATAATATGTGTCGATACTCATTCCCGGCCTCTTTGGTGTTCCTACATTCGATAATACATGTTTAATGAGATTATTGTTATAGGTCCGAGCATTCTCAATGGTGGCCACATCTGCGCCAGTAGAAGGCCATCCACTTTCAGTAATGACGATTGGGATGTTTGGATACCCCAAGGCTTCCATGGTCGACAAAAGAGTATCAACCATGGCATCGAACATGTTGGTGTAGCTGTGATCTCCGTCTTGCACCGGTGTAGTCGTGGGCTGAAAGAGAGCGTAATTGAGATGAATGTGGGTTGTGTCGCCGATGTAGCTAAAGTATGGATAGACATTTTCCATGAAGGGACCGCCGTTTTGTGACAGAAATTTGAGTATTTGGCTCATCGTATCCTTCACATCGTCTATGAAGACTCCCTTAGACGGCGGGTAGGCACTGCTAACATCTGGCCTGTGGGCGGTAGAGACCTTGATGTTATTCTACAAATTAGCATTCTAGACCGTGGTTTGAATGTTGTTCATGGCGGAAACAAGATATGACACGTACTGAATGTTGTCCAGGGTTATTAGAACTTCATTGCCCACTGCAATGTATTTGATATTGGTGGCCAAATAGAAGGGCACAATGCTCTCATTAACCCAACCGTTTGCCAAGTCTTGGCTGGAAGATATGGCCTCCAGTTCATCGTTAGCGACACCTACTATTACATCGATACCAGAATTCACGAAAGCTCTCCTTACATTTTTGTTTTCCTGGTAACTCTATTAGAACATTAATCACAACTGTTCAAACGACGCCACCCACTCTTCACACGTCAGTAAGTTTAATGTGACTTTGCAGGAATTAGTCAGACATCATTTCAAGACAACCTAGATTGGCAGAGTTCATTATTGATTCTCTTTCATATGTATCTATAAATAATTATATTCAGTAATGAAATATTAAGCTCTTTCATATAGTCTTCTACCTTTTCTGTCGTGGTATCGGAGCTCAGGTGAGCTATGTTTGGCGAGAGTAGTGAGGGCTCGATGCCGGTGGTCAGAGTCGTGACGACTCCGTGGTGTGAAGGGCATGTGGAATCTGCTCATGGTGTGTGTATGCAGATTGGTGTGGCATGTGTGAGTGAGCCAAGTGTGAATGCCCTATGAACCAGCCATTTCAACCAAGTGTGAATCAAGCAGTAGCGTGGAGTGCGTAGTGTGTTGAACTGTGATCAAGTGCTTAGAGGAGCCATTGAGCTGCTGCGTTGAGCGTTGTCTAGAAGTGTTGCTATCCTTTTGTGCGTAGAGCAACGTGAGGGAGTGTTGTTGTCCTGCTAGGTGAAGAGGCGTTGTTGAATCTGCACTCTGTGGAGATTAGTGGAATGCCCAGGAATTATTGTGTGTTAAGAAATGAGTTCAATGTGTGGAGCTTTGCCTCCTTTCTTGTGATTTCTACTCATCGGTTTTGCGTGTGGAGAGATGTTGGTATGAGCTGTGGGTATTATTGATCAACAGAGTGAAGTGTTCTGTTGACGGTGGAGTCTTCTCCTTTGGCTGTGAGTGGCTGCTGAGAGGAAGCAAGCCGAGGAGGTGTGGAGCTAGTGTGAATGAGCCCAACGGGTGGGAAAGTTTTTGACTCAAAGCCATCACCCATGAGATATTTTGTTGTCGTTTTGTTGCAGAAACATCTTGACAACCATGCTATCATTGTTTACTAGCAGACAAGTGGAATCCAACGACGATCGATTTCAAAGTAAACGGTGAACGTGGAGCTATGAAAAACGTTGTTTAGAAGCGTGGAAGAGGTGTTGTAGACCAGAAAAACCATGATGGGGTCTTGTGTAGTGTGGTGAGAGAGGCTCGACTATCGACGTCAGCGTGCATCAAACCAACCCCTAGGAATGAGGCTAAGTTTGTTTAGGAACGTTGAGTGTGATGTAGTGAAGAAGTTGCTTAAGGAGTTGCATTGAATCATCGATGGGCATTGACAAGAGGAGTTGTTTCTGTGTACTCCAATGGTGAACGAGGCTGCTTGAACGTGAGCGTCAAGCATGAAACATCAGTTGAAGTCAAAGGAGTCGTTGAAGAGTTGTTCCTTCGTTTTTGAGTTTGCTTTGTTTTGAATATAGAAAGTCCATAGTGGAATAAAGCCAAGGGCCGAGTCTGTTAGTTATATGGTTGCTGTTAGTCGAAAGGAGCCGGCCAAGGGCATTAGATTGTGAAGTGCGGTGAGCCTTGTGCTGTTGTTTGCCTAATGCTAAGCCTGGAGATTTTGTTATTTTTGGAGAATGGTGGATTGTGTGCCACCTACAAGCGTTGTGAAGCTGTCCGATCCCTTTGAAGAAATTGTTGGAAAACGTTGATCAGAAGAGTGGGGCAATGAAAGTTTGGTATGCATACGGGGAAGTGATAGGCAGAGCCGAGAGTGGTGCTATTCTGAAGTCAAAGTTGGCTAGAGTTTAAGGAAAATTTGAGTCTAGCTAAGAGTTGTGTGGGAGCGTTCTTAGATCTCCAACGTGTCTTATTTGCTGCGTTCTTTTCTCTGTGGTAGAGGTAAAGTGGAGCCGAGCTAATATGTCTTTCTTTTTAGACTTTTTTGAAAATGACCTTTTCTATGATCATTTTTCCATGAATCCATTTGGAAGTATTTTTGGGTCCTGCAGTATTTTCGAGTTCGAAGAAATCTTTGACAAACAATGTGATGCTATTAGTGATTATGCTATTCAAAGTAAAAGTTTTTTATCTTATAACTCAATTGTTAGAAATTTGATTGGATCTGCTTATAATATGGCTGCGACAATGGAGGATACGACCATGAATGTTGTTCAGAGGCCGCTCATGTTTGAAGATGAGTGCATTTTGGTGACTCCTCATGGAAAGTGGAGAGAACATGAATTATATTACCTTGTTCGGTATTTTGCATATTGATGATGTTAAGTATGTAAGCAAGGAGCAGAGGAATTTCATAAGGAAAGCCAGAAAGGTAAAGATGAAACTGCGCCAACAAATGAATAAGCATGGACCTTTTAGCAAGAAATAAAAAATGAAATGTTTTGTTGTAAGCCTAGTTGAGACTTAGACTAGCACAGAAGTTAAAGTTTAGGTCGTTGTGATTAAGGGGAGGCATTAGAACATTAATCACAACTGTACAAATGACCCCACCCACTATTCTCACATCAGTGAGTTTAATGTGACTCTGCAAGAATCAGTACATCCTTTCAAGACGGCCTAGATCGGAGAAGGTCATTATTGATTCTCCTTCATATGTATCTATCAATAATTATATTCAGTAATGAAATATCAAGCTCTTCCATAGAGTCTTCATCAAAGTTACCACCTCGTATGCAGATGGAAGATTGCTTGCGTCCATGCCATTGTCAACTCCAATTTTCTCACCATCTGCACACCGTATTCAATTATAATCAGTTTAATAGAGCAACAACGTTGAACTTAAATCTATGAATAACAATTCTATTGTATGAAGCATGTATCAAAGTAGGGAGGAAAAGAATGCAATATAATGGCAATTTACCTGCGCGAACTGAACAACAATGGCCACACATCCAATCAGGATGATCCTAGGTTGGTCTTTAAAGGCTGCCATTTTTATCACAGGAAATGAGAGAAAAAAATAATCTGTCGGGGTGTTGTATTTATGAGTCCGATCGGTCTACGCATGGATTGAAAATTTAGAATCCGTAGGCCAAGGAGGATGCTGTGTCATATGGGACGAACTGTGTCTTCACGGGCATTAAAGTTTCTGAGACTGTTAGATTTGAAGTTCAAGAGTTGAATAGGCGATATCAATCAGAGTGTTGTCTTGAATACGTGAAATCCACGGTGAGGAGAGATGTCAATTCTTTCACTTATCATAATCGACATAAATTCAAAAAAGTATTGTTGATGTTAACGTTTGACATTGACGTTCAACGACTATTGACTTTGATTTGGCGTCGTCGACCCAGATTTCAAATTTTCTTGCTGATGTTAACGTTTGACATTGACGTTCAACGACTATCGACTTTGATTTGGTGTCGTCCACCCAGACTTCAAATTTGACTATTGACTTTGATTAGGCGTCGTCCACCCAGACTTCAAATTTGCACGTCTGACATTGACGTTCAACGACTATTGATTTTGATTTGGCAAATTTGAAGGCTGGGTAGACTTACGGCCTTTGGTTTTTAAAGTATGGCATGGTTAAGAATTTCGTTGTACTTGAAATTAATTAATAAACTTATTTTTCATAATTAAATATATAATTAAGTAGGGTATTTTAGTATTTATTTTAATTTTTTTTTTTGTGAGCTAAGGAGGGACCATTCTTTTTCCATTAATTCGAATTGAAACCAGTACAATTTCATGGTGGCCTCAACCTGCCCCGAAGGGAGACCGGGTCTGTTGGCCACCTTAAATTTTTGACAGCCATCCAAAAGCAAAAAAACTAATCCTTGTTGTCCAGGCTATGTAAACTAAACAGTCAAAAAGATTATTACTGCTTCTTGTTTGCATTATAAACTGAAAAAAGGAAAACAAACTATCCATCAGCATTCAAAAAACTACAGAGAGCATGTACGTATCTTCGAATATTATTCCGCCATGGCTTCCTGCTGATCATCTTCTCTCTTTACACCCGGGTTGATTTTATTTATCTGCTGCTGTATCTCTTCTAGTTTTTTATCCTGCATTATGAGGGTGATCTAAATATTCTGCATTTCTTTCTTCAGATTAGGAATTCCCTAGGACATTTCAGCCATTTCCATGGCGACTTGTTCCATAACCTTTGCCAATAGCCTTTTCATGACCTAGTATACATGCAAGGCCATTTTATACAGAGTCATGCGACCTCTAGTATATCCTGGATCCGATAGGAGGTATTCTCAATCTTCCATTTCTTATCCTGATTGACCCTGGGTTGCTTCTTCCTCCAGATGATGTATTATCCTTCTGATATCTTTATTAGTGTTTTCACAGTAGGCTTGCTCTGCAAACTGTATTTTCTTCTTCAGTGTCTTTCTGTATTTTCTTGCCGGTAATGGCTCGTGCCCTTCCCGTCTCCCTTCCGCCCATCCTCTTCCTCTGCTGCGCCGGCCTCTCCCCCGTCCTGTTCTTCCTCTGCTCCTGCAATTTCCTTTGCCTCTCCGACTATTCATACCCGAGGTACTCCCGAGGTCGCCACCCTCCTCTCGCCCTTTGCTTCTCCTTTCTGCATGCTCTCTGTCCTCCTGTAGTTTGTCCTTTGCTGACCCCACATCCTTCCATACTCTCTTTTTTGGATGCTCAGCTCTATCCTCATCAGAATCAAACATTTTCACATCATCTTCAGTATCCACCTGAATTGTCTGATATTGCTCTGCCATGTCTTCCGTCTCGATTTCTTTCCCCTTCTTTTCTGAGCTTCTTCGTCCTCTATTCTCTTCCTCCGCCTCTCTTCTCATTCTCCTCCTCGTTGCCATTCGGTTCCCTCTTCCGGCGTTGCCCAATTGTTTTCTCTGCCTCCTCTGTCCTTCTGTGAGCTTACATGATGTTCTCACCACCTTGGCTCTTCGCTTATCCTCTGCAGTTTCATTTATCGTCCTCCTTCCTTTGTCTCGCCTTCCTCCTTTACGATATCTCTTCCGCCAAATCTCCTCCCTTCTCTTCTCCCGATTCTCCTGCCACCTGCCGTTTTCATGGCAACTCACCTCTCTTCATCCTTCCTCTGTGCCTTCGTGCCCACGTCCAATCTCTACCGTATTCCCTCCACCTGCTTCATCCTTCATTACTTCATCTCCATTCCTCCTCGGTATGATATCCTCTCTGTTGATCTCTCTGTCCTCCTTCATCATTACCCGAATTTCTGTTGCCTTGTCATCCTCCCTTACCTGAATTTTCTTAATTGCTCTGAGCACCGTCATTATCACCCCGATCGAGGGAGGATTTATTTTAATTTAGTTTGTAGCTGTTTTTAGTATTATTTTTGGACTTTCTGTAGTGAAATTCGGTTGAAAAAATTGAGATGAAACCTTGATTTGTATTATTTACACTGGTCATTTGACTATAAATAGATTCAGCACCCTGAAAAATCCCGAGGTCACTTGGAAATTTGGATTGTGCAGGGGTTACCCATCAAACTTGTAATTTCAATAAATTCCTGCCTGATTTTAGAGAAATTAAACTGTAAAAACCCACAAAAAATTCACACTGAAAACAACAAGTTTCACATCAAACTAGTGATTTACAGTATGGCCAAGTTATCCTTGTTTTCACAGTGTAAGATATTTTTTGCTATTCAAGAGAACTGGAAAAAGTACATGCCAAATGCTCAAATTTAATTCTTCAGCTCTTTACTGAAAACTACTAGAGAAGCTGGACTATGTATATATATATATATATATTCAAATCTCTCTGAAAGGGTAAAAAATTTACAACTAATATAAACACATAATATCACTGAAAATTCAATAATATGTAGTCTGTTGTACCATCAATAGGGATTTTAAGTTTTCAAAAAGGATTTTGAAAACTTGGAACCTGCAATGTTGGATATTTAGTTCAACTTTGATTTGGAGTTGTGATGCCCCTCGTGAGGAGTAATGTTGGTAATTAGTAAATTTGACTATGAGATAAACTCTGTTTGATGAAATATAAAAACTCTGTTGTTAAGTATTGTTAACCATTATGATAATTAATTGTGTTATCATTATTCAATTTGAGTATATGATTAACTGTGGCTAATCACTGTGGAGGTGGTTAAATAAAAGAAACCCTAACTACCTTGAGGAGGCAGTTGGGACCCCAAGAGGAAAAAGGGGAAATGCCAAGTCTGGTTAGGATCAGATGGCAGAGGAGAAAAGAAAAGAAAATCAAAGAAAGTGCTATGTCTGGTAAGGACCGGATGGCATGTTTGTGAGGAAGAGAATTCTTGTATTCGCTATGTCTGGTTAGGATCAGATAGCGAGATCTGGCATAGCCAGTGAGATCGCAGACGAGATCTGCAGATGTGCTTGGGGGTGGAAGATCGAGAAGGATCTTCCTACGGACGGGTGGCTGACAAGCATTACATACAGGTTTGCGGCTAAGCAGGTATGGCTTATTAAACTTATTAACTGAGAAATGACTTTATCTTTCTGTGGTGAGCAAATGAAATAGAAGGAGACAAACTGCCTATTTCTTAGAAAGAAAAACTCTCTATGTGCTCGACAGAGACCGTATTTGCATTTCCTTTCAAGAATGCAAGCATTGAATATATATATATATTGAGCTGAGAACTTGTATTACAGGCGGTAAAACCAATATTAAACAGATAGGAACTATTTAACCCTATTCTGTATGCTAGAGCGAATAATAATTAAGGAAAAAGAAAAAAAAACGAGCCATCAACAGAATAGATGCGTTTTCTTATTCCGATTCAAAGTAGCAATAAATAATGAAGAGCTCAGACCATTTATCAAAGCAAGAACGGGCCGAGCATTCGTCGGCAGTCTAAACACAGACTCTGGCACGATAACAACATCTCTGTTATTACATAATTGAAACAACTGACTGAAACTATGTACAAGCATAATATAGATACAATTTACAGACGAAGATATTCCTGTTCATGTAACAAAAGAAAAGATCAACACATTATGCATGCGTATAGTTATTTGCAAAAGATTCTGGCTCTAAGGAGTCACCGCTGCGGGGCGTAAGCGTGTGCTTAGCCGGCAGGGTGCCTTTGCCGAATCAAAAACCAAGATATAACTTCTACAGAATAACTAATATACCTGAAAAGAAATCGAATGGCGACTCGTATGTTAAACGAGTTCAAAGTAAAAGCTGTGGAGAAGACGATACACACCGAGAACATTTTAATGCAGAGCCATAGCCATACCAAAAACACCAGTATCGCAAAACCAACTTGTAACCGAAACATTAAAAGATTAGTATTATAAAACTGTCACAATATTTGCTAAGAAGCAGCGTCCATGAGCCGGGCAGAACTTAGAATAAAAGAACAGTACATTTATATATACAACTTAAGCCGGCAAACCGTGCCTAGGCGGAGTTCCGCCTGAGATTGGGCCATAAAAACAACCAGATATAAATAACCATACAAACTAGAAACATGAGTCATATAGCTTTCTCATTAAAGAAACCCTGGATGCATGGCGGAGGAAATTGATTGCAAGAGCAAGAACCTCGGCATCCCTGTTCAGTGGAACAGTGGTTCAGGCATTACCCTGTAAAAAGAATACGAAAGCAGGACTTAGAGTAAGCAACCAGCTCTTACCCGTAGTGGAACAGCTGAGGGGGAAAAAGCCAGATTTTACCCCAACGCCGACTGGTCGCCGAGGCGCCCTCCTGAATACATTAAGACAATTAAACTTAGAACCTTATCGGAATTGTTGAAAACAATGACAAACAATTTAGCAGCGGAAATGGTTAAACCTGGAGCCATGAGGACTACCTTTGAAAAACTCGAAAAGTTAAGCGGAATGACGAGACGGCTATACTTGAGTCGAAAGAAGAGGCCGCAGCATGTCACCGTGCTCTGGAGACTGAGAATGAAACCCCGGTATGACAGAGAGCCACGAGAGACTTCGGTAACACACAGTCGTTTCAAATGAAGACAATAACAATCCGAAAGGAAATGGCACTTAAATATTTCACTGTAAAACCCTGCCTCGTGGCATAACGCCAACCTTTGATCTGATTGAGCTTCTTTCCACCGTTCGATCGACAAGGAGGAACCGGGAAGAATTATGAGCGCGAAATGGTAATACTGAGGTACCCGGCTTCATAGCACTTGGAGTCTTGGAGCACGCCACCACACATGGCAGTTCAAAGGCTGACCATTAATCAAGCTAGGTGGACGGCATCTAGCAAGCGAGCGTCGTAAGCGGCAGAACTTCACCACAGCAGCGCCTCGGGGAAACAATTCAGTACAATACTTGGCAATTACCATAAAGCATATATTTAAGAAGGTGAACGGTCCGTTGTACCCGGGACTTGCCGTGGTTTCGAAACCATAATCGCCACACATAAAAGTTAACATATATAAACATTTCTATTAAACGGGTATGGGAAACAATTAACCCATGCATGCATGTATTCCAAAACATAACCATTACAATATGTCGAGTGGAAATTTAGTTGTGTTGCTTATCATGTGCGGGTCAATACATATATATATGTCAATGGTACGAGAAATCTCTATATAAGGTTTATGTGTATATTTATTGTAAGTCGGTAAGTAAGAAATAATTTTTTTTTTTTTACTCTTGTGATAGAGCGTGACAAATTGGTATCAGAGCCCAGGTTACAACTCTGTGACCTCGGGTAAACTTTAATAAAGCAGTAATGCTTAAATAGTGACATGACAACCAAATTAAGAGTATACTGAAATATATAATCACAGCTGTTGAATTAGTTAATCTTGTACAGGTAACAGCAGAATGAGAAGAACAAGTAGCGCTCCTCATAGGAACTTGGAACAACCTGATAATGCAGCTCATCCTCAAGGGAATCCTGAGCTATGGGTACAACTGGGAGCAGAAGGCCGCAACACTGATTCGGCTATATTGAGGACAGTCCAGGAGCTGAAGGACGAAATGGTCCGTTTGCGTGAGGACAATGCGAGATTAAACATGGAACAGGAGAGGATTCTGAAAAGCTTATCAGACAAACAACATCATCAACAGTCTCATCCTAGACCTGAACAGACACGAGTAACAGATGAACAAAGCTATCATACGGAACAGGAGGAAGCAGAGGAAAAAGCAGAGACGCGAGGTGAGAAGTCTGTTAACGCCTCCGAATATCAAACTCCAAAAAGACCGCGAATAGAGTTACAAGGTGAATTCCGGAAGATTAAGCCACCTCAATTCGATGGGGAATCAGAAGAAGCTGCAGAAGCATGGCTAATTAATATGAATAAGTATTTCCAAGTGTACGAGTATGATCACCATCTTAAGGCCCGGCTGGCTATATTCCAGCTGCAGGCCAAGGCCACATTATGGTGGGAAGAGGTCAAAATGGTGTGGGGAGTGAGTGAGCAGGATGTGACTTGGGAGGCTTTTCAGAGATATTTTAAGGAAAAATACCTGACAGAACGCTTCTATGATGAAAAAGCACGAGAATTCCATGATCTGCGTCTTGGACAGCAGACCATAGATGAATTCATAACAAAATTTACATCCCTGCTCCGTTATGTACCGTATATTCGAGAGGAGAAGGCTAAGGTGCAGCGGTTTGTTAGCAGCCTACCTCTGGCAATGCGAGAAAGGATCGAGTTTGATAATCCGAAGACGATGGATGAAGCAATTCGGAAGGCTAGACTCTGTTACCAGCAGAGCAAACAAAAAGGAGAAGGTTTTGGGAAGCGCTGGGCAGACAAGAAGAGCAGCAGAATGGCTGTGGGAACTAAGGGAACTCGCAGCAGCTTCCACAAAGGATTCTCGAAAGGGGCCAGCACTAAAAACCCATCGAGAAGTCAGATCAGATTGAAGCCACCTGCTGAAACTAAATATAGCGAACAACAGGTTAGAATGGATAATGAAGGTGCGACAAGGCCACCAGTTCAGTGCTGGGGTTGTGGTGGACCCCATTATATTAAAAATTGTCCTCATCGGAAGGAAAGCGATCAGTTGTCCCAGATCTATGAAGCTTCTACAGTGGGAGACGTGGCCAGATCCATACCCAGAATAAATGCAGCACTTGAGGATCGACAAGCTGACTACCAGCCAACCATGATCGAGTTTGAAGGTAAGATCTTTGATCGAACTGTTTCTATTTTAGTAGATCCAGGAGCTACTTTAAGCTATGTAAGTCCCAAAGTTGTGGAAAGCTGCAGTTTGCAAACTATTAAGTTTAAAAATCCCTGGTTAGTACAGCTGGCCACGGGGGCCAAAAGACGAGTACTGACTAAGGTCAGCAGCTGTCCACTAAGGTTAGCTGGTCAGACAATAACAACAGAACTGAATGTACTCCCTCTTGGATCTTATGACGTGCTGATAGGAATGGACTGGTTGGAGAAGCGATGGTCTGTAATTAACTGTAAGACAAAAACAATTTCTTACCGAGATGAACAGGGAGTGGAAAAAGAGATTCAAGGCATCCAAAAACCGGTGCAGATCCGGCCAATTACGGCCTCACAGCTAGTTAGAAGTGTGCGGAAGAAATGCCAAATATATGCAATTCAGGTGGGGTACGCTGGGTCTAAGGATAAAAGTACGACTGTGGAAAATATACCGGTAGTGCAAGACTTTGCTGATGTATTCCCAGAGGAAATTCCAGGGCTGCCGCCCAAGCGGGATTTGGACTTTACCATCGAATTGGTACCTGGTGCAGCCCCGGTATCCCGTGCACCCTACCGGATGAGTGTGCCAGAATTAACCGAGTTAAAGATGCAGCTGCAAGAGTTGTTGGATAAGAAGTACATCCGCCCCAGTGTATCTCCTTGGGGGGCTCCCGTGTTGTTTGTTAGGAAAAAGGACGGAACTCTTCGTATGTGCATAGATTATAGACAGCTGAACAAACTGACAGTTAAAAACAAATATCCACTACCCCGCATTGATGAGCTGTTCGATCAGGTGAAGGGGGCGACAATCTTTTCAAAGATCGACCTGAGGTCGGGCTATCATCAAATCAGAATTAAGGATGAGGACATAGCCAAAACCGCGTTTCGTACTCGTTATGGACACTACGAGTTTGTGGTACTGCCTTTTGGGTTGACTAATGCACCTGCGACATTCATGTGCTTGATGAACAGTGTATTTCACCAATACTTAGACAAGTTCGTGTTAGTTTTTATTGATGACATACTTATTTACTCCCGGAATATTAAGGAGCATGAGGAGCATCTTAGAATAGTGTTACAGACACTACGGGAGCATCAGTTATATGGCAAATTTAGCAAATGTGATTTTTATAAAGAACAGATCCAGTATTTGGGACACATCATCACCAAAGAAGGTATAGCTGTGGATCCCGAAAAGATCAAAACCATAATGGAATGGCCAACCCCCAAAGATGTAGCAGATATTCGATCCTTCATGGGGTTGGCTGGTTATTACCGACGGTTCGTAGAAGGTTTCTCCAGGATTGCATACCCTATCACTTCTTTGCAAAAGAAGGGAAAAGTGTTTAAGTGGACAGCAGAATGTCAGCGGAGCTTTGAGCAGCTCAAACACCTGCTCACCACCGCACCTGTGCTGAGTATTGCAGACCCAGAGAAAGAATATGTAGTTTGCACGGACGCGAGTAAGGAGGGCGTAGGTGGGGTGTTAATGCAGGAAGGAAAGGTGATCGCATATGAATCCCGGAAGTTAAAAGAGCATGAGCAGAAGTATTCCGCTTATGATCTGGAATTAACCGCGGTGGTTCATGCGCTGAAGATGTGGCGCCATTATTTAGTGGGAAGGAAATTCTTGCTGATGACTGATCACCATAGTTTGACTAGCTACTTTAGTCAACCAACCTTGAACGCGAGACAAGCAAGATGGGTGGACTTTTTGGGAGGTTTTGATTTTGAAATTAAACATTTGAAAGGAAAAGAAAACCGGGTAGCTGATGCATTGAGTCGAAAAGTGCACTGCCTTTATGAAATCGGTATTAGTAAGGGACAGTTCACCCTTGATAAAGAAATTGAAGAGGCTGCTGCTCAAGATCAGATTTATCTACAAAAGAAACAACTGGTGCAGGATTTAAATACCCACATAATGCAACAAGGGTACACCTTGAATGCAGCCGGAATTTTGTGCTACAAAAAGAAGGTTTATGTACCCAATCAAAGCAGTATTAAAGAAAAGATTCTGGATGAATATCATAGAAGTCCTTATGCGGGACATCCGGGCTACCAAAAATTGATCACTTCGCTTCGGAAAGAGTACCACTGGCCAGGCATGAAGAGGGATGCGGTGGAATATCTGGCGCGATGCTTAGAGTGCCAGCAAGTTAAGGCTGAACATCAGCACCCTGCGGGTTTACTACAGCCATTACCTATACCAGAATGGAAATGGGAGACCATTACCATGGACTTTATTACGGGATTGCCAAAATCTAAAAAGAACAATGATTCTATAATGGTTGTAGTAGACAAACTCAGTAAGTCAGCTCACTTCATACCGGTTCAATCCACCTATCGTGCGGCTCAAATCGCAAATGTTTTTATGCAGAATATATTCAAACTCCATGGGCTGCCAAAAACAATAATATCCGATCGTGATGTGAAATTCACATCAGTTTTTTGGAGGACCTTGTTTGAAAGGCTGGGAACTCAACTGAACTTCAGCACCGCTTATCATCCGCAAACCGACGGGCAGACTGAGCGGGTGAATCAAGTGGTGGAAGACATGTTGAGGTCTTACGTGATGCAACAACCTACTCGATGGGAGGAGTATTTGCATCTGGTGGAATTTGCTTATAACAATGGATACCATACATCCTTGAAGATGAGTCCATTCGAAGTGCTTTACGGCCGGAAATGCCGTACACCATCCAGTTGGGGTGGACCGGAGGACAAACTTTTGATGGGTCCTGAGATGTTGGAGGAAATGGAGGTCATGGTCAAAAAGGTCCGGGCTAATTTAAAGATAGCTCAAGACAGACAGAAAAACTTTGCAGATCGGAAGAGGACATTTAAAGAATATCAGGTTGGTGAACATGTGTATGTCAGAATCCGAGCTAGGAAAAGTACACTTCAATGGAATGCTTGTGCCAAACTGGCACCTCGTTTCTGTGGGCCTTTCCAGATTTTGGCACGAGTGGGGCCAGTAGCTTATCAGCTAGCCCTACCCAGCCATATCCGAGTTCATAATGTCTTCCATGTATCAGTTTTAAAGAAATATGTCTATGACCCTAGGCACATAATAAGTTGGCAGGATATTCAGGTAAGAAAGGCTGTTAATAAACGTAAACAAAAAAAAAAAAAAAATGCTAGTAAGCAGCTAACTGAATATTGTGTGTTTCAGGTGGAACCGGAAGGAGAGTTCATGGTCGAGCCAGTGAACATATTAGATCGGAGAAGAGTCGAGCTGCGGAAAAGGACCATCTACCAGGTTAAAGTGCAATGGCAGCACTTTGGGCCTGACGAGGCCACCTGGGAGGATGAACAGAGTATGAGGGAAACTTATCCCAAACTATTTTTGGCTGGACAGCAACATCGGGACGATGTAGAGCTTCAGGAGGGGGAGATGTGATGCCCCTCGTGAGGAGTAATGTTGGTAATTAGTAAATTTGACTATGAGATAAACTCTGTTTGATGAAATATAAAAACTCTGTTGTTAAGTATTGTTAACCATTATGATAATTAATTGTGTTATCATTATTCAATTTGAGTATATGATTAACTGTGGCTAATCACTGTGGAGGTGGTTAAAATAAAAGAAACCCTAACTACCTTGAGGAGGTAGTTGGGACCCCAGGAGGAAAAAGGGGAAATGCCAAGTCTGGTTAGGATCAGATGGAAGAGGAGAAAAGAAAAGAAAATCAAAGAAAGTGCTATGTCTGGTAAGGACCGGATGGCATGTTTGTGAGGAAGAGAATTCCTGTATTTGCTATGTCTGGTTAGGATTAGATAGCGAGATTTGGCATAGCCAGTGAGATCGCAGACGAGATCTGCAGCTGTTCTTGGGGTTGGAAGATCGAGAAGGATCTTCCTACGGATGGGTGGCTGACAAGCATTACATACAGGTTTGCGGCTAAGCAGGTATGGCTTATTAAACTTATTAACTGAGAAATGACTTTATCTTTCTGTGGTGAGCAAATGAAATAGAAGAAGACAAACTGCCTATTTCTTAGAAAGAAAAACTCTCTATGCGCTCAACAGAGATCGTATTTGCATTTCCTTTCACGAATGCAAGCATTGAATATATATGTATATTGAGCTGAGAACTCGTATTACAGGCGGTAAAACCAATATTAAACAGATAGGAACTATTTAACCCTATTCTGTATGCTAGAGCGAATAATAATTAAGGAAAAAGAAAAAAAAATGAGCCATCAACAGAATAGATGCGTTTTCTTATTCCGATTCAAAGTAGCAATAAATAATGAAGAGCTCAGACCATTTATCAAAGCAAGAACGGGTCGAGCATTCGTCGGCGGTCTAAACACAGACTCTGGCACGATAACAACATCTCTGTTATTACATAATTGAAACAACTGACTGAAACTATGTTCAAGCATAACATAGATACAATTTACAGACGAAGATATTCATGTTCATGTAACAAAAGAAAAGATCAACATATTATGCATGCGTATAGTTATTTGCAAAAGATTCTGGCTCTAAGGAGTCACCACTGCGGGGCGTAAGCGTGCGCTTAGCCGGCAGGGTGCCTTTGCCGAATCAAAAACCAAGATATAACTTCTACATAATAACTAACATACCTGAAAAGAAATCGAATGGTGACTCGTATGTTAAACGAGTTCAAAGTAAAAGCTGTGGAGAAGATGATACACACTGAGAACATTTTAAGAGCCATAGCCATACCAAAAACCCCAGTATTGCAAAATCAACTTGTATTCGAAACATTAAAAGATTAGCATTATAAAACTGTTACATCATTTGCTAAGAGGCAGCGTCCATGAGCGGAACAGAGCTTATAATGAAAGAACAGTACATTTATATATACAACTTAAGCCGGCAAACCGTGCCTAGGCGGAGTTCCGCCTAAGTTTGGGCCATAAAAACAACCAGATATAAATAACCATACAAACTAGAAACATGAGTCATATAGCTTTCTCATTAAAGAAACCCTGGATGCATGGCGGAGGAAATTGATTGCAAGAGCAAGAACCCCGGCATCCCTGTTCAGTGGAACAGTGGTTCAGGCATTACCCTATAAAAAGAATACGAAAGCAGGACTTAGAGTAAGCAACCAGCTCTTACCCCAACGCCGAATGGTCGCCGAGGCGCCCTCCTGCATACATTAAGACAATTAAACTTAGAACCTTATCGGAATTGTTGAAAACAATGACAAACAATTTAGCAGCGGAAATGGTTAAACCTGGAGCCATGAGGACTACCTTCGAAAAACTCCGGAAGTAAAGCAGAATGACGAGACGGCTATACCTGAGTCGAAAGGAGAGGCCGCAGCATGTCACCGTGCTCTGGAGACTGAGAATGAAACCCCGGTATGGCAGAGAGCCACCAGAGACTTCGGCAGCACACAGTCGTTTCAAATGAAGACAATAACAAGCCGAAAGGAAATGGCACTTAAATATTTCACTGTAAAACCCTGCCTCGTGGCATAACTCCAACCTTTGATCTGATTGAGCTTCTTTCCACCGTTCGATCGACAAGGAGGAACCGGGAAGAATTATGAGCGCGAAATGGTAAGACCGAGGTACCCGGCTTCATAGCACTTGGAGTCTTGGAGCACGCCACCGCACATGGCAGTTCAAAGGCTGACCATTGATCAAGCCAGGTGGACGGCATCTAGCAAGCGAGCGCCGTAAGCGGCAGAACTTCACCACAGCAGCACCTCGGGGAAACAATTCAGTACAATACTTGGCAATTACCATAAAGCATATATTTAAGAAGGTGAACGGTCCACTGTACCCGGGACTTGCCGTGGTTTCGAAACCATAATCGCCACACATAAAAGTTAACATATATAAACATTTCTATTAAACGGGTATGGGAAACAATTAACCCATGCATGCATGTATTCCAAAACATAACCATTACAATATGTCGAGTGGAAATTTAGTTGTGTTGCTTATCATGTGCGGGTCAATACATATATATATGTCAATGGTACGAGAAATCTCTATATAAGGTTTATGTGTATATTTATTGTAAGTCGGTAAGTAAGAAAAAAAAAATAATTTTACTCTTGTGATAGAGCGTGACAGTAGTGTTGAGAGATGTGCCTGCCAATGAATTTGCTGGAAGTTCGAAGTTAATTCATGAAATCTGTAGCAATGGAACGTACACCTTGGACATAGCTGCCATCAGGGTTGTCCTTATGGTTGTACATAAAATTAATTAATAAACTTATTATTTATAATTATTATATTTTGTAACAGGGGTATTTATAAACATTAAATATTTTATAATATTTTTAGCTGTGGGGATAAATTAATATTGAGTGTGAGTAGTTATATTTATTTTATTTCATAATTTATAAGTTATAGTTTATAAGAAGACTTTCGGCGTAAATCACATGTAAAAAACCTTTGTCAACTTGTTTCGAACCAACTAGTGTGGTTCATCGTCAGGGCAACTTGTCCTGACAATAAACCACACTAATTGGTTCGAAACGGGTAGACAAAAGTTTTCTACATGTGATTTACGCCGAAATTCTTCTTATAATTGTTATGGATCACAGAAGCCTCAATTCGACAAGTTATAGTTTTTATGGATATATAATTGTGATAATTCATGGTATTAATTTATAGTATTGTAATAAATTTTATATATAAGTGAAGCATTTTTATGATAAAATAAAAATAATTTTGTATAATTAAAATTAGTTAGTATTTTCTTTAATATATATATCTTTAATTATATTTTTTTAACAATTAATTAATTTAATTTTTTTTTTTTTTTTTTTTTAATTTTAATAATGTAACGTGTATATAAAATAAATATTTTAATACTTATCAAATATTGATGTAGCTATTTATTTTAGATGACTATATTAATTAAAAATTATCATTCGACTAAAGGTACTTTTCAAAAATTCCTTGTGATTTAGTTTTATTATGAAAATGGTGAATATAGTTAAAAAAAACTATATAATAGTATTTTAAATTATAAAACATTATTATAATATAATTTATTTTCATAAAAAATTAAACTTATTTTAAGACGAACAATAATTTATTGTTATTTCAATGTTTATTAATTATAATAGTTAAATATTAAATCAGTTAAAATCTAATTTAATTTAATAATATCTTGAAATTAATTTTAAACGACATAAATCTATGATTTGACTTCTATAATTTTATTAAATTTATTTACTCTATAGTTTTTGGTCAAACATTTATTCTTTTGATTTTTTATGTCCTTTTCATAACTATTATATATATTTTCTCCTTTGCCTTTGACTTCTTATATTAATAATAAGATTTCTATTATTTTTTTTAATTATCGTTTTTATATTTTTTTTCTTTTCATAACTAATTAAAGGTTTATAATATTATTATTAAATAAAATTTTGAGCAAACTCTGTTATAAAGTTTATTTTAAAACTTAAAATATTTATTTTATTATACTTATTTTCCAAGGTTTATTTATGGGGCATAGTGCATCTTTCTATTTATACTAATGATAGATTTGTTTTTTCATCTTTGTGTTGCAGATGAATCACAGGTGCTAAAGATTGACTTAAAACCAAAGATGAACCATTTGACTTAAAACTAATAATGTGATTAATCTGAAATACATTCTAAATAGACATAAATATATCTTAAATCAGAATCAAGCATTTTCCTTTCACCCATTTTAATTTTTTTGTAATTAAAAATTTGTTAATATGATATGTATAACATTAATGATCTAGATAAATAAATAGCTTGGAAAAATTGTTTATTCGAATTTATTTATAATAATAAATCAAATATATATAAATTTTATATGAGAGTAATAGTCCAATAGTTTTTTTTATGAAATTTACAATTTTATTGTTTTCATAATTTTATAATTGAAAATTATGCATATAATTCATACCATAAACACATTTTTATAATTAATATTAATTTCCATATGACAAATATTTATTTCCAAAAAGTAATTTCAAGATTTTTGAGTAATCTAAATACGTGATAACACTTTCATCATAATTTTGAATGGATAGACATTAAGGAGTATAATTTAAGCTTGATGCTAATGACTCAATTTTTAGAATTCAAACTCACAACCTCAACTAGGATTTTCATTCAATTCACAACACTTTGCTAAAAGTTGATGGTACTCCCATGGGGAGGAGAAAGTAATCCCTTCTTCAACATTGTTGTTTCTAGAAGGAAGCTCAAGCAAAACATATGTAGGCCTAGCAATTAGGCTCAACCAAAATGAAACCAAATAAACCCACCATGGCTATGGAAAGGGGAGAAAACATAGAAAATGGAGCACACCCAAAAAACCAATAGGGTAAAATTCTAGGAAACTCAGGAGTCTACCTCATGTAATTAGAGAAACCCCCAACTTACGAAATTATATAAAAAATAGGCTAGATAATCCAATACATGAAGATCTAGCCATTGATTTGCAAATTTGTGGGAATATGGCTATCAGAAAGAACTCTTCGAGTATGGATCCAAAAAATTTGGCAGATCAAAGGGGATATGGATCTAAAATTAGTCTCAAAGGGCTTATTCATTGTTATTTTGAACAATTTTAAAGTTAGGGACAAGATATTTCAGGTCCAACCATAGTTTCTCCATCAATACAATTATACATGAGTCCTTGGGCTAGAATATTTAACCTTAACAAGGAAGATTTCAATTCGCCCTCACCTGGATGTGACTATATTCGTTGCTATAAGATTTCTATGGACTATATATTTTGGATGGAATCTACAAAGCCATAGGCTCTTTCATGATGCTCTCAGAAACTACCAGACTAGGTCAGTACACATTGTATGTCGGACTATGTGTATATCTAGACCTAACCAAAGCCTTGTCAGCAAGTATCAACATCATCTATCACGATCGTATATGGAATAAGCCATATAATCTGAACAATTTCCATTCCACTATCGAAGATTCCATGAATATGGGAATTTATTGAGAGAATTCAGTCATAATCAGATATTGAAAATAACACATGCATAATAACAAGGAGATGAGAAAGGGCTTACAAAGGTGACCAATAGGAAAAAGGTAGCCAAAATAGGAACAAAATACCCCTCTTCCTTAGGGGAACCAAAAAAAACATATTTTCAATTGTTCTATAAACCTATGTGGATATTCCATTGAAGCATTCGTCGCAACAAATATGATAATAATATATTAAAATTCTAATTTTTTACACAATTACCATTTTATTAAACTTCTAGGTCTGTAAATTTACTATAATTAGTCCATGCATGCGAATGGAAATTATGAGGAAAAGTAGAGAATGAAGAATTAAGCTCACATGCACACATAAGACACAATATATGCTCTTGGAAACCGTTTTTGGAGAAAACCTAACTGGAAGGTGGGCTCGCTTCACTATCTTTCTCTATTTGGAAAATAAGGCATAAAGTACAAAGAAGTAATGTTTCTGGCCCGGGGGTTGCTACAATGCACATATCCTCTTTGTGCGCTCTATCTCCTATCTCTTCTAGCTATCTTTTCTCAACTATGGAACACAATGCAGCTTTCGAAATAATGGAATGGCTCTTCCTCCTAGTGGCCCAGTTATAACACACCCCGATAGCTTACAAATGGTTAAGTTTGACTACATCAAATCTTAACTAGAGTTACAATATAGACTCTTCCAAAGTATTTTACATCAAAAACATGTGGTTAACCCCTTTTTCATGAATAATTGGGGTTGATGCAATGTCCTCCCAAACTATAGGTGTGAAAATAGCAAGGTCAACTTCTAAGTGGCATAACTTTTACATTCAGACTTTGATTGACGCGCTTCTTACACCATTCAGAAGATATCTCTACGTAAAAAGACATGAAATAATGCAATACTAAAGAAACAATGTTTCCACCTCCCAAATAAGGCCATTTGATTCCTCAAAATGCTCCCAGAAGGTTTCAAACCTTGTTTTACCAAACTAGGTCCCTCTTGTAAAAACGGTCCCATGAGCTGATTCCTTCACTTTTTCCACTCTGAATGCATCGAGATGGATGAAAAACAATATAATTATCCAATCCAGATCATCAACCCTTCAATTAGAATAATAAATGGATCAAGATGAAGAATAGGAAAAATAAAAGAAGGAATACCAAGGGTACATCTAAGAAAATGCTAAAGGAAAGAATAGACAAAAAATAAACAAGCAAAACCAAAACAAAGAAAAATCGAAGAAGCCATGAAGATGATTGAAGATGAGCAGAAGGAAAGAGAAAACAAAGAACTGGAGGACTCAAAATTAAAAAATGTGGATCTCTAGAAAATAGTGAAAGAATGGAAAATGAAAGACCGAGTCAACATTGAAGAAGAATAAGTGCATCTCATAGTGAGAGTTTATTTCAAGAAAAAATAAAAGAAAGCAAACAACCCTCATGTAACAATTAAAATCCTAGTCATTCTTCTTCCCTAGGAATTAAGAGTAAGAGAAACAAAGATCACTCAAAAGGGGCTAAGGATGGGAAAAAAGGGGGCATAAAATCTAATAAAAAATTAATTTGATAAATGCAGGATTACCTAGTAAATTGTGGTAGGGTTAGAGAAATGATGGAGACATTCATACCTTCTCAACCTCTACCCCAATGAAAATCACATCATGGAACATAAGGGGTCTCAATGGAAAAGCCAAAGAAAGACTCCTAAAAAAGAAAATAAAATCATGATATTGTCATGTTGCAAGAAATCAAACGCTCAATTAATACTATGCAAAATATTTATCGGAAAATATAGAAAACCTATTAAATCATTGTCAGTGATGCCATTAGAGCTTCAAGAGGCATTGCCATATTATGAAACTAAAAAAATAACTCTACAAAACTTATTACCCACACAAAACACCATCATTTCTCAGTTATAACCATTTGGATTTCCCATGAAAGGCCATATCACTAATGTCTATGGCACCACTTCTCCTAGAGAGAATAAATTCTTCATACAAAGCCTTCAAAATATTGAAAAAATAGTTAGTGACCATTATTGGATTCTTGTTGGGGGTTTCAAATTGATCAAATATCTACAAGCTAAAAAGGGAGGAACCAAAAAATTAGAAGAAGAATCCCAACATCTCACATATTTCATACAATTTTCAAATTTGGTAGATTTAGAAACCAACAATGGTCTATTTACTTGGAACAATAGAAGTGGAGGATATGCTCAAGTAGCTTCAAGGTTGGATTGATACTTAATATCGGAAAACCTTCTTCTAGATGCTTTAAGTCTACATGATACCATTTTTCCATGTCATAGCTCAGAGCATTGGTGATTCAACTATTTATAGACTGGGTCAGGATACTAAAATGCATACCCTTTTTCTTTGAAGCATTTTGGATTAGAGACATTTCTTTCAAAAATAACATAGACAAATGGTGGAAAGAAGTAGATACAGTAGAGGGTATCTCTATTTATAAATTTCAACAAAATCTAAGTGTCATAATTAAAAATCTTAAAATCTAGAACCTATAGGAATTCAATAATATACAAGAAAGAAAAACAAGGCTGGAGTATGAAATGCAAATAATCTAGTAGGAAAGCATGGAAGAAGGAAGAAATGAGGATATAGTAAACAAATAAATAGATATACAAGTGCAATTGGAATAAAGGATACAACAACAAGTGATATTATGGAAAGAAAAGTCCAGATTTCATTAGCTAAAGGAAGGAGAAAGGAAATAAAATGTATTTCCAAATATCCATGATACAACACATGCATAGAAATAGAATTATTAACCTAAAAATCAAATCAAATCAAAATCTGGAGGGGCAAAGAAATATAACTCAAGAGCTCATTAGCTATTTTAAAAATATGCTAACTGAACCTATTGAATTTAGGAGCAAACTATAGTGAAAATGATTGCTCATATTCGAAACATAATTACTAAGTAACATAATGAAATGCTAATGAGAAAAATCATGCAAGAGAATTTGGAAGAAATAATTATGGATATGCCCAAAAATAAGGCCCCAGGCGCAGAACGATTTACAATAGAATTTTCTCAAGAATGTTGGGATATAATTGGCAAATATGTGGCTGAATTAGTGGGAAACTCCATAAATTGAAATTCCATTCTTATAACCCTGGATGCCACTTTTTTTGCCCTTATACCCAAGCATTATCAAGTGAAATATCTTGTTGAATTTAATCCAAGTTCCCTCTTCAATATTATTTATAAAATAATTTACAAGGTTATAGCCAATAAACTCAAGCCCCTTATGCTTTCATTATTTCTCAAGAGAAATCTGGATAAATTGAAGGGAGACAAATACTTGATATCATAATTGCTACACATGAACAAATCCACTCCCTTTATGTTAATAGAACTCATGGCATGATTATTAAATTAGACATGTCGAAAACTTTTGAAAAACTCAACTAGGATCACATATTTCATATGTTGAATTCATTTGGTTTGCAGACCCCTGGATGACATTGGTTATGAATCTTATTTATAAACCCTTCTTTTCCATCCTAGTAAATGGATTCCCCTCCCACATCTTCCTTCCTTTAAGGGGTATAAGATAGGGAGATCCTCTCTCCCCCTATATATTTATTTTAAATGTTTCAAGGCCTTAGCAGGTATATTAATCAGGAAGTATCCTATGACTCTCTTAAGGGCCTAACCAATGGCCGTAAATTTCAACCTTCCTAACACTAAAAATTTGTATATGACACCCTTCACATGGGCAAATCATCCATCAAAGAAACTTCAACTTATAAAGTTATTCTTTCATAATTTGTTGATGCATCTAGAGCTAACGTAAATATTTCCAAATCATTTTTTTTTAAGACTCCCATATCTATATATTTCTTGATTTCAAGTGGAGATCACATCCATCCAAATACTTTTGTGTTCCCTTGGTTAAAAGCCCACTTACAATTAATATTTCGAAAGACCTTCTTTCCAAACTCAAAAACAAGTTATCTTGTTGGACCTTAAAATCTCTTAACCTATAAAATGTATGAAGTCTTCTGAAATCCATCCTTCAAGCCATTCCCATATATTGTATTTCTACCCAAGTTCACCCAAAGTTGTCCTAAAAAAATTATCTCTATCAAAAAATATTTCATGTGGGAGGTCTTAAACAAGAAGGGAAATGGGAACTAGGTGCATGGGAAAATTTATGTAGATAAAAATAAGCAAGGGCTCTTGGGCTCAAATATCCAAAAATATTGAGCAAAGAAATGGGCGAAAAATCCTTCTAGAGATGGATCAAGAACCCAGATGCTTTATGGAGTAAAATATGGAAAAAATGCGTTTCTAACATAGACAATAACCAAATCATAAGATTGCAAAGACAAATGAGTCTTATCTCTAGAGGCAAGCATGGAATAACAAACAACTCATAAAAAATCATAGTCTTTGGGAGACACAAAGTGGAAATATTGCATTATTTTGGGAGGATTCTTGGCAATAACAACTAAATATTGAATACATGACATACATACTCGATATCAAAGTTGAACTACAACAATAGAGCAAAGCCTTGGTCAAGGTTATTGGAATAATACATAAGAACAAACTTTATGGAGACAATGGAAAAAGGGGAAATAAGAGGCATCTAATAAAAGTATGGATCCATACAGAGCCTTGGAAAAGGAATTGGGGCATAGAAAGATTAAATTCCTAAATGGGAGTAACATTATTTTGTGGGGTCAAAGCCACAGAGGAAATTTCAATATGAAATAATCATACAACATATTATTAGGTACAATTAAAAAAATGATGATAGATGGAGAAAGCTATGGATAACTAAGCTATGGGAAATGGTAAAGATATTTATATGCATTCAAATAAATAATAGAACATTAACATGGGACAAGATCCAAAAAAGAGGCTTCTATGGTTTAGCTCATTGTCGTCGGTGTTGCTCAAACACATAAATAACAAAACATTTGCTAAATTAATGTCCACTTGCTTTAGAATTTTGGGTTAAGTTAACAATCATCTTTAGGAAGAATTAAGGAAATAAAATCAATATAAATGATGATCAAGGATTAGATACCTTCACCTTTTAAAATTGGAATCATAAATAGGGTCTGAAAATTATTCTTGGGCTTCATAGTATGGGAATTTGGAAGGTACAAATTCAAAGGATATTCCATGACATTTAAAAGGATATGAACCATGTTTGGAAAGAAAATATTGATAAGGTCAAAGAAACCATTATCACATCCTCATGCAATACACAAAACCAAGAATCTTTACGTAGAGAAGCATATATTCTTAAATTTTCGGGGTTACACTAGTCAATGGAAACAATCAATTTTATTACTAATCCTCACAACCAAGCAAGACTTGACCATTAGAAATTTCCGACTACTAGATTTATGAAATTAAATTTTGATGGTGCCTCCAAAGGGAACTTAGGACCAACTAGCAGTGGAGGGATGTTTAGAAAAATGAAAGGGGAAATACAACATGTCTATGCGAAAGCCCTTGGCAAAGAAACTGGTAATGCAATAAAGCTATATGGTGTATAGCAAGGAATAACAATACCCAACATATTAAACATAGATAAGCTCATCATGGAAGGGGATTCAAAAATATTAATCAATATGGTTAAAATAATTAGAGGTATCTCAAGTCCAAAAAAGGTTACAACGAAATGGAAACTTCTAGCCACTCTGGATATCATAGCAGAACAAATAAAAAATTTAATGAACTCAACCACTAACACTCTCTAAGAAATGGAAACAATCTGGTGGAAAAGATTACAAATGAAGGATTGGATTACAAATCAGAGGCCCTTGAGTCAAATTTGGAGTAGTTGATCCCATAACAGCTAAAGTCTATGTGTAATGAAATATTTAAGTAGGACATCACTCCCCACCATGGGTGCTTAGAAATTATGCGTTAGGATGATAATGAAAATGGGCATGTTTAATGAAAGGCCATATGTTTCCCCCACTTAGTAGCTTTCATTTCCACCCCACTACCATGAAGATCTATTCACACTTAGGAAGTTTACTCTGGCACAAGTAGCGAGCATTTGAACTCTTGGTCAGGTATACCAGCATGGGAGACCATACCTTTGTGGATACAGGGGATGAATCATGGTGATAAAGGAGCAGAAATGGAGCTATAATACTGTGAAGTATGGGGAAGGCTGATACCCCAGCTAATTGAATGAGATTGCAGCTACTACCCATTAATATATTTTGGAAGCAATTCCTCAAGAAGAGAATCTCCAACCCATCATATCTAGCATCACGATAAATTGCCACCTCAAAAAATATCAATTTTCGTTCATTTTGGTGTTTTGAGGCTCTCGGTTTTTTTAAGGGATTCTCCTCTTCATGGAACTATTTCACTCAGGTTCAACTTCTTTATTTCATACTCCTACAATTCCTTTCAAGAATGGTATTTTTTCAATAATTTTCAATGTTTTCCCCAATGTTTCGTTATGGCCATTGGTTTACTACCCCCCCAACCTTGTGTTCATGGGAGGTTTTCTTACAACAACTATGTTCCATGACATCAACACCTATCTCATTGGTTTCCATACTTTATCTTTGGTTGTTTTCTCCTAATACCTTAATGTTATTCCCTTATGTATTTTACATCTTCCTAGCTATTCCTTGCGCTCCTAACATTCCCTTATTATTCTCCCTCTATCATGGTTCATCTTTTTTTAGTAGGTCCCTTGCAACGAGGTTGTAGAGGTAGGCTTAGTTCTCCCCCCTTCCTCCCCTATCTTCTATCCCTCCTCCCTGCATGGTATTCACACCCAAAGTAATGCTAGGGATGCCATAGATCGATATAGATGCATAATTCCAAAAGTTGTACAAAGGACCATCTCAAACATAGAAAATAAATTTATGCAATCCTCCAGATTTATTATTGGCTCTCATGTGGAATGGGAGACAAAAGACATGATCCAATACATTGGAAACTCAACCCAAGCTTATGCATCTACCTACATGCAAATATTACACTAGTACAAAATGACTAATTTGTTGACATTATGACACAGGTTTGGCGCTATGGCACAGGTGTTGTCCTTGATGGCAACTCACTCTAGTGACAGATCACAGTTCAGGCTCTCAGAATGAAGGAAAAAGATATATACGCAGGTTCACCTTGACCAAACCGTGTATACACGCGGGTTAGACGTTCCAAAGACGCGTATGCGTATACATGCACTTTCACGCAAGGAAAAGAACGTACATGTGGAAGAACTTATTTTTAGTCCGTGGTATTTATTTCTTGGTATTTGAACCTATGGTTTTGGACCATGGTATCTCGTCAGAAGTGTTGATCCCAAGTATTGGGTCCATGGTATTGATTTGTTATGGTTTTGGACCGTGGTATTGTGAAAGGCCTAAGACTATAAAAGAGGAAGGAGATCATTAGGCAAGATCACCATCTGAATCATTGAATATCTTGTGTAGAGCTAAGATCTGGAATACTGGTGATTGGTTTATGGTGCATAGCTGGATCTGAATGAAGGAGGAACCTAAGCGCAAGGAGAAGGATAAGTTCTATTGATGGGTCAAAATATCTAGTCTTGAATAAGTAGAATCTTTGAAGTGATCTGTTATATTTGGTGCACACTTGATCTATAAATCAGATAATCTGTGTATAACTAATGTCTGAATATTTGAAAGAGTGAATTATCTTTTATAGACCTATACACAGGTTCGTCTCATCAGAGGTGCGTATATACGCCGGTTCGGCAAATCAAAACAACGTATATGCAGGTTGGTCTTAACATAGAAGCGTATGCATGCAGGTTTCTGAATATTGAAGTAGCGTACATCTCTTGAATTATGTTCTAGCTACTTCTATTTATTGTTGCAGTGTTCTAGGTTAAGAATTGGTGTGTGGTTACTGTTACTGTGTAATGGGTACAATTGTCAGAGAAGTGTCTATTTGATTCAGTGTTGATTGGTGAAAAGGAGATTGTTTGATGCAGAAATTCTTCATGTGTGATTGATTTTATTCATGGATCCAGTCTGAAAATGTATGAAACGAGGTCCCTGGAAGAAAGAGAAGGTTGTAGCCTTCTGTAGGTAAGCACCTACGTCCTAGTACCTCAGCTAGTACAAGAGCTAAGGGGGTTGTAGCTCCCTTCCAGGAGAAGCTGGAGAACGAGAGAAGGTTGTAGGCTTCTGCAGGTAGAAGCTTGTGTACTGGTATAAGTCTGCACCAGTACAGAAACATTGTAAAAAGAAGTTTCTAATTAAAAGAAGATAGAGACGAATTGTAGCAGGTGGTTTTCACCCACATTGTGTTTCCACCTTATATCTTGTGTTCTTGTGTGTGATTGTATTCTGCTCTGTTTTACTATTCTTGGTTAGTGTTTATATGGTTCTGATGCACAGATTAATGATCAACATCTGTAGAATAAATTAAATTATAAGTCTGCATGGTATACGCTTGTTTCCTTATCTTAAGTTGCGTATATACGCGGTTTTCACTAACTGAAGTAGCGTATATGATCTAGCTGTGAAATGAAAAATAATTGACTTGATAATACTGATTCACCCCCCCTCTTAGTATTATTTCCAACAATTGGTATTAGATTAGGTCCTTCAGCAGAAGCTTGATCGCTTGAAGGAAGATCTATCATCATGAGCAACTACAAGAGAGAAGCATCGATCAGGCCACCAATTTTTGATGGGACCAACTTCGTCTATTGGAAGGTAAGAATCATAGCCTACCTTCAATCTTTTGGTACAGAAGTCTGGGATATCATAGATACAGAGTACACATTTCCATCAACAACTCCTACAAATCCGGTTGGGAAGAAGCAGTATGAAACAAATGCAAAGGTTGTCAATACTCTATTAGGGAGTCTATCTCAAACAGAATTCGTCAAGGTCATGCAGCTCAAAACGGCAAAAGAAAAATGGGACAAGATCGTTCTGATCTATGAAGGAGATGAACAGGTAAAACGAGCAAAACTTCAAACCCTCAGAATTCAGTATGAAAATCTCAAAATGCACAATGATGAAAGTGTGACTAACTATTTCCTACGTATAGATGAGATTGTTAATTGTATGAAAAAATTGGGTGAAGAAATAAAAGAGGTTGTTTTGGTTGAAAAGGTTCTAAGATCTTTTTCTTCTAAGTTTGAATCAAAAGTTTTTGCAATAGAAGAAAAACAAAATCTACAGAGCAATACCATGTCGTAGCTACACGAAATTCTAACTGCTTATGAAATGAGGAAAGGGGGACCATCAGATAGAAGAGAAGCCGCATTCAAGGCCTCAGGAAAAGGAGATTCCTATGACTCAGGACATTTGTTAGAAGAAGAAGAAGAATCAATTTTTTTCAAAAACCTTCAATGGGGTCCTGGAAGATTCAGAGGTAAGTTACCTTTCAAATGTTTTTCTTGTGGAAGAGTCGGTCACTACGCTACCAAGTGTCCTCATAAAGATAAGCCTGACAAAGGTAAGGAACCAGTTAAATGGAATAGAAAACAGAATGTAAATAAGAAAAGCTATTACACTCATGAAGATAGTGATGGACTTTCAAATAGTGATGAAGATGAACAAGGTAATAATTATAGACTTTTAATGGCTTTGGAAGATGATGATTTCTTGGATGCTATAGATGAAGAAGGTCTTTATGAAGAGATTTCTAAACTCAAAATTTGTGTAGAAGAGAAAAATATGATTATTGATACTCTGCAATTCCAACTGGCTGAGAGGGAAAAACATCATGAAAAGTTAGAATGTGAAATTGTGGGACTTAGAAAAGAGATTGAGAAAACAAAAGCTCTTAATCTTAGATTTACTAAAGGATCTGAAACTCTAGATGAGATTATCAAAGTGCAGTGTTCTCCACTAACCAAGACAGGTCTGGGATATAATGAAGAAGCATCTCAAGTGCAGAAACCATCCACCTCCAAAAGTTATCTTGATGCACCAAGGAGAAGTGAGCAAAGGCCCAATGGAGATCACCAAGTAAATCAGGGACAATTTACCTCAAGAATGAACAAAGACTACCAGGTAAATTGGGGGCAATCTACTTTAAGGATGAATAGAAGCTACAACTAGCCACAAGTAAAACCTTCTCAATTTGCCTCAAGAATGGAAGTCAATAGAAACTACAATCATTTGGTTGGTAGATTTGATAATCGCAGGAGTTTCTTCAGTGGCCAATGCTTCTCTTGTCATAAATTTGGTCACAAAGCAGCTCAATGTGTTGCCTATAAGAAAATCATGACTAGAGAAGCTCAAAAACAAAGAAGTATGACTGGGATCATGAAAAGGACCTACAATAACTTTTCTTCTCTTGAAAATGAAATAGAATGTTCTATTTGTAACAATTTCGATCATGAAGATTTTGAATGCAGGAGTAGGTTTCGGCAGACAACTCAGAAGGAATAAGCCTCAAGTGCCAAAACATGGAGAATGAAAGAAGCGCAATCAGAAATATGTGGTATAGCCTTATATGCGGAAGGGCAGGAAAATAAATGGTACATCGACAGTGGATGTTCGAAACATATGACAGGTGATAAAGAAAAAATGCAGTCATATAGTGCCTTAGAAAAGGAGAAGAAGGTCTCATTTGGAAATGACACCCCTGCACTCATAAAAGGTAAAGGTTCTGTTCTTTTAAAAGAAAAGGTCAAAGCGGGAAATGTTATGTATGTTGATGGCTTAAAGCATAATCTATTGAGTGTCAGTCAAATGTGTGATCAAGGAAATGAGGTGATATTTCGATCAAATGGATGCATTGTTTGTGAGCTTGATACAAGAGAAATAGTGATCAAAGGCATAAGGACTCCAAAAAATCTATACATTCTCAAGGGAGGACAACAACAATGCTATCTGAGCAAGAATGATGAACACTGGATATGGCACATAAGATTGGGGCATCTAAGCTTCTCTTAGATAAGGAAAGCATGCAAATATCAGGCAGTTCGTGGTCTTGCAGACATCAGAATTCCAGGCAATACAATATGCAAATCATGTTAGTTTGGGAAGCAAACCAGAACTAACTTCCCTGAGAAGGAAGGATCAGCTAGCAGGCCACTTGAACTTGTCCATACTGATGTATGTGGTCCATCTAGGAAAAGGTCACCTCGAGGAGAAGAATATTTTATATTATTCATTGACGATTTTTCAAGGATGTGCTGGATAGGACTTATGAAGCACAAAGACGAAGCCTTTGAAAAGTTCAAATCATTCAAAGCCTTGGTGGAGAACAAATCAGATCGCAGAATCAAATGCCTCAGGTCTGATCGAGGAGGAGAATTTACCTCGAATGAATTTTTCGATTTTTGTGAAGAACATGGAATAATGAGGGAATTCTCTACAACTAGGACTCCTCAGCAAAATGGAGTAGTGGAAAGGATGAACAGAACGGTTCAACAAATGGTTCGTGCTATGTTTGATGAGTCTAGAACTCCCGCAACCTTCTGGAGTGAAGCCGCTTTTGTAGTAGTTACTATTCTCAACAAGACAAATGTCAGGGTAAACAACACTCAGACTCCTCACAAACTATGGTATGATAAGACTCCCACTGTAAAATACTTCAAAATTTTTGGGAGCAAATGCTACATCAAAAATACTGATGAAAGTCTTGGAAATTTTGAACCTATAGCAGATGAAGGCATTCTCCTTGGTTACTCTCCCCACAGCAAATCATACAAGTGTTACAATAAAAGCCTTGGAAAAATTGTTGAATGTATTGATGTAGTGGTTGATGAAGAAGAAAGCACTCCTAGGCATGTAAGGTCTGAAGATTTCAAATATGATGAGGACTATCCATCAACATCAAATCAGATTCATGATGAAGAAGAAACCCATGAGGTGCCAGAAGAATAGATAAGGACAGAAGAAAATACTCCATCTAGGTACGTTCAGAAGAATCATCCAGAATCTCAAATTTTGGGGCAGAAAGAGGCAGGTATACAAACAAGAAGAACAATTGTAGAAGCTTCAAGCTATTTGGCATTGCTCTCCTCCACTGAACCACAAAATGTAAGAGACACATGCAAAGATGAATGCTGGGTCAAGGTAATGGATGAAGAACTTGAGCAGATTGAAAAGAATAACACTTGGGAGTTGGTTCCTAGACCAAAAGATTAGAATGTCATAGGGACAAAATGGATATTCAAAAAAAAGTTGAATGAAAATGGGGAAGTTATTAGAAACAAAGCCAGACTTGTTTGTAAAGGGTATGCTCAACAAGAAAGAATCAACTTTGAAGAAACATTTGCTCCCATTGCTAGAGTTGAGGCCATCAGAATGTTCCTTGCTCTCTCTAGTTTTCAGAAGTTCAAAGTATTTCAAATGGACGTGAAATCTGCTTTTCTAAATGGAGACTTGGATGAAGAAGTGTATATTGAGCAACCAGATGGGTTTATCCTTGGAAATGATCCAAAGCTTGTATGCAGACTCGAAAAGGCTCTCTATGGCCTTGAACAGGCTCCAAGGGATTGGTATTATCGCTTGGATAAATATCTCTGTCAACAAGGTTTTATAAAAGGATCAATTGATAGCAACCTTTATATAAAAATTGACAATGATAAGTTGCTAATACTTGTTGTGTATGTTGATGATATCATATTTGGTAGCAATGAAGAAGACATGAGTCAAAATTTTGCCTTAATAATGCAGAAATAGTTTGAAATGTCTATGCTTGGTGAGCTCACATATTTTCTTGGCTTACAAGTCCAACAAAACAAAGATGGCATCTTTCTATCACAAACCAAGTATCTCAAGCAGATCTTGAAGAAATATGGGATGGAGGATTCGAAACCAGTATGTACCCCTATGGTGACAGGGTGCAGCCTCAGCGCAAATGATGAATCGGCAGCAGTACATCAACCAACCTATAGATCCATGATTGGTAGTCTACTCTATCTAACAGGTACCCGACTAGACATTATGCATGCAGTGGGAATAGTTGGAAGATTTCAGGAAAATCCAAAGGAAACTCATCTTCAGGCAGTTAAGAGAATTTTCAAGTATCTTCAAGGAACTCAAAACTATGGCTTATGGTATCCTAGAGATGCTGATCTCACACTTCATGCATATACAGATGTGGATTGGGCAGGAAGCGTGGATGACAGAAAAAGCATTAGTGGTGGTGCATTCTTCATGGGTCCTAGATTAGTATCTTGGTTCAACAAGAAACAAAGTTATATTGCTTTATCTACAGCTGAAGCAGAATATGCAGCTGTTGCATCATGCTGCACACAACTCCTTTGGATGATGCAAACATTGCAAGATCTTCAAATCACTTGTACTCCACCTATCTCCATTTTTTGTGATAATACAAGTGCTATTAGTATCTCAAGGAATCCTGTCATGCATTCAAAGACCAAGCACATACCTATCAAATATCATTTTCTTCGGGAACAAGTGCTTGAACAAAAAGTCAAGTTGGAGTATGTTCCCTCTAAGGAACAAGTTGCTGATATACTCACCAAACCACTACCCAGGGAAACATTTGAATACCTCAGACATAAGATGGGAGTAGTTGATGCATCATCTCGCTGTTGAAACATGTCTGTTTCAGATAAAAGTTGTTGTACGCGAGTTTCATAAGGAGGATCCATGTACATACGCTGGTTTATGCTGATACAGTCGCGTATATGTTGGTTTGAAGGAAATCAATGGGGACAGACTCCAGTTGAAAAGAGTCTGAAATGGGTCTGACAAAGACCATCTGGCACAAGTTCAGGGGGAGCAGATAAACTTCTAATAATGCATTGTTGGCATTATCTTAGAAGCTCTTGGTTCAAGTACACAACTGTTGTTGGTTTCAGGTGGAACAAGTGCAGAAGGAGAACAGAAGGAGAACATGGTTGTTGATCTGAATAGTGATTGACAAATGCTGCTGATATTAGTTATTGGTGACTTTCATAGTCTTGCTCTAGATATTTCGTCTCTATGTCATGTATGTCAAGGTCATGTGACGGCCTATTTTGGTTTCCCCACTATGCCTGGGATGAATGATGTAATGTATTTGGTTGTCATATGTAAACTTATGGTGTATCCCCACTTGGTTGGGTGGATGATCCCCACTTGGTTGGGAGATGGACATATGTATAGAGTTTTTTTTTTTTTGTGATAGGAAGGTCATTTATGATGTATAAGTCATGGTTCTTCTTGAAGAACATCTTTTTGCAGATCTTGCCTACAGTCAGGGGGAGCATGGTCAGCACAATAGACCAGAGATTTCAGCATGTACTCAGGGGGAGCATAACCATTTACCCTTGATGACAAAGGGGGAGAATGACTTTGAGGATCTTGGGGTTGCCATCAAGTCCAAAGGGGGAGATTGTTGACATTTTGACATAGGTTTGGCGCTATGGCATAGGTGTTGTCCTTGATGGCAACTCACTCTGGTGACAGATCACAGTTCACGCTCTTAGAATGAAGGAAAAAGATATATACGTAGGTTCACCTTGACGAAACCGCGTATACATGCGGGTTAGACGTTCCAAAGACACGTATGCGTATACACGCACTTTCATGCAAGGAAAAGCACGTACATGTGGAAGAACTTATTTTTAGTCCGTGGTATTTAGTCCTTGGTATTTGAGCCTATGGTTTTGGACCATGGTATCTCGTCAGAAGTGTTGATCCCAAGTATTGGGTCCATGGTATTGATTTGTTATGGTTTTGGACAGTGGTATTATGAAAGGCCTAAGACTATAAAAGAGGAAGGAGATCATTAGGCAAGATCACCATCTGAATCATTGAATATCTTGTGTAGAGCTAAGATCTGGAATACTAGTGATTGGTTTATGGTGCATAGCTGGATCTGAATGAAGGAGGAACCTAAGCGCAAGGAGAAGGATAAGTTCTATTGATGGGTCAAAATATCTAGTCTTGAATAAGTAGAATCTTTGAAGTGATCTGTTATATTTGGCGCACACTTGATCTATAAATATGATAATCTAGGTATAAATAATGTCTGAATATTTGAAAGAGTGAATTATCTTTTATAGATCTATACGCAGGTTCCTCTCATCAGAGGTGCATATATACGATGGTTCAGCAAATGAAAACACTGTATACGTAGGTTGGTCTTAACACAGAAGCGTATACACACAGGTTTCTGAATATTGAAGTAGTGTACGTCTCTTGAATTATGTTCTAGCTGCTTCTGTTTATTGCTGCAGTGTTCTGGGTTCAGAATTGGTGTGTGGTTACTGTTACTGTGTACTAGGTACAGCTGTCAGAGAAGTGTCTATTTGATTCAGTGTTGATTGGTGAAAAGGAGATTGTTTGATGCATAAATTCTTCATGTGTGATTGATGTTATTCATGGATCTAGTCTGGAAATGTATGAAACGAGGTCCCTGGAAGAAAGAGAAGGTTGTAGCCTTCTGTAGGTCAGCACCTACATACTAGTACCCTAGCTAGTACAAGAGCTAAGGGGTTTGTAGCTCCCTTCCAGGAGAAGCTGGAGAACGAGAGAAGGTCGTAGCCTTCTGCAGGTAGAAGCCTGCGTACTGGTATAAGTCTGCACTAGTACAGAAACATTGTAAAAAGAAGTTTCTAATTAAAAGAAGATAGAGACGAATTGCAGCAGGTGGTTTTCACCCACATTGGGTTTCCACCTTATATCTTGTGTTCTTGTGTGTGATTGTCTTCTGCTCTGTTTTACTGTTCTTGGTTAGTGTTTATATGGTTCTGATGCACAGATTAATGATCAACATCTGTAGAATAAATTAAATTATAAGTCTGCATGGTATATGCTCGTTTCCTTATCTTAAGTTGCGTATATACATGGTTTTCACTAACTGAAGTAGCGTATATCATCTGGGTGTGAAATGAGAAATAATTGACTTGATAATACTGATTCACCCCCCCTCTCAGTATTATTTCCAACATAATTAATCACTAAATAAACGACTAAAATTTGCATATAAATGACCATTTTTCAGTCGGTGACCAATAGTGGCGAATTTACAGTATCTTATAACGCGATCAAATTTTAGTCATATTTAACTTAGTCATTAAGTGGTTTTCTCAATTTTATCATCTAGTAGTATATTTAGTCATTAATTGTCACAATTAATGACCAAATAGAAAACAAAATATACTACTACATGATCACCCAAAAAAATAAATTAATGACCAAAATATTGGTCGCGTTATAAGATATTGTAAACTAGCTACTAGTAGTCACATATATGCAAATTTTAGTCATTGTTTGAAACCAATTAATGACCAAAAAAATATGACTAAGTTTCGGTTTTGTTATATGGTACTGTAAATTACCTATTAATAGTCATATGTATGCAAAATTTACTCATCATTTGTAATCACAAATTTATCATTTACTGTAGTTATTTATCTTTTGTTAGTAGTTTCATATTCATTATATAAATGATTGATTTAGTAATTTATATTTATTTCATTTACTTTCATTAATAGTCATTATAAACAACTAATTTAGTCATTGTATATTAATTTTATTTATGTTCATCATTAATCAATATAAACTACTAATTTAGTAGTTTTAGTTCTATTTTATGTGTTCATTATTAATCAAAATAAATTAATTAGTATAATTTTTCTACTAAATTAAAAAAAATGTCATACAATGAGCACATTCATCTGATATGAAAACGCAAAGTTACACATGTTAATTACAATACTAAATAATATCAAGTACAAAAATAAATAATTTCAACCACAAATCATATTTTATGAAATGTCAAGTATTACAATATCAATTTCGAACTTAATATTCGTTGGACTACAATTTAGACATGAAATTTTGTTTCATCACTTCAAAACATTGTGTTTCCAAGGCATTGCAAGTGAATTCACCAAATATAAAGACTTGACCATCAGTTTATATGTGTGTGTATGTTATGAAACCAGCTCACAAAAAGATAGAAAATATAGATGAACGACTTAGAAACCAGCCTCTTCAAGGGGGCAACCTCGTTTACATTACAGAAATGAACAATTCTTGGATGATACAAATGATAAAACCTCCTTTCTATATATAAGAGTCTAAGGGGTCACAATATAACCAAAGCCGACCTAACAATAATAATATAAGGGCACAAAATAACAATAGTGGGCTTATATGGGGTACAATACTAACAATATGGGGAAATTAGGGGCACAAAAATAACAATAAGGGATACAATGACAATAGTAATGGGGGAATCACTAGTATTATAGGGACCTAACATGCCCCTTTCCTTCAAGAAAGTGTTGTACTCAACGCTTGAGTAGTTTTGGATGCTTCTGTATAAAATTCTCACCCTCCCATGTGGAATATTCAACCGGTAAGTTCTTCCACTTGAAGAGATACTCTGAAATTTGATTGATTTCATAGCTATTGAGTTCTTGTTTCTTTGACTGATTCAGTTTCCAATATGATTTTTCCTTTCTCATCAAGTTCTGGCAATATTGTTTGAACTGGGAGCTTGTCACCTATAACCTTCTTTGAGCATGACACATGGAAAACTGGGTGCACTCAGGAAGCTGCGGGAAGCTCCAATTTGTATGCCATAGTACTTATCTTTTGCAACACCTTGTACGGATCATAATACTTTGGTGATAATTTATTATCCTTTTTAGCTTGCTTGAGGGACATTTGTTTATATGGATGTAGCAGTAGGAATACCCAATCACCTACATCAAAACTTCTTTTGCTGCGATGTTGATCTCCATGCTGTTTCATTCTATTCTACACCAAGGTGAGGTTATCCTTTAAGAGTTGGAGAACTTGTTGTTGATGCTCATTGTGATCTTCCACTTCTTGTACCTTAGAATTTTCTCTTAAATGTGATGTGATGGATGGTGAATGATATCCATAAAGTGTGATAAATGGGGTCATTTTTGTTGCAGTATGGAAGGAAGTGCCATACCACCATTCAGCCAAAGGAAACCATTTGACCCATTGTGTTTGTTTATCAGATACAAAGAAACGAAGATATCCTTCCAAAAATTTGTTTACTGTCTCATTTTTCCCATCAGATTGAGGATGATAAGATGATCTATGAGCTAACTGAGTACCAAGACAAAAAAATAATTCTCTCCAAAAAGTTCTAGTGAAAATGGGGTCTCTGTCGCTTACAATAATCTTTGGCTTTCCATTTAGTTTTTGAATTGTTTCCATAAATGCGGTAGAAAATGTAATCACTTTAAATGCATGAGATAATGCAAAAAAGTTTGCATACTTGGTGATTTTGTCAACTACCACCATGATAACACTCTTTCCTTCAGACATGGGTAAACCTGTGATAAAATCCATTGAAACCTCCTCCCAACGTTGGCTTGGAGTGGATAAAGGTTGTAATATACCTGTGGTCTTAATTGTTTCAACTTTATTTTGTTTGCAAACCAAACATTCCACCACAAACTTTTGAATATTCGATTTAAGGCCATCCCAAAAGTATTCCTTCTGAACCATGTGGTAAGTTTTCATAAATCCAGAATGCCCTCCTAAGGGAGAGTTGTGCAATTCCCTAAGAATCTTTTGTTTGAGCTGGGAACTCTTACATAGGTATAACTGATATCTGTACCATAACGAATCATTTTTCCATCTAAATGTATCAAATGTACTAAGATCTTGTTGTAGCTTTTGAATGAGTACCCACACTTCTTCTTCGATCTTCCATTCATCCCTTGTTTCATTTATCCAATATGGTTGGATAATAGAAATTGCGCAAATAAATGCTTCCACATACTCATCCTTTCTCGAGAGTGCATCTGCCACAAAATTTTGCTTCCCTTTTTTGTAGATGATTTCAAAGTCATAACCCAACATCTTTGTGACCCATTTTTGCTGCTCTTCTAAAGATAATATTTGTTCTAAAAAGTATTTAAGACTATCATGATCTCTTTTTAACTTGAAGTGTCTTCCCATTAGGTAGGGTCGCCATTTCTTAAGTGCATGTAGTATTGCCAAAATTTCCTTCTCAAAAATATCTTTGTGTAAACAATTTCCTTTGATTGGACGAATTTCGAAAGCAATGGGTCTTTCTTCTTGCATTAAAACAACACCAATTCCATTTCCTGAGCATCACATTCCACAATAAAGGTTTTTTGTGAAGTCCAGTGTAGCTAAGACCAGTGCTTGGCACATTGCCTCTTTAAGATGTTCAGAGGCCTTCGTTTTTTCTGGATTCCATGAAAATGTATATTTCTTTAATAATGTTGTTAGATGTGTTGCTATTCTTCCATAATTCTTAACAAACTTGTGATAATACCCTGTCAACCTGAGAAATCCTCGTAGATGCTTTATGCATGTGGGGATTTTCCATTCCTTAATGGTTTTAATTTTGCTAGCGACTACCTTAACACCTTCATGACATACAATATGACCCAGATATTCCACCTCTTGTACTCCAAAGAAACATTTGGAGATTTTTGCATATAATTGTTTCTCCTCCAATAGTTTGAGCACCCTATCAACATGTTGAACATGGTCCTTCGAACACTTGTTTTAGATTAGTATATCATCAAAAAATACTAACACAAATTTTCTAAGGAAGGGTTTGAAAATGGAATTCATCAAACCTTGACATGTAGAAGGTGCATTGGTAAGGCCAAAAGGCATGACCAAAAATTCATAATGACCCTCATGAGTTCTAAATGTTATTTTTGGAATGTATTCAGTCTTCATTATGATTTGATGATATCTTGAACAAAGATCCAACTTGGTGAAGTAAATTGATCCATGAAATTCATCCAATAATTCATCAATGACAGGAATGGGAAATTTCTCTTTAATAGTGAGCTTGTTGAGCTCCCTATAATCTGGACACATGTGCCATGGTCCATCCTTCTTGTGAACCAATACTATTGGATCAGAGAAAGAACTTTGGCTAGGTTGAATTATACTAGCCTCTAGGATTTATGAAACCATACGTTCAATTTCACTCTTTTGGGCATAGTGATATCTGTAAGGCTTGATGTTTGGAGGAACACTTCCTGGAATCAAATGAATAGCATGATCATGATCATGAATAGGTGGGAGGCCTTTGGGAGTCTCAAATAGCTTGGAATGAATGTCCAAGACTTTATTGAGATTTGGAGAAATAGATGATTTCGATGTGGGAACCTATAGTGAACATAATTGTGCAATTATGCCTCGTTGTTATTTCTTTAGAAGCTTCATCATTCTGTTAGTGCTGATTATGCTTCCCGGTTTCCCTATGATACCCCTTAATTCAAATTCCTTTGCTTTTGAAGAAAATTTCATGAAAAGTTCTTGAAAATTAAAAGCTATTGTAACCAAGGATTGTAGCCATTGGACTCCTAATACAACGTCAGCACCACCCATTGGAATGGAAAGCATTGGGCTATTCAATGCATATTCTCCCATGGATAACTTGGTATTATGGCACTTTCTTAAGTAAGTTATGGTTCCTACACTTGCAACCATCACTTGACACTCTGGTGTTGGATATAGGAAGCAATTCAATTCCTTGGCTATCTTACAATGAATAAGATTATGGGTACTACCCGAATCAATCAACATTATTACCCTTTTCTTCTTGATATGCCCTTCTATCTTGATAGTTTGAGGAGTGTTAATTCTAGCCAATGCATTACAAGATATGGTCGGATTCATTTCTTCTTTCTCTAGGGTTTGTTCCTGGTGTATATCCTCTTCTTTTGATGTTTATTGTTCCTTTTCTTCCTCCTCTTCACAATCTACGTAAAATAATTTCTTCTGAGCACACTTATGACCTTTAGTGTATTTTCTATAACAACTGTAACATAGCCCTTTTGCTCCTTTTTCTTGCAATTATTGCGGTGTCAACCTTGTAGGTTGTGGATGGATAGGGGGAACAACACTTCCATATTTATGATTGTGAGTGGTAGGCTTCCTTGTTGCCATAATTTTTCTTTCCATTTTCTTGCCAACTTGAACACCTTCTCCATTGGATCAAGTTCCCAAAGGCAAACCTCATGTTGGAGGTTATCCTTTAAAGTCCCTATGAACACATCAATCCTATGCTCCTCTGGAATATATTTTACCCTTATTGATCAGGAGCTCAGGATCAAGTGTCGTAAAATGCTCAAAAATGAAAGTGCTCAGAACTGGTTCAAACCTGAACGACCAGATAGAGCTCGTCCTCCTGATTCTAGCACTATGAACGGTTCGAAAAATGGTCTCCATATGAAGAAGTTACGCCAACAACAAAATCGCCCAATGCCTTTTAATTTTTGAATTTTTTTTCAAAAAAAAATTAAAAAAAAAGAATATTCTGCAGAATATTCCTTTTGGGCAGCGAATCAAAGGCTACCACATGGCCTAGATGGCATCAAAAGAGGGCATCAGTCATATTAAAATTTTGGTGGCAGCGGAGAGGTTTGAACCCATCACCTGCCATGTAACAATTCCTCGTCTTACCATTAGACCATATGGTTGGGACTTAATATGTGGGCAGAATGAATTGATTAAGAGTTTTGAATTCGGTTTGGGCGGGGCCCGAAGGGGGCCAGCCGCTAAGGACTAGTCCCCTTACCATGCTTCTGCAATGCCAAAGTCCAGGCGCTAAACTCCTAACTGCGCAGGGTATTACCTAACGGTCGCCACCTGTATTGCAATGTGCTCACATATGCGAGTTAATCGGTGCATTCAACGACCAATCCACAACCAGTCAACGCGAAATCCGAGGTGCTTAAACTGCCAACTCAAAATCGTTCACATGTAGTTATTAGAAACAGTTAAAGGGCGGTAGACTGGCAGGAATTTTGGCGGACCACCAAATTTGGGTGGTCCCGCCATAATTGGCGGAGCTAACTGAACTTCCACTACAGTTAGCTAGAGTGATTCTAGGCCAAACTGGAGGAAATCTTCAATGAGCCATAACTTTGGCTAGGAAAGTTCTTTTTGGACGATTTCTTTTTTGATTTTGGGTCTCTTCGACCTTCTGAAGCCATTGGCACAGGGTTCATAGCCATATGAGGTCATTTTCAGGTGTTTTTGCTTCATGGAAGTTCTAGGAGCCACTAGGGCCAAATCAGTTTGGGAGCCGCATTGAGAATTGTGCAACCAGTGAATATGGAAAGAAGGTCATTCCTGAAGGTTTTCTGTATTCTGAATCCATTTCTATAGCTCGTTTTTCCTGTTGAGGCATTCTTCTCACTGTTTAGCATTAGGGAAGATTTCAGGGCCACTAGGGCCATTTCAGTGCTTGAGTTGTTTGGGGGCTGTGTTCATCCATTTTTGGTGATTCAAAAGCCTATGTCTACTATTTTTGACCTTCTGATTCTAATGGTAGAGGTTTTAGAACCAATTGAGGTCATCTTCACCTCGAAATTCTCCAAGCAAGTTTAAAGGGCCACTAGGGCCAATTGGGGAAAGTACTGTATAAGGTACAATTTCACTGTTTAGTGCTTGGGAAAGAGCATGTTTAGCTAATTCCTATCTTCTAATTCTGTATTTATAGTCATATATATCTTTCGAGACACTCATATTCTTGTATTAGCCTTTGTAGCATTTTTAATACAAGAGGACAAGCCCAGTTTGAGAGGCTTGGTCCAGCAGATGTAGCCCAGGAGGGGTGAACTGCTTCATCATTTTGATGTCTTTATTTGCTGAAGATGGTATGCTAAACAAAACTGATATAAAGTGATAAACAATAAATATAAATAACTTTCATACACACATAATCACCTATACAGCTGCAAAAATTTATTTGTTTCATTCTACAAGACATCAAACTTCAAGTATGTGTATGACAATGACTTCTAAGTGTTTACTTCATTATTTCTTTAGGTATAGTCTGTAGAGGGGCAGGTAGCCTCTGGAACTCATCTTCTCTGTAGAGGTGACATGTCTGGTGAATGCTCCTACAATCTATCTCAGTATAAGAAATAAGAAGTTTTCACATTTTCAGAGGTCACTTGAAGTGTATAGCTCACATTTGAAATTATGGGAAAAGGATACCCTTCACCCTTAAACAAGTACATTCCATTTTTAGATCAGGTTGGTATCAGAGAACTAGGTTTGCTTGACTGACATCAGTAGTTTGAAAGGTGTCTTAAGCAGTGTTGAATATTGACTGCTTTATTATTCTGCAAACTGCTTGTTGTTTGAGTTTGCAGAAGATTGGGGATAGCTACTGATTAGCTCAGTCTTGGAGAAGGCAAAGGGGAATTGAAGATATTTTCCTTACCCCAAAAGGACCTTAAAATCACTCCAAGAAATTTTCTTGAGTTGATTTGCTATTGGCTGCTTGAATGTGATGTTTGTAAAGACATTTGGGCAGAAAGATTTGTCACTTGTTTTGAAAAGCTTTAAGCAGATTGTTGAAGTTAATTTGTTCATTGACCTCATAATGACAACTTCTACCAGTTAAGTTTCCTCCTTCACAATGTTCTTCGATGAGGACATGAAGCGTGAATTCCTTGTATTGAAGGATATGGTGCAAATCTTGTTTGAGGATAGAAGAGAAAGCACAATGCTTCATGAGAAATTGTTGGCCATGAAGCAGGAGAAGGAAGAGCTTCTTCAAAGATTGCATGATATGAAGCTGCAACTTCAGCAAGCCCAAGAGGCTTTGACCAAGAACATGCTTGAGAAAGAGGTAATCCATTCTGATTTGTCTTCAGTTTCCTCTTTAGAAAGATGTGTTGGATCTTTCGAAAAGCATACAAGGGGAATAGGATCCAAGCTCATGATTAAGATGGGTTATGAAGGCAAAGGATTAGGAAAGCATGCACAGGGCATGATTGAACCCATTTCTGTTGAGGAACGATCCAAGAATCTTGGACTGGGTTATGTGCAATCTTATGGCAAAGACTCTAAAGCCATGAAGAAAGAAGATGATGGACATGTAGCTTATGGCAAGCATGCAATGTTAGGTAGTTTTCAAGACAAGAACGATGATGTTAGTCTGCAATTGAAAGATGAAGCTTCTATTAGTTCATCTCCTCATGGAGGCAAAAAGGATGAACATGCAAAGCAACACAAGAGGTATAAATCTTCTCATGCTCAATTCGATTGTGTTTCCGCAAGGAATGATCATTTTACTTGCTTTAATGGAAGAAAATTTCCTTGTACATATTGTGGTTAATTTAATCATCATGTTTCAAGATGTTGGATGAGGAAGAAAGCATACATGGAACAAATGAAGCAAAGACTACCTTCAAAGAAGGTGCATAAGGTTTGCACTTTCTGCCAAAAGAAGGGACATGTTGTCTCTCATTGTTGGACTTTACATCCAACTCGTCATCCCACACACATGAAGTAAGAGGACAAGAAGATTGGCAAAGGTGGAACCATAGATTCCATTATTGATGTGGAAAGGGAAGTTTCACATGAGGAAAAGTTGCAGCAACAAAAATTTCCATCGAAGTGGCTTGGTAAGAAGTGGATGGACTTCTTGACAGAGTAAGATGTACTCCTTTTGTACATACAATCTTTGGATGTATGCATGTTTTTTATGTTGTTGCAAAAATTTCGCCATGAAGGTAAAAGATGAGTATGATACTCACTAGTTTTGCAGTAGTGTTTTTCATTTCAGATCTTGTCACCCATATGTGTTTTTATTGGGTTGATGTACCTGTTGGTCTTTGCAAAAGAAGAGTTGAAGTTACACTTGTACATAGATGTTGTAGGTGTATTTTTCAAACTGTATATAGTTCATTGTACATGATACATGCATAGGTGTTTGTAAATGTATCTTGTTGTTGGTTGACTAGTGTCGCTTGTGAGCACACTTTTACATTGTCGATTGTGTCACACATTGATTATCGACTTGTGTCGATTGTGATGCACATGTTTTGTCGACTTGTGTCGATTGTGTACACACTTGTTATGTTGATGGTTGAGTCCATTTTTCAGCATATTTCAAGACAAATTGTTGTTGATGATTGTCTTGTTGCACAAGGTACCTTTGGTGTCATTTGGTGCACGGAAGGAAATTGGTGCAAAGCAGTGCACAATCCCATGAGCTGGAAAAGCATGCATGCAAAGAGGGCTCAAATTTCAGCATGGGTATCTATTTATTTTGAGAAGCTTTTGTAGCAAGTATCCCAAGAGTTTGGGATGAGCATTTTTAGTACCTTCAACATGCTACAGCCGGTAAAAGCCTTCTCATTTGGGAGGCAGCTCTTCTTTTGGAGAGGAGGTGCCATGGATGGGCATCGTGACAGTTGGAAAGTCCACATGTTCAGTGGAAGATTTCAGCTCATATATCATCAAGTTTCATTACTGGTTCCTGCAATTTCATATTTGTCTGGCGAAAGAACTTGGTCGGGATTCGACAACTACTTGGTTTATGCAGTGATATTCGCCATGACGACAGTTGATAAGGCAGGACATTTTGGCATTAGTACACTAATTTGGCTGAATGGAAGAGGGTGTTTGTGTTCTCTCAAGTGTTATACAGTTCAGTTCAGGGATTCAATAAGCTTTTGAGAACCAAAAGCCTTCTCATTTGGGAGGTGTGATAAGAGATCAGGACCAAGTGTCGTAAAATTCTCAAAAATGAAAGTGCTCAGAACTAGTTCAGACCTAAACGACCAGATAGAGCTCGTCATCCTGATTTCGGTGCTGTGAATGGTTTGAAAAATGGTTTCTGTATGAAGAAGTTACGCCAAAAACAAAATCACCCAATGCCTTTTAATTTTTTAATTTTTTCAAAAAAATAAAAAATAAAAAAAGAATATTCCATAGAATATTCCTTGGAATATTCCTTTTGGGCAGCGAATCAAAGGCTACCAAGTGGCCTAGATGACATCAGCAGAGGGCATCGATCATATTAAAATTTTGGTGGCAGCAGAGAGGTTTGAACCCATGACCTGCCATGTAACAATTCCTCGTCTTAGCATTAGACCATATGGTTGGGACTTGATATGTGGGCGAAATGAATTGATTAAGAGTTCTGAATTCGGTTTGGGCGGGGCCCGAAGGGGGCCAACCCCTAAGGACCAGCCCCCTTACCATGTGTCTACAGCGCCAAAGTCCAGGCGCTAAACTCCTAACCGCGCGGGGTATTACCTAACGGTCACCACCTGTATTGCGATGTGCTCACATATGCGGGTTAAACGGTGCGTTCAACGACCAGTCCACAGCCAGTCAGCGCGAAATCCGAGGTGCTTAAATCGCCAACTCAAAACCGTTCACATGTAGTTATTACAAACGGTTAAAGCGTGGTTAGACTGATGGGAATTTTGGTGAACCACCAAATTGGGGCGGTCCCGCCATAATTTGCGGAGCTAACTGAACTCCCACTACAGTTAGCTGGAGTGATTTTAGGCCAAACTAGAGGAAATCTTCAATGAACCATAACTTTGGCTAGGAAAGTCCCTTTTGGACGATTTTTTTTTGGATTTTGGGTCTCTTCAACATTTTGAAGCCATTGGCATAGGTTTCAGAGCCATTTGAGGTCATTTTTATGTGATTTGGCTTCGTGTAAGTTTTAGGATCCACTAGGGCCAAATCAGTTTGGGAGCTACATTAAGAATTGTGCAGCCAATGAATGTGGAACGAAGTTCATTCCTGAAGGTTTTTAGTATTCTGAATCCATTTCTACAGCTCATTTTTTTTATTATCATTGTTTAGCTTTAGGGAAGCTTTCAGGGCCACTGGGGCCAGTTCAGTGCTTGAGCTGTTTGGGGGTTGTGTTCATCCATTTTTAGTGATTCAAAAGCCTATGTCTGCTATTTTCGACCTTTTGAGTCTAATGGTAGAGGTTTCAGAACCAATTGAGGTCATCTTCACCTCGAAATTCTCCATGCAAGTTTAAAGGGCCACTAGGGCCAACTGGGGAAAGTATTGTATAAGGTACAATTTCATTGTTTAGTGCTTGGGAAAGAGCATGTTTAGCTAATTCCTATCTTTTGATTCTGTATTTACAGTTAGATCTGTCTTTCGAGACACTCATATTATTGTATTATCCTTTGTAGAATTTTTAATACAAGAGGACAAGTCTAGTTTGAGAGGCTTGGTCCAGCAGATGTAGACCAGGAGGGGTGAATTGCTTCATCATTTTGATGTCTTTATTTGCTGAAGATGGTATGCTAAAAAAAACTGATATAAAGTGATAAACAACAACTATACATAACTTGCATACACACATAATCACCTATATAGCTGCAGAAAGTTATTTGTTTTATTCCGCAAGACATCAAACTGCAAGTATGTGTATGACAATGACTTCTAAGTGTTCACTTCATTATTTCTTTAGGCAGAGTCTGTAGAGGGCCAGGTAGCCTCTGGAACTCATCCTCTCTGTAGAGGTGACATGTCCGGTGAATGCCCCTACAGTCTATCTCTATATAAGAAATAAGAATTTTTCACATTTTTAGAGGTCACTTGAAGTGTATAGCTCACATTTGAAATTATGGGAAATGGATACCTTGCACCCTTAAGCAAGTACATTCCATTTTCAGATCACTTATATTCAATTTTTGGAAGTGCTCAATGTGCTCCATCATTGAACCCTTTTTTTTGAGATTTATCCATTGGCTAAAAAAAATGTTTCTTTGCATATCCTCATAATGTGCTACCATTTCATTTGTAAAAATAGCCCAAGTGACAATTTGTATATGAGAGCAAAGCCATCGATACCGTACAAACTGGTTTAGTTCCAAATATAAAGTTGCAATGGATACCTTTTGTATGTTTTGGACATTATGGATATCGAAAAATTACTCCATCTGTAGTATCCATGTTGCGGGATCCTTGCCATCAAACTTCCTCAAATCGATCTTTGGAACATGGTGGTTCTTCGATCCAACGTTAGAGTTTATGAAATCATGATTAACATCTATTTTGTTCTCATCATGAGTTTCCTTTACTACCATTTCACCATTAGAAAGAATTTCTTGTAGAAATTTTGTCAAATCTTCCATCTTACCTTCCACGCCTTTCTTTAAATCATCCATCTTAGCTTCCACGCCATCCATCTTAGCTTCCACGTCATTCATCTTAGCTTCTACACCTTTATTTAAACCATCCATCTTAGCTTCCACACCTTTATTTAAACCATCCATCTTAGCTTCCACACAATACATCTTAGCTTCTACGTCTTTCTTTAAACCATCCATCTTAGCTTCTGTCACTTTTTGTGTGAGTGAAATTTGTTTCACTTGTTCTCATAATTTTGATATATCATGTTGCATTTCTTCCTCTTCTTCATGAGTCATGCTAGAGATTTCAAGTTGCTTACTAGGTGTTTCAATTTTCTTTCTTCGGAGCATCAATTACTGATAATAATGGTTCACTATGCCCTTTGAATTCCTTCAAACTAATTTTTCAAACCAAACTTAAGAAAAAATTAAAGAAAAACTACACACCTTTTTTCACTTTGTAGGAGCTCGATATTGAACAATTGTAACTATGTACTTTCATATCTCCAAGATATGAAATTGTGACCTATAGTATCCCTCTGTGCCTAATTTCTAATGCCACTAGTTTGATCGAAATTGGATTCTCCAAGAAATATTTATGCCCCACCTCCCAAGATGACCTGCTTATATACTTGTTCAGTTGAGTGAACTTGTATGAAGTGCTATGTGTTACTGTTTCGACCTTCGGACCTAAAAACAATACAAAGAGAATTACAGTCAATCCTCTTTCTAGAGCTTCTTACGAAATTTCAATCTGATGCTTAGAGAGAAATTTATGATGATTTTCCCAAGGTCACCTGTTTAGAATGATTCGGGAGTCTTCACAAACCCTAACTTCCCCAGATTATATCTCTGAAACTATAGTGAGACAATATCTAAAATTCATACCCAAACTTCACCAAGATTTCCACTCAAATGGGTTTTAATTTCAGAGTCTGATTCTTTGTAGAAAAGAAATTATATAAAAATGTCCACAATGAGATGAAATTCTGGAGCTTGCAAAAACCCTAACGTCCTTAGATCATAGCTCTAAAAATATAGCAATAAAAGATCTGAAATTTAGATCCGAGGTTCAAACTGATTTCTTCTCAAATAAGGATTTTTTTTAGCTTCTGAAACTTCATAGCGAAAAAATTTATAGCGAAAATTCCACGAAGACCTATTTGGAGCAGTGAAACCCTATAATCCAAAGCTCTCATACCAAATGTTATGAAACTAGCTCACAAAAATATAGAAAAGATAGATCAACGAATTAGAAACCAACCTCTTCGATGGGGAAACCTCCTTTACATTACACAAATGAACAATTCCTAGATGATACAAATGACAAAACCTCCTTTCTCTATATAGGAGTCTAAGGGGTCACAATATAACCAAATCTGACCTAACAGTAATGATATAAGGGCACAAAAATAACTATAGTGGGCTTCTATGGGGCACAATAATAACAATATGGGGACAATAGGGGCACAAAAATAACAATAAGGGATACAATGACCATATTAATGGGGGAATCACTAGTATTATAGGGACCTAACAGTGTCTCATGCAAGATATTGGCTTCAAGGGTATCACTAAACCAGTTCTCTTCTATCTCCCTTTCTGCATTTGTCACTACAGTGTTATTGTTCTCATCTTTCTTGAATTCCTTCTTCTTACCATCAATACTGAGTTCCTCTTCTGAAAATGAAAGAAGATACAATGTAGAATATAAGACATGAAAGATGATGAACACTAGAATATAAACTAAAGTACACTATAAATTTTTTATACTACATATACCTCAACATTAGCGATGTCAATGTCTTTTCTCCCCATAAAAGCAAGAAACTCGAACAAGTTTTCTTCAGTTGGGAAGTAATGGCCATTATGTGGCTAGATGAACTGTATAAACGTAATAATTAAAACACCACCATAAAAAAGAACACCTTAAGAACTTAGTATTCAACCTTCAAGAAAAGCTTAGGCACAATCATGCCAACTAAGTTACATGCTAAAAATCTCAAACTATTGATAACTTGTGAAAATAAATGGAAAGAAAAAGACAACATATAATAAACAAGAGTCACGTGCTGGCAATGTCACTCCTTTGTTTTTGCACATTTCCACCACCTAGCTCTCGTTATAAAAGGTTTAATAAAAAGATAAAAACAATTAATATAATATCTTAGAAGAATAAAATATGAAGTAAGCAATTTAATTAATTAAATAAAAAGATAAGTAACATGAAAATCAATTGGTTCTACATAGATAATTTGAATAAAAATATTATTTTAAAAATTGTATAACAATTTCTTATTATATTGAAAAATATATATAAATACAAATAGAGTTTAAAGTGGAACCCGTTGCAATGATCAAAGTAGTGTAGTTGAAAGTAGTACATTTTCATGGCAATTTCAATTTTCACCACCTCAATGCTAAGAATCATATCTATACCTATAATATCAAATTTCATAGGCAAAATATGTAGTCAATAATCTATTAATTAGACCAACTATAATGATGACTTCAAATGTATAAATACATTAAATTTGTTTACAAATAGAATTGATTAGAGGAGGACCCTGAACTACTATAAACTTAAAACATCCAATCTTTTCCATTTCAACAAGGTAAGCATAACTTCGAAACTGATATGGCACAAAAATAATAGACAATGATTGAGATGTGCACCTTTCTTAGAATACCACTATGGGAGCTACCTCTCTACTCCACTCGCAACAGAGACATGGAAGCCCGGTAGTCGTGCAACTCCTTAAAGCAACAAATACCAACGTTCACATCTCTCTCTCTCTCTCTTGTATGCATTCAAACATACACAAGAATGCATGAATGCATCATACATCCTATAACAACACTATCATGGAGAAGAAATTTGATGATCACAAGGGATCAATGCTTGTTTGCATCAAAGGTGAAAATAGGAACAATCAATATAAGGTTGGAGAATGGAGAATGCCTCATATATTTTACATCTATAAGATACACACATACCGATAAGATTCAAATCATATGAGTAGATAAGGGATAAATATAATTTATACAGTTGAAGGTAATGAAGATATGATATAATAGACTCTTAAAAAATGGTATGTTAGGGTCACTTCCAAGCATAGGAACCAATTGCTAAGTAAATTCAATAATGACTGTAACCCTTGAGACATTAGAATCTACTTGTGACTTCGCATGGTAGTGACAAACCAGATAGATCTCCTTAGTACAAGAAACCATTACCACATTGACGTAAGAACAAAATCCAGACATTGACATTTTTTATTATTTGTAATCTTTTGTATGGTTAATTTACATCCATCGATCATGTGAACATCGGTGACTATCTGTCTCTCCATTTTATGGATAGAAAGGAAAGGCCTTGTACGAAAAATATGTCACTAACTAGCTTTCATATCCACATCTTAAATATTTGCTACAAGAAGTAGAACATACATTCCCTCTAGTCTTTGTGCAAGTTTAGAAGTTCCACTTTTAGCAAGTTGTACCAATGTATCCATCAAAGGTATCATCTGGTTGAAAAATAAAAAGCAATTAATTCAATTAATAGCATCTTCAGAATAAATTTCAAGATGTGCATATTTAATTTAAAATAAAATATTTAAATCTATAAGATCATTTATAACTTTAAACTTTTGAACCATTAGAGCTAGACAACAATATTTACCTGTATCAAAATATTTGAGTTCTGGTGTGCTAATTTCAGACTACGAAGGTGTGCTCTTTGCAAATTTTCCTTCTCTTTAAGTCCCATAGCAAAGAAAGAAGCAAAATCTTATACAAAGCCATCTGCTGAGTTTTCAATCCAAGAACCCAAAGACAACAATATTGCAATATGTGCCTCCTCATCCCTGTATTTTTTTTCCAAGAAAGTTATTAAAAAACAGATCAAATAGTATACTAGAAAAGAACCTATAAAAAAAAAACCAAACTTGTGCAATGGTTGTAGGACCAGGAGTTATGTTCACATCTTGAGCCCTTCTTCGCAGGGAAAATTTTAAGAACCACCCTAAATTTATATGTATAATAAATGGGCGAATCCCCATGGTACATAGGAAAAATGGGAGGTGATTTTATCAATAATATAATATGTATATATAATTTTTTTGGCAAATATCTCACCGGATTATATTATCTTGTAATGTCATGGCGAATCTTTCACTGAATTATAAAATCTTGTAAGATCTTGGCAAATATTTCACTGAATAATAAAACATTGTGAAGTCTTCGTGAATGTTTTGTTAAAGTATGAAACCATATATGGTAATAGGTAAACATGTTCATTAAATTGTAATATACTGACATACATGTTTGGAAAAAAGAAACATAATTTTCTCTTCCTACAAACAATGTTGCAATTTTCAATGGCCGTGTTTGTCAAGGTTCTTACTGTACACTCTTTCATATCCTTCTATTAGTTTTTATAATATTCCACAACAAAGTTCTTGTAGGTGTTGATCTTGACCACCAGTTCTGTCAAGGTAGGAGAGATTAATCTTTCTCTACCACTTTTTTCAAGCTACCACTTTTGTCAAGCTATCAAATTTCTTTCTTATTTCATAGACTCCAAATGTGAGATAAAAAAAAATCACATCAAGTTTGTTTACCCCAACACACCAACAAGTAGCAAGCCCCAACTATATAACATAAGAAATTAGTAGTTATCCCAAAGGCCTGAAGGGTATCTAATGGAAAGAAGTGACTGTTGTGAGAAGCCTACAAATATATAAATGTATATTTATTATAATTTTAATTGGAAATCTTCAATTAAATAATAAAATTAATTATGTCTCACCCAATCTAAATTTCTTATTAGCATAATTCAGTACCTTCGTACATCTTGCATTTTTTAACAGTGTTGTAACGTGTGGATTAATTTCCTTTTTGGTGCACAATCTCTGCCTGTTAGGATAATATGGTGTAGTGGCCCAACCCCTACAGATCATTACAACAAACTAAGAATAATAGAGAAGATGAAAGGTAGTAAAAACAAGCATATTTTTCAAGCAACTAACCCAACATGAGTACCTTAACTTTTTCATGAAGATATCATATTGAGAACGTTTGAAAAATGGTGGGAAATCTGCGGAACAATTATCTCTCTTCTGCAAGGGTGATGTGGAAAGTGTGATAATATTTCACTGTTTTGATTTTGTTTTGTTAAATCAGAAAAACGAATATTAATGGATATATTGGTATTTTTTACTAAATTTTGTGAAGTGACTAAATGTAGCTTTAACCATTCACCTTAAGATGTTTTTTACAATATAATTTCCTAAGTCTATTTAATATATTTATTATCATAAAAACCAACCTATATCCATCTTAACTCCACATCTACCACTCTTAGAGGGATGCAATCTATTTATCCCTCTCAGCACTTGGTAGACCCATAATTAAGATGGATCTAAGCTGATAGAATTTCCCCTTTAAATAGTCTATGCTTACATGAATACCATGGTATTACCATGGGTTATCATAAACCTAGAGCTTAAAAACTACCATTAGTAATTTATAAAAATTAATAAAATTAATAATTGATTTTTATTTTATTTTTTTACTCTAACCAAGTTAAAGTGTTTAAGTGACATTAAATTACAAGATCCATTTCTACTCTTGATCTACCAAGCCCCAAGAGGGAACAAATATTTTTTCACTCTATGCTAGTTTGCATATCACGATATTTGATCCCTCTCGACGCTCAGTAGATTCAGAGTAAGGATGGATCTATGCTCGTTTAATTCCCCCCTTCAAATAGGCTACATTCCATGTGAATACCATGGGTCAATACTATGTGTCATATTTATTTTTATTAATAGTAATATTAGGGTTAATAATGTTTTTTTGCATGGTATTAATAATAATTTGGCCAATGGTATTTGGCCCATAGGCTTCACCTAAATATAACGCATTTTTTGAGTGTTCGTAAATATAAGGTGACTTATGGAGTAAATATAAAAAAATGTTTTATTTATTTACCATACCTCTTTTACTTATATTTTTATTAATTTACCATACTTCTTTTATAAATATGGTATTTGGCCCATAGGATTCACTTAAATAAAACCTCTTTTTTGAGCCTTCTTAAATAGAAAGAGGATTATGGACTAAATATAAAAAGAGGTTTTATTTATTTACCATACCTCTAGTTTATTTATATTTTTATTTATTTACCATACCTTTGGAGTAAGTATAAAAGAGGCTTTATTTATTTACCATACCTCCTATTTATCTATATTTTTATTTATTTACACCCTTGAGTGTTCGTAAATATAAGGTGACTTATGGAGTAAATATAAAAAAAAATGTTTTATTTATTTACCATACCTCTTGTTTATTTATATTTTTATTAATTTACCATACCTCTTTTATAAATATGGTATTTGGCCCATAGGATTCACTTAAATAAAAACTCTTTTTTGAGCCTTCTTAAATAGAAAGAGGGTTATGGATTAAATATAAAAAAAGATTTTATTTACAAGGATAATTTTAGGGGCGAATGTTCGCCCTTTGGCGAAATTAAGGGGTTTTAAATTTTTAGTGGGCGAATATTTTGTATCATAGTACATTTTTACAAATTACCTCAAATAGCCCACCTTATTTTAAGGGAGAGGGTAAAAAAGGTAAATTTAGCCCTTGAAATTAGGACTTACAACCTTCCATTAGCCCATTTTCAAGAATAGGTTTTATTTAAGTGAATCCATTCACCCATTTTCAAGAATAGGTTTTATTTAAGTGAATCCTATGGGCCAAATACCATATTTATAAAAGAGGTATGGTAAATTAATAAAAATATAAATAAATGAGAGGTATGGTAAATAAATAAAACATTTTTTATATTTACTCCATAAGTCATCTTATATACATGTAAGGGTGTAAACAAATAAAAATATAAGTAAAGTGGAGGTATGGTAAATAAATAAAACGTCTTTTTATACTTACTCAAAAGGTATGGTAAATAAATAAAAATATAAATAAACTAGATGTATCGTAAATAAATAAAACCTCTTTTTATATTTAGTCCATAACCCTTGTTCTATTTATGAAGGCTCAAGAAAGAGGTTTTATTTAAGTGAATCCTATGGGCCAAATACCATATTTGTAAAAGAGGTATGGTAAATTAATAAAAATATAAATAAACGAGAGGTATGGTAAACAAATAAAACATTTTTTTATATTTACTCCATAAGTCACCTTATATTTACGAACACTCAAAAAATGGGTTATATTTAGGTGAAACCTATGGCCAAAATACTATGGGACAAATACCATGGACTAGATTGTTATTAATACCATGCAAAAAAAACCATTATTAACCCTAATATTAGAATTAATAAAAATAAAAATGGCACATGGTATTGACCCATGGTATTCACCAAAATGGCACATGGTATTGACCCATGGTATTCACCTGGAATGTAGCCTATTTAAATGGGGGAATTAAACCTGCGTGTAGCCTATGCTAAGGTTCACTAGGACTTTACAAAGTTTTATTATTTAGTGAAAGACTCGCCAAGATCTTACAAGATTTTATAATTGAGTAAAATATTCGCCATGCCTAGTGAGAGATTCGCCAGAAAATTATATATACATATTATATTATTGATAAAATCGCCTTCCATTTTTCCTATATACCATGGAGATTCGCCCATTTATTATATTTATAAATTTAGGGGGGGTTCTTAAAATTTTCCATGTTTATTTATTTACCATACCTCTAGTTTATTTATATTTTTATTTATTTACCATACCTTTGGAGTAAGTATAAAAAGAGGTTTTCTTTATTTACCATACCTCCACTTTATTTATATTTTTATTTATTGGAACGAAATACAACCTCCCAAACCACCTCTAAACTAGAAAATGGACAATTGCAAATGGATTTAACATTGCAAAGCAGAAAATCCAGCGATTGTAATGGAATATAACCTCCCAAACCAGGCGAATTAGATAAAGTATTTTCATAGTTTATTTACCCTTGTTTTTTGGGCTAAAAAAGAAAAAAAATTATTTTTTAAATAAAAGTTGGGCTAAATATATGAAATGGGTATTTTATAAAAATTTCACCCCTCTAAAATGAAAAGAGCTTTAAATTTCGCACCTAGGCTAAAATTCGCCCCTAAAATTTACCATGCTTCTTGGATATGTCATTAAAACAAAGAAGTTATCCTGATGACGAACCACACTTGTTGGCTCAAAACGCGTCGGCCAAAAAATTCTCTCATGTGATTTCTACTGAAAGACTTTGTTTTATTCATTATGGATCACAAAAGCTTGAATACATAAGTTATCCATTGTTTAAATATTTTTTCTAAATTTTCCCTGTCAACTACCTCTATACACTCAAAGCAGGGAAAATTTTAAGAACCCCCCCTAAATTTATATGTATAATAAATGGGCGAATCTCCATGGTATATAGGAAAAATGGAAGGCGATTTTATCAATAATATAATATGTATATATAATTTTCTGGCGAATCTCTCACCAGGCATGGCGAATATTTTACTCAATTATAAAATCTTGTAAGATCTTGGTATTACCATGGGTTATCATAAACCTAGAGCTCAAAAATTACTATTAGTAATTTATAAAAATTAATAAAATTAATAGTTGATTTTTATTTTATTTTTTATTTTAACCAAGCTAAAATGTTTACCATGCGTTAAATTACAACATTCATTTTTACTCTTGATCCACCCCCGAGAGGGATCAAATATCCAGAGTAAAGATGGATCTCTGCTGGTTTAATACCCCCATTTAAATAGGCTACATTTCAGGTGAATACCATGGGTCAATACCATGTGCCATTTTTATTTTTATTAATACTAATATTAGGGTTAATAATGTTTTTTTGCATGGTATTAATAACAATTTAGTCCATGGTATTTGTCCCATAGTATTTTGCTCATAGGTTTCACATAAATATAACCCATTTTTTTAGTGTTCCTAAACATAAGGTGACTTATGGAGTAAATATAAAAAAAATGTTTTATTTGTTTACCATACCTCTCGTTTATTTATATTTTTATTAATTTACCATACCTCTTTTACAAATATGGTATTTGGCCCATAGGATTCACTTAAATAAAACCTATTCTTGAAAATGGGCGAATGGATTCACTTAAATAAAATCTATTCTTGAAAATGAGCGAATGGAAGGTTGTAACTCCTAATTTCAAGGGCTAAATTTACCTTTTTTACCCTCTCCCTTAAAATAAGGTGGGCTATTTGAGGTGATTTGTAAAAATGTACTATGATACAAAATATTCGCCCACTAAAAATTTAAAACCCCTTAATTTCACCAAAGGGCAAACATTCACCCCTAAAATTTTCTATGACTCAAAGATTCATTTCTCCTTCTGCACCACTAAACATCTATCACCATGTAGAATCCTAAGAGAAAATTAAGGTGCCATATCAAGAAAAAGGACTAGGAAACCACATTTGCACTCCTCCAAGGGAATAGTTATGGATTTCAAACATCAACATCATAGCTAGTGTACATAGGCAAAAAATAGAATATAAATGCAAATGATGAAATGTCCATTGGGACTGAAATGTCTCGTATAGACCATTTTTCCATCTCAAATGCCTTGGACCAGGTAGTTAATGCTTCCAAAATTTCCTCCTTGTTAGTATTAATGAATAGCAATGTGAGACACTCAAAGTAAATAAATCAACCTTTGATTCCTTTCACAACTTCAATAAGAAGGCATGTGAGTGCCATGTTCAGCATGTTATTTCCATTTTTCCTAGGATTATGACTTTCTACAACAAGTTTCCCAGGGGGCACTTATGTTTTGAAAGTGAACATTGGGTGTTTATCCTTGTCCTCCACTATATTCACAAGTTTTGATTAATCGTCTTCCTTCATCACACATTTATTTATCTGGGTAGTTGTTTGTCTTGCTTCAGCAATGGCCCAAAAAACTACTGATTATCCATGTCTACAGTCACTAGAAACAAAAGCACCAACAACACTTGTTACAAATTCACCAATGTTGGCTTTGAAATTTGACAGGTTATCCCTTTCCATATCAAGATTCTCTGTAATAATCTGTCAAAAGAAATAAAAATCTGAAATTAGAGTGAGGAGGTAAATGGAGAAATTCAAGAAAATATGGTGTATGTCCAGTATCTTTTAGATACATAATAGAAACATTGAAAAGATGTGTATTCAAGGATAATGATTGGGAATGATGCAATATAATTGAATTACTCAATTTTCCAAAGAAGAAAACATAGTCTAGCAATGAATGTTGTCATCTAGATTCAGATTGGACCTGAATCGTTACATTATGCTTATCAATAAAAAATTGAAGTCTTATATGACCTTAGCAACAACTGTGATGCTTAAAAGAACATATATGACCTATTCTAGTCTAAGAAATCCCATTTCTAAGAATACATGTTTTGCTTCTATAATTTCCTTTGTGCCCTCCATCTCTTTCAACAGGAAATTTCCACTCATCTTTTTCCCATTTGACCTTAATCAATTTAAGCGCTTTATCATTTCCACTGTCATTATCATGGAAAAGTTTAGGGGCGAATGTTCACCCTTAGGCGAAATTAAGGGGTTTTAAATTTTTAGTGGGCGAATATTTTGTATCATAGTACATTTTTACAAATCGCCTCAAATAGCCCACCTTATTTTAAGGAAGAGGGTAAAAAAGGTAAATTTAGCCCTTGAAATTAGGAGTTACAACCTTCCATTTGCCCTAATTTTCAATAATAGGTTTTATTTAAGTGAATCCTATAAGCCAAATACCATATTTATAAAAGAGGTATGGTAAATTAATAAAAATATAAATAAATGAGAGGTATGGTAAATAAATAAAACATTTTTTATATTTACTCCATAAGTCACATCAAATAAAAATAGAAATAAAGTGGAGGTATGGTAAATAAATAAAACCTCTTTTTATACTTACTCAAAAGGTATGGTAAATAAATATAAATATAAATAAACTAGACGTATGGTAAATAAATAAAACCTCTTTTTATATTTACTCCATAACCCTCTTTCTATTTATGAAGGTTCAAAAAAGAGGTTTTATTTAAGTGAATCCTATGGGCCATATACCATATTTGTAAAAGAGGTATGGTAAATTAATAAAAATATAAATAAACGAGAGGTATGGTAAACAAATAGAACATTTTTTTTATATTTACTCCATAAGTCACCTTATATTTACAAACACTCAAAGAATGCATTATATTTAGGTGAAACCTATGGGCAAAATACTATGGGCCAAATACCATGGGATAGATTATTATTAATACCATGCAAAAAAACATTATTAACCCTAATATTAATATTAATAAAAATAAAAATGGCACATGGTATTGACCCATGGTATTCACGTGGACTGTAGCCTATTTAAATGGGGGATTTAAACCAGCATAGATCATCTTTACTCTGGATCTACTAAGCCCCGAGAGGGATCAAATATTGTGATATGCAAACTAGCATAGATTGAAAAAACATTTGATCCCTCTCGGGGCTTGGAGGATAAAGAATAAAAATGGATGTTGTAATTTAATGTATGTTAAACATTTTAACTTGGTTAAAGTAAAAAATAAAATAAAAATCAATTATTAATTTTATTAATTTTTATAAATTACTAATAGTAATTTTGAAGCTCCAGGTTTATGATAACCCATGGTATTGACCCATGGTAATACCATGGTATTCATGTGAGCATAGGCTATTTAAAGGGCAAATTCTATCAGCTTAGATCCATCTTAATTCTGGGTCTACCAAGTGCTCATAGGGATAAATAGGTTTCATCCCACTAAGAGTGGTAGATGTGGAGTTAAGATGGATATAGGTTGGTTTTTATGATAATGAAGATATTAAATAGACTTAGGAAATTATATTGTAAAACATCTTAAGGTGAATGGTTAAAGATACATTTAGTCACTTCACAAAATTCAGTAAAATTACATATATCAAAAAAATCGCATATACATATTATATTATTGATAAAATCGCCCATTTTTCCTATGTATCATGGGGATTAGCCCATTTATTATACATATAAATTTAGGGTGGTTCTTAAAATTTTCCCTGGTCATTATCTATAAACCTTTTTCTCAACACTTCATATGACTTGGGATCTCTACCAAACTTGGTAATAGCTTCCTCGTGGCCATAATCAACTTGGAAAAGCTTAGGCCACTACCAAAAAGTGAACAAAGACCCATAATCATGGAATTGTAATATGATACAACATGATAGAAAATAATAGATAGATAATTTCCATTTAGATGAAGATGAATAAAAACAAACCTGAGGCCAAATATCGGGGGTTGTGGAAGGAGCTCCAAATTCAAAACATTGCTACATCCATGTCTTATGGTTGTTGCTATACAATCAATTTCAGTGTGTCCTCCGCTAATGACAACCATCCTTTTCCCTTTTGAAAAAACAAACTTTCCATCACGCAATCCATTGCCCAAGAAAATCTTGGTATTTAAATCAAGGAACTCCATAGAAAAATTTATTCCCATTAATTCACGGTCAAGCATAGGGAGATCCCTGTAATTTATATATATACAATAAATTGACACTGTACAACAAGGGCCTCGATTGCTATGGGAAAAATTTGAATTGAAATCAAATATAGAAAGTGTACCATGGTTTTCTTTCACCACATGCCAAAAGAAAAATATCATTTTCAGTGTGAATCTTCTCCACAGAGAAAAGAGAGTCAACTCCAACATTTTGATACATAACAAAATTATCACCTTCCTCTACCATCAGATCAAATTGTTGTTGGATAACATCAAGTTTTTTTTTCATATTAGGAACTCCATACATTGTCTGACCTCCAATTCAATCAACATGTTCATAAAGAATGGTAGAGTGCCCATGAGCTTTATTAAGTTTATCAGCAACAACCAAACTAGTTGGCCCACTTCCCATTATAACAAATTTATTCCTACATCTAATGACACATCCATATCGAGATCTAGTTCACCACATCATAGAAAATAGAAAAGTTATTTTCAAAATTATAAGCATCATAGGAATGAAATTAAGAATTATAAAGGAAAGACACATACCCTGTCATCTTATCAGGTGGACGTGGAACCATCTATCCTTCTTCAAAAGCTTTATCAATGATGACATATTGAATACTTTTAATAGATAATAGATTTTCAATTATTCCTAGTACACACAAACCTTCCCAAGGGGTTGGGCATACAAATCTAGTGAATTATGGAAAATTATCTGTTTCCAGTAGTCGGTCCAATGCTTTTTGCCAATGCCATTGGTACACTAATTCATTTCACTGAGGTATTTTGTTCCCGAGAGGACATACACTATTATCCTGCATGGAGGAAAAAATTTCACACATTTAGAATAGAAACAAGTGTACAATCTAGCAAAACAAAAAATATACATGAAAAAGGAATGTAATTAAGAAGCTTTGAAATATACAAAAAGGAAAACACTCAAACAATGAATATAAGTTATAACTTATGAAGTTTGAATTTTATAACTACATTATGTTTCACTTTCTATTTTAGTAAATAAGTAGGGGAAAATAAATGATGTCTGGACTTTAACTTGATGACAAAAGCGGGTTCCACAATTCATACTCCTAGCTGATTGTGTCTTCAGTAGTGTCCCTGGCTTGTTTTCCTCAACTACTTCTTTCCAATCATTCATCTGTGTTCCAACATATATATATGCAAGACTCTCACTCTCATACATCAGAAAACCATGGTGCTTAACTACATTATCTATTTTTCTAGGTCTCTGTGCCACCACTTTATGTTCACTTTGCTGCAAACTAGATAGAAATATTAGCCCCATGACAAAGCCATCACACTCAACATTTATACAACTTAATAATTGATGACAATGTCAAATCATTTGAACGAGTCAAGGATTTTATACTATGGAGTTAATACTTGATGATGATAATAGATATACATGTTATACAATTTAAATTAAAATAAGCAAAAAATGAGTTGAACTACATGAAAATGTACCTTGTAAGCCCTGTCACTTTCTTATGTTGATTTGAAGCAATTTTTTCCATCCTCTTCAGTTCCTTAAAGAATATTCTTCATCTAGTCAACCTCCTCTACTTCCTTCACAATATTCCTAGCCTTCATTTCTTGGAACACTCTATTGCACTATTTTGGGATGGCCCATTTTATGGTTGACAAGTCCGACTTTGTTAAGTAATTTCATCCGCTCACCCTTCACCTTATTTTCTCATGATTACAAATAAAATAAACATCTCCGTCATGATATAGAACTGATAATATCTCTTCAATTTGGCATGTAACCCCAAAAACTAATTGAAATTGTTACTTCTATTATTTGCACTTGCAAGTCCTTAAAATTGATCTTCAAGAGAAAGAAATGTCCCAAACTCATTTATCCTTCTATCATCAACATCCAAGTTGCACGTTTTGGGGGGAAACTACTGATTTGGTCCTCTTTCTCCTTACCCTCTTTTCTGGTCCTTACATAACATGTTAGAGTGAGTCTTCTTAGCATTCAATGATCTCAACACTCTCAAGTCTACCAATAACTACATAGTCACCTAGACTGTTGGTAATCCTTCTACCTACATGTATGTAAACTATTCTTTCTTTTCATAACTGTAATGGACAAAGAAAAGAATTGAATTGAAACAGAAGATAAAGAAGTAAAATTATACTTTGATGAACACACTCATATAAACTATTCCAATAAATAATATCATCTAGGCTCTATATTCTTATCATTTTCACATAAGGCCAACCTCTCTTCTCAAAACCAAGACCACTAACCAACAAGGGAAATATAATCCAAACATAAATACTCTAAGAGATAATTATTGGAAAATTTCAATGTCAACTCAAGTCAAAGTTCTCAGAATCTAATTTAAAAAGTCTAAGAGAATTACCTAAATGATAAAAGATATTTCAAATAACAAGGTTTTTCAAAACCAACCAAACTAGAACCAACCAATTCATCCATTTTAACCCTAAAAGAGGATGCCCTGGCCCTTGAACTAGTTCAGTGACTAGTTCTATATCAAACTGGTTGGTTCAACACAGAACCAATTCGATAAGACAATTCACCTGGTTTATATATATAATCATTATTTCATGTAGTTTCTAGTAAACTGGTTCATAAATTAATTCCGAGGCATATTCTTTCTTGGAGTGGAGGTAAGAGGTGGGTTAGCTGGACTATTATCATTTTATAACCCTAGCCAAGAAAATTCACTACCTTTTCCCCTTATGAACAATCAATCTTTGTTCCATCCATGTAGGATTCATATTTCATATTATAGATTCCCTCCCTCTTTGACATGCTTACCTGCAGTTTAACAATTCCCTTGTCTTCAGCTGGATTCAGAATGTTCCTTAAGTCTTGATTCCTTGTGGATTTTTTCTCAACTTAGATCTGGGTCCAGAATTGGGTGTTCCAGCCATGGAAAACCTCATATTCTCCACTGTGATGTACCTTTATGTTTAGTTCATAACAGTTATTGGGATTTCCAGCCTACCCGTTTTCTTTGTAGAGATCAGCGACTCCATTAATAGATTCAGTTTCTAGAGCCATGTATGTTTGAAAAATTTGGGTTCACTTGCATAGGGCATGTTGAAATCTTTGTAAAATATATGGCATGGGCGAGCACACCACAAGGCCCTAATCTAGATCTCTCCACGATGGGTTTTTTCTTATTATCAGATGAATCTTTGGTGTAGGTTCTGGTAGAATTGGAGGAGAATCCCAATTATTTTGTCCTTAACAGTCATTAGATCACACAACTATTCAATTTCAAGGAGCTGCATGTAGGAAATACATATAATAATGCATACCCTGTTGTAGATGCCAATGAGTATAGTCTATTTTTTTCAAATTGTCATACTCAGTACAAAGTTTTAATTAATGTCCACACCAAAATGTACAACTTGGAGGGAAATGTGAAGGATTTCCTTCCTGCAGGTCATACCCAATTGCCCTCACTTTAGTTTTGTTTCTTTGTTTTGTATGTAATTTTCCTTGGGGTTTGGATTTATGTCTGTGGAAAACAGAGGGCCACGGTGCATAGAATACATGTTATTATGTGTGCATTGCTCCTGTTCAAAGCACTGAATCTGACCTGTGTAGCTGAGGATAAATTGTATGTTAAGAGGACAAGGACTGCCCATGGATGGGATATTGCCTTCTATGTCTTTGGGTTTTTTAAGGGCATCCTTCTCTTCACTGTAATAGTTATCATAGGTACAGGTTGGTGAAGAAAGAATTAAATGGGCCGGTGAAGGAAGAAGAAACAAACAACTGAATTTTTAACTTTAAGGTTGGAAAGTGGAATTCTATTCTTCACATGAAATGAAAAGCTAATGATGTTTAAAATGAGAAATCATGTGATCTTCAAAATTAGATCACCTGATAATTCCCATTTGTGTAGCAATAGGATTTATTTAAAATTAAAACAACAGTGAAAAAAACACCAAGAAAAAACACCAACAAAAAAACACCAACAAAAAAATCAGAAATTATCAGCAAACATAAAAAGACAAAATATTCCATTTTTTTCCTTTTATAATCTAGAACACCAACAACATAAAAAAATCACATTACCACATAAATATGAAAAGGAAACTTGTATTCACCAAAAACCAAATTGTAGCCCAAAAAATAAGCAATAAAAGTAAAAATTTCATGCTTTAACAATATATTGTTTCACACTCGGAAATATTTTCATTCAAGTCATGATATATTACAGATATATCACAATCTTTTCAAAATATCACAATATATTCAAATACCTCGAAAATCATGTATCTTGAGGTAGAGTGTATCAACAATGTGAAAATCTCATGAAAAATAATCTATTTCAGTCATTTTTGCAACACTGAAGGAAAAACAAAAGACACAAAGGCACATTAGAAGCAACCAAAATCGCATGCCACATATAGATTTCTTAGTTTGCAGAGGCCTATATATTATAAGAGGATACTTTTAATTTAATCTGGAGACTGATCTTGAAAGAAAATGTAAACTTTGAGTGTTCTTCTCCGATGCTCATTTTTATATCCATCCTATCAGGCACAAGAGACCATTGTTAAAGGAGGCCAAAAAATCAAACTAACATTCTAATATTTTGCATTATTTACCTTTAAAAAGCTATCTTAAGTGAAAACAAAATGCTTTTGCCAAGAAAATTGTAACATTTTGAGGAGGAACATCAACAAAAGTGGTGTTGGTTGTAACCTGTGATATTTATAACAATGACAGGGGATGCATTCATGTTCTATGAGAGCATATATAGTCTCAAATTAGAGTTTATTTGCAACATGAGAAAAAGGAAAATGCATTTGGTTCATATGGTCATGTACATGATTTTTATTACATTATGTGCAATAATCATAAGGGCTAAGAACCCATGATAGTTGTTTCACTCTTTGAACACCAGTTAATTTGGGACATGATAATGTATTGTTGGGATTCCTTTCCATTTGAATTGAAGAAAAGCATTGCCCAAAATTATTTTACTGAATCTATGCTTAATGTAATGTCAGAGAACTTGTCAAAGTTAAAACCTATTAAAATGATAAATCATGGGCAACGTAGTAATGTTTCTTGGCAAAGATGAATATTACTACAACATAATTCTTCTCATTGGTTAAGAGCTAAATGACTCTATTGTTGGGTTATAGAGGCTCCTAAACTTTCGAGCACAAAAATGTTAAACATTAAATAGAGTAATCTGACCCGTACATAGGCTCTCTTACATGATCTGGCCAGAAATAAGATAAAGCAAGTCTTTTATTGTATCAAATTTATTAGACTTAGACTTGAACTTGGCAAAGACTCGGCTCTTGGAACTTGGGAAGAATTAGTGACCTAGAAAAACTTTGGTCAAGAATTGGCAAGCCTCGACAGCTACCAAAAAACTCACATATTGGGAACACAACATAGTAATTGTGCACAAACAATATGTCATTCCAAATCCATATAAAGTTATAAAATAACATCTTGTGCACCAATGCATAAGATCCTCTCATATCATATGATAATACAACATTTGACACTTGATATTTATCTCCAAATTGTGATTTACCCTCGAAAATGTGTTTAACCCTTCATACTTCCACAAATGATCTTCATTTGCACACTCACTTGGATCACAAGTCTAGCCTCTAGACTCTGAAGTCTTTAAAGGTGAGCCGGATCACAAGTCTAGCCTCTAGACTCTGAAATCTTAAAAAGTGAGCTGAATTTTAACAAGTTTAGCCAAGTCTCACGCTGAGTATGATTCAAGTAACTCGGCTCAACTGAGACTTGGGAAGACCCATGGGGACTCATGGGTCTCCCATGAGTCAAACCTGTATATGTTTATTTGTACTCAATGTAATACCAGAGAACTTGTCAAGGATAAAAGTTGAAACCTGTGAAAATGATGCAATAGGAAGTACTCATGGACGTAGAGTCTCTCGAAAAATGAGAGGACTCTTCCAGTTAGATGGGAGAAAAATCATTCTGTTATAGGGGTTGCAAATATTCTAAGGTTTATCATTTTCAAGATGTTAATTATTAAATAGAGAAAGGTTGCACAATTAAAAATCACTATTGCAAGGTTGCACAAGAAACAAAATAAAATAAAATTATATTAATGTCCACAAATGAGTTTAATAAATAAATTGAAATGAAGAATAGCAATTAACAACAAAATGGAATACCTAGAGCACCTACAAAAACAAGAAACTCAGAACCATTGATGGTCTATGTCTGCCCAATGTGTATGAAGGGTTAAACACATTTTGAACAAACCCGATAACCTTCCATGGCCTAATAGAGGTTGATAGAGGGTCCCTTCATGTTCTGCCTCTAATGGTCTTTGGATTTTATCCCCCAGAGCCCTCCAGTCCTCTCACCACTGTATAGCCATCTCGAAACCTCTAGAGTGCTCAGTAACCTGCTGCCACAATCACCCTCTTCAACCTGTCAGTTAATCCTCTCTCATCCCTCTTCCCAGCATTCACCCATTTTAACTACCCATCACCCTTGCAATCAACTTAAGAATTTATTTCAACCATCAGAGCATCATGCTACCTCAGATGTTGACTACCTGAACCATGTCTCTAGTGTCAACCAGTCAAACCTCGTCTCCACCTTAACAATCGAATCCCCCCAAGCTCTCCTTCTGATCCTCTTGATTCAGATCTATTATTTATTACTTCCGCCTCCATTTCAACTTATCACGATTCTCCCTTGACCAACTCATTAGTCAGCCCCATCACCTTGTGAAATGCATCTCTCCCTAATTATGTTCATGATCCATTCAATTCTAATATAAGAAAAAAATTATGCGTCTTCTTCCAGTTCCTATTATCCCTTCATTCTTGCAATCGGTGCGAAAGCAAACCCTAACCTGCCATCTCTATCAATCAACTCCCCCCCAAGCTCTCCATCTGATCATCTCGATTCAGATCTGCTATATATTACTTCTACCTCCATTTCGACTTCTCAGGACTCTTCCTCGACTAACTCAGAAGTTAGCCCTCTCACGTCGTGAAATTCTACTCTCCCTAATTATGTTCCTGATCCATTCAATTCTAATAAAAAAAGTTATGCATCTTCCTCCAGTTCCTATTCTCCCTTCATTCTTATGATCGGCAGGGAATCCAACCCTAACTCTTCATCTCATTCCTGCTCTTCACCTAACCCCTCTCCCTCTTATTCTGATCCAACGCTGCCCAATTCGATTTACTCTCGGGTATCTAAACACCCCCACGCTTCTATCTACCTGTTTTTTTATCTTCCCCCTCGATCCCTCCATTTTATTACTAACTCAAACTATAGTTTGTATCACAATAATTCATCCTTCTCTATCAAGTTTGATTCCCCCCAGGGTCTCACTATCAACATCTCAAGTTCAAACTCTAATTCTAATTCGAATCACATTAACGTGGATTGACCTAATCTCACCAATAGTCGTTATATAAATCAATTAAATTTTAATTTGGATCATGCTAACTCAAAAAATTCCAATTTTAAGTCAATTAGTAATTTAGCTAATCTAATTTCTAAAAATTCATCTCCTCTTAATGTAGATCTTCCTAGTTCAATTAATAATAATTTTAATAATTATTTATTAATGGCCAATCCCTCTTCCATTCCCTTAGTCTCCTCTTCCCCCAATTCTAGACCTTTGTATGTGGTGAAAATCTCCTCACTCGTCATCGATCCCCATACCCTCCAACTCCTAGAAAAAGGCTTCAACTTCACTCTCACTCCTCGCAAGATTCTCATTGAAGATACCCTTTTCTCCATAGAGTTTATTACTCAACGCCTCCCACATTGTGGGAGTTCCAGGCCATCAATCTCCTCAATGATAACCCTCATGTCCTTGTCCTCAAGGAAGAAAAAGGTAAGGTAGATAGATTAGTGGAAACTTTATCTTGGAAAAATAAATTTCTAAAGTATTAGAGATATTAGAAGCAGTTTTTAACCTGCAATATTTAATCTCCAGTAATTCAATAGGAGGAACAGAAAAATATGTCTAGATCTGAAAAAAATTTAGATCCCTTTTAACAATAGAATTTAAAGAATCATCCCCCTTCTAAGAGGACATTTTTTCACCTTTGAGAACCCAACAAAACTCACCATTTCATGAGTTTGAAGATCTTGTTCATGACCAAGAAAGATGACTTTGAGTCACATATATTGGCATTTAAGTTAAGGGTGTTGTAAGATTGTTACTTGTCTTAAAGGTGTTGTTGGAGATGAAATCAAGATATGATGCAAATCCCTTTGAAGACAGGAATTGGCAGAATTATCCCCATTCTAACAGGCGATTATTTCACCAGTTTGAGACCTTCAATATTTAACGTGTGATCATGATGAGTTAAAATATTTTTCCTGACAAGAAATTTATGCTTCCAGTAACATGGATTGACATTGAAGTGTGTCATAAGACTGTTACTGCCTCAACCTTGTTCATTTAGAGGTGTCGTTGGACACAAAAACAAGAAATAATTAGAAACTACAAGATAGTGGATGCTAGAAATCTTAACTATGTGTTTTTGTGCGTTTAACTAGCCTACATTTGCATCAATTGACATTACGAAACTAGAAATCTTAGGACTTTAGAAATTTTTGTATCATTGCACATATTTCATGAAATGTTGAAGTATGTGAATAATTCCAAGTAATTAAGTAAGTAAGTAAATTTATTAATGTCTAGTTGATGACCAGAGAAGTCAATGGGTCGAGTGAAGAAATGTAGAGTCAATATGACTACAATGTGGGAGTGCAAGTGCATCTCCAAAAAAGTGCTAAAAAATAACATATAGAGAGAAAGAAACTAGTGGTAGTGTTGTTGCGACACATATATAAGAGACCATGGTATAATACAAAATACTCAATAGTCTATGGCAAGATACAGAATAATAATAGCCTGCTAGAAAATAATGAGTGAGTGAGATGGTAAGGTCTAGAAATGGAGCTAAAGATGTCAAGGGAAACTTCAAAATATATATACTAAAGGTAGCACAAATTTTGGAATATATGTTTGATCACTGAAAAAGGTATATAGAAAACCTATGTTAAATGTATTGAAAAACATATTTGAGAGCTTTATTAAGGATGAGAAATGTCAAAAAGTGCAACTTCAAAACATCCATCTTAAGCCAGGTCAAATTTTTAAATAATCATTTAATCATTAAAAAAGGTATACGAAAAAGTTAAAAACTATCTAGTTTACTAAAAACAGATTTTTAATTTCATATTTTGTAAGAGATTACCATAAATTGCCAAGTCAAATATCTCTCCTTCATTAGTCCTTTCTTTTATACTATCTACATTGGTAGAGATACTACACACCCCCCATCCATGAGTTGGATGGTGGTATAGCTATGAGACAAAATGAAAAAATTTCCTCTCACATGGCTAGCAAACATGTGACTTCTACAAGACCTCAAAATATATCTACTGACTACATCATATGACCACCTGAGCCATCTGAAGCAACAACTCACCATCATGATTTTATTCAACTCAACCTAATGTTAGGAAAGACAATTATTCTCACTCTTCTCCCTTCTCTTCTTGCTCCACAAATCCTCCAAAGATTGTACATCGAACTCCCCTCAACCATAGGTACTCTCCAAATGGCATCATTAAGGTTTACATCAAGCCCTTCACAATAATTGATGAATAAAATTACGAGGCTTATTCTCCCTCCTCTTCCTCTACTTGTATTTCCACTAATGACGTTGAAATGTAGCTAGGGCCTTGCACCTTGTAGTTTTTTACTAGCTCCATCGGTTTATCATGTGGTTTGACAACTCATGATTTGTATATATTATTCAATATGAAAATACAACACTTCAAGAGTAGGCTGGATCCATTGACAGAAAATATCACTGATCCAAAATATGATTGAGCTATGAAAAAAATTTAATGAAAGTGAGAAGAGAAATGGACTGAACACCCATTAGGTGGTTGTTAAAAAACTAGAACAAAATTGGTTTAGTCGGGACTATTGAAGATTAATGGGGGAATGGTAATCCCAATTTGCAACAGCTCATTCATTATGTTTTTTTCGAGGTAATATCTTATTTAGGACTAGGTGTAGGCTTTTAGTTCAGATTCACAAAGCTAGAAACAAAGTATTTTTTAGCAGATCCAGATGACTAAGTGTTTACCATGTTTCCTCTACTAGCCTCCATCTACTTTGTGTCTTCATTGCTTGTGCTTAATTCTATCAAGATTCATGTTGTTATGCTAAGCTAATTTTTGTCTAGTATACTCGTTCCATTAAGTTATTAAACTCTGTCATAGTTCATTAAGTGACTACTCCATCTCTTTGTTTACCACAAATTACATAATGTACATAGCATTGTGCTAGAAATGAAAAAGTAATACCTAGTACTTACTAGAAATTGTAGGATACAAATGTTAAAATTTTGAAATCATACAAGTCCATGACTAATGCTCGTATAGGTAGCCATTACTAGTAGTCCCCACAAGAACATAATCCATCCTAAAAATGATGAAACTGGTTTGCATCCCTTACAATAATTTATTTCTTCACAAACTCGGAGATGAACTTCATTTCATTGTGAAAGTCATCACAAACACAAAGGCTTTTTGATATCTGTATAGTGCTTCCAAGGTTTGTATTTATAAGAGAAAAATCTATGCTTAATTTTTCACTATGACTGTACAAAAGGTGTTCCTTCACTTTGTCCTCAACATTGTACATTATAAAGGTTCTTTTAACGAAATATCTTGCCTCCTTCATCTTCCTAACCAAAGTCTCCAACATTTCATAGCTTTCATTAGTCTAAGCAAGTGATCTGTCTCCTGTAAGGAAACAATATACCTTTTTATTTAATTCAACATAGCTTCATCCTCCTATATTTTTCAATCCTCGATCATTCATTATTTCTCTCACTTTTTCCACACCATACCAATTCCCAGCCATGTCATAGATGTTTGAAGTCAATAAATAACACCCAAAATTTTTAGGCTCTAATTCAAGGAGGCATTCGCCTACATGTTCTCCTAATTGAATACTGCAGTGAACTTTAAAAGAACCAAGTAAGGCTCCCCACACACTAGCATTGGGTTCTATTAATGTCATGTTTTTGATGAATTCCTCTACCTCGTATAGATACATAGCACAACCAAGAAGCTCAACCATGCATGCATAATGCTCTACTCTAGGCATGATAGTAATCTAGATCCCTACAATGAAGGTATTGCCAACCCTTATCTATAAGGTATGCATGACTGCATGCATATAAAATACCAACAAAAATAATATGGTTAGGCTTCATGCTTATCAATTGCATTTGGAAAAAACATTCCATGACATGATCACCATAACCAACAACTATTGAATTCCATGAAACTATGTCTCATTTAGACATCTCATCAAAAAATTGGCATGCTAGTTCTATTTTTCCACATTTGACATACATATGTATGCGAGCATTCCACAGTAAATTATCAAACACAAATAATGTTCTAATATTATAACGATGGATCCACTTAGCCCATTAAACAATTGTTAACCGGGCACAAGCTGGGAGCACATTCACCATGGTGACAGAATCAAGTTTAATGTGGCTTGCCAGTTTCGTTTTTCTAAGCAACTTCAAAGATTTATTTTCATTTCCATTGAACACATATCCAGTAATCATGGCAATCCAAGACACCACATCAGTTTCACGCATTTCGTCAAGAACAAAAAACACAATATCTATACTCCTGCACCTTGCATACATACCGGTGAGTGAAGTTTCAACAAAAACATCTAATTCAAATCCACTTCTAGTTATGTAATCATGGATCCACATGCCTAGTTGTAGAGCTCCTAAATGGGTGCAAGTTTGGATGACAGTCACTATCGTAAACCAATCAGGCACCACATATTCCTTTCACATTTCATCAAAGAATCCTCTTTGATACCCTCTACCAGAAGTCGTGCCAAGCCCTTCAAACCCCATGCACCAGAGCTTTATGAAGTCATACGGACAAATATGTCAATCCATTGTTTTTCTACAAAATTGCTGCCAAATTATTGACGTCATGGTTGTTGGGTTGTGTTGTATTCTTTCCACAACTAACCCACGTAGTGAACCGGGGGGTTATATCCCCCCCTTCGTTGCGCCGATTGTGTAGCGGGGGGGTCACAGGGGGGTGGGTAGCCCCCCTCTACAGGGTCCGGGGCAGCGCCCCGGGAAATTTTTTTTGGACCCTATATTAGGTTGGGCGAACTTACCTATGGTTTTCGGTCCATGGTTTTGGATGTAATGGTTTTCGGTCCATGGTATTCGATGCTTCGTCATGTATAAATATGTATTGTAACATTGAAAGGAATATAATGAAAAATCAAGCTGGTAGTCCCGGTTTTGGGATCCAGGGGAAAATCTTTGTGTATATGTGTTTTATGTGTTATGCTCTCGCATTTTTTATTTTTCTGTGATTTAGAATTCGTATGCAGGTAATTTTTGTACGGGGTTAAAACCTACATTTGGTATCAGAGCTGTTTTGGCTTCAAGGGGACGCCTTTGTTGCTGAGGGGTTTCACTCAGGCCTGTGGTAGACCCTGTTCGGTGGGAGATCTGCGAGATCGATTCTAGTGGTGAAAGAAGATGGCGAGCAGCGGAAAGATAGAGATCAAGAAGTTCAATGGTCAGAGTTTTGAGTTGTGGAAACTCAAGATGGAGGATCTGTTGGTGGATAAAGATCAGTGGATTGCGGTAGATCCAGGTACTAAACCAACGGGAGTGACCGATGAAGAATGGAAGAAGTTGGATCGAAAGGCAAAGCGCACAATAGATTGTGTGTCTCAGATTTAGTATTGCTGAATGTATCAGGGGAAGCTACGGCAAAGGCTTTGTGGGACAAGTTAGGGACTTTGTACCAATCTAAGTCTCTGGTGAATAAACTGTTCCTGCGGAAAAAGCTGTATAACCTGAGGATGAAAGATGGAGACTCAGTGACAGAGCATTTGAATGCATTTAATATTGTGGTAAGTTAGTTAGCGTCTGTTGATATTAAAATTTCAGATGAAGATAAGTGCATCAGTTTGTTGTGTTCTCTACCAGATTCGTGGGATAGTCTGGTTATTGCAATAGGTAGCAATGCAACTGCTTTTGCAGTTTGATGAAATAGTCTCAGCCTTGCTGACGGAGGAGATGAGATGGAAAAATATGGAGAGCGAGAATGATGATACCTTGTCTGTACGAGGACGGTCGCAGAATAGAAACAAAAATAAGTCATCGAGTGGGAGATCTAAATCTAGAGGGAGATCTAAATCTCCAGGAAAACCTATAAAGGTGGTGTGCTGGAAATGCAGAAAGGAAGGGCACTTTAAAAGGGACTGTAAATCTAAAGCTCCTGATAAAGGAAAGGGATCTGATGATGCTCCTTCTACAGAGGCGAAAACCACCTCAGATGAAGGTGGGGATGTGTACTTGGCTTCTTCAAGTACACATGTAGATCATGAGGCATGGTTGATTGACTCAGGTGCTTCCTTTCACTTCACTCCCCATAGGGAGTGGTTCTACGAGTATTAGAAATACGATGGTGGCGATGTCTTCTAAGGAGATGATAGGAAGGCTAGAATCATTGGTCGCAGAAAAGTAAATTTGAAGTTGCAAGGTGGAAGGGTTAGAACACTTCTGGGTGTTCTCCATATTCCTGCATTGGCCAGAAATCTGATTTTTGTAAGCAAGTTGGATGATGTAGGTGTAAAAACAGTGTTCGAGAAGGATACCTGCAAGATGGTTCGGGGAGCACTGGTATTGATGCGGGGAGTTCGGACTGGAACTCTGTACAAACTGCATGGTAGAACTGTTGTTGATGGATGCAACAGTTCTGTGGTTCTTGAAAGTGGAGCTGAAAATCTAGTTGTCTCTGGAGAGAAGACCATGCTATGGCATCAAAGGCTTGGACATATTGGAGAGAAGGGCCTTCGAATACTTCATGGTAAAGGTATGGTAGAAGGTATGAGTAATAGCTCTCTGGATTTTGATTTCTGTGAAAATTGTGTATGTGGGAAGAAGAATCAGGTGAGTTTCCCCTCTTGTGGTAAGAGGGCGAAACAGATATTAGAGCTTGTGCACAGTGATGTGTTTGGACCTGTGAACGTTCCATCACTGGGTAAGTCTGTGTACTATGTATCATTTATAGATGACTTCTCAAGGAATACATGGATATATTTCCTTAAGAAGAAATCTGAAGTCTTTGATAGGTTTAAAGAATTTAAGGCTCTAGCGGAAAATCAGACAGAGAATCTAAGATAAATGTGCTGAGGACAGATAATGGTGGAGAGTTTTGCAGCAAGGAATTTGAAGAATTCTGTAAGAAGAGTGGTATAGCACGACAGAAGACTACTCCATATACACCTCAGCAAAATGGAGTCGCAGAAAGGATGAACAAGACATTGATGGAAAGGGCAAGAAGCATGCTCAGTGGTGTCGGGTTAGGACAAGAATTCTGGGCAGAGGGAGTGGATACTGCATGTTACTTGGTCAACATGTCACCTTCATCAGCATTGGAGGATAAGACTCCACAAGAAGTATGCACTGGTAAGAAACCCTCTCTTTCACATCTGAGGGTATTTGGATGTGATGCATATGTACATGTTCCAAAGGAGAAACGAACCAAGTTGGATAGTAAATCTGAAAGGTGCATCTTTATTGGGTATAAGGATGGTTTAAAGGGTTATAAGCTTTGGAACCCAGTCACACGGAAGGTTGTGTAGAGCTGAGATGTGGTGTTCAGAGAGGTAAAAGATGTTATTAAACATGAAGTCCAACCAAGGGAACCTGAGAAGATAGAGTTTGAGCTAAAGGAGGAATTAGAAGATGAAGAGCCACAAACTCCGGCTGTGAGAAGATCAGTTCGAGAAAGAAGGCAGCCAAAAAGGTATAGTCCTTCTGCTTTCTGTCCAAATTTTGATTTATATGTTACTGATGATGATTCTAGAACTGTGAAGGAAGCAGTAGATTCAGAGGATGGAAAACTCTAGAAAGAGGCCATGGTTGATGAAATGTCATGTTTGCACAAAAATGAGGCTTGGGATCTAGTGGAGTTGCCCGCTGGAAGGAAACCCGTTGGCAACAAATGGGTGTTTAAAAAGAAGAAAATGCAGAAGGGAAGGTGGAGAAATACAAAGCTCGGTTGATAGCAAAAGGTTATTCCCAGGTGCCGGGAATTGATTTTGGTGATATTTTTTCTCCTATTGCTAAGGTAACTTCTATTAGGTTACTTTTATCTGTTGTTGCTGCTTTTGATTTTGAGGTAGCACAGACGGATGTGAAGGCAACATTTCTTCATGGGGATTTGGAAGAGGAAATCTACATGAAGCAACCTGAAGGATTTGCGGTGAAGGGTAAGAAAGAACTGGTATGCAAGTTAAAGAAGTCTCTGTATGGGTTAAAACAGTCACTAGGGATGTGGTATCAGAAATTTGATACATTTATACAGGGACTTGGCTTCACCAGAAGCAAAGCAGATCACTGTGTGTATTTTAAATTAATTGGTGACCGTGTTATTTATCTGGTCTTGTATGTGGATGATATGTTGCTGGTTGGAAATGACAAAGAAATTATCCAGGACTTGAAGACCCAATTGTCCTCCAAATTCGACATGAAAAATCTTGGTGCTGCAAACTATATTTTGGGCATGGAAATTAAAAGAGATCGGGCAAAGAGGAAGCTCTGGGTAAGCCAGAGGAAGTATTTCGAGACAATATTGCAGAGGTTTAATATGCAGGATAGTAAATCGGTGAAGGTTCCTATTCCTATAGGTGTGAGGTTATCTGATGAACAGTGTCCCAAGACACAAGAAGAGGAAGAGGACATGTCCCGTGTTCCATATGAGAGTGCAGTCGGTAGCCTGATGTATGCAATGGTCTGTACTAGACCAGACATTGCACATGCAGTGGGAGTATTGAGCAGGTTTATGTCAAAACCAGGGAAGGAGCACTGGACAACAGTGAAGCAGGTTTTCAGGTATTTGCGTGGCACTAGTGATTATGGTTTATGCTACCAAGGAAGACCGGGATTGGATCGAGTGTTGGATATTTGTGGCTTTGTTGATGCAGACTGGGTTGGAGATCTGGATCAGAGAATATCTACAAGTGGGTATGTGTTTAACCTATTTTGAGGTGAAGTCAGTTGGATGAGTAAGAAACAATCTGTAGTGGCACTATCAACTACAGAGGCAAAATACATGGCAACCACTCATGCAAGCAAGGAAGCAGTTTGGTTGCAGATATTGTGTTCAAGTACGGGGTTAGTACAGGGAGCTATAAGAATAGACTGTGACAGCCAAAAAGCAATTTTCTTGGCAAAGAACCCTGCTTATCATTCAAAGACAAAGCAAATTGTTGTTCAGTATCACTTTGTGAGGGATATGATAGAAGACAAAAAGGTGCTGCTGGTAAAGTTGGACACTTTGAAGAATACTGCAGATGCATTGACAAAATCTGTGAGCTCTGAGAAGTTCTCTTGGTGTAGAGAAACAATGGGCATTTCAGGGCTGGAAAAATGACTAAGCTCTCCTGTGGAAAGAAAACAACAAGTGGGATATTGTTGGGTTGTGTTATATTCTTTCCACGACTAACCCACGTAGTGAACCAAGGGGTTTGAGGGAAGGCGGAGCCCCCCCTTCGTTGCGTTGATTGCGCAGCGGGGGGGTCACAGGGGGGGCGGCAGCCCCCCCTGTCTGGGGGTTTTGAGGGGGGCGGGTAGCCCCCCTCTACGAGGTCCGGGGCAGCACCCCGGGATTTTTTTTTTTGGACCGTATATTAGGTTGGGCGAACCTACCTATGGTTTTTGGTCCATGGTATTGGATGCTTCGGCATGTATAAATATGTATTATAACATTGAAAGGAATATAATAAAAAATCAAGCTGGTAGTCCCAGTTTTGGGATCTAGGGGAAAATCTCAGTGTATATGTGTTTTATGTGTTATGCTCTCGCATTGTTTATTTTTCTGTGATTTAGAATTCCTATGCAGGTAATTTCTGCACGGGGTTAAAACCTACAATGGCTACCAGACTTTGCTACTAAACTCATAGGACAACCATGAAAAAAAATCCCCCAAAAACCCTAGCAAATTCAATGGCATTTTAGTTTAGAAACCAAAGACTGAGAGAAAATGCCTCCAAAGCCCCTTGAACACTTGTGAAACCACGTGGAATTTTGATGGCATATATTTACATTAACATGTAAATTGCCCCCTGCCTCTCTCTCTCTTTGGTTTCTTTCCCACTCGGTGTTGGTTTCCAATAATTGAATTGTATGGGGTGAGAGCAAAATACATTTGAAATTTTTTTATGACAAGATACTTCTCCCTCTTTTTTTAAGCTTTTCATTGATTTTTCCCTCCACCACTTTGATTTGTCTTAAGATATTGAAGAGTCTTTATCTTTTTAAACAGGTATGAAGTTGTGAATTTGAAGAGTTTTTATTTTTATTTTTCTTGGAAAATAAGAAAAAAAATTACTCTTTTATAAAATAAGAAAATGGAAAGATAGATTAATTTGCCTTTTAAGATATTTTTAAGATCTATAATGCTTGGACGTTTTCTAGACTATTTTCACCTTTATTTAAGTGAATAATATAATTTACATAATTCCTTTATGATTACATATTCAAACATTCATTTCATTGAAGAGATTTTTAAACATGCACTTTTATATCAAATCAGAGTAACATGTAACAATAAATTTATAATTAATTTGTGATTAAGTTGGTTATAATTCTTTTTAACATGTATTCCAAAATGTGGAAAAGTAACTCTTTAGTGTTTTCGCAAGGAAAATAAGGGTTAGCTAAACAATTTGTTATCAGTGTTGATGGGTGTTTGGCTAGTTTTACATTATCAAATGCCTAGATCAAATCTCTTGAGTAAGATGTGTCATTCAACACTAACATGTTTATTGTGGATTTCATCCATTTGTCTCTAAATTTTAACACTACATACATATTCAGAGACCCCGTTTATCTCGGAATCCATCTGCAGTGTCAAAATTTAGTGAAATGTAACACTTCAATATCAAAATTGCAATGTTCCATTTCCGGAGTGACACAATTAAAAAAGACTAACATAAATGACTAAATCATATACTGTTATGAAACCAGCTCAAGAAAAGATAGAAAAGATAGATCAACGCCTTAGAATTTAGCCTCTTCGAGGGGGCAACCTCCTTTACATTACATAAAAGAACAATTCTTTGATGATTCAAATGACAAAACCTCCTTTCTATATATAGGAGTCTAAGGAGTCACAATATAATCCAACCGACCTAACAATAATAATATAAAGCCACAAAAATAACATTAGAGGGATTCTATGGGGCACAAAAATAACAATAAGGGGGTAATAGGGGCACAACAATATAAATAAGGGGTATAACTATAATAGTAATGGGGTAATCACTAGTATTATAGGGACCCAACATGCCCCTCTCCTTCAAAAAAGTGTTGTCCTCAACGCTTGAGTAGTTCTGGATACTTCTGCATAAAATTCTCATCCTCCCATGTGGAATCTTCAGCGGATAAGTTCTTCCACTTGATAAGATACTCTGAAATTGATCGATTTCGTAGCTGTCGAGTTCTTGTTTCTGTGACTGCTTCCGGTTCCAATATAATTTTTCCTTCCTCGTCAAGTTCTGGCAATATTGTTTGAATTGGGAGCTTGTCGCCTATAACCTTCTTTAAACATGAAACATGGAAAACTGGGTGCAATCGAGAAGCTGCAGGAAGCTCCAATTTGTATGCCATAGTACCAATCTTTTGCAACACCTTGTACGGACCATAATACTTTGGTGATAATTTATTATCCTTCTTAGCTTGCTTTAGGGACATTTGCTTATATGGTTGTAGCCGTAGGAATACCCAATCACCTACATCAAAACTTCTTTCACTGCGATGTTGATCTGCCTGTTGTTTCATTCTATTTTGTGCCAACACGAGGTTATCCTTTAAGAGTTGGAGGACTTGTTGTTGATGTTCGATGTGATGTTCCACTGCCTGAACCTTAGAATTTTCTCTTAAATATGATGTGATGGATGGTGGTTGATACCCATAAAGTGCCATAAATGGGGTCATTTTTGTTGCTGTATGGAAGGAAGTGTTATACCACCATTCAGCCAGAGGCAACCATTTGACCCATTGTGTCTGTTTATCAGATACAAAGCAACGAAGATATCCTTCCAAACATTTGTTTACTATCTCAGTTTGCCCATCAGATTGAGGATGATAAGATGAGCTATGAGCTAACTGAGTACCAAGACAAGAAAATAATTCTGTCCAAAAATTTCCAGTGAAAATGGGATCTCTGTCACTTACAATAATCTTTGGGTTTCCATGTAGCTTTTGAACTGTTTCCATAAATGCAGTAGAAACTGTACTGGCTTTAAATGGATGTGATAATGCACAAAAGTGTGCATACTTGGTAAGTCTGTCAACTACCACCATGATGACACTCTTTCCCTCAGACTTGGGTAAACCTGTGATAAAATCCATTGAAACCTCCTCCCAACGTTGGCTTGGAATGGATAAAGGTTGTAATAGACCCGGTGTCTTAATTGTTTCAACTTTATTTTGTTGGCAAACCAAACATTCCGCCACAAACTTTTGAATATCTGATTTAAGGCCATCCCAAAAAAATTCCTTCTTAACCCTGTGGTAAGTTTTTAAAAATCCTGAGTGCCCTCCTAAGGGAGAAGTGTGCAATTCCATAAGAATCTTTTGTTTTAGCTGGGAATTCTTACAGAGGTATAAGCGATCTTTGTACCATAACGAATCATTTTGCCAGCTAAATGTATCAGAAGTACTGGAATCTTGTTGTAGCTTTCGAATAAGTGCCCACACTTCTTCGTCATTCTTCCATTCCTCCCTTGCTTCGTTTATCCAATCTGGTTGGATAATAGAAATGGCACACAACAATGCTTCCACATCCTCATCCTTTCTTGAGAGTGCATCTGCCACCACATTTTGCTTCCCTTTTTTGTAGATGATTTCAAAGTCATAACCCAACATCTTTGTGACCCACTTTTGTTGCTCTTCAGAGGATAATCTTTGTTCTAAAAAGTATTTAAGGCTATCATGATCCGTTTTTACCTTGAAGTGTCTTCCCATTAGGTAGGGTCGCCATTTCTTAAGTGCATGGAGTATTGCCAACATTTCCTTCTCATAAATAGCTTTGCTTAAAAACTTTCCCTTGATTGGACGACTTTCAAAAGCAATGGGTCTTTCATCTTGCATTAGAACAACACCAATTCCATTTCCTGAAGCATCACATTCCACAATAAAGGTTTTTGTGAAGTCCGGTGTAGCTAAGACCGGTGCTTGGCACATTGCCTCTTTAAGATGTTCAAAGGCCTTTGTTGCTTCCGGAGTCCATGAAAATGAATCTTTCTTCAATAATGTTGTTAGAGGTGCTGCTATTCTCCCATAATTCTTAACAAACTTGCGATAATACCCTGTCAACCCAAGAAATCCTCGCAGATGCTTTATGGATGTGGGGATTTTCCATTCCTTAATGGCTTTAATTTTGCTAGGGTCTACCTTAACTCCTTCATGAGATACAATATGACCCAAATATTCCACCTCCTGGACTCCAAAGAAACATTTGGATCTTTTTGCATATAATTGTTTCTCCTCCAATAGTTGTAGCACCCTGTCAACATGTTCAACATGATCCTTCCAAGACTTGCTGTAGATTAGTATATCATCAAAAAATACTAACACAAATTTTCTAAGGAATGGTTTGAAAATTGAATTCATCAAACCTTGAAATGTTGAAGGTGCATTGGTAAGGCCAAAAGGCATGACCAAAAATTCATAATGACCCTCATGAGTTCTAAATGCCGTTTTCGGAATGTCTTCAATCTTCATTCTGATTTGATGATATCCCGAACGAAGATCCAACTTGGTGAAGTAAATTGATCCATGCAATTCATCCAGTAATTCATCAATGACAGGAATGGGGAACTTATCTTTAATAGTGAGCTTGTTGAGCTCCCTATAATCCGGACACATGCGCCATGATCCATCCTTCTTGTGCACCAATACTACTGGAGCTGAGAAAGAACTTTGACTCGGTTGAATTATACCAGCCTCTAGCATTTCTGCAACCATACGTTCAATTTCACTTTTTTGGACATAGGGATATCTGTACGGCCTGATGTTTGGAGGAACACTTCCTGGAATCAGATGAATAGCATGATCATGATCACGCATAGGTGGGAGACCTTTGGGAGTCTCAAATACCTTGGAATGATTGTCCAGGACTTTTTGGAGATCTGGAGAAATAGATGATTCCAATGTGGAAACATCTAGCGAACATAATTGTGCAATTACACCTCTTTGCTCCTTTTTTAGAAGCTTTGTCATGCCATTAGAGCTGATTATCTTTCCTGGTTTCCCTGCAATACCCCTTAATTCAACTTCCTTTCCTTCCAGAGAAAATTTCATGAAAAGTTCTTGAAAATTAAAAGCTATTGTACCCAAGGATTGTAGCCATTGGACTCCTAGTACAACATCAGCACCTCCCATTGGAATGGAAAGCATTGGGCTAGTCAATACATATTCTCCCATGGATAGCTTGATATTATGGCACTTTCCAGAGCAATTTATTGTTCCTCCATTTGCAATCATCACTTGACACTCTGGTGCTGGATATAGGAAGCAATTCAATTCTTTTGCTACCCTACAATGAATAAAATTGTGGGTGCTTCCTGAATCAATCAACACTATTACCTTTTTCTTCTTGATTTGTCCTTCTATCTTGATGGTTTGAGGAGTGGTAATTCCCGCCAATGCATTACAAGATATGGTCGGATTTATTTGTTCTTCATCTAGGCTTTGTTCCTGGAATATATCCTCTTCTTTTGACCTTTCTTGCTCCTTTTCTTCTTCCTCTTCACAATCTATGTAGAATAATTTCTTCTCAGCACACTTATGACCTTTTGTGTATTTGCTATCACAATTGTAACAAAGCCCTTTTGCTCTTTTTTCTTCCAATTGTTGTGGTGTCAACCTTGTAGGTTGTGGAAGACTAGGGGCAACAACACTTCCGTCTTTATAGTTGTGAGTGGTATGCTTCCTAGTTGCCATAATTTTGCTTTCCATTTTTCTTGCTAACCTGAATGCCTTCTCTAATGAATCAGGTTCCCAAAGGCGAACATCATGTTGGATATTATCCTTTAAAGACCCTATGAACACATCAATCCTATGCTCCTCTGGAATATCTTTTACCCTTATGTTCAATTTTTGGAACTCCTCAATGTGCTCCATTATTGAACCCTTTTGTTTGAGACTTATCAATTGGCTAAAAAAAGTGTTGCTTTTTGTATCCTCATAATGTGCTATCAATTCTTCCGTAAAAATTGCCCAAGTGATAAATTGTTTACGAGAACAAAGCCATTGATACCATACAAACTGATTTGGTTCCAAATATACAGTTGCCATACGTACCTTTTGTGTGTTTTGCACATTATTGAGATCGAAGAATTGCTCCATCTGTAATATCCATGTGGCGGGATCCTTGCCATCAAACTTCCTCATATCGATTTTTGGAATATGGTGATTCTTCGATCCAACATTAGCGTCTATGGAATCATGATTAACATTTCTTTTGTTCTCATCATGAGTTTCCTTTACTACCTTTTCACCATTAGTAAGTATTTCTTGTAGAAAATTTGTCAAATCTGTCTTCAAATCTGCCATGCTTGTCTTCAAATTTGTGTTCCAATCTATCTTCAAATTTTCCATCTTAGCTTCCACGCCATTTATCTTAGCATCTGTTAACTTTTGTGAGCGTGACATTTGTTGCACTTGTTCTTGTAATTTTGATATATCATGTAGCATTTCTTCCTCTTCTTCATGAGTCATGCTAGAGCTTTCAGGTTCCTTACTAGGTGTTTGCATTTTCTTTCCTCGGGGCATCAGTTACCGATAATAATGCTCTACTATGCCCTTTGAATTCCTTCAAAATAAATTTTCAAGCCAAGCTTAAGAAAAAATTTAAAAAAATCTACACACCTTTTTTCACTTTGTAGGAGCTCGATATTGCCTCTGATGTATCTCTGTACTTTCCAATCATCTAGTTCTAAATTTGTGACCTGTAGTAGCTCTCTGTGTCCTCTTTCCAATGCCACCAGTCTGATCCAAATTGGATTCTCCAAGAAAGAGTTATGTACAATCTCCCAAGATGACCTGATTATAGACCTTTCCAGAAGAGCGAAGTTGTATGAAGTGCCACGTGTACAATTTTCGATATTTGGTTCTGAAAATGATATACAAGAAACTAAAGTCCATCCTCTTTCTGTACCTTTTTATGAAATTTCAATCTGATTCCCAGAGAGAAAGTTATGACGATTTTCCCCAGGTCACCTGTTTTGAATGTAATTCAGGAGTCTGCAAAAAGACCAACTTCCTCAGATCATATCTCCGACAATATCATGCGAAAAGCTCTGAAATTAGGACCCAAGGTTCAGTGTGATTTCTTCTCAAATGGGTTTTTTTTGCGACTTCTGAAACGTCACAGAAAAAAGTTATAGCGAAAATGCCACGATGACTTGTTTGGAGCAGCGAAACCTTAGAATCCAAAGCTCTGATACCAAATGTTATGAAATCAGCTCAAGAAAAGATAGAAAAGATAGATCAACGCCTTAGAATTTAGCCTCTTCGAGGGGGCAACCTCCTTTACATTACATAAATGAACAATTCTTTGATGATTCAAATGACAAAACCTCCTTTCTATATATAGGAGTCTAAGGAGTCACAATATAATCCAGCCGACCTAACAATAATAATATAAAGCCACAAAAATAACAATAGAGGGATTCTATGGGGCACAGAAATAACAATATGGGGGTAATAGGGGCACAACAATATAAATAAGGGGTATAACTATAATAGTAATGAGGTAATCACTAGTATTATAGGGACCCAACATATACTTGTTGTAATTGTTAGCTGGTCATATTTTTATTCTTGGACTATAGTAGTCATTTATGTCAATAATTTTTAATTTTGTCACTTATTATCTAGTCATATATTTTAGTCCTAGACTAAATTAGTCATTTAAGTTAGTCGTTTTTAGTTGGGTCACTTATTATCTAGTCATTTATTTTATTCCTAGACTAAATTAGTCATTATTAGTTGGATCACTTAACATTGTTTAATTTTAGTAGTAATTCACTTGAAATAGTTGGTGTGACTAATGTTTTTATTCGTTTAGTTACTAATCACTCATTTTGTACTAGTGTTAAACTTTTGTTGGCATGTTAAAACCCTCATGGGGATGGTTTTTAGTAATTGAGTTGATACATAGTAGAAGATTATTATTTGCATGGAATTGTTTTTGGATAAAATGGAAGATATCAATGGGAAAGTAAATTTGTTGATCAAGATAATTTTTGGCACTGACCCCTTATCATCAAACACTAGTGGAAATGCTTGGAACCCTGATCATATGCACACACCAATGACATGAGAGCACTCAAAGCTTAGGAATTGAGCAATGTTTTTCCTTTTAACATGATGATGTCTAGTAGTCTACGTAGTTCTATTCTTATAGCTCTGTATCTATGTTTAATGTTATTGGATCAATAAATTAGGAATAGTAAAGGAAATCTAAAATTTTTGACCCGATGCTACTAGTTTAGTTTCCCCATTAGCAGACTAGGAGAGACTATCTCAATTTTAAAAAGACTTATTATATATTTAATATTGTCAAACAAAATTATAATTTTGTGTATTTTCAAATATTTATTACATATATGTAATCTATATTGTAATTTTGTGTTTCATGAAGTAATATAATTTCCTTGATCTGAATCAAAAGGAAATGGGTATAATTATCACTTTTATCACAGAATTGTAATTTTATTGAAAATATTAAATATATAATAAAGGCTTCTGCAATTGAGATATTAAATATGTAGTAATGATATGGTTTTATATCATGAAACAAGGCCGCATAGATAGTGTTTCCTGCTTCTTGTTTTAATTATTGAAATTTGAAAGGGATGAACCAAGTCCCACATTTGAACAAGGGCTATACATGCTATAGATGGTATATATGGTCGATTCACTTTGTAAAATATATCATGGTAGATTTCTGTGACTATCAATCATGTTCAAATGTACACATATGTCATGATAAAATTATGCTCTATGACTCATGACTCGACTCAACGATTGTGCCATATTTTTCTTCAATGTTATATAGTGAGAAATCTCATCCAAGTTTAAAATAAGAAGGTATAAATTAGCTACGCCAAAATGGGTGCATGGAAGTAGCACTTTATTTGATAGAATTCCTAGAATGATGCTAAAAAAATTCAGCCAGTCCATGGAAACTAAGTTTAGTTGTATATTAAGTAATCTTCATTATGTGATTATGTAGCCATTAAAGCAGAATAAGAAATATTTAACACTACAGGCTTGTTTACAAAATTCACCTTCCCATGTAAGATGACCTTTAATGGCTTCCAATGCTTTCCATAACTTCGATTATATGGTTGTTAAATGTAATGAATATACTAATCCGCTAAGATCTCATATGCACAGGCTCTAGAGGAAAAGCGAAGTTGACCCGGACACCTATATTTATGCACGAAAATATCGTTGTGCTTTGTAGGGAGGATACAAAATCTATGTGGAGGGATCATAATGTTGACTGAAACTTTTTTTGGGGAAAGCATGTCTAAGGGAAACTCACAAAAAACTTCCCCTCATTTTAAGGATGATACCCATGATAAAATATAATTTTCAAGGCTTAAATTCATTACAATAATATCCTCATTAAAATCTCAATCATGTTGTGATAAATTATCATGAATGAAGAGGATATCATTCAGGGTTCTTGGACTGGGCCACAATAATTCTTAAGATGATTTTTTTTTCTCTTCTTGGTTATCATGAATTTCAATCCTTGGACACCTTACATAATGAAACATTGGAAATAGTAGCTTGTTCCTTTTGCCTAGTTAAAAAATAGTGAAATATTCTTGCACTCAATGTTTGTGTGTGTGTGTGAGATGTCATAATATTGATTGCACAATTCCTAAAGCTATGAACATTTTTCCTTAGATTTAATATAGTTAAATTAGACTAGAATAATAAAGAAATAAACATTTCAACATTCAGTAATAGTGGTATCTTACGAGATTTGATCAAAGATAAATTATAGACCACTTCAACTTGTCATCAAGTTAGATTTTTTTGTTGAGAATTAATGCTATTATATGTGAATAATTTAAAAATATATCATGAATAAATTGAGAATAATCAATTAATTCTTGTTTGTTATTTTCCATTTTTTTATGACTTTAATGTAATGTTAAAACTTGTACCATTAATTTTATAGATATGTTTTCTTCAAAATTGTTATGCAAATTATTATTATTATCAAATTTATATATTTATATTATGGTTGTTATTAATTTAGTTTAGTTACTTAATTACTTTATATATATATATATATATAGATAGAGAGAGAGAGAGAGAGAGAGAGAGAGAGAGAGAGAGAGAGAGAGATGAAAAAATTAGTATTGAATACAAATGGATCCTAGGTATACATTGATAAGAGCAATGAATAAGTTGAATGCAATGAAATACACAACTAAGATGAAGAAAAGTACTCTTGTCAATATCAATGACAAGTGGTAGCATGATTGTGTCATAAATTGTGCTAATATATAAAACACATAATTTTTTTGTATAACAATAATGTTTAAATATAATATATTTCTAAACCTTAATTATCTAAACACAAATCACAAATTATAATAATTTAAACACTAATACTTTATTATACAAATTATTGGGGCAAAAAAAAATACTAACTTTAAAAATTTACATATCCGCATGAAAAATAACATGACTAATTTTGAACATTTTCATATCCACACATTATATCATATATGGACCTAAATGAAATTGTAATCATTAAATTACAGAGGATTAACGAAATATTCCTGAAGGCTAAATTTGGATTTGGATTGATAATGCAATCAATGTCTTGCATTGAAAAAAGATTTGGAGTTGGTCTTTCTGTTATGGGTTAACATGTATGAGTAATTAAATTCCCCATTAATGGTTTTGTTTCTTTAATTGATTAGTAATAGAAAAAGCAGGGTCCAATTGATGAAACTCTATATCCTAAAAGTTTTAAATGTTACAGTTTTAACTCTTTGTAACCTTATTATTTTATTGGGCTTTGACGATCTCAATATAGTAATATGTGAAATCCATATTATTTTCATGATGATTTGATTTAAGACTCCAAAGGAAATCCATTCTGAGCCTTGAGACATTCAATTCGACCACCCAATTTCTAGTTGTCATCCGCTACCTCAGGTTCTTTGCTAAATGTTGAAAAAGGTTGTTGATAACCATCCAATGCCTAAGAAACTAAAATAAGTTATAAATAATAATCATGTAAGTTATAAATAACAATCATGCTCAAACATTAAATGTAGATTTTTTTGTGTGGCGTGCAATGTCAGAAAGACTCCATGTGTCCTCCTCTTAAGTATGCTAAACAAATAGACATCAGATGTGAGATATTTATGATAAATATGCTACATATTTATGGTTTATAAAGGGAATTTTTTTTCTTCTATAAATAAAAAATTTCAAACGTTTAAATAAATTTTTAAAATATTTAATATATTTCCTTTTGCTCCCCCTTGAGTAGATCTTTTCCTTATGCAATCAACTTAACCAATTCACATTAGCAATGATATCAATAATTCGAAAGTGTGTTGTCACATCAAACTACACAGTTATTGTTATAACTAAAATCTTAAGTAGCTTCCTTTTGTTCTTAGAAGAAAATAAGTAGACATATTCTATAGCAACACATAAAATAGTTACATGTTATTTAATACATATGGTTCCTAGTTTGTGGTAGCTTACTTTTGTTCTCCTTAGAAGAAAAGAAGAATACAAAATCTACATCAATGCATACACCAGTTACATGTTATTTAAGACATTTTGTTCCTCGTTCGTTCTGGGATTTGTCTTTGGGTTACATAGCTATGGCTTCTGAAATTTAGTGATGGTTTAGTCTGGGGATACTACGATGAATTATTTTTATAGTTCTGGTCCTTTACAAGTTAATTCTTGAATTAATGCCCCCCAACCTGGTTGAGTTTAGTGGAACTGGGTATGTTTTTTTCCTTGTTTCTGGTTTGGTTCTCCAAAATGATTTTGGAATTTATCCTCAAATTGAAGAAATCCATAGTATTTTACAAACCGTGCTCTGACATTCGCTTTAGAATAGGAGCATGGTGGTGCATTGTTGAGATTTACTGCTGCTGCTTAGTTTGCCAAGAATCCTCTTCCAGTTAGATGCTCTTTATCTCATTCTCTGAGCGACCTGAAGCACACTCAAACCAGTGCCAGTAATGGCTTCCTCCATTCGATGACCGGATTGCAGGATCAGAAAATTTTCTCCAGGACCAGAAATCCCGTTAACTATCTCCGGAATGGAAATTCAAATTTCATTGAGATCTAGATTGTGTCCTTTATATGACGTGTTTTGTACATAAGTGTACAGTCAATCTAGGAACATCCCTCTTTAGTCAAATTTCCGGTGTGCTATCGTCACCACTAGTTATGGTCCCTGGCTAAAAGTTGGTTTATAAATCCGCGCCCGCCTTATTTTTTGGAGCCATCCTTCTGGAGTCTTCTTAGTGCTGGTCCCAAAGTCTGATCTGATCCATCCTCACTTAATTCCCCTCAATTGGCATTTATCTCATCCAGGTGTTATGTTCAGAAATGGATCAGAGGATGATTAATTTCTTGTACAATCCTGATCTGGAATCTAATTAGGACCCCGGGGGTTATTCTACTGAGGCGTGGTTTCTCTAGAGTCGAATGGACGTTGGGTCGGATGCATCGGCCACAGAGGCCATGGTCCAAGCCACTATTCTGGCTAAAAAGGCACGAGAGGCTTCCACGTTGTCTGCCGGGTGGCAAACCACCCTGGACGACATGATTGTCAAACCTTCGTGGCATGATGCTGATTGGGAGAGGGATGGGCTCCACTCAATTCATCCATCTCAGAAAGCATATAGCAAAGAGGAATCCCACCTGAAGGATAAGTTGTTGCGCAATCATGCGAACCATTACAACAAAGCTAGGAACCCTGTCAAAACCTCCCCCCGCCTTCTGTTATCAATCCGGATAGTTCTCATCTTTCTGAAAGAATTGAAAGCCTTCAGGATCTCGCCTTGGTGGGCAGATGGCATTTTCCAGAAATGGACGATGCCGCGATGAGAAAATGGGTTGACGACTGGTGGAAACTTCTGATCGGTTATACCCCCATCTCTCTCCTCATGAAAGAGTGGTATTGCTTTCATTTCCTGAAGGCCCATGACTTGGAAACTGTCTTGAAGGGTCCTTGGGTTTTTAGAAGAAGTTTTTTAGCTCTCTACATGTGATATATTGGATTCGATCCATTAAAAAACACTCCATCAAATAATTTGATTTGGGATAAACTCCCAAATCTCCCTCTGGAGAGTGGTCTATGGAATCCCTCGCTGTAATAGGCAACTCCACTGGTAGATTTGTTTATGTTGACCCATGGTGTCATGGAGAAAAAGACAAAAGGATAGCATGGATTCTCATTGAGAAGGCATATAAGGGAGTTTTTCTAGATCATATCGAGATTTCTTGGGGGCTCCAGAAAATTAAACAAAGGCTAGATTTTTGGGGCATCCCCTTCAGGTGCTCTGCATGCCATAAAAATGGTCATTTAATTAAAAATTGCAGGCGGCATGCGGCCCCAAAACCAAGGTTGTTTCATCGTAGATCCCGGATAGATTCTCCCATACCCTCTGAAAAGAAGATCTCTTTGCCTACAGCCAGCTTATCGACGACCGAACTTGTGGATGATCAGGCCCTTAAAAATCTGGAACCCACTCTGTCCCCGCAGTTGTTGTCTCAGGATTTTTCTATCGTGCCTGAATCTAGACTAGATTCCTCTGCAAAGGCTACCTGTTCCACTATTAATAAGGCTCCGTCTATCTTCTGCTTGCCCATTCCAGAACCAAGGGATGACAAAGATGTTCCTTCTCCTGCGCCCATTCAGATTACAGACTTCATTGTCGGCTCCCACCCCATAGTGATATCATATTCATCCCCAACGCCGGACGAGAGTCATCTTCTTTCCTCAAAAGTCAAAGAGCCTTTACTGGGAGCCACTCCATTCAACTCCCCTGTGTCATCTCCAGTTAATATGTGTGACAGTGATTTAGATGTTTTACTTAGTAGAAAATCTCTCAAGGTGGAGCCTCTGACCATTCACAAACCAAATAACCCTGCTTCTACGTTCATAAGTCCAAATTCTGCAAGGAATATTACAGTAAGAAAGAAACACAATGGAGGGAGTAGACATTTTAGGGGGAGGACAATTGTTTCAGAAAGCGGAGTAAGGAACTTATCCCTGGTCGATGTTCCCATATATGATATGACTGAATCACAGCCTCTTAGAGCAAGCATGGTTGGTGACTCGTCCAAATGACCTTTATTGTATCTATGAATATTAGGGGTTTAGGCACAAACCCAAAATTCTTGGCGCTAAAGGACATCTTTCACGCAGCTCGGCAAAAAATTATTTTAATCCAAGAAACCATGCACAGCAGTCAGGTATCCATATCTTACTTTAGGAAAATGCTTCCTTCATGGTATATGGTTGCCTCAGAGGCAAAAGGCCTGTCAGGGGGGCTGGCAGTTTTATGGGATCCTGAATGGATCAGAGCCAAAGCCTACAAGTGTTTTGCTGGTATTCTTATCTCGGCATTTATCAGAGGTCAAAGATTCCAAATTAATATTTTGAACACCTATGCGCCTTATAAGAACAGAATCCCTTTCTGGGAAAAATTGTTTGCCTCAGAAATTTTTGATATTGAATCTCTGATGATTGCAGGCGATCTAAATGTAACTTTAAGCACTGACGAATGCTGGGGTAACTGCAGAAAAAGAGACTCGCTTGCTGATCGTATTAAGTTGGAACTTCTGAATAGAAATCTTGTGGATATTGTTCCTTCGAAAATGATGCCTACTTGGGATAACGGAAGGTCAGGAGAGGCGTATATTGCTAAAAGGATTGATCGGTTCATAATGCATGTTAGCATCATAGACAAAATGGGCATGCCTATCTCATCCATCGGAACGCTTTTACATCAGATCACAGGCCAATTTTCCTCAGCTGGCGGGAGAAGGGTTTCAGAAAGGGTTATCCCTTCAAATTCAATAGAACATGGTTAGAGGACCCAGATTTCAATAAAATCATTTCAAATGCATGGAAGGATCTATCCGCAAGAGATTTGTCCCCCCCATTTATGACGTTTAGAGACAAGATGTCTGTTTTGAGAAAGGTGGCAAAAGAGTGGCAATATGATAAAAGAAAAAGGGACAGACAGGCGCTTCAAGAAATACAAAAGGAGTTGGACAGGATATTAATGTCTATGGATGCAAATTTTTTTCCTCTTAGCATGAAATGCCGTATAAAAGATCTTGAAAAAAAAAAACAAAATCTTTTGAAACAGGAGGAGGCCTCATGGAGGCTCAAAAGCAGGGCAATATGGCTGAAGGATGGTGACAAGAACACTAAGTTCTTTCATAAATTTGCAAATTCCAGGCGCGAAAAAAACACCATATGGAGAATTAGTGATGGTAAGGGTGGTTTTTTTGTCTCTCAACATGATATATCGAAGGAAGCTGTGAGGCATTTCAAAAACCAGTACAAAAGAAGGGAAGTCTGTGATTTTCAGGACATTCTATGGGGTATTGAACTGGCTCCACAAATGTTTGATGATGAGAAAAATGAGAGCCTATTTCAGCCAATCACAGAGGAGGAGCTCCTTGGAGTTTTGAAGGCTTTCAAAAGGGATAAATGCCCAGGCCCGGATGGCTGGACCATAGAATTTTTTACTCATTTTTTTTATATCATCAAGAAAGACTTGTTGAGGATGGTTGAAGCATCTCGAATCTCTGGAAATATTCATCAGATCACAACATCCACATAGATTGCTCTAATCCCAAAAAAGGCAGAAGCGAAATCCTTCCAAGATTTCAGGCCGATCTCATTATGCAATATATCCTTCAAAATTATCACTAAAATTATTGTTGAAAGAATGAAAACGACTCTGGCCACCTTTCTTTCCAAGGACCAACATGCTTTTTTAAAGGGGCGTAATATTTTGGATGCAGTCGCAATAACACAGGAAAGTCTTTTTTCAATGATATCAAGAAAATCAGATGCAACCATTATGAAAATTGACTTACAAAGAGCCTACGATTGTTTAGATTGGGGGTTCATTAGATGTTTACTGGCAAAGATCGGCCTAAAATAAAACTCTATCAACTGGATTATGTCATGTGTCAAAAATGTACACTACGCGGTCATCATAAATGGAATGCCTTCTCATTTCTTTCCAGCGGAAAGGGGTCTTCATCAGGGGTGCCCCCTTTCTCCTCTTCTGTTTATATTGGCAATGAACTCTCTCAGCCTCCAGATAAACAAGGCAGTGTCCGAAAATAGGTGCAGGCCTGTCAAGATTTGCAGGGACATCTATATCTCTCACAACCTCTTTGTTGATGACGTGCTCATTTTTGCTATGCTTTGCAGGTTGTCCTGGATATGCCTCAACGATATTCTTAATAGATTCCAAAGAGCTACTGGGTTACAAATTAATAGAGCAAAATCTACCCTTTTCCACAATGATACCAACATGGAAATGGTGAATTGGATCGCTGAGTTGCTTGGAATAGAGTCGAGATCGCTCAAGGAGGGTTTGAAATATCTGGGATTTCAGATGAAGGCCAAGGGCTATTCCAAAGCAGATTGGCAATGGGTGATAGAAAGATATTACAAAAAGATTTCAGCGTGGGAATACAAGACTCTTTCCTTGGCAGGTAGAATTATTTTAACTCAGGCGGTCTTAGCGCAATTAGCTGTTTACTGGGCTCATATTTTCTTCCTTCCAGCAAGTATCATACACAAAATGAACAGAGTTTCTACAAATTTTATATGGGGCGGAAAATCTAAACAGAGGAAATTCCATCTGTCCAAAATGGATAAGATCTCTCTACCAAAGAATCTTGGCGGTTGGGGCCTGTTAGACTTGCGGAATTTTGGTAAAGCGCTCCTATGCAAAACACTGTGGAGGGGTATTTATGGTGAAGGGCCGTGGAGTATCACTATTAAAAAGAAATACATGAAAGGTAAAGATTTGGAATTCTAGTACAGGAAGGGATCAATTGGAGCCAAACAAGGATCTACTATCTGGCTCAGTCTCCTTAAAGTTGATCAATACTTCTTAAAGAATCTGAGATGGAGTTTTTTTTCCGGCAGCATAATTTTAATTGGAATTGACCCCATTATGGGTGGGCATGAATGCTTATCCATCCCTGAAAGCCTCTTATTCTTCTTTTACATAAATCGCATTTTTACATGGGACAAATTAATATCAGTTTGGCATGGCCCAATTCCCTTATGGAAAGATGCCCATGATCTTCATCTGTCAGAACCTCTGGCTTCCGTATAGAATTATGTGAAGGATGCTCTTCGTAGTTACGGTTTCCATCGCTCAGGGACTACGAATCATCTTATTTGGATTGTGCCAAACGCAAAGCTACCTGCTCGTGTTAAAGATATTTATTCTGATATGATTAAATTAAAGGCATCTAGTTCCTGTTCTATATATCCTCTGATCCTCTGGAAGTCGGGATGCCCTCTTAAAATGATTTTTTTCTCGTGGCTGGTCTTCCACAACAGAAATTTGACTTGGGAAAATTTGAGGAAAAGGAACTGGCATAGACCGAGTAGATGTTCTATGTGCGAATCAGCGGAGGAATCCAATTATCATATGTTCTTCCAATGCAATTCTTCTCTGCAAATCTGGTATGAATTGTCTCTGCTTTATGGTTTCCCTCATGTTGTTTTTGTTTCAATCTAGGCAGCTTTTGAATGGTGGTGCACTCAAAGAGAATCATGGAGATCTCTCATTATCATTGTCCTATGGTGCGCATGGAAATGGAGGAACGACAAAACCTTCAAAGACTCAAAGGACCCCCTAAAGTCTATCTTGCATCATATTATCTCCATCTATGATTCAGTGCCATTAAAACAACCCAAAATGAAAAAAGGTCGCATGAAAGAGAATGAAAGTCCTCTCAACAGAGTTCCTTGTGCTTTTTTTGATGGGGCCGAGCAACATAACATTTGTGGCTGCGGTGTCCACATTATTATGGACGAGAAGCTACAATACTTTATTTCATGGAACGGTGGGAAAGGCACTAATAGTTTGGCTGAGGCGAGGGCTCTAGCAGGCCTGCTTGCTTTCTGTGTGTTTTTTGATATTCAGGATATTTCAATTTACGGCGACTCAAAAACAATGATTGACCATGTAAAGGGTGCCTGCCACATTAGTAGTCCTCATTTGACTGGGTGGATGGACAGGATTATGTTTTTCTGGGGGCGCATGAGAGATTGCTCCATTCACCACATCTTCCGTTCCCAAAACTTCCAAGCTGACTATCTGTCAAAGAAGGGACTGATTTTAGATTCTGGCTCATGGTCCATGATGGTTACTGATGGAGAGTTCTCCTGCTTCATCCAGGACTTCTCTATTCTTGGGTTTTGAACAACGTCTTTCTCTTCATCTTTTCTGCTTCTTTTAGTATATATCAAGTCTTCTGGCTGTCCTTATACACTATCTCTTTTTTTTAATATGTGTCTAGTCATCTGATGCTCTTTTATCTGAAGATTTTTAGCTGTGATTATGGACTGATGATGTTGGCTTCCGTGTCCTTTGGGAAGTCCTATTCCTACAGGTTTTTTGTCTCATATATTCTGGTCTACTAGCTATTCTTGAGCCTTTTTGTACCATCTGATCTTTTATATTGACTCAATATAATACTATGATGCTTTTTTCTCTCTGAAAAAAAAATAGTACCTGCTATAAGATTTTTTCTTTCGTATCATCAGGTATCAACTTAGGTAGAAAAATGTGCACTTATAATTTCTCATAATATCATATAGAGAAGAATGCTAACATGACATGGATGACACTTATATGACGTTGTAGACCACAAAGAAAATCTGTGCAGGTACATCTTTCCTTTTAAGGGTGTTGACGCTAGCCTCTAGGTCAATATTAAGTAATGATCACAAAATAGCTGCATTCTAGGTGTTGAGGAGGTAAAAAAGAGAAGATTTGATATTTATAAATATTATTATTAATTGAAAATTTGTTTTCTTATTTAGATTTTATTAAAATAGATTAATATATAGAAATCGTAGATTTTGTTATTATATATTTGTTAATTAATATAAATTTAAATATCATTTGTTTTTTTAATTATATTTGATAAAATACGTATTCGATTTGTTTTTTATTTTTAAAATAAAAATTTTCAAACATTTAACAAAACTTTTAAAATATTTAATATATTTCCTTTTGCTTCCCCTTGAGTAGATCTTTTCCTTCTGCAATCAACTTCAGCAGTTCACATTAGCAATGATATCAATAATTCAAAAGTGTGTTGTCACATCACACTACACACTTATTGTTATAACTAAAAGCTTAAGTAGCTTCTTTTTGTTCTTAGAAGAAAAGACGCAGACAAAGGCTATAACAACACATAGACTAGTTACATGTTATTTAAGACATCCGGTTCCTCGTTCGTGGTAACTTATTTTAGTTCTCCTTATAAGAATAGAAGAATACAAAAGCTATATCAACACATAGACCAGTTACATGTTATTTAAAACATTTGGTTCCTCGATTGTTCTGGGATTTGGCTTTGGGTTATGTAGCTATAGTACTCGCTATAGGATTTTTTCTTTGGTATCATCAGGTATCAACTTAGGTAGCAAAATGTGCACTTATACTTTCTCATAATCTCATATAGAGAAGAATGTTAACATGGCATTGGTGACACTTATATGAGATTGCAGCCCACAAAGAAAATATGTGCAAGTGCATTTTTCCTTTTAAGAGTGTTGGCGGTAGTCTCTAAGTCAGTGTTAAGTATTGATCACCAAATAGTTGCATTATAGGAATTGAGGAGTAACAAAGGAGAAGATTTGATATTTCTAAATATTATTCTTAATTGAAAAATTGTTTTCTGATTTAAATTTTATTAAAATAGCTTAATATATAGAAATCCTCGATTTTGTTATTATATATTTATTAATTAATATAAATTTAAATGTTATTTTTTCTTTTATTATATTTCATAAAATACATACTTGATCATTTTATTTTTGGACTTATTTTATTATATATTTATTAAATTTAAATATATAAACACAAATATTTAATTTTAATATCATATAAAAGATGTAACAATATTATAAATGAGAATTTCACATTATTTATGATATTTGAGCGTGGTTAGTACGATTAGAATTAAATTGAGTTTCATCAATATATAACTTAACCCATCTTTATCGTAGTTTAGTCAACATGTATTTCAGTTTGCAAGCACACGATACTTTCACAACTATATGTAGAATAAATTTATCCAGGGCAACTTCCATGAACCTTCAAAATATATAGCAAGCATGCCTATGGCCCATGCATTGTACATTTCTAGGAATAGAAGCTAAGTTAGAAATTTCATGGAAATTTCTATAGATGGATTGCAGAGGCTAGTGAATCATCAAACTATGTTACTACGAAGTTTGATTCTTAACCTTGGTTATCCTTCCTATAATTTTAATTCATGTGTTTAATCCTTCCTATAATTTTAATTCATGTGTTTAATCATAGTGATCTATCAAGAATAAACACCATTCGAAATCGTGCATTAAATAGATGGTTGTCTCATTTATGTGATAAAAATATGGAAGAAAAAAAATTTCATTTAAAAGGAAAATAAGTGCAAGATTTTGGTTTGAATATGGTACTTTCTCTCATAAATTCACTTGCACTGATACCAAGAGTCACTGCCTCAGGTCGACTAACATGATATCTGAGCCAGCCTTAATTGGTGACAATCGATCTGTGTCAGAGAGTTAACAAATAAATCCTCGTATTAGACTTCCACACAGTACATATTTTGAAAATTCTTTTGAAAAACATAGGTTCAACGTGCCAATGAAATAATGATTTTACGTCAATTATGATTGCATAATAGGACCAAGACAAAGTTAATCAATTAAATTGTAAATAAAAAAATATAAATATTTTTAAAATAAAGAAATTTCATTTTGTAAAATCAAACTTATATTGACATTTAAATTTTTAGTCAAAGCTTGATTAATTGAAAATCAGCTCACTATCAAATGCATCTGTCATAACTTGACCTTCCCCAGGAACAATAAGGAAATTATTTTATTATAACTTTCGATATTTTTATTATTTTATTTAAATGTAAATATTAGGGATATAATAAGTATATATAAAGTTATACGGAATGATAAAATTCGTAAAAAAATAATTATAATTTATAACTTCATAATTAATATGCTACATCCTATTTTGTTTTCTGAAAATATGTCTTTTGCCTTGTTTGATTGGATTTTTTAAGTTATTGATAGAGACAAAATTTATAAACAATTGAACAAGCAAACAAAATCACATAAGAAACGAAACAAAAAAGTAATTTTTTATTTGATTGGTCATGGAGCAAATTTTTGGTGCCCTTTAAAGCAGACAAAAAAGGGGATTGCATTAAGAAATGTGAGCCCACTCCAATCCTTTGGGAATGCCTTTTCTATTTTCCCGGGTTGGCGCTCTCTCCAAGTTAGGAAGTTCATAAAACTGTTCAATCATAAAAATATTTCTAAATGGAAATTTCAAACATGCTATTGCTTCAGTTATGGGAAATCTTAGAAAAAAATTGATAACATAACACTACACTTTTATTCAGAAATGTTCACCTATGGCCTAGAAGATAATATTTTTCAGCTTCATTAAAACCAGCTCCTAATGTGAATGTAGCTCACTTAAGTTGAGAATTCCCATTTATAAAGAAACCTAAGGAACATTAATCAATTATGTTGAGCTCTAAGTTGGCTTGGTTTGAGCTTTACCTTGAATTTTGATTGAATGTGGGTATTTATTGTGTTGGAATTGGTGAGATATCTTGTCTTATCGATGGGAACTCACAAGAACATGATGGCCTCCAAAGTAGAAATAGGGTCCTCAGGATCACGCACCCACAAGAATTTGTGCATGTTCCCACAAATGCATGTGTAGTCTTGGGCTTCAATGATCAACAAGATCCGAGTTTCCAATTAGGACACCAACTAGGGTGCTAACTTCTCACAACTTAGTAATGTGCGCATGTCCTTACAAATGTGAATTCACCCTAGGAACATGGATGCGTTCTTAAGAGTGCACACATGTTTCTAGTGATATTTTTTATTTATGTACATGTGGCCCCATTGTTTTACAACATTGGGACAACACAATGTGTTTTTTGGAGTTATTGAAGAATTTATTGATTCTCAAAGAACCTCAAGCACCAAATAAACACCATACCTTATCTTTGGAGTCCAAGTAAGCATTCAAATGTTTTTTTACTTAATTTTTTTTGCTTATATTTTTTTAAGATTTGTTTTAAAGTTAGAAAAATTAGCCAAAATAATGCTCTAAACATAATAATTGTATTGATTTGTAGGGAGATTGGTTAATATGGAACCTAAATAGAACCCAAACCAAACATCGCTATCCCAAAATTTAGAACCACAAAACTTGAAACATAAACCAAGAAATCCAAATTTGTGAAATTGATGCATCCTTGACTACATTGAGGTCATTGATATAAGATATGTAGAAATCCAAAGAGACATCATGATTGTCTCTTGCAAGTTCATTAAATATAATTGTATCATCCATCTCTAATGCCCAAACCCAATTAGATTATATTTATGATTACAACACCAAAGTATACGAACACGATAGAATTGGTCTAAATAAAGGCCAAATCAGAGACCTCAACATTGCTAAAAATGATTTTTTGTCTTTATTTGTTGACCTAAGAAACAACCAACATTTACTAGTAAAAAAAAAAGAAATTTGTATGGACTAACACAACTACCAACCATTTAAAGAAAATTAGATGGATAAGTGGTTTATATTTGTTGATAAACATCCCTATAATAATAGCTAGGTACCTCAATATTTCTCCAGGATAGTATGGGTGGAGTTTCAACTCATAATCCATGTCAAAAAATTTGACATGAGATAATTCTAAGTGTTGGGTTGTGTTATATTCTTTCCACAACTAGCTCATGTAGTTAACTTGGGGGTTTGAGGGGTGCAGGTAACCCCACTTTATGGGGTCCGGGGCAGCGCCCCAGAAAATTTGGGTTTTGGACACTATGTTAGGTTGGGTGGACCCACCTATGATTTTGTGCATGATTTTTGCACATGTTTTTGGACGCGATGGCTTTCAGTCCATGGTTTTGGACGTGATGGTTTTTCGGTCCATGGTATTGGACGCTTCGGCATGTATAAATATGTATTGTAACATTAAAAGGAAAATAATGAAAAATCAAGCTGGTAGTCCCGATTTTGGGATCTAGGGGAAAATCTCTATGTATATGTGTTTTATGTGTTACGCTCTCACATTGTTTATTTTCTGTGTTTTATAATTCGTATGCAGGTAATTTCTGTACGGGGTTAAAACCTGCATTTGGTATCAGAGCTATTTTGGCTTCAAGGGGATGCCTTTGTTGCTGAGGGGTTTCGCTCGAGCCGATGGTAGACCCTGTTCAGTGGGAGATCTGCGAGATCGATTCAATTGGTGAAAGAAGATGGTGAGCAGTGGAAAGATAGAGATCGAGAAATTTAATGGTCAAAGTTTTGAGTTGTGGAAACTCAAGATGGAGGATCTATTGGTGAATAAAGATCAGTGGATCACGCTAAATCCGGGTACTAAACCAATAGGAGTGTCCGATGAAGAATGGAGGAAGTTGGATTGGAAGGCAAAGAGCACAATACGATTATGTGTCTCAGATTTAGTATTGCTGAATGTATAAGGGGAAGCTACGTCGAAGGCTTTGTGGGACAAGTTAGGGACGTTGTACCAATCTAGGTCTCTAGTGAATAAATTGTTCCTGCAGAAAAAGCTGTATAACCTGAGGATGAAAGATGGAGACTCAGTGACAGAACATCTGAACGCATTTAATACTGTGGTAAGTCAATTATTATCTGTTGATATCAAAATTTCAGATCAAGATAAGTGCATCAGTTTGTTGTGTTCTCTACCAGATTCGTGGGATAGTCTGGTTATTGCAATAGGTGGCAATGCAACTACCTTGCAGTTTGATGAAATAGTCTCAGCCTTGCTGATGGAGGAGATGAGACGGAAAAATATGGAGAGCCAGAATGGTGATGCCTTGTTTGTATGAGGACGGTCCCAGAACAGAAACAAAAATAAGTCTTCGAGTGGGAGATCTAAATCTAAAGGGAGATCTAAATCTCCAGGAAAACCTATAAAGGTGGTGTGCTGGAAATGCAGAAAGGAAGGGCACTACAAAAGGGACTATAAATCTAAAGCTCTTGAAAAAGGAAAGGTATCTGATGATGGTCCTTCTACAGAGGCGAAAACCACCTCAGATGAAGGTGGGGATGTGTACTTGGCTTCTTCAAGTACACATGTAGATCATGAGGCAAGGTTGATTAACTCGGCTACATCCTTTCACTTCACTCCCCATAGAGAGTGGTTCTGCAAGTATGAGAAATATGATGGTGGTGATGTCTTCTTTGGGGGTGATAGGAAGGCTAGAATCATTGGTTGCGGAAAAGTAAAGTTGAAGTTGCAAGGTGGAAGGGTTAGAACACTTCCGGGTGTTCTGCATATTCCTACATTAGCCAAAAACCTTATTTCTGTAAGCAAGCTGGATGATGCAGGTGTAAAAACAATGTTTGAGAAGGATACCTACAAAATGGTTCAGGAAGCATTGGTATTGATGCAAGGAGTTCTAATTGGAACTCTGTACAAGCTGCAAGGTAGCATTGTTATTGATGGGTGCAATAGTTCTGTGGTTCCTGAAAGTGGAGCAGAAAATCTAGTGGTCTCTAGAGAGAAGACCATGCTGTGGGTTCAAAGGCTTAGACATATTGGAGAGAAGGGCCTTCGAATACTTCATGGTAAAGGTATGGTAGAAGGTATGAGTAATAGCTCTTTGGATTTTGATTTCTGTGAAAATTGTGTACATGGGAAGCAGAATTAGGTGAGTTTCCCTTCTAGTAGTAAGAGGGCGAAACAGATATTAGAGCTTGTGCACAGTGATGTGTTTGGACTTGTGAAGGTTCCATCACTAGGTAAGTCTGTGTACTATGCATGATTTATAGATGACTTCTCAAGGAATACATGGATATATTTCCTTAAGAAGAAATCTGAAGTCTTTGACAGGTTTAAATAATTTAAGGATCTCGTGGAAAATTAGATAGAGAAGAAGATAAAGGTGTTGAGGACAGATAATGGTGGAGACTTTTGCAGCAAGGAATTTGAAGAATTCTGTAAGAAATGTGGTATATCACGTCAAAAGACTACTCCATATACACCTCAGCAAAATGGAGTTGTAGAAAGAATGAACAAGATGTTGATGGAAAGGGCAAGAAGCATGCTCAATGGTGCCGGGTTAGGACGAGAATTCTAGGCAGAGGTGGTGGATATTGCATGTTACCTGGTCAATAGGTCACCTTCATCAGCGTTGGAGGATAAGACTCCTCAAGAGGTATGGACTGGTAAGAAAACCTCTCTTTCACATCTAAGGGTATTTGGATGTGATGCATATGTACATGTTCCAAAGGAGAAACGAACCAAGTTGGATAGTAAATCTGAAAAGTAAATCTTTATTGGGTATAAGGATGATTTAAAGGGTTATAAGCTTTGGAACCCAGTATCAAGGTAGGATGTGTACAACCGAGATGTGGTGTTCAGAGAGGTAAAAGATGTTATTAAACATGAAATCCAACCAAAGGAACCTGAGAAGATAGAGTTTGAGCTAAAGGAGGAAGAATCAAACTCTACAGTAGAGTAGGAATAAGAAGATGAAGAGCCACAAACTCCGGCTGTGAGAAGATCAGTTCGAGAAAGAAGGCAGCCAGAAAGGTATAGTCCATCTGCTTTCTGTTCAAATTTTTCTTTGTCTGTTACTGATGATGATCCCAGAAATGTGAAGGAAGCAGTGGATTCAGAGGATGGAAAACTCTGGAAAGAGGCCATGGTTGACGAAATGGAATCTTTGCACAAAAATGAGGCTTAGGATCTGGTGGAGTTGTCGGCTAGAAGGAAACCCATTGGCATCAAATGGGTGTTCAAAAAGAAGACAAATGTAGAAGGAAAAGTGGAGAAATACAAAGCTAGGTTGGTAGCAAACGGTTATTCCCAGGTGCCGGGAATTGATTTTGGTAATATTTTTTCTCCTGTTGCCAAGGTAACTTCTATTAGATTACTTTTGTCTGTTGTTGCTGCTTTTGATTTTGAGGTAGAACAGATGGATGTGAAGACATCATTTCTTCATGGGGATCTGGAAGAGGATATTTACATGAAGCAACCTGAAGGCTTTGCGGTGAAGGGTAAGAAAGAACTGGTATGTAAGTTAAAGAAGTCTCTGTATGTGTTAAAATAGTAACCAAGGATGTGATATCAGAAATTTGATACATTTATATGGGTACTTGTCTTCACCAGAAGCAAAGCAGATCACTGTGTGTATTTTAAATTAATTGGTGACTGTGGTATTTATTTGGTCTTGTATGTGGATGATATGTTGCTGGTTGGAAATGACAAAGAGATTATCTAAGATTTGAAGAGCCAATTTTCCTCCAAATTCGACATGAAAGATCTTGGTGCTATAGACTATATTTTGGGCATGAAAATTAAAAGATATCGAGCAAAGAGGAAGCTCTCGTTAAACTAGAGGAAGTATGTCGAAACAATACTGGAGAGGTTTAGTATGTAGGATAGTAAACTAGTGAAGGTTCTTATTCCTGTAGGTGTGAGGTTATCTGTTGAGCAGTGTCCCAAGACATAAGAAGAGGAAGAGGACATGTCATGTGTTCCATATGCAAGTGCAGTCGGTAGCTTGATGCATGCAATGGTCTATACTAGACTAGACATTGCACATGCAGTGGGAGTATTGAGCAGGTTTATGTCAAAACCATGGAAGGAGAACTGGACAACAATGAAGTGGGTTTTCAGGTATTTGCGTGGCACAAGTGATTATGGTTTCTGCTACCAAGGAAGACTAGGATTGGACAGAGTGTTGGATATTCATGGCTTTGTGGATGCACACTGGGCTGGAGATATGGATCCGAGAAGATCTACAAGTGGGTATGTGTTTAACCTATTTGGAGGTGCCGTCAGTTGGATGAGTAAGAAACAATCTGTAGTGGCACTATAAACTATAGAGGCAGAATACATGGCAACCACTCATGCAAGCAAGGAAGCAGTTTGGTTTCAGAGATTGTGTTCAAGTATGGGGTTAGTACAGGGAGATATAAGGATAGATTGTGATAGCCAAAGTGCAATTTTCTTGGTAAAAAACCCTGCATATCATTCAAAGACAAATCCCATTGATGTTTTGTATCACTTTGTGAGGGATATATTAGAAGACAAAAAGGTGTTGCTAGTAAAGGTGGACACTTTGAAGAATACTACAGATGCATTGACAAAATCTGTGAGCTCTGAGAAGTTCTCTTGGTGTAGAGAAACAATGGGTGTTGCAGGGCTGGATAAATGACTAATCTCTGATGTGGCCCCCTATGGAAAGAAAACAAAAAATGGGAGAATGTTCGGTTGTGTTATATTCTATCCACGACTAGCTCACGTAGATAATTGGGGGGTTTTAGGGGTGCAGGTAACCCCACTTTATGGGGTTCGGGGCAGCACCCCGGAAAATTTTGGTTTTTGACACTATGTTAGGTTGGGCAGACCCACCTATTGTTCTGTGCATTATTTTTGGACATGTTTTTGGACGCGATGGTTTTCGGTCCATGGTTTTGGACGCGATGGTTTTTCGGTCCATGGTATTGGATGCTTCGGCATGTATAAATATGTATTGTAACATTGAAAGGAAAATAATGAAAAATCAATCTGGTAGTCCCAGTTTTGGGATCCAGGGGAAAATCTCTGTGTATATGTGTTATGCTCTCGCATTGTTTATTTTCTGTGTTTTAGAATTCGTATGCAGGTAATTTCTGTATAGGGTTAAAACCTACACTAAGGGGTGGGTCATGGGTCTACATATGATAGAAAAAATTCTAGTTGTAACCCTACACTAGGTCCTCATCCACCTAGATCAAGGCCTAACCTGCCTTCCTAACATCCTCTAGTTACAGACATAATTATTAAGACCCATATGGTGATAGCCACAATCAACCATGCACTCGTGAAACATGTTGAAGGAAATGTAACTAGGTTCAGTCTTCCTAAATGTATTTTTGATATTTTTACTTATTCAAGAAAAGAAATATTATTTTTATAATATATGTCAATGAGTTTCTTACTCATTGAAATAGGTCTAGGACTAGTTAGAGTGCTATAGGTGAGTCAAATAGTCAAAAGGAAATGTTGAAGGGCTTAATGGCATGTTACACCTTGTAGGTGTATGTATTATGGCCAAGAGAATACCTCCAAGAAAAGTCACAAGAATCATCCAAGCAACGACATCTTAAAAAGAAGAAATCTGAAGCATAAAATTCAAGTCGGCCTCAAGTTATCTATTCAGCCTCAAGTCAACCTAAAAGAAGGAGAGGACACATATATATTAGGGTCATTCCACCACTCAAATAGAAAGCATGCATAGCTTTCAAATTAGAACAGAAACTGAGGAGGAAAATCGGTCGTCAAGTGACAAGAAAGGGAGCCTCTAGTGCAGCATATAAGGAGAAGTCTAGGTTGAAGTTGAGAGGATTATTTTCTAGGGTAGAAAATAGTCACACATGCGAGAAACAAAGCCTCTTCCCATGGTCATTTTAGAACTATCATCACAGTCACATAACCTCATTGATTGGGAAATCTAAGTAGGCCTATAAGGCCTCTCACTCAAGGCTGCGTAGAAGGATCCCTCTCAAGCGAAGAAGGAAGAGGTCTAAATCACAAAGAAGATAGTCACGCATGTGAAGGTAAAGAGGTTGTCCCTACTGTCATAACATCCCTACCATTACAGTCATACAAGTTCATTGATTAGTGAAGAGGAGAAAGGAATCATCATAGGAAAAGCATCGCATCAAAGGTATCTCATCTAGAGCATGTGTAGCAAAGCTTTCTAACAATTTGAAAGAAGAACGAACTATTAGAAGAAGGAGGACGAATTTCCGAGGAACAAAGTGCTAGAAGAGGGAAGCCTCTGTTCCGGGGAAAAAAGAATAGAAAGGAGAAAGGGCTTGACTTGTACTTGGAGAATATTCAAGTCAAGGGTCTAGGGTTTGGAATTGATCAATAGATGCTTCAATAAGAGAAATTCACTAAAGGGTTTTCCTCTCAAGAGAAGAGAGGTTTTCGCCCTGGTAGAGAGCCAACATCTTGTGTTCGTGTTTTTATGTTTTGGTAGAAGTTTGATGAAGTACACACAGATGCACTTATAAGTAGAAGAAGAATAATATGCTAATAAGGAAAAGTAAAAATACTCCACAAATTGTTATCAAGTAACGAAGAATCAAACTACACTACTTTGCCCTAGATTCTTCAACATGGTATTAGAGCTAAGGTGACACATCAAGAAAAGGGCATCTCAAGAATACTCATCAAGGGAGGAGCATCTACAAAGTTGAAGCATCAAGCCTATAAGTCTCAATCACTTCAAGTACACGAAGGGTATACAATCCATCATTCATTAAGGAGGTCTACAAAGTTAGAAGAAGAGCCTTACATAAAGGCACCTACAAATAAGATTAGGTTGAGGGAGGACCTACATCAAGCTACAAGTCTTGAAGAAAATCTCATCATCAAGCAAGTACACTTAGAGAAGACAACTTGAAGAACATCAAAATCCAAGGAAGGCAAGCCATCAAGCCCTCAAGGAGGAAGAAAATCCATCACATATAAAAAATCTATCAAGTAAGTACATGTCCTATTATAAATATACATCGATGTCTTTTTTGTAAGGAAAGCAATAAATTGGTAGGTACCAATAACTTTCTTGCATGGAAGAAGAGGACTGATCTATTTCTCAAGGAGAATGAACTCTTAAAACTTGTCAAAGGGAATATCACTATCCCTGCTAAGGAAAAAAATCAAGCCTTATACAAGTACAAAAAGGATGAGACAAGAGCTCAAAGGATTCTAATATAATTAATCAAAGACTCTCACATTCCCTATGTATCCAAATTTGAGACATCAAAAGAAATTTATAATAACCTAGTAGAGCTATTCTTAGTATCCACAACCAGAGAAGTAATATATTTGAGGATTGAATTGTACAAAATGAAGATAAAAAAGGAAAGAATAGCTCCCTACTTCATGAAAATCTATGAGATGATAGATCAAATTCAAGAGCTTGGGGAGGTCATGTCTAATAGAGAGATGACAACTGTAGTACTCAATTCTCTACCTGAGGATTGGGGCAACTTCACATCAAGCATATACGCTAAGAAAGAAGAAACCACTCTGAGTGAAATTTGGTCTCTATGTAGGACAAAGGAAACCAGACTTAAAGAAAAATAAGATGTGGGATAAAATGAGCAAGAATTTTCTATCGTGGCCAAGAGAAAGGGTAAATTTGGCAAATTTTGTCCACGAAGAAAAAACAACAAAGACATGTCAAAAATTCAATGTTTTAGATGTCAAGAACATGGACAATACAAAAGGAATTGTCCTAAGCTTAGGAAGGACAACAACAACAAAAGAAATATGGAAGAAGATCACATGACTCAAGAGGTGAAAGAAGAAGAAAACAAGCAAAAGAAGGAAAATCCTTCAGATCCCTACTATGACTAGGTCAAACAATTTTCTTCTTTCAATATTTTGAGTAGGATAGGAGCATGTAGGAGTATAATAAAATTACATGGTTAGAAACATGTTATAGAATATAGAAGCATGATGTACATAGAGTTCTAGATAGTCACAAACATGTATTATTTATGATAACAATAAAAATGCATGGGTCAAAAGATATTCTAGAGTATAGGAGCATGGTAAATATAGCTCAAGATATTTATATAGAAGGAGCATACCTAGTATAGGATCTCATCCATGATAAAAAAAGATTGATCATGATTAAGAATCTTAGAAGACCTCTATCATCAAAGGAAAGGAAACACTTGCAAGGCAGGGGTCTTTAAGATCCTGTGATGGAATGTTCAAAAGAAGGTTCATGAACCAAAGAAGATGTATCATTGGGAATCCCATTCATGTGATTCAAGAAAAGGATGATATGAAGGCTCTAAGATGAAGAAAGAAGGGCCTCACCTAGGACAACCAAATCAAGCAAATATGATCAAAGGAGAATCAAGATGAGGTATGTATGCATCAAGGTTTAGTCATCTTATCATTTATATATTGTTGAGTCATTGGAATAGTTCTATAACATGTTCAAGTATGAAATAATCTCTTTCACCAAGGACATGCTCGAAGGCATGTACTACAATGCAATGAAGGTAAATAAAAGGATATGCTCACATAAGGAGTATAATGTTGATGGCTAAGAATCAATAATAAATGATGAAAAGTCCAAGAAGAAAGAAAGGAAGAAATAATCTCACAAGAAGCATAAGTTGGCTGACCTATCTAGCTAAGAAAGAAATAAATGAAGAAAGAGATCAAGCATGTGAAGAACAACATGATCACCGAGAATCACTATCTGACGAAATAATTTGAAGATATCTCCCAAAAGAAGGCAGGACAACTCTAAAAAAGAAAGAAAGGACCCTTGACACGTATGAAGGCCATGGAGATATTAAAAATGAGGATAACTGATTCTACTCTACGAAGATGTCATGATTAAGAAACCATCCAGGAAAAGAAAAAGAATAGTTGAAGCAATATCAAGATGAAGTCATGATGGGATACTAGGTCAAATCATGTAAATAAGCAAAATGAAGCATCCATGAAAAGAGTATTCTGAAGCACGGACAAGATGACAAAGGAGTAGCCAAGATGATAAGAAAACCTTATGAATGACAAGAAATTCACATTCCACGAAGGAAACAATGACATGACAAACCAGGAAGTAAATTGATCAATGGATGGTGCGCTACCTAGAAGAAGTTCGAACAAAGACTTCTTGACATGAAGAAAGGAAGGAGATCAAGCAGTTGAAGGAACCACGAAGAAGAAGTTTCTGATGAATGAAGGAGACCCTAGTCAAGAGGGAGATCTGAAAAATCTCTAAACAAGATGGAGTTTCTAAATCACCCTTGATTACAAAGGAGTTACATTTGTGCTTTTCCATCTCATGGGTCATACACTAGATCAGGAATAACAACCATATGTCTAGATGAAGGCCATGAATGGAAATGTAGACACAAGATAGACACAACATTCATGTCTTCAGTTGGATAGAAAGAATGGGGTGATTGGGTAATCATCTGGCATCTGATACACTTTGAGGATGTGTATGGAATGAAAGACAAGAGTAGGCAATAAGACTCATATTCTTTGAGGGTTAGGAACCCAATATGAGAATAGTCCTAGAAGGTTATACTCGGTTAACACCCGGGTGGGTATGTACCTTTAGAGATAATGATGAAGGTGTCTATAAATCATTAGTCTCGACATCATTGTAGCTCATGGTATCATAGAGAGATGGACTTGTTAGTCAAGGCCTTGCACTATGACAATGCTGATGGATATGATGCTATAACAAATGGATCGCAAATCTGGTTTCTCTTATGTGAATTCTTCAAATATTGATAATAGACAAACATCGTGTAATGTTGTATGAATACATCCCTATATAAGAGTGAGTGTTGAAGGAAATGTAAGTAGGCTCGGTCTTCATAAATGTACTTTTGATAATTTTACTTATTCAAGAAAATAAATATTATTTTTATAATATATGTAAATGAGTTTCTTTCTCATTGAAATAGGTCTAGCATTAGTTAAAGCACTATAGGTTAGTCAAATATTCAAAATGAAATTTTCAAGGCCTTAAGTGCATGTTACACCTTGTATGTGTTTGTATTATGGTCAAGAGAATACCTCCAAGGAAAGTCACAAGCATCCTCCAAGCAACAACATCCTAAAAAGAAGAAATCTGAAGAATAAAAGTCAAGTTGGCCTCAAGTTATCTAGTCGGCCTCAAGTCAGCCTAATTGAAGGAGTAGACACCTATATATTAGTGTCATTAAATCACTGAAATAGAACACATGCATAGCTCTGAAATTAGCACAGAAAACAAGGAAGAAAAAGGGTGATCAAGTGACAAGAAAGGGAGCCTCTAGTGCAGCGTACAAGGAGGAGTCTAAGCCAAAGTTGAGACGATTGTTTTCTAGGGTAGAAAATAGTCACACGTGCGAGAAACAGAGCCTCTTACTATGGTCGTTGCATCACTATCATCACAATCGCATAACATAATTGGTTAGGAGATCTAAGTAAGCCTATAAGGCCCCTCACTCAAGCGTAGAAGGAGCCCTCTCAAGCGAAGAAGGAAGAGGTCTAAATCACAAAGAAAACAATCACATGTGCAAAGGTAAAGAGGTAGTCATAATAGCCCTTCCATTACAGTCATACAAGGTCATTGATTGGTGAAGAGAAGAAAGGAATCATCATAGGAAAAGGGTCTCATCAAAGGTCTCTCCTCTAATGCAAGAGGTTTTGGCCATGGCAGAGAGCCAACATCTTGTGTTCCTGTTTTTATGTTTTGGTAGCAGTTTGATGAAGTACACACATATGCACTAAGAAGAAGAAGAAGAAGAAGAATCTAGTAAGGCAAAGTAAAAATAATCCACAAATTATTATCAAGTAACGAAGAATCACACTACACTACTTTGCCCTAGATTCTTCAACACAACATAGACATTTGGTGGAATTTTCACACAAGGACATACTAATAGCTATTTTCGTGGGTGGGGTTGAAGCATTGGACTCTGCAGTGGGCTAACAAATAAAGGCCACATGGAGGATGACTTGATCCTCACAAATGTGTCCTTTGTGGGAAGACTTATTATTTTCATATAAAGAGTACCACACAATAGAGATTTATGGAGGTTATTATCTTAACCATGTTTATCATTTCTAATTCCTAATGTGCAACATCAAGAATGGTTTATTGTAGGTTTGTTACTACATATATGTATTCCGCTAACTCAACATTATATTTCTATGAAATCTAAAGCACTCGAGACTACCATGAAGCTAGAGACATCCCCTGCAGATAGTGAGAGCAACGAAAGAATGGCTCAAGTGTAGTCATAGCTAGCAAAATTTACAATATAATTGTAGAACCTAGAAAAAGGCAAAGAGAAGCACAAAGAATTCTAGCGCACCATATGAAGACAATAGGGAAAACATAGGAACAAGTGTCGAACTGTCACAACATAGATGCCTATGAGTGTTATGAATCCATTGGTGCAAGGTAGGGTATTATGGTGTGAGGTTTGTAGAGTTTGGGGACATCTACCACATATTGTTTGATGATGCAAAAGTATTAAAACTTAGTAATGATATTGTTTTATGACTGTTGCACGTTAGTTGGAAATGAAAAACATTAGACTTTTGAATTGGTTAACCTTGGAACTGACCTTAAACCTCAAAATATTAATCTAGGCCTCAGACTTACGTCAGATGAGAAATCAACCTTTATATGTTTGTTGAAGAAATATAATAATTCCTTCGCATGGAACTATGAAGATCTTAAAACGTATGACACTTCTATTATTCAATACACTATCCCCATGACGTCTGAAGAAAAACCTATTCAGCAGAAATTAAGAAAAATCCATCCTATTTTAGAAAATCAGATTAAGTCTGAATTGAACAAACTGCTGAAAGACAAGATTATTTTCCCTGTCAGACATTCCAGGTGGGTCTCCAATATTCTCCCAGTCAAAAAGAAGAATGACGATATTCGAATATGTATAGACTTCCAAAATATTAGCAAAGCATGTCAAAAGGAGAAATTTCCATTGCCTCCTATGGAACTGATATTGCAATCAGTTGTAGGCTCATAACTAATGTATTTCGTGGATCGATTCTCAAGTTATAATCAGATCCTAGTACATCCAAATGACCTGCTGAAAACTACATTCAAGACAAAATGGGGCACTTATGCTTATCAGAGGATGACATTTGGACTAATTAATGCTGGTGCTACTTTCCAAAGAGTCATGGACATAACCTTCAAAGGTTTAGTAAACAAATCAGTAGTAATATACTTAGACAATATAACTATATATTTCGAAAAGCGGAGTAATCATCGAAGAGATTTAAAACAAATCTTTGAGAGTTGTCAAAAGTATGGAATTTCTCTTAATCCTAAGAAATATTTCTTCATGTTAAGTGAAGGAAAAATCATTGGATTCATTGTAATCAAGGTAGGGATTCACATTGACCCTAATAGAATAAGATAAATATACGAAAAATCAATGCAATCTTTCCTACGTCAAATAAATTTTGTTAAAACATTTGTCCTTGACTTCTCATGAATTGTCTTTCCTCTTCAATCTATGATAAAGAAAAATTATCTTTTTAAAAGGGGATACATAGAACATGAATCTTTTGATTTGATTAAACAAGCAATCATTAATGCTCCCTCTTTAGCAACTCGGAATTTTTCAAATCATTTCATTCTTTATACTTTCACTTTCGAGAAATCATATGTAGCCATATTGACACAAGGCAATGAAGAAAAAGTTGAAGCCACAATCTCTTTCTTTAACACTTTAGACCTTTTCTCCTCAAAACCCACACCAAAGTAATAGTGTCATTCTCATCAATGAGAAATATATTTATACAAAGGGATGTAGGTGAGAAGAGAGAAATTTGGGTGATAGATTTGCAAGAATATGACATTGAAATCGACCAACAAAAATTGAAAAGTGTCAAGGTTTTTGCAGGATGTTAGTAGGAGCGTCTAATTTATCAACATTACAAGACTCAAGTGATGATGTACAAGTCTATGAGGTAAGCCTTAACGACACTGAGTCAATTTATGTTGATATCATATTTTACTTAAGAAATGGATATACCCCAACGTAATTAAATTATAATAAGAGAAGGGCCTTAACGCTAAAATCTAGACAATATCAAATCATCAATGATGTGTTTTTTAGAATAAATTGTGATTATGTTTTATTTAGATGTCTTGAAAAATCTGAGGCAGAAAAGGTGTTGCAAGAACTCCATGATGGACCAGATGGTGGACATTTTGGAGGAGATACCACCGCACATAAAATCCTGCATGCTGGCTATTGCTCGCCAACATTATTCAAGGATACACACAGTTTTGTAAAGAGATGTAAAGTTTGTCAGAGAGCTATTGGGAGACGAAGAATACCTGCATTACCATTACAACCAGTCAATATTGAACAACCATTTGAGCAATGGGGATTGGACATAATAGGTGAGATCATTCCCCATTCTTCTAAACATCATAAACATATCATAACAGCAACTGATTACTTTACAAAATGGGTGGATGACATTCCACTCAAGGTAGCCAATTCTGAAAACATCATTGAATTCATTGATCAATTTACCATTACCAGATTTGGTCTGCCATCTGCCATGATGTTTGATAATGCATCTTATTTTTCAGGCAATGCTATGACAATTTTTTCTTTTAAAAGAGGTTTTAAGCTTAAATACTCTGCTAACTATTATCCACACGGAAATGGGTTAGTTAAATCTACAAAAAAAAATCTCAAAAGTATTATTAAATGAATTGTTGACCAAAATAAGAAGAACTAGCATAAGTCTTTAATATTTTCTCTATGGGCAGATCGAATAACTCAGAAGGCATCCATTGTCACTTCTCCTTTTAATTTGGTCTATGGGAAAGAATTTTTCCTACCTACAAATGTATCTATTCCCTCTCTATCCCTAGTTCAGTTAATTGAAGAAACTCCTTCCTCTTCTATGCAAGTTAGAGAGTTACAAATCCTTAAGCTCAAAGAGAACAATTTTCTTGATAACGTGGATCTTATTTTTGTTGGTCGACTTAGCAATATCGTTACCCCGTGGACAATAGTTAGATGAATGTTTCAATACAATTCCATTCTCTAATGAAAATAATAAAGTTTAATCAATGAGAAATGAGTTATAATAAAAAACAAGTGATGTAGGAATGTTGAATCTGGTGATGATATTTTATTTGAGAAAATTGATGACCTCCTATTTATTCACTTGTTTGAGAGGATCTGCTTCTGTCCACAGAGTGAAATAGTTTGTATAAATTTAATATATTGGTCTTGCTTCGATGAGTGTGGAAATATTTCACTGATGTTATCCAATCCTCATTGTTGAAATTTCAATTCTACAACAATGGGATGCAATGGGGCCGCTAGAAATTTTTGTACAACCCCAATATGTTGCTTCCTAAACAACATTCCATGTACCAATTGATATGATAAAGCTTTAAGTCGAACAACCCTATTTTGTCATGCCGATAAGTGTGAGAAAAAGGTACCATGCTCAGTATATTGTCAAACATATTCTTACCAAGAGGTGGGTGTTTTAGTAGGGGTAGCTTGTTCGATATTGTACATCACAATTTCCTACTTCCACCAAGAATACTCTTCTTATGGTGTATTAACTGCTTCTGCTGCAAGATGGCATAAAACATGGCCTTTTATCTTGTGAAATTTCTTGAATTCAAGATCGTATTCTTGCAATATTTTCATCTAGTTAACTCTTAATGCACCTACATATTATTGAACATGCACCAATATGACCATTGGGTGAGGCACAAAGATAATTACATGATTTTTTAGAAGGTATGGCCTCAAATGTTTCATCGCCTTGTACAATGCATAAGCTTGTTTACCAATGGTGAGATAATTTAACTCGGGTCCTTGCAAACCAACATTGATGAATGATACGTGTCACTCATTACCTTGATCATCATTTTCTGTGAGAACAACAACAAGAGAAGTGTAAGAAACAAAGGTATACTATAGGAAATATTTACTGAAATATGGATTTTATAGTGTTAGAGCTTCAATGATTTCTTTCTTAATACGGGAAAATGAATCCTTTTCCATTTTATCCCACTTATACATTGCATCCTTCTTAATCATCTCTTGTAATGGTTTTACTATTTGTGCATAGTCTGAGATGAACTTACGAAGGAAATTGATTTTCCCTAAGAAGGTTTAAATAAATTTCTTGCTCACTGGAAATGGAATCTGCTTTAACCTACCATGGGTCCATTTTAATCCCACCCTTTACAGTAATATGGCCTAAGATATTTCCCTTAGACACTCCAAAAATACTCTTCTTAGGATTTAGATATATCCTATATTTGCAACATCACTCAAAAATTTACCTTAGATGATGCAAGTGATCAGATCTCTTCTTTGAAAACACTATCACATCATCTAAGTAAATGAAAATTCTTTGTCCAATCAAACCATGAAATTGTAATTTCCATAACTCATTGCAATGTATTCCCTACAATAATAATTCGAAAGGGCATTGTTTTAAAGGAAAACATACCCCATTTGGCCCTGAAAGTTGTTTTATGTTTGTCGGGTTCCGCTACTAGAACTTGGTTACAAGAAAAAAAATTGTCTAGCAATGAGAAGACCTCGAACCCCGATACTTTTTAATGAATTTGTTCCATTGATGACATGGGATAGTTATCCTTGTCTGAGGCCCAATCAAAATTGTGAAAATCAATGCACAAGAGTATTTTCTCGGGCTTCTTTCTTACTAGAACCATATTAGAGACCCATGTCGAATGAAAAACTTTAAATATGATCTAAGCATCCAACAATTTTATTAATTCTTTCTAAATGAGGGGTTCAAGCCTGAGATGAAAATTTCTCAATTTTTACTGAAATGACTTGACGCCTTATTTTATGGGAATCACATGTTGGATTATTTGTGTATCATAATTTTCCATATCCCTGTACATCCATGTGAAAAAACCTCGGTACTATTTAAAGAGGTGGATAAAATCTTTATGCTCTTGAGGTGAGAAACAAGTACGAAGATTTAAAAACTTTGGATCTTCTTTTGTGCCAAGATTCACTTGTTTGTGCGAAAGCGTGGAGCTATGAGTTTTCACATATACTAGTCCCTTAAACCGATTTTCTAGGTCATAAAAATTTTCTAATGATACCAAAACCTTGAGCATGGGGTTTCCTTTAACAACCTAACAAAAAAAATTTCTAATGTATGAGCAACAACATTATGAATTCAAGGAACATAAATAATGTTAACAGCTTTGAAATGTAAAATTATATGCCATACCTCTTGTTCATAACTTCAAATATTAGGTGACACACATTGCATCATATTTCATAACTGGCATGTAACAGTTTTTAAGTTACCTATTTCTTTGAGCGCTTCAATTTTGAGGTCGATCACTTTCGTTAGACCAAGCCTATGAGTGATTCATATTCAAAAACATTGTTAGTGCACTCAAGTTCCAAGCAACAAGAGATCATATGTTTGTTTTGTTATAGGTCTATTAAAATGAAACCAACTTTAGAACCCTCCTGCTTCTATGAAGCATCAAAATACATTGTCCAAATGTTACCAATACTAGGGTTATGTCCTACACTAATACTATTTATATCTACCATACAAGAGTCATTTTCAATAGTTGGATTTCGAGGAAGGAGTTCCAACTATGTATTTGATGGGACATGTGAAGGATGTGCTAGATAAAAACCATGATTTACTTCCAGAATACAATTTGCAAAAACGACATCTGCAAATGCAATTGGTTCGTTATGTCCCTGAAGTGGTGTCACGGTATATTTCATATAAGGCTCACTCTCTACATGAATCTGATTATTTATGCCCTTATACGGAAGCCATAAATGTGTCCACTCTATTGAGAAGTACTCGTTTAGCTTATTGGAGTAATATCTACTCAAAAGTAAGCCATAGGCTTTGAGAATGTCCACAATAACAATGTTTATGCACTAGTGAACTCTATGGTTTGAGAACGTCCAAAATAACAATGTTTATGCACTAGTGAACTCTATGGTTTTATGACAAATGAATGATGACATTGTTAAGTTCACTAATTTCCCGGACAAATGATATGTCGAACTATATGATTCGTGCATCAATATTTTCCCATTTAGTGTTAATTTTCTTAGCAATATATAATCACATGAAATTTGCATATGCACCAGAATAAAAATCAAAAATATGGAAAATATAATTAAATATTTCAAACGTTAAGAGAAATGGGGAGTGGAGAGTGTTAGAACTAAAATTTACAACATTAACTACATACTAGATAATGTCACAAGAGTTACTAGAGACAACCTGAGAAGTAGAAACTTTCTTACCTACCAAAGAGTGTGATGAGAGTGCTTGGATAATCAGTTCTCGTTTTCCTATTATCTTCACAAGCTCCAATACTGAAATGTTGGCATGCACTCTTTTCATGTCCTCAACAATATTATGGTCAATACTTTAATTATTAATAACTTGTGTTGACGTATCGGGTGGCATAGCCTTGTTTGAAGCTTCGGGAATGTTGGACTTATTATTATTGTTGGTGCAAGTGTTCTTAGAAGGTGGAGCACTTCCTGAATTATTCTACAAATTCTTAGATGAATTAGAAGGTGGTATAACCCTTCTCAACAATTTCTTCTTAAACTCCTACACATAAATAGGTCCCTTACTCCTCAAATTATAATGTCCAGTTGGTTGTTGAGGAGGAGCTTCACTCACTGATTGTTCATCATCAGTTTTCCTATTAGAATTATATATAACACCAAACATATTGATAGAGTGTCTAACACCTGAACTTTCATTGGTCATGATAGGTTCATTTAGTTCTTAACTTTGCACAGGATGTTCATTTGCTAGCAAAGTGTCTATGAGATTAGTCATGATAGTGCTCATATTATGATTCCACCGTGGGCATGTTTTCTCTAAATGTTTCTCCTCGTGGAAAGTAAAAAACTTATCCATGGCCAATATTTTGATATTGAACACTGCGTTACAATCCTAAGTAGATTTAGTTGATTTAGAGTTGTTGTTCTTTTTAAAGAAATGTGACTTAAAGACTCGCTACTTTAGAGTGGATGCCTCACTTGATCTCCTCTTTAATTGAAATACTTCATTCATGATCAACTTAAAATACTTGGTCAAGCTTTCCATATCAAACAAATCCTTCTCTTTGGCGTTAGAGGGTTAGGATTGAGTTTTCTTATCGGTTTATTTGGAGTCTTTAGAATAATCAATCAATGGCTCCAATTGAACATGAGTCCTTTTCAATAGAAAGAGCTTCTACAAAATTCAAGACCAAAGTATCCTTTGCATCTCTTTTGACAAACACAAATTTTATTTCGAAAGGCAACCATATAATAATCTTTCATGATAGAATCTTGGGGTTTCAGATATATGGTGAAATTTTTCAATAAATGGGTAAATATTTAACTAAAATATTTTAATATTTCCTTATGTCCCATCTAAAACTACTGAGTTATTTTAACAACATGGCAAGAGTTTTATCTTAAACATTTTTTTCCAAAAATAACATCTTAAACTCCCTCCAACTATGGATTTAATTGGTTGGAAGACTATGATACCATAATGATGCTCTACCTTCTAGAGTGTACATAAAATTTCTACAAGCAATGTCATCAAAACATACCTCAAGCATTCACAAATGCATGTACAAATCACCAATATGGTCTTCGACCTTTGTCTTGTTATCAAGATCAAACTTTGATTGCAAATCTTCTAGCTTTTTTTGGATATTGTGAATATTAATCAAAAGAATGAGTGGTCCTTGTACCATCCAATGAAGATCTTGGTCATCCATGTTTTCACCTTCTTGTTCTTCCCCACGCTCTAAATTGGAATATCCTTTTCCTTCACCATTCAAGTATTTTTTATAATAAGGTAGCTCTTATTCCCTTGATTTTTCTTCATTACAAGAAGGAAAATCTCCCTCATCAAATTCCTCAATATGTGGAAGTTCCCCTTGTTGAACTATCTCTTCAGGAGAATCTGCTAACTCCTCAAGGGTGGAAAAAACCAAATCTTCTATTGATGAAAAAAATACACTAATATGAGTTGTTTATTTCTTTCTAGGAGTATGAGGAATACTATGAGCTACATGAAGCAACCCAAGAGCTCTCACAAACTAATGAGTAATAGGCTGAAGTGTTTGAAGTTGATTGTAGGTAACATCAAAATTTTGTTCCACACTAGGATTAAAAGACCCCTCTACCTTAAGAGTATAAGTCAAAATAGAGCCTAGTGCATTACTACCTTACAAGGAAGACAATGTTTTCGAATGAGCTGAATTTTCAACCATAAAATGCAAGTTTCCCACCTTCTAGATCCAGAATGTTGATGGTGTTGGAACTAGCCAACATGCAAGGGGTTATCCTCAATGTGAAGTCCCAATTAGACCTCACACCATTTAGTATGGGAGCCCTTCTAGAAATATGGCTTGACTTCCATTATTCTTAAGTATTTTCCTTAGCTGTAATGGTTAGCACAACAGAGAAATGTACATGTACTTTAGAATGAACAAGTGAGTATGCCTTGTGAAATGTTCAATTGTAAAATGTATCGAGGTTCTTTCACTGAAAGGAGACGAATGTGGGTCCTCAAAAGAAAAGTAATAGTACTAATCTAATAAAGATACATGAGAATATATATGAAAGAATAATTAATCAAATACATAAATATTCCAACATAGAAGTAACGATCATTAAAACAAATACAACACACATTCAATGATATAATCACCAAATTTATCGAAATAGTTCAATTTATTTAATGCAAAATAAAAAAAACATACACTGCAAATGTTCAAAGAGTATTCTTACAAATTTACGATATACACATGAAAGTGTGTCATCTCAATGAGCTTTAAGTATTAAGTGAAATTTCTAAGATACACCAATACAATGAACATCACTAGTTCTAATAGGGGAGCGTTAGAGATACCACTTGCTCTCCAAAAACATTATATTCCTCTCTAATGCCTAGTAGGAGAAGCCAAGGTGAAAATTCCTTTGCTTGATCCATGAGGGTATATATATAACAACTAAGGTGACTCTTCACCTCCGTTATGACTCTTGAACTCCCCTCGTGACTCTTGAGCTTCCATATGAATTTTAAAATTCCAATGAAACTCTTTAACTTCTACATGACTTTTCACATTCTATAGGAGACTCTTCGACTTCCAATTTACTTTACATCTCTCATTTGATTGAAAATACCATAATTACATCCAAAAATGATGTGACAATGATGACTCATATGAACCTTGAAGTGACACCTTGACAAGAAATGACTTAACACCGATGACATGGACTTGATGGTGAACTGGCAATGTGAATCTTCTCTTCCTGTTGTTATCTGTGTGTCTTATTGAAAGATGGTGCATGATCTTCCTCTTCCTCCCTCATAAGGCTTGAAGATAGGGAGCCTTCACTATGATCTTGATCTTCCAACTTATATCGCATGCTAATGTCCGTTGACCTTCTTGTCAATGATCATCTTCTTCCAACAACAACATAAGTGTCTTCTTACATAGTCTCCTTCTCCTTCTCTTTGATTATCATCCTTTCATGGTAAGATATAGTACCTAGAGTTGAAAATCACTCATGAAAAGATGAAATAGGTTCAAAAATATCTTGATCTAGGTTATTTCATGAAAATTGTTAATTGAGCTAGAACTATGTACTAGACAAGGAGGAAGGCTCATATATTGTGGAATGTGTAGTTCTAGAGGCCGATAGTGAGGGATGGATTCTTATGAATGAACAAAGCACACTAATGGATGCCTAAGAGACAGGACTACGCAATTGAGGGTCACAATGAGGTAGGTTTTCCCACTGTAACTAGACAATGCACAATTTAGGAGAGAGAAAGGGCCAGTGGATTGTGCGGTTAGATAGTTTAGGGATGTAGGGAGACAAATTTTAATTGCAGCTACACAGTGCACAAAAGGAGACTGGATGGGAGGGAGGATTTTGTAGTTTTGAAGGTCAAAATGCAGTGCTTGGGTATTGTGATTGTGCAATGTGCAGTCATTGGGGTAGTTCTTTTGCATTACATAGTTCTATGAAGTAGGGATGTATGCTTGAGGATTTCAACTACGTAATGCATAGTTCATAGGGGTAGAGTGAGCTCGGGTTGGTTAGGCATAATATATTTCTCAATTTTACTAAGTGTGATATCAGTGAGGAAGATATGGAACCAAGGTTGGACATGAATATGATGACACATTTAAAACAATCAATGACAAAACATTGAATAATCATCACTCAAAATCAACGTGATCTCATTAATGTAATGGAAAAACAACATTATCCTCCAAGTGCGAAACCCAGGATACACTTTGCGATGACAGTGACAAACGATTCTGATACATGCCTGTATGATAAATAGGACCCATCGACACCAAATTTTCCTTTTGAAATGAACCCAAAACTAATCTTTCACAATGCGTGACACTTCCCATGCCAAATGACAAAACTTTGGTTTTCTTGAGAAAGGGACTAGAAAACTTAGAGGATATACATGAAATGTATCTTACAACTATAAATGATCGTTTGCGGGGTCAAAGTAGTTTTCAGAATTTGGAAATAAGCCAAAATTTTGGAGGGTGTTGTAGCGGTGACAATAGGGGGGACTGGGACTTTATCATCCAACCATCGTGTCTTCTTGGAGCAAAGATTTGGTGGTGTTGGATCCAAGGAGGAGAGGATCTATGGGAAAGAATATGGAAACAAAAGCATGCCCCTCACACAACCTAACATAAATTAATATGTGAAAATATTCCTACACCAGTTTCATTAATCTAGACACCAACAAAAGAAGGGATCAATTTGATTGAAAAACATTATTTATTGGAATTCTAAAATGTTTCCATGGTAATGTTTTGGGGCGATTCATGGTAGTAGCTACCGAAATTGGAAGGGAGAAATGAATTGGATTGGTTAATATACTAGATGATAGATCGAGGAATAATATGAGTAGCCAAGTTATGGAAAGTGGGGGATAAGAACCAATAATGACAGCCATGGTTACCCCTTGAAAATTTCCTACCTCATCTTGATCTTGAAATATGGTAGGAATTTGGGAGGGATCTTCAAAAAAAATATATACGACTCTCTAATTAGGAAGACAAGATTTAATGTGGCGATCAATCAAAATAATTTTTTTCTAGAAGGGAAGCCCATCACTTGGAGGTCAACCATTAGGATCTACAGGTAGAAGATATTTGGATAAAAATACGGAAACAAAATGTTTGGCCTAAAATTTCTATTTTTTTTATGGTTCCTATTGCAAAGAAAACCATTAACTTGGGAAAATATTAAAAAAATTACCAATGCCCTTCTAGATGTTTTCTTTGTTTGCTTCATTCAATAAATTTGGAAAATTTGTTCAACACATATATTTTTTCTAGAGGTATATGGTCTTGTTTAGTGAAATTCTTCAGGAAATCAAATCGAGATCTAATCAATATTCTAAATACGTTGGCCAATTGGAGTTCTAAGGCCTTCTCAAACCTTGTGTTAAATCACATTTGGACTATGGAATCAAGTTTTCTTGTATGGGGAACAATTAAAGAATGAAACTAGAGAATCTTTAAAGGCACATCTATAACTGTAAATCATATCTAGAACTCTCTCATCAGCTAGACTAAATAATCCATCCTTGCTCTTCCATGGTCTAGTTGAGATCAACAAGTATAAAGTAGTGATTCGACGCTCTTATTATACTTGTTTCACTCCAAACCCTTAGTTTTTATCTCCATTCCTCCCCAATTAATACCTTTCTCAAGCCCAAAAAATCAACCCTCCCTTCCTAACTCTTTAATTAAATTGGATTTTTATGGGGCTTCAAAGGAAGATCCAAGTTTATCTAGTTTAGGAGGTGTTATTAGATATTGCACAAGTATGCCACTCCAAATATATTCAAGAAATATGGGTTTAAGTACCAATGATGCAAAAAAATTGATGGCATGTAGCACAGGTATGGAGCATGCTCATGCTTTAGTATCCACAAGGATTCTTCGAGTTGGTGCCTAGAATTAATTTTAATTTAGGCTTCTTATTTTATCCTTAAGATCCCAACACTTATCCCACTTCATATTCCTAGAAAGAGAAACAAAGTTACTAACCTACCAGAAAGTCATGTATTCCAAAGGGAAATATTCCTCCATTTCTATCATTTGGAATATAATTCCTAAAAATCAGTTAAGAGATGCATGTTGGTTGTTAGCAGGGAAGGATGGTTTAGCCTTGGACGAGGTTTTGTTTAAGACAAATTAGATGGGGGCAGTAGAGTTCCACTACACCACTTGGCTAAAGACCATGGGGATGGGGAAGACCACTCCCAAGATGAATTAAATGGAAAATTAAATTCTAGGAAAATCATAAATGAGACATAATGTGACTGAATTTTCTAGTGCATATTAGAGGTGGTGGGAATTTGATATATTTTTCAAGCTCGTAACTTATGTGGAATTGGTCATTTTGAATACCCCCCCCCCTGGCATTTTCTATGCAAATAAATGGTGTCAGTAGTTTGGTTCACAATGGTTTGCAAAGTTTGGAACTGAAAGTGAAGGCCAAAAATGAAGGTTTTTTTTGTTAGTTGAATTGGAATGGCTATGTGTTGGGTCTTGACCATATCTATAAATGGATTGAAAATGGATTTTCAAGCCTAAAGATTTGAATTCCACTCTAATTTATTTTGTAAAGAATAAGTGGGAGGGTAAATTTCTAATACCTATTGTAACATACCCCGTTACCACTCATATTCCACCCTAGGGGTATAAGGACGAATTTACTACCATTGACCCAACCTCCAATGTCCGGTTATGGAAATGGTTTCATAAAATTTCATCATTTTTTGAGCTCTTTAAAACTCAAACTAAAAAACAACTTTGTGTTTGTATAATTCATACACTTTTGGCAATACAAAAGTTTTCTCAATCCAACTCATTAATAAAAAATTATGGCCATTTAAATATTATCCTGCTAGTCTTGGCCATGTCATCCCGACCCACCATATGGAAACCACATGGCCATCTAAGTAATTTACTTGTCACTTCCCAAGGAGCCCATGTGGAATTTTTTCAACAACTAAAACTATGGCCTATGCCACCTTATTATAAATGAGCCCCCATTCCTGGTGTGCAACATATATACATATATGTTTATATAACCATGCAACCCCACCCTTGGATATCAACAACCAAAACTTAATGAAAGTAACCGATGATCATGAACAACTAGGATCCATAGTGCCATGTTGTAGCTCTTCCTCCCAAATTTACTCATTTTTACAATCTCTCCACAGTAAACATGAGTTGAGTGTCACTATGATATGACCCGACCTCCAAGTTCCAGTTATGGAAGTGGGGCTAATTATCGAGAATCAAGTTGACATCCCTCATAGCCTACAAACTACTCAAGATATAGACAGCCAACCGAGGTTGTAAATCCCTAAGATGGAACCCATTTTCACTAACCTAACACCCCAACCACACCCATAACACGACATCCATGTGGTCGGAAGGCTATAACCACACCCATAAGCATGTCTCCATGTGGTTATGACCCCAAATCCTTTGTTATGTGCCAACGGTTGAGAGATTTGTGCCACTTTTTCAGGGATGGCCTTCAGGCCACTACCCAAAAGTGCTGAAAACTTTTCAGAAAGATTTCTCAGATTATAACAATTATGAAAAATAAAAACTGAAACCAGATATTGACCTACACATGCTAGTACATGATAGACATTTCGTCAAGCATATGGTAAATATAGAATCTACAAGTCATGAATGCATATATTACCATAAATATCTGAACTTCATCTGAGAATTGCTAAGAAGGATTTATGCCCTCTCAAGGTATTTGGAACAACACTTTTTATCCCATGCATTATTAACCATTCAATAGCTTATCAAATCATGAACAAGAGCCATAGCCAGTGCGCATCATAGAACCATGCCTATAGCCAACATATGACCACAAAAGAAACCATGACAAATCAACCATAAGATAAACATAATAATTTTAACAAGTGCTCATAGATAATAGGAAAATAACTCATATTAAAATATTCAAATGCAAACCAAGTTAGGGACTTCCACATACCACCCAACCATAGATTGGGCTAAACCAAATCTCTCTTTCAACCAATCACCCCCGCACGATATTCCAAGATGTGGGATCATATGGGTTAAACCAAGATATAACCAACTAGGGATTCTATAGGCCAAACAACCTCAACCCACAATCATAGTGATTTCATCTAACCGGCCCATAAATCACTAGTATAAACCAGATTAGTATCTACCCAAGCTATCCCAGGCTCTAGGGATTCTAGCTCAACACACAACCTCAAGGGGACCAAGTTGTTATAGGGCTTTGAAGAACTACCATATCAACCCACAACCTCGAGGGACCCGAGCTATTCCAAGGCTCCAGAGATTCTACCTAAATCCATAACAATAGGGAACCTAAGAACCAATGAAAATCCAAAGAGGGGAACCCACTACATCATGGTTATCTAGGAAATGGCAAGGTAAGACTGAAACCACTATCAATCCAAGAAAATCGTCATGCTAATGACAAAACATAACCAGGAAATCATACATGCAACCAATAAGGAAATCACACATGAAACATGTTACCTACAATGTACCCATGTTATAGCTATTGATCCAATCTTCTCTTTTGCTATCCACCAATTTCTTGCTTGTCCTTTTCTTTATTGCTTCATGTCCAAGTGAATGCTAGAATGCTTGAATAATGATCTAAGTGTGCAAGCATGTATGATAGAACGAATAAGATTTGAACCAAAAAATGTCAAAAATATAGCACTTGTTTCTTCGATTCCTTTTTACCATTAAGGTCTCATTTTTCTTCATTTTCCTTCATTTTTCCTCTAATTTCCTTTGCACGCACTTTTGTGTCTCTTCACCTTCATTTTCTCGTATTTTTCTTATTTTACATAATTAAATGCTAATTATTGAATCTTTTCCTTTGCCAATTTCCATATCCATTAATAAACCACAAGTGATGCCCACTATAATATTTTCCCACCATTCAATTAGGAATATGTGTCCCATGACCTTGTTATTATTTTTATTTACATGTAAAATCAACTAGGGGATGTTACACATGTAACCCCACATATTCCTCCCTATACCTTCATTTAAAATATGTATGGTTTGGGTAGTGGGATAAAACTACTCAACATAATTTAATGTAGAAAGTTAATGTCCTAGGACATAAATCCCTAAATTTCCCCCCAATGTCCCATTTAAAAAAACCGTGGTGACATCATCGCCATATCCCATCAGGATTATGTCATTCTAACATTTCTCTCCCTGACCATAAAATCCTTGAACTTTTGTGCCGATATCTCTTTCAAATCACTAGGGTGATGTCACCCTACCACCATGTCATCATCACATCCTCCACATGACCTCCTCCCGAAGTGCCACATGCCATCTATTTTTAACCCACTTGGTCCTACCAAAAGGCCAGTTTGGGGTACCACATGCCACGCCCCTGTGGTGCCATGACACCATTACTCCACATTATTTTCCATTGTGGCCTTGGCCCCACTAGGTTTATTTCCTCTTACAAAACATGGCTTTCCCATTTAAAGTCATAATAATTCACGTCTTGTAATGTAAATACCCCATGATGTAAATTTCTTGAGGGTTTCATTTTGGGTGCATATGGACTCTATTTTAAAACACCAAGAACTGGGTTTCAGTAAGATGGTCATGAACGTAGTCATGTGGAACCCCTCCTCCAGTGCCGGTGCTAAGGGATTTGATTAGTTAGGATTTTTGCGACCCTTCTATATGCATAAGTATAGCACAAATTGACTCCCTACACACTTGGGCATATCTATCCACACAACTACCCATTGACCTTTACACACAAACACATATTACACACAAGCACACACACACACACACACACACACACACACACACACACACACACACACACACACACACACACACACACACACACACACACACACACACACACATATATATATATATATATATATATATATATATATATATATATATATATATATATATATATATATATATATATATATATATATATATATATATATATATATATATATATATATATATATATATATATATGGCTCTGTGGTAAGGGTGGCTTCAAATCCCTGCTATATCGACCTATCCCTCCTGAGCTTTAGCACCACCCTCTTATATATATATATATATATATATATATATATATATAGATATATAGATATAGTTTTCCCTAATAAGATTAACAATTAAATACCATAACCAATATTCAAATACCTTTTAAATAGACAATTAACTATTTAACAAATATATACCCATCTCCTTCATATTCAGGCCATTTAGATCATTTTATGGCTCATAATAACCTAAATATTTACATGTCTCTCATGACTAGAAGATAACACCATTCAAGCTCATAAGAAGTTGCGGGAATTTAACCATATTCTCAAGTATCACATAGGAAAATAAAAATTCTTCATCATTGTGATGAGCATTGAATATACACATCCAACACACACATAAAACCACTTTCACATAAGGCATATTAAGAACTATTGCAACAACTCAGAGGAGTTAAACCACTCATCAATATCACGTTAGAAGGAACACCTTTCAGCATCAGCTCATGTACTTCATGCACAATGAACATTTACATAAAAAACACATGCATATGAGGCTAGATAAACAATTATATTATAATGTAGGAAATGTCCATTGATATTGGGACTTCAACTCTCCATTGAACCTTAGATTGTCCTGCTTTACAATATTTCTTGTAGCCAATCACCCTTAAGCCACATTTCAGAGCTTTATGAGGAGTTATTAAAGTAGTAAAATCAATACTACCATCGGAAATAGGGTCTCTAAAGGCCAACTTGCCTTTACCCACCATCCAATTAGGAGTCAATTATAGTGAACAAGGAACTACTTCCCTTAGGCCTTCTCATAGGTCTTATTTATTATCCATAGAGCCTTGATCTTAGTGAGCATCATCTCAAAGGTTCTTTATGAGCACAAATAATCATAATTCAATGTCAAGAGAAGAGTTTGATTATAGCATGGGAAGGTTCATCGCTAGACAAGCTATTGTAGGAGCATAAAGGCCACTTCTCTAGCTGGTTCTTTAAAGAGAGAAAGAGATAAAATTGCATTAAAGAAATTTTTAGGTATAAAATGGGCCTCCTAAGGAACATCATAAAATAATAGTGTAAATAATAAAATAATATTTGATAACATCATCAAATTTTAGAAGGAAAAAGGAAAAAACTACTTTTTCAACTCATATTTTCAACTTATCTCCCTACAATTTTACTCATATTTCAAGTGGGAATAATAATTGGATCCATGATTTAATTCCTCATCCAAGGAGTAACCATGTTACTTACTTTTGATGGACCCTACTACACAAAAAATGAGAAATACATGAAAACATGTGATTGCAATCACATTTTTCACATATTTCTCACTTTTCATGTAGACGGGTCCATCACAAGTATGCAACATGGGTACTCATTGAATCAGGAATTATATTATGAATTGAACGAGTGGTCCTACTCGAAATTTGAGTAAACTTGTAGGGATATAAGTTGAAAACACGAGTTGGGAAACTGGTTTTTTTTTAAACCTTTTACTTTTTACTCCAAAAATGGTGAATCATCCCCCATGGTTGAAATCATCATCTAAAATCCTATTGGTTATATTACAATTGATTTTTGTTGTAAATTTTTATTTTGTTGCCCATTTTAGACCTCAAAATTTCTCTAATGGAAGTCCTGACAGTTCTTCAACCCCACAAGCACCTAAGTGTCTCTATCCTGTTCAATAGGTTCATTATATCACAAGCTTCCTTGTGGGTTCATTATTGCTTAAGCAAGCCACTCTCTATGGACTCATCATTCTTAAGGAGAGCCACTGCTATGAAATTTTATTAGCCAACAAGCTCTCTTTGGTTTCTTCAATTGTGTTACTACCATAGAAAACTCCATCTCTACATGATCTCTTCTCTTCTCTTCGTGATGCTCTAAGGAATGAGTGATCAATCAATGATCCTCGCTCATTCTCATCTTCTCTTCCTAGTTTTGAGAGTCATCTCTCCCCAGTCATGCTTGCATTTTTTTGTTTGGTGGTTTTTACCTTCTCGATTGCTAGCACGGTCCTACTTTTCCACCTATGGCACTTCCCCTTCCATTACCACCATTCTCATGAAATTGGTTGTTCCCCCAGTATTTTCCCAGGGTGATTTTTAATTTTTGCTAGCTTAGTCTATTCCACAGTGATTTTTTGTCTTTTTTTCTTCTCATCTTGTCCAAGAGGAACATGGGATTTTCCCTTACGTTTCTAGCTAATTTGAATTATGTAGTCCACCCATTAAGGCAAGTAGGTCAACCTCAATGAATGAAATTAGTTATATTAGCTTGCGCAAGTAGTCCACTTACCTAAGCTCTAAATTACATGTCTCAGTCTCATGCATTTTAATTATAACAACTAATTTAAATATTTACATTAGGGGATTAGGCAGGGACTTTCATAAACCCCACATCCTTGAAGGAACACCATACTCAATGTTCTATATCCTAATAAAAAATAAAAATGTTTAAACCAAGTACAAAACATTTGGAGATTTATGTACACAACTTTGTACAATCATTTACGATTTATTTACATTTTCCTCAACCAACAAAAAAATGGATATTTTCTTGTATTTTATCATCCATCTCCAATGTGGCTTCATGGGGCCCAAAGTGCTTCCACTACATATTGACTTGCTTGATTACTCAATTCTGGAGTGTGAGTTGCTTCTGATATAGGATGCATCAATGTTATGGGTAGAACTCTCCCTCTGGATCTACTTATAACATAGAAAAACCAGTCACATGATTAACATCATGTACATATATTTTACATAAAGAAACATGGAAAAGTTCATGAAAATTTAATATTGGTGGCAAGGCCATCCTATAATCTATTGGTCCTATCCTTTCAAGCGCTCGAAATGACCCATAAAATTGTGGATCCAACTTGGCACTTAAACCAATTTTCAGGTGTAACTCTCATATATTCAACCTCTCCAACTTTGAACTCTTTATGTACCCTATGCTGGTCCACATCACTTTTCTACCTATCATGGGCCACATTTAAATTTTATCTAATAGTTACCATTTATTCTTCCATTTATTTCAACACATCAGGCCCAATGTATATTATGTTCACTATATCACACCACTTGATAGGAGTATTTGATCTAGGTGGCTCTAGAAAGGCTCAAAATAAAATTCAGTGGACTTTTTCAGAAGCGTAACCATATCAAATAGCTCATCATCCTGATTCTAATGATGTAGAAAACACTCAAATATGACTTCATATGTGCAAGTTATTAGAAGTTAAAGTTTGTATCAAAAGGATTAGTACTTTTTTTCTAGCTAAATTTGGACTCACTAATTTTGGCAGATAAGCTAAATGTAGTGGAACTGCCAAATTTGGTGGAAACTAACTGAGTGACAATTTGGAACTGCACAATGGCTAGAATTGGTCAATTTGTCACCTATTTAATTTTTCGAGTAACCCTTAAAAATATAGTTGGCAGTTTTATTGATGGTTATTTAAAAAAATAAAAATAAAAATGATTTTCATCCCAAGGAGATAATGCCTCCACATTTTTAATGCATGAATGATGGAAATAAACTCTAAATCGTGTGTTATGTAATTTCACTAATTCTCATTTATCTTTCTTGATTCATAGCACAACACTTGGCCTTCCTACACTAAGACTCCACCATGTTCCTCTTTTTGGGCATTTATGAAAACCACAAAATCCTTGTTTGGGTCTTATATTCTTAACACTCGTGCATTAGTGAGAAATTTCTTCATCTGATCAAATTTTGCAACACATTCAGTTGTCCTTTCAAATTTATTTCCTCTCTTTTGTAAGGCTATAACTGGATAACCAATCTTAGACAACATCTAAATGAATCTCTTGTAATAACCTTGCCAACCCCATGAATGATCTAATCTTAGCCACATTGTTTGGTTTTTGCCACTCTATAATGGCCCAAATCTTTTCTAGGTCAATAACTACTCCCTCCATTGAAATAATATGTCCCAAGAAATGGATGTGTGACATGAAGAACTCACATTTTTTTATTTTGGCATATAGCTTATGTTCTCTTAATAGTTGTAGCACCACAACTAATTTTTCTTAATGCTTCTCTTATATCTTTTAATAGACCAATATATCATCAACAAATACCACTACAAACTTTTCTAGGTAAGGGTGCAACACATTATTCATTAAGCACGTAATAGTGGAAAGTGCATTGATGTCCTCATGTTTAATGTGCACTTGGTGATACCCATATCTTAAATCAGTCTTTGAGAAGACTGCTACTCGTAATTAATTGAATATGTCATCCATTCATGGAAAGGGATGTTTGTTCTTACCACTGACCTTATTCATATACATGAAATCTATGTACAGCTTGAGTGTTCCATCCTTATTCTTTACAAAAAGGATAGAAATTCCCCATGTTGATATGTGAGGCCTTATATAACCATTGTCTAGCATCTCCCTGAGTTTTATCTTTAACTCAGTAAATAATGGAATTCTCATGCTATAGGGAGCCTTGGATTCTAGTGATGAGTCTTGTAAAACCTAAAGGGACAAATTCACCACCCTATTAGGAGGGAAATTGGGAATCTCTTCTAAAATCATGTCTTCTAATTTCTTTAATATTGGGCACTCCAACAAACCGTGGTTGTTGTCACTCTGAGCACTATTACTAAATTCAATGTTGAAGTTAAATTAAGTAACAAACATTATACATCACTTTCAACAACTTATTTTGGCCTACATAACTTTAATTAGTTTTATTAATATGGTCTTTAACTTTCCCTGCAACACTCTTGATTCTCCATCAAGGCATTCAATTGTTTTTTCAGAACAATCCACTTTGGTGTGATACAAGAGAAGCTAGTCCATTTCCAATACTGCATCGTACAACCACCAATGGAAATAAATTTAGATTATTTATTTTTGGCATGCCACTTAGATATAATTCACATGATTTAACCCCAATACTCCACTCTCCTTTTTATTCTTGCAGAGAATTGGTTGAACCATGATTTCTCATACGATTATTTAGCCAATTGGTACTGTCTAACCATTGTTGGGCTAATATAACTATAATTTAATCATGGATCAATTACTATAGGGAAAAAATGATCATAAATCATACTATCTAGCTCGATTATAGATTATGTGTGGTCGGCGTATCGATTATCAAACAGGGTAGATTATGGGCATGCTTTGGGCCACCTCCTGAATTGTCTCAGCCTCTTAGACATTGTACAACTTTGATCCATGACTTTTATGTCATGGGAAAACCTTCCTTAGGTGTTATTCCCTCCATGTCCAACATTTATATGGTCCTCCACCATAGATCTTTTCCTCTTCTCTTATTATCTAGGTAGTTCACCCTCTATTAGAAAAGTTAAATTTTTGTTGGGGTCATCCTTCATTGGTTGAGGTCACAATTTACCTTTTATTTATAGATTGTGGCCTCCACTCCTTCTTATTCCCCTTTATTTTATATTTAAAGACCATATATTTCCTTCCAATTACTCTTGAACTATGGCCTACACCTACATTTCTCATAACAATGATTTAGGTTCCTATATGTATACTCTTGATTAGACATTTTCCCATAGAAATCCTTGGCTTTGTTGTCAAAATATCTTGCAGACAGGTATTTGTCCCAAAAGAATCTCTCAAATCAATTCCATGAAAACTCCTCTTCTCTTATCCCTTTCACATTCTTTAGATCTTGCCACTAGATATCAACCTTACCCTTCAAGCTAAAGGTATCCACCTTTTCTTTCATGTTCTAAAAGTAGTTGTGGATTTTAAAGAGCTTTTTCATCCTAAGTAACCATTCTTCAACATCCTTCGCCTTCTTTATCTCTCCATCAAAGGTAGGAGGTTTTTATTTCTTGAATTTTTCTAGTATATACTCCTTTTCCCTCCTTTCACCATGATGAGGATGTTGATGATCATGATGTCTTTTGTGAATGTCTTCAAATTGCTGCTCATAGACATTTTTCCTCTTCTTTGGAATACCTAGTAGAGTACCTCCTTTTACTGTATATTCACATGGAAACCTATGCCATTTTCTGTATCTAGCCTCATATGCTTCATTAATACTTTCTTCTTGTTCTAAGGTGTTATGCCTATCCTTGTGGCTAGATCCCAACTCATGCTACCTTTTCCTTTGTAAGTATGAGAGGCTTTGTAGTATATTTGCATTTACTTCCACATTCCTTTCTTTTTTCCCTCACCAGGCTTTCATTTTCATCCTTGAAGCTCCTTATTTTAGCCCTTAAAATTCTCAATGTATCCATCCAAGAAGGATAGATTCCTTCTCCTCTCTGTTCAACTGAATATCCATGTTGTGACCCATAAGTACTATATTTCACTATTTCGGTCTTGATTTATTTTAGTTTTGAGTGTATTCTTATGTTATATCATACACACATAAAATTGTTATACCAATCAACATAAATACATAAACATGTATCATCACCTTGTCTTGTTGTTGCAACTCTGCCTATGTAAGCCGAGTTGAAATGCTACACCTCAAGTTAGAACATCAATATCAATTCAAATCATTACTAACATATGACATGCATATATCACAAAGAAATGCATTAAGAAACACATATGATCAATACACATGTCACCCATCCTTCTTAATGTTTTCTAGTACCTATCACATTGTTACAGAGACTTATGTTGTCTCCAAAGGTCCAATGTTGAAAATTTGCTCTCATACCACTCTGTAACATAATCTCTTACCACCCATAGCCCACCCTAAGGGTATAAGGAGGTGGTTATTTTCATTGACCTCACCCTTGATGTCTTGTTATGGAAATGGGGTCATAAAATTTCATCATTTTTTTAACTCAAAACCTAAAATAAATAATGCCATTGCATTCATCTCATTAAGACCTTTTTGGAAATGTAAAATTTTCCTCAATTTGACTCCCAGATCAAAATTTATGGCAATTTAAATATTTGCCTACTAGTCTTGGACATGGCATCCTAACCTACCATGTGGCACTCACATGGTCCCCATGTGTCCATCCATGTCATTTCCATGTCACTTCCTAATGGGTCCATGTGGTTTTTTTTAAGAAACATCCACCATAGATAATGCCACCTCATTATAAACAAGCCCCTATTCCATGGTATACAACATATATATATGTATGTATATATAATAATGCAACTACGCCCCCCCCCCCCCCCCTTAGGGATTGATGGAAAAAATTTAGTAGAAGAAACCAACGATCTTGAAAAACTAGAATCCACATTGTCATGTAACCTTAGGGCTTAAAACTGCAAGGTTTCCTCCTTGCACCTCCATTTAAAAACTCTAGGGTTTGGGGAGCATGAAAAATCCACTCAATGTTATTTTACAAAGAAAATTCATGTCCGAGGACATAAATCTTAGAATTTTCCCTCAATGCCACATTTTAAATTTTTGGGGTTATGTCACTACCATATCCCGCTGAGATGATGTCATGTTATTGTTTCCCACCCTAACCATAATATCCTAGAAATTTTACATCGAACCCTCTTACAAATCATCGGGTGATATCATTCCAGGGTGATGTTACCCTACCACCATGCCGATATCACATCCTCCACGTGTCCTCCTCCGGGAGTGTAGGAACCAAGACACTACTAAGAGGGGGATTGAATTATTAGTGTGACCAAATTATACAACTATTTCCAATTTAAACATTTAAATCTACTTATTAATAATTCATGTAAGAAGCATCATATATCACCATGTAAATCATACACGTATGAAACATATAAAGACAACAATATTATTTTATATTCCTTTTATAAAGCTAGGCTACTACTTTCTATTACATCAATCTATCTGCAAGCTTCTATTTCTAGGTTTCTAAGGTTGCCACTTGAAGGATGATATCACTACCTGATTTTTCAGCTACCACTGAATGGAGCTACTACCCCTAAGAGGATCTACTACCCTTGATTTATCAGCTACCATTGAAAGGAAGCTCCTACTCCCCAATTTATTAAGTGCTAATAAAAGGAGCTCCACTCCGTGATTGTTTATCAACCACTATTGCAAGGATATAGAACCCCTGAAATATAAGCTCCAACTTGATGGTGATGTTGATTGATATTTCATTAATTTTCAAAATCATCTCAATAAGGAATTCCTTCTACAAACATAATTTCCCTTCTCTCTTTAACAAACCTCAATCTCCTATCTCAACACCTTTTCCACCATAAAAACACCTTCAACAAATACTATTCATTGATTTCTGACCTTTGATGCTTACATTAAAAACACCATCATCACGAATATCACTAAATCACCAATGCTTTCTCTACATTTGTAAAAACCTTTCATACACAAAATCTGATGCATTCACACCCTAATGCATCTTTTCTTCACCCTTGATGCATACTATAATATTCATATTGTTGAATCGACAATAACCAACTTGGTTGTTCAATTATGCTTGTAAATAATTTGAGCTGATAATTTTAGGATTTATCTTTAGCTATATTTAACTCTTAACATTTTCTCTTCTTGATTTTATCTTCTATTAACTGGTCTTGATGTGTACAAACTATCTTCAATCATTGATTTTCTATTCTAAAATGAAAAATGAGCAACCTCATAATTCTTCTATTTTATCCTTTAGCTAAGTTTATGCATGAGTTCTATATGTGTTCATATCATCTTCAAGTCTTTTATGTTGGCTTGAAGTCAATCTCTGAGTTAATTAGCTTGTGTTTAACAATTTTAACACATTATAGGGTTTATCTAGTACTTTTATCTAGTACTTTAGTAGTAGTTCTAACTTTAGTTGGATGTTATATGTGATAAAAATGCCAAATATTCCACCAGTAACATATTTTTCTACCAACATCACCAAGGTGCCATTTAGCCATGGTTAAACTCTTTGGCAGACTTGGTTGAATTGCTAATTTTGGCCTAACTACCAAAAACTCCACCAACCATTTTTGTTCACTGTCAAATTGCCCAAGGTCCTGCAGATTGGCTGCTTAGCCCATAAAACTAAGGGTTGTAACGACACCTTGCTCCTCATAAGTATTAATTCTTTTCTATGCTTATGTTATGTCATCATCACATGTGCCACATGGCCTCCTGTGAGTGGTCCACATGTCAATAGGAAATGGCCAACTTGGCAACCCTAAAAGTCAAAATTACCTACAACGTGTCACCAGTACAAAGTGCCATGTCATCATGTTCCCTACCATGTTGCTCGGTCCTAGGCATGTTGATGCCATTATCACATAGTGGTTAGTTTCTTATTGGCATGTAGTGCGGTTACATGTCTCAATCATGGTTTGAGGTGACTATTGCATGTCACATCGGATTAAAAAATTGGTGGTTTTCATGGACCTCCCCAATAATTTCGAACCGAGGGGTCCGCTTTTAATTAGGAACATCGATCTTACAATCAACAATTTGGGAAAAATTGTGAATCATAGAATCCCTGTTATTTAACTCATAATAGGTCATGGGACCCACGCATTTTGTCTAACATGTCGATAGGGATGCATGATACGTGATCTACCCACAAGCATGCAACCTATTTAAACATCGACCTCTGCTGGGTGCTCCACCATATTTGGTAGAAATTCCAAAATATCACCAAATTTGGAGCCCACTAACTCTTACACTATATTTAGGTCCGCAACACTGAATTTCTGGCCTACAAGCTTCAACTAGCCATATCTTTCACTCCAAGAGGTCATTTTCAAAATTCCACATAATGTTGATTTCTTGACCCAAAAACTGATGTAAAGACATTTATCCATAAAAACCTCTTTGAATTGATCATCGATTTACATTCAAATAACTAATCTCTACAACTCAATGATTGATCATTGACAAAATATATCTAACATTCTCCATGAGCTTTGCACCTTTGACATTAATTAACACTTTCTAAAAATATACCCCTTTTTCATTGATGTAAATAATTGAACTTTCTACCAATCATAATACCACTCATGGAGAAGAGAGTCATGTAAGATTCGTTGATGGCAACATGGAAACACACTCACCAATACTTTTTTTATTTTTTCATTCTTCCTCCTTACACATTAATGCAATGTTTATACTTACTTCTCCCAATAATGATACAATTCTGTTTACTTACCTCTCCTCCTTTGACATCAATGCAAAATATGCTCCCTTTGAACTAATCACCCCCTGAAATTCTGATCTTATGGACCTGACCACTCCTTCTCATGTTCATTGCTTCAACTATCTTTGTATGAATTTAAATAACTGCCTTATTCCCTATGAAGAAGATTTAGCTGAGAGAAGAGTGACCACTCTAATATTTTCCTTAAGTATTCAGGTGGGCTCTCTTGCTTAAGGTTTTTGAAGATACCAACAATTCATATAATATGATCCAAAAGGACATTTATTCCTACTGGTCTCAGTCTCACCTAGGCTTACTATTATAATTGTGTTGCTAACTTTTGACTCATGCACATGAACTCTAGTATAAAAACAATCTCTTGTATGCACAAGTGAATCAACTATATAATAACTTGTGACAATATGCTCTGACCTGCCAACACTCTTTCTCATCCATACATCAAAACATCATCTCAACATGGTACTTTACCTTAAAAAAATCCTAATGGAAATAGACTACTACATACATCACCATATATTTTAAATAAACATTAAATATCAACATCATATAAGTATGTACTCTCTCAAACCTACAACAACATACATACACACTTGGGATGACAATATCACTTGACAATAAATTCAACAACCTAATTATGGTCAAATCTTATGACAATCTCTTGGCAACAATATGGATATATTAACATTAATTCCAACAAATTTCAGCTCAAAAAACAACATGTAGTTAAATATTATGAACAACAACGTACAATTGATGTCGATAAATTAAGGGAAAACTTAATAATTCAATTTCGCTTAACTATGATAGCTTCTTGAGATATTACTTCTTTAGATTATGCTTCTTTTTTATTATTATCTTCAAACATTTACCAAAACAAGAAGATCAAGATACACACGTACACAAGATATTGGCACCAAGCGAGGGCAGAAACCTCTCCTAACCATGAGAGGAAAAACCCTTTGAACTCTTTCTTGTATAATATTTATTGAGAAGTTACATGACACAATATATCCTTCAACATCAAGATGTCAAACTTGTCGAAATGTACCCAATCACTAAATCTTCTTCTGCAACTTTGCACTATATAGAAAGTCTGCACCATGGTGATGACAATCAACAAAATGATATCGAGAAAAAATCCCCTTAGCCTCTTTACACCTTTGCTTTCCAAGTATATTAGTCACACAAGAGATAGATCCTTGACATGAGCTTGATCCACTGTATTAAATGTTGAAATGATGAATGTCCAAGAATAACGAGATCATGATAGTCTCCTTCAGATTCTGGGCGCACATGCGAGAATAATTTAGGGCTCTTCTATCCTTTTCACCACTTTGATCTCTTAGATAATGGATCCTCTCTTTATATTGTAACTTGATTGAACTTGTAACCAAATTAATAAAAAATATGCATGGATTCCCTAGTTCGGATCTGGCATCCGCACGTGTGAATATACTTGAAGCTCTTCTGGGATGAGGGAACAAACTTCCTCACTTCTTGCAGCTGCCACTTCTTTGTCTCTTTCTCTTCGTCCTTAATGCGAGAATCAGAGTGAGTGAGTTATGTTCCAAGACGATATCATAGTGGCCTATTTATAGGCTTGTATCGTGTTCTCCAAGATGATGTGATTCCTTCTCTTATGTCCACATTTCAAGCAGATAACATTTCTTTTGATTTCGGTGGGCATGAATTCGACGGGTACATTTCAGTGGTTTTCATTTGATGATCTGGAAGGACTCTTTGACAATTATTGAATTTACATGTATAACAACTCATGGTTGTATTTTAAACTTCAAAATAAACATTTGAGCATGAATCCCATGCTCAAATAATAATAATAAAAATACAAAAATTACATTGTTACATCATTTGACATAATGAAGACCGAACCTAGTTACTCTATTTTCAACAATTGATACCAATTGTTAATACCTATGATACGAATTTCTAATTGAATATTCTCCATTGATGGTCATGCTCCTTTGGCATTCAAGAATTTGAAACTAATTTCCTTCTATTGCACTATCTGATCTTCTCAGCAATGTTGATCTCTTCATAAACATCTTGCCAATTATTAATTATATTGCCACCCTTTGCAACATGTGTTCAACTACCCCATGTTGTTCTAGGATCCTTAAACACCAATTTGATTGACTAAACCATGGACAAAACTCAAGCTTCCCATTGTAAGGTTAGGGTTCAAGACTATAGGTAAGGTCCCCCTTTTTTATTTTCCTTCAAGATGAGCCAACTAAATAGGGGTTTGACCAAATTGAATGCGTCCCACCTTTAGTCATTGGTCATTCAATCAATGCTACTCGAGGTTTGTGCTCGCTTCTATTTTGAATTGAAGAATGAAGGCCCAAATCTATTCTCCACATGTCTATTGGTTTGACCTAACTTCACTCAAGCCATCTTAGGGTCCAACCCTAACCCCCTTATTTATGTAATAGGGTTGAGTCATAGTTATAGTTAGTTAAAGAGCCAATAAATACCATATTAATAATTGTAAGTGGTTGACCCACATTTAAAGAAGGGACCACAGTTAGTTGCAAATGGGCCATGGTATTAGATAAATGGTATTATAAGAACCATGGTACTGATCCATGGTATTGCATGTATGAATCCTATATAAAGGATAGAGACTCCGCTCGAGGAGTGTCATGTCTTATTTTGTAATTGAGCCCAACGCTATTGGAGGTTGCCCCCTCGAAGAGGCAAGTGAACATTGCTTTCCTTTCTGAATAATAAAATACATGCTGTTATTTCTTGTTGTTTTGTGTTCTGGGTATATTTCTTTGCATATTTGGTATTTTGGTATCTTCTCGTAGGTCAAGAGCATAAAAAGTGGTATTAGAGCACTTTCCAGGGCTCGTGAGATCTCCGTTTTTAGCAGTTTTGTTTTTGGCCACAGATGTGTTCCGATGTATTTAAACCACAGGATTTGTCATTGAGCGCATAAACCTACATATTTGGGGAAGCATGCACACAAGAAATACAAGAGGTGGTCACGCTTGTTGGACTCCCTTGTAACCCCCGTGGGTAGCCCTTCGAGTAGTAGTGCATTAGACAGAAGCACGCATGGACTATCTTCCAAGTACTCTTTGGGTATATCGGAAGCCCCCTAGGCTCTCTTGGAACATTGCTATAGATAAACTGTCGATTGTCTTGCTGCTACAGTACATCGAGAACAACACTTGGGGAGATTACTCACGCGTACGATAGGGTAGTCGGGTTGTATCGCTAAGGGTATGATTGATCCTCCTTGGTTAGTGCCTTGAAAGATTGGGCCGAGTACTATTGTCAGACCCTTATGTATATTGTCATCTGTAGCACCTAACACTCCTTGAGACCATAGTTCCCTTGTCTCTCTCTCGATCACACATCATCTTTGCTAGATCAGATCTAGCAGGTTGGGTTCAGTCACAGCCACAACAATCAATTCTGCCATTCAGATCTATCCAATCCGCCAATCAGATCTGCCATTCAGATCCAGCAGTTTGGGTTCTGTAGCAATCACAACAATCAGATCCGACATTCAGATCTAGTAGTACGGGTTCGATCACTGCCACATTTCTACTCATACTCTTCAGTTTAGGGTTTCGTAGACAGATTTGACTATTTGTGTGGCTCCTATACCTGGGCGTGATTCTCGCAGAACATTGGGTAGAATTAACTTTTTTAGGAATCGACTACTGCAGTATTCCTAAGTGAGTAAAACTCCTTTGAGAGTACAAAAAAGAAATGTCTGAGACACTCCCGGGATGCTTATATGAGACTTAGCCCATAAGAATCAGGTTGACGGGCTAAGCAAGGTGGTACCATTCACTTATCAACGCCAAAATTTCGGGTGGTCCCAATTTTTCTTTCACAGTAACGACAAGTGCACTAGATCTGTGCATGGTACAAACCAGAGCTCAAGTTATGGCCAAGGTGGAGGCATTAACGAAGCAGATCCAGACCTTACATGACACAATCACAAAGGGCAAGTCGAGGGAACAATCAGAGGCATATGATTTTAATGAAAACCTTGAGGGTGAGTCTATCCATTCTCTTCACTTCTATGGAAACCACCAACAATCCCAGCCTCAACCACCCAAGCTGGACATGTATAAATTTTATGGCTCTCATCCGGCCACATGGCTAGCGCAAATGGAGCAATATTTCACATTGAATCACATCAGAGATGATGCAACTAAGCTAAGTGTGGGAAGCCTGTACTTGGACCAAGAAAGATGGCAATGGTGCAACAGCATCAACGAAGCTATGCGAGGCCAGTGACTTGGCAGATATTCTCAAAAGCCCTTTCTCATTGCTTTGACCATGAATCTAACTCTTTGGGACATCTTACTAAGCTTCGATAGACAGGAACTGTGTAAGAATATATTAAAGCCTTTGAAGCATTAGACTTCTACACATGAGGTCTAGCAAATGAATTCTACATGGAATGTTTTATTAGTGGTATCAAAGATGCCATACAAGCCCACGTCCAACTGCAACACCCAGTCTCATGGCTGGCAGCTTTCAAGATAGCTCATGAAGTAGAATGCACATTAGCGGCCCAGTCGACTCGTCAAAATTTCATAGCCAAGGGTCGCCCCATCTAGGCTCCAAGCACTACCCAAACACTTAAGGCTCAAAAGGTGTCACTAGCGGAAATGGCAGAAATAAGGAAGCAAGGATTGTGTTACTACTGTGATCAGAAATACTCCCCAGGGAATAAATGCAAGGAACCTAAATTCTTTCAAATTGATGCTACTAATCACAGTTCATCTGAGGAAGCCCCACCATTTGAGGGACCAGAGGAGAAAGATGAGGACAACTAGCCGGATAATGAGCTCCCAGCTACACCTGAAGAACTAGTTATCTCGCTTCATGCTTTGGCAAGAATTTCTTCTTCCCAAACTCTCAAAATCAGAGGTTTTATTAAGAATCGCCTTGTAGTATTCTTGATTGATAGTGGCAATATGCATAACTTTATCCATCAAAGAGTCACTGAAGCAGTGCATTATTTTGTCAGAGTAGTCTCTAATTTCTAGGTCCAGATTGCTGATTCGGGGATAATGAAATGTGAAGGCCACTATGAAAATGTCAAACTTCAAATGGGGGATTATCACCTAAAGACCCACATGTTTGCGATCAACATGGGTAGGTGTGACATTGTCTTTGGTGTTGAATGGCTCTGCACACTCAGCCCAATAACAATGGATTTCCATGAGTTATATATGAGCTTTAAGCAGAATAACCACACACATACCCTCCGCGGACTCTAGGCAGGTGCTCCTTCTATCATTAGCTTGCGTAGGATGGAAAAATTGTTAAAGTAGGTCCACCATGGAGTTATAGCCCAATTTAATTCCATCCAGGCCTTCGAACCCACTTCTCTTCATATTCATCCTAAGATGCAACAGGTCTTAAACAACCATCTGACGGTCTTCAACAAGCCTCATGAGCTTCCACGCTCGAGAGGGGAACATGATCATAGCATTACTTTGGTCCCAAGGGCACAACCACCAAATGTGCGCCTATATAGATATCCTTTCGCCCAAAAGAATGAAATTTAAAAAATCATCAAGGAACTCTTGGAAGCAGGTGTCATTCATCCTAGCATTAGTCCTTATTCATCGCCTGTGGTCATGGTGCTCAAGAAATATGGGGAATGGTGTATGTGTCCAAACTTCAGGGCCCTCAACACGCTGACGGTCAAAGATAAATTTCCCATCCCAGTTGTTGATGATTTGCTAGATGAACTAAATGGGGCTCAATTCTTTACTAAGCTCGACCTTCGCTCGTAACTCATGAAGGCCATTATGAATTCTTGGTCATGCCATTTAGTCTCTGTAATGCCCCATCCAGTTTTCAGAGCCTCATGAATCACCTGCTCAAACCATATCTCAGAAAATTTGTCCTTGTTTTCTTTGATGGCATCCTCATCTACAACCTCACCTGGGAAAAACATCTTCAGCATGTAGATCTACTCTTGCAACTGCTCCAAAAGCATAAATTATTTGTCAAATTGTCCAAGTGCTCTTTTGCCAAGGAAGAAGTTAAGTATTTGGGCCACATTTTGGGGCGTGAAGGTGTCAGGGTGGACCCCAAAAAGATCCAGGCAATGCAGGATTGCCCTCAACCAAAGACCTTAAAGAGCTTGAGAGGATTTTTGGGTCTCATTGGCTACTATCACAAATTTGTCTGCAATTATGGTCACATTGCTAGACCCCTCACTCACCTTCTAAAAAAAAATTCATTCCTCTGGAATGATGAAGCGCAACAGGAATTTATAGCTCTCAAACATGCCATGTGTTCCACTCCCGTATTGGCACTACCCAACTTCACGAAATATTTTTTGATTGAATGTGATGCTTCAGGTACGGGTATTGGGGTTGTCTTAATGCAGGAAGGTCGACCCTTGGCCTTCACTAGCCAACAACTAAGTGGGACAAATATGGGACAATCTAACTATGAGAAGGAGATGATGGCCATCTTACATGCAGTGGACACCTGGCAACCATACTTATTGGGGCGGTGTTTCCAAATTCGCACAAACCATTAAAGCCTTAAATATTTTTTGGAGCAATGCCTATCCTCACCACAACAAAATAAATGGCTAGCAAAAATGTTGGGATATGATTATGAGATAATTTACAAGAAAGGGTGTGAAATGTCGTAGCGGATGCTTTAGCATGCCAATTTGAGGAGGAAGGAACCCTGCTAGCAATCTCTCTTCCCATTCCAGAGTGGATTGACAAGGCTCACAAGGAATGGTTTTCACATCCTTTGCTCTCCCAACTCATTAGTAAATTGCAGGCGGATCCAAATTCCACAGCGGGCTACTCTTGGCAGTATGAGATTCTTTCCTACAAGGAAAAAGTAGTGATATCACCAACATCCACCCTCAAAAGTCACATTTGGCAGAGTTGCACTCATCTCCCACTGTAGGCCATTCAGCCTTTCAGGAGACTTATGCTCGCACTCGTCGTTCATTCTTTTGGACAACCATGAAAAAGGACATTCTTACTTTTGTAGCTGAGTGTGATGTGTGTCAGTGCCAAAAAGGAGAAACAGTCAAATCCCCAGGCACATTACAACCATTTCCCATCCTGGCCTCAATCTGGATGGAGGTTTCTATGGATTTCATTAAGGGTCTTTCGAAGTTAGGCAACAAGTCAGTCATCATGGTGGTTGTGGAAATACTTTCTAAGTATGCTCATTTTTGCGCCCTACCCCACCCTTTTACACCAAATTTTGTGGCTCAATCTTTCATGGACTAGATCTTCAAATTGCATGGCATGCCCACTTCCATTGTGTCTGATCGTGACCCAATCTTCACCAGTAACTTTTGGCAGGAACTCTTCAGGCTACAAGGTACCCAACTACAACTCAGTAATTCCTATCATCCCCAAACTGATGGTCAAACTGAAGCAGTCAACAAATGTCTGGAGACCTATCTCAGGTGTTTCACTTCAGAAAAGAAACATCTATGGGTACAGTGGTTACCTCTAGCCGAATGGTGGTATAATACTAACTATCATTGCCTACTTCTTATATCCGGGGATGCTCGAAGGTACAAGTAGTGGATCGACTCCTACAAAACCATGCAACCATGCTGGCCCACCTCAAAGAGAATCTCCATTAAGCTCAAAATCACATGAAGCAACAGGCAGACCAACATAATTCAGAGTGAAAATTTCAAGATGGGGATCAGGTATTCTTGAGGCTGCAACCATATAAGAAAACATCACTTAAAGACAAGGGTCGTCAAAAATGATCTCCAAAATTCTACGGACTGTATCAAATACTTTAGCGCATCGGAGAAGTAGCCTACAAGCTAGCTTGCCACCCACTACAAAAATCCATCACGTATTCCATGTCTCATCCCTCAAGTAAGTGGTTGGGAACCATTGCAGAATTCAAACCAGTCTACCAGAATTGGATGAAGAAGGTTCAATCTGGCTCCAACCTGAACAGGTTCTTGACATGTGAGAATGGCACCTGCGTGGCCGCACGATCAAGGAAGTCCTTGTCAAGTGGAAAGACACCTCTCCAGAAGATGCGACCTAGGAACCAGCGACTATTCTTCAGCAGTTTTCGTAGCTTCAACCTTGAGGAAAAGGTTATTTTTATTGGGGGAGGGCATGTTAGGGTCCAACCCTAACCCCCTTATTTATGTAATAGGGCCGAGTCATAGCTATAGTTAGTTAAAGAGTCAATAAAGCCCATATTAATAATTGTAAGTGGTCGACCCACATTTAAAGAAGGGACCACAGTTAGTTGCAAATGGGCCATGATATTAGATAGATGGTATTAATAAGAACCATGGTATTGACCCATGGTATTGCATGTATGAATCCTATATAAAGGATAGAGACTCCCCGCGAGGAGCATCATGTCTTATTTTGTAATTGAGCCCAACTCTATTGGAGGTTTCCCCCTCGAAGAGGCAACTGAACATTGCTTTCCTTTTTGAATAATAAAATACATGCTATTATTTCTTATTGTTCTATGTTCTGGGTATATTTCTTCGCATATTTGGTACTCTGGTATCTTCTCGCAGGTCAATAGCATAACAAGCCAAGCCCCCTTCTTTTTTACTAATCTAACTTAACCTTCGAGACTTACTCATATGTACTTGGCTGGACTTGTTCTATGTACGATTCCACCCACTGTCAATGAAGTTCCAATACTAGAATCCATGCCTAAATTACTTTTTCATGTTCATGTCTCATCAAACCCTTCACTCTTGAGGCTTCAAATTCACATGGAAATAGTATATTGAACATATGATCAACATAGATACTTCAAAAGAAAAATGAAGTATTTAATTAAACCTTTTAGATGCATTACTTTGGTATATTCTTTCTACTCCTTTCACCTGACATTTTTGGCTTCACTTGAATCCAACCTCTTCTTTTCAATAAAGAGGGACAAGATATCTACTCTCCCCAAGTTTATCATAAATGAAGTGTTATGCCATCATGTTGGTCCATTGTTTCCTTCTGCTTGGCTTCTTCTTGTTTATATTCCTTTTTATTCCATACTTTTATATGTTGAGTTTCTAATAGGAATATCACCATGTTCTTATAGAGTACTCTGGACTCATCGTATTTCTTTCCTTTGTGACTTTCTTCCATAGTTTGAGCATATGAACCCCTTGTCCTTCCTTTTGTTACCAATTATATATGAACTGCAAATTTCTTTTAAATTTATTTCTTATTGAACCTGTGATGAGGGATTAATAAGGCTACTTATTTTTCCTTCTCAAGGACTAATTGGAATGATGCTACTTTTGTTTGATTGAGATTTTTGTTTATTGCAACTTATACTATTGAGATCAATCACAAGAATATAAGTATTAAATAGATTAATATTCTTCTAAGAGAATAATATTTATTGAATTTTTAGTTCATTTGACTTGTTACTCTTAATACTAACGAGAACTTTTCTTCATTAGCTCCTCAACATGATCCATGCCTTTGTTTTCCTTAGTTTTAGAAAGAAGCATATTCCTCCCAAATACACATGTAGTTGCATAGTGCCCATAATTACCACACTTTTAGCATTCAACATTAGTTAAGAAGGGGGGAAATACATTGGCATCATTCTTAACATAGATATCCATTTCTTGGACTATTACAGGATCTTCTACACCCTTGAATATTTTGTCCTTGAGGAGAAAATGACCTCTACGTGTGGTTAATCGAGCTACTTCTTTGAGAAATTTGTGGCTATATTTGAGGCTAAACCAACATGGTTCTTCTCTTATGCTATATATTTTTCTTTTCTAGACACTTAGAGGCATAATGTCCTTCTTCACCACAATTAAAACACCCAATGGGTTTCCTACCTTTGGCTTCATTGTTTGTAGTCTTATTGTCTTTTTTTGATGTGTTAAATATTCCGTGACTGCAACACTATATGACATTTTGTCTGCATCTTTAAAGTCAATGGAATTTTTCCTTCTTAATGTTGCTACATTGTTCGATCCTCATTTAACAAGGCTAGTAAGTCCCTTTGAAGTTAGAGTTGATGTTGAATCACCTTCAATATCCAAACTTCTCTTATCCTGAGGGTGACTGAGTACTTTGAATCTCATCGAAAGCATCATAGCTCTTTTCATGCTTTTGATATTGAAACATATTGTATTTTAATATAATAGTCTTAGCTTTCGTTTCTGATTTATGGATTTAAACTTCCCAATTTCCTCAAAAGTTGATATAAGTTGCCTTCCAAAATAGATCTTTTCTTCAATATCTCTTATGTCATTAGAAGAGCTACTAGATTCACAACTAGTGTCCATTTCACTTTCAAATCCTGAGACTGGGGATTCTCTTGTAGACATTTGACATGTTGTTTCTTCACTACTACTAGAAAACTATCTTGTGAGAAAATCAACTTACTTGTATATTGCATCTCTTTTTGAATATTTTGAGTGTTGATCAGTAGCATGGCCATTTCATACTAGAGAATTATCTTCATCTTCTAACTCATGATCTTAAATATTATTTGACCAATTGTATGCTCCATTATTTAGAGAATGCCTCTTGATACCACATGTAGCTTGAATGTTTTTAACATAAATTGTCATCAACTTATCCCATATCTCCTTGGTAGTCTCATAACCAGTTACTTTTTCAAGATATCATTTAGACAATCCTTTCAAGATTTACTCCTTGGATTGTGCATAAAACTCATTGTATTTTATTCCATTATTGATAAATAGCCATATTTCAAACTCAATATCTTGTAGGTAGATTTCCATTCTTATCTTGCAAGTGAATAATTAGACCCACTCAAATACAAAACTCCATCCAGGCTACATCATGGTTTTCCATGATCCCTCTTCTTCCTTCTAGTTGTAAATTTATATGAAGTAACGTGGCTCTGATACCAATTTATAGAAACCAAAACACTACTAAGAGGGGGGGTGAATTAGTAGTGTGAGAGAATTATATAACTATTTCAATATTAAACTTTTCAATCTACTCAGTAATCATTCCTGTAAGAACCATAATACATCAACAGGCAAAACCATACACATATGCAACATATAAACACAATAATCTTCTTTTATATTCCTTTTGAAAAGAATATTACTACTTTTCATTACCTCACTTTGCCCACAGGCCTCTACCTGTAGGTTTCTTAGGCAACCACCTAAAGGAAGATTCCACTCCTTGAGTTATCTGATACCATAAAAAGATCTATTATCCCTAATTTATCAGTTACCATTGAAAGTAGTTTCTACCAGTGATTTATTAGCTACCACTAAAAGGAAGCTTCTACTCCACAATTTATCAAATACTACTTAAAGGAGCTCCAACCCTAATTGTTTACCAACCGGCACTAAAATACCTACAAGCTCCAACTTCGTGGCCATTTTGAACCATCTTTCATTAATTTTCAAACTCAGGTCAATAAGGCATTCATTCTATAAACAAAATTTCCCTTCTCTCTTCAACACACCTTAATCACCTATCTCAACACCTCTACTACCATAAAAACACCTTCAACAAATTCTATTCACTGATTTTTGACCATGATGTTTACACCAACAAAATGATCATCACCAATATCACCAATGAATTCTTTTCATTCTTACACACCTTTCAGACACAAAATTTGACGAATTAACGCCATAATACATCTCTAATTCACCTTTGATGCATACTACAATATGCATATTGTTGCATAAAAAACAACCAACATGGTTGTTCAACTATGTTTATAAATAATTTCAGTTGTTAATTTTAGGATTTATCTTTGGTTATATCTATCTCTTAACTTGTTCTCTTCTTGATTTTATCTTCTGTTAATTTTTCTTGATGTGTACAAACTATATTCAATGAGTGATATGTTGTTCAGATATGCAAAACTAAGTCAATATTCTAAATCTTCCACTTAGACCTTTAGCTAAGTTTAGCTCTTGTCATGATTTCTTCAAGTTTTGTCTTGCTATATTGCTATTAAGCCTATTTATACATGAGTTTTTATCTGTGAAAATCATATTCATGTCCCATATGTGGATATGAAGTGAATCTCTAAGTTAGTTAGCTTGTTTTCTACAATTCTGGCACATTACAATGTTTAGTTGGGACTTTAGTGGCAGTTCTAACTTTAGTTGGTTATTACAGCTTGCTCCACCAACTTTACCAAGGTGTCATTTCACCATGGTTGAATTATTTGCTAGACTTGGATGAACTGCCAATTTTGGATTGACTTCAAAAAACTCCACAAACATTCCTCGTTCACCATCGAATTACATAAGTGCTTGTATTTTGGCCCCTTAGACCACACAACCAAGGATGGTGAACACACATTGCTCCTCGTCCATCCAAATTCATTATTTTGCTTACATCATGTCATTTTGGCATGTACCACCTGGCCTCCTTTGAGTGGTTCACATGTCACCTAAAAGTGGCCCACTTGGCCACCCAAAAAAACCCAAAAATTCCTACCACGTCTCACTGGTATGGAGTTCTGAGTCATCTCGTTAGGACACCATTGGCTACCAATTTGATGCTTCTGATATGTTGATTTTATGCACGTTGGCATCCTTGTCACCTAACGGTTATCTTCCTACCAATTTTCATATGGTGACATGTCTCAGTCATAGTTTACAATGACTTTCTGAGATCACATCAGAGAAAACATGTATGTGGTTTTCACAAACCCCCCAGTAGTTTCCAACTAGGAGGGGTGGTTTTGCTTTTTATGAGGACAACCAATCTTATGATTGGTAGTTTAGGCAAAATTTTCAATAGAAAACCCCCCTCGTCCGCATTTAAATCACAACGGGGAAAGGGTCTTTGAATTTTTTCTGATGGGTCTTTGGGGACATGTGGCATGTGATTCACCGATAAACATGCACACTGTGTGACAATAGACCTCCAGTGGGTGCTCCCCCATATTTGGAAAAATGTCAAAATATCACTAAATTTGGAGGGCATTAACACTAGATTAAGCTTTGCAACATTGAAATTTTGGCTTGCAAACTTCATCTCGCCATATATTTAACACGAGGACAACATTTTGAAACTTCCACATACCACTGGAAGGATCTCTTTAATTACTATCAATCTAAGTAGTTTCGATTATGATATGGGCTCATTTGTTGATCCAAAAATTAATACGAAGATGATGTTTCCATAAACACATGCTTAACTTGATCATTAATCTATATTCAACCAATTGATCTCTATAACTCAATCACAAATTAATGGAAGCATATTTCTAACATTCTCCATGAGATTTGTGCCTTTGATACTAATGACAACATTTTCTAATAAGGAGTTCCACGTCTCATCTACTTTTTGGCCAAATCGTATTTCGAGTGTCATGTGCCATGCCATCGTGGTGCCATGTCACCCTCATACACATCATCTAGAATGATGGTGTAGACCCCACCAAGGTTACGACCCCTTGTAAAACATGGCTTTCCTGTTTAAAGTTCTGATATTTCCCACCTTGTTATGTAAATACCTAGGGACATAAGTTCCCTGGGGGTTTCATTCATGGAACATATGGAATCAATTTTAAAATATTAGGTACCAGGATTAAATATGATGGTTGTCACTCTGGTCATGTGGAACACCTATACTAGTGCAAGTGTTAAGGGACTGGATGGATCAAAATTTCCGAGACCCCTTTTATATGCATAACTCTTGCACAAATTTGCTCCCTCGAAACCTAGGCATATTTATCCACACAACTCCTTTATAAGATTATGTGCAATACACACAGACACATATAATTATGTGGAAAGGACACCCTTGGCTCCCTACCATACCGACCTATTCCTCCTAAGCTTCTCTCTCTCTCTCTCTCTCTCTCTCTCTCTCTCTCTCTATATATATATATATATATATATATATATATATATATATATATATATATATATATATATATATATATATAGACACACACACACACATGCAAACACACAACATTGTCCCTCCTAAGATTAATAAATGAATACCAAGTCCGATATTCAAATCCCTTTTAAACAAGCATTTAACTATTTAATGGAGATTTACCTATCTCTTTCATACTTAGACTATTTAGACCATTTGCATGCTTATAATAACTCAAAAATTTGCATGTCTCTGAGGATAGGAAGATAACTCCATTCAAGATCATAATCAGTTATGAGAATTTAACCATTTACTCAGGTATCACACAAGAAAATAAGAATTCCTAAGCATTGTCAAGAACATTGAATAGACACAACCAAAACACATATAAAACCACCTGCACATAAGGTGTATTGAGAACTATTTAAAAAAAACACAAGAGTTAAACCACTCCTCAACATCACACAGAAATATATATATGTATATATATATATATATATATATATATATATATATATATATATATAAATATATATATATATATATACACACTTTAGCATAAGCTCATTCACTTAATACATAATGAACATTGAAATCACAAAAACATGAATATAAGGCTAGATAAAAACTTATCTTATATTGTAGGGCTTGGAAATTGAGATCAAGACTTCAACTCTCCATCTAACCTTACATTTGCATGCAATGTGGTATTTCTTGTACCTAACAACCCCCCATCCAAATTCTAGAGTTTTAGGAGGAGTGCTTGAAGGAGTAAAACTGATACTGCCAGTTGAAACATGATCTCCAAAGGTCAACCCACCTTTACCCAACATCTAATAAGGAGTCAATTATAGTGAACAAGGAATTTCTTCCCTCAAGTCTTCTCACAACTCCTAGTTGTTACCCTTAGAACCTTGATCTCATTCATCATCATCTCAAAGGTATTTTATGAGCACATAGACTCATAAACCAATGTAAAGAGAATATTTCCAATATAGCGTGGAAGGTTCATCAATTGGACAAGCCATTATAGGATCATAAAGACCAATTCTCTAGGTGGTTCTTTAGAGGGAAAAAGAACAAAAATTAAAGTAGTAGCGATTCATCAACCCCACAAGAACCTAAGTGTCCCTGTCCTATTTAACAAGGTCATAAATCAACAAGATTCCCTGTGGGTTCATTAGTCAATAAGCAAACCACTCTCTATGGGTTCATCACCTTAAAGAAAGCCACTACTATAAAATTTTCTCAACTAGAAATCCATCTTACGTTACTACCAGAGTGAACTATATCTCTTTATTCTCTATTCTCTGCTCTTTGTTATTTTTTGATGAATTAGTGATCAATCAATTATCCCCACTTATTTTTGTCTTCTCTTTATGGTCGTGAGAGTCCTATGTCCCTAATATCGCTTGAATTTTTCCATTTGATAGTTTTAAACTTCCAAACTACTGACCCACTCTCAAGTTTCCACCTATTGCACTTCCCCTTCCATTAGCACCATTCTTAGGAAATTGGTTATTCCCCGTACATGTTCCTACGATTATTTTTAATTTTGGCTTCTGCATCCCATTCCAACACTTAATTTTTGTCCTTTTTGCTTGTTATATTGTCTAAGAGTAATGTGGGATTTTTCCTTTTGTTTCCAACTGAGATAAATTGTACAATCCACCCATTAAGGCAAATAGGTAAGTCTCCATGACTTCAATTAATTATCTCAGCGTCCTTGTTATGAAACCAGCTCACAAAAAGATAGAAAAGATAGATCAACAACTTAGAAATTAGCGTCCTCGAGGGGCAAACCTCCTTTACATTACATAAATGAACAATTCTTGGATGATACAAATGAAAAAAACCCCTTTCTATATATAGGAGTCTAAGGGGTCACAATATAATCAAATACGACATAACAACAATAATATAAAGACACAAAAATAATAATAGTGGGCTTCTATGGGGCACAATAATAACAATAAGGGTTATGATGACAATAGTAATGGTGGAATCACTAGTATTATAGGGACCTAACATGCCCCTATCCTTGAAAAAAGTGTTGTCCTCAATGCTTGAGTAGTTCAAGATGCTTCTGTATAAAATTCTCTTCCTCTCACATGGAATCTTCAACAGGTAAGTTCTTCCACTTGATGAGATACTCTGAAATTCATCGATTTCATAGCTGTCGAGTTCTTCTTTCTATGACTGCTTCAAGTTCCAATATGATTTTTCCTTTCTCGTCAATTTTTTCCAATATTATTTGAATTGGGAGCTTGTCACCTATAACCTTCTTTAAGCATGAAACTTGGAAAACTAGGTGCACTCGAGAAGGTGCAGGAAGCTCCAATTTGTATGCCATATTACCTATCTTTTTCAACACATTGTACGAACCATAATACTTTCATGATAATTTGTTATCCTTCTTATATTTCTTGAGGGACATTGGTTTATATGGTTGTAGCCGTAGGAATAACCAATCACCTACATCAAAACTTCTTTATTTGCGATGTTGATCTTCCTATTGTTTCATTCTATTTTGCGCCAAAGTGAGGTTATCCTTTAGTAGTTGGAGAACTTGTTGTTGATGCTCGAAGTGATCTTCCACTACTTGAACCTTAGAATTTTCCCTTAAATATGATGTGATGGACAAAGGACGATGTCCATAAAGTGCCATAAATGGGGTCATTTTTGCTGCGATATGGAAGGAAGTGTTATCCCACCATTCAACTAGAGGCAATCATTTGACCCATTGTGTCTATTTATCATATACAAAGAAACTAATATATCCTTCCAAAAATTTGTTTACTATCTTATTTTTCCCATCAGATTGAGGATGATAAGATGAGCTATGAGCTAATTGAGTACCAAGACAAGAAAATAATTCTATATGAAAGTTTCCAGTGAAAATGGGATCTACAACGCTTACAATAATCTTTGGGTTTCCATGTAGCTTTTGAATTGTTTCGATAAATGCAGTAGAAACTATACTTGCTTTAAATGGATGAGATAATGCACAAACGTGTGCATAATTGGTAAGTCTGTGAACTACCACCATGATAACACTCTTTCCTTTGGACTTGGGTAAACCTGTGATAAAATCCATTGAAACCTCCTCCCAACGTTGGCTTGGACTGGATAAAGGTTGTAATGGACCTAGGGTCTTAATTGTTTCAACTTTATTTTGTTGGAAAACCAAACGTTCCACCACAAACTTTTGGATATCCGATTTAAGGCCATCCTAAATAAATTCCTTCCTAACCCTGTGATAACTTTTTAGAAATCCTGAGTTCCCTCCTAAGGGAGAGGTGTGCAATTCCATAAGAATCTATTGTTTGAGTTGGGAATTCTTACATAGTTATAAGCGATATTTGTACCAAAACGAATCCTTTTTCCAGCTAAATGTGTCAAATGTATTGGGATGTTGTTGTATATTTTGAATGATTGTCCACACTTCTTCATCATTCTTCAATTCATCATTTGCTTCCTTTATCCAATCTAGTTGGGTAATAGAAATGGCGTAAAGAAATGCTTCCGCATCCTCCTCCTTGCTTGAGAGTGCATCTTCCACAACATTTTTCTTCCCTTTTTGTAGATTATTTCAAAGTCATAACCCAACATCTTTGTGACCCATTTTTTCTACTCTTGTGAAGATAATCTTTGCGCTAAAATGTATTTAAGGCTATCATGATCGATTTTTACCTTGAAGTTTCTTCGCATTAGGTAGGGTCGCAATTTCTTAAGTGCATGTAGTATTTCCAACATTTCCTTCTCATAAAGAGCATTGTGTAAATACTCTCCTTTGGTTGGACGACTTTCAAAAGAAATAGGTCTTTACTCTTGCATTCAAACAACACCAATTCCATTTCCTGAGGCATCACATTCCACAATAAAGGTTTTTGTGAAGTCTGGCTTAGCTAACACCGGTGCTTGGCACATTGTCTCTTTAAGATGATCAAAGACCTTCATTGCTTCTAGAGTCCATGAAAATGCATCTTTCATCAATAACGTTGCTATAGGTGTTGTTATTCTCCCATAATTCTTAACAAACTTGTGATAAACCCTGTCAACCATAGAAATCCTTGCATATGCTTTATGGATGTGCGGATTTTCCATTCCTTAATGGTTTTAATTTTTCTAGGGTCTACATTAACACCTTCATGAGATACAATATGACCTAGATATTCCACCTCTTGTACTCGAAAGAAACATTTGGAGATTTTTGCATATAATTGTTTATCCTCCAATAGTTTGAGCATCCTGTCAACATGTTGAACATGATCCTTCCAAGACTTGTTGTAGATTAGTATATCATCAAAAAATTCTAACAAAAGTTTTATAAGGAAGGGTTTGAAAATGGAATTCATCAAACCTTGAAATATAGAAGGTGCATTGGTAAGGCCAAAAGGCATGACCAAAAATTCATAATGACCCTCATGAGTTCTAAATGTTGTTTTCATAATGTCTTCAGTCTTTATTCTAATTTGATAATATCCTGAACAAAGATCCAACTTGGTGAAGTAAATTGATCCATCTAATTCGTCCAATAATTCATCAATGGCAGGAATGGGAAATTTGCCTTTAATAGTGAACTTGTTGAGCTCCCTATAATCTAGACACATGCTCCATGATCGACCCTTATTGTGAACCCATACTACTGGGGAAGTGAAAGAACTTTGACTATGTTGAATTATACCAGCCTCTAGCATTTCTGCAACCATAAGTTCAATTTCAGTCTTTTGGGCATAGGAATATCTGTAAAGCCTGATGTTTGGAGGAACACTTTCTGGAATCACATGAATAGCATCGTCATGATCATGAATAGGTGGGAGGCATTTGGGAGTCTCAAATACCTTAAAATGATTGTCCAAGACTTCTTGGAGATCTGGAGAAATAAATGATTTCGATTTGGGAACCTTTAATGAACATAGTTGTACAATTACGCCTCATTGTTCTTTCTTTAGAAGCTTTGTTGTTCTGTTAGATTTGATTATATTTCCTTTTTTCCCTTCAATACCCCTTAATTCAAATTTCTTTCCTTTCGAAGAAAAAAGCATGAAAAGTTCTTGAAGATCAAAATCTATTGTACCCAAGGATTGTAGCCATTGGACTCCTAGTACAACATCAACACCACCCATTGGAATGGAAAGAATTGGGCTATTCAATATATATTCTCCCATGGATAGTTTGATATTATGGCACTTCCTAGAGAAATTTATGGTTCCTCCACTTGCAACCATCACTTGACACTCTAGAACTAGATATAGGAAGCAATTCAATTCCTTGGCTATCTTACAATGAATAAAATTTTGGGTACTGCCCGTATCAATCAACACTATTACCTTTTTCTTCTTGATATGTACTTCTATCTTGATAGTTTGAGGAGTGGTAATTCCAATCAATGCATTACAAGATATGGTCAAATTCATTTCTTCTTTCTCTAGGGGTTGTTCCTGGTGTATATCCTCTTCTTTTGACGTTTCTTATTCCTTTTCTTCCTCCTCTTCACAATCTATGTAAAATAATTTATTCTCATCAAAATTATGATCTTTAGTGTATTTTCTATCACAACTATAACAAAGCCCTTTTTATATTTTTTCTTCTAATTGTTGTGGTGTCAACATTGTAAGTTGTGGAAGGATAGGGGCAACAACACTTCCATATTTATAATTGTGAGTGGTAGGCTTCCATGTTGCCATAATTGTTCTTTCCATTTTTCTTTCCAAATTTGAATGCCTTCTCAAATGAATTAGGTTCCCAGAGGCGAACCTCATGTTGGATGTTATCATTTAAATTCCCTACGAACACATCAATCCTATCCTCCTCTAGAATACCTTTTACCCTTATATTGAGTTTTTGGAATTCCTCAATGTCTCCCATCATTGAACCCTCTTGTTTGAGATTTATCAATCGGCTAAAAAAAGTTTTGCTTTTTGTATCCTCATAATGTGCTATCATTTCAACTGTAAAAATTTCCCAAGCGACAATTTGTTTACGAGAGCAAAGCCATCGATAGGTCATACAAACTGATTTGGCTCCAAATATAAAGTTGCAATGCGTACCTTTTGTGTGTTTTGAACATTATGGAGATTGAAATATTTCTCCATTTGTAGTATCCATGTTACAGGATCCTTGCTATCAAACTTCCTCATATCAGTCTTTGAAACGTTGTCAGTCTTCGATCCAACTTTAGAGTTTATGAAATCATGATCAACATTTCTTTTTTCTCATCATGAGTTTGCTTTACTACGCATTCGCCATTAGTAAGCATTTCTTGTAGAAAATTTGTCAAATTTGTCTTCAAATCTTCCATGTTGCCTTTAAGTTTTTCTTCTAAACCATCCATCTTAGCTTCCACGCCATCCATCTTAGCTTCCACGTTATTCATCTTAGCTTCCACGTCATTCATATTAGCTTCTACGCTTTTCTGTAGACCATCCATCTTAGCTTCCATGCCTTTTTTTAAACCATCTATCTTATATTCCATGACATCCATATTAGCTTCCACTTCTTTCTTTAAACAATCCATCTTAGCTTTTGTTACATTTTTTGAGAGTGAATTTTGTTTCACTTGGTCTCATAATTTTGATATATCATGTTGCATTTATTCCACTTCTTCATGAGTCATGCTAGAGATTTTAGGTTGCTTGCTAGGTGTTTCCATTTTATTTCTTCAAGACATCAATTAATGATAATTATGCTTCAGTATGCCCTTTGAATTCATTCAAACTATTTTTTCAAACCAAACGTGTGCAAAATTTTAAAAAAACTACACAAATTTTTTCACTTTGTAGGAGCTTGATATTGTATTTGATGTGTCTCAAAAATTTGAAATCTCCAAGGTATGAAATTGTGAACTGTGGTATCCATCTGAGTCCTCTTTCCAATGCCACAAGTCTAATCGAAATTGGATTCTCCAAGGGAGGGTTATTCCCACTCTCCCAATATGACCTGATTATACACTTTTTTAGTAGAGCGAATTTGTACAAAGTGCCACGTGTCACTATTTGAACCTTCGGATCTGAAAGTGTTGCACATAAAAATATCATCTGTCCTATTTCTGTAAATTCATACAAAATTTCAATCTGATACTCAGAGAGAAATTTATGATGATTTTCTGAAGGTCACCTATTTGGGATGTAATTCGGGAGCCTGCAAAAACCCTAACTTCCTTGGATCATATATTTGAAAATGTAGAGACACAAGAACTGAAATTTGGACTCGCTATCATCGAGATCTCATCTAAAATGGGTTTTTTTTATCTTCCAAAATATCGAAAACAAAATTTATAGCGAAAAATCCACAATGACTTATTTTGGAGCAGCAAAACCCTAAAATCCAAAGCTCTGATACCAAATGTTATGAAGCTAGCTCAAAAAGAGATAGAAAATATAGATCGAGGACTTAGAAATCAATCTCTTTGAGGGGGAAACCTCATTTACATTACACAAATGAACAATTCTTGGATGATACAAATGACAAAACCTTCTTTCTATATATAGGAGTCTAAGGGGTAACAATATAATCAAAGCCAACATAACAATAATAAGATAAGGGAACAAAAATAACAATAGTGGGCTTCTATGGGGCACAATAATAACAATATGGGGACAATAGGGACACAACAATAACAATAAGGGCTACAATGACAATAGTTATGGGGGAATCACTAGTATTATAGGGACCTAACACTCCTCATGAAATTTCCTTCCCCAAGCTCTAAATTTTGTGTACCAATTCTCAAGCATTTTAAATAAAAAACTTATTTTAAATATGTACATTAAGATATTGAAAATTTGTTTTCACACATATTAACTTGGTTTATTGTATTATTTGGTTTCTCGATGTCAATTGCGAGAGTAATGGTTTTGTGCGAGCAAAGGGATTAGTGTGGTTTTTTTCCATAGAATTAAGATGGTTGTAGCCATTGGTTTCTTGCTTTCATATTTCCATTGAAGGGTCCAGAAAATTTTATCTTATTAATCCTTTCAATCTCAATTTTCATTTTTTATCTATTAGTGGGAATTTGGAACTATTGGCCCTGACTGGGGAGGCAACCTTCTCTGTGTTGGAGAATTATCATTAACATCTATCTCGACAACCAGAAGGGAAGGCATTTTCTTTCCAAGGCGAGGAAAAGTAGCTTATTATAGGTAATTATTATTTGTCTCCTATTCACTATGGTATACTTTGGTCTTATATTGGAATGATTATCAATGTGTCCTCTATGTGCGTAAAACCAATTTTGTTACTACTATTTCAAGAAATGAAAAGGCTTAGGTATTTGATGTATTGAATTTCCACTATCATTGAACCCTTTTTTTCCTAGTAAGATTTCAAAAATTTCTCTCATTATTTCAATCTCATATTGGTTAATTGGTACTTAGGTTTATTATTATTTCTAGCCTAGTTAGAATCTACGTATCACATTATGGAAATTAATTGTATGTCATACTTCTGGACTAGTTATAAGACTAGAGGGATCTAGAATCAATGTTATATGATTATCCTCCCTTCGCACCAAAGTATTTTCGCTTCAATTGGAAACTAACCTTCCCTACAATTTTCTTCTTTGATAGTTTTTTTGGTGTTGGGAGGGGATTTGTGGTGAGAATTACAGGAGCTTGGGTTGTGGAGTGATTTTTGCTTCCCTCTATTTATTCTATTCTCTAAGGAGGTGGCATAACTGAAATCTTGTGGATGTATAATAACGTATTATTCCTCACATGTTATATTATTTGTCTTCAAGATCTTCGCACAAGAATTGGAGTGCACTCTCTCCTCTAAAGAGTATCTCGTTATAAGGGTGTATTTTCAAGGTTGTTTCTCTGTAAAAGTAAGAATTTTGATAGACTATACACCTATCCTTGATATGTAGGGGCTTGGATAGAAGTAATTCTATGATACTTTTCATTTTCAACATTGCACCATTTGAGTAAATTTGTGGGGTGGTAACGTTACTTGAAGATTGAACTAAAGAATTATCTCTCTACATGTTGTAACCTTTTGGAACAAGTCTCATCAGATTTTTTTTATTTAGTGGGTCGTGTATGATGGGGGAAGCATAATATTAAGCGAGGGTCTAAAGGGGTCACTTGAGCATGCACCAGTATTTGTAGGACTTCACAACATGTTACCAGAAGCTTAAACCTTATCCTATTAAGGACGAAATTTCTAGAGCTAGGAGTGAAGATGCCTCAGAAAGAGCCCCCCCCTTTGAAACGAAAATGATGGTTGAATGGGCTGACTAGATCCTTGATATAAGGCACACTACAAGACATTTCAACCATTGAATGCAAACCATATATTTATACTAGCATATGAATTTTATCTTGGGGTGCATACCAATGGATAAGTAGGGGCATAGCAACAATGTCATTCATTCTTTGGAGTGTCTCCACTACTACCTAATGTAATGGAATGGATATTAGACCTTATAGAATAACACCTTGGCACACCTCTGATGGGAAGGAAAAGATGTTTGTTTAGATTTTTGTTTGTTATTCAGAGCCCTCAGAAGAATTATCTCATGTCTTCGCTTTGTGTGTTCTATGCTTTAACCTTTTCTATTCAGTATATCTCACAGTAGAACTCCAATTATGTTGATTTTTTCTATCTTCTTTTTTATTTTTCACTTTTGATAGCTCTCTACTTAGGGTTCCTTTTTGGTTATGGTTAGCTATCCCCAGATAGACATTACACGGATAATCTTTTTAAAATTATAGAAGCCACATTCAAAAATAGGCATGCCTATCAATGTAATTAAAAATTGTATACTTCCAATTACTTTATCCATCTGTATAAAGTTGATGTGAAAACTAGGTTGGAAATTGAAATATTACTATTTTTACCCTAAGAGGACCTCTTCAACACAATATGGAAGAGATGTTGTAATGTCCTATACTATTATGTAAATATTGTCAATTTAGATAAAAATTAAAAATATAAACTAAACTAAAATAAATAAATTTAATAATTGAAATAAAATAAAATAGTCAATTTACAGTTTGTGGATTTTGGGCTGCATGTTTTGAGGATCATATAAGAATCATATATATACACACACACATTTCTTTAGGTTCAAACCTTTTTTAGAGTAAATAAAGGTTTGATCCCTCTAGGCACTTGGTAGATAGAGAGTTAGCATGAATGCAAGTTGGTTTAATTTATAAATATAAATATTTTTTACTTTTATTTTTATATATAACATTACAGACCAACATCTCTATAAAATTTGAGAAAGAGAGTGAATGTTTTTTCATATTAAATAAATTGCATTAAATATATAATGGTAAGGGGTAGTGTAGTATGAGAATGTATTTTTTACGGCTAAAGAATGCGATTTTTTGTTATTTAAAATAAATTCTTGAATGCATAAATAGATTTAGCAACCTCAAAAACCCATGTGACACAAGAATTCTATAGATCAAACAACTTAAATTCATATTTAAATTAAAAGAGTCATTTCCTTTATAAATTAAGCTATAACTGTATATTAATTTTAAAATTCTAAAAACAATATTGTTTTATATAAAAAATTAAAAATTTCACAAATTTCTATAAATTTTAATCACAATTATAATTTTCAGATTTATTAAACATTTCATATTAAAAGATTATATATATATATATATGTTAGCATTATATATATATATATATATATATATATATATATATATATATATATATATATATATATATAAAGATGTTAGCCTATTTTATATATATATATATATATATATATATATATATATATATAAAGATGTTAGCATTTAATTCTTTAAAACATGACATAAATAAAGGAAACAAAATATATATTATATTTACAAAAATATTAAAATAAAATACATTAATATTGCATATATATTGCTAGGGGTTTCTTTATAGTAGATTTTGAAAATCCTGAAATTAGACAATGTATTCTAGATTCCGGCACTTGATTTTGGGAAAAATCAGGCCTATTCATGAAGCCATGGAACCCATCATTCGATCCATCAACAGCAGTCATAACCTCAGCGCCAGTTTGGGTGAGATTGCCAAGTCTACCCTTGCATCTCTGGAATCTCTCCTCGCTAAAAGCCATTGGAAATGCAATTGGGGAATTTTACTGCAGGTGCCCAGAAACAGAGGAATATGCCAGAACCACCTATGCACGCATTTGTGTGGAAATGGACTTCAGCGCCGGATTCCCAGCGGAAATAAACCTAACAAGTAAAGACTATGTGTGGAACCAGAAACTTGATTATGAAAGTGTCCTCTTCAGATGTCGATCTTGCTTTGAGACGGGCCATCTAGCCAAAAATTGCCCAAAAGCCTCTGAGAAAAATTCTGCTAGAAAAAACCACCACAGATCTACATGGTGGGAAGGAGCGCAAAAAGAACACTACACTGTCATCAAAGAAGAATACTCTAGAGAAAACTCTGAATCACAAGAAATTGGGCAAGAAAGAAACAACTCTCAGGACAAGCAGGGAGAAAGCCCTGCCCAACAACAAAAAAGTGAACTCGACAACCCTTCAAGCATCAACAGTTATGAGGATTCGAATACCGCACAAAATAAATCTTCATTTAACAGCAAAACAGATCTCCTAGACCAAACTTCCTCTCCGACTACCTTCAAAAGGATGAACACAATAGATTGCGAAGCTAAGACACCAATGTCCCAAGAACCAGAAGAGATGAAGGAGATGCAAGATAAAGGAAGTTGGAAGACCGTAGAAAAAAAAAAAAAAGCTACAACACCAATCTCGCCAAGAAAGACGAGGAGCCAGTTAATGAAAAACTAAGAAAATTATAGGTCCGATAGACCACTTCTTCTTCTTCTTCTTCTTCTTCTTCTTCTTCTTCTTCATCATCATCATCATCATCATCATCATTTAAAATTTCTTTACCACCTTCCATCATTCTCATAAAAGAAACTGTTTGTACCTTACTCTTGAGTTATTATACCTGCTTGTCATTAAAAAAGCAAAGCCAATTAATTTACTTTAATTATATATTTTCCGTAATACATTAAACTTTTATATTAATAAACTAGAATTTTTACCTTCTTATCTTTTTTTAATTGAAGATACTATAAAGCCGATTAATGATAAATTTGATAAACTGAAACTGGAGCTTAAAAGTATTTTATTATGCGAAAATCGAACATTTTCAAACATTTTATAAGCTTAAGAAACCTTATAGAATTAGACTGCAGCTCCAAAGATCTTATTGAGAAGATCACAATCTTTAATAACCAACTCTTTAACAATTATATTTATGATTATCTCTGAGCTTCAATTTCAACTGAATTTAATGTCATTTCTAACTTTCAAAACTAATGGAATTGTTAGGAATGAGATGACTTCTTGTTTTCGTAGCCACCCTTTTTCATCTCTTACTATATACCATTCAAAACATCCTTGATGACCAATAAATTTTTGGCCTACCTCTATTTTTGCCAATGTGAATTTGTTGTTGAACAAGACATGGCAAAATGGTACTGAATATAGAACCGTGAATGCTGTTTTCATGGGAATTTGGAGGCGAATGTGAACCGTGAATGGCGGTGTATGATGATTAGAAAATGGGTAAATTGTGTTGAATATATACTCATGGTACTGTTTTATATAGATAAGATTTAGACATCTACCTCTACCAGCCGTTAAAATGAGTTCCAATTCAAAATTTGGAGAAACTGAGGGCCACGCAGACTTTGACTGGCTGGATCTTTCCTAACCTTAGACAACTTGCATCTTAAGATGTTGAAAGCAGAAAAAGGAAAGCAGAGAGACGTTGGCAAATTTGTTCGTTCACGAGCAACAAGATTTTGGTTGGGTGTCGACAATTCTTGACATATGTGGTCATATTTCCACTGAGCTTATCAATAAGTCAATGTTTGAATGCTGCTGCTACTCCCATACGGCACGGCATCCTACGCGGCCTGTCGGTTCTTCATTGCACATCAACCAATCCTCTTATAAATTTATCTCGATATTGTGTCATCTCGCGTGAAAGAAATGTCATCCGCTAAACGCCACCCGAAGATGACGCTGATCGAGTGTATGTGTCACCTTCTGTCGTTTAAATCAGCCTTCCATTATTCAACCGTTTCTTGTTAATCGCAACTTTTCTTAATTTCGCTATAAAATTATTCAGAGTTGTTTTTAGGTGTTATTTTTGGAATTTCCGGAGTTTCCACTGGTGGTTATTAAGAGGGCTTGTGCATTTGACTACAAAGGAGATGTGTAATGAGGAAAAAATAATTAAAAAAATATTTTTTCTTATTTTTTATTTTTCATTTTTTAGTTTTATTATTTTTTACTTTGAGTGTATTTTTTTTTTTTTTTTTTCTTTTCTTTTTTTCTATGGTTTTCTTTTTCTCTATTTTCAATTCCAATTGCATTGTTCATATTCTTTTTTCTTAATTTTTACTTTGACTTTTTTTTTCTCTTTACTTTTCAATAATTTTATTCCCAAACAAGTATACAATAAAATTTTCATTTCGATGGATTTAATTAAATTAATTTTCTTGGATTGTTTATATATACACAAAAGTCATTCTTCATTCTACTTAAATCTTAATAACCTCTTATCATTATTTTCTGCACTCAAATATTAGAGATTTAGAAAATGACAATTTGAGAAGTTAAAGTTGACAATGTGATTCTTGTGAACATGTGTTGTCATTATTGAACATCATTGTTATAGTTGTTATAGCTAATACATTTAAGATTTATTTTTATTTTTATTTAAACTAAATATTTATTGTATTCATAATTTTATTTATATTTTTATGTTGTATGCTTAAAAAAATATTTAATATATTCATATTTTCAATTGATGAGGATTTAGTTGTCATTTTAACTAAAATGTCTCCTCATTGACCATTCCAAATTGTGAAGTAGTAGAGTGCTGTAAAAATTGTCATAAATATCATTTAATATTGCACAAGTTCTTTAATATTATATGAGCTACGTCTATGTATTGGCCCTTAATGTAAGTATTATTATTAATTTACATAATAATTATTTGGATAGTGATTATTCTTCAAAGTACTTTATTTTATAGAAAATTTTATCTCATTTGAAAGATGACAATGTGGACAATGGAAATTTTATGGGACAACCATGGGTTGATTGCAAATTTTTCTAGCTATCTTCCTTTATTATACATTGGTGAAATTATGCATAAATTTTCAATTGAAAATGTGTTTTAGTAACTAGAAATTGTATAGTATAACATGGTTTTAATTGTAAAAATTCAACCATCTATTTTATCAAAATTTTCTTATCTTTTACATGTCATTTCATCGAAATCATATTGTTTACGTTGGAAATTGTATGAGGCTACATGTTAGAAATTATATGAGGCATTTACAAATTTTATTTGTTTTGATATTTACTATATTTGCATTGGTTGCCTTTTCCATGAGGAAATAACCCCTTATTTGATGCATCAGATCACCCGTTACTTAATGATTACCATAATATTTTTTTTAAGAAAAAATGGAAATTTCTAATTTATTTTTTTCCAACTTTTCATTATGGCACAAAGTTTATCATAGTAAGTTTAACATTGAAAATATGTCTATCACTCTTTTATGTAAATTATTTAGTGATGACAAGGATGTAGTTGTTAGGATATTCCGACACATAGGATATAGTTAAGTTCAACTTGGTCTAGTGTAGAGTTAGGTAAAGTGTGTTTCTTTACCATTGTACATTTTGTAACTTACAATCCGACGGTCACGATATGTAGTGATCTGACGGTTCATTCTCTCCTTGGTATTGCCGACACTTGATCCGTGGCTTGACACCCGATTGGTCCATGAATTCTATTTAAAGCGCATGGAGGGTCATTTGTAGGGTAATCCGTGCATGAGAGAAGCTTATGTAAATTTTCATTCTTTGATTAATAAATTGCCTGAAGTGGCCGCGTTGGCTCAGGCCGTGGACTGTTTCCCTCTTTGAGGGTTTTAACCACGTCAAAAACACTGGTGTATTGATCTGTGATCTGGTTGTGAGCGGTGTCCTTTTGGTGTTCTTTCTGAGGAACTTACCCTGTAAATTCCCACATGGTATCGGAGCCATTTGAGGGCCGCGTCCGTTGGTGATCCAAATCTGAAGCCGATAGAACTGCATCCGACTGCCGTTTCCTAGATCTGCTGTTTCTGACTGCTTTCGGGCCGAGAGGACTGCTCTGTTGTGTTCAGAACATCTGTTCCAGTGAGGAACCCCTTTCGTTTCACGCGAAAAGGTTTCCGGTAGCCCTAGCTGCGTCATTTTTAAGATCTGGAGGTATACAGTGTTTATTTGCAGTTTACTGTTATTTTCTCTTTGCTTATTTCGGTTTCGGTTTATTTAGATTTTTTTAACCGGATCTATATCTTTCATTTCTGCATATGCTCTTTGCCCTGCGACTCTGTGCGATCTGGGCAAATCAGAAACAGAAAGGAAGGATTTTTCTCATGCGTATGCTCTTTTCCCTGCACCTTAGTGTGATCTCGGAAAATCAGAAACATTGAGAAAAATATTTAGTTTTTTGGCTAAAGCTAACTTTGGGCCGCAAGGTTCAATTTTTGAAAATATTTAGTTTTTTGGGTAAAGCTAACTTCGAGCCGCAAGGATCATCTTCTTTGCATATCCGTGTTGGGTTTTGTGTTTTTTGTTTTGTAGGGAAAAAGAGCTTTCTCAAAGAAAACACGCAACCCAAAGCCCCCCCCCCCCCCTCTCTCTCTCTCTCAAATTTTTTGTATAGATCAATTGGTTCAAAGCTATTTTAAGAGAGTAGAGGTCTTGGGTTCAAGTCTCCATTTTGTGGGGCTGGACTTTTTCATTTCCACACATTCCCGCACTTCATCGATAACTTCAACAACTTTTTTTCAAAAAGCCATAACTTCTTCATCCGGAAGCCTTTTTCAGAGCCCTTTTTTTAAACCAGCCTAATTTTTCGAGATCTATCCATTGGAACAGTTACTTTCAGCATCTTCAGCTTCAGTTTCTATTGAAATGGAAAGTCAATACCAAGTTACCCTTGACAACACCAACTACTTCCAATGGTTGTCCTACATGGAGGATTTACTTAGAAGTAAAGGTCTCTACCGAATAGCCACAGGCCAAGAAAATAAACCGAAAGATGAAGACAAGGCTGCTAAATGGGAAAATAGACAAGATCAAGCACGTGGTTTGATAGGGACGTCTATTTCTCCAGATCTTAGATTCCATATTGAAGAACTTGAAACTCCTCATGAAGCAATGGAACAAATCAATAAAGTTTTTGGGATTAAAAATGAAATTAGAGCCCATCAACTTGAAAATGAGTTGCTTACATTGGACCCTAATAATTTTTCTTGCATTGAAGATTTCTTGTCTAAGTTCAAGACCCTTAGATATCTTTTGGAAGGTGTTAAGGTTAAGAAAGAAGATAGTAACCTTATTTATTCCATCCTTACTAAGTTGGGACCAGCCTACTTTGTATTTGTTTTCACCTTCCATTCCACAAGAGAAGCCTTCATTTCTCAAAGAAAAGACTACAAGCCCCCTTCCTTTGACTCTTTTTGTGATTCTTTAATAAGAGAACAAGAAAAACTCTTACACCTTGGTCTTCTTAATCTTGGAAACTCTTCCAAGAAAGCGTTAGCCGCCCAGCAACAACCAAATTCAAAGAATCCTAAAAATTCATATCCTAAAAAGAATGGTCCTAAACCAAACAAGGGTCCTAAGCAATTTCAGCCCCAAAATGAAAAATCATTTCAACAAAATGATAAGACAAATAAAGACAAAGGGAAGAAGACTGATAGACATTGCAATTTTTGTAATCGAGATAGGCATTTAGAATCAAAATGCTTTAAGAAGATGGAAGCCTTGGAAGCAGCAATGAAGAAGCATAACATCCATTTGGGGCAATCTTCAACTTCATATTCAGGAATGGCACTTTCTGCATGTGGTTGTCAAGCATCTCGGTCTGGCTATGCATTAAATGTATCTTCTTCTTCTCATTCTCATGAGTGGCTCATTGATTCTGGAGCTTCTTATCACATGGCCAAAAACAAAGCCATGTTTTCTTCTTTAAATGATTGTAACACCAAAAATATATATGTTGGTGATGATAGATCTCTTAATGTTGTAGGGACTGGAAATGTTCATCTAGACAATGGTCAGTTTAATGATGTATTATGTGTTCCAACCTTATCCTGCAACCTTCTATCTGTATATCAGATAACTCATTCAGGTGAAGGTAAAATCGTTGAATTTTCACCTCATGATGTTGTAATCAAGGACTTAAAAGATCCTAAACAGATTTTGGCTACTGGCATTGCTGATGATTCTACAAGGTTGTATAAGTTTCACAACTTTGGGTCATCAAATCTTCCCTCAGTATTTGTTGCTCATAACGATGAAGTGAGCAAACTTTGGCATGAGCGATTTGGTCACTTAAACTATCGCTCCCTTCAGCATCTATGTAAAGAAAATATGGTGACAGGTCTTCCTATGGTATCTTGCAGAGATGGTGTTTGTTCCGGATGTGTACTCGGAAAACATCATCAGGATAGTTTTGAAAAACGTGCCTCTTGGCACGCCTCAGCCCCTTTACAACTTGTGCATAGTGATATATGTGGTCCACTTCCAGTTGTGTCATTCTCTGGTTGCAAGTATTTCTTAACTTTCATTGATGATTTCTCCAGACGCACTTGGGTATACTTCTTAAAACTCAAGAGTGAAGTATTTAACACTTTTTTGGCCTTCAAGGCCTTTGTTGAAAAACAATTTGGACATCAAATTCTTAAGTTAAGATCTGATAATGGCGGAGAATATGTTAAAAACACATTCATCAACTATTGCACTGAGAATGGAATTCAAATGCAACATACTGTTCCATATACTCCACAACAAAATGGTGTAGTTGAAAGGAAAAATCGCACCTTAAAGGAAATGGCTAATTGTATGCTACAATCTAAAGGACTTGGTCTTAGTTTTTGGGCAGAAGCAATTAACTGTGCAAATTACATAATAAATCGCACTCCTACTAAGGCTTTAAAGAATATCACTCCAGAAGAAGCATGGAGCTCAATCAAACCAGATGTAAGTCACTTTCGTGTTTTTGGAAGTGAAGCGTGGGCCCATATTCCAGATGAAAAGCATAAAGCTTTAGAACCTAAGAGTGAAAAATGTACTTTTGTTGGATATTCTGAAGATGTCAAAGGCTATAGACTTATTCCATTTAAGTCCAAAAATTTTATCATTAGAAGAGATGTAAAATTTGATGAAAATATATCGGCCTGCGAGCCTAGTTCGGCGGATGTGCCACCTCTCCCTATCTCTTCTACCTTTGAAAACATTTCTTCTTCAGATGATGAAAGTGAGGATAACAATCCTCCCCCACCATCTCAGGATCCTCCTTCAGCTCCTGAGCTTCCAAAATGGGTTCGTGCTACTCGAGATGCAGCTGGTGATCTTGCTGGTGATCCTACAGATCAGCGACGCACACGTTCTCAGTTCGAGACAGCCTCTTCTTTACTGGCTCAAGCTCCAGTAAATTATGATCCTGACACCTTTGCAGAAGCTTCAGGCCATCCAGATTGGGAAGCAGCTATGAATGAAGAATATCATTCATTATTGGCAAATGATACATGGGATCTTGTTCCTTTACCAAAGGGACGAAAACTTGTTAGATGCAAATGGGTTTACAGAACCAAGTATGGACCAGATGGGAAAGTTGATAAACATAAAGCTCGTCTTGTTGCTAAGGGCTTTTCACAGGTTGAAGGCATTGACTACACTAAAACCTTCTCCCCTGTTGCCAAAATGAACTCTATCCGCCTTGTTCTTTCCCTTGCTGCCTCTTTCAAATGGGAAGTCCATCAGATGGATGTTAAATCTGCCTTCTTGCATGGGGACTTGCATGAAGAAATCTATATGGAACAACCCATTGGCTTCATACAAACAGACTCCAGCCTTGTTTGTCGACTTAAGAAATCCCTTTATGGTCTCAAGCAAGCTCCTCGGGCTTGGTATGCCAAAATGGATAGCTTTCTTTTAGAATCTGGCTTTTCTAGGTGTCATTCTGACAATACTGTCTACACCAAGAAAGTGGGCAACTCCCTTATCATCCTTGTTCTTTATGTTGATGATCTTATCCTTACTGGTAGTGATCCCAACCTTATAAACCATGTGAAGTTTAGCCTCAAAATGAAATTTGAAATGACAGACTTAGGACACTTACACTATTTTCTCGGTCTTCAAGTCTTGCAATCCAAGGAGGGTATTTCCCTTTCCCAGTCAAAGTATGCTTGTGATATTCTACGTCATTTTCACATGGAAGACTGTAAGCCAGCCCCTTCTCCCTTTCAGTCTGGAGTCAAACTCTCAGTCACTTGTACTTCTCTTGAAGTTGATGCTACCTTATACCGTCAACTTGTAGGAAAACTTTTGTATCTAACCCATACTCGTCCTGACCTTTCCTTTGCTGTTGGCCTTGTTGCTCGGTTCATGCAAAACCCTCGTGAAAGTCATTGGAAAGCAGCTAAAAGAATACTTCGTTATGTTTGAGGTACAGTTCAGTTTGGGATTCATTACAGTGCCAAAGCATCTCCTCTATTGGTTGGTTTCACTGATTCCGATTGGGCTGGTGACCCTGTTGATCGGAAGTCTACTGCCGGTTATGTGTTCACTCTTGGTTCAGGACCTATTACATGGGCTTGCAAAAAACAGGGTGCCATTTCTCTTTCATCAACAGAAGCAGAGTATCGTGGTGCCGTAGAAGCTAGTAAGGAAGCCTTGTGGCTTCGTCGGATCCTGTCAGAGTTTGGCTTTGAGCAGCAGCATCCGACTACACTTTGGTGTGATAATCAAAGTGCCATTCAGCTATGCAAAGATCCAGTTCAACATCACCGCAGCAAACACATTGAACTGCACATGCACTTCATCAGAAAGCTCATTCACGACCATGTTCTTGAAGTGCAATATTTTTCAATAGATGATCAAGTTGCAGACATCTTCACAAAGGATGTCACAGAGGCGAAGTTCACTAAACTTCGATTTATGGTTGGAGTTCAGGAAGTTGTCACTAAGGGGGGATAGGCTCTAGTGCCTCCTTCTTTCTCCTATTGTGTCATATTTGTAAATCCTTCAATCCTATCCCAAGTTGTTCTTAAGGGGGGATGTTAGGATATTCCGACACATAGGATATAGCTAAGTTCAACTTGGTCTAGTGTAGAGTTAGGTATAGAGTTAGGTAAAGTGTGTTTCTTTACCGTTGTACATTTTGTAACTTACAATCCGACGGTCACGATATGTAGTGATCCGACGGTTCATTCTCTCCTCGGTATTGCCGACACTTGATCCGTGGTTTGACACCCGATTGGTCCATGAATTCTATTTAAAGCGCATGGAGGGTCATTTGTAGGGTAATCCGTGCATGAGAGAAGCTTATGTAAATTTTCATTCTTTGATTAATAAATTGCCTGAAGTGGCCGCGTTGGCTCAGGCTGTGGACTGTTTCCCTCTTTGAGGGTTTTAACCACGTCAAAAATATTGGTGTATTGATCTGTGATCTGGTTGTGAGTGGTGTCCTTTTGGTGTTCTTTCTGAGGAACTTACCCTGTAAATTCCCACAATAGTAAATCTACGTGATAAATCACCATTTTAGCCCCTTTTTCATATAAAAATATTTGTATTTCGTAATGAAAAGGATGTAGAAAATCTCCATGACAATCACCATTTTGGAATCCTTTTCATATAGAAACACTTCCTCACTGCATCAAATTCATGTCTATTTATACATTTTTTTTTTCTCGTTAAAACTATTCTATTATTTACAGGAACAAGAAAGATATTTACATTCACAGAGTCGTTTTACCAAAGGCCAAACTGTGGCATTTTGGAATGGGAGAAATCAAAAGGACAGCCCTCGCAGGGGCTCCACATCTGAGCAAAACAACCCACGTAGGGGCCCGAAACCACAAAAATGCAGCCATATCAAACTAGACATCCCGCGCAGGGGCGTTGGACCAAAAGTGTTCATCCCACGCAGGGGCAAGAAAAGACCTTCAACAATATCCCTTTCGGGCAGTACAAACCTAGCAAGAACAGACGTTGAGCCAACATGACATAAACAGAAAGCCAAAACAAGACCTGAGCAGCGCTGGAGGATGTGATGCTGAACAGATGGACAACTATTCGTCCGGCTCCTCCTCGACCACCTTGCACCAGCCATACTTCTCCATTTCCTCTGCAGAAGGATAGGGATCCATGTTGACATTGTCCCCCTTGGATGTCGACACCTCCTGAGGCTAGGGACGGTTGAAGCATGCTCTGGAGCATCTGCTGGCATCTCCTTCACGTTCTCTGAACTCTCGCCCGGGTGCTTCCCCTTGCTGCGATGACCATCGCCATCATCCTGAGATTCCTCAAGGAAGAGAACCGAAACGTGGACATTGATACGGGGTTTGTCCTGAGAGCTACTAAAGGTAAAAATGGCAGAACCGAAGGCAGGCATTGGTGCTGGGTCAGAATCTGGGCTACTGGAGTCCATGAATTGGCTTGTTTGGAGGGGGTTAGCCTCAGCAATTTGATGGCAATGGCAGCGACAACAGTGGGATTGGGATTCTTCGACTGGAGGACGTGAGGACCCTCCCCGGGCAGAACCTCGATGGCTGAGCAAGCGCTGTCGAGGCCTAACCATCTTTGCAAGAGCACCGGGGGTAAGGAACAATGCGGAATAGGATGGCTTTTCAGACTTGAGACGGCACCCAACAGACTTGAGACGGCACCCAACCAGCCTTTCAGACTTGAGACGGCACCCAACAGACAGGGGGATGGCAAGAGCTGTTGCCCGGAGAACCAAAGACCAGGCAAGAGCCTGAACTCCAAAAACCAAATACTGAGCATGAACCAGCGCATGGCGAGCCGTCCCGCCACCTTTTTTAACCTCTTCATCACCACCTCGAGCTCTGCTCGCCATAACTGCTCGCTGCAGTTGCTCCAATAACCCGGACGGAGCATTGAATTGCTTCCTCTGTTCGCCCATACCTTTATTCCCTGGAGGCGATCCTCGCATTGAATGCCAGCCTTAAGCTTGAGGCAGCACATGGCTAGCATGTGGCTCCTCATTACCACCTGTCGTGTCACCCGCATCCGGGGATGTCTACTTATACATTATTTCCATTACATTTTTTTGTTACTTATTGTTATTTTTTTCAAGACATATATATCCTATTTTCTCTCCCACTCTTTTTTTATAGTTAGAGTTAAAGTGAATTTTGTGATTGTTTAGATTATTTTCCCTATGTACACAAACACTCACATCCATGTTTTGATCACAAGGATCTTTCTAACTTGAACTAGTACGAGAACAATCACTATTTGTAGGTCAACTTGAATTAGTCCCCGTTATACATTCTACACTTACATAGGGGATGGAATTTAAAACCTTACCATTAAAATGGGACTAAGTGGTTTTGTTGAATCAAAGTTATTTTAAGAAGACATAACAATATTTATGCAATGTTATAAAATAGTTAATATACTATCATAAAGGGATCCATTTTGGTGATGGTTCAATAGCAGAGATGGCCATCAGGATCTCTTTGAACCTAATATGATTTTCTCATAAGCACCCTCAAATTTTAAACTCTACATAATCCTACAAATTGAATAAGATAGCAAGTATCATCATTATATAAATGCATAACAAGGATAAATTTTTAAGGAACACATGAATGCAATTTGTAGACAAATCTTTAAAAGGGTGAATAGGGGTTTTCATGACATAGTTAGTAAGGGGTTGCACAAATGGGTGTCTATTGAAACTAGTTGCCCAGAAAGCCACTCAAAGGTTTATTGTTTTTGTTGAAAGTGTTAGATAATCCACCAACACTAAGGGGGCCTTCTTAGTATGAAGTCCCAGTTATAACTCACAATGTTTGGGATATAAGCCCCATAGATATATTTGTTTGGTTTCCATGGTATGTGTGTTTTCTCTTGGATATCGAATGCGAATATGAGGGTGAGACTGAGTGTAATATGTTAGAAGAATGAGAAAAAGATCAACTTTCCAATGATCACTTACATAATATTATATAAGAAAGCAACAACAACACAATGAGCAATAAGATTCCTTGAGGAAGCATCAAATAGATGAAAGTATCTAAGACATACAAAATGGGAAAGTGCTAGCAGTCAACTTCATATTAGTTCACAATCAATTGCTAATAATGACATTGAATTAAGAACAAAGATTCAAAGTCAACACACAAGCTCCATGAAAATGAATTAGTTCATAAAAATGTAACCAATGTGTAAACCACATGAGTACACAATTGAAATACTAGATTACCACTATAACAACAAAGAAATGCATTGGAATCAATTCATGAATGGAAAATCTTCTCATCAATATTACTGCCCATTCAAATACATGTACATAAGCTTGTGAGAGCAATTCATATCATCCTCATAACATAGCACTAGTCTCACAATCCCTCCACCTATAGGTTACCAAGAGTTAATGCTTTCATCTCCTCAAGCACAATGTAGCAATCATATTACTAGCCTAGTTTAAGTGCTAAAAGACCTCTTACATGAGGCATGAGGCATTTTCCAAGAGTTGGCAAGTGGGACTCCGTGTGGGCAGGTATACACAGTTTGGGCGTACTGACCAAATGAAGAGCGAACCGGCGAAGATGTGCAACAAGGTGAATGAAGGGTTGGTGAGGCATGTGGCAACCGTGCGGAGGTGCCGACGAGCTGGGCAACCGAGTTTGTCGAAGTTGGAAATTTGGCTAAGTATAAATTTAGGGTTTCCCAAGGACTTAGTCTGTACTTTGTAAAAGTGGAAAAATTATATATATATATATATATATTCAGGCAGACTCATATTGCAGGGAGTTGTCCCTCCCTTTATACTGTTGTGAATTTCTCTTATATAATGTTGTTATGTGAATGTTATGGACTTTCACTTGTATAGAGGAATACATAATAATACCTAGGCAACGAAAAATAAACTAAGTATGGATTGTTAGGCGTAGTTTATATTCGTAAGTATTGGTGAAAAGAAAACAGTTGGTAGTGCTGCACCTCGCTATAAGCAGGTGAAAGAGTACCGCAGGTGTAGGGGCATGACAGGTGGTGTCAGAGCTGGTATGTGACGAAGTGCAGGTGTAGATGCACTTGACGATTGATGACAGTGGAAGCAGTTACTTGCAGGTGAAGGAAGTTGGTTTCACATACAAGTGGAACACGAGTTGGTTCGTGATTGTAGGGAACTTGGTGAAGCTGGTGAATGGAGAAAGAGGTTTAGCAGAGGTGAAGCCTAGTGCTTGGGCCAAGCTGAACGACAAGACATGGCAGGTTTGGAAGAATGCGAAGGGAAGCTCTTGCTTACCTTATACAAGTTAAGGCGGATGAAAGAAGAGAATCCCCGGATTTGAGATAAGCTTGAAGTCTTGGAAAAGAATGTTGAGGACGAACTTCTTCAACTTGGTTAGACAATGGAGCAGGATGAAGATGAAGATTGTGCTGACAAGGAAGAGGAAGCCGTGATGATTGAGAATGTTGCAGATGTGACAACGATGGAGGATGAACTTGAGGATGATCAAGTTGGACCAGGATCGTGCAGTTTGCAGACATGGATGGATGAGGATACTCATATGGAGGAGCCTCATGATGATGATGTAAGTACTATTGATACTTGTGTTTCATTTGAGCATTTGATAGATGGACCGTATGCAGGGAAGGGCAAAGTCAGTTTGCCGATGCTAGGGGGAATCTTACCATGGATGTCTATGATGAGACCTTGTATGGAGAAGAAAGGATTGTTGATTGTTGCAGGACTTGTTGGGGTTGTTTGTGACCTTATGGTAGAAGGTGCAAAGGCCCGTGACAAAGGAGGAACATGATGATCATTGTGGAGGACTGGGTCATGCTTTAGCCATATGCCTAAGTGCCCGGCATGACTCATGGACAGATTGGAGGGCACACTCTTGAGGTACGATCATGCTTGGGTGGACTTCTCATGGCCGAGACCAAGAGATAGTCTTGGTGAAACCCTTAGTGAGGAAGCTATGATGGAAGGAACTCGTGATGATGATGATATGGTTGGGTGACCAAGTTCACTAAGACCGAAGAGAGCAGACTTGGATAAGGATGACCGATTGTTGTGATGGGTCTACTTGGTTGGACTACATGGGCAACTTGAGTCATTGACATCAAGGTGAAGACATGGAGCATGACAGCCTTATGTAGGGACATTGTGCAGGAGCACTTGTAGAGATGTCACTTGTGGGCATCCAATGAGGAGTGCTAAGGCACGAATGTTGTGCAGGTGGATTTGCTAGTGTGACATGGAGACTTATTACTTATGAGCCAATGGAGAGGTTGTGCATTCTTGTACAACAAGGCCATGGACTTGGATGGAGTTGTGAGCAGACTATGGAGCATTCCTACTACGTGGAGAGCTAAGGCATCTTGCAGAGACCTCTGGGCCAAGAATTGTATGCTTGCTGAGATGTTGGTTGGGGATGGCTTATGGAGCTCATGATGACATGAGATTGTTGTGACTTTTGGGGACTTCATATATGGTGGACTTGGAGGATCTGATGCATTGACAAGCTGAGGTCAGAGACTTTGATGTAGGATGGGGTGCATACTTTCAAGTACATGTATGGATGTGGCTTGGAAGAGTGACTTGATGTGGAGGATCGATATGAGACACTTTGGAGTGATGGAGTTACAACGATGATGATGCCTTGGTGGCAACACTTGGGCATAGGTTGAGCCGAGACTTAACCACTTTTGACCCATGGGCGTTGATTGATCTATGATCATGGGCAGCACATCATGGATAGCATGTTGCAGATGAGATGAGGACTACTTCATGGACCTGAGCATGGCTTACTTATATGGAGATGGATTCTTGATCGAGTTGAGGATGTGACAGGATGTTCTGAGAAACGACTGATGATGGCATGAGGATGTGCATTCTCATGGTTTGAGCGTGGCAGTTGGATTAGCTACCCAACTAGTTCAGACATGAAGGCTAGCAGTGCGCAGAGATGTGTTAGCATTTGTTGGAGTATCATGGCAGCAGTTCACATGAGGACGACACATGATCAGGTCAACACGGGAGGTTGCAGGACGCATGTAGCTTGAGATGGAAGGGCCAGCCTTCCACGATGGAGAGCAGCATGTGGAGATTGTGACAAGGTGATCGATGATCATGGATTGAGATGATTTCCGATGTATGACACACCGATGAGGTGTATACCTTCGTATGGTGATCTTGGTGACAGATGGTTGCTAGAACGAGACATGGTGGAGATAATGGTTCTACATATGATGCAGAGATGTTTGCAGTATGTGGAGGAGTTGACATCATGGATATTGATGATCTTGGTGGATGGCTACCAGGATGGTATGTTGTCGAGGATGACAACGATTTTAGGTGGAGGAGGATGTAACGACCTGCAGTTCCTGGGCGCGCGGGTGGACAGTGCGTGCACGCGGGTAGGCCTGAATGGACACGCGGGTAGGCTGAACGACTGCGGTTATGAGATGGGCGAGCTCTCCCTTGGATGTGCGATGTATTATGCACATGGTAGAAGGAGAGGGCGAGCATATATATGCATGGTGGCATGGTGAGAAATGCTATGGAGGCCGACCAACATTTGTGTGGAGCCGACGGTACGTTTGGAGGCTTTTGCGATGGTGTAGGGGCTTTGGGTAAGTCAGCTAGGCAGCCAGGACCATGCCCTACACTTGGTGTATATGGAAGTGTGTTGGAGGCATTTCTACCATCGATCATTCATCGATCATCATCTCTAAATGCAGCACATAGACGCAGTGCGAAGGCAGGAGCGGAAGTGCGAGTTAGATGAGTCGCCGTGCAGGGCTGCACGACGGGTGACCCGGGCGGCCGCCCGTGCAGAGCTGCACGACGGACGACCCGGGTGAGGGCGTCCGTGCAGGGCTGCACGACGGGTGACCTGGGCAGGTGTGTGGGTGATCAATAAGGGCATCCGGGTAGGCGTGCACGACGGGTGGCCAGGTGAAGGCGTCCGTGCAGGCGTGCACGACGGGCGACCCGAGTAGGGCGTCCACTCAACGGTGGAGACGAAGGTTGGAACCGGAGGTCGTAGAGTTAGGCAGGCGGTACTACGTGTTGTTTCACACGATTTGGGCATTTGCCAAGAGTTGGCAAGTGGGATTGCGTGTGGGCAGGTATACACGGTTTGGGCATACTGACCAAACGAAGAGAGAACCAGCGAAGACGTGCAACAAGGTGAATGAAGGGTTGGTGAGTCATGCGGCAACCGTGCGGAGGTGCCGACGAGCCGGGAAACCGAATTTGCCGAAGTTGGAAATTTGGATAAGTATAAATTTGGGGTTTCCCAAGGACTTAGTCTGTACTTTGTAAAAGTGGAAAAATTATATATATATTGATATTCGGGCAGACTTATATTGTAGGGAGTTGCCCCTCCCTTTATACTGTTGTTCATTTCTCTTGTATAATGCTGTTATGTGAATGTTATGGGCTTTCACTTGTATAAAGGAACACATAATAATACGTGGTAATGAAAAATAAACTAAGTATGGATTGTTAGACGTAGTCTACAATCATAAGTATTGGTGAAAAGAAAACGGTTGGTAGTGCCGCACCTCGCTATAAGCGGTTGAAAGAGTACTGCAGTTGTAGGGGCATGACATGACTTGTCTGGCCTCCGAAAACGTCCATCTCCCCGGTTTGACCGGGATTTTTGATGTCCATTTTCGTTATGGTATACAATGATGGTACGAATATGCTAGCATGCATGATGTTGCTATCCATGCCATGTTTTCAAATTAAGCGCGAGATAACCAAATTTTGAAATATAGTGCCCTCGTCGGCCAATCTTCCCTCTCAATTAGCAATGACGTATGAATCGCGGAGTGAGGGGATTTGGAGATCATAGCGTATTCGATCACGAAACTGACTAAGTCAGGGTGTGTGGAGATCATTACGTATTGGATCACAGCACCTACTAATGAGTCGAGCTTGGCATCGTGGAAGCAAATTAGCCAGATGAGTGGGAAGACTGGCTACAGGAGGTGGTGGGCCAATATTATTCTCATTCGCAGGAAGCGATATCATTCTCATTGTCATTCAGCAATATCGGTAAAGGCGATATCATTTTCATTCTCATTCAACAATATAGACTTCTATGATATCTCTCTCATTGACGCCTTCAATATAGCTCTCTCCATAACTCCTTCCAACTCGAATTGTAAAAAAATACAGATGCACCAAAAGCATAAATGCCATCTGCCCTTCGCAATTGAAGGTATCTGGTGGATGCAAGATCGTTTGTACTGCTTCCAATACGCCTCAGTACTGCTGCACAAGCGGCTTCCTCAATAATTGCTCTCCCGCAAACTAATACAAATTCTTTAAGGGACAGCGCCCACAAGCTTACAGATATGCAAAGGATGAATGTTCCACCACTTTCAGTTGCCGTGCTATTGGTAATGCCATAGTGTAACTAGCAGGATTGCCTATAAAGTTATGGAAATTCCAGTCTGGAGAAAATCCGGTAAGGATTTTTGTAAATCCAAGTTATAGTAGTTAAACTTCAAAATTTTAGGTGTTTACATTTTTGATGGCGTTGAATCCATTTCCACCATCAAAAACACGATTCAAACACTGTCTCTACAAAATTTAAAATAAAATTTACCCGAATTCCGACCAATTTTGGTTATCCGGGCAATTCCTCCGCCTCAGTAGACACAGCTCCTTTGGTAATTACAAAATCATCTTCTGTTGTTCTACAAAATTTAAAATAAAATTTACCCGAATTCCGACCAATTTTGATTATCCCGGCGATTCCTCCGCCTCAGTAGACAGCTCCTCTGGTAATTACAAAATCATCTTCTGTTGTTCACATTAACGTCATGATATTATCCAAATAAACACAATGAATAAAGTGAAGGCCATGTAGAATCATAAGGCTTTGTATTCAGGAGGCCCAGCTTTTTTCTGCACAAGATGAAAGGGCGTTGAACGCCTTACTGTTGTGATTGATGGAATATGTTAAGATTATTATTTGAGGACTGTCGTGTTAGAATTTGTTGTCAATTCACTTTCTATGGCTTTAACAGTAATTACAAATAGCATGGCTTGGCTTGTTTTCCCTTATTGCAGAAAAGCTATTTAAACTAAAAACTCTCACACCACTATAACGAAAATCCATGAAATTTGACATTCACAGAGAACACCGCCATTGTTTTATACTGCCAGACTTTATTACTATTCTTCTATACCAAATATTTTAATATTTCTTTATGATGATATAGAAGACTTGGTCGTTGATGAAAAGATTCTAGCTATTGTTTGAGTTGAAAATATGAAAATAAATCTACAGATGGACCGTATCAATTTTTGTCCCTTCCAGCGAGAGAGAAACACTCTCATTCTGCTGTATTTCTACTTCCAATATCATAGGTTGGTATTTTGGATGTAAAGAGCATACAATAAAATACATAAGGTTGATGACAATAGAAACACTCTCATTTTGTTGTATTTCGAACAACTTCAAATATTATTAGTCTTTTGGATGTAAAGAGGAGGCAATAAATCTATACTGGTTTTTTCCTCTGAAAAAAAAGAGGAGGCAATAAAATACCTAATGTTGATGATAGTAATCTAAATTCTTAAATGAGACACTCACAAAAGTATAATTATATTTAATTAAAATCTTGTATGCGGATAGAAATGGATTGCAATATTATATCGATTGCTTCAAAGGAATTTATACATTTATTTTAGTAATATTTAAAATCAATATATTTTAATCCATATTGATTTCAGGTTATATATAATAATATAGAATATATTAAATCTAACTATTAATATTATAAAAAACATTCATTTACCATATTTGAACTCTTCGCCACTTCACAACGTATGTATTAGAGATAAAAGGGTTGTTCTTTTTCCCACCTCCCACTCTACTATACACTAATTGTTTATTTCATAAACATGTTAGAAGTTCAAAGTTTCTATTTACTAATTGTTTATTTCACAAACATGTTGGAAGTTTTGCATGATTTTGATGAGTCTAAAAATCTTTACCCAATATTTGCACGCGTTTTTCACAAGGTAGTCCTAAATGTAGATATTCAACTTATAAAGGTTAATAAATAAAATATAAAATATTTACTATTTTATTTTCTATTTCTTTGTCCACACACGGGTTGGAAGCTCAAGGTTTTATATAATTGTGATCCGTGTAAAGATTTTTACTTAATATTTGTAATCTATTAAGAAGGTAGTTTCAAATGTAGATAACCAACTTATAATTATACTAAAAGATTAAGGAATAAAATATTAAATAGAGAGAGGAATCATAACGTTTAAATATTTTTATAGATTAGATTTAATTAAATGATTAAAAAATATATCTTAAAAAAATTGATTTTATATTAAGATTTAAAATGCATTTTTATTAAATTTTTAATTTTAATAATTTTGAATTTTGGTGAAGTTATGTTAATTACTAATGCCTTCTAAACTTGTAAAAAGTGTACCCTTTATAAGTCGTAAAGTTCAATTTTTTTTTGTTTTTGAAAGTGGTTACATAAACTAAAATATAGTCATTAAATGAAATAAAGTTTAGAATTTTTTCACTTGTCATAGTAAAGTGATGTTTAAGAAAGTGTGATATATGACATAAATAATATAATTGAAGATGGAACAAACTAATTTAGAGCATGAAACATTATTGTGATAATTAATGAAAATTTGAGAGTAATGTGCACAATTCAATTTGATGTGTATTTCATTTAACAAAAGATTTGGTTTAATTTGCATGGAAGGTATTCTCTCTTTACGTATGATGCACAATCTATTACACCATTCCTCAAATATCCAAAGAGGTGTGCATTACTGCATGAAATAGATAATTTGTTCGACACTAAATAAAGATTTGGTCATGGAGAGAAAATATTGGGAGAATGTGATGTGTCACATCGAGAATATTTTTCAAGTGTACTTATTGCATGGAGAAGTCTTTTTTCACAACTTACTGTAGTATGTGGAAAGAAAATTTGTGTGTGAAACACCAAAAAGGAGAAAATTTTGTGTCATGCTAAAGATTTCTATGGTTCATGAAAAATGCAATGAAAAAGACCTTTTTAGAGATGTTATGTATCACAAAAAAAAATATAGTTGTTGCAATGTAGTATTACATAAGAAAAGAAAAAATTCCATGAAATATGGTGGCAGAGAGAAAATTGATGCAATATTCAATGAAGTAAATTTTCCTAAGAAAAGAAGAAGAAGAATGTTTGTCTTTGTCATGGGACATGAAAATTTATGTTGTGTGTGAAGAAAAATTATGGTAGTGCAATGTATCATATGAAGATAAATTTCAAGATGATGTGATATGCTACAAAGATGGTTATTTTTTTGGAAATGTGAAAAGTTGCAGAGAAGGGAAAATTGAAAATATGTGGTGTTTCACAAATAAACACGTGTGGGGGATGTAATTTTATAGAGGAATGAATCTTGGAAGATGTAAAGATTATTTTTTAGCCATTTTTTTGGGAAAAAATCAATATTTGAAGTGGTATGTTGTCGTGAATAAAATATGTTTGAGGAAACTTGATACTTCACGAAGAATAAATTTCATTCAATGTGAAATTTTATAGGGAAGAAACAATTTCCAAGATGATACATGTCACACAAGAAATAGGATGAGGTGTGTTATATCACAAAACTACAAGCTTATTGAGGATGCGAAACATTGTATAGATAAAAGCTGTGTAAAATGTCAAGACTGAACAAGAGACAAAGTTTGAAACTTCACAAAATAAAATTGTCGAAAGGTGTGAAGCACTAAAAAGGGAAAAAAAACATATATTGTGTAAAACAACACAAAAGCCACACAATCTTCATACTTTGTGATGTAACACAAATCAACACACCCAAACTCATCGCACTAAACACCTTTCTGTTCATGCAAATCCGCATATTTGGGAAAAATTATTGCCTAGATGTAGATATCAATAACATCCACATTGCAATGACCCGAGTCATTCCCTCCTTGTCATGAAGAATGAAATCCAATATCTGTCTCTATAAGGGATTTTTGTTTCCATCTAATTTATTTGTAGTTAAACTGTTGTATTCCAATTTTTGTTATTAAGAGTGTTTTGTTCTTTTGACTCCTTCCAGAAATTTCTTATAAGAATTCTAACTAGAAAACACTATAGAAGTTTTAGCAAATATGTCACTAGTTGAGGGAAAATCGTGGTCGACTATGTATGGAGGCTAGCCATGGACACAAGAAAATGTTATTCAGCTGATGAACTGTAATAGTAATTTCTTAGGGATTTTACAAGAGCCATTCACAACTATCTTTATTTTCCAATAATTATTTAGGGGTTTTCAAGTTTATTTTCTTCTTAAATTTAAGATTGAAGGGTTTCAGGACCTATTCTCATTTCAATATTTAGTATGAGGGTTTTTACTCGATGAGAAAGACTTATATAGACTCAGTGGAGCATAGACTCAACATGGATCTCACCTTAAAGAAAATACATGTTTGTTTAGGTATTTAGGGTTTTATTTCCATTCTATGTTACTCTGCTTTGATTCTCAATATTAGGGTCTAATAAGGTCATTTAAATTCATTAAATTTTTTCCAGTATTTAAATTAGGCATATATTCGATTTTATTATAATTTTTAACCATGATCTTGTTTTTCACCTCATTATCTGTGTTATGCTACTTGTTCTGACTGAGATCGATGAGCACCTCTTCATCAAGAGAGTAAGTTTATAGATTGTCAAAGAGTTTGAATGCAAGAGACATCCAAAGAGATACCTTCTAGTTCTCTTCCATAGTCTTTAGACGCCATTCTCCATCATGAGATTGTTGAGCAGGCAAGGGCTAGTGACAAGTAAGGTTTCTCATCTAGTGGGATTTTAGCATAAGGTTTTAAATGATTTAATAATTTTAGTACATGGTTTGTAATTATTTTTTGTTCTCCACATCTAAATGTAAACTAAAATCTATTTATTTGGTGTTATGGGAAAATTGGGTTCCACATTATATTTGGAGGGAGATAAGTCCGCTTGCATTTTTCTACATTAGATATTTCTCTTTTAAATGTATAAAACGAGTTTTTGCAGTGTTGGATGTGAATATATTAATTTAGAGTAAATGGATCTAAACTTAAATCACATATATTGTTCACTCTTCACCAAAGTAATTTTTCGAGAGATTGATATCAATCAAACAATGTCTCTTATGCGAATCATTTAGTATGATATTATGTCATTTGTTCCCAAGATTTACATGTTAAATATTCCATTTTAGGTTAATTTCTTTGGTATTCATATAAATCTAAAAGTAAGCTTTCTCAATCTCAAAAAATATTCTACCACTTCTTTTCATAAAGCATTGTTAATCTCACCTTCAATAGGTTTGTCTTGGTAGTTAGTGGTTACATGTTCATATTGTGTCAAGCCAAATGACTTCCAAATACAATACTACGTATATTCTGAAATAATCTGGGCAAGTAGATGTTGGAAGAAAAATCAGTCTCTCATATTTGCATGCTTAACCCAAGAACTTAGGGTTCTGAAGAAACCATGGATCCCATCATTACTTTAAAGTTGATTCAAATTTTTTTATTCATAACCTTGAAATTATTCCAGATGTGACTATGTGCATGAGTACTCCCCAAGATACAATCCAAGTAGGTAAAATTAAATTCTAAGTGCTTTAAAGAGGCTTTGATCACTAGTAGAAAATGAGAAATTAGTGACTACATGACTGAAAACATTAGTCGCCACAACTTTTTCAAATGAAATACTACAAAAAATGAGCAATATTAAGTGACCCAACTAAAAATGACTAACATAACCAACTAATTTAGTTTTCGGTGAAAATATATGACTAGCTAATAAGTAATACAACTAATGCCTAACGTGAATGACTAATTTAGTCTAGGAACAAAAGTACGACTACCTAACAAGTACTACAATAATATGAATCAATCGTTTATGTTAGTCATTTTAATTGTGTCACTTTAACAATCTAAAATTACAAGTGATAGGGGATTCAAAGGTTGTTCTAGATTGGATGAAAGGTCATACTTCCTTAAACATTTCTTTATTGGATTAGTGTGTTGGGTCCCTATAATACTAGTGATTACCCCATTACTAATGTAGTTATACCCCGTATTTATATTGTTATGCCCCTATTGCCCCCATATTGTTATTTCTGTGCCCCATAGAATCCCTCTATTCTTATTTTTGTGGCTTTATATTATTATTGTTAGGTCGGCTGGATTATATTGTGACTCCCTAGACTCCTATATATAGAAAGGAGGTTTTGTCATTTGTATCATCGAAGAATTGTTCATTTATGTAATGTAAAGGAGGTTGCCCACTCGAAGAGGCTGAATTCTAAGGCGTTGATCTATCTTTTCTATCTTTTCTTGAGCTTGTTTCATAACATTTGGTATCAGAGCTTTGGATTCTAGGGTTTCGCTCCAAATAGGTCATTGTGACATTTTCGCTCTAACGTTTTTTCTGTGATGTTTCAGAAGTCGCAAAAAAACCCATTTGAGAAGAAATCGCGCTGAACCTTGGGTCCGAATTTCAGAGCATTTCGCACGACATTTGCGGAGATATGATCTGAGGAAGTTGGTCTTTTTGCAGACTCCTGAATTACATTCAAAACAGGTGACCTGGGGAAAATCATCATAACTTTCTCTCTGGGGATCGGATTAAAATTTAGTAAGAAGGTACAGAAAGAGGACGGACTGTAGTTTCTTGTGTGTGTGTTTCAGATTCAAAGGTTGAAACAGTGACTCATGGCACGTCGTACAAGTTCGCTCTACTGAACTAGTCTAAAAGCAAGTCACTGTGGGAGATTTCACATAACTCTTCCTTGGAGAATCCAATTTGGCTCAGACTTGTGGTATTGAAAAGAGGACACAGAAGGCTACTACAGGTAGCAATTTAAGAACTGGATGATCCGAAATTACAGAGATACATCAGATTCAATATCAGGCTTCTATAAAGTGAAAAAAGGTGTGTAGTTTTTTTTTTTAAATTTTTGTGTAAGCTTGGTTTAACTGAATTCAAAGGGCATAGTAAAACATTATTATCAGTAACTAATGCCCCGAGGAAAGAAAATGAAAACACCTAGTAAGGAACCTGAAAGCTCTAGCATGACTCATGAAGAAGAGGAAGAAATGCTACATGATATATCAAAATTACAAGAACAAGTGCAACAAATGTCACGCTCACAAAAGCTAATAGAAGCTAAGATAAGTGGCGTGGAATCTAAAATAAATGGCGTGGAATCTAAGATAAAGGGCATGGAAGCTAAGATGGATGATTCGAAGACAGATTTGAAGAGAGACATGGTAGATTTGAAGATAGATTTGAAGAAAGACATGGAAGAATTGAAGAAGTTGCTATAAGAAAGGGTCACTAATGGTGAAAAGGTAGTAAAGGAAACTCATGATGAGAACAAAAGAAATGTTAATCATGATTCCATAGGCACTAATGTTGGATCGAAGAATCACCATATTCCAAAAATCGATATGAGGAAGTTTGATGGCAAGGATCCTGCTACATGGATATTACAGATGGAGCAATGCTTCGATCTCAATAATGTGCAAAACGCACAAAAGGTATGTATGGAAACTGTATATTTGGAAGCAAATCAGTTTGTATGGTATAAATGGCTTTGCTATCGTAAACAATTTATCACTTGGGCAATTTTTGTGGAAGAATTGATAGCACATTATGAAGATACAAAAAGCAACACTTTTTTTAGCCAATTGATAAGTCTCAAACAAAAGGGTTCAGTAATGGAGCACATTGAGGAGTTCCAAAAATTGAACATAAGGGTAGAAGATATTCCAGAAGAGCATAGGATTGATGTGTTCATAGGGTCTTTAAAGGATAATATCCAACATGATGTTCGCCTTTGGGAACTTGATTCATTAGAGAAGGCATTCGGGTTAGCAAGAAAAATGGAAAGCAAAATTATGGCAACCAGGAAGCATACCACTCACAACTATAAAGACGGAAGTGTTGTTTCGCCTAGTCTTCCACAACCTATAAGGTTGACACCACAACAATTGGAAGAAAAAAGAGCAAAAGGGCTTTGTTACAGTTGTGATAGCAAATACACTAAAGGTCATAAGTGTGCTGAGAAGAAATTATTCTACATAGATTGTGAAGAGGAAGAAGAAAAGGAGCAAGAAAGGTCAAAAGAAGAAGATATACTCCAGGAACAAAGCCTAGATGAAGAACAAATAAATCCGACCATATCTTGTAATGCATTGGCGGGAATTACCACTCCTCAAACCATCAAGATAGAAGGACAAATCAAGAAGAAAATGGTAATAGTGTTGATTGATTCAGGAAGCACCCACAATTTTATTCATTGTAGGGTAGCAAAAGAATTGAATTGATTTCTATATCCAGCACCAGAGTGTCAAGTGATGATTGCAAATGGAGGAACAATAAATTGCTCTGGAAAGTGCGATAATATCAAGCTATCCATGGGAGAATATGTATTGACTAGCCCAATGCTTTCCATTCCAATGGGAGGTGCGAATGTTGTACTACGAGTCCAATGGCTACAATCCTTAGGTATAATAGCTTTTGATTTTCAAGAACTTTTCATCAAATTTTCTACGGAAGGAAAGGAAGTTGAATTAAGGGGTATTGTAGGGAAACCAGGAAAGATAATCAGCTCTCATGGTATGACAAAGCTTCTAAAAAAGGAGCAAAGAGGTGTAATTGCACAATTATGCTTGCTAGATGTTTCCACATTGGAATCATCTATTTCTCCAGATCTCCAAAAAGTCCTGGACAATCATTCCAAGGTATTTGAGACTCCCAAGGGTCTCCCACCTATGCGTGATCATGATCATGCTATTCATATGATTCCAGGAAGTGTTCCTCCAAACATCAGGCCGTACAGATATCCCTATGTCCAAAAAAGTGAATTGAACGTATGGTTGCAGAAATGCTAGAGGCTGGTATAATTCAACCGAGTCAAAGTTCTTTCTCAGCTCCAGTGGTATTGGTGCACAAGAAGGATGGATCATGGTGCATGTGTCTGGATTATAGGGAGCTCAACAAGCTCACTATTAAAGATAAGTTCCCCATTCCTATTATTGATGAATTACTGGATGAATTGCATGGATCAATTTACTTCACCAAGTTGGATCTTCGTTCGAGATATCATCAAATCAGAATGAAGATTGAAGACATTCCAAAAACGACATTTAGAACTCATGAGGGTCATTATGAATTTTTGGTCATGCCTTTTGGCCTTACCAATGCACCTTCAACATTTCAAGGTTTGATGAATTCAATTTTCAAACCATTCCTTAGAAAATTTGTGTTAGTATTTTTTGATGATATACTAATCTACAACAAGTCTTGGAAAGATCATGTTGAACATGTTGACAGGGTTTTGGATTTAAGGGATCTGTGGTTTGCATCTTTTGAATCAGTGACCGGAGAATCCACAGTATGAACATTTTTATACCAACGTTTCAAATCCCAAATGGGATCCATCATCAGGATTTTAGAATGATGATAAAAGAAGAGCTTCTTAGGGAATAAATAATAATGAGGAATTTTTTTTTTTTTTTAGGGAACCACACACTGTCGGCTTGGAATAATAATTTAATTTAATTTAATTTTAATTTAAAAATTACTTTTATTTTTAATAAATTACTTTTATTTTAATAAATTTTTTATTGAAGGGTTAATATATTAATACAAAACCTAAAGATAAAATTAGGGAATTGAACTAGAACTAAAAGTAAAATTAGATTAATGAACTAAAATATAATAATTTCTATATAAATTAAATTAATATATTAAACTACTTCATATTAACAATTATAAATAATAAATATTTATAATTGGTTAATATAATAATTAATATATTAATTAATAGTTATATCGAAATTATTATATTATAGCATTAAAATGCTAATTCTTATATTAAAAGGTTATTTCTAAAAATATTAGGGAAAACTATATTAATTTATATATAAATTAAACTAATATATTAAACCAAATCATATTAACAATTATAAATAATTAATATTTATAATTAATTAATATATTAATTAATAGCTATATAGAAATCAATATATTATAGAAATTTAATGCTAACTCTTCAAGTTTATATTAATAAAAAGGTACAGACTAATAAAATAGAAAAGGAGAGGGATAACTTACCTATTGAATGCTTCACCTGGGGATGTGTTGGCGTTTTTGGCGTTTTTGATTTCCCTGATCAAGGGAAGCCAGCTCCCGCTAATCTCCATACCATTGTCTCTGTTCAGATTGTGAGGATGCTTGATAATTTCAAGTGCTTCTCTGATCTTTCGTCTCTGATGCTGCTCTTCCCTTGCGATAATGGATGCGCTTTCCAGGCAGATATGGTGCTTAGTCTTTGAGGAGTGTTCTGCCAGGGCTGAAGTACGAGATCTTCCATTCCTAATATCAGCGCCATGTTCCTTGAGCCTTGTCTGGAGGGAGCGACCTGTTTCACCTATGTAGCTTTTCCCACAAGAACAATCTATTTTATAGACTCCTTTAAGCTGATGTTTGTCAATATCATCTTTTACAGACTTCAAACCTTGCCTGATCGTACCCGGTGCTAAGAAATGAGTGATAATGTTTTTCTTTCTTAGGACTTTTGCGATTTTGTCTGTAACTCCATGGATATAAGGAAGAAAAACCTTACCATATTGAGGTTGGTCCTGAGCCTTGGGCTCATGAGATAACAACCTTCTTTCAGCTTTCTCTATGGCTTTTTTAATTTCTTGCTCTTTGTAGCCTATACTCTTAAAAGTTAAAACTAAATGCTTCTTTTCATTGTTCAGATGCTCTGAGTCAGAAATTCAAAGGGCTCTAATGGCAAGAGTGTTTAGAACACCAAACTTCTGGGCTGGGTGGTGGTGGGAATTAGCATGGAGGTAACTTTCTGTGTGGGTTGACTTCCTGAAAACCTTATGGCCCAGCGAGCCATCCTATTTTCTGATGATTAGAACGTCTAAAAAAGGAATGCTCATGTTTTCTTCAAGCTCCATCGTAAATTTTATTTCTGGAGAGATAGAATTTAAGTGAATGAAAAACTTGTCAAGTTCTGCTTTACCATGAGTCCATTTTATATTGGTATCGTCGACAAAACGCTTCCACCAAGCTGGTTTTAACGGATATGATTCCAGGGCCTTCTTTTCAAAGTATTCCATGTATAGGTTGGCCACGATTGGCGAAAGGGGTGATCCCATTGCCACACCAGATGTCTGCTCATAAAATATTCCTTGGAAGGTGAACACAGTTGACCTTAAGCAGATTTCAGCCAGCTTTGCAGTCCCTGGATCAGTAACATCTTTTATAACCTGAATGGCTTCATTAAGAGGAATCTTTGTGAATAACGATACCACGTCAAAGCTTACAAGGATGTCATCACGCTCCATCTTTTCATTTTTAATAAGATTCACAAAGTCCTGGGAGTCTTTGATGAAGGAATCAGTATTTCCGACAAGGGGTTTAAGAATTTTAGCAACATATTTAGCAAGTTCATAGGTTGGGGAACCAATAGTATTAACTATCGGTCTAAGGGGGACCCCTTCCTTATGGATCTTGGGTAATCCATAGATTCTAGGGATAGTTTCACAAGAGGGGATTAATTTCTTCTTTAATTTTTCGTCAAGGTTGGAATCTGAGATGATCTTTTTTACATCCTTCATGATTTTGGGGATGGGATTACTGTTCAGCTTCTTATAACTGCCACAATTTAGGTGATCATTCATTTTACGAACATAGTCTTCTTTGTCCAAGATGACCGCTGCTCCTCCTTTATCTGCTTTAAGAACCACGACCTTGTCATTGTTCCGCAAGGATTTGAAGGCTTTATGTTCTTCTTTACTCAAGTTGCTTCTGGGAGTTTTGGCTTTCCTCATGATGAGAGAAAATTCCTGCCTCAATGCTTCTTTATCTTCCAGAGGAAGGTTACTAATCCCATCCTCTATGCTACATATCATCTTTTCAATGGGAAGATTTTTAGGGGCCACCGCAAACCCCATACCTTTGCTGAGAACATTAATGGCTATAGGATCTAATTCCTGGGAAGAAAGGTTGACCACTTTTCTTTTTAATTTTGACTCATAGGTGTTTTCTAATGCAAGATGAAAGACCCATTGCTTTTGAAAGTCGTCCAATCAAGGGAAATTTTTTAAGCAAAGCTATTTATGAGAAGGAAATGTTGGCAATACTCCATGCACTTAAGAAATGGCGACCCTACCTAATGGGAAGACACTTCAAGGTAAAAACGGATCATGATAGCCTTAAATACTTTTTAGAACAAAGATTATCCTCTGAAGAGCAACAAAAGTGGGTCACAAAGATGTTGGGTTATGACTTTGAAATCATCTACAAAAAAGGGAAGCAAAATGTGGTGGCAGATGCACTCTCAAGAAAGGATGAGGATGTGGAAGCATTGTTGTGTGCCATTTCTATTATCCAACCAGATTGGATAAACGAAGCAAGGGAGGAATGGAAGAATGACGAAGAAGTGTGGGCACTTATTCGAAAGCTACAACAAGATTCCAGTACTTCTGATACATTTAGCTGGAAAAATGATTCGTTATGGTACAAAGATCGCTTATACCTCTGTAAGAATTTCCAGCTAAAACAAAAGATTCTTATGGAATTGCACACTTCTCCCTTAGGAGGGCACTCAGGATTTTTAAAAACTTACCACAGGTTTAAGAAGGAATTCTTTTGGGATGGCCTTAAATCAGATATTCAAAAGTTTGTGGCGGAATGTTTGGTTTGCCAGCAAAATAAAGTTTAAACAACTAAGACACCGGGTCTATTACAACCTTTATCCATTCCAAGCCAACGTTGGGAGGAGGTTTCAATGGATTTTATCATAGGTTTACCCAAGTCTGAGGGAAAGAGTGTCATCATGGTGGTAGTTGACAGACTTACCAAGTATGCACACTTTTGTGCATTATCACATCCATTTAAAGCCAGTACAGTTTCTACTGCATTTATGGAAACAGTTCAAAAGCTACATGGAAACCCAAAGATTATTGTAAGTGACAGAGATCCCATTTTCACTGGAAATTTTTGGACAAAATTATTTTCTTGTCTTGGTACTCAGTTAGCTCATAGCTCATCTTATCATCCTCAATCTGATGAGCAAACTGAGATAGTAAACAAATGTTTGGAAGGATATCTTCGTTGCTTTGTATCTGATAAACAGACACAATGGGTCAAATGGTTGCCCCTGGCTGAATGGTGGTATAACACTTCCTTCCATAGAGCAACAAAAATGACCCCATTTATGGCACTTTATGGGTATCAACCACCATCCATCACATCATATTTAAGAGAAAATTCTAAGGTTCAGGCAGTGGAACATCACATCAAACATCAACAACAAGTCCTCCAACTCTTAAAGGATAACCTCATGTTGGCACAAAATAGAATGAAACAATAGGCATATCAACATCGTAGTGAAAGACGTTTTGATGCGGGTGATTGGGTATTCCTATGGCTACAACCATATAAGCAAATGTCCCTAAAGCAAGCTAAGAAGGATAATAAATTGTCACCAAAGTATTATGGTCCGTACAAGGTGTTGCAAAAGATTGGTACTATGGCATACAAATTGGAGCTTCCTGCAGCTTCTTGATTGCACCCAGTTTTCCATGTTTCATGTTTAAAGAAGGTTATAGGTGACAAGCTCCCAATTCAAACAATATTGCCAGAACTTGATGAGGAAGGAAAAATTATATTGGAACCGGAAGCAATCACAGAAACAAGAACTCGACAGCTACGAAATCGATCAATTTCAGAGTGTCTTATCAAGTGGAAGAACTTATCCGCTGAAGATTCCACATGGGAGGATGAGAATTTTATGCAGAAGTATCCAGAACTACTCAAGCGTTGAGGACAACACTTTTTTGAAGGAGAGGGGAATGTTGGGTCCCTATAATACTAGTGATTACCCCATTACTATTGTAGTTATACCCCTTATTTATATTGTTGTGCCCCTATTGCCCCCATATTGTTATTTCTGTGCCCCATAGAATCCCTCTATTGTTATTTTTGTGGCTTTATATTATTATTATTAGGTCGGCTAGATTATATTGTGACTCCCTAGACTCCTATATATAGAAATGAGGTTTGTCATTTTTATCATCGAAGAATTGTTCATTTATGTAATGTAAAGGAGGTTGCTCCCTCGAAGAGGCTGAATTCTAAGGCGTTGATCTATCTTTTCTATCTTTTCTTGAGCTGGTTTCATAACACAGTGGATGATTAGAGTGATGGAGATAATTAGAATATTCAAGGTTATATCCTTTGAACACATCCATACAAAATTAAATTTGAAGGTTGACATATTATCCAAAATGGGAATGCGCTCACAGTTGGGTAAAATACATTTAAATGAAGAATACCTGCAAGGATAATTGTTAGTCAATCAGTAGAGGACACATTGGCTTTAGTAATGAGAGAATTATAACGAATTATAAACATTATAACCATACACATAGATTTTAGTCACCTTTAGCAACATATACATCAAGAAATCTAACATTAAATGGAAAAACAACTATAAAAAATACTAAAATACTTTATATAAGATCAAAATACCAAATAGTATAATAGATTCAAATCCCAATACTCTTCGTTTATCTTAATTAATCAAATTCAATGAATTGTTGAGAACATATATGTATATATGTCTAAATAAAAATAAAAATAAAAATATATACATAGAAATAAAAATCAAAATAAAATTCATCCATAAACATCTTGAAACTTCGAAACTTTCTATCTTGATCAAAGATTTATGTCTATAAATATTTATTTTGGTGTATGCGGGATTCATGTTTACAAGGCTTTTAATCCAAGTTCTTTGCAATGGTTAGCGTAGGTGTTTCTTAGAAAGAGAGGGAGCTATACAACTATGATGAAAGATTTTTCCTTATTCCTTTGATAAATAATTGGCATTTAATCATTTGAAGTACCCTCGTTGAATATAGGGCACATATGATACTCAAATTCTAGGATCTTTTGGGTAGATTTATAATATGAACGGAAGAAATTTAGGAGGTTAAAATTCAAGTAATCAATAGGTTCAAGTAGTTAGATGTGTTTCCAAAGATCAATGATGATTTATACAATAAGACTCTATCTAGTGGTGTCATTACACTCGTCTCCCCCATTGTGATGGTTATGCTCTTCTTCTTTGAGTTTTGTAAGATTTTTCTTTGTATTCTTCCTTATTTTAGTTGTAATCCCCCACTCCACCCACAATTCATATGCTCTAGGAATGCCCACCTATTTCGATCCAAAATTGTGATCTCTAGTGAAGGATTTTGTATGGTGTTAATAAAAAATAATATGTGGTTCCTTTCATGTATTGAATTTTTATTAAATACAAATTACGAATTTTTCCATGGGATGCTAATCGATGATGCATTTATCTTAAATTATAGTGTGGAATCTATCAACCAATGGAAATAATTAAAACCCACAAAAGATGAAGAAGGATGATGTAATATAAAAACATATTATCATTTTGAGATTGATAGTTCTTACATATTCAAGGTTCAAATTATTGGAATAAAATCCGCAAGCGTGATATTTACCTTTATTCATAGTTAATAAATTCCCCGATCTTAGCAAATAAAAATGTTTCACAAACTAAGAATTGAACCCAAATCTGACCCCTACGTTTTGGGCTAGTCTACCACATAGATGCACTCCCTTACAATGATGGCCAATGATGTTTTTAGGTGTGTTTTGATGCTCTAACATGACTCTCAAGCCAATTTAGTAAATTTGAACTAGGGATATGAAATTCCTAGCCACAACTGCAACATTGATAATATGTAAAGTTATTGGATATGATGGGGGTTGAACCTAGTAGTCCCCAGCTAGTGAGTTGCTTTACGATTGAGCTACATTCCCTTTTGATGATTGCATACAATATGATTGGATTTGGATTGATCCTCTCAACATAGCACAATGTTTCATTTCCATCATCCTATCAAGTCAAATGGTAAGGGTTTAGTACCATTTTTTCTAACTAGTAAAGTAGGTTGATCTACATTGATCTAAAGAAGTTATTGCATTTTTTACTATCCCACATCTTTAAACTTTTATTCAAGTACAAAAAGAAAAAACACTACCATTATAAAATAACTAATTGTATTTGGGCTATCAGGACCAAGGCCATATTCTGGGTATTTTTACAAGATCAGTCTTCACAATAATGTGTCTCCCCCTACTTTATTCCCAAAATTCTTCAATTTTTTCATGAAATCGAGTCTTAGGGACTTAATTGTTGGATTTTCGTATTATTGTTCTTTAGTTCAATTAGATGGCTTACTATGCTATCAACCTTGAAAACTTCCTCTATCAGACCACCTGAAGGACATGTATCTCTTCATAATGATAATGATAATGATTGGAAGAAAACCATCGTTTGGTAACTCCTCATAAATAAATAAAATACAAATAATAATTTGTATAGTTAGTAAATGGATAAAGATATTTTCAACATAATTATTTAAAAGTTGTAATTTATTCAATACGAGTTACCTCACTAATGCAAGAAAAAAAATGAAGAAATGAGGTTTATAATGAATGTATCCATCATATGAAAAGGTAATCAAAATACTACCTTATATTTGTATATATAGTGAGAAAATAAATTAATAGTTTGTATGAATACAAATTTAGTTAATATAATGTTCTTATTAATTAAAAAAAATAAAATAGGAATGATGAGGATTTTTACATCTTTTTTTGTTCCCTGAACAAATATGCATAAAATAAGACTCTTAATCAATGCCTCGATGTAAACTCCAAGTTCACATGTTTAATCTATAGGATGTTCCATCTACATGTCTCACATGGAAGACATTCCTTCTATGTAGACCTCTCTTACTGTATGTTCTTAGTAACACCCCTAACACTAAAAGCAACTTGGTTCTCAAAGAGTATATAAGGGTATGTGATTCAAATAATTTCATGCATGATGCACAGGTAAATTTTGTATATGCATAACTTTGGTATATGCACATATATTTCATATATGCACATATCTTTCATATATGCACAATTTCTATATATGTGCAACTTCTGTTTAGTGCATATATGAAAGTTGCACATATATAGAATATATGTGCATATAAAGAAGTTGTGTATGTATGGAAGCTATGTGATACAGAAGATGCATATATATAAAAATTGTGCGACTTTTGTATATGTACATCTTTCATATATGTGCATATTTTATGTCTATGCACAACTTTTGTATACACACATATTTTCCATATATGAATAATTTTCGTATATACACATATCTTTTGTATATGAGTAACTTCTATATATGCACATATTTTCCATATATGTGCATACTTGCGCACAACTTCAACCTCCGTATATACACAACTTCCGTATATGTGCATATTTTCCATATTTGTACAAGTTATGTATATACACATATACGAAAGTTCGCACATATTGAAGATATGCGCATATACAAAAGGTGCACATATACAGAAACTGTGCGACTTTTGTATATGCATAATTTTTGTATATGTGAATATAATCCTTATATGTACATCTTTCATGTATGCACATATATGGAAATTTCACATATACTTTAGATGAACATATACAAAAGTAATACATTTACGAAAGTTATTCATTTATAGAAGATGTATGCATATATAGAAGTTGTGCAGATATGGGGGTTGTTGTACATGCATATTATAGAATTTGTGCATTTCTTTTTTATATGTACAGCTTATGTATATGTGTATGTGTATATACAAAATTTACAAATAAATAGAAAATATTCATATATATAAAAGTTGCACATATGCAAAATATATGCGCATACACAAAACATATCCGCATATACGAAAGCTTTTTATATACATGCATATTCAAAATTTGTGCAGAACTTCAATCTCTATACAATCACATCTTTAGCATATGCACATATACGAAGGATGTGTGTATAAAATGTCTAGAGTTATGCATAAATTATGTCTATGCGCAACTTTTGTATATGTGTATTTATCGTATATGCATAAATTCCATATATGTGCATATATAGAAACTATGCATATACAAAATTTGTTCACAACTTCAACCTCATGTATATATAGCATTTGTATATGCACATACCTTTCGTATATTTGCAACTTCCGTATATACACATATATGAAAGTTGTGCATATGAAAGATATGCACACATATAAAAGTTGCGCTTATACAAAAGATATGCAATACAAAATATGTGCATAAATAGAAGTTGTGCTACTTTCATGTATACACATATTTTGTGTATGTGCATGTCTTTTGTATATGCACAAATTCTGTATATGCACATATCTTTCATATATGCGCTTCTTCCAATATATGCATATCTTACACCCACTACTTTAAAGGGGCAATGGGGTGGATAGTTGATAGGATTTCCTATTACAAATTTGTCCATGTTATTTAGTGCAATAAAATTAGGTAGTTGGTCCATAAAAAATGCACATAATGTTTTTGCATTTCTTTCATTCATCACTTTCTTTAGGAATGATCCCATCTAAGTTACAATGTTCTGGTTTCTCAAGTGATATAGAAGATTGCTAAAATAGAAGAAGTCACTACAATAAATAATGAACATCATAATGATCTATAAATATGGGCTAAGTTATAAAATTATTTCCTTAGTTTGCAATGGTTATTTAGCCATTTACTACATGAATATCTCTTTCATTTCATAAATTTGGATTCCTTTTTAATTATATAACAAGAACTGTTGAATTTTGAATTTGTGTTTGGGGTATGCCAAACAATTTCTAATTATATTAGCAAATTATTTTTGACAATGAAATTTTCAAGCAATATTTTTATTTCTTTTGGGTCATCATAAAAAAAATTGTACCATCTTCAATATTTATCTACCACATTCAATGCTTTCAAATGGGATGTTGGTCTAGTCCCCTTTGTTATATGATAAAATCTAAACTCTTTACATTCATTTAGTTGTTCCAGAGGATGTTAACATAGGTAGCATAATGTTTTTGGGTTTCCATTAACAAGACATTATGCATTGAAGATGTATTATTGGTATTTCCTATGGTTTTTATTTCTCGGCTATACAAGTTTCCATTAGCTAGATGAATTATTATTATTTTTAGGCTGAACAAGTTAGATATTGACACATTGTATGAACCATTTTAAAAATAAAGGGATACAATAGAATACAAATTGAATTTTTTGGGACATGTATTTCATATTCAAGTGACTAGGTCATGATTTTTAGAGTTTGCATGAAATTAGTTGAATCATGTATCCTTCTCTAATCTTTGAGCACTAAGTTGCTTTCAGTGCTAGGAGCGTTACTAAGAACATACAATGAGAGAGGTCTATCCAAACATCCTCTTTATAGCTCTTAGAATTGAAGGAATACCTTTCATGTGAAACATGTAGATAGAACATCCTACATTTTAAACATGTGAACATAGAGTTGACATCATGGAATTGATTAAGATTCTTATTTTATGTATGTTTGTTCAGGAAAAAAAAATATGTAAATATGCTCACTATTCAATTTTTTTTTTTTAAATAATAACCACATTATATTAACTATATTTCGATTATACGAACTATTAATTTATTTTCTTACTATATATTTTTCATGTATATCTATATAGAATGTATTATTTCCATTACTTTTTCATGTGATGAATACATTCATTATAAACCTCATTCCGTCATTTTTTCTTGTATTAGTGAGTAACTCGTATCGAAGAAATCGCCACTTTTAAATACTTAGATTGAGAAGATCTTTATCCATTTACTAATTGTACAATATTATCTGTCTTTGTTATATTTATGAAGAGTTACTAAACAATGGTTTTCTCCCATCATTATCATTATCATTATCATTATGATGAACTACATGTCCTCAAGGTGGTCTCTCAGAGGAAGTTTTCATGGTTGATAGGATAGTAAGCTATGCAACTGAACTAAAGTACAAGAATATGAAAAACCAATAAGTAAGTGCCTAAGAATCGATTTCATGGAAAAATTGAATCATTTTGGGAATAAAGAAAGGGGGAAGACACAACACTGTGAAGATTGATCCTGTAAAAATGGCCAGCATATGGCCTCGGTCCTCATAACCCCAACACGATGCATTATTTTCCAATGGTAGTTTTATTTTACAATTAGTTATTTAATATTTTATTCCTTAATATTTTAATATGATTATAAGTTGTCTTCCTAGAGTAGTTCAAGTGATTATGGCCTTGGAATGAAGTCTCACCGAATAGAAAATTTTAATTGAAATCTTGTGCCCCACATCGAGGTGAATAATATAATTATAAGTTGAGTATCTACATTTAAAACTACCTAATAAAAAAAGTGCAAATATTAAATAAAACTCTTTTGATCAAATTTATACAAAATCGTCAGCTTCCAACATGTGTGTGGAACAAACAAAATAGTAGATAAAATAGTAAATATTTAATATTTGATTTATTAGCCTTTTAATGTATTTATACGCTGAATATATGAATTTACGACTACCTTGTAATAAACGTTTGCATATATTGAGTAAAGTTTTTTTAGACTAATCAAGATCATGCATATATATGGTTTCTAGATTCAGGGTGTAGCAATCACAGGACATGGAACATAGAAATGTTTACCAATGTAGATGAAAGTGTGAAATCTGAAGTGACATTAGCGACTGATAACGTAGTCGCTGTCATGGGCATAGGAAGAATCAACATTCTAACAAAGAAGGCCGAGAAGAAGTACATTTCATATGTTTATTTTGTCCCCAGTTTGAAGCATAACCTCATTAGCATTGGACAACTCACAAAATCAATATGGATTAAATATATTGATTTTAAATATTTATAAAATAAATGTATAGCTTTTTTTAAGGAATTGATATAATATTGCAATCCACATTTATTCACATATAAGATTTTAAGTCAATATAATTATCCTCTTTTGAGTCTTTCATTAATTTTTTTAGATTACTCTCATCGACACTGGGTATTTTATTGCCTCCTCTTTACACCCAAAAGACCACTAATATTTGAAGTTGTTCGAAATTCAATAGAATGAGAGTGTTTCTACTATCATCAACATTGTGTATTTTATTGTCTCCTCTTTACATCCAAAAGATCGATTGATAATATTTGAATTTGTTCAAAATACAGTAGAATGAGAATGTTTCTCCTTGGTTGGAAGGGGAAAAATTGATATGGTCTTGTTCGAAAATAAATCCTCACCACCGCGTTAAATAAACTAACAACAACCATACTTGTGGTACACAAGTAAATCAAGCAAGTGAAGTTTTTTCTGCGGGTTATGAGTTTTTTCTGTAGGTTGAAGGACATGAATTAAATGAAATTATGAGCAGGAGTACAAACTTCCCATTACGCAACACATCAAGTAATTAAGAACAAATGGGCATTTAATGGAGGTTTGTGTAAAACACAAATTCCAATATTTTACTCCGCAGCTCATATATGTACTCTGAAATGTATAAGATTTTTTCTAAGTAGCCAAGGTAAGTCTGAGATTTTTTTTAGAGAGAAAAACATGGAGCAATTTGTGGTGGGTGCGTAAAAATAATTTGTTACAGGGTTTTACAGTGCAACTCCTAGTGAAGTATAAATATTAGTAAGAAATCTTGTTTTACTTGGTGAAGGAGTCTCAGCTCCCATATAATTTTTTTTCTATGTATTCTAAAAATATAATCTAAAGTATATTCATTAGAATATATTTATGGAAATTTCACTTATGGTTTCTTTTATTGCGCAACCACTCTATTTTTTTCACTCTATTTTGCTGAGTGTAAGATTTGAAATTTTTGCTCCATTCTAGTTGAACAAATCAACTGTGTTTTAAACTTTGTGACTGTTCTCTTGAACAAAATTTTCTTCCTCATATTTCACTTGGTATCAGAGCGGGTGTAAAATTTTATTAGTGTAAGTGCAAGTATTTTTATTGGGAGTTAAAATTTTTTTGAAGGCATTATTTTTGGAGCATATTTACTAGTAGGGAGAAAGTTTTCTTCTAATAGTTAGAATGGCAGCATCAAGCACAAGCTTGACTAATCATAAAATACCTCAATTTAATGGAAAAAATCATGACTATTGAGCTATAACAATGAAGGCTCTATTTTCTTCTCGAGATATTTTTGATTTGGTGCAGAATGGGTTCCAAGAACCAACAAATGTAGAAGCATACAATGCTTTGACACAATCACAAAAGGATTTGTTGAGGGACAACAAGAAGGAATCAAAAGCCCACTTTTACATTTTTCAAGCAGTTCATGAAAGTATTTTCCCAAGGATTGCAGCAGAAAAAAGTTCAAGCCAGCATGGGATATCCTCCAGACAACCTACCAAGCCATGGAAAAAGTAAATACAACAAAAACTATAAATTCTAAGAAGAGATTTCGAGACAATTTGCATGAAAGAGTATGGGAATGTAGACTCATTTTTTACATAAGGAATTGGACTGGTTACTCAAATTAGATCTCATGGTGAGACACTCGAGGGAAGGAGAATAGTTGAGAAAATTTTGAGAAGCATGCTAGCAAGATTTGATGTCATTGTTATGGCCATATAAGCGACAAAGGATCTCTCACAATTATCAGCGGATGAGCTTCATGCATCACTGGTTTTCTCATTAACATAGATTGAAGAGAGAAACAAACTCCTCATTGGAGAATGCCTTCATGGCACAAGTTTCATTTGGTCAAGGTAGAGGTAGAGGAAGATAAAATGCTAGAGGAATATGTAGAGTCCCACACAAAGGTGGAAGAGGTAGCGCTTCAAGCTCAAGTGGAAGGGAAGGAAATGAAAATCCAAGTCAAGGTTCAATCCAGAATCAAGCACAAGGCCAGAGGTATGATAAATCTCAAGTTCAGTGTCATTATTGTAAGAAGTGTGGTTATTATGCAAATGAAAGTAGAAAGAAGCAAAATGATATAAGTAACAAACCAAGTGAAAATTTCACAAAAGAAAATCAGAACCAAGATAACATGTTTTTAGATTGTAATGTAGCCCAAGAAAAACAAAACGATATATGGTTTCTAGATTCAGGGTGTAGCAATCACATGACAGAGAACATATAAATGTTTACCAATCTAAATGAAAGTGTGAAATCTAAAGTGACATTAGGCACTAATAAAAAAATTCTCTGTCATGGGAAAATACGGTGGAGATGACATACATTTCAGATGTTTATTTTGTCCTTGGTTTGAAGCATAACCTCATAAACATTATACAACTCATGCAAAAGGGCTACATTGTCTTTTTCAAGAATGGAGAGTGCACAATTTTGGATAAGTCTCCAAGAAAACAACTGATTGCAAAAGTTCAGATGATAAGTAATAGAATGTTTCCCCTAAAGATAAAACCAGATTTGAAGGAAGAAGGTGTGCAAGCACAACTGTCAATGAATTCACAAGAGGATGAAAGAAAAGTTGCAGCTGTCACACAAGTAAACTTTCAAGTGGAGGTAAAAGATGGAAACTAGTTATGGTGTTTGATATTTGGTCACCTCAACTGCAGAGGCTTCAAATTTTTGCATAGGGAAGACGTGGTGAAGGGATTTCTACTCATATAAAAATGAGAGAGCCTATGTGAAGGATGCATGTTGGGAAAACAACATAGAGAGACATTTCCAATAGGAAAGTCAACAAGAGCAAAGCCACCTTTGGAGATTCTCCATTCAAACTTATGTGGACCAATGAAAACACCATCAATTGGTGGCAGTTATTATTCTTTTACTTTCATAGATGATTATACAAGGAAGACATGGGTATACTTTCTAAAACATAAAAGTGAAGTGTTTGAGTGCTTTCACCAATACAAATCTCCTGTTGAGAAGCAAAGTGATCCGAACTTAAACATGAACGCAAAAACATACGGATATAATCATAAATGTAGAGATGCAATAGAAAAAACCTTCATTTCACTAATAGAAAAATATTGAACTATGCTTACAAACAGAATGGAAATAAGGTAGCTCAAGTGATGGTAGCTTATCTCTAAGAAAGGATGTGGCGGCTACATGCCTCTGAACTCAGTTACAATGAGGCTCAAGGGCCTTTTTATTATTGAACAATAATAGAAAACCATAAACAATGAAAACTATAACCCATGGAAATGTAACACCAAGAGTTTATCGGCCCTGTTGGGGTTATTTGGGAGGCCAACTTCCCTGGGGTCATAACATGGTCATATTATCTCCTTTTGACATGTATGATACCTCATTGGAAAGATATCTACAAGGACTACTACAAATAAATAAATTGCCATATTATTCTCAAAATATTTTTTCCAAAAAAATGTTGTTTAGGGCCTTAAAATGGCTTCAGAAGTTTAGGTCCCGAAAAACTGCCAAAAATTGTAAATTGTGCTAAAATTAAGGAAATTGAAAAATTGAAAGAAACAATGTTGAGGGTCCAAGTCAAATAGGTGGGTGGCCACCATATCCACTTGGATCAGTCCTCCCCCCTTAGGAAGCAATGGTCCCCAGTGTGTTGAATTCCTCCATGAGGTGAGGAAACTTCTGCTGAACTTGATCCTTGGTAAGCCATTTGCCTTGGTGAAGGAGTTGGCCTACTTTGACAATTTGATATAGCTGTATCCTCTATTTACGAGTGTTTATGATCTACGTGTCCATGATCTGATCAATTGTGGCCTGTTCCATGTAGTTTGAGTTGATCTTTGTTGGTGCGAGCTATTCTACAATGCTAGATGTGTCCAACAATGGTGGAAAGTATGGCCTAAAGTGATCTACATTGAACACTAGGTGCAAACCAATGAATGGTGTGATGTTGAACTTAAAGGCACTATCACCGATGACATTGGTGATGGTGTGTGGCCCATATAGGAGCGAGCAAATCTTACTATGGGGTCCAGCAAGGCGATCTTTCTGCAAATGAAGCCAAACTTTGTCACCCACCTGGAACTTGCATGACACTCGATGTTGATCATGGCATTGCTTGTACTTAGCATTAGATTTGTCCAATATATCATGGACCTATTGGTGAATGTTTTGAATACGCTCAATGAAGCTATTAGCCCTTTCAGCATCAGACTGCACGTGAGCTGAATCTACCTGAGTGGATGCAAATGGTATGGCCACATCAATGGGGCATAATGGTTGAAATCCTAGCCCTACCTGAAAGGGGCTATGGCTTGTTGAGTTGTGGAGAGCTTTGTTGTAGCTGTGTTGGAAATAAGGAAGACTTTCATCCCATGTGAATAGATGCTTTGAGTTTTACATGCACATAATGTGTACGATCATCGTGTTGAAAACCTCTGTTTGGCCATCAGTTTGGGGATGGAAAGTTGTGGACTTAGTGAGTTTTGTATTTAGCGTCGACTAGAGACTTGACCAAAATGCACTCAAGAATTTGTTGTCCCGATCTGAGATAATGGACTATGGGATCCCAAAGTGTACCCACACTCGCTCAAAGAATAGCTTAGCAGTGGCCTCTGCTGTGATACTCTTCTTACAGGCTACCATGATGGCCATCTTAGAGAATATGTTGATAACCATGAAAATGAAATTGTTGTCGTGATTAGTAGAATGAAGGCCTGACATATAATCAATGGAGACAAATTCCCAAGGCCAACTGGGAGTAGGTAGAGGAGAATACATGCCTTGCTTCTTGATGGTTGGTTTGGCAATGATGCAGGTGGTGTAGGATCTAATTTACTTCCCAAAATCCTAACGAGGTTTCGGCCAATAAAAATGCTTCTACAATACCGCTATTGTTTTCTCTACTCCAAAATGTGCAGTGACCCAACTATAGTGCGCCTCCCAAATCATCTTAGTGTAGTCACTTGAAGGAACACATATGTGTCACAAGTGGCATAACAATGCATCCTGAAGGTGAAAATTTGGATCTTTTCTCCCTTCTACGAGTATCTGGTATATGTTACCCAATTCTAGATTGCTCTTGTAAATATACGGCCACCCCGATGTCTCGTGCCCATAGGAGTCAAGTACAGTGATTAGCGCCATGACCGTTGGCTAGCTGAGGCAATCAACGACATTATTTGTGTTTCTCTTCTTATACTTAATGTTCAAATGGAATTGTTGTAGATAGGTGGACCATTTCCGATGGCGATCGTTCTGCAACTTCCCTTGTGTCTGTATGAATTGTAGAGGTTGGTGGTCTATGTGGATGGCCGTTTCTTTCCCCGAAATGTAATGCTTCCATTGATGGAATTCCTACACAATGGAATACATTTCCTTTTCATAAGTGGGGTACTTTTAGACTGTGTCTAAAAGTGTCTCACTGTGATAAGCCACTGGATGCCCATGTTGAGTAACAACTGCACCAATAGCATAGTCAGAGGCATCTGTCTCAATCTCAAATGGTTGTTGTAGGTTTGGTAATGTGATAACTAGTACAGAACAAAGGTGATTATTCAACTAGAAGAACCCTCACTATTAGGTTTCCGACCAAAATAACTTTCCTTTCGCTCTGCCCTTGGCAACTTGACTTAAAGGCAAAGTGATATGAGAAAACCCCAACACAAACCTACGATAGAGATTCGCAAGGCACAAAAAATTGTGGAGCTCTATTAGAGTGGTTGGGACTGGCCAATCCTGAATGACTTATATCTTGGATGGGTCCACATGCACACCCTTCTCATCAATGACGTATCCCAGATATTGAACCTGGGTCAGGCGAAAGGTGCATTTCTCCGAGTTAGCACACAAATTGTGTTGTCAAATGGTTTTAAGTACCTGTCGAATATGGTGGAGGTGCTCTTCCCAACTCTAGTTGAAGATCAATATGTCATCTAAATACACCGCCATGAATTCATTGGTGAAGGGCAGCAAGATGTCGTCCATCAGGATCATTAAGGTTGCGGGCTAGTTCGTAAATCCGAATGACATGACCAACCATTCAAAAATTCCCTCCTTAGATTTGAAGGTCGTCTTCCAGACATCAGAGGGTTCGATAGGCACATGGTGATAACTTGACTTCAAGTCAATCCTACTAAAATATTTTCCCCCCCAGGCTAGTCTAGAAGGTCATCAATCTGCGAGATTGAGTACCTATTATGGATAGTGATCTTATTTAGCGCCTGATAGTCAATACAGAGCCTCCAGGTCCCATCCTTCCTCTATACCGATACAATCAGACTCCCACAGGGTGATGAGCTTGGCTTGATGTACCCTTTCCATAGTAGTTCTTAAATCTGCCTCTTGATCTCATTATTCTCCAGATCAGAGCATCGATAGATTGGTCCATTGGGCAGTGGCGTGCCCGGGGTTAGATCGATGGAGTGCTTGACCTGATAGTGTAGAGGTACCCTTGTGGGTGAGGCAAAAATGTCCCTGTACTCCTCCACCTCCTTGTCCATCTGTTGTTGTTGTGTAGAGGAGCCATGCCTCGGAGCCGTGGCCACAACCTTCTTCTTGCCTTGGGGGCGAATCTTAAAGAAAACAAATTTCCTAGTTTGGAAAATGATCTTACTGCATTTCTTTGTAGTGATGAAATAGATGGTGGTAGGTGAGGCTAGCTCTGGTAACCTGTACAAGTTATTAGCCAAAGTACTAAGCACAAAGCAAGGTCTAGATTCATATACAAGATGTCACTTCCGCAAGTCTAGTGGTCCTAACAATACATTATAAACTTCAAGAGGAGCAACGTCACACAGTACCTCATTCGTGAAGGGCTTGATGCTGTAGGGAAGGTGTCACTGCTAGCTAACGTGAAGATGTCGTCCTTGGTGAAGCCACTCGATGGTTGATCCAAATTGGATCCATGAAAAATTATCAAAGTGCCATGACTGTATCAAATCAGGACAAACTTTGAATTTATGAACAAAAATCTATCAAGAAGACCTCTGAATAGTGGCAGTTTGTAGCCAACAAGGAACAACGAGGACCTCGGTCAAAGCACGCTGACCAAGGCCCATGGAGACTGCGCAGGAGACAAAACTGGCAATTAGGAAGCCTGGATCGGGGAACAGAGGCCATTTTTGATGCGTGATTAGCGATGGACAAAACCCCTTGAGAAAGAAGGGCCCCGAGCGCTCAGTCACATGAGAAGCCAAGACACCATAGGGAAATCACTAAAGCGAAAGGCAGGTCCTGCGCTCTAAAAACTAGCAGAATATCGGAGGCATATTGGGGTGATAAGCGGATTTGGCAGAGAATGAGCAATTCCGTACACTGCATGATGTGGGTCTGGCAGATGAGAGAGAAAACCACCTCTCATCATGGGCTAACGGTCGAGCAGGTCATTTGCGCGAAATGAGCGAACACCATAGGATCTGGGGACTTCAGATCTGACGACGGAGATTGCGCCTGATGGAGAAACTGGATTTGACAGGGGGATTAAGCCGCAACATATAAAAGTTTGAAGTTTGATTTGACCGCTGAGTTGGCGGATGAGTCATTTCACAACGTAACTGAAAATACTGAACTGTTGAGGAAGAGCTGACGCAGTTCGTGAGAGGACAAGTGGCCACTTCCCTGTGGGACGTTGGCGATGACGTAGAGGCAGTGAACTCCAAGCGAATAGCAGCAAGCGATCCGAAGGGGCGGAAGAGGAAGTGAACAGTCAAGGACAAATTGGCTTGAAGCCATGAACAGACAGAGAACACGACAAAGAAAAAAGGAAGAACCAGAGAAAGAAAAGGCGAAAGAGATAGTGAAGCAAGAAACAGAAAACAAAGAGCTGAGCTGACCTAAGGTAGCATCGAGCAGACAGAACTAGGCTTGAGAGGTTCAAACCATCCCTGTGAGGATATCTGTTGGGAATTGAGCACCATTGGACTCATCCCATTAAAGACCAGAGAGGTCGAGACTTGGTAAGGAAAGAGTCTGTGCACTCTAGTGGCTTGGGGAATCCAAGAACCACCCTACTAAGCATCCTCTGTTTCAGGAGACTCAAGTAAACTCCTCATTGTAAATCTTTTCTTTAAAGACACAATAAAAGAAGGCCACCACTGAAAGTTGGACCGGAGACGTAGCCCTGGAGGATAGGGTGAACGCCTTATTAATTTGTTCTGTTCTTGTATTTTCTTACTGTGTTTCTCTTACTATTTTCCATTTTCTAGTGTCTGTGTATTTTGCAATATGATCAATCCGTTGCCTAAAATAACATAGACACACTCCAGCACATGAGTCTATAATACCTTCATTCATTAATTATTTAACTGAGATCACTCATGAGTGATTTCCAGATCAGGTGGTATGAGAGCTTTAGGCTGTTAAGGTTAGAGAAGTTTGTGTTGGTTTAGTTGTTGAATGCTAACTAGATCAAAGCTCAAATTTGGAGAAGGAGAGTTGGTCAAAACTAATCCTAAAATTGGGAGAGTTTATCCTCGGAAGACAATGTCGTAGGAAGGGTCTATGGGGCCAGATGCTCAATTCATAGAAAGCTTCCTAGACATAAAGTCCATGGTAGAAGAAATGTATAGGGACTTTAGAAAACATAAGGATGAAGATTCATTAGGCTCTAAACAAGACAAAGGGGAAGATGAGTCTCACTTCCATGACCACTCAAAAGGCAAAGGGAAAGAAGAAAGCTTTCTCACACCTCCTAATAGCCCTAAAAAGAAGGCATCTTTGATCAAACTATATTTCAAATTCGATCTACCTATATATGATGGAGAGTTGAATGCAGAAAAGCTGGATAATTGGATTAGTCAAATTGATGTTTATTGCAGAGTGCAAAATATCAATTCAGACAAGAGCAAGATTCAGCTGGCAAGCCTATGCCTTGGAGGCACTGCCTTGGTTTGGTGGGAAGGTAGGACCTGAGCTGACACGAAAAGACATGGTAAGACTATCTCTGTTTGGAGTGAATTTGTTTCTGCAATATAGAAGTAGTTCTATCCACTGGCATACATGCAGCAATCCATGATGAGTTGGAAAACTCTTCGACAGTTGAAAGGGAAAAGTGTGCAAGGGTACACTCAAGAATTTAGAAAGAGAGCATTGATTCTAGGAATCTCATTAGACTCACCTAAGACTCTATTGAAGTACATTGGTTTTCTACACAGCTACATGAGGCACACTATCCTCATGTTTAATCCCACTAGTGTAGATGAGGTATCTGTACAAGCTACTCATCTAGAAGCTAGACGAAAGAATGGAAGTCCAGAAGTTGGGGGATCATCCCAACCCACTGCAAGCAAGAATAAGGAGAAAAGAAAGTAGAAATGGAAAGCAAGGAAGGCTAACACTCCACAGAAAAATAAGGCTTCATGCACTCATTGTAAAAAGGATGGGCATGATGATGAGCATTGTTGGATTCTGCATCCAGAGCTGAGACCTAAGAAGTTCGAGGGGAAGAAGAAGAAGATTGCTGCAACTATTCAGAAAAATTGTTGGAAATAATACTGAGAGGGGGGGTGAATCAATATTATCAGATCAATAAAACTTTTTCAATTTCATGCTCAGAAACATATACGCGACTTCAGTTAAGTGAACCCGCGTGTACACGCTACTGTGTCTAAAGCAACTAGCGTATATCCAGAGATCTTATAATTCAGTTATCTTAATCTTCAGTAGATGCATCAGAACATTATTAAGCATATTAACAGTAAACAGGTGCAGTATAACAGAACAGAACATCACACAAGAGCCACACACATGAACACCATGATATAAGGTGGAAACCCAATGTGGGTGAAAACCACCTGCTGTAATTCGTCTCTTTCTTCTTTAATAAGAAACTTCTTTTACAATGTACTGGTGCAGTCCTTTACCAGCACGCAGGCTGCAACCTGCAGAGGGCTACAACCCTCATAGCTCTTGTACTAGCCGATCCATTTACTAGTATGTAGGTGCCAACCCTACAGAAGGCTACAACCTTCACTCGTTTTCCAGCTGCTCCTGGAAGGGAGCTACAACCCCCTTGGCTCTTGTACTGGCTGATATATTTACCAGTACGTAGGTGCCGGCCTACAATCTTCCCGAGACCACGTTTCATACATTTTCATACTGGATCCATGAAACAATCACCATTGTAGAACAACCTGCATCATCAATCTCTGAATCACCCAATACTGTATCACTGAAACCCTGTCAAGAACACAGACAGCATAACAACAACCAGATCCAACTCCATATTCATACTTTACATTGTATACACCACTTTGACGAGCCCAACCTGCGTGTATACGCTCTTTTACCAAAGACAACCCGCGTATAGATCTGTAAATTCAACCTTAAAACTCTGCAGCTATATCAGACATCAAAACATACCCAGATCATAACAATAAACATGCGTCAATAGATCTAGTCTATTAACAGTCAAACCATATGAAGATAATCTTTTCAAGCCTTGAGATCTCGTTCCATCCTTCATCATCCTCCACATGAGTGAAACCTTGGTTCAGATCACCAACCCATAACTAGCACTTGGATCTCACACTTCCTCAGATCTTCACAACTCACCCACCTTCCTTATTTCTTTGCCTAATGATCTTCTCCTTATATAGCCTTAGGCCTTGTTCAATACCAAGAGCCAAAACCATAGAAATCCAATACCATCAGCCTTAAAACTAGGGATCAACACGTCCGTCGAGACACCAAGGTCCAAAACCATAGGCACAACTTCCAAGGAATAACCGCCGTGGACCAAAGATAAGTTTTCCACATACACGCTCTTTTACTGAAGCCAACCTGCGTGTACACGCGACTTGGGCTTAACAAACCTGCGTGTATGAACTTTCTTGACATGCTGTACTAAGATCTGTCCTCTGATTAAGTTGCCATCACCTGTACCAACCTCTGAGCACCTGTACCAACCTCTGAGTGAGTTGCCATCAAGGACAATACTTGAATCATAATGCCAACAATCTCCCCCTTTGGACTTGATGGCAACCACCACACCAAGTCACCGCCGTGGACCAAAGATAAGTTTTCCACATACACGCTCTTTTACTGAAGCCAACCTGCGTGTACATGCGACTTGGGCTTAACAAACCTGCGTGTATGAACTTTCTTGATATGCTGTACTAAGATCTGTCCTCTGATTAAGTTGCCATCACCTGTACCAACCTCTGAGCACCTGTACCAACCTCTGAGTGAGTTGCCATCAAGGACAATACTTGAACCATAATGCCAACAATCTCCCCCTTTGGACTTGATGGCAACCACCACACCAAGTCACTCTCCCCCTTTGACATCAAGGGCAAAGGGCGGACCAAGATATTCTCTTCTTTGGTATACCTTTTACTGTCCATACTGCTGTCCATACTCCCGCTGAGTATATGCTGAAGTTTCTGATTTGGCTCCCCCTTTGTATATGCCAAGTTGTATCAATCCATCCATGCTCCCCCTGAGCGGATGCAGGTTCTAAGACCAGCCATTCAGATCTGTACCATAAGCATCGGCCTGCAATACTGTTCCTTTGATCAAACAACAAGATGTATCATTTAGTTTCATTAGCAACTTCTAACCATAATGCCAACAATGAATGATTTGAAGTATATGCTCCCCCTGAATGTGAGCCAACCATGAGTATCAAGACATTTCCAGGCATCCTCAGTAGACTGTAATTGTTAACCAATAGAGCATATACTGGACTGGATCATATCAGACCCCTTTTCTGAGTCTGTCCCCACTGCTTTTTCACAAACTGACATATACGCGATTTTGCAGTGTGAAACTCGCGTATATACGCGTATTTCCTTCATGAAACTTGCGTATGAGAATTAGAACACTGAAGTTCTATACCTTCAGCTCCCCCTGAGTCTGTTATGTCTGTGTTGTGCTGAGTACCCTGTGCTGTGCCACATTTTTCTGACTGAACTTCCTTCTTCTTCCATATCTTCAGGCATGTTGATGATTTCTTCTTATCATGAGCTTTGTTCCTGCAATCCTTTGCTCTATGTCCAAACTTGTTACATGCATAGCATCTTACATGTTTCATATTCCTCCTATAGCAATCAGCAGCTTTGTGGCCAAACATATTGCAAGAAAAGCAATATCCATTAAAGTACCTTGAATGTGATGATCTTTCTGCATGATGGTCTTGAAACCTTCTTCTTCTACATATGGCTGCAACATGTCCAAGATTATGACATACATAACATTCAACATTATTCATGGGAGGAGTAAAAGATTTTCTTTGAGGAGTCTCTTTCCTTGATTGTTGATGGAGTTGTCCTTTCATCTCCTTGTTGACCCTTTCATTAGAGATTCTTGTCTTGCTTTGTGAACCAGATTCACCTTCAATAGACTCATGAAAACCAAGTCCAGTTTTGATAGCAGGGGACCTTTGACTACTAAGAATATCATCCAAGATCTTAGTACTATCTTGAAATCGTAATAGTTTATCCTTTTCTTCTAATTTACTTTTCAAGATATTTACCTCAACTTGATGTTGTTCTTCTTTTTCAAGACATTGCTTCTTCAAGGTCTCTTCAGCTTTCCTTCCTTCATCCAACCGATGCCTTAGTTTGAAGATCTCGTTCTCTTGCTCTTTATTTAGTGCTAGCAGCATTTCTCGAATTCTGGATGCACATTCCAACTGATCTTTTAATATGATGATTTCTTCTTTGAGGGCATTTTCCTTTTTTCTAGGTAGATCTTGCTGATCTATGGTTCGATCTGATGCTTCATTTGCTTGTCCATCTTCATTCTGAGGTGCTTCAGGATTTGAATTCTTGCTTCCACTCAACGGCAGGTTGTTATTGTTCCTTTGAGCTGTGTTCTTCTTCTGACGTGCTTTCCTTCCCATTGTTCTACGAATCTCCTTCAAGCGATCAAGCTTCTCTGAAGGACCGGCTCTGATTCCAATTGTTGGAAATAATACTGAGAGGGGGGTGAATCAGTATTATCAGATCAATAAAACTTTTTCAATTTCATGCTCAGAAACATATACGCGACTTCAGTTAAGTGAACCCGCGTGTACACGCTACTGTGTCTAAAGCAACTAGCGTATATCCAGAGATCTTATAATTCAGTTATCTTAATCTTCAGTAGATGCATCAGAACATTATTAAGCATATTAACAGTAAACAGGTGCAGTATAACAGAACAGAACATCACACAAGAGCCACACACATGAACACCATGATATAAGGTGGAAACCCAATGTGGGTGAAAACCACCTGCTGCAATTCGTCTCTTTCTTCTTTAATAAGAAACTTCTTTTACAATGTACTAGTGCAGTCCTTTACCAGCACGCAGGCTGCAACCTGCAGAGGGCTACAACCCTCATAGCTCTTGTACTAGCCGATCCATTTACTAGTACGTAGGTGCCAACCCTACAGAAGGCTACAACCTTCACTCGTTTTCCAGCTGCTCCTGGAAGGGAGCTACAACCCCCTTGGCTCTTGTACTGGCTGATATATTTACCAGTACGTAGGTGCCGGCCTACAATCTTCCCAGGACCACGTTTCATACATTTTCATACTAGATCCATGAAACAATCACCATTGTAGAACAACCTGCATCATCAATCTCTGAATCACCCAATACTGTATCACTGAAACCCTGTCAAGAACACAGACAGCATAACAACAACCAGATCCAACTCCATATTCATACTTCACATTGTATATGCCACTTTGACAAGCCCAACCTGCATGTATACGCTCTTTTACCAAAGACAACCCGCGTATAGATCTGTAAATTCAACCTTAAAACTCTGCAGCTATATCAGACATCAAAACATACCCAGATCATAACAATAAACATGCGTCAATAGATCTAGTCTATTAACAGTCAAACCATATGAAGATAATATTTTCAAGCCTTGAGATCTCGTTCCATCCTTCATCATCCTCCACATGAGTGAAACCTTGGTTCAGATCACCAACCCATAACTAGCACTTGGATCTCACACTTCCTCAGATCTTCACAACTCACCCACCTTCCATATTTCTTTGCCTAATGATCTTCTCCTTATATAGCCTTAGGCCTTGTTCAATACCAAGAGCCAAAACCATAGAAATCCAATACCATCAGCCTTAAAACTAGGGATCAACACGTCCGTCGAGACACCAAGGTCCAAAACCATAGGCACAACTTCTAAGGAATAACTGCCGTGGACCAAAGATAAGTTTTCCACATACACGCTCTTTTACTGAAGCCAACCTGCGTGTACACGCAACTTGGGCTTAACAAACCTGCGTGTATGAACTTTCTTGATATGTTGTACTAAGATCTGTCCTCTGATTAAGTTGCCATCACCTGTACCAACCTCTGAGCACCTGTACCAACCTCTGAGTGAGTTGCCATCAAGGACAATACTTGAATCATAATGCCAACAAAAATTTGGGGTCAGACTCATGAGATGAAACAACCATTGCAGCCACAGGTATAAAAGGTAAGAATTCTGAAGCATCCACTAGTAATTCTACACAATCCACTATTGATGAAGAAAATGAGAGAAAAAGACATGAGCCTTTCCATATTCGAGTTATTTACAAACATCAAAAGATTTATACTTTGTTTGATAGTGGCTCACAAGTAAATTTGATCTTTGAAGCAATTGTAAAGAAGTTGTGAATAGTAACTACACCTCAGAAGAAACCATACCCATTAGGATGGTTGAATTATAAAGCACAACTAAAAGTGACTAGACAATGCAAACTCAAGTTTTCTTTTGGGTCAGCATTTGTAGATGAGGTTGAGTTAGACATAATTCCTTTGGATATATGTGGAATTGTTTTAGGAAGTCCTTACTTGTATGACAGAAAAGCTATTTTCTATAGAGCTGAGAACAAGTATCTACTTGTTAAAGATGGAATCAAATACTTTGTAAGAGCTCATAAGCTCAAGAATAATTATACTCTCATAAACTCAGGGCAGATCAAACGAACGATAAATTCATGCAAACAATTCTTACTAATGGTTGTAAAGGAAAATAAACCTAATAAAACCAATGTATTTGAGGGCTGTAATGTTAAACAACAAGCTGATTTAGAAAGGGTTGTTTCAGAGTATGACATCTTGTTTCAAGAACCGAAAGGTCTGCCACCCAAAAAGGAAATAGTGCATGGTATTATTTTGTAGCAAGATGCTCCATTGCCTAACATTGGAATGTACAGGTTGTCCGCTTTAGAGAATGCTGAAATCAAGAAGCAGGTGTAGTAGTTGTTCGAGAAGGGGTTCATTAGACCTACCACATCACCATGTGGGTCACCAATCATTTTTGCGAGAAAGAAAGATGGCTTGTGGAGAATGTGCATTGATTACCGAGCACTGAATAAGATAACAATAAAAAATCGTTATCCCCTTCCTCGCATAGATGATCTTTTACATCAATTGAAAGAAGCTGTTTATTTCTCCAAGCTAGACTTGCATAGTGGATACCATTAGGTCAGAGTTGCAGAACAAGATGCATGGAAGAATGCTTTCAAAATGAAGTAGGGATTGTATGAGTGGCTGGTTATGCCTTTTGGCTTATCTAATGCTCCTGCTACTTTCATGAGATTAATGAATGATGTACTCAAACCTTTTCTTGATGATTTTGTTATTGTGTATCTGGATGATATTATGATGTTTAGCAAAATGTGGGAAGAACACTTAAAGCATGTTAAGAAGACACTAGATGTTTTGAAAAGAGAAAAAATTTATGTTAAACTCTCAAAATGTGAATTTGGCAAAACATCTCTGAATTATTTGGGTCATATAGAAGGGGGTGGTGAATTGAAGATAGATCCCTCTAAGGTGGTAGTCATTATAAACTGGCCTAAACCCAAATCTGCTATAGAAGTTAGAAGCTTCTTAGGAGTAGCACAATATTGGAGGAAGTTCATTTCTAACTTTTCCTTAATTGCAGCTCCCTTACATGCTTTAATAGGATTGAACAACGTGTTTCAATGGGAAGGAAAACAACAGAAAGCCTTCGACACCTTGAAAGAAAAAATTAGTACATTACCTGTACTAGCACTGCCTGATCTTCAAATACCATTTGAGATCCAAACGGATGCCAATGACTATGCCATGGGAGCAGTGTTGACACAGCATGGTAAACCCATATGTTATCATTCTGAGACATTTAATTCTATAGTGGTTAACTATCCTACATATGATAAAGAATTGTATGCATTAATACAAAGTGTGAAAAAGTGGAAACATTACTTAATGGGTAAAGAGACAGTAATACATACTGATCATCAACCACTTCAATATCTACACTCCCAAACTAAGTTGTAGCAATCAAGACACTATAAATGGATGGGTTTTCTACAACAGTTTCATTTAGTCATCAGATATAAAAAGGGCATACACAATAAAGTTGCAGATATGTTATCTAGACCAATTATAAATGCATCTACTATACTTGAGCATAATTTTGTGTTACATGAGAGCTACATTGAACAATATGCTCAAGATATAGACTTTAAAGATGTATATGAAACTTTAAGTCAAGGAAAACGGGTAGAAGAATTGGATTATCATGTAAAGGACCGACTCTTATACCATTGTGGGAAGTTATGCATCCCCAAAATTGAAAGAGTAAAGATAATTCGAGAAGCACGCACTTCTCTAATATCAGGTCACTTTGGGGTAAGTAGAACAGTTGCACAGTTGCAAAGATTTTGTTATTGGCCAAAAATGAACGAGACAATTTCTAGATATGTAAGAGGGTGTACTATGCGTGCTAAAAGCAAGCCCTCCAATAGAAAACTAGGCTTGTACACTCCATTACCGGTTCCTTCTCACCCTTGGCAAAGTGTTTCCATGGATTTTGTTGGAGGACTGCCTAAATCTAGGAAAGTTCATGATTATCTATATGTTGTTGTGGATAGGTTCAGCAAAATGTGTATTTTGATACCTTGTAATAAACAGATTACAGTTGAACAAACTGCAAAACTATTTTTTTTTAACATGTATGGCCTCATTTTGGTTTACCCACTTCCATTGTATCTGATCGAGACACCCGATTTGTGGGGAAGTTTTGGTCAAGTCTGTGGGAACTAATGGACACCAAATTGAAGAAAAGCACAACTTTTCATCCACAAACTGATGGCCAGACAGAAGTAGTTAATAGGATAGCGATCCAGTTACTCAGAGGATATTGCAGCAAATATCCTAAGCTTTGGGATGAACATTTATGTTATGTGCAACATGCTTACAATAGAGCAAAACATTCTTCTACACAGAGATCTCCTTTTGAGACCTGTTTTCGTTTCACACCAAGGTCTCCTTTGGATTTTGTCTTTGGTAAAGACACCACAGTTGAAGGACACAGTGATGTGAACAGGGAAACTAGGTTCATTGAACAAATCCAAGAGATCCACCAGGCAGTACAGGAACAGCTGGAAAAGAGCCAAACCAAATACAAGGCAAGGCATGACAAGCATCGGATGGAGCATAGTTTCCAAGTTTGTGACCAAGTCCGATTGTACATCAGCAAGGACAGGATGCAAGGTGAAGGTAAAAATCTAAAGCCTATCAGGTATGGACCCTTCAAGATACTTGAGGAGATTGGTGAGAATGCTTTTTGCCTTGATCTACCAGCTTACTTGCACATCTACTCAGTTGTAAATGCATATTGCTTGAGATTGTTTGAACCTTCACTAATTGAAGATCCTAAAGAGCAAAGTCAATTTCCTTCTATTGATGACCTGCTACCTGAATATCTTAATGAATTGCAGGAAGGCACAGTTCTAGATAGGAAGGTGAGGACAACACACAAAGGAGATGTTGAGTACCTAAAAAATGGGCTCAAGGGATCAAAGCTAAGCAGTGCAAAGTGGATAGAGATTGGACAAGTGAGACAATTGTACCCTCACTTAGTCGATGCTTGAAAACCAACTTTGGTGGTCCAAAAGCTTTTTCAGTGGGAAGGCCATGATCTGAATGGGATCCATGAAAAATTATCAAAGTGCCATGACTGTATCAAATCAGGATAGACTTCGAATTTATGAACAAAGAGCTATCAGGAAGACCTCTGGACAGTGGCAGTTTGCAGCCAGCAAGGAACGATGACCGAGGCCCATGGAGACCGCATAGGAGGAAAAATTGGCAATTAGGAAGCCGAGATCAGGGAACAAAGGCCATTTCTGATGCACGATTAGCGCTGGGAAAAACCTCTCGAGAAAGAAAGGCCCTGAGCGCTCGGTCACATGGGAAGCCGAGAAACCGTAGGGAAAATGCTAAGGCGAAAGGTGGGTCCCACGCTCCAAAAACCGACAGAATATCAAAGGCATATTAGGGTGGTAAGCGAATTTGGCAGAGAATGAGCGATTCCATACACTGCACGACGTGCGTTTGGCGGATGAGAGAGAAAACCGCCTCTCATTGCGAGCAAACGGTCAAGCAAGTCAACCACTTGAAATAAGCGAACACTGTACGATCTAGGGACTCCAGAGTTGATGGCAGAGATTGTGCCTGATGGAGAAACCAGATTTGACAGGGGGATTAGGCCGCGACATATAAAAGTCTGAAGTTGGATTTGACTGCTGAGTTGGCGGATGAGTCATTTCACAACATAATCGAAAATATCGAACTATTGAGGAAGAGCTGGTGTAGTTCGTGAGAGGACAAGTGGCCACTTCCCTGTGGGACGTTAGCGATGACGTAGAGGTAGGGAACTCTAAGTGAACAACAGCAGGCGATCCGAAGGGGTGGAAGAGGAAGCGAACAGTCAAGGACAAATTGGCCTTAAGCCATGAACAGACAGAGAAAAAAGGAAGAACCAGAGAAGAAAAACAGTGAAAGAAAAGGCGAAAGAGACAGTGAAGCAAGAAGTAGAAGACAGAGAGTCGAGCTGACCTAAGCCAACATCGAGTAGACAGAACTAGGCTTGAGATGTTTAAGCCATCCCTGTGAAGATATCTATCGAGAACTGAGCACCATAGGACTCATCCCATTAAAGACCAGAGAGGTCGAGACTAGGTAAGGAAAGAGTCTGTGCACTCCAGTGGCTTGGGGAATCCAGGAACCACCCTACTAAGCATCCTCTATTTCAGGAGACTCAAGTGATCTCCTCATTGTAAATCATTGCTTTAAAGACACAATAAAATAAGGCCACCACTGAAAGCTGGACATGAGACGTAGCCCTCGAGGATAGGGTGAACTCCTTATTAATTTGTTGTGTTCTTGTATTTGCTTACTGTGTTTCTCTTAATGTTTTCCATTTTCCAGTGTCTGTGTATTTTGCAATCTGATCGATCTGTTGCCTAAAATAACATAGACACACATCAGCACATGAGTCTGTAATACCCTTATTCATTAATTATTTAACTGAGATCACTCATGAGTGATTTTCAGATCAATGGTGTACGGATGCGGATGTGATGTAGTCTTTCGGCCCAGCTGCTTCACGAATTCTACCGAAATGAGGTTGTTTTGCTCTCGCTGTCGACAATGAGTTGAAATGGAGAACCCTTCAGCCACATCTATGAATAGAAGAGGCGTTCCCCCTCTTCTGGATCTTTAGGTTGAATTTTCTAGACCTTTGTGGTGACCAGGGTCGCACTAGGGTCCACATCAATGATCTCCTTCCCATTGTTAGTCCCCTTATTGGGTTCTGATTTAGATTCAGAACTTACGTTTGATTCGGAAGCCTTTAGCTCAGTCACTAGTGGTTATTTGGACCAACACTCACTTGTATTGCGAGTGGAGCTCTTATGGAATTCACACCATTTTCCTGTGTCCTTCTTTGTCTTCGTGGCATTGTTATTTTCTTGTGGCTTCGGCATGTTGTCCTGGGTAGCCTCGCCTTGGCTTGGTCCCTTGTTTTGTGGATTGGTGGCACCTTTTCCTTTATTTGGATTCGTAGATCCAAAGTCTCACTTCTTTTGTTTGAACTTCTGTTCAATATTGACAGCATACCAATACGACGTGTTGAGCGAGGAAATGCCCAGTAACTCCATCTTGTCATAGATGTACTTGTGTAGACAGTCATGGTACTTGAGCACCAAATTCTACTCAGTATCCTTGATACCCAGCGTTGTGCGAAGGGTATGGAAAATATTTGTGAACTCCAACACATCTTGGTCCCTTTCCTACCGTAGTGTGGTTCACTTTATGTATTTATCTTCATAGCTCCCGACAGGGTAATACTGTTCTTAATGGTGTCTCGCAAAGAATTCCAAGTGGGTACAGCTGAAAACAATGAGGGTTCACTCCCATCCTTTTGTTCACAGTAGGTTTCCCACCAGTCCTTGACGTGTGGCGTGGCTTTGAGAAGTGAAAATGTAATCTTTTCCCAATTGAAAGAGTCGTGAACTGAAAAATAACCTTCCAACATATTTAACCATTTATCTATGGCCTCTGCATCTATCATGCCTTCGAATATGGGAATATCAAAGTTAAATTGTACCTTAAAATGAGTGGTGCCTTGATAATGACTGTTGGATGAAGATGCATCTCTTGTGGGTAGCCGTTGAAGGATCTGGGAAAAGTTATCCATCATCGTGTTCCTCTGCTACTCGAGGGCTTCCTCGAGTAACATTTTGAAAGGATCTCCCACCCCCTCATCTTTATTTTCTTCCACCAGGGGAGGTCATTGGGTTTTGCGAGCCTGATCCTGAAATGGTTCAACCAGATCGATCCCTACCTCCTTATACCCCGACCTCATTGGGGACATGCAAATCAAAACAAAGAAAGAGCAGACCCCTCTCATACCACTAATCTGAACTTAAACATGAACACAAAAACTTATAGATATAATCATAAACACAGAGATGCACCAGAAAAACACTTCATTTCATTAATACAAAAATATTAAACTATGCTTACAAATAGAATGGAAATAATATAACTCTGGCAATGGTATCTTATCTATGAGAAGAGATGTGGTGGCCACATGCCTTTGAAATCAGTTACAATGAGGCTTAAGATCCCTTTTATTATTAAACAATATGAGAAAACCCTAAACAACCAAAACCTTAACCCGAGGAGATGTAACAACAAGAATTTATGGGCCCCGTTGGGGTTAGTTGGGCATCGAACTTCCTGAGGTCATAATTTGTTCATATTAACTTCGTTTGATGCTTATGATACCTCATTGGAAAGATATCTCTGAGGAATACAACTTTCAGTGCAATTTCAAAAGCAATCATCATAGGAAATTTGCCAGAAAAATGTCATTTAGGGCCTCAAAATGGCTTCGGAAGTTCAGGACCCAAAAAAATGCCAAAAGTAGTAAACTCTGCTAAAATTAAGGAAACTGAAAAACTGAAAGAAACAATAGTGAGGGTCCAAGTGGAATAAGTGGGTAGCCACCAATATCCTCTTGGATCCAGGTGGAGAATACATCTCAAATGACTTCCTTTGCTTTTGCAGGGAACATGGAATTCACAAGCAATTTAGAACAAAGCATACACATTAGAAAAATGGTGTCACGAAAAGGAAAAATAGGACCATTGTAGAATTGGAAAGGAGTATGTTGAAGGAAAATAATTTGTCAAACGATCATTGGGTTGAAGTTTATGCTTATACAACATATATCATTAATAAGTGTCCAACCAAAAGTGTCAAGAATAAGGTTCCTGAGGAGGTGTGGAGTGGAAGAAAACATAATGTCACTCACATGAGAGTGCTTGGATGCGTGGCTTATGCACATGTCCTAGATGAATTAAGGAGTAAGTTGGACAACAAGAGGGAGAAATTCATATTTACCGGATATAGTGATGATCCAAGGCATACAAGCTCTACAATCCATTAACCAAGAAGGTCATAATCAACAGAGGGGTGAAGTTCATAACATAGGAAGCATGGGATGGAATTTTAGAGAAGACAATCAATGTGAAAACATGTATACCACAGGAAGACAAAAATGAATTAACCACAACAAGTAATTCCTCAATGGTGACTCCTCTTACTCCTATTCAAGATCAACAAAGCAGTCAACAAGTGACACCATCAACAAATAATAGGACAGTGTGACACAGTCAAGCAAGTACTACTCGAAGCACACTGCAAAGACCCGCAACATCATCTACCTCAAGCACAACATCAAGTGACATGTCAAGCCCATATTCCACAAGCAATAGAAGACAAAAATTCAGAAATTTAAGTCAAATTTACAAGAAAAATGAAGTTGACAGTAGTGTAGGTTTGAATTCCTTATTTGCATTTTTTTGGCATGTAGAAGACCAAATCCATTTTGAGGATGCAGTCAAAGAAGAAAAAGGGGTTGCAACAATGGATGGCGAAATAGAAGCAATAGAAAAGAATGACACATGGGATTTATTGGACCTTCTGCAAGGAAAATAAGTCATTGGAGTGAAGGGGTCTATAAGACCAAGAGAAACAATAAAGGGAAGATCAAAGGGCATAAAGCAAGGTTGGTTGTCAAATGATACAAGAAGCAGCATGGAAGAGATAATGAAAAGACATTTACGCCAGTTGCAAGAATGGAGATAGGGCTTGCAATGTTTTCAATTTCCGCACAACATAAATGGAAAGTGTATCAAATCTTCGTAAAATCAACGTTCTTTAATGGATTGCTAAAAGAGGAAGTATATGTTGTGCAACCACCTGGTTATGAGGTAGAAGCATAAGAAGAAAAGGTGTATAGGTTGAGGATTACATCTATATTCTTTAGGGAGATACCTAACATTATGTCCATCTTCCTAAACTTTGTGGTGTACTTCTACACATGTTTCCATGACTTCTGTATGAAGTAGTGCCACCAAATCTATTGGTCCTCTACATACATAATAGGGTGAAATTATGACCTAATGAGGATTTTGAAGTCCTCCCACTCAGTCATTGGAGGCTATCCATCTAACTTCAGGGTCTTTGTGTAGCTCTCCACCAAGTCAGGGCATGACCCTCTAATTTTAACTTCACAAATGAAATATTTTGTTCTTCATCAAATTGATGGATGCTAAAATAAACTTCCAGTTGTTGCAACCAATGATTTAGCTTCAAATTGTCAATCTCACTATGGTACGGCTTGATATATACCTTTTCTTCCATTTTAAATAGGGGCTACAATTGATTCATGACACTTGAATTGGGTTTATCTTTTCGAGTTTCTTTCTTCAACTATTTCTCCTTTTCTTCTGGATCTCTTAATCCCCCATATGGTTTTTCCTCTATATTTGAACCCTCATCTTCTCAAAATATCCTAGTCTTATTTATCAAGGCCACCATGAATATATTTACATTATGATTTATATCAACGACTTGTTTTTCCAACCACGAAAAACCTCTAGTCTGCAGGACGAGAAGGGTTATTCATAGATTCATTGACCATGATTAGGGTTTTAATACTTTTGGCCTAGTCAATCTAGAAAACTTGCAAAAATCCACAATACAACCAAAGAACCCTGCTTTGATACCAATATTATTTATAAACTTTCATGGATATTCCACTAGATAGTTGATCACAACAAATTCGATAAATTTATATTGAAAATATGAAATTCTACATTGTGACAGTTTTATTAGATTTATGAATATGTAGAATTATTTTTAGTAGTGTGTTATGCATAAAATAATGAATGGAAAAATGAAAATATTACACACACATTTGACATAACATATTCTCTACGAAACCCTTTCGGGATAAAATCCCACCTAGAAGGTGAGGCTGCTTTGCTCTCTCTATAGGGAAATATGTCTGTGAGTACAAATAAGTATGGTTTATGGCCTATGTGCTAAATAGTTCACAAATACTCTCTGTGAGCTCTACCTCCTATCCCTCCTGGTTATTTTTGCTCAGTTATGGAAGAAATGCACTAGAAAGAATGGAACCCCTTTTCCTCCTAGTGGCCTAGTTATAACATAACCCAATAGCCTACTAGTGGTTAGGTTTGACTACCTCACCTCTTACCCATAGTTACAATATATACTTTTATAGAGTCTTCTACATCAATCACATGGATAGACCCTTTTACATTAATAATGGGGGCATACATGCCATCCTCTTGAATTATGGTGGTGAAAATGGGAAGTTCAACTTGAGTAGAATAACTATCCCATACAGACTCTGATTGATGCAATTATTGCATCATTGGAAAGGCCTTTGTGTGCAGAATAAGAAAGAAAGTTATGGAACTAAGGTTGAATTTTTTTACGCCAATAAATCATTATTTGATGCCTCAAAGTTCTCCTTGAATGTTTCAGACCCTGTCTTGCCAAATTGGGTCCCACTAGTAAAAATGGTCCTATGACCCAATTCCTCCACTTTTCCACTCTGAAAGAATTGAGGTGGACGGAAAACAAGATAATAATCTAATTCAGATAATTCCAGTCTATGTTAAGGATGTTTGGGAAATTTGTCTAAGATGGACAACAAAGAAGAACATTGATCCAATAACTATTCATGTAAAAAGAAAATTAGTAGATTTAATGTTACAAAAATATTTGTGATAAAATACATGGAACTACGAAGTATGGTCATTAATGATAACATGAATAACAATTTTATTTCCAACACCACGATCAATATAGGGGTAGATATAAATGTTATGAACAAGGAGCAAATGGAAAAACTTTAGCCATCTACTATATGACCCAACCCAACAATCCTTGAACTAGTAGATAGACCTATAGTAAATCCTAAGGGAATTATTGAAGATATAGTGTTTATGTAGACTTATGGGAGGATTTGACTAACGTTATGGTCCTCTATCCAAAATAAAGTATAATAGGGTACCCATTTATTTTATGTATACCCTATTTTTCCACCATTGGTGCATATATTAGTTGTAGGTTTGATTATATGACCACATCTTGTCAAATTTCCACTATAATTCTTACCTTCTACCCTCATGTCAAACCTTATTTAAACTTTGAAAATTCCCCTTAGATTGAATACAATGACAAGGAACTTACCAAAACTTTATTGTCTCTTAACCATAAATAAACCTTTTTAGAAGTAACTATGGAAGATCTTATTTGTACTTTTGTAGCACAACCTCATATCACTAGCCACTCATCCTTGGAGAATATTCTAGGGAATAATTCATAGGAAACTTATTCATTGATTGAATTAACACTAAATCTAGACATAATGGTTCCTTTGGACACTACATCTAGGAATAAAAGCTTATATTTTGAAATGCATCCTAGAAAAATCGTTAAAACAAATTGAAAGTCAGAGCCCTATTAGCAGACATAACATATGAAGATGCTAGAGACCCAATGTAACAATTTTTTTGGGACTATCTCAATATGGATGGAATCGACCATAATTTTGGTACACATCATATCTATATCAAGGATTATTCCCAACCTATTTGAAAACCTCAGTGAAGGATGAATCCAACTTTGAAGGACATGGTAAAGGAAGAGCTCTATTAGCTTAATCTTATGTGAATTTGATTTATCCAATTTCAATAAGTATCTTTTGATCTTATTTACTGTGCCATAGAAGAATCGAGAATATAATGTATGTGTGATTTGCATAGAACTAAATAAGGCCACCTCAAATAATTACTTCCCTTTTCCATTGATTTATAAACTTATGTACATCCTTTCTGGGAAGAAGTTATTCTTTTTCCTTAATGAATGCAATGGTTATAATGAAATACATATTGTTCGCAACAACCAACAGAAAACCACATTCACCTACTCCTAGTGAAATTATGCTTATTAGGTACTTACTTTTGAATTATGTAATGCTACAACTACCTTCAAAAGGGAAGTCCTTGGAATATTATTCAACTTGACCAATCACTATCTATATATATGATTTTACTATGTATGATGACACCTTGGAAGTTGCATTATGAAGAAAAATAGAAAAATTAATTAGGTATTTGGAGAGAAACCTCTCTGTGATTAGCAAGAAGTGTCATATGTTACATACACATGGACTTATATGGACCACGATATATCTTATGTTGGGATCTAAGTAGATCTTACAAAAATAAATCTTATTATAAATGTTTCACTTCCTATAAGGTAGAAGAACATCCAAAGTTTTTTAGGGAATAAAAGGTAGTATAATAGGTTCATAAATTTTTTTACTAATATAACATCACCTCTATTTATATTACTAATAAAAATTGTAGAATTTTACAAGATTTATCAAAGTCAAATTGCATTGAAATCCTTGAATGACAAACTATCAGTTGCACCAGTCCTGTAGGCTCCAAATTAGTCCTCACTTTTTTTATATCTCTACAAACACTTAAAATATGGGTATTCAGGATGCATTGGTACAAAATTAGGAACAAAACCATACCCTATATACAACATTAGTAATAATATCACTCCTACGGAGTGAAATTATACTATAACTGAAAAGGTTTCCTATTGTTGTACATGCCATTAACAAATTCATTCACTACATTACTAGTTACTCTATATTAGTTCATATTGACAACTTTTCCATTCGTTATTGTGTGAACAAACGTAATGCTATTCACAAATAAATTATATGGTTTCTTTTATGTAGGAATTTAGCATTACAACCACTAATATGCGAGGGAAGCAAAATGTGGTTGTTTATTTCCTCTTTAGGCTTAAGAATTAAGGTGAAGTTATCCCTACGGAAGATTCTTTCCTAGATGAACATTTATTTTCTTTCTTTACAAACATTCCTTGGTTTGCAAATATCACTAGGCATATAGCTACAAGGAGGCTTTGACAACACTTATCTCCAAGATAATGCCAAAGGGTCATTTAACAAATTAATATGTACTTTCGGATCAAAGGATACCTCTTTTGCACTCAGCTTGATCACATCATTTGAATTTATGTTCAAGAGGATGAAATGTATGAAATCATTAAGGTCCTTGCTGATGGCCTTGTAATGGTAACTTTGCAGATAAAATCATTACAAATAAAGTACTGTACATGTGATATTATTTTCCTACCATTTTTTGAAATGCTAAGAAATATGACAGAAGTTATGAAAAGTGTCAAAACTTTGGTTTACTAGTTCCATTAAATGAATTACCACTCCAACCTTATATTTTTTTGGAGCCATTTATGAAATGGGCTCTTGATTTTGTAGGGTTGGTCAGCCCACCAATGATGAATAATTATCTACATTCTTGTGTGCATTGATTATGAGACCAAATTGGTCGAAGATATAGAGGAAGAAATGACTAACTTCTTTTATGCATATTTTTTTTTTCATTTTGGAGTTTACCATGAGATTATTACACACTAATGGAGACACTTCACTTCTCACCTCATTGAGTTTATTACTAAGTGATTCAAGATTAAGCGTCATATGTCTACTCAATATTGTATTTAATAAAATTTATAGATGGAGGTCACCAATAGAGTGCTTGAAGTCGTCAAAATGATGAAATTATAATAACATCATAAGGATTGGTTTGGTAGGCTCCTACAAGCTCTGTGGGAATACAAAAACACCTAGAGGAACACTATGGGGTCCACCACCTATGAGATTGTATATGGGAAGAATGTGTCTCCTCCTATATATTTTAAGATAAAAACATTAAGAACCATATTACAAGTATTCTTCGATATATCATAGGCCCAACCACATTGCCTTGGTCAAAATAATGACTCCTAGCAAAATTTGTTAGGTTCTGTTGCAACAAAACTCTATTTCTAAAAAGAAAGGGCCAAGTGGGATTAATTATATATATAAAGTATGAGTTTCAAGAGGGATATTAGGATCTTCCATTTAAATCAAGGTATAAATATTTCAATGGAAAGTTATATACTCATTTATTATGTCTATATGAAATATACAATATTTGTGATAATGGCTCCATCAAACTATGCACCATATATGAGAAAAGGACACCATTAATGGAAAATGGTTATTGGTTGAGACTATATAAAAATAATAAGTCCAAGGAGGATTTTAATCAAGTCTTGGTCAAACAAGAAAAAAATATCTTAGGAACTACTAGCCTTGGTTCCATTGTAAAAGAAGTTACTAGCCAATATTGCCAAGAAAAAAGAAAATTTTCAATTTTGAAAACTTATCTTGAGGTGCAACTAGACAATACTATATATGTAAACTAGATTTCCAACAAGAAGAGTCTAATAAAAACGAAGAGAAAAATGAAAACAGAAAAAATAAAATATCCAATGGTAGGATCATATCTCTATTTCTTTCTCTTGGCGCCAAGATGGAAACGATACTTGTGTGAGTATTTCAAGGAAACCAAAAAGGAGCTTCAAGTTGGCTAACCCAAATTTTTATTATCACAATTTTCAAGAGGAGGATGAGCAATAACAAGAAGAGACCTATCCTTCACATCCTTTGTAATAATTCAGGTTTTATTTAACACATATTTAGTTTATCCTTGTAAATAGGAGTTGAACATATTAAAATGGGAACTTTTGGTACCTCAAGTCATATATCGCCTATCCAATCAGAATCCTAATTCCTCATGGGTAACACACCAAAGAACCATTACTATCTTATTGGATAAGACTGTATACTACCTTGATTGTCAATTTGTTGGCTACATGAAGTCCTTTAAGATGTCATTCTATAGTAACGAGTAAAAATTATTGCTATCCATGAAATAATTAGTAGAAGAAATAGTATTGCCTAGGAAGACATTGTATGCATATCATAGTGAATTATACTTATGTCATAACATTCCCATGATTTACTTTTCAACATGTCATATCCAAAAGTAGTAGCCCATTTGACTGCAATCATAGCCATTTTGTAGCTTGAGGCATCTGATGGCATATGCATTCTACAATATATTTTGTGGAAATTATAGAATACTCTATAATCATGATACATTATGTATATATTAAATCATAATTTAATTCAAAATAATATTGAAAAACTCTATGACCTCCATGTACATGTCTAAGAACTTAACTATACAAGCAAACCCAGTCTACTCCAATACCCTTTATAATGAATAAAGAAGGTTAAAAAAAATGGAGGGAGTTTGTTGAATGAATGTATAATTAATGAATTCAATCAATTATGATACATGGTGGAATTAGTCAATAGAGTCGATCTCAAAGATGTTGAGCCCATAAGGGCCAACCTGACAATTATTGAAGTTTTTTCTCAATCACATTGGATCCACTTCTTTGAGGGATTCTAGGGTTTAGACACTCACCTCATGACTTAATTCCAAACGTTTAATGGTAATTAATATTTTTTGTGAAATATGATGACTAATTTCTAGAAGAATCCATTATCATGGTGACAAGTCTTCAACAATGATTTAGAGAAAGGTTGTATACAAACGTCAAAATTCCAAATGATAGTTGGTCCCAATTCCGTAAGGTGTCCTATCCACTCCTTTAACTCATAAGTAGAATAGAAGGATCATATTGTTCAAGCTAGAGGGAAACACCATGCTCTTCATAGAAAAATTAATTACCTGCAAACAAAGGTTTGATGTACCTGAAGGAATACAAGTTGCTTAATATTATCTACTACCATCTTAAGATCTTGATGAAGATGGTAGAGGCTACGACAAGAGGAATAAACCTTGAGAATTAATTATTTCACAAGGGATTTGTAAAATTGTTGATCATGGCCTAACTATAGTACCTTGAAACTACATAGAATGTATTCGTGTAATGAATATTATCCAAACCCAAAGCTTCTATTTTACCACTAAAAAGGGACTCAGCTTGAATGCAACCACAAATAACCATAGCCTCATAGTCTTGTTACTTTATTATAGCATCAAGGAGGTTAGAGACAAAAGTGAGGAAAAAGGTACATGACACTAACATCCAAATTATTGTTGAATTAGAGAATTAGGGAGAGGAATTTTGGAACAAACTCAATAAATAATATGAAATAACCCTAGGTGATGTAGGGTTCAAAGTATAACACTTTTCCCATTCACCATACATCCCCTCTTGATATTTTATGGTTGAGGAATCTCCACATGAACACTTTGTTCTAGGACAATAATTAGTAGGATGAAATTCAGGAGGAAAGGACAAAATTAAAGGAGGTAACCTAAATTTGATTGCCAAGCCATTTCAATTTTGTAGCTCTAGGGTATTTCTAAATTAAAATAAAAATAAATGATACAAAATAAGGAACTCCAAAGAAAGCTACAAAGTAATAAACTTATGGTTGGAAATATGGAAAACCTATTGATATCTATCAAGAAGGATGAAATTTTAGACCCTAGGGATGATAATTACTCTAAGATACATGTAAAGGAGGCCTAAAAAATCAGTATTTACTTCACTATTCACCACAAAAAATTATGCCTTTATTTAATTAAAATCTTATTTTCCATAGTAAAGAAATAAGGGTGGGCCTTTTTATTTGAAGATCATTGACAGATAAAGTCCTCATTAGCTCCTTGATAACCCAAAATAGCGATCGTTCTCTATGTATCTGATGTAGGAGCATGGGAATCCAATATTAAAATGTATAAGGACCAAGTAGAGTAAGATAATGGATTAATACCATAGGCATGTGAATTGGTCTTTGAATAAATTCTTTGTAGATAAATCCCAAGCACTTATCTTATATGTTTGGATAATTAGTTGACTACATCTATGTTGAAACAATTAGTATTTCAAGAACCAATGGGATTTCATGGACGTATTCCTCTTATCTCATATAGAAGGTCAAAATATGTTATTTTAACTCTATATTTTCAACGTTCTATTGCAAGATAACATGCACTAGAACCCCAATCCCTATTTTGGGAATGTCTACTTGTGCATATCACATATTTTACCTAATCAAATGGAATAGGGAGAGATTTTTATGAAAGGATTGAGACAAAAGAAAGCTTATAGGTTAGAAATCAATATCCTCTACCCCATGTGTTAAAAGAATATATGTAGATCTTGATGTGGGAACTAGGTGATATTATTTCCATATGACATCACGAAATGTATGCTATAATAGAGTATTCGGTGAAATTGCAAGGGCACATTAAGAAAAAGAAGTCATTATTTCTCATGACCTAATGGAAATTCTTCCCAATTATTTATAAGATAGAAACCCCATTGGGTATCCTTATTTCAATATTCTCCTTAATAAGGTAGGGTTCTGTACTACTTCCTTGTTAATGTATTGCCCAAAATAGATAAGGTTGCATTTCCGCTATCCCATTATATAGTTCACAAGCTGATTTTATAGGCAACCTATTAATTGGAATGAAAATGAAGAAAGAGTGCATTGTCTATAGTCAGAAAAAGGAATAGGGTACTATAACCAATGAGTTTATGGACACCAAATGTTTTATTGGGGAGAACCACTTATACTTGTGCAGAAGAAAAATAGCATGGGTTGTATAGGGAAAGAAACCGGATCAACAGGAGGGAGATGATGAACATCCATTTTGACTTGGTTTTGCTATGAAAATGATTTCTTTTTTCCTCAAATACATGTCATTTTTTCCTTCATTCCATTAGAGGTTTCTCTCAATTTTTATTAGTTTTCTTAAGGTACACATCTACCGTTTTCTCTCTTACATTCATTTTATAGTTAGAGTTAAAGTGTTCTTAGATATTTTTTTGGACTAATGTATGCACGAACACACAAACATAAACACATATCCATGTTTGGATTATATCTAAGTTAAACTAATATGAGAATGATCAGTATTCCTAGGTTAACATGAGCTAGTCTAAGTTATATCTTCTACACGTGTGCAAGGGATCAACCTTTAAAACCTACCATTAAATTAAGGGAGGTGATCCTCTTAAACAAAGGGTATTTTTTGAATACATAACAATAATATGTATGAAATGGTGCAAAGAGTTTGAATACTATCATCAATGGCTCAGTTACAATGAAGGTTCAATAGTACACATGGTGATGAGTCTGTCATTGAACACATTAGCAATTGTGCATTAGAATGCTCAAGGTTTAGCTCCACATGATCCTATATATTTAGTATGGCATAAAGTAATATCGTATAAAAATCTCATAATAGGGATAGTGCCTCGAGGAACTCATGAACATAAATTTTGGCCAAATATTTTAAAGGTCATAGAGAGGTTTTGATGGCATAGTTAACTAGGAATTGCGGAAATAGGAAGCTATTGAAGCCAATTCTGCCATACAATCAATCCAATGATTGTCATAATATTCTTAGTTCTTTATATGTTTTAACTAATATCAAACATTCAAGGGAATATTATTCTATTCTTAGAGTAGGAAACTCACTTCTGATATATATTTATGTTAGTGTGTGTGTGTGCGTGTGTAATTTCCTCAGACAAGGACAATTGATATTTTCCTAAGACTATGATAAGGACATTTTCTTTGTAATTTCTGTTTTATGAAATTTATATATTTCATGGATTTTTTGTATGAGACTTAAACATATTACTATTCTCATCAGCTTGTGAGGCCAAGCACAAACCATGCCCTTCCTAGGGCCCACTGGAGTTAGGGAACTATGCTAATTTTATGCATTAATATTTAGTTTTATTGTTGATGTTTCCTATATATATTCTTTATGTTTATTGTATGATTCCATTTTAGTTGTTATAAAATTTATATGCTACATAATTAGTTGCTATATAACTAGTGTTGTATATGATTAGTGTGCTACATAATAAGTGTGTTACATGATCAAATCATTTTCAACTCGTACTTTATATATAGAATGATATGTTGGGTTATGAATATGATTTTTAGTTACTATATTATATGAGATACCATTAGCTAGGTCAAATATTGATAATTCTATTGATTCTTTGTGATACATATTTATGCATAGGTTTAGAATAGATTATAAAACTATATTGTGATGCCATTGTGTGAAGTAGATTAGATCATGCAATAAGTTCTTGTGGTCAAGATAAAGTTCACTTTCTATGTGCACTACATAAAATCCTTGCAAGATCAAATAGAATCTAGGTTGATAGACTAAGTGATCGTGTCCATATAAATATGTCCTAGCTTTAGGAAAAACACATAAAAAACCATCACTACTATTTTCAAAATAGGTGTTGATTTCAATGAACAACAACATTATGAAATATTATATTTGTCATAAAAGTAGGTACACTTTAAGATATTTTACTACTTTCAATATTGATATAATCATGGGAATAAAAAACACATATTTTAGGTTGTATCATCAAACAAGGGGTCAAGGATGCAATGAATGTTTGGGTTAACAACAAATTTTACCATTTCTATTTTAGTACTAATATGAAATACATTATAATAAGAAATATGGTTTTTCCTAGTACACATGGTGTATTATATGTGTTTCATATGATTATGGCCCCAAAACTACCCTTTAGAATTCAATCTCTGGAATAATATCATTATCTCCACCAATCATGCAATAACTGTTATATACAACCATTTCGTACCATGCATGGTGTCTTTGAATGTGAAGTGGAGGAAACCATGATTTTTGTGACAAAATTCCTATCGAATAAGCAAGATTCTTTAACGCCTAATATCTATCCATACCTCAACTATATTAGTAATAGAAATTACATTTTTGTGTACTATGCTCTATTTAGATCCCTGTGTATGGTGGCATAAGATGTAGAAAACATTTATAATAACTTATTTGAATCCAAGGTTGATATTTTTTCTTAGCCATGGAAACCTTTGGATTTTCCAATCTCTTTATCACTGTTACTAAAATTTGATCACCTTCTACTAATGAGGATACAAACCATAGTTGAGATTTCCTAGGCTTATAAAAATAATAGCATAAAACATGTGTTATCAAGTACAGTGACACCGAAGAGGCTAGGAATGAGAATAAATTCATATATTCTCTCCCTTATATAATAAAATAAGGATTGGGGATGAAAAAATATCATTTTAGGTTATTAAATTGTTATGTACCACAATAGATTTGAAATAGAATATACAATGGACTCATAAGTTCAACAATGAATAATTCAAAGAAAAAATTGACATGAAATGTGTATATAAAACCCTTGACATATGATAACACCATATATTATTCCTTAGGGAAAGAGTGAAACCTTCAAGAAATGCTTGATACAATTATAATATTCTTCGCCATTCGCTTTTACATTACTTATACTTCATTAAATAGTGTTTTCTATGTCATAAGAATTATATAGTCACTTCATTGTATCCCTGACTCCTATTTGTGAGTGAAATGTAATGAATTAATACCAAGAATGATTATGCATCCATCCTAGCAACATGTGAGCATGGCTGATGTCGGTCTAATAATGGTTGTGACAATACGCTGACTTAAAATAACGAGTCCCTTCAATGCCAAAGTAAGGCCAAAAGGCACTTCATATAACCTAATTAAAGCAAAGTGATCCGCTATTAATATTCATTTAATATCAAGTCGGAGGAGCCATAAGGATATAGTCCAAACCATTTTGTAAAACCACCAAATCCAAGAGTTCTCTCTCTCTCTCTCTCTCTCTCTCTCTCTCTCTCTCTCTATATATATATATATATATATATATTATATATATATATATATATATATATATATATATATATATATATATATATATATATAGAGAGAGAGAGAGAGAGAGAGAGAGAGAGAGAGAGAGAGAGAAAGAGAGAGAGAGGAACCCATGGAAAAATTACCTGCCTTAAACACTGGCCCCATTCTTCCTTTATTCTTAGACACCAGATCCAATACACACATACATATGTGTTTCGGCATGGTCCCACTCTTATTACCTCCAGGTTCTAAACGTTTTCCACCTGCTCCATGTCATGCAAGCAAGCCTTGTGACTTGGTCCTAACTATGTTGCACAACTCTTGATCCAACCATGATACATTTTCAACCTTACATAATCTCAACTCATCCAACAGTGTGAAAAATGGACTACCTCAAGGAGACAAACTACAGGGATGTGAATAATTCCCATCAAAATTAGTTTACCTAGCTTTCATTAGTTGTTGTCCCTGACCCATGTGAATAACAAAATTTCATGAGGAGTTAGTGTCCTTGTGGTCCACTTGTTAGTTGCATGTCTATTAAATAAAATCTGGGTCACTCTGGTGTTTGATGCGCTGTCTATATTTGACATTATACTACTCTTTTTATTAATGTGCAAAATGACGCGTGCTTCCAAGAGGAATCAACATTCCCCATGCATCCTTTCTCATCATGTTATCTAATAAAGTAGTTCTAAACCATCTTGACACATTACACAATATATTATTATCACATCCACCTGGTGCCTAATCATCTTATTGCTCCTTTGAATGCTTCTTCTTTTTTCTTCTGTGGAAGACATCCTAGGACATGTGATACCGGCGTCATCTCTTGATGGATTTTTTGTGCAAAACCTTGAGTTTTGTTTTGATTATGTTATCAATTGATGTACTCTTATTGAACTTTAAAAAAGTTAAGTATTCTACTCCTCCTTCATTATGTTATTGTCTTCAATTGTAGGCTTATATCACAATAGCACTCTTCCATAATCGTTCACGAACTTTACTAGAATGTTGAGTTTCCATATCATTTCTCCTTTTCACAAAACTGTCTCATATCTCCATGATTATGTTGTTCCTTTCCTTTGTAAAAATATAAGTAAATTGGATTGTTGATCTAGCTCATTGATAGACGATCAATAGGTGATATTCATTGACTATAAATGGCTTTCAGACCTATACACACTCCTGCATTACTTCACTAAGAACTCTCCCTAATGAGCTTCATTGTAAACATGCATGTAGCACAATTTTCTCATTACGAGTACGTAGATAACTTCACATAAATGGAGGACACTTGTGAGATCTAAACAAAGGTTCAATATACAGATCTAAATGCTCAAACAAAGATCTCCTATATTCATGAATATTCACACAATGCTTACAATAGGCGTCCTCTCGCGATATTTACATTGAATCAATGCTTCTTAGTCTCATGCCCTTATTTGGCCTCCAATTCTCTCGAATCTATCTCCCCTCTATGATGAATCTATTGAATGCCTTTTGGAGTAAAAATATATACAAAACGATACTAAATTAGAATTATTTCAGATCCACAATTCACTCAACTAACAATCTCCTAAGAGTCCTATATATCCACAAAATCCTCTCAAGAAATATAAGCTATGCTGAAATCTCTCTAACTCACTTAATATGCCGAGACTTCTTCATAGAAGAAGATCCAATTCCATATCAATTACGTAAATGTTACAATCTCCCTAAAAGCATAGAAAATTACAAATAATTGACATTTAGGGAACCAAGTCCCGTAGTAAAAGAATGACCCTTAGTTCCATTCAAATGTATTTGGCTTGGGGGTTGAATTCTCCTACATCATACTCCCAAGGTGAAAAAAAATCATTGTCTCATCACAATGTGCTTCCATTTACTGAATAAAATCCTCCTAGATCCCAAACTTTATGTTGTAACTTCTATGCTCCTTTGTTATAATATGCTCTTTCTTTTCCATCCCACTGTACTGTCTATTGTACATTCTCCTTTCTAGGATCCCATTTCTTTCTTTGTTTCTTACTCGTAATCCTATTGATGCAATCCATCTCAGTGCATGGAAACGTGTTGCTGATTACACTTTTCCTTCTATGGAAACTCCATTTGATTTCATTTTTTATCAATGAAAATGTTCCATCAATTTCATTGTTAAACCTTGTATTTTGTGAGTATACCTCTTTTCGACCATTTGTTTCTTCTGGACTTCCACAAGAAATTTGTATGGCACTATCATTTCAAAGTTTTTATAATTCTACTCACCAAAATTGTGCATCGACTATAGCATACCCTTGAAATTGAAAATCGGGTTGTCCGCTTGCTCCAACAAATTCACATTTTGAATCTTGCTAAAATGACAAATTTTTCATAGACAATTTATACCTTTATGCAAACTTTTCTCCATGTTTCTACCCCATTCACCTTTTGTTGTCTCTTCTTCATTCACAAGTCCATGATTGCTCCTTTGTAATCTTGCATTACCTCTTCCAAAGTTTCTTATACTTCATCAATAGAAGAATCTACAAGTCAGCTTGTCATTCCCTACATACCCTCTTTTTCTTGACATATTCCACTAATTTCACTTGTTATATCTGCATATATTGACAATGTTATATTTTCCACTAAAATGGTATAATTATGAGTTTGTCATTTCTTACATTCTTCACTATCTGCAAACGCAAATCACTCATTAGTTTAAAAAACATGAGAATTTGTAGTCCCTTTAGGTGCTTCCAACATCCTTTCCTTATACAACATTAGAACCTTCAAGCCATTCATCATATATTCATCAAACTCTTCCATTGTAATAGCTTATTGCTTAACATATTCAACACACATATATCCAAAAATATTATCAACCTTAGACACCTCATTATAGAATATAAATTTCACTATTTCGGGCATCTCGTCCAGAAGTAAAAACCTTTCTACCTTAGACTTTTCTTCCATAACTTCATTTATCCACTACATATATTCTTCACCTTAATTACCTTTATAGGATAATTCTACCTTCTTTCTTCTTCCAATAGAGTTTAAATTATGTTCTCTTCTCATATTTATAAAAACTCTTATTGATTGTTCTTCATCCCTACATTGAATAAAGTTAATGTTTTGTCTACCGTCTACAACAATTTCTACATCCACATACCAATTATAAAATTTAAAACCAATATCCCATATATCCTCAATAAACGATTCTCCCATCACGTGTTGATCCTCCAAACCATTTATGAGACTCTCAAAGGTTCTCTTCTCAAAATATTCATCACTTTCATCCTCTCCAAGGATTGATTCTTTCTTTGTTTCACAGTAGTGAACTTCCACCTCACACTAAGTTTGCTTGAGTTCATCCTTCAACCTAGCACACATCCTCTATCTCAACTTTACTTGTAATCAATTCGATATCACCTTCTTCTTCTTCATTATCCATCCATATACCTAGTCTTGTAAAAACTAATTTATATTAGTAAGTTATACTTTCAACTCAGTCATTTCCCTTTCGATTTCCTCATCATTCATCTACCTCATGCCAACTAATTTGGCACTCTCTTTCATATGCTTGTGACTCCTTGTTTAACCCTTGGTGTGACTATCAATAATCATTCCTACTTCTTTTTGCTTTTGTGAACTCTACTCGTCCACCTGTGAGTTGTAGTAAGCTTCCTCCATTTCTATAACTAGTCTCTCACTTGATGCATGTAACAAGTAAACGTCTTGGCATATCCTTTTCGCTGGTTCTCTGAACTAGAACCTGAGAACCTATGCTCTTCATCTTCCAAAGATACTATGCTTTTGAACCTTCAACTCCTAATCTCTTCACTTCCTATTTTGAGAACTCATGTTGTCGTTTTCTCAATGATTTCATCTGTTGTTGGTGTTCTATCACAATTTCCTCTTCTAAGAGATTTTCTTGGTCCCTCTTCCTCTATCATAGCTTCACTTTCTATATGGTTCTTTTCTACCTCATGTCTCTGCTACCGGCAAACATAAATTCCTTATGACCAAAGTTAACATAAAATATCATACTTCACTTAAAATATCCGTGCCAAGATTTTCCTTTGATTCACTCCACTGAATTTACTTTGTAATAGTCCCTTTTCTATTTATTTTTCAATTTCTTTAATACCCTTTAACTCGGGATATTCTTCCTCTATCTCATTCGAGTCTTCCAAATATGATTATGTAAACTTTCTTCCTCCAAAATCCTTTTGTCCACTATATTTTTGTCTTATTTTCTTTCTTCATTTCTTCTCCAAATAATTTAACCTCTCTATTATGAGGTTTTCAAAACACTCTATATTTTTATACCACAGTATGTCAAGCTAATACTACCTATGCCAATATGTCGGCTTAAAAAAAATCACCATAATGTCAAACTTAGGCCAAAAGGTTCCTCCTATATAGAAGGGGTTGTCATCTATAGTTGAAAAATTATTCAAGGCTTGACATTATAAGTAGGACGATCATTCTCAAGGAAAAAAAACTATCTTATTCAATTAGTTAAATCTATGGGAACAAATAAATCTCCAAATAACACATATTCTGAAAGTGGAAAGGATCATTATAAGGTTTTTTTTAATGGAAAAAAATGATAAACAAATGTAGCTAGGACTAAGAAAAACATTTTTTATTAATTTATAATTTTACTTAAAAGACAAAGTTAATTCTAATATTTAAATCGACAAAGTTAAAGGTTTATCTCATTAGCATTATCGTATTACCATTTTTAAGTTCCATTATATTTGTAAATAAAGGATTTCATAGGACATAACTTGTAAGGAATTGATAGATAGCACACCACACACACAGAGAGATAAATACCAAATTAAACCTTGCAATATCCTTTATCCAATGGTGTTGGTTCAATGGAATTTTGATAGACTTGTCAAAATATATTAGCATTGCACTGTACATGGTCATAAAAACAAAGACCCGAAAATTACCAACTTTAAATCAGTGATATATTAATTTGATAGTGTGATTGAGATGATTTATTTTTATTTTTATTTATTTATTAGCATCTAATGGAAATCATATATTCAATTTCTCTTGTGAAATTATGCTCAAAATCTATAGATGTTGATCAAATTGTTGTAGCCACTTTGTTTCAGTTAATTTAAAAGCTACAAAATAGATAAAAGGTGTGCTCCCTTTTCGGTCAATGAAAGAGATACCATAACAATTGAGATGTATGTTATGTTAGAACTATCATCCTTTCATATGATTAGGATTGTAAATTTTCTAGAAAAGTGATTAGGATTCTCCTACAAAAAATTAAAGCTTGATAAAATAAATTTGTGCAAAGCTCTTATTAAAAGGGAAAAATGGTACTATATAAGCAAAAATCAAGAGCAACTCGTGCACCCATCTAAATCCATTCTTGGAAATTTCTGGAGGAACATTCTAAATAATATAAATAAACAAAATAAATTTATTCCTTAAAAAATTGGAATTCCTACCTCAAAATCCTTTATGATTTCCCTAATTCCATGGAAACTAGCTTGATTCCCAATATAGAATATATATAATTTCTTTTGAAGACATCAAGTTTTTGGTTTAGTGGCTTAGTAATGTGAAAGATGGTGATATCCAAGGTTAGCAAACTGATATTTGTAAAATGATAAAGCTTGTCATCACCCCTCGCATACACAAGCTCTTCAATTTGACAATGACAGAAGGTTTCACTAAGACTTGGACGTAGAGTCTCATTATTATTATATTTAAAGGTGGGAATAAAATAAATCCATGTAATTATAGGATTGCTATGATTAGCCACACTTTATCCAAGCTATATGGAATTATATTGGAAAAGAAGATTAGACTATAGCTAAAAGTCCATGATAAAAGAGATGAAGTATAGCATTGTTTTAGGAGATATATTTCAATTATGTGCCACTTTATTACTATCATGGTCTTTGCAAGGGAATGTCACAATAATAAATTTTATACCTCTTGTTGTTTTATCGACTTTATAGAGGATTTTGACATTGTTCCTATGACAAATATGTGGAAGAGGATAGAAGAGATGATGGTTCCTCTCAAATTGATGGTCATTATGACAAGGCTATATGAGAATGTTCTTGCCAAGTTTAGAACCACTGAGGGTTGTTTGGAATAAATTGAATGAAATATTATTAGAGTAAAGAAAGGGTATCCATTATCATCTACCCTTTTTCGCATATACACTGATAAGATAGAAATGTTTTTGGAAGATACAAGTTGTGTTGGTGAAAGCTCATTTGTATAGTCATAATCTTGTCTTTACGTTGTTGATATTATTCTCTTCGCCATAAGTCATGACGATATTTTCAAGCAACTAAGAATCCCCCAAAAAAAAATTCCAAGATGGGCATGACTATTAATATTAACAAAACTAAAGTAATGGAAATTAAATCCAAAATGATAGCATACGATACATTCATATATGACAAGAACTACATAGAGTAAGACCATTCATACAAATATCTTGGAACCAATATCCATCACAAGATCAATTATAGTTATACCATTGGGAAAAATGACAAATACATGATCGAAAGCTTACCATGGGCTTGAAAACAATTGTAGGTTAGCAAATATTTAAATATGGGATAAGAAGAAAGTCCTCTTTGACTCTTGTCACGTTGGTGATTTTATACGAATGTAAGGTTCGGGTTGCAGTATCACTAGAGATTCATCGAGGAATATATAAGAAATTGAAAAGTGGTTTATAGCCTATATTAAAGAAATACTCCCTATTTTATCATTCAGATTGCATGAAGCATCTCCTTGATTGAAACCATGGCTATGACTAGGAATCTTATGCATAAGAAGAAATTAAACAACATGAAATTCAAAAGGTTTTCTAAAATTTCTTCTAACTATAGCCAATACTCATAGCTTTAACTCAAGTATTGGCTTTACCTTTGGGGGGTAAAGGAGGAGATAATTTTGGATAATAAGGATAATTTTAAAAATGTTCTTACTTAGAATTTTTGTGTGATAAAAAGTTAGAGGGAAAATGAAGAATAAGAAGGATGTGATCAGTCCAATATTGAAAATCAAGAGTATTTCTTTGTCTTTATTAATGTTGAGAAGAAAATGAACATTGTTAAAATAAGGACAGATTCTCATTGATTTGGCTCATTCTACCGCCAAGTGTGATGCGAATGTGTAAGTATTTATCTCCTTTAGTCAATCAAGTTGATAGGCACCCGTTTAAAATAGAAATAAATTATGCTTTAAGTGAAAAATAATGTTTCATATAATATAAAAAAATGAATATGTTGTAAAGTAATTAGAAGTAAAAAAATTGTGTGAGTAAGATGAAGATCTATGTTAACTACTTTATGTAGATATCAACTTCATATATATCTAGATATAGTCTCTTTTTTTATTAAAATAAAATATTTTAATGTTGTATATGAAAAAATATTCAATGTAGGTTGTGAATAAAATATTTAATACATATTAATATTGACATATTTTAAAAATATATATTAATAATAAAAAACCATTTTAATTTATTTTGTAAGATGTGTCAATATACATGTCATGTAAAATATTTTAATTTCAATTATGTATATATATCATTTAAAGAAAATTATGTATATAATATGAAAAAAATAAGTTTTTATGGTTAAAACGTTTACTCTATATAACATTAAAAAATACAATTTAAATAGTGAAAAATTATAGGTTGTATCTTGTACTTTAAAGAAGTTTACATGTGAACAATTTGATCCCTTTAAGCTCGTGTTAGATTCGTACTTAAATGGATCTATGCTAGTTATACTAAAGAACATGTTGGTCAATTCCTCGAACACCATGGAGTGAAATAATTTTTGACTTTTGCAACATCAAAAGTGAAGAGGTTTTCTGTTACACCAAATCCGCTGGTGTTGATAAACATTCCAAACCAGTAACTAGGATCCCCAGTGTAACACCCTGCGATTGGTAGGCAACCGGGCACACGCTCCACCCGCTCCGCGAAGCAACTAAGGCATGACAGAATCGCGTGGGTGACCAAGGACAAAATGCATAAGGCATAGTCGATGTTGGCACTCCATAGTTTATAGGGGCGAGCTAGGAGGAGCTAGTTCATAAGCCGACCGAGGAAGCGTGAATCAAACGAAGGAGAATTGTGGGGTGGTCTTGCACCATGGGCGGGCCGGCCTAACAAAGGTGCTTGAACCGTTTGGTGATCACATGGTTGGTGGAGCAAACGGAGGGTCGGTTGAGGGTGCGACCTCCACACTCATTAGCGTATAAACAAGCAATGAAGAATGGAATTTCGGACATCGTACTTGGGATTGGTCGATCAAGAAAGAGGTGCAAAGATAGGTGTATAGCCACAGCAAGGTGTAGCGCTAATGCGCCCACCCGCCGGGCAGGATACATGGGACTTTGTGCAGACTTGAAGTTCGGTCGAAGTGTGGGTGGAAGGCGTGTAGGGGCACCCGCCCGCCAAGGCTTGGAACAAAGGTTGAGGTTGTAAGTTGGGTGCGGGTCGTGCACGGGTGCGCCCTCCCGGCTTGACAATAAGACCCGATTGTATTGTATTTTGGTTAAGTCATGGTGAGACCACCGTGCGCTCTTGCACGGGTGGATGCCCGACTTGAGTGTAACACCGGTAGAGCCAAGCTCCTAGTCACTTGTAAAAATTCTTCATATAATAAAAGATTATTATACATGTGATGCTGTTCTCCTGCTATTCTATGGTGTTCTTATATTAATGGTTTTCGCACATTAATATGTTATTCATGATTTAATGATGAATGTTAAGGCGTAGTTCGTAAAGTAATGTAACAATGGTGAATGTTAATTACTTAGGCGGTGCCGCACCCAGCCAATTTAATGAAAAAGGAATTGGGGGCGTGACAGGTGGTATCAGAGCAGGTTCACAGGGAGTGAAGCCGTTGCTTGATGAACGTAGAGAATAGATGTGTATGCAGGGAAAAGTTATGGAGAAATTGTGGATTAACAGTCTGGGTTTCGTGGACTTGATGGTTCATGGCAAGACCATTCAAGCTCTGGTGGACACGGGGGCCACTCATAACTTCATGACGACACGGTTAGCAAAAGAGGTTGGACTGATGATCTTCCCATCAAATGTGGAAGTCAAGGCAGTGAACTCTAGAGATAAAGTGGTAGGTTTGGCACACGAAGTGCCTCTACAGATAAAAGACTGGAAGGGTCAGTTGGACTTCACAGTGATGGAGATGAACGACTTCGATATGATACTGGGAGAGGATTTCTTGAAGGGCAACAGGGTTATTGTTTTTCCCTTCTATGATGAGGTGGTGCTGGTTGGACAGTCACAAACTTGGACTTTGCCCACTCATAGGCAAAGGAGGGAAGTCAAAGTGTAGCATGTTTGGGCACTGTGTTTGGAGAAGGCTATGAAGGAGTCAAATATGGAGACATATGTGGTGATGTTCAAGGATGTCGAAGGTGATGGAGTGGGGATGCCTGTTCCAGCCGAGATTTCTGAGGTGCTGACCAAATATGCAGATTTGATGCCTGATGAGCTACCAAAGAAGCTTCCACCAAGGCGTGCAGTGGACCATAGCATTGAGCTTGAGCCAGGAAAGCAACCCCCAGCTAAAGCACCTTATCGGTTGTCAGGACCTGAGTTGGAGGAATTGAAATGACAACTAAAGGAGTTAGCTGATGTAGGTTTCATTAGACCTTCACGGTCCCCTTATGGAGCTCCGGTATTATTCCAGCGGAAGAAGGATTCGAATGAGCTACGGATGTGCTGTGATTACTATGCATTGAATAAGCAGACGGTAAGGAACATGTATCCTTTGCCATTGGGTGCTGATTGCTTTGACAAGCTTGCGAAAGCCCTAGTGTTTTCCAAGCTAGACTTGAGGCATGGGTATTATCAGGTGCGGATAGCTAAAGGAGACAAGAAGAAGACCATGATAGTAACAAGGTATGGTAGCTTTGAGTTCCTTGTTATGCTATTCGGGTTGTGTAATGCTCCTGCTACGTTTTGCACTTTGATGAATGATGTACTACGACCATACTTGGATCCGTTCGTAGTAGTGTACTTGGATGATATAGTGGTGTACAGTGACAACATGGAGGATCATAAGAAGCACTTGGCAATGGTGCTCAAGGCACTCAGGGCAAATCAATTGTTCTTGAAGAAGTCTAAGTGTGTGTTCACTCAGACCGAGATTCCGTTCCTTGGGCATATTGTTGGTCAAGGGTACATACGGATGGAGCTCAGCAGATTGAAGGCGATCAAGGACTGGGTTGAACCGAAGAATGTGCATGAGACGAGGGTGTTTTTGGGCATGACCAACTACCAACGAAAGCTTGTAGAGGGGTACTCCAAGGTAACATCATCACTGGCAGACCTATTGAAGAAAGACAAGAGATGGAGTTGGACGGACAAATGTCAAGTGGCATTTGATGACTTGAAGAAGAGGATGGTTACAACACCAATACTGAAGTTGCCTGACTTCGAGAGACCGTTTGAGGTACACATTGACGCCTCGGATTTTGCCATAGGAGGGGTTCTTATGCAGGATGGGCCTCAGGTGGCGTATGAGAGTCGGAAGTTGCAGGATAGAGAATGAAGGTATCCTGTTCATGAGAAGGAGATGATTGTGATCATTCACTGTCTTCATGTGTGGAGGCATTACCTGATCGGGAAGGCGTTTGTTGTCAAGACTGACAACGTTGCAACAAGTTATTTTGCATCACAACCGAAGCTTTCTACGAAGCAAGCTTGTTGGCAGGACTTCTTGGTGGAATTCGACATGACTATCGAGTATATACCGGGAAGACACAATGTGGTAGCAGATGCCCTTAGCAGGAAGGGACAACTTGTAGCATCGGAGGGAGAAGACTGGGTGGCTAGGAGTAGGAGTCGAGTTCAGATGTCAGAAGAGATGCAGAATAAGATCAAGGAAAGTGTTGAAACCGATACCTTGGTGCAGAATATAGTGAAGAAGATAAAGGAGGGGAAGACACAAAAGTTCTTTCTACGAGACGAGTTCTTGTTCTTTGGAAACCGGCTCTATGTTCCAAAGTCATCTGGGCTCAGGAGGCACCTTTTGAAGGAGTGCCACGACTTGCCATGGGGATGCCACCCAGGGATGCGTCGTTCTTTGGCATTGTTGGAGAGAGGATTCTTTTGGGAGAAGATGCGAGAGGATGTAGAGGAGTATGCACATACGTGCATCATTTGTCAGTAGGACAAATCGAATACTCAGAGGCAAAGAGGACTGTTGCAGCCTTTACCAATTCCTGAGAGGCCATGTGTAAGGACATGCAGTCCTTGGACATGCTCCGAGTGAAGTACGATGACAAATAACAAAGGAACGAGCTAGAACCATCAACGCGGAGGTGTTATGCAATGCGTAGGAGGGGAGAGTGATGGGTATATGTATGCGTGGGAGCGTGGATGAACCACCCATAGCCTGACCAACAAGTGGAGCATTTGGAGGAAGGCGGACTCACGTTTAGTAGCATATGCGATGGAGTTTGAGGACGTGGGCAAGTCGGCTGGGCAACCATGACCTTGCCTTACCGCCCGTATAAACTAGCAAGGCGCAGAGCTCATTTGGACACAACAACCATCGGTCAACAAGCAAATTCGCTCAACTTACAAAGAAGAAGTGCGTGGACAAGGATAGCCGCAGTAATAGAAGGACGTCGCATAGGGTGATGCGCCCAACCTTGGGTGAGGCTACACGAAGGAGAAACACGATGTCTTAATCTTGGGTGAGGGCGTGGGTAGAGGTCGCCCGCTGGACGAAGTGTAGGATATGCACGGGTGTGTGGCGCTTGGGTTGTGTGAAGGAGCGCCGGACGGTGAACAAGGGCGTGGGCGCCCGGTTTGTGCGATGACTTGGCATGGGTTCTTGGGTGACTTGGGTGAGCACCCGCCTGTCATGCAAGTGTGCATGGTATGACTTGGTGAAGTGTTAAGATTGTGAAGGGAGGTGTGATTCGTGCAGAGGCTCACGTGTGTGGCGACTTGGATGCGTGCCCAAGTTGGGCAAACAACACGATCGTGTGATGAGGTGAAAAAAGGGTTGGTGAGTCATGTGGTGACTGTGTGGAGGTGCCGATGAGCTGGGCAACTGAGTTTGCCGAAGTTGAAATTTAGCTAAGTATGAAACTTGGTGTTACCAAGTATACTTGTAAAGCATTGTAAACTTGTAAAGTTATATAATATATTTCGGGCAGACTCATATTGCAGTGAGTTGCCCCTCCCTTTATACCATTGTGCATTTCTCTTGTATAATGCTTCTTATGTGAATGTTATGGGCTTTCACTTGTATAAAGGAACGTATCAATAATAATTCGTTGCGAAACACAAACTAAGTAGGATAAGTGGAATGTTAGGCGTAGTCTACAATCGTAAGTATTGGTGAAAAGAAAACGATTGGTAGTGCCGCACCTCGCTATAAGCGGTTGAAAGACTACCGTAGGTGTAGGGGTGTGACAGTTGGTATCAGAGCTTGTCCAGGTTTTGCAGGAAACTTGGTGAACTGAATCAAGTAGCTGATTCTACAAAGACCGAAGGCTTGGCAGGGAGCTCAATTTTTGTAGGTGACAGGTGGAATATCAGGGTGATTCAGGTGAATGGTGAAATAGGTTTAGCAGAGGTGAAGCTTAGTGCTTGGACCAAGCTGAACGACAAGACATGGCAGGTTTGGAAGAATGCGAAGGGAAGCTCTTGCTTACCTTATACAGGTTGAAGCGGATGAAAGAAGAGAATCCTCGGATTTGAAAGGAACTTGAAGTCTTGGAAAAAAATGTTGAAGACGAACTTCTTCAACTTGGTTGGACAATGGAGCAAGATGAAGTTGCAGATTGTGCTGACAAGGAAGAGGAAGCCGTGATGATTGAGGATGTTGCAGATGTGACAACGATGGAGGATGAACTTGAGTTTGATCAAGTTGGACCAGGATCGTGCAGTTTGCAGACATGGGTAGATGAGGATACTCACATGGAGGAGCCTCATGATGATGATGTAAGTACTATTGATACTTGTGTTTCACTTGAGCATTTGGTAGATGAACCATATGCAGGGAAGAGCAAAGTCAGTTTGCTGATGCTAGGGAGGATCTTACCATGGATGTCTATGATGAGACCTTGTATGGAGAAGCAAGGATTGTTGATTGTTGCAAGACTTGTTGGGGTTGTTTGTGACCTTATGGTAGAAGGTACAAGGGCCCGTAACAAGGGAAGGACATGATGATCATTGTGAAGGATTGGGTCATGCTTTAGCCACATGGAGCATTGGCTAAGTTCCTGGCATGACTTATGGATAGTTTGAAGGGCACACAGTTGGGTATGATGATTCTTGGGTGGACCTCTCATGGCCAAGACCAAGAGCAAGTCTTGGTGGAACCTTCAGTGGGGGAGCGACGATGGGAAGGACTCATGATGATGATGATATGGTTGGGTGACCGAGTTCACTAGACCGAATATGCAGACTTGGATGAGGATGACCAATTGTTGTGATGGGTCTACTTGGTTGGACTACATGGACAACTTAGTCATGGAAATCAGGCTAGAGACATGGAGCATGGCAGTTTTATGCAGAGACATTATGCCGGAGCACTTATAGAGGTGTCACTTATGGGCATCCAATGAGGATAGCCAAGGCAGGGATGTTGTGCAGGTGGATTTGCTGGTGTGACATGGAGAATTATTATTTATGAGCTGATGGAGAGGTTGTGCACTTATGTACAACAAGGCCATGGACTTGGATGGATTATGAGCAGACTATGGAGCATTCTTACTACATGGAGAGCTCAGGCATCTTGTAGAGACCTCTGGACCAAGATTTGTATGCTTGCTGAGATGTTGGTTGGAGATGAGTCATGGAGCTCATGATGACATGAGGTTATGACTTTTAGGGACTTCATATATGGTGGACTTGGAGGATCTGATGCATTGAGGAGCTGAGGTTAGAGACTTTGATGTAGGATGGGCTGCATACTTTCAAGTACATTTATGGGAATGGCTTGAAAGAGTGACTTGATGTGGAGGATCGATATGAGACACTTTGGAGTGATGGAGTTACAACGATGATGATGCCTTGGTGGCAACACTTGGGCATGGGTTGAGCCGAGATTCAACCACATTTGACACATGGGCGCTGATTGATCTATGATCATGGGTAGCACATGGATAGATGAGGCAAGTGTATACTTGTTTCTATGGCAGACTTCATGGACAACATGTTGCAGATGAGATGAGGACTACTTCATGGACCTGAGCATGTCTTACACTTGTATGGAGATGGATTCTTGATCGAGTTGAGGATGTGACGGGATGTTCTAAGAAACGACTGATGGTGGCATGAGGATGTGCATTCTCATGGTTTGAGCGTGACAGTTGGATTAGCTACCCAACTAGTTCAAACATGAGGGAGCTCAATGTACAGAGATGTGTTAGCATTGTGTTGGAGTATCATGGCAGCAGTTCACATGAGGATGACACATGATGAGGTCGACACGGGAGGTTGCAGGAAGCATGTAGCTTGAGATGGAGGGGCCAGCCTTCCACGATGGGGAGCAGCATGTGGAGATTGTGACAGGGTGGTCAATGGTCATCGATTGAGATGATTTCTGATGTATAACATACCGATGGGGTGTATACGTTGGTATGGTGATCCTGGTGATAGATGGTTGCCGGGACGAGACATGATGAAGATGGTGGTTCTACATATGTTGCAGGGATGTTTGCAGTATGTGGAGGAGTTGACATCATGGATGAGATGGATATTGATGATCTTGGTGGATGACTACCAGGATGGTATGTTGTCGAGGACGACAACGACTTCAGGTGGAAGAGGATGTAAGGACCTGCAGTCCTTGCACACGCTCCGGGTGAAGTGCGATGACAAATAATAAAGGAACGAGCTCGGACCATCAACGCGGAGGTGTTTTGCAATTCGTAGGAGGGGAGAGCGATGGGCATATGTATGCATGGGAGCATGGATGAACCACCCATGGGCCGACAAAAAAGTGGAGCATTTGGAGGAAGGCCGAATCATGTTTAGTAGCATATGCGATGGAGTTTGAGGGCGTGGGCAGGTCTGCTGGGCAGCCATGACCTTGCCTTACCGCCCGTATAAACTAGCAAGGCACAGAGCTCATTTGGACACAAAAAGCATCGCTCAACAAGCAACTTCGCTCATCCAACAAAGAAGAAGTGCGTGGACAAGGATAGCCGCAGCAATAGAAGGAGGTCGCATAGGGTGATGCGCCCAACCTTGGGCGAGGCTACACGAAGGAGAAACACGATGTCTTAATCTTGGGTGAGGGCGTGGGTAGACGTCACCCGCAGGACGAAGTGTAGGGCGTGCACGGGTGTGTGGCACCCGGGTTGTGCGAAGGAGCGCCCGACGGTGAACAAGGGCTTGGGCGCCCAGTTTGTGCGACGACTTGGCACGGGTTCTTGGGTGACTTGGGTGAGCACCCGCCCGTCATGCAAGTGTGCACGGTATGACTTGGTGAAGTGTTGAGATTGTGAACGGAGGTGTGACTCGTGCCGAGGTGCTCGTGTGTGGCGACTTGGAGGTGCACCCAAGTTGGGAAAACAACACGATCATGCGACGAGGTGAACAAAGGGTTGGTGAGTCGTGCGGCGACCGTGCAGAGGTGCCAACGAGCTGGGAAACCGAGTTTGCCGAAGTTGAAATTTGGCTAAGTATGAAACTTGGTGTTACCAAGTATACTTGTAAAACATTGTAAACTTGTAAAGTTATATAATATATTTCGGGCGGACTCATATTGCAGGGAGTTGCCCCTCCCTTGATACTATTGTGCATTTCTCTTGTATAATGGTGCCTATGTGAATGTTATGGGCTTTCACTTGTATACAGGAACATATTAATAATACTTGGTTGCGAAACACAAACTAAGTAGGATAAGTGGAATGTTAGGTGTAGTCTACAATCGTAAGTATTGGTGAAAAGAAAACGATTGGTAGTGCTGCACCTCACTATAAGCGGTTGAAAGACTACCGCAGGTGTAGGGGCATGACACCATCGATGAGTGTCTCAATGGACTTCATCACTCAGTTGCCACAAGTTCAGGGGTATAATGGGATAATGGTCGTGGTTGATCATTTTTCCAAGTATGCTGTCTTTGTTCCAACAAAGATACCTTGCGTAGCCGATCGGACTGTGGAGTTGTTCTTTAAGAACATAGTGACGTATTAGGGGATGCCATTAAGCATCGTGTCGGATAGAAATCTGTGTTTTACAGTTATATTTTGGACCACATTGTTCATGTTAGTCGGGAAAGAGTTGTTGATGAGTTCGAGTTACCATCCACAGACAGATGGATAGACCGAGATGATCAACACATTGTTGGAGGATTACTTGAGACATTATGTGACGACTGATCAAAAGAATTGGCATGAAATCTTGGATATTGCTCAGTTCAGTTACAATATTCAAAAGAGTTTTGCGACGGGGTATAACACATTTGAGTTGGTGAATGGACAGATGCCAGTTGCACCGCATACCGTAGTGACAGGAGGTTTTTTGGGGAGTCCTCATGTGAAGAAGTTCATGAAGGCTTGGGATGAGACCTTGGAGTTGGCACGGTTGTGCTTGCACGAAGCTGCAAGGAGAATGAAGAAATGCGCTGATCGAGGAAGACGGGATGCGCACTTCAGTGTGGGAAATATGGTGTTTCTCAAGATTACCGGGGAGCAATTTCAGCTAGCCAAAGGGACTGCGAGAAAATTGACATGGAAGTATGAGGGACAATTCCGAGTGAAGAAGAGAGTGGGGAAAGTTGCTTATGAGCTGGAGCTTCCGCACCATATGCACATGAAGCATCCAGTTTTTCACATGAGTCAGTTGAAAAGATGCAGACTTGATGCTGATCATCCAGAGAGAACTGAATCGCTGAGAGGACTAGCCGGGACTATGGACAAGCCAGGACTGGAGTTGGATAAGATTTTGAGCTACAGAACTACAGGGATTGGCTTCCACATGAAACGGGAGTATCTTGTCAGATGGAAGAGTGCACTGGAGGAGGAAAGCTAGGAATCGGAGGACTCGCTTTGCAGATGGAAGAAGAAGATTGCGAAGTATGAATGGAAGATATTGAGCCAGTCAGGATTGTCGAGGGCGACAATGATTTCGAGTGGAGGAGGATGTAACGCCCTGCTATTCGTAGGCAACCGGGCGCACGCTCGACCCGCTTCGTAAAGCAACTAAGGCATGACAGAACCGCGTGGGTGACCAAGGACGAAATGCATAAGGCATAGGTGATGTTGGCGCTCCATATTTTATAGGGGCGAGCTAGGAGGAGCTCGTTCATAAGCCGACTGGGGAAGCGTGAAGCAATCGAAGGAGAATTGTGGGGCGGTCCCGCACCATGGGCGAGCCGACCTAACAAAGGCGCTTGAACTGTTTGGTGAATGCATGGTTGGTGGAGCAAACAGAGGGTCGGTTGAGGGCGTGACCTCCACGCTCATTAGCGTATAAACAAGCGATGAAGAATGGCATTTTGGACATCACACTTGGCATCAGTCGATCAAGAAAGAGGTGCGAAGATAGGGGTATAGCTACAGCAAGGCGCAGCGCTAATGCGCCCGCCCGCCAGGCAGGATACACGGGACTTTGCGTAAACTTGAAGTTCGGTCGAAGTGTGGGTGGAAGGCATGTAGGGGCACTCGCTCGCCAAGGCTTGGAACAAAGGTTGAGGTTGTAAGTTGGGCACGGGTCGTGCACGGGTGTGCTCGCTTGGCTTGACAATAAGATCAGATTGTATTGTATTTTGGTTAAGTCGTGGTGAGACCACCATGCGCTGTTGCACGGGTGGGAGCCCAACTTGGGTGTAATGCCGGTAGAGCCAAGCTCCTGGTCACTTGTAAAAAAATTTCATATAATAAAAGATTATTATACATGTGATGCTGTTCTCCTCTTGTTCTATGGTGTTCTTATATTAATGGTTTCCGCACATTAATATGTTATTCATGATTTAATGATGAATGTTAAGGCGTAGTTCGTAAAGTAATGTAACAATGGTGAATGTTAATTACTTAGGCGGTGCCGCACCCGGCTAATTTAACGAAAAAAGAATTGAGAACATGACACCCAGGGTGGAAATTACGGATTCCATAGAAGTGCGGTGATTCTTCCAACCAAAAATATTGAAAATGAAAATAAATCCCTTAAATTGTCCATTTTAAAATATTTATCACATTACTAACTTTCTTCACATTTTAAATAAACAAAATTATAGTAATCTTAAAATACATATAAAAAAAAGTCATAAAGAATTTTGAATAACCCCTTGTCAAGTAAAATGAATAAGAGTGAGAGTTCCAGTAACACTTCATAGCAAAACCATTAAGTAATAACCTTTAATGCAAAGAATTTACAACACTATTTTTTTAATGCAGTGGTTAGGGATGAGATTGGCTTTTTGTTTTGGTATGACTTTTTCATGTCTAAAGGTATATCATGGAAATCATTTCTGATGACTAATGTATTTTTCGCCTGCCGGTCGTCACATCCATTTTGACATTTATTGTACTAATACGCATTCATTAGTGAATAAGCAATGCGAAAATGGTATCGACTATAGGACCGTGAATGTTGTTTTCATGGTTAGAAAATGGGATCTAGAGGCGTGGATAGTGGTGTATGGACGATTCAAAAATGGCAAAATGGTAAACTGTGGTGGAAATAGGAATCGCCGTGAGTATTACTATATACAGATAAGATTAAAACATCCATATATACAGATAAGATTAAAACATCCACATTTACCCTCCGTTAAAACGAATTTCAATTCAGCATTTGGAAAAACTGAGCACCGCGCATACCTTTACTGGGCCGGGTCTTTTTCAACCCATGAAATAACTTACACGGCAAGACCTTGAAAGCAGAAAAGGATAGCAGAGAGAAACGGCGGCAAGTTTCTTCGTTTATGAGGAATAATATTGCCCTTCGCTGTCATTTTTGACATATGTGGTGATATTTCCACCTGCGCTAATCAATCTGTCAATGTTTGAAGGCTGCTGCTACTCCCATACGGCACGGCATCTCACGTGGCCTATCGGTTCTTCATGTGCAGATTAACCAGTCTTCTGACAAGTTTATCTTGATATTGATTTTGTGTCGCTTCGTGTGATAGAAATGACAGCCTCTAAATGCCAGTCGAAGATCATCCTGATCTACTGTATTGACATCATTCAATCCTTTTTATCTTAATTCCTGTACAAATTTATTTGATAGTTATTGTGTTAAGATGGGCTTTCTACTTTTTTTTTTTTTACAGCGGATACGCGTATTTCATATTCCCATGCTAATTTAATTTATTTAACAACTATTATATGAAGATGGGTTTTTTAATTATTTTAGTATAATGAACATTTATATTTTTTTTTGACAAATAAGATTGTTATAAATATTAGCGGTCGTTAAGATGGTTATAAATATTAATTTAAAATGTATTTACCAAGTAAAATATTTGAATTTACATTTTCGATAAAAAAAAATTTACATTATATATCAATTAAAAATGAATCTTCATTTAATTACACTCTATACACATTATATAGAGATTAAAAATAAGTGATTATTTAATTACTCTCTATATATGAGCTTTTACAATGATACATATTTCTTAATCAGTGCAATCATTGATACCTATAAAGTTCATATTATAATATATTGAAGTAATTTAGGCGTATTAATATTTTTAATTATATTAATATATATTTTTTAATTTTAAGATGGGAAGGGGAAGGAAGAGAGGGAGGAAGAGAGGGAGGACTGTAATATGGTTCCAATGGAATTAAAGTTGTAGATTATTTATGGGTTTATGATGCATGAGAGATAATTAAAATTGAATTTTATACTTTTTATTGGTAAGCCAAAAAAAATTCTCATTGTTTTGGGAGACTCCATCCTTCTTATTTAGCATAGATATCCTTCTTATTTAGTATAGATCCTTTAATAACCCTATGTAGAATATTACATAAAATATATATATTTACATGAGTGAAAGATAACTATTATCAACCGTTACCAAAAAAATATTTAGAAGTTAAAATTAGTTCTTGATAACTGCTTTTATTTTCTTTATTCAGAAAAACCATTTTACATGAGGATAGGAAAACATTTAACAAATTCTTGAATAACTAATTTATCCCTTCCACAACGCCTGCACGGTGCTCTTACCTTTTTCGGATAAACTTTTTGTTAATAAAGAAACCTAAAAAGGAAGAGGTTCCATCAATTATAGTTATCAATTACTCCTTGGTTTTACAGTTAGCGGAATTCTGATAGGACGAGACCATGAAAGAATATGGAGATAATCGCGGATGGGCCTAGCAAAAGGCCGTAGAAAAACTAGAAAAGGTTAGCCGATAAAGAGAGAACGCATAAACGGAAGGGGCATATTCTTCAAAGAAAAGTGAAGTGTCCTATGGGTTGAATCCTTTAAAGTTTTCATGGGTAATTTATCTTGTGAAATGCATGATTTATATGGATAGAAGTTAATTCAACGATATTGCTTTAAAAGGTTTACTTATCAATTTGTTTATCCGTAAAAAATGGGTTAAAAAGCATGAGAATCATACATATAGAAAGAAAGAGAAACTGTGTTGGTTTATGAAAATAATGTAGGAGAATAAGGTGCATAAAGAAGATAAAAATAAGAAGCGAGGTTTCTTTAAAACCAATGTGTGATTTTGTTTAATAAATTTTTGAAAAAGGAATATGTACTTAATGCACATAGTAAATAAGTTTTTTTGAGAAAGAAACAAATATCAGCCTGAAAAATAAGTTATTGTGTTAGATTTTCATACAAAAGAATACTTATTTCTTTGTGAAGAGATCATGTTGTTTTATTTGTATGAAAAGATTAATTGGTTTTTGGAAAATATTATGTTGTGTTATATATGTTGTTCTTGCTTAAAAAGAATAATTCATTATGATAAATTCCTTGGTAAACCATGGAGTAAATAATAATTGTGTTAAAAGCCCATTTGGAAAGAAATATGCATTTACATGTTCTATGGCATTAGATAAGAAACATGCTTTTGAAGAGAGATTATGTTTGACTTCTTTATATATATATATATATATATATATATATATATATATATATATAAATAAGTAAACATGTGTTTGCATGTTTCAAAGTTAATAATATTCATCCATAAAAGCCTCGTAAAGTGAAATCGATTATACAAATATCATAAAATATTAGCCATGTTATTTTAGAAATACTACATGGTAAGTAAAGAAAATATATTATTACATGTAGAGAAAGATTGTTATTTGCAGCATTAAAAGATAAGTAAACTTTATTTTCTTTATATAACATGTCATATGCATTTTATTAAGAAAAGATAAGATATATGTATGCTCTTTCTTAAAAAGGAATAACAAATCCAAATCATTTTCTTGGAAATGAATATAAATTAAAGAGGGTAATTTGTGGAATATTCTCATGGGTAAGAAAGTTCTTTTGAATAAGAATACTTAATTATAAGAAATATAATAACCTGTGCATAGATCAATGCAAAGAGATAATATAAGTCATAGGAATCTTCATTGGAAAGAATATGTCTTTCCTGTGTGAGAAAGATACATTAATTGTGTTAATTCCTTTGCGAGAGTTTGCAAGACTTACATGTTGTGAGAAAAAAAAGATAAATGATTTGTGTGTTGCATATTGGATAGTTTGATTTAATTGCATGGTTTAATGCATAAATGGTTACCATTATTGTTATCTTAGTTCTTGTGAGCAAAAGAAAAGTTGATTATGATACTTTGTTGAAAACAAATGCATGAGAACTTTGTTATGGTACTTTCCTCGAAACAAATGCATAATAACTTTATACATAAGTGATAGAGAAACTATGTTTGTTTCTTGAAAATAGCTATGTGAAATGAACACATATGTAAAAGTATAGAAACTTTAGTTGATTACATGTATGAAGATACAACTATCGTGTTAGATATTTTAAAGAGAAACATGGATTTGTAGATCTATTGTGTTAGAGCTTTTAAAGATAAACATGAATTTGTAGCATTATTATGTTAGAGCTTTTAGAGATAAACATTGATTTGTAGAACTATTACGTTAGATATTTTAATGATAAACATGGATTTATGTGCATGGGAAACAAAGATAAGTTTCTAGTATCCTCTAAGTGAAATGGATGATTACAATGGTTTCCTTTGGATATGAACATGTGCTGGCATGATAATGATCATAGTAACAGGGAAATTATGGTGAATTGTACAAAAGACAAATTATGTTAACATTGAGGCAGATAAGAACTAATGGCGCATGCTGATGAGTATGAGTGTAAGATGGTCCACTGATGGTACAATCATGCTACAAGGATGTAGAGAGTGGTGATATGTGGGTAAATGGTTTCATGGTAATTGTAATAGCTTTTAGCTAGGTATGTGGTATTTTAATGATATTTCATTGTAATCTTTTATAACAATGGATAAGGGATGGACTCCCTTGTAATCCATTGAGTGAGGGGTGAACACCCTCATGAGTGTTTAATAATAAGATTAAACATTTGCTGGTTTTCACCCTACGGGGTTTCTAGGGTATACCAATGTTCAATGATGTGATTGCTTATTGTGTCAGTTCGATGATGTTGAATCCTTGAAAATGTTGATTCCTTATTTGATGTGATAATCATAATGTAAGGTATGTGATTAATTAATATGGTTAAAGGAATCATGAAATGGATGCAAGGTTCATGAGACAATTTATGTTAATATACTACAATAGTGGTTGTCAATGGTTATGCAACTTACTGTCCTCTATTGAAATTTACTTTATGTACTAATGAAAATTATATATAGTGGTTAATGAGGAATGTGGAGTAGTGATTTGGATAATTAATTGTGGGTAATTTGTGTAAAAGATTCTAACTCCCTGCTTTTACATGTGATGTTACCGGGGTATGTTACTAGTGGTATCAGAGTAAAGGTTGCAGCATTGGCGCCTTTGGGAATTGGTAAGCGAAAAAAAAATTGGGGTATGCTACCAATGGGCATTAACTCAGGTATGAGTTTAACAATATACAAATTGATTTATGTAGCACACTACTTTTGACATGATATGTGTGATTCATGTTTATAACTTCTTTGAGTAGTAACTAATAAAGTTTGCTGCAAAACTATGTTCATGACATTGGATTCTTGATGAGGATAAAAGAAAATAAAACTTTTGTCACACTTCTGAACAATATTGAATACTCATTACACTTATGAACACTATTGAACACTCATTAAGGAAAGTGACAATCAACTACCAACTTTTGCTTTGCAAATATGGCAATAATAATGATACATTTAATGAACATGATTGAGGTTACAATGAACTAATTTTAATGAGTCAATGCATGAATGTAAAATACGGGGAATGTCCTTGGATATGACGATATAGTGTTTTAAAAAGACATTGTAAGAACCCCTTTAGATATTCAAAATAAACAATGATTCGAGTAATGAGACTTAACTATAATAACTAATTTTTTATTAAGTCTTGTCATGGATGCATTAAGATGTTTGGTAGTTGTGATTGGTTCGTGTTGTATGACTAAATAATAGAACTTATATGCATTAATTGAATTTAATTTAAGATTATTACAATTTGTAAAGAAGTGATTATGGTAGTTACTTCATGTATCGGTCTGTTGATGACAATACACTATGGGAAATTGGAAATGTTTAAATTGTTAACTCAACTATTATTGACATTTACACATTAATGAATATTTTCATATACTTTTATGCATGACAATATTGTATGTATGAAACTAAAATGATTTGGAAAGTGAATACTTGTTAAATGATGCATATTTATAACTAACATTGCTGATGGGATTAAGTAGTGGTAGCTTAATGGCAACAAGAAAACTCATCACGTAAAATGTTGCAAAGTGAATTGCAATCATAAATGAGAAATTATAATGGTATATGATATGCATGATTGTGTTACTTGGAAAATGAAAATGAATATGACATGTATGTTTCCTATCAATCTACATATTGTGGACCCATGTTAAGTGTAAATGCATGGTGTACATGAATGTTTCTTTTGTTAATCACAATGTGAATATGTTTCACTATGTAAATCAATGTGGGTAAGAGTGATAGAAGAGAAATTTAACATGTCAAACAGTCGTGGATAGATGTGAAAGAATAGAATGCCTTGGGTTGATGGCAGTTACCTGCTTGGAGGGGTTGATGGTACTTGCCTACCCGGATTTCCTCTCCTTAGAGATAAATGATCTCAGTAATGGAAAAGAGTTTTCCAAGATGGTGAAGAGGGTAAAAGCCTGAGGCAACTTTATTGATTTGGAGCCTGTTGGAGGAGGCCGAAAATTCCTCATAGACGGGACGTTGTCAGAGGAATAGGCAGGATGCTGCCAAGAGGAATCTTATATTGGACACTATGTGGTCATTGGAATTCTTGAGCTGGTTGACCCATGGAATTCCATATAGACTTGGTATTTCCTTTGTCAAATAACTGTCTAGATGTGAAAATTATTGAATTTGGTTGTGGAAACCAGTTCCCATGGGTTGGGAGGAGCATTATTTTGTCACTATAGTTCTCAAAGTAGGAGAAATTAACTAGCTAGTTATGTGTTGTGTTAAAAATGAATTTTATATATAAATGTGTAAAAAAGCTATGTAGTTCTTGACAGGGAAAGAGTCTTGTGCTTATTAAAGAGTTATTGGTAGTTGAGTTCCTTTATTGTATTACCAATCTTTTCAATATCTTAGCAGGGACTAACACAATATGCACTTGGTGCATTTATTGATCACTTTGATGATTACTGAGCATTAGGTGTGCTCTGGGTACTTTTAGAAGACAATGTGGACATGGTGTAGTGATTTATTAATTGATGATTAGAGTGTTGGTTCTCTCCAAGTATTTGTAGAAGTACTACGATTGAAATATCACTTAACATTGTATAATTGATTGATAGTTAAAAATATTTCATTTGATTGAAAATGTTGTGACTAATATGATTATGCTGCATTTGTTAGTCATATATTACAGGGTGCTTATCATGGAGTGTGGATAGGTTTCCAAAAACATCCTTATAGAACTTACAGAAATGTGACCATGACTTTCAAGAGTAATGGGTAAGTGATGGTAAGTTTGTATAGATATTATGTTTTATCTCTAAAAATATTGAATAATGAATTAGTGATGGAAAATGAAACTTGTGTATTTTTGTAGCTATAAATGTCTATAATTATTGCTAAAAATGTTATCATTTTTGGTTATTGGTATTTTTTTTGGAGATGAAATCCTTAATTTTGAGGGGGAAGGATCCCCTATTAGGTGGTTTAGATTGTTATATAATGAGTAGAATTTAAAATCTTAGTGAGAGATGAACATTGAGGACGATGTTCTCTCTAAGGGGGCGAGTACGTAATAACCGTATCTAGAATATTCCATATATATATATATATATATATATATATATATATATATATATATTTACGTGAGTGAAAGAGAATTATTATTAACCATTCCCACCAAGAATATTTAGAAGTTAAAATTAGTTCTTGATAACTGCTTTTATTTTCTTTATTCAGAAAAAAAACATTTTACATGAGGATAGGAAAATGTTTAACGGATTCTTGAATAACTAATTTACATTCTTTATGGAAGGGATGAACACAACGCCTGCACGGTCTTACCTTTTTCGGATAAACTTTTTGTTAATAAAGAAACCTAAAAGGGAAGAGGTTCCAGCAATTACAGTTATCAATTACTCCTTCGTTCTATAGTTAGGGGAATTCTGATAGGACGAGACCATGAAAGAATATGGAGATAATTGTTTATGGGCTTAGCAAAAGGCGATAGAAAAAACAGAAAAGGTTAGCAGATAAGGAGAGAACGCATAAACGAAAGGGGCAAATTCTTCAAAGAAAAGTTAAGTGTCCTATGCGTTGAATCCTCTAAAGTTTTCATGGCTAAGTTATCTTGTGAAATGCATGATTTATATGGATAGAATTTAATTCAACGATATTTCTTTAAAAGGTTTAATTATCTTTTTTTTAATGCATAAAAAATGGGTTAAAAAGCATGAGAAAGAAACACATATCTGCATGAAAATAAGTTATTGTGTTAGATTTTCACAGAAAAGAATACTCATTTCATTGGGAAGAGATCATGTTGTTTTTTTTTTATGAAAGGATTAATTGGTTTTTTGGAAAATATTATGTTGCGTTATATATGTTTTTCTTGCTTAAAAATAATAATTCATTATGATAAATTCCTTGGTAAACCATACAGTAAATAATAATTGTGGTAAAAGCCTATTTGAAAAGAAACATGCATTTACATGTTCTTTGGCATTTGATAAGAAACATGACTTTGGAGGGATATTATGTTTGACTTCTTTAAAAATATATATATATATAAGTAAACATGTGTTTGTATGCTTCAAAATTAAGAATATTCTTCCATAAAAGCCTGGTAAAGTGAAATCGATTATACAAATTTCATAAAATATTAGCCATGTTATTTTAGAAATACTACATGCTAAGTAAAGAAAATATATTATTACATATAGAGAAAGATTGTTATTTTCAACACTAAAAGATAAGTAAACTTTCTTTTCTTTATATAACATTTCATATGCATTCTATTAAGAAAAGATAAGATGTACGTATGCTATTTCTTAAAAAGGAATAACAAATCCATGTCATTTTCTTGGAAATGGATATAAATTAAAGAGGGTAATTTGTGAAATACTCTCATGGGTAAGAAAGTTCTTTTGAAGAAGAATACTTACTTATAAGAAATATAATAACCTGTGCATAGATAAAATGCAAAGAGATAATATAAGTCATAGGAACCTTCTTTGGAAAGAATATGTCTTTCTTGTGCGTGAAAGATAATTTTATTGTGTTAATTCCTTTGCAAGAGTTTGCAAGACTTACATGTTGTGAGAAAAAAAAGATAAATGATTTGTGTGTTGCATATTGGATAGTTTGATTTAATTGCATGGTTTAATGCATAAACGGTTACCATTATTATTATCTTAGTTCTTATGCACAAAATAAAGGTTGATTATGATACTTTGTTGAAAACAAATGCATGAGAACTTTGTTATGGTACTTTCCTCGAAACAAATGCATAATAACTTTGTACATAAATAATAGAGAAAATATGTTGGTTTCTTGAAAATAGCTATGTTAAATGAACACATATGAAAAAGCATAGAAACTTTTGTTGATTAAATGTATGAAGATACAACTATCGTGTTAGATATTTTAAAGAGAAACATGAATTTGTAGATCTATTGTGTTAGAGCTTTTAAAGATAAACATGAATTTGTAGCACTATTTTTTTAGAGCTTTTAAAGATAAATTGGGATTTGTAGAACTATTGCATTAGATATTTTAAATATAAACATGGATTTATGTGCATGGGAAACAAAGATAAGTTTCTAGTATCCTCTAAGTGAAATGGATGATTACAATGGTTTCCTTTGGATATGAACATGTGTTGGCACGAGAATGATAATAGTAAAAGAGAAATGATGGTGAATTGTGCAAAAGACAAATTATGTTAACATTGTGGCAGATAATAACTAATGGCGCATGTTAATGAGTATGAATGCAAGATGGTCCACTGATGGTACAATCATGCTACAAGGAGGTAGAGAGTGGTGATATGTGGGTAAATGGTTTCATGGTAATTGTAACAACGTTTAGCTAGGTATGTGGTATTTTAATGATATTTAATTGTAATCTTTTATAACAAATGATAAGGGATGGACTCCCTTGTAATCCATTGAGTGATGGGCGAACACCCTCACAAGCGTTTAATAATAAGATTAAATGTTTGCTGGTTTTCACCCTATGGAGTTTCCACTGTATATCAATGTTCAATGATGTGATTGTTTATTGTGTCAGTTTGATGATGTTGAATCCCTGAAGATGTTGATTCCTTATTTGATGTGATAATCATAATGTCAAGTATGTGATTAATTAATATGGTTAAGGGAATCATGAAATGGATGCAAGGTTCATGAGACAATTTATTTTAATATACTACAACAATGGTTGTCAATGGTTATGCAATTTACTCTCCTCTATTGAAATTTACTTTATGTACTAATGAACATTATGTCTAATGGTTAACGAGGAATGTGGAGTAGTGATTTGGATAATTACTTGTGGGTAATTTGTGTAAAAAATTCTGACTCCCTGCTTTTACATGTGAGGTTACCGGGGTATGTTACAGATCCAAAGTACGAATTAGCAGAGAGACATCAAAAATTTTCACATCAAAACTTCTTTAGGGTACAAAATACAATGTGTAATTTTTCATTATTTAAATTGTATTTTTGAATGTTATATATAATATATATAAGACCAAATAAATGTTTTAACCATAAAAAAAAATCATGATATATAAATATTTTTTTTAACGATATATAATATATACATAATTGTTATTAAAATATTTTATATGACATGTACATAGAGACATTTTATCAAGGCAAACTAAAATGTTTACTTTTTATTTTTTATTATTAATATATTTTTATGTATATGTCAATATTAATTTGTATCAATAAATTTTATTTGATAACCCATATTAAATATTTCTTTATATACAACATTAAAATATTTTATTTTAAGATATCTTTTTATATATATAGATATATATGAAGTTGATATCGACATCTAGTAGTTAACATAGATCTTCAAATAGTTTATTTAAATCTCTTGTTGAGATATTTTTGAAAAGTATAAGGCTTAAACATGTCACTCACACATTTTTAATTTTAATTACCTTGCAACATATTCATTTTTTTTAGTTATAGCCAAAATTTCTTTTTTTTTTAAGAGCATAACTTATTTTTATTTTAAAGGGGCACATGTCAAATAAACCATCATTTTTTATTATTATTTTAATATAATGAACATATATATTTCTTCTCACAAATAAGATTATTACAAATATTAAATCTCTCTAAAATTGTTATAAATATTAATTTAAAATGTATTTATCCTTAATAAAGTAAAATATTTGACTTTACACTTTTTATAAAATATCTTTTACCTTATATATAAATAAAAAATACTAGTTAGTTAGTTAGTTATATATATATATATATATATGAACGAACTTTTACAAAAATACATATTTCTTAATCATTTCACTCATTGATACATATCAAGTATATATATATATATATATATATATATATATATATATATATATATATATATATATGAACTTTTACAAAGATACATATTGCTTAATGATTTCACTCATTGATACATATCAAGTTGATATTATAATATATTGAATTAATTTACATATATTAATATGTTTTAAAATTTTAGGAGTGGTTGGAGGGGCGGAGGAGGAGGAGGAGGAGGAGAGGGAGGGGTGCACTATGGCTCTGAGGAAATTAAAGGTGTAGAGTATTCATGGGTTTAGGATGCATAACAAACAATTAGATTAAATTTTATGCCTTTTATTAGAGGATTTAGTTAGCCAAAGAAAAATAAGTAACCTCTCTCGTTGTTTTGGGAGACTCCCTCCTTATTTACCATTTTGTGCCTTTTATTAGGGGATTTAGTTAGTCAAAGAAAAATAAGTAGCCTCTCTCATTGTTTTGGGAGACTCCCTCCTTATTTACCATTTTGTGAAGGGCTCCTTTTTGTAGGAAGAAAACTAGAAAGTCTTATGAAAACACTTACGAAAGCATCAAAAGGGTTCTCTTAAATAGAATATTTATGTCCTCGTGATCTCAAAAAAAGATGTGGACTTATGTCCTAATGAAGGGTGTGAATTAATATTGGGATATTTAAAAATTAATGGCGAAATGAGGCCTTCAGCTACACAGCTATGAAAAACTGCATTATCAATGAGTTATAGGATGACATATAAAATTTTGTCTTTTGTGGGTTAGTTTTGTAAGGTATATACCTAGGAAAACTTGGTTTTTGTTGTCCACTTTGGAGTCTCTCTAGAAAAAAATGTAGATTTTCTAAATAAGAGGTCTTGATATTTTTTTTTTGAAGATATAGATACGTACTACCTTATGTATTTGTTGTGATCCATGGAAAAAATTGCATATAAACCCAAAGTCATACACACACACACAGACATATATAATGTGTCAAATTCATGTTAAGCATTAAAATATTGCATGTGTGTTTGTGTCTGTGTCTAAGTAAATTTATCTTAAGTATAAATTTCTCATACCTTAAGTAGTATTTTTTTTTAATTGAAAAATATTGAGAAAATGTTTTCCATAACAAATTTGATCTCTTTATACTCATGATAAATTAAAGCATAAAATAAATATATGTTGGTTCAAAGTTTAACAATGACAATGAATCTCCATCAAACCTATTATAATTGAATTTGTTATGAAAAGTATTTAATGATGAGATGGATGTAGACAATATACCATTTACACACCATGTGTTGATTTTGATTTTTGATGAACAACATTGTGAGATATCCCACTTTTGAAGGAGAAAAATATATTCTAAAATATTTTGGTACTTTCAACATTGAGGTAATCATGGAAATTGAAAATTATTAATTGTAGAATATATCATTATAGAAGGAGCCAAGGATGCAATGAATGGTTGGGTTAGCAACAACAATCACCACTTCTATCATGGCACCAATGTAAAACAATTGTAGTGGTAAACAATGTTTTTTTTATAGTACGAATGATGTAAAATATCTCGTTCCTACCATGATAATGCTCAAACTAGCCTTTCGGAGGTAAATATACAGAGAATATCAAGATCTCCACTTCCCATCGCATAATTTAGAATTGTTATAGCCAACCCTTCCCTACCATCCATGGTTTCCTCTAAGTTGTGATGAAGAAATGCCATTACTTTTCAAGTGCTTCAATGGAAATTTCCCTGGTTTTTGAAATGTCTGATGATTTCCACCATATGACAAAATTTCTTTGAAATCAAAGGGTCAAAATGTTCTTAAATGTTGTTTTTTTAATTACTTTTATGATTTTGTGAATTCATCAATACTAGGGCCATCAAATTTTCCTATTGAGAACATTTACTATAACCTAAAAATAGAATTAGGCTTTAGAAGAAAAAATAGCATACTTTTCAATGGACCTCCTTGAGATGGCTGAAATGGAATGGGCATAAGTACAAATACACTTGAATTTTTAGTATGGTCACAATTATGAGATGGAACACCCATTAGTAAGCTAATAGCATTAGCTTTAATAAAACATGATTTCTCCAATGAGAGATATTTGACATATAAATTGCATATCATTTATAGGGAAAGTTTGAAATTCTTAATTTTAAATCATTGATATATCAGCTTTGTAGACTCTATTTCAAAACGATTCTTTTTTATTTCTTTATTATTATTACTATTATTATTTTAGATAGGTGAGAGGATTTCATATCTATCATTGGCTTCTTGAAACTCAATCCAAAGAAAAATATAAATTAATTCTAATTCTGATATATTCTTTTTCTCTTAAAAAAATATGAAGAAAGAAAAAAATAAAAAAATAAAATTCCTCATTTTCAATGTGTATCCTAAGATCTACGCTCTCTTAAAATAATCTTTTAATGTGAAGTATATGAAGCTTAAAGAAATTTTGTACCAAAGATATAGAATTGTTTTGGTGGCTTTCTAGATATGAATCTATGGTAACATAAGACCACTAATATAGAAATTCTATTGATAATTCCTAGAACTTTATAACGATAACTAAGTATAATATTTTTAGTCATAGACAAACATTTAAGGATAATCTAAATATTACCATTCTCCTTTTTCAAGGGTATGAACTCTTTACCAAATAACAAAAGAAAACATAAAACATGGAAAAAAAATAAGTTATAAAATTGCAATTGAAAATTTGTAGAAAACCTAACAAGCTTTATAAGGATGGGAAAAAGAAGCTAAAATTAATAATTTAGAAAAAAAAAATATCAAATGTTTATTTAATGAAAATAATTTAAGGATCTAAATTAAATTATTGAATTAATATACACATGAAAAATACCAATATTTCAATGACCATAATGAGGATACATGCACAAACCAAAATGTTAATATACTATAAGCCAAAACAAAAAGGAGGAACTAGATTCTAAGGGAGATGTTGATTTGTGAATCAAAACTCTTTTTGTTATGAAGATTTTATTTTTCCATTGTTTTGAATAAAAATAACTTCTTCGAGTTATAGTTTTAAATTAATATTGTGGTAAATAATTTTCTTACTATGCAATTAGTTAATATAAATAGAAGAAAATATAGATCAATGACTTGAAAATAAATCTCTTTGAGGGGGAAACCTAGTTTTACATAACATAAATGAATAAGTATTGGATGATTCAAACGACGATTCCACCTTGGTATATATAGCAATCTAATGGGTCAAAATATAATTAGCCCCTATATAACAATAAGAATGTAAGGGCACAACAATAACAATTGTGGGCTTCTATGGGGCACAATAATAACAATAATGGGATTTTATTGGGCACAACAATAATAATGTGGTGGCTACACTATTATTATAGGGACCTAACATACCCCTCTCCTTCAAAAAACTGTTGTCCTCAATGCTTGAGTAGGTCTGGATGTTTTTGTATAAAATACTCATTCTCCCATGTGAAATATTCAATGGGTAAGTTCTTCCACTTAATGAGATACTCTTAAATTGATCGATGCCATAACTACTTGATTCTTGTTTCCATGATTGCTTCAGGATCTAATATAACATTTACTTCCTCATCAAGACTTTTCAATATACTTTGAACTGGAATATTATCACATACAAACTTCTTCAAACATGAAACATGGAAAATTACATGTATTCATGAAGATGCAGGTAGCTCCAATTTGTATGTCATAGTACCAATATTTTGAAATACCTTGTAAGGGCCATTGTACTTGGCTGATAATTTATTATCCTTCTTATTTTGTTTTAGTGAGATTTGTATGTATGGTTGTATCTATAAAAACACCCAATCACCCATGTCAAAAAAAATTCACTACAATGTTGATCCATTTCTTGCGTCATTTGATTCTACACTAGAGTCAAATTATCATTTAAGAAATTGAGAACTTGTTGTTGATGCTTGATGTGATCTTCCACATCTTCAACCTCAGAATTGCCTCTTAGAGATGTGATGGATGGCGGATGATATCTGTAAAGAACCACAATTGGGGTCATTTTTTTTATTGCGTCTAGTGAGACATGTCCAGGGATATTAAGCTTTCGATCACATGGATACACAATGGCTTGCCAACATGATTTTTTGCAATTTTACTACCACCCGTAGACATGAATTTTAATTGTATGAAAGCGACTTACATCCTCAATCCCTTTCCATGAGGTTTGAACATGCAACCTAGTAGTGACTAAACTCCATTTAAACCAATTATTTTACACAACATTATTTATAATTTGGGTCATTTTTTCTACAGTGTAGAAGGCAGTGTTATACCACCATTCTTCCAGAGGTAAGCACTTAATCGATTGTGTTTTTTTATCAGATACAAAAAATAAATATATCCTTCTAAACATTTGTTCACTATCTCAATTTGTCGATGAGATTGAGGATGATAAGATGAGCTATGACCCAATTGAGTACCAATACAAGAAAATAAATTTGTCCAAAAATTTCCAGTGAAAATGGGATCTATGTCACTTACAATAATCTTTGGGTTTCCATGTAACTTTTGAATCGTTTCCACTATGCACTAGAAATTGCACTAACTTTTGAAGGATACGATAGTGAACAGAAGTGTAGATACTTTGTAAGTATATCAACTGCCACCATGATGGAAGTCGTTCATTCATACTTAGTTAGACCTGTGATCAAATCCATTGAGATCTCCTCTGAAAATTATCTTGGAATGGCTAATAGTTGTAAAATACCCGAGGTTTTAATTGTCTCGAGTCTATTTTGTTGGAAAATTAAACATTTGAATACAAATTTTTGATTATCAATTTTAAGGCCATCCAAACAAAATTGTTCTTGATTTTATGATACATTTTTAAAAATCCTCAGTTCCTTCCTATAGGAGAGGTGCGTAATTCCAAAATATTCTTTTGTTAGAGTTTGGAATCCTTACATAGATATAAACGATATTTGTACCATAATGAATTATTTTCCCAACTAAAAGTATCAGATACACTAGGATATTGTTGCACCTTTTGAATAAGCTTCCAAATCTCTTTGTCAATCATCCATTAATCCCTTGTTTCATTTATCCAATCTTATTGGATAATAGAAATGGCATAGAGTAATGCCTCCACATCCTCATCCTTTCTTGATAGTGCATCTGCAACACCACTTCTCTTCCCTTTCTTATAGATGATTTCGAATTCATAACCAAATATATTTGTGACCCATATCTACTTCTCTTATAAAGATAATATTTATTCGAAGAAGTATTTAAGAGTATCATGATTTATCTTTACATTGAAGTGTCTTCCAATTACGTAAGGGCGCCATTTTTAGGGCCTGTAGAATTTCCAACATTTCCTTCTCATAAATGGGTTTATGTAAATTATTTCCCTTAATTGGATGAGTGTCAAAGGAAATGGGTCTTCTTTATTGCATTAAAAAAACACCATTTCCATTTCCTAAGGCATCACATTCTAGAATAAAGTTTTTTTTGAAGTCTAGTATACCTAAGAGTAGAGCTCGACACATTTCCTCTTTAAGATGTTCAAAGGCATTAGTTCCTTCTAGAGTCTAAGAAAATGCATCTTTATTCAATAATATCATTATAAATGCTATTATTTTCCCATAAATTTTAACAAAATTGTGATAATACCCTATCAACCTAAGAAATCCTCAAAGATTCCTTAAAATTGTCGGGATTTTCCATCATCAATGGCTTTAATTTTGTTACGGTCTACCTTAACACCCTCATGAGATACAATGTGACTGTTAGGCCCTTATACTACTAATGTAACCCCTTATTGTTATTAGTACAACCCCCTTATTATATTGATGTAGCCATGTAGTGCCCATATTATTACTATTGTGCCCCATAGAAGCCCACTATTGTTATTATTGTGCCCTTAAATTATTATTGTTATGTCAGCTCTGATTATATTATGACCCCTTAGACTCCTATATATAGAAGGGAGGTCTTTTCGTTTGTATCATGCAAGAATTGTTCATTTATGTAGTGTAAAGGAGGTTGCCCCCTCGAAGAGGCTGAATTCTAAGGCGTTGATCTATCTTTTCTATCTTTTCTTGAGCTGGTTTCATAACATTTGGTATCAGAGCTTTGGATTCTAGGGTTTCGCTGCTCCCAACAGGTCATTGTGGCATTTTCGCTATAACTTTTTTCTGCGACGTTTCAGAAGCTAAAAAAAAACCCATTTGATAAGACATCGTGCTGAATCTCGGGTCAGAATTTTAGAACTTTTCGCACTATGTTTACGAAGATATGATCTGAGGAAGTTGGTCTTCTTGAAGACTCATGAATTACATTCCAAACAGGTGGCCTGGGGAAAATCGTCATAACTTTCTCTTTGAGCATCAGATTGAAATTTCGTAAGAAGGTATAGAAATAGGACGGACTGTAGTTTCTTGCATATATTTTTTAGAGCCAAAGGTCAAAACAGTGACTCGTGGCACGTCATACAAGTTCTCTCTATTGAATTAGTCTATAATCAGGTCACTGTGGGAGATTTGGCATAACTCTTTCTTGGAGAATCCAATTTGGATCAAAATAGTGGCATTAGAAAGAGGACACAGAGGGCTAATATTGATAGCAATTTCAAAACTTAAAGATCTGGAATTACAGAGTTACAGTCGTTGCAAGATCGAGCTCCTAAAATCAAGAAAAAGCAAGATGAGGAAGTTTGATGGCAAGGATCCAGTAAATTGGATATTTCAGATGGAGCAATATTTTGATCTACATGGTGTACCACTATTATAAAAGATATGTATTAAATATTCATATTTAGAACCGGATCAATTTTTATGGTATGAAGGGCTTTGTTCTCGTAAACAACTTGTTACCTGGTCAATTTTCACAAAGGAAATGATAGCACATTATGAGGATACAAAGAGCAACACCTTATTTAGAGCAACACCACAATAATTGGAAAGAGTAAAAGGGCTTTGTAACATAGTGGAAAGTAAAATTATGGCAACAAGGAAGTCTACCCCTCATAACTATAAAGATGGAAGTGTTGTTTCTTCTAGCCTTCCACAACCTACAAGGGTTACACCACAAAAATTGGAAGAAAAAGGAGAAAAAGGGCTTTATTACAATTATGATAGCAAATGCACTAAAGGTCATAAGTGTGCTGAGAATAAATTATCTTACATAGAGTACGAAGAGGAGGAAGAAAAGGATTAAGAAACATCAAAAGAAGAGGATATACGCCAGGACCCAACCCCAGAGAAAGAAGAAATGAATCAGACCATATCTTGTAAAGCATTGGTATGAATTACCACTCCTCAAACTCTCAAGATAGAAGGACATATCAAGAAGAAAAGGGTGCAAGAAGTGAAAGATCACATCAGGAAAGAAGAAATGAATCCAACCATATCTTGTAATTCATTGGTTGGAATTACCACTGCTCAAACTCTAGAGATAGAAGGACATATCAAGAAGAAAAAGGTTCAAGCAATGAAAGATCACATCAAGAATCAACAACAAGTTCTCCAACTTTTAAAGGATAACGCCACTTTGGTGCAAAATCGAATGAAACAACAGGTAGATCAACATCGTAGTGAATTTTTTTTTATGTAGGTGATTGGGTATTTTTACTGTTACATCTCAAGCAAGCTATTTATGAGAATGAAATGTTGGCAATACTACATGCACTTCAGAAATGGCGACCTTACTGAATGGGAAGACACTTTAAGGTAAAAATTGATCATGATAGTCTTAAATACTTTTTAGAACAACTATTATCTTTAGAAGAACATAAAAAATGTGTCACAAATATGTTGGGTTATGACTTTGACATCATCTACAGAAAATGGAAGCAAAATTTTGTTGCAGATGCACTCTCAAGAAAGGATGAGGATGTGGAAGCATTGTTTTGTGCTATTTCTATTATCCAACCAGATTGGATAAACAAAGCAAGGGATAAATGGAAGAAGGACGAAGAAGTATGGCCACTTATTCAAAAGTTTCAAAAGATCCCAATTCAAACAATATTGCTAGAAATTGAAGAGGAAGGAAAAATCATATTGGAACCTGGAGCAGTCAAAGAAACAAGAACCCAACAACTACGAAATCGATAAATTTCAGAGTATCTCATCAAGTGGAAGAAATTACTAGCTGAATATTCCACATGGGAGGACAAGAATTCTATATAGAAGCATCAAGAACTACTCAAGTGTTGAGGACAACACTTTTTGAAGGAGAGGGGCATGTTAGGCCCTTATACTACTAATGTAACCCCTTATTGTTATTAGTACAACCCCCTTATTATATTGATGTACCCATGTAGTGCCCATATTATTACTATTGTGCCCCATAGAAGCCCACTATTTTTATTATTGTGCCCTTACGTTATTATTGTTATGTCAGTTCTGATTATATTATGACCCCTTAGACTCCTATATATAGAAAGGAGGTATTTTCATTTGTATCATCCAAGAATTGTTCATTTATGTAATGTAAAGGAGGTTGCCCCCTCGAAGAGGCTTAATTATAAGGCGTTGATCTATCTTTTCTATCTTTTCTTGAGCTGGTTTCATAACAGTGACCCAAATATTCCACCTCTATTACCATAGGCAAAAATTTTGAGCTTTTTGTATACAATTGTTTCTCATCCAATAGTTTGAGAACCTTGTCAACATGTTGAACATGGTCCTTCCAAGACTTGGTGTGGATTAGTATATCATCAAAAAATACTAACACAAATTTTCTAAGGAGGAGATTGAAAATTGAATTCATCAAACCTTGAAATCTGGAAGGTGCATTATTAAGTCCAAAAGGAATGACCAAAATTTCATAATGACATTCATAAATTTAGAACGTTATTTTTAGAATTTCTGAGTCTTGATTCTAATTTGATGATATCTTGAATGAATATATACCTTGGTGAAGTAAATTTCTCCTTGTAATTCATCAATGGCAAGAATAGGAAATTTATCTTTAATAGTAAGCTTGTTGAATTCCCTATAATCCAAACAGATTTTCTATGATACATCCTTCTTGTGTACCAATACTACTATAGCAGAGAAAGAAATTTGGATAGGTTGAACTATATTGGACTCTAGCATTTCTAAAACCATACGTTCAATTTCACTCTTTTGGGCATAGGGACATCTATTAGGTCTTATGTTTGGAGGAACACTTCTTGGAATGAGGGGAATAGCATGCTCACGATCACGAATAGGTGGGAGACCCTTGGGAGTCTCTAATACCTTGTAATGATTTTCAATGACTCTTTGGAGATGTGGAGAAGTGGTGACATAGATGTTTGAACATCTAGTGAGCATAATTGTGAAATTACACGTTGGTGTTGCTTCTTTAAAAGATTTGTTATGCCATTAGAGCTAATTATCTTACTAGCTCTCAAATTCGATTTCCTTTCCTTCGTAGAAGAATTTCAAGAATATTTCTTGAAAATGAAAATCTATCATCCTTAAATATTGTTACCATTGGACTCTGTTGATGGTCTTAAATGACTGCATCAACATTGGGGAATACCCCCGGTTGGGACCTTAAATCAAATCCTTTTCCGTTTAGAATATTGGTGCTAACTGGAATTTTGGGACCAATTTCCCTTCAAATAAAACTATATGAGATGTGATGGATGTGAGTATGTATTCTAATATAACTAGAAACTGAAATAGAAACCAATATAAACTATTATTAACATCATGTAAATTGATAATATATGTGTTATAAATATGTCATAATTAACATAATAATATAGATAATCATGGAATTATGATATTAACTCAATTACAGAAAAATAATTTTATTAAATTATTAATAAAATTAGTTTTTTAGAACATCACATATACTGAGATTTCGTTTTTCACAAATTTAATTCAAATTTCAATAAAAAAAAAACTACCAATAGTGATAATGAAAGATTTCCTAAAACATACATGTAAATAAAAACATTAACCCATTCCACTGAAAGAAAACATACAAAAACATGATAGTAGTACCCGATACCCCATAGATCTGCTCATCACGAAGAAGCAAGTGGATAAACATAATATTAAGAAAAACTTAATTACAATAGTGCAACTTAAGTCTCATATTATAAAAATTTAGAACCCCTTCTGCATCTTGGAGAGGAAATTTATAGTTCTCACCAAAAGATAAAAATAGATTGATCTAACAACTCTCAAACAAATCTTCAACAAAATTAACAATAAAAGATAATCTAGGAAATGGTTGCAACAACTTTCCATTCTTAGGAAGAAGATTATCTAACTGTTAGTTGTCACAAATTATAGATATTTATTAAATTGTTGAGATATGGTGGGAAGTTGGGCTTAATCCTAATTTGACTTGTAAAATAACATTTTTAAGAGATGGAAACATCTGTATGGTGATGTTAGAAAGGAAATGGAGAACCAATTATTGAATGTGCATCTTTACTAGAAATTGCTAGTGATGCTCGAGATTGACCTCCGTGAAATGGTCAATTATTTTATTGATATTTTTCCAATGTTCCTTCCATGTCTTTCACAACATTCTGACATTAGGATAACTTCTAACAACTTGATATGAGATTAGATTGTATTAAAATATCATTATCTGATTCAATAATAGAAGTAGCAATATTTAGGGCTTCATTTATTGTTGCTTCGACCTGTTTCATTCGAATCTCCCATTCCCTTAAAGAAATGATGTTCTAAGCCTCATCAATCTTTCTTAGATTAGCAGATATACCCTCTTCACTTTCTTTCTAGTTGAGGAAACATGTAACCTTCTCATTCATTTCTTCAAAGTCGTTTTCCATATCTAATATTTGATCAAAAAGAGAATCAACTACCTTACACTCGTCTTGAATTACTATCAATTTATTGCATAAAAGACGTTGTTGATGTCCAAGAAGAGTATTCATGTCCTTGGCTTCCTTCTTCAATTCTGCTAGTTCAAGATTAACATGAATTTGTTTAATTTTCTTTTTCATATCACGAATATGATAATTTCTTATCTGCAAATCGCTATCACAAGTAAATTTTAGAGATTCAAACCTCTGTTGTAACTCTGTCAACTATGAGTGCCATTGGTCATCGATCCTTTGCTTCTCATTCTCAAGATTTCGTTCCAACATGAGAATTTTTTCATCATTCTCCTTTATAATACTTTGATATTCTGCAACCTTATCAATGGTTTTTTAGGCATAAGCGCTTGTGAATTTTGTTAGAATTCATAACTTCTCTATTTATTTTACAGTATAGCCCTTCCGTAAAACTTCAAAAGGTGATAGATTGTTGAGTACTGATGTATGTGATTGATCTAGCTTTCTTTTCTTCCTTCCTCTTTTTACTACAACGTTGTGTCGGGGACTGTAGAAAATATCTAAAGGGGGAATCTCTTAAATATTCAAAACAATTTTGAATGTAGGAAAGGCAGGAATACTATCAAAATATTTCTCATCTAGGGCCTAAGATTTATTACTAACCTTTTTTTCTTTAGAATCCCTATGAGTATCTTGAGGATTACATTTCTATGCGATTTTTATAGTCTAAGTGTCATCATTTTTTGAATTCAAATTTTGACTAAAATATTCCCATATTTCATGCAATCTAGGATCAGATACCATTCCTTCTGCCTGGGATGTTGAGGAAACCACAACACCTTTTATTTGAGGAGGCAATGTTGACTGTGAAGAACTAAAAATATGAACATCAACACTTGAATCCTTCTCCTAAGATCATTGCATTAAACTCAAAGGGAGGTTGGCTAGTATAGAATTTTAGTATTGTGGAAATTGAGCCTTTTCCTCTAGGGATAGTTGTTCTTCTACTCAAACGAGTCTACCAACCTATCAAGTTCATGAACAAATTTCTTGAGGTTTTGTAAAGTAGTCAACCTTTTTACTATAGAAATACGATCATATTTCTTGTTGGGAATAGTAGGGAGGTTAAGGGTCTGAATTACAAAAATTTCCTTCTTTTCATGCTTATAATTTGCTAAGTAAAATAAACCAAAATTAGTAGAAAGAGAATGCCACATCCTTTTATTTGAATCTTTTAATGTTTTAGAAATTCCATAATCCATCGTTTGATAGGCTAGTTTTCTTCTTAGAAGATTATTTGGTATGTATAAAGGCAGGACATGAGCATTAGTTAAACTTCCATAAAGTCTAATATATGTAAATAGGTGTTATCCAAACCAATTCCCAACCTTCCAAAGATCATGTTTGGCTTCCTGAGACAATTGAGGTTGTCTTGACCCAAAATTAGCCTCATAAATTTGGGTGACCACCCCATGGAAAATGCGGTAGAAATGATTTAAGTACTTAGACTCACATAGGACACAATGGTAGATGTGAATGGGTTTGGGGTCCTAGATAGTCCATTTCCATCCTATAGCTTCGAAATTCATTGAAAAGAAGAGAACACCCATAATATATGCAGACATATAGAAAGGAGGAATTTTTTTTAGAGATACATATTTCCTTTCAAAATTCCAAGATATGAGTGGTTATATAATTAGAAGGCATAGTGGCACAATAAAAAATTAATCCCTTAGTAGCACAACTAATTAAAGGAACCCAATCATCAGGAAAAATTGACATGTTAGTTTGCGCATACAACTGACACATCATTACCACTACTTTGAAAAATGAAGGAGCAAGGGAAACAATTGAGTAATTAAATGATTCCCCAATTTTATTCTTTTTAGTTTCTTTTCACCTTCTATCCTCCACAATGTCCCAGGCTGATGAGGAGATCGAAAGAGGTAACCAAAGACCAAGATTTTAGTTTGGTAGCTAACCCTACTAAATCGGAGAGGGCTCTCTCTATGAAATTAAGATCAAGAAATGACTAGAATGTAAAGGGTTTTAGGTTAGATAGATAGGCTTAGCGGGGTTTTGGGAAATTTAGGTTTTTGTTGTTGGATAAGGGAGAAACACTAGGTAGTTAGGTCTAGGCTTCAAGAATCTGATTGCACATATGTAATGGGGCAAGGTAGGCAAACACTTTAGTGCTTTAGGGTTGTTGATGTGTATATGGGAGATAGGTATGGTTTCTAAATGAGAAATAATCTCATGAATTCGTTTATATTAGAAGAAAAATTAACAATAATGTGAAAGCTTCTCCAAAACAGAGCATTACATGAATGGATTATGTTTATTATCTTAGGAAACAAGCACATGAAGCATGGAAATGGAAATGAAAGATACAATAAATTCAAACTAATGCCCAGAGAAGAAAAAAACACTGCTAAGACACATACCATATGAATCCCACTATAATAGTTGCAAACTTTGTCTTTTGATTTCCGAAATGTCAACTATAGGCTACAATGGTTCTCTCCTCAAATGTCCAACACCTGGAAAATGATTCCCTTTCATCTTATATAGGAATGTACAACATATGACATCTCATTAGGTCGAAAATTCTATTCAAGGCCCATCATAAGTGGCTTTGATGAGTCCTCACTAAAAACTAGGATAGTTGAGACAATTTGCACGCTTTAGGATAAAATTTAAGCGAGCATATATCCTCATTAATAAAAAATTTCATCATAAAGTGAGGCAAAAACCAGCTAAGAAACCTAAAGTAACATTAATATATCATAAAATATCAAATTTTCCATCATTCAGTACTCAAGAGGTTACCAAGACAGATGGGTCACACCAGAACCAGAAGGGTCGCACCAGTTAGCAAAAAGGTTGCACCAGCATGCACCAAAATAGAAAATTTTACAGAAGGTTCATGCCTGTTTCAATCCATTTGTAGGTATCGTCCCTATGTCAAGATTAAAATATGAAAGAACGCTAAACTATATGTTTATGTCTATTTTCAAGATGAACTTGAATTTTTTAAAATTATGCATGGGAAGGCCTCTAAAAAACCATTCTCCCAACTTTACTCATAAGCGTCGCACCATTCCAGATTTAGTGGCAGAAAGGTGAAAAGGGCGAGGTATTTTGAGTTTCTAATCAAAATGGGAATCCTTCATGCAAACCTAGGATTATATTTGGAATGTACTCATCATGATGCATCCATCCATGTAGAAAAAATCTCATTTTGATGTCTAGTGAGAAAGGGTTGCGCCTCAACGTGACACTTCTGTGTGCTTTTTCCTGCAAAATTTCAAAAAATTCCAAATTTCTCCAAAACTTTCAAAATTTGTTCCTTGGTTGTTATGGAAGACAGGCTAAACATTCTTGGATTTTTTATTCACCAATTTCACTATCTAACCCCTTTTTCATGATTCCCTTTGCTTGTCCTAAACCTCTTTAAGTTTTGTTTTTAGTTTCTTAATTCTGATTTGTGAAATTTTATTCCTTGTTTGATATTGATGGGACATGTGCACCAACATCTTATTATCCCTATTAGATATGGCAAGAATCTTATCCAAATGGTAATTTACTTTTCTCAGCCAATATTCCTTGTCTTCATTGATCTTGCTAGCTATTATGTCTTCAAGAGTCAAATATTCATTTAGTAGGTTTTGGTATTTTTCCTTTGAGACCCATTTTCCTAGGCCTCTTCCTCCCAACGTGTCTCTTTTGTTAATCTTTCTCATCATGCCCCAACACTACTTTACCTTTGGACTCTTCCATACTAGTTTTAAACAAATCTTTTTCTAGAAGTAGCTGCTTTGCCTTCAGCTTCTCATTTTCTTGCTCAAGGAAGAAAATGATGAATTTGGCTCTTACCACATTACCCAAAGGATCCATGACCTGAGAATCATTCTCTCCGATAACTAGTTTCAGGTTTTGATGATCATCTTGGGACTCCAAGTCCACTATCTGTATGTCATGATGGATAGCCTCATCATCGTACAAATGTGATCCATTTTGTGTTGATATAGAAGGCTTGGCCCCTTCCACAATATGTGGAGCAAACACAAATATGTTCCCTCTTTGATATGTCTTGGTTACCTTATCTCTAAGTGCCTCTAAAACCTTTGCATGCTTTGTTGTCAAACCATGCTTCATAGACCTTGTTAACCTAGGCCCTGATGATGTTCCTTTTCTAGGAGAAAGAATGGGACTAATGATAGTAGTCTTTGATTTATCCAAAAAGGTTTCGTAAGTGATTTTCTTGACCAAGAGATGATGCATGACCACAATCTTGATCAGGCTATGGTGAAACAAATTTTTCTTATGAGGTTGTCCCCTAGTGTGAATTTTTCCAGTCATCTTCACCACACTCTTAGGCAGAAAAATGCACAAATTAAGTGTTCTTGTAGAGGTGAAATGCATAAGTAACCTAACATGATACCTATGTAATCTAGAGAATTTGCCTTCACATGTAAAATACTTCATGATAAGATTCTTTATAGGGGCATACTTGTTAAGTAGATGTCTAAAAGTAAAAACATGTTCAGAAGTCTCTCTAACATTAGGTTTTAGGAACATCTTATAATCATCAAGGGACAATTCCATGCCTTTGAACCAAGTGTCCCCATGATTTGGAATAACTTTGAATGAAGAAATAATAGCTGCTAAGACACTGAACTCAATACCTGCTATGACAACTTTATCTATGTTGAAATTTTGGGCAAATATTATTGTCAAAGGGACATGGGAAGCAAACTTTGCAACCTTGTCACAGAACTTCATACAACCAAAATTTCTTAAACATTTCTAGGCAACAGGAAAAGCATTGATTTATCTCAGGCTGGATCGCTCAAACCTTGAATGATGTCCTCCCTTGTGCACTTTCTTTTCACTCTCTTGTTCACTCTCCATTAAATTTGTTGAATGGTAAAACACTAGCCAGATGATGTGGATAAAACTAAAGTGGAGGTTTTTCTCCAGGTGAAAATGTAATGGGAGGCTAGGGTTTGATGAAATCAATGGCAAATGAGTCATGTAATGATAGGAGATTTTAAATTTAGGGTTTTCTAGATGATAGATGAAAGTGGTAAATTTGTAGAAGCTAGGTTTATTCACCAAGAATCTGTTGTAGAGAATCCTGAGAAACAATCAATTCACATTGAGAAAAATCTTTCAAAGGATGGTGTAGATGCCCACTTACTATTTGCAGAAGCTTTGAGAGTCCTTGAATGATCTTTGGAGATTTGAAGAATTCGAAAATCCCCTTAAAAACAAGAATAAATCCTCGTGGGTCGCTCTCACTTAGAAAGGTCACACTTTCCTTAAAAGAGTCACACTTCTGGATAGAAGGGTCACAGTCCGCTCAGAAAGGTCACAATCTGCATAGAAGGGTTACACTGCTCCAAAAAAGGGTCACAATTCACTTCAGAAGGGTCACAATTTTGTCAAAAGGATTACATTTTTGCACATAAGGGTCGCATTTTACTTAGAATACAAAAAAACCCTCAATTTTCACCAAGTTTTCCTCTAGCACAGTACTAACTGAGATATGCTTGGAAATTTGAAAGTGTAAATGAGTTAAAAAGAAACTCCTATTACCCCTTTAAAATTTAATTGGGACACTTCACACTTTATGATCTCTAATATTTGAAACTTGGTAACTTTATGGCCTTTTTGAGACATTGAAACTTTTTGGAACTCTGAACTACAACCTTTGAAACTTAGAACTCTGAAGTAGTTATTACATATGAAAGCATAAAATTACATTTGATATCAAATTTATAAAGAAACTTTCTTATTATCACTCCTCCTTTTCCGGATTTCTATGCATGAAATGAGAGTTTGGTGATTGTGAAACCGTAATTACCTAATGGTGGTACTGAGCAGAATGAAGACCATGGTGACATGAATGAAGTAAAGATGATGATATGTTCAATGATAGCACATCCAACTAAGTGATAGTAGTGACTGGACATGGAAATATTGAAGGAATATAAATAATCCTAAACACACTAACCAGTGAGCAAAGTTTTTGCATGGAAGACCTAGTGAAATGAAAAAAACTTGACCTTAAACCATAATGGACATTATGAAAGAGAACAATTAATCACTGGTGGAAGGAAAAATTGACTAAGACTAATGCACCATTATGTAATCTCTTCTATCAAGTGTCCATTTTCCCTCATAAATGATTTAACAAATTTTTTATTGTATACATATTGTGGTTCTGGTAGACTATACATTTTTTTAAAATATTTGCTATGAAAAGATGCTCTGATATTTTCCGTTGATTTTTTTATGTGCCTTCCTAAAATATCGAAGTTCTATAACACCCAGTGAACCATATCTATGTAGGGCACTAACCTGGATCATGCAACAATTCTACAAAGGAATTAGTTAGCAACATGTTTTTTAGTATGCTCAGAGATGGGAACGAACTCATCTGTTGTAACTCTTCTCTTTGTAACTTCAGATACCTCATCCTCAAAATATTGGTGAATTGAATCCAAAGAGGAAAGTCCAAAATCCATAGCACAGACTGTGTTAGAGAATAATCCTGCTCCTGGACTCTTTTCATCAATATCTTCAGCAAATGGACAAGAAGGTTGCCATGTTAGATATTATTTCTTGGATTTCTTTCCTTTCTCAATTTCATTGTGATAACGAGAATCAGAGATCTTCTGTAATAGATATACACAATCAATCATAAAAGACACTTACTTAGCCAAAAATTAGTGTTGTTAGAAAATAAACATTTACAGTAAAGATTCCTTTTGGAATGAATTGATGAAACCAACGTGAATTAAATGTAAAGTTTTATGTTTTCAAAGCTTATTAAAATCCATTTAAACCCATTAAGTACATCTAACGAGAAGCCATATGATAGATGTCCCATCAATTTTGAGAACATGATATCAGAGAGTTGTTTAAAATAAAGTTATGATATTTCAGATCTTTGAAATGAGAAGCTTTCAATATACAAAGGTTATACAAGGATCCCTCAAAAAGAGTTTCAAAATGAGTGTCGCAATCAGAAATATAAAAAGTTTATTGGGAGAATTATTTTCGTAAGACTTATTAAACGATGTCTCTGAAATATGTAATCCAGATAAACCACCCATAGTGGAAATATAAAAAATGTAAAAGGATATCGGGTGTATGATTTCAGAGAAACCACTTTTCGTCACATAATTTTAGAGAGGTTTCGATGAATGATGTTTCGAAAAGACTATCACCAAAAATTGAGGGAATTTTGGAGGTGTGTGTTTTTGTAAGTGTGATAAAAATGTAGTTCCAAAATGAAGAATTTCAAAATGAGAGTATTTTAATCAAAATCTTTTCAGGTTTCATCATTTCAGGAAAACCACTAAATTACAGATTAGGATATTAAGAATTATGAAATGGGACTTATTTAAACCTTAATAAGGGAATTAAGATGTCATATTCCAGGGATGAGCTCTTTGGTAACACTCATTAATAAAACTTACGATGGGAGAGCTAATAATAAAGGAATTTATATAAAGAGAACTTTGGGGAGTGGGCCCATTGGAACTCCATTATTTCATAACATTTATGAAATATGATTCCCAATAATAATTGTTCTGAAAAGGAAAGAGACTTTTAGTTTGATAAAAGTTTTCTTCTTTTATCAACGATCATAATCATATTTTGCTATTGTCCTTTTATTAAGAAAAACAAATATTTTATTTGATAACTAAGTGTAATTTATTTTTTAGTGTGGTTCATGAACACCCTGGTCAGTGAGTGGTCGCTACATCCATGGAAAAATATGGGCTAATCGCCCCTTGGCCTACTGGCAAGACCTAACCCCAAGGGCTTCGGGCAGAATCAACCTTGTGACCTCCTGATGGCGAGGCAGAGTTTTTGACCAATTCAGCTAACCCTTGGGGCTCTATGAATAAGTATACTATAATAAAGGGTCCTCATTATTTATTAGGAACTAACTAAAAAAATGGGGGGTTGTTGTTTTGTTACAACAATTGGTGACACCCTGGGAAAAACAATTATCTTTATTAAATGAATGAAATTTAAAGAAATAAAATGATAAAATTTCAGAAGACAAGAATTCCAAAAATCAGATTTCCAATAGAACAATTTTCCCTGAATAAAATAAAAGTCATTACCTGCAAACTTCATAGCCTGTTATTTATGAAAAACTTTATTTATCTCTGACAGTCACTAAATTATATCAGTTGCATTGATGAAATAAAGAAGTATTTAAAGTTTTTCATTAAGATAGACTCTTTTTTCACTAGTAGTGCCACTGCTGCCAGTAGGTGTCCATAGCCTCGACAGGGTTACCATTTAAGCAAGAAATATAGTATCCCATCCACTAGAATATATTTTAGAGCCGGTTAATTTAGACTTTAAGACTTTTGTTTTTTCTTGAAAGCCATTGCCCTGGTTTGGTAGCGAGATGTCGAAAATTCCATTCACAAGCTATAATGATATTCAACATGCCGTCTCATGATGAGACCTCTTTTCTTACAAGTTTTAACTATAATCCATTATCCGGGTTTGGTGACCACATGTTATAATATTAATAGCACTAGTTCCCCATTATCATGGTAAGTTGTCTCTTAAAGAGACCCCTTACGTTTCAAGTTAAATATCATTTAATTACACTCTATAAATACTTGATTAGTGGATGGGGAGGTAAGGTTCTCTCAACAATTTTGGAAGACAATTAGAGTCATAATGTGTTAAAGTTTTTTTCATAGTCTTTAATTATTTCAATAATTGTTCTATAACATGACTAATCATAAGACGAAATTGTCTTTTAGTGATTCAGGCTATAAATAATTCACAAAATAATGGAAAGAAAATCAAAGATTACAATATTTACGAAATTCTGATCATCAGTATAATAATCATTTTCATAAGCATTTTTTTTTACATATGAAATTCATGAGAATGATTAGAGAATATATAATAACCCAAGTGCATAGCTAATAGAGTAACAAAAAACAAAGCTATCCTAAAAACACATAGGTAATTACATATGATTATTTACATCTTTATAACACAGCATGAGTTTCCAAGTTTTTATTTTTTTATTTTTATTTTTATTTTTATTTATTTATTTATTTTTTCTTCAGAATTTGCCCATTTACGAGAAGGGATTATTTCCTACCATGTAAATCTAGAATAATAAAAGTAGATGGGCCAAGTTTTTTGACTATCTAAAATTGTTCAAGCCAAAGTTTCTAAAACTTTGTATGTTTACTATTCTCCTCATGGGATTTATCCCATTTTAGAACTAGATCTCCAACCTCAAAAAATTTGCTCCCAAATGAACTTGCATTGAACCATGATTTAATAGCTTTTTGGTGTTTAACATCAATATGTTTTAGCTTAACTCTGCCTTATTCTAATTTCAATACTTGATACAATCTTAATTGGACAGAGGAGAAGGGTTTTTATTCAATTGATTGCACTAGGGCTAATGAAGGAAAAGCTACAATAGGAGGCAACACAACTTATTTCCATATACTAGATAATAAGGTGAAGTCCCTAAGGAATCTTTCTGAGTAATTTTGTCTACCCATAGAGCAACAATTAAATATTTATGTCAATTATTTTGATTTTCATCTATGATTCTCTTTATGATTCTTAATAGGTTTTTCTTAGTGAATTTTGCTAATCCATTCCCTTGGGGATTATGGTTTGTAGAATATTTAACTTTGAAACCCCTTTTTAGTGAAAATTCAATAATTACATTACCATAAAAATACGAAGCATTGTAAAACATTAGAGCATTAGGAAGGTCGAACTTGGTAATAAAGTGTTCATCAATGAAATGAACAACAATTTAATAATTCACCACCTTTAAAGTCAGTGCCTCTACCCACTTAGTGAAATAATTAGTAGAAGTGAGAATATATCTGTGCTTCTTAGAAGAATGTGGAACAATCTCACCTATGATATCAAATCCTCGTTGTTCCAAGTGTTGTTCAATATATACTGGTTGTAAAGACAACACTTCTTTCTTTTCTTTTCCTGAAGTGGTGTGGCAGATTTTAGATTTTCTAGAATAAGCAAGTGTATCTTTGAACAAAGTTGGCCAATAGTATACAGCATGACGCATTTTGTGGGCACTACTATCCCCACTTTAATTTCCAGCTAATGGTCCATCATGTAGTTCATGGAACACTTTTTTAGCTTTAGGCTTCTCTAAACATCTAAGTAGGGCATAATCGTACTTTTTCCTAAACAAAACATATTCAACAAGTTGATATTGATTGGTTTTCAATATCAGTTCTCTTTTCATTTTCAAATCTAATTCAACAGGTGCATAGCCATTTTTTAAATAAAAATTGAAATTAGCATATTGGGGCTCAGTATCAACAGGACATACCTCTAGAAATTGAATGTTTTTATTTCAATTGGCTTCCAATGTATTGTCAAATGCATTAGTCACCAACCTGCAAAAAACTTGACCTCTAACAATCTTAGCTAGTTTGATTTCAAGGTCATATTCTTGTAATTTGTAACCTAGTTAGTTCTCTTTTCTCATAATTCCTTTTGTATAATAATTTACTAACTACTAGGAGAGACACAAGCACTTTTGTGAGTGATTTTAAGAGAAATGCTTTGAGATGTTTTATTGATTTATAAACTACAAAAGCCTATTTTTCCACTTTTGAATAATATAATTCTGCTCCTTGTAATGTAGAACTATAAAAATCAATGAGCTTCAACTTGTTCTTGGATCTGTTGAGTTAAAAGTGTCGTGTAACAATGATCGGAGGAAAACGTATATAGGACAAATTACCTAGAATAATGAGGAAATAATAATCAAGGAGAATCTATAATGGCTCACTTAATTTATTCAAAAGATGTTATTTCAGGTTGTCCCTGTTATGCTCCTATACCAATAGGTGTCATATATCATGATTGACTTGGTTTAGCTCTAAAATATGTTCATACCTTTGCTTGTTGCAAATGTTTTCCATATTTGTAAAAAATAGAAAAATTAAAAAATGTAAAGAGGGTATGTCCTAGAAAAAGAATAAAAGGACACAAAGAATGAAAAGGTCAGGAAAAGTGAAAGAAAATGAACCCGAAGAAAAAAGAAAAAGACCAGGAAAGTGTGCAAGTCAAAATACCACTGCTTTACTTTTGTGTAATAAAGGTTGTGTGCAGCTTGTCACCTATGCCACAATCCATGGTATCCAAATAGGTTAAACTTGGTTAATCCATGTTTCAATTTCATGTTTATAGAGATAGAGAATAAAATCTGACCAAACTGTTTAATCTTGGCAAATAAGTAGATAGGTAGAGTGAATAAAAAGAGCTCAACAGTTTAATCCAAGCCCTTGGATGTAATAAGTGTAGACTTATATAGATATCTATATGTAAAAGAAAAGAAAGTGTGATAAGGGTTTGCCAGTTTAAGTGCACCATAATAAAGAGGTAAAAATGCTAGGTTAAGTAGGTAGGGTAAGTAGATGATTGGTTGCATAATAAATGTGTGATGAATGGTTAAGTTTAATGCTCAAATCTCTTGATTTCATCACTTGGGACAAAGCATGGATCACAATGAAGACAACATATCAAGAATTCAAAGTCAAAATTAATTAAATTCCTCACTCTTTTTTCCCTAATTTTTACTAATTTCCCCTAAGTACCAAAGGCACCTATAACAAGTTAGAGGGGCTCAGAGCATTTCTCTAACTTTTGGAGTGACCGGACCCTTGGCCCAATAATTTGAAATGCCTAAAGTACTTAAGCCCCCTTCATCAATATTTCCCCTTCATAAATTCATTCATCCTGTTTATAAAGCTTTTCCTAAGTAAAAATCCTATTTTACTTAGGGAAATTAAAACATTTTATCTCTAAAACTTTATATTCTACTAGCCTAAGTCATGAATGTCATATGATGAAATACTTTCAGAAACATTTTAACTTAGCGCATATTCATATCCCACTAAGTCATATTAACCATTAACTTGTATTATTATTTAACTCCCGAAAAATCACCCATTGCCCATATTATTATTAAAATCCCAATAAAGTGTAGTTGTGAAATAACCTTAATAACATTGATAAATGGGATTAATTAGTCAACCCGTGACTAATTAAGAACCCCAACCCCCACCACGCTAAAATAAATGATTAATTAATCATTAGGATTAATTAATAACTTTTTGACCAATGACATTGCCCCCGACGTAATTAAAAGCCTTTATTAACGTCAGGCCCCCTCCATTAACCATCAATCACTTCTCATTCCTGACCACCATCCGATTAGAGCTCTCAAATCCGACGACTATCACTCATATCACGTGGGCCCTTTGGTCAGACGTCAAATGCGCGATATGAGCAGTTTTAGAAAAATCGTCGATGTTACGTGTCAATTGATAAATGTAATCACACGGCCCTCCCTGAATACCACCAATCTCCCATAAGTGGTGTGATGAAACCCACTTACCACCTCCCACAAACGAAAAAATGTCACATCATCAAGTTGATGCCATCTGTCCTTGTCACTAATCCGCCAAAACATTGACTTTGCATAAAAAACAAGTTTAATCTATTCTTCATCCTTTATCCAGAACAATCTCATGCATGCACGCAATATGTCCAAAATCAACCAGTTCATCCCCCAACTGTCAACTACCTTGAATGTTGCCTTTCAACGCCCCTAGAGTCCACTGTGTGCATCCTACAAATGTGAAAATCATAACCAGTTGCCCAGGAACAGGTATTTACCAAATTTTCTCCCGGAAACCTTGTTGTATACTAAGATTCCTCTGAAATTTCTTTAAAACACAAATTTTTTAGTATAATTGAGTTGCTAATCTTAGTTCAAAACTTTCCGTGCACCTTTGTTTTAAACAATTTCATTTAAAATCCCAGTTTCGTCCCTAAAAACACAAGAACCAAGGATGGAAAGCCCCGTGGCCCTAAATGTACCTCTAATCACTACTCCTCACAAGGACTTGGACTAACTTCCCTTAGCAGATTAAGACTTCCAAATAAAAGACCTTCAACTTGATAAATGCCCCCTGAAAGTATATTTTCGATGCCGAGACGATTACCTGAACAATTTTGATACCATAGGACTTTGGGAATCAAATCTCCCAAAGTACCTATTCCCTTCTGTGCACATTTTCCCGGACATTATCCATCAATGTCATGCCAATTATAATCCTAACCTCAGAGCCGTAATGTCCCCCGACTAGTTAGTCCTGTTTACAATTATTGTTGATTCAATTAATGAAATGCTGCGGCTTCAACCCACCTAAATTTGGGATTTTGGCATCTTTTTCATTATTTCCTATGGAACCATTTGAGCACTCATTTCTCTAGGTTGTTGTAAATCTTCTCATCTTCCTTTATTATCACCTACATAGTGAAAACAAATATCTTACGAGATCTTCAATCAACTTTTACCTTCTTTTGTTGCTTTTCCTCCACACTAAATGAAAGAATATTCTATGCTTTGTGTAACACCTCTCCCTTGTATACTACATTATTGTAAACCTAAGCTAAGTTAAATCTAGGTATGATATCCTCCCTTGTGTGTTAAAGGTTGTAGACCTAATCTGAGGAAAGCCGGGTTTGATACCCTCCTTTGTGGGTTAAATTATTCTACACCTAAGTTGAGGGAAGCTAGGTGATATGTAACATAAAAAGCAAATGTATTATTAAATAAATTAATATGACTGCTTGGAAGTCTTTATGGGTCAAAAATTGATTTTAGTCGATCGGGTACGCTGGAGGATCCTGCCCTACAATAGTGTTCAGGGACATTCTTATCTTCATTGCTTGTTTTAAGAATATTCCAAAAATATTTTGAATTATTAGACATAACTCCTCTTCATAATATTTTAGAATATTCTCAAAACCAGAAATGAAGATAAGAATGTCCCTGAACATTATTGTAGGGAAGGATCCTGTAGCGTACCCAATCGAATAAAATCAAATTTTGATCCATAAAGTCTTCCATGAAGTCATGTTTATTTATTTAATAAATGTGTACTCTTCTATAGTTTTGTATGTAATTAATTCAAACCGCTTTCCATATTCTCTTTGCATGAACATAAAAGAGATATTACATGCAACCCGATTTGACCCGTAAAATTGTATCACTTAATTTAAAATTTTATTTAATAAGGATTGTATTCATAAAAACCCTCTTATACATATGTTATTGATCCTTCAATAACCATGGTTATGTTTGGATTCTCTTTTAAAGAAATCCTAATTTCCTTGGGTGGAGAGAAATCATTATGAATTTGAATTTCACGAGCTTAAATTTCCTAATAAATTTTGGGGTTATTTTTCTCGAGAGGCAGATTGGCCGATAGGCCGAAAGGTTTGAACTTGATGCTCTGATACTATTTGTAATGAACCTCTTTAGCCTACCGAGGAAAAACAACATTTAGACACCATAATTTTAAATTTTTGTCTTAGCTACAGTTAAGAGTTCACAGCCGCCATGAATTTAGTGAACTGAGAATCATAACTACAATGAAAGATCAAGGTGGAGTCATATACCATGGGTGTGAAATCACATACTCTCATGACATGCAATCCTTACAACATCTTTAATGTCTTCATGTGACAATGGAAGAAACTTTCCTTGTATCTACTTCTACTAACATGGGCATGTAAAGCTACCTCTGTCTTGTCTAACATGCAAATGTGAAAATATCTGCACAATTCCACATCCAGTACCAAAGTGGGAGCATAAGGTATTACTTTGGGTTATTGCATCTAATATAGTTATGAAGAAGATTATAGATATAGCTCACACAACGCATAACCAATACTATATTATTATTCAACACAACTTTTAAGCTCTCGAGCTCAATGATCTATTCATTCCAACTATAAGAGATAAGAAATCAACCATCAACTTATTTGAGCTAAATGATTTAACTCATAGTAAGTACAGAATAAAATAAAACCTACATCATGCTAATAAATCTCATCAGAATAGAGGAAAGTACCATTAAATCTATTAACACATAAGCATAAGTAATTCATGCAGCATTCCCATAGCAAAGAAACATAATAAAATCTTCACATAATCACATGCAACTAAAAGAGAGTAAGAAAATTTCATACTAAACATTCCATGTAACTGACACCAACTAAACCTCACTTTGAGGGAGGAGCACCACCACCCAGCAATGAATCACCTCTAATTCCTCCAGAGCAGAAGATCTTTCCAAGCGTCCACTCCCCCATTGGTCGATGCAATGGGTATTTAATACCCTCTTTCATGATTTAGTTAGCATTAGCGGTGTCCCACTTTATGGATATTTCCATTTCCCTAGGTCTTATCCGGAAAAGCTCGTCTTTATCTCCCACAACTCTTTTCTACATAAAATCTTGCCTTTATCTCCCGCAAAGCGTTTATGTCTGATGGATCTTTATCTCCCATCCATCCGATGGATATCCAATCCATCCAAGCTTATCTAGAATCCCATCTAGAAGCTTATCATGAAAGATTCATCTATATCCCATTCCTCATGGGATTTGGCAATCATCTCCTCTCTCTTGGTGCTCCACCCTCCAAGTGATTTATTTAATTAATTTATTTAATAATACATTTTCTTTTCACATTACATATCACCTAGCTTCCCTCAGCTTAGGTGTAGAATAGTTTAACCCACAAAGGAGTGTATAAAACCTAGCTTTCCTTAGCTTAGGTCTACAACTTTTAACACACAAGGGAGGATATACTACCTAGATTTAACTTAGCTTGGGTTTACAATAATGTAGTACACAAGGGAGGGGTGTTACACTCTGAAACCACTTGATGAAAATCATTTCTGGAGTCTTTTATTTTCAACCTTCGAGCTATGGGTTATGGGCCCATAACTCAGTTCATCCTACCACTATGTAGCAACTCGAGCTCAACTGCTTTAAATATACATGCAACCATTATCTTATTCTCACAACAATATAGATGTATAATTAAACTACGAGATTTCCATGCATAGAATCCACATCACAAAAATTCAAACTTCATTAATTTAATCACTATATGGTTACACGGCACCTTTGTTTCTCTGATATTCATCTCAACATAATCCCCAACATCCCTCATGGATCTAATTTCTCAATCCTTGAATCCTTTATAAAATAAATATTACGTTGCTTTTTTGATAGTTATGTCTTTTAGAACTTTTTTTCTTTGCTTTATCATAGGATGAGTTGATGCTCCTACATCAAGAATACTAAGGGAAATTTGACACTACATTTTTGTTCCTATTACTCCTCAAGTGTATACATTTAAAGCAAGTCCTAAATATCTTGTTTCGATTGTTCACTACCTAAATATGATCTTGTCAAATAAAAGGTGTATTTTGTTGTAGGTGGAGTTCAAACTAAATTTCTAGAAGAGAAAACACCCACTAATTGTGTTGCACAAATCGATGAGATTACTAAAATGTTGTTGTATGTGAGAGATGTTGATGTATAGGGTTCTATTTTTTTTACTCCTATATTTAAGTCTACAAAGCATGATTTTAATCCCTTGTCTCAAAGGAGTTTACCTAGGATTAAGAATCCTTGTATTTATGCATTCAAGTCATTACAAAAATGACATGAAAGTCTCAAAGATGCACTACTTTCAACCATCAAAATTTATTGTCATTGGGCTGATGGATGGTCATGGAATCATTTAAGCAAATGGGGATGGATATTTAGACGTACAACATTCATATTTTTTGTTGTTAATTTTAGCTACTATGGAAAATTTCTTTTTTTTTCATGGGGGGGTTTAATTGTAAGGCCCCAAAAATTGTTGTATTTAATACATATTTTTCCCCTGTTGTGCCCTATTTTTTCCCTTGTTTTACCATTTTTTACCCTCTACCTCTTATTTTTACATTCTGTTTTATGGAACAGTGAAGGTTTATGTTCCATTTGCATTTTATCTGAAAGTTGAAAGGTGAAACTTTATTTTTTATTAAATACCTTCACTTATGAGCAATTTCGAAGATTTTTGGTTGTTTATAAGTCACAAACAAAGGTTCCATAGTTCCTATACTATGGATAGAGATCTTGCAACAAGGAAATGGATGAGTGGACTACTTTGGTCATTGAAGTACGCCACTAGGACTAGTCGTTAATCATTATTGTGTGAACCTGTCAGATCTTTTTGGACTTAGATCAAGGTCAAAGTGCACCCAACAAGAGTGAAGTTACTTCATATTCAGGGAAAAATGAACTATTTTCCAATCTCTCCATGCACCAAATCTGTGATATCTTCGATTAGTTTGTTGTTGTGCCATACCTCCTTTCGGTTGCAAATTATTAAAATATTTTCCCATTTCATTTATATTAGGCTAGTTCAAATTGGATATGTGATTGTAAAATATATAAAAGGAGCCATGGCCCTATGCCCGGGGAAGATTCCATTTAAATTTTTATGCATTTGGTATAGGTTCTTGTGGTTGATCTCTGTTTCATAATGGGTTTTTGAGCAATAATCTGTAGATGTAAGACTGAACAATGATTCAATGAAAGTACCATGTGTCAGGTTTTAAGTTCTATTGTTTTTATATTTGATTACTTATTGATTTGGATCTTCTCTAGGAGGCATGAGTTGGTTGGTTAAGCCCACCAACCAAGCTCGTTGCCCCCTTCCTCTTGTTCATATGCTTGTACAGGTTATTAATCTTCTATTTATTAATTGGTATTTTAAAATTTTCGTGTGCAAAATTTGTATTTTTATTTTCAGATCTGGAAATCGTTGCATGTTAATCGCAATTGCATGCTCTTCCTTTTTGGTTTTTCACACTTGGATTTTATACCTTTATTAAAAGGCCATCTAGAGTTTTTGGTGATTTGTGACATGAATTGCATTCAATCTAACAATTTGTAACTTGAATGATAGTCGAACCATTGAAATTTAGTCTACTGTGAATTGCAATCTAAATCGTAATGGGTCCATCATGACCCGGGGTTTTCTTTTAATGAATTGCAACATGATTTGCACTAAATTTGTGAAGATTTTGGAGCCATATAACATTATTCATGGACCCATTATTTCCTACACTTTGAAACAAAATATACATATTTCTTGAATTACGTTGCCTTAAAATTTGTGATCAACATTAATATCACAAAAATTCAAAGAGGGTTTGATCCTTAAAGTTCCCATCTGATCTTTATATGACCTCTTTATCTTGTAGATTTACTTCGTAGGGACATACTATCTAAATATTTAATTTATGAAATTTGAAGGCCCGCATCAATTGTATTGTATTGGGTTTCCTTAAACCTTTGATATGCACTAGTTTCACTAGACTTTCAACTTAAAGACTATAAGCATTAAACCACGTCTCTATAGCTTTTCCAAAGTGAATAAATAAGGTGACATGTATATTTTTTGTGGTTGAAGGACACTTCAAATGTTAGCCTGTGCTTGCACATTGATCATATATATATATATATATAGCTCCGAAGCATTGGATAGCATTTACTTGAAGCTCCCCCGCTCCTCGGAGCTTGGGAGCTGATTGGAAATGTTCCAAAACCTGCAGGAGCTTTACTGCAACTGATTTGACATTTTGGGAGCTTCACTGCAATGAATAAGTGCAAACTTAGGTGTATTTGATGTTGCACTGTGCGAAGGGAAGGGTATGCAGCTAGGTTTAGATTTGGATGTTTAAATTTGGATATGGGTCTGGAACTAAGAGAAACAAAGTGATTATGAAAAGCCTTTCTATCCAAATGAAGATGAGGTGTCTAGCCAATCCCGATGTTTGTGATTGGAAAGCTATTCATTCTCCTCATATAAGTCACGGATGGATTCGCTGATGGATATAAAAGAATTTAGGAAAATTTTTGGCCACTAGGAAAGCCATCCCGAGCTGAATGGACAAAAGATGGAATACTGAAGAATAAAAATAGTTGAAATTATGAAATATAAATATTATGAAAAAAACAATATTAATTCAATTTTCATATTGGAAATTTGTAATTTTATTATACAAAATCTTTTTAAAATAACATTGGATTTAAACTCTATTGTTTTAGTTTTTTTTAATTACTATTAATATATATTTTATTTTTTCTTATCTCTATTATAATTATTAGATATAATATATATAATATTGGTGAGGTTACATCAAGGGCTAAGAATTGAACCAATGACTTAACATATAGCTTTGCATGAAATTACCTAATAATGGAGTAATAACAACTTTTTTCAGGTTTGGGAGTTCTCCCAAAAATTTGATTTTTTTTGCGATGTTTCAAAGTTTCTTTGCAAGATGGAATTTGATTGGCAAGTTTTGGATGGAAATAAATAAATTATTTTATCTTTATTTTAACATATATTGAATTTTAATATATTATATTATTGCCACTCCCAACTTGACTTTCATTGTAAATTTAGTTAATACTTCTAACGCTGCAGGATATTGTGCCCGCATATTAGAAGTACCCGCTTACCTGATACAAAATTTCCCTAACTCTTGTGTGATACACACGAATTTAAATTCAGGGTTTCTTCGTAAAATGATCAACCTTATAGCATCTCCACCTAAATGAGAATAAAATAATGATTTATGCCTTAAAGATTACATAGTTGTTTGGTTTATGAGATTTGAAATAGTGATGATTCAATATAATGATCAACCTTGTAGCATCTCCACCTAAATGAGAATAAAATAATGATTTATGCCTTAAAGATTACATAGTTGTTTGGTTTATGAGATTTGAAATAGTGATGATTCAATATAAAGGTTGGCCTAAGCCTTTTTAGAATAGTCTTATAAATAAAGTAATGATTTATGTTTTTACAGTGATAGGGTGTGCTTTTGAGATTCAGGTTTGAAGAGTGTTAATATATTCCCACAGTTATGATGCGTTGATTACATCGTAGCATATTTTGTACTGATATGTCTTGAGCATATTTTAAAACGTGTACTTTATGTCTTATTACATAGAAGTAATTGACCAAGAAAATAATTATAATAGATTTGGTTGCTTATTTTGGAGTGTTGATTATGTTTAAAATCTTTTCGATGGTTGTCCATGAGTTAGAGTTCATAATTCTACTTAGGGTTTATTTTCTAATTAGAGTTTATTATTTTATTCTCAATAGTTAGGTTTTTTTTTTTTTTTTTAATTATGAGTAGTTAGGGTTTGCTTTTAAATGTTATTAGAAATGTAGGATTAGTGTTTGCTGTATTTAGGATTTTGCTTCTAATGACTACATTTGATTACAAGATTAGAAGTGAGGATTGACTAGTGTTTGCAAGAATTATAAGGTGCGATCACATAGGACGAATTAGGGTTTATGTTTTGCAAGTTTTCAGAAGTCTTTCTTCTTTCTCAGACATTTCTAGTGTTATGTCTTGAAGTTTACAAACCTAAGTTTGATATTAAATTTTGGTCCATTAATATACTATATACTACATCCAACATTGATGATGATAGCAAATGTTGTTTCTTTTTTGTCTAGTAATTTTTTTAATTAGATCTTACTCTCCTACTATTTGTTGTAACTTGCTTTGTAAAATTCAGGTTATTTTATTTTATTGGTGTGATGGGTATGATCTTCATAAATCTTTGTGAGTGTTATATTGCATATGAGCCAATTTTGCCATATTTACAAGCCCCATTTTTCATTTGTTGGTTGATGGCATTGCTTTAGTTTAAAGGCTTTGCTATGGTTATTTAGTAGCATCTTCTTTTTCTAAAACATTTATCAGGAAATTGTTAGTCTTTTTCGTCCTTGTTCGTGTGCAACATCTTTTACTTCAAACATCAACGAATCTCATTGATGTTCTTTGGCTCTCATATTGGTGATTTTTGTGCACCTTGGTTGGACCTAGCTTATGTTTTTGTCATTCAATAAATCATTATGGGATATAGGGTTTCAAATGAATGCTTATCTAAACCCGAGAATATTTCTGTCATTCAATGAATCATTATGGGATTCAGAGTTTCCAATGCATACTTATCTAAAAACTAGAATAGTTCTCTCTTTCAGAAAGAAGGTTTTTTCCTACATATTTCTCTCTTTTCCTCGAGTTTGTATATGGGTACATTATGATGCCTCTTCCATAGAAACCAATTTCTCTTTATGTTAAGTTTTTATATTTCACTTAAAAGAATTGTTAGTGTTATTCTTTTATAATTCTTGTGTTTTGCATGAGCTACTTATTCTGAGTTCTAAGCTCATGTAAAATTGTTATCAATCTAATTGTTATAGCTACATTTAGTTAACATTAAATATCCTAGATCATTATAAATGAAATATTTTTCTATATTTTATTAAAATATTTATAAATAATAAAAAACTCTTAGACATATATAACTAATTAAATTCGAATAGAAAACGATGTATGAAATATATATATATATATATATATATATATATATATATATAAAATGACGTATAAGAAAATAATCTTAAAATTTCAAGTATATAAAATGTTTTAATACAGGGGGTTATCAAATATTGATATGTCAATAAGTAGTTCATGAATGGATTTACGCAAGATGAACCTACAATTTATAATCTAGTTTCCCTGACATACCCAAGCTTCTACAAAATGTATATTAATAATATTTTAATTTTGGTTGTAGTATTGAAATTAATCTTGAATCGTAAATCTTCAACCACAAACCATGGCAATTGAATGTAATATCTGGATATGCTTTCATTATTCACGCACTATCAATATCATCATAAATACATGGAAGTATATTATTGGCTATGGTGTGAGCGCTCAAGCACTCCCAACGAGGCTGGTAAGTTGCCCCTCGGAGAAAGAATATTTCAAGGGGAAACAAACTAAAATAGTTGAAGCTAAGGAGATGCTTCATGTTGAATTTAGGCTAGTGATTAGGGCCCCCGATCACTTGTATAATGAAGTTAAATTTTATTATCTTGTTTGGTTGCCACTCTCTTGCCTTTCCTTTGCTTTGCTAGCACATTGACTGGTTAAAACACAACTGCCGAGAGTGATACTGAAACAACTGATGCCTTTGCTTCATCAACGTCTAGCTCCGGGCCTGTAGACTTTGGGACATCAACTACGACCCATGTCCCTATCTTCGCTATCGATTGGTCAATTGCAGAGTATGCAAGGCAAATCTAACTTCTTATTTAGTTTCGTTCAATGCAAGGGTGAGTTCTCTCTACTTTTTCTTTCGTCTCTTTCTTCATTTCTTCTTCACTGCGAACAAACACAACGTTCCTTTATTTCACCCTCCTGCCGGGAATCTTATCTTGCTTCGTCTGTGGGGATTTTATGGCTTTTTATACAAAGATATATCATACCGTGTAAGGGTAAGATATGCATTCCATAAATATCATACTTATGTGTATCGAGATTCCATCTTTGAAAGCTAATAACCTCACACTTGGCAGATTATCCGATTTAATCGCCTCACACTCGGTAGGTTATGTGATGTAATTGAGTTATTGGCCAGGAACATAAAAACTTTGGCATGTGGAGAAAAAAGTGCTCTGAATTCTCCCATACGCATTACCACAGTAATTTATAAAATTTAAATTATTTTGAATCTAACCAGAGAGATTTAGATTGCTTCGAAAAAATGAGCTAGCCGCATGATACTTCTTTCATCTTTCCCCATGATACTTCTTTCATCTTTCCCCATGATACTTCTTTCATCTTTCTATCTTACACTCTTTGAACTTGTTCCATGGTACTTTTGTAGGTTATCGGTTTTTAATATTAATGCCTCGTTAATATTCTTACTTAAATATTTGAAGTATATGGATTCTATTTTTATGAAACTTGGCTTTCAAAGGGATTTAATAATTGGTTTTTAGAAGGGCAAAAACTTTTTCCTTTCATTAATAAAAAAGAGTACATGTTTTTTTTATCTATTTACAATTTTTTTTTAAACTCCTATTTTACATGTTTTTTGGTCTTCCCTATATTGATCAATATGAGAATATATTGCATATTACCCAAAATAAACAAAATTTGCAGCATGTGAATCCAAAAAATTATTACCCGAAATGCCTATAGTATATTTTCCCTTTTGTTGTTAGATCATAACCTCGGTCATCTCCTATGCGCCCAACATTTGTCATTACTCCCTGAATAAAAGCTATGAAATGAATCTTAGCAGGTTCCTTTGTGATGCAACTCTTTGAGAGTAAATTGGCGATTTTATTTTGTTCTCTGTATATGTGACCAAAATCTATATGTTGGAAAGTACTTACAACGATCTGCCTCATCCAGTTTGATAAATTAAGAGGATTAAACATAGTGTAATCCTTGACCCATTCAAGTATGCCCTTAGCATCACAAAATACCTGTAGTCTCTCTAGTCCCAACGAGTTAACACCTATGAGAACACACCATAAAGCAATAATTTTAGCTCTACTATTGGTCCCATGACCCCCCTCCCACCAAAAATGATAATAGTTGTGTGACTCCAATAGAATGACACCGCAACCGACAAGCATGCCTCATCAAAAAACCCCACTCGATATACTTCGAGATATCCCTGAGCCTCATATTTTTTTTTGCCTCCTTTTATGTAGCCCTATTTCTGCGAAATAGGCCATAGATTGAATGATAATTTCCCTTACCACTGCATATTTATGTTCAAAGATGAGTGCATTCTCACACCTCCAGATAACCTAAATAATGTAAAAGGGAAATGAGTGATACTAAGTCTCTAAATTGATCCAGTGAAATAAGCATGATTTCAATGATTATTGATTCCTAATGGGATCAATACCGAAAACATCCAGAATCCCCTTCGAGACCACCACAACAAATGGACACCATATCAACAAATGATCAACATCTTCATATCCCTGCTTTCACATCAAGAAAATACCGAGACCAACAAAGCCCATGTTTTGTTGATTTTTCTAGGTAAGAATGTGGTCGTGAAGTGCCAACCAACATAAACATTTGATTTTCTATGGCATCTCCCATTTCCATGATTCCTGAAATCACAAGAAGAAATCAAAATCCTTATTAACCAAGGGCATTTCATGATATATCTCTTTCACCATCATCTGACCTTTCTTAATCGCCCCATCCCATACCATCCTATCTAATTGATCTGTGATTTTTATGCCAACGTAGCATAATTGAGAGATGTACTTCTCTGATTCAATAGCATGCCCTCCATGTAATCCGATCTCATAAGCCTTGATCTAGGAATGACCATGCATGGTGTCATTATGAATGAGTTGGATCTATTGTAGATAATATATTCCTCTGACATGTAGAAGATCGATCAGTGGAATCGAAAGAGAGTGATTCCTAGTGAAGCCCATGAGCACATCTAGACCAATCTCTATTATGGATCCATCACCGACTTCCCACAATAAGAATGTCATCAACCATTGCAAATTTTTCCACATGCAACTCCAAATAATCGATAAGCATTATTTCCTCTTGGCCCCACATCTGATCCAAGTAGAAAATTGTTTTCGATACTGATCCAGACTTATGCAACAATGCAACAAAATATAGAAATACCCATATACAAAGAGATGCAGTAAAAATAAAATTTCATTTCATTAATATCAAAGAACTGAAATATGCTTACATACATAAATAAAATAAAACTAGCTTAGGCGATGGTAGCTTATCTCTGAGAAGAGATGTGGTGGCTACATGCCTCTGAATTGTGTTAGAATGGGCCTCAAAGGATTATTTATTATTCAAAAACAATGGAAAATCCTAAACATCGAAAAACCTAACCCTAGGAGATGAAGTGCCAAAAATGTGGGCTCTGTTTGGGTAAATTGGTACATCAACTTCCTAGCATCGTAACTTTGGCATACAATCTCTGTTTGGCTATCATAATACCTCGTTTCAAATATCTTGAAAAGGAGGTTGAAAAAAAGACAATAAGGTAATTTAAGAGTTTTCGTGACTCTTTATTTTGCCTAAAAACACCTTTTAGTCCCTCAAAACGACTCCAGAAGTTTAGGACCCAAAAACATGACAAAAATAGTAAGCAGTGCTATAATTAAGGAACCTGAAAAGGAACAACAATGCATCCGAAGTGGAACAGGTGGGTGGACATGATTATCCACCTGGAATAGTCCTCCCCCCTTAGGAAGCAATGGTTACCATTGTGTTGAGTGGCTCCATGAGATGGGGAAACTTCTGTTGAACTTGCTCCCTAGTGAGCTACTTGCCTTGGTACAGGAGTTAGCCAACATTGACAACCCAATACAGTTGGATCTTCTGTTTGCGAGTGTTCTTGATCTGTGTGTCCATGATCCAATCAGTTGTGGCTTGTTCCATGCAGTTTGGATTTAACTTTGTTGGTGTGAGTTGTTCTACAATGTTTGATATGTCAAGTAATGGTGGAAAGTATGGTTGAAGGCAGTCTAGAATGAACAATGGGTGTAGACCAAGGAATGGTGGAAGGATAATCTCGAAAGAATTGTCCCCTATAACCTTAGTGATTATTTAAGGCCCATATCAGAGCGAGTTACGCTTCGGGTGGGGCCCAGCGAGGTGCTCCTTCTACAAATGTAACCAAACTTTATCGCCGACCTAGAACTTGTGCGGAACCCGATGTTGACCATGACATTTCTTGTACTTATCATTAGCTCTGTCCAATATTTCATGGACCTGAAAGAAGATGTGTTGAATGCGTTCAATGAGGTTGTTAGCCCTGTTAGCTTCAGACTAGACATGAACCGAATCTTCCTGAGTAGTTGCAAATGGTATGGCCACATCAATGGGACACAGTGGCTAGAATACAAACCCCACATGAAAGGGGTTGTCACCAATTGAGCTATGGAGAGTTATGTTGTAGCAGTTCTGAACATATGGGAGGCTTTCATCCCATGTGTGTGGATGCTTCGAGTTGTACATATGCATAATGTGTATGATCATCGTGTCGAATAGCTCTGTTTGGCCATCAGTTTGGGGGTGGAAAGTCATGCACTTAGTGAGCTTGGTATCCAACATTGACCAGAGACTTGACCAAAATGTACTTAGAAACCTATTCTTGTGATCTAAGATAATGTACTGTGGGATCCAAAAATGTACCCACACTCATTCAAAGAAGATATTAGTAGTGGCTTTTGTTGTGATACTCTTCTTGCAGATCGCAAAAATGGTCATCTTAAATAATCTGTCGACGACCATGAAAATGCAGTCGTTTCCATGCTTAGTAAAAGGAAATCCCGACATGTAATACATGGAGATAGATTCCCAAGGTAGACTAGGAGTAGGGAGAAGACTATATAGGCCTTGCTTCTTGATGGTTGGTTTGTCAATGGCACAGGTAGTGCAGGATCTAATGTACTTCCAAACATCCTGTCGAAGGTTTAGCCAATAAATACTTCTGCAACACTGCCATTATTTTGTCTACCCCGAAATGTCGAGTGACCCTACTGTGGTGCGCCTCCAAAATTATCTTGGCATGCTCACTTGAAGGAATAAAGATGTGTCCTAGGTGGTATAACAATCCATACTAAAGGTGAAAATTTGGAACTACTTACCTTCTAGAAGAGTTTGGTATGTGTTGATAAATTCTAGATTACTCTTGTAAAGATGTCGTGAGCCCACAATCTCGTTCCCACAAGAGTCAAGCACATTGCTCAGCACCGTGACCGGTGGTCGGTTGAGGCAGTATGCAACATTTTTGGTGCTTCCCTTCCTGTACTTAATGTTCAAATGGAACTTTTGCGGGTATGTGGACCATTTTAGATGGTGACCGTTCTACAACTTCCATTCTACTTGTATGAACTACAGGGGTCCGTGGTCTATTTGGATGATTGTTTCCTTCCCCATAATGTAAAGCTTCCATTTTTGGCAGGCCTACACAATGGAATACATCTCTTTTTCATAGATAGGATACTTTCAAACTGTGTCTGAAAGTGTCACACTATGATATGCCACTAGATGCCCCCGTTGAGTAAGAATTGCATCAATAGTATAGTCGAAGGCATATGTCTCAATCTCAAATTGTTGTTGCAAGTCTAGTAATTTGAGTATTGGTGCAGAGGAGAGATGATGCTTCAACACGGAAAATGCCTTCTGTTGGGATTAAGACCAAAATAATTTTTCTTTCACTCCGCCCTTAGTGACTTGACTTAAAGGCCAAGTGATATGAGAGAACCCCAACATGAACTTGCAATAGAAATTGGAAAGAACCAAAAAGTTGTGGAGCTATGTTAGAGTAGTTGGCGCTGGCCAATCCTGAATGACTTGTATATTGGTTGGGTCTACATGCACACCCTACTCATTAATGATGTACCCCAGATATTGAAACTGGGTCATGCCAAAGGTGCATTTCTCCAAATTGGCACACAACTTGTGTTGTGGTAAGATTTGAAGGACTTGTCGAATATGGTGGAGGTTCTCTTCCTAACTCTAGCTAAAGATCAAGATGTCATCTAAATACACTGCCATGAATTCATTAATGAAGCCTCGAAATACTTATTTCATTAATCTCATGAAGGTTTTAGGGGCATTTTTCACCCCCAAAGGCATGACCAACCATTCGAAATGGCCCTCCTTGGATTTGAAGGAAGTATTACACACATTAGAGGGTTCGATAGGCACCTTCTAATAATTGGACTTCAAATAAATATTGCTAAAATATTTGGCCCCTTGAGTTGGTCGAGAAAGTCATTAATCTGTTGGATTGGGTGCCTATTCCAGACAGTGATCTTGTTCAGTGGCCAATAGTCAATATAAAGTCTCTAGGTCCCATCCTTCTTCTGTACCAATAAAATTGGGCTTCGATAGGGTGAAGAGATTGGCTTGATGTGCCCTTTCTACAACAACTTCTAAGTCTTCCTCTTGATCGCATCGTTATCCAAAACATAGCATTAATAGATCAATCCATCGGGTAGTAGAATTCTAAGGGTCATATCGATGGAGTGCTTGACCTGATAGTGCAAAGGTACCCCTGTAGGTGAGGAAACAATGTCCTTGTAATCCTCCACGACCTTGTCCATCTGTTGCTTCTGTGTGGCAGATCCATTTCTAGAAGATGTGGCCACAACCTTCTTCTTTCCCTGAGGGTGAATCATAAGGAAAACAAATTTCCTGTTCTTGGAAATGATCTTACTGCATCGATTTATAGTGATCAAGGAGATGGCAGTAGCCAAGGCTACCTCCAGTATCCTGTAGAACTTATCTTAATAATACATCACAAACTTCAAGAGGAGAAACATCACATAGTACCTCATTCGTGAAGGGCTTGGTGTTGTAAGGAAGGTGAAATTTTTGGTTGAAGCGAAGATCTCGTCCTTGGTGAAGCCACCTGATGGTGTATAGTCACAAATGTGTTGTATTTGGTAGGCCCAACTGCTTCATGACCTCTACTGAAATGAGGTTCTTTTCAATTCCGCTATTGACAATGAACTGTAGCGGAGAACCCTTCACCCAAATTTATGATTGGAAGAGGTGTTCCACCTCCTCTGGATCTTCAGGCTCATTCTTCTCAATATTAGTGGTGGCCACAGTGACACTGGGCTTTCTATCAATGATATTCTTCCCTTTGCAATTCCCCTTCTCAGGTTTCGACTCAGAGTCGAAACATGTGTCTGATTCCGAAGCCTTCAGCTTGGCCACCAGTGACTGCTTGGCCTGACACTCACTTGTGTTGTGAGTGAAGCTCTTATGGAACTCACACCATTTTCCTGTTTCCTTCTTTGCCTTTGTGGTGTTGTTCTTTTTTTGTGGCTTCAGCGTGTTGTCTTAAGTCACCCCACCTTGGCCTTGTCTTTTTCTCTATGGTTTGGGTGCACATTTTCCTTGCTTTGGGTTCCTAAATCAAAAGTATCGCTTCTTCTATTTAAAATTATGCTCAATATTGACATCGTATTGGTATGTCGTGCCGAGTAAGGAGATTTCTGGGAACTCCATCTCCTCCTCGATGTACTTCTGTATAAAGAAGAGGTAGCTGACTACCAAATGTTGCTCAGAATCCCTGATACCTATCTTCATGTGAAGGATATGGAAAGCATTTGTAAACTCCAACACATCTTGGTCCCTTCCCTGTCATAGCGTGGTTCACTTTCTATATTTATCTTCATAGCTCGCGATAGGGTAATATTGTTCCTTGATGGCATCCTGGAAAGAATTCCAAGTGGGTATAGCTGAAAATAGTGAGGATTCCCTCTCATCCTTTTCTTCATAATAGGTTTCCCACAAGTCCTTGATGTGTGGGGCGGCTTTGGTAAGTGCAAAAGTAATATTTTACCAATTGGAAAAGTCATGAACTAAAAAAGATCCTTCCAACATATTTAACCATTTATCTACAACATGTGCATCTATCTGGCCATCGAATATGGGAATATCAAAGTTAACTTGTACCTTAAAAGGACTAACACCTCTAGAGTGGTTGTTGGATGAAGATGCATCACTTGTGGATAGTCGTCGAAGGATCTAGGCAAATTTATCCACCATCGCATTCCTCTGTCACTCGAGAGCCTCCTCGAGTAGTCTTTTGAAAGGATCTCGTACATCCTCGTCTTTCTTTTCTTCTGCCATGGGAGGTTGTTTGGTTTTGCAAGGCTCGTCTTACAAAGGTTCAACCAGATCGAGCCCTAATTACTCATACCTTGACCTCGTTGGGGACATGAAAATAAAAACAGAGAAGGAGCAGACCGCTCCTCTGATATCACTAATCCAGAATTATGCACTAACACAACAAAAAACAGAAATTCCCATATACACTGAGATGTAGTATAATTAAAAATTCATTTATTTAATATCAAAGAATTCAAATATGCTTACATATAGAAATAAAAATAAAATAGCTTGGGCAATTATACTTTATCTCTGAGAAGAGATGTGGCAGCTACATGCCTTTGAACTGTGTTACAATGAGGCTCAAAGGCCTATTTATTAATTTAGAAACAATGGAAAACCCTAAAAATCCAATAATGTGGGCCTCGTTGGGTAAATTAGTACATCAAATTCCCGTGGTTGTAACTTTGGCATATGATCTTCCTTTGGCTATCATAATATCTCGTTTCAAAGATCTCGAAGAGGAAGAAAAAAGAAAGTTTGTTAGATGATTAGGGGCTTTCTCGTTCTCATTGTTTTCCCTGAAAACATATTTTAGTCCCTCAAAATGGCTCTGGAAGTTTAGGACCTGAAAAATTGCAAAAAATAGTAAGTTGTGGTACAATTAAGGAAACTGAAAAGAAATAATGGTGGGGTTCCAAGTCGAATAGGCGAGTGGCCACCAATATCCACCTAGATCATAGACATATATTTCCCTCTGACTATTTGTGACCAAATACCATTCCACGACATAGCCCTACAACTATTTTTAATAATCAAGGCGTGATTAAAAGTGCAAGTGTCTTGAATCCCCCAGCCACCCTCAACAATTTGTCTAGCAATAACTTTCCAGCTAACTAGGTGGATCTTCTTTGATTTCCTATTTCTTGTCCACACAAACATAGCCATAATAGACTCAATCCTATCAGTTACCCACGTAGGCAACTAGAATAGATGCATCCAATGTGCATATATGTTTTGTAGCACTGATTTAATAAGGATTAGGCAACCTCCAAATGATAACCACATTTGCTTTCATCCACATAGCCTCTTGTCAAACTTGTCAATCAACCAATCCCAATCGTGAATAAAGTATTTGTTTGGCTTTAATCTAAAACCCAACATCATAATTAGTGGAGCCAATATCAAAGAGGTTGCAAATCTCCCTAATAATTGTCTCCTCACATTCTCCATGAATCAAATTGGATTTAGATTTATTCATGGAAAGCAAAAATGCCTCAGTAAATGTCAATATAATCTTTTGGATATGATCTCATTCAACAAGTTATGCCATACCCCTAAATAAGAGATCATCCATGAACATCAAGTGTGTGATCATATTGTGTCTAGAGATGTTAATACCAGTTATCCGACCCATGTCCCTTGCCTCCCCTAGCACAAGACTTAGAAAATCAATGATAAGAAGGAGAAGAGAGGACAAAGGGCACATCCTTGTCTCAGTCCCCTATATTCCCTAATGAAACGAGTGAGTAATCCATTAATAATAACACCACAATTAGTTGTGTTGATGCAATCCATAATCCACTTAATATTCTGTAAATTAATACCAATTTTGTGCAATACCAATCTCAAGAATTCCCATTCTACACAGTCATATGCCTTATTCAAATAAGCTTTAATAAAACATGCCTTCATACTCTGTGACTTCATAGAGTGAAAAATCTCTTGTGTAATGTCATGGCATCCTGAATCTGTCTACCTTCCGAGAACCATAACTGTTCGGGTGTGATGTGCTTCGACATAGTCCATTTTAACCTATGTGTGATTAACTTGGATATCATATTATACACTGAGTTTCAAAAGGAGATAGGTCGGTAATCGGAAAAGGTCTTGGGATTCACATTCTTAGAGATGAGGGCAATGAATGTAGCGTTGAGGGACCCAAATATTAATCCAATAGACCTTGACCTTTCCTCAATTTCCAGAAGATTTGGCATAATCAACTCAAATAAATTAATGTATAATTCCACCCCCAACGATCAGGACCTGAGATTTTCTCCTTTGCACAATCCTTTAATACCTCTAGTAATTCCTCCTTTTTGACCCAATGACCCAAGTGTTCATTGTCGTCCCGAGACAAAATCAAAAGTAATTGTGGAATACACTCTATCTAGGCACTAAAATTCAAGTCATGTTCTTTATATAAACAAATAAATTATTTAACCACTTCCTATTCAATATTATATTGAGAATTGTAAAACTAACCATCATTGTCCCATATGCCGCTAAAAGTATTGGCTTGCTTCCTATGATTAGCATCCATGCAGAAAAATATAGAGTTCCTATCTCTGGAAGCCACCCAAGTGGCCCGATTTTTCATTCTGATAGTTTCCTCTTGTGTTAAGAGGATGATCTTATTTTTCTCCTCCAATTCCATAATCATATTTCTACACCACACCCAGAAAAATAGTCGGTCTGATGGATCATTGAAATATAGAAGTATGCTCTTAATCTCAGAAAGGGACTTGATCTCAGCCTTCTTAAGTTCTTTAGCCCATAGCTTGACCTCCTTTTAAAGTGATTTTTATTTCTCATAGATGGCAGACAAGCAGTCTAATGGGGGGCATGCGTGCCAACTCGAAACTTTTATAGCCAGATCCTCAAAGTCCTTCATTTTCACCCAATGAGAATTGAATTTGAATGGGTAAAATTGCTTATCTTCCAGCCTCTCCCATTTCAACCAGATCGGCAAATGGTCATAGATACATGAAGGAATGTTTGATGATTTGATCCAATCCAAATTGTTGTACAATGACCGAATCATTATGAATTTTTATGGTCTCTTCAATATGCCTTCTCAGCCAGTACAACCATTCCACTAAGTGGGAACCATGGGATCTGGGACAACATCCTAAAGGGCATTAGAATCCAGCATGCCCTTGATGAAAGAAGACAGAAAGCCTTCCCATGCCTAATCTCCCCAAATCTCATCCATCCCAGAACTGAAGTTAAGATCCCCAACAATAATGAGATATTTTATACCCAACAAACTCGAGGCAGAGACTTGTTCCCAAAAGAGTCTTCAGCTGACATATGGAGCCTATAAGTTTATAATGCAAATTCTTGGAGATGAGCTCGCTTGATGGCCGAAAAAAATAATCCCTGCACATGAATAATAAACCTTCAAAGAAATTACTTTTGTGTTCCACATCGCACCCAAACCCCCAGAACGTCTCGTGGAACTAGTGGAACACATAAACTAGTGTGGAAAAAAGCAGATAAGGGCTTCCCAAATCATTTCTCTAGAAACCATGGTTTCTTGGAGTGTAATCACTCAGAGATTATGAAGCTGAACAATTCCTATGAGAGAGCTAATTTTTTGGGTCACTTCCAGACCCCTAATATTCAAGGATAAAATGATCATGGGGGAAATGGTACATCGCGTATATCCTCTCTAAGGACTAGCGAACCATCAAAAACAGAAGACAAAGCTAGAGAAAAAGAGTAATTTGTGTGATCCCGGTTGAGTGCCTCAATATCCCCTGACTGAGGAGAATATGACAATCCCGAAAGATTACTTAATGTGACCTTTTTATATTTGGGGATCCTCTTCTTCATGTCAGTGATATTCCTATGCTTCACTGAAGAACCCATATTAGTTTGGATCTAAACAAACGATTTCACAATATTCAGGGGCATCACCTAACTAGAAGGGAATTGAGAAAGGACCTATAAATAGGCATGTCATCTACCCCCAATTCTGATGTCTGCTTATGTATATGTGAACCTAAGCCATGGGATAAACTAGGACACCTCATATTCTTCAATGGAAAAAAATAGATAGGGCCCTCCCATTCCTCCATCCCATTTGACTGAGGGGAGCAAGGTGGAAGATGTGACAAATACAAATTAATATTTTCCCACCCATAAAGGAAGACATTTTCATATCCGGTGCAAACATAGGACAATTTTCTTCTGAAATTCCATTATCACTATGATGAATAAGAGGATTATAAATACCTCAATCCATGTTAGATTGTATTAATGAATTCCAAGAAGAATCCAAAAGAAATGTTTGAGTCTTGGAGCCTCGAGCAGTCACATTGTGAGAACTCATTTTCTCCATGAATTTCTTGGGGAAATTGGCCAGCAAGTGATCAATATCATGGAATTGGAGACACGTGAATGGTACCCCCAATAATTGATGTTCATTTGGATGGAAAATCTTTTCCATTGAATTTCAAACTCGGAGAGGAAACCACCACCTAATTCCACCTCCATCAATACCCATTCCATCCTGTTATCAAGCTGGCCAAAGTTTCCATCATCTGAGGAATGAAAATTTCCTAACCCTATTAGCGATCTTTGTCGATGTGTTCCATAGTTCAAGGGGAAAGCCTAGTAATTTAATCCATACAAAATGGCGCCTTGGAGACTCTATGAATAGGTCAAATCATGGCCTCCACCTTTGTAAAATGAGATAACCCCGCCCTTTGACCCATGAAGATGACATAATCCTACATGTGTCTTCTGAGCAAAGGAAATGAAAGCATATCCAACAATCAAATAAAAGTTTACTTTCGGCCTGTACTTAACAATCAGTAACCATCCTGATTCATCCAATGATTTTATTCTCTCCCTAGTCATCTGCAAATGGTTACAGTGACCCAAAAAATCCCTTTGTTTCAACCTCTTCATATTTTCCCAAAAAAACTCTGCACCAAGAACTAGTGGTTGAGTGCTCGAAATAGCCTTCAGGGTTTTATTCTTTTTCTTTGCACCACCAACCCCTCTAAAAACCACAGATAGCAAAAGATCAAACACCACCCCTTTAGGAACAAACTTAACAAGATCAACAACCCGATTTCAATTTCCTAACAGTGGAGACTTTGGCATCGAATTAGGTAGAGAATGTGAGTTCTGGAAATGAGGGAGTCGAGAAAGGGCCTCCCATTTAGTATAAACAATGATTTCGATCATGTTTTTTGGTGACAGGGAAGACATCTTGTGCATGATAAACATATGTCAATGAGTGACAATTGACACCAATTCACATTAGCATGTGCATGCCTCCAAATATCTATTGCGAAATATATCATTGTATTTAGAACCACCTAATCCACTTCGACTACGGTAAGAGTATCAACCACATAAAGGAGCATTAAACAAGTAGAAAGGGCCACCTAACTATAGATCTTAATCAAAATCTCGTAGACCATCCTAATCAATTTCTATAAAGGCCACCTTGGGGGTATACATATAAGCGAGATATCAATATAGTTCTATGGGATCCCTTCCATGAAAGGGATTGTCCCCCCCATGAATGTAGGCCAGATCCAAGTACATATGGAGCGAATAAAGTCCAAACAACCATTAATAACACCAACCACCTTAATTCTCATTGATGCATGACCACTCATGGTTAAACCATTGGAGAATTAAAATCATGGGAGAAGGGATACATCAAAGTATCAAAACTCCAGACTGTTGAGACAAGAACCCCAAGCTCAGAACACCTCAATTATGTTTCAGTACTCGTATAACAATCCATCAAGGTGGAAGAGAAGAAAATACACTCATATCGCTTCCACCAGACACAGGTTAAACCTTTAAATTTGTAGAGACCCAGCTCATATTCTTAAGCCAAGCTATCCCCTATAACACCGATAATTACCAAAAACCTTCTAGAGCTCAAAAGAAATAAGGATCTTAATACCCCTCAAGATGGTTATCTGCACAACATATGCAAATGTGACACCATCTAAGGTAGATACAAATAAAAAAATAATATAAATTCCATCCGACGCATTCCTTTCTGATATCTACTTGCTACCCTGGCATTTTTGTCCCCCGATACAAAACATAACAACCATTTCTTAGAGTAAAATGACAAATAACCTCTACATAAATCGTGGTGTCCCACCCATTTATGTGTGTGTTTTTTTTTAATGACTAGAGCTCCATGAAACTATATTCATATTTGGCTCGTGTAATGTATCTGTACCACTGAAGCATATAGGTTGTAAATCCCATTCTCCCTGATAAATTAACCATAAAAAACTATGTCAACCCTTGGATCTGTAGACACCATTCGAGTCCTAGTACATAACTTTCACAATTCCAACTCCACCTCCCACTGTACCTGCATATTGTTGAAACTAAAACTATCTCAGACTTTGCGAGCTTGTATCAAATTTGTTCTCTTCACTTGTACCATCGTTCCAAGTCTACTTGGATATTGTTGAAACTAAAACTATCTCATGCTTTGCGAGCCTGTATCAAACTTGTTCTCTTCACTTGTACCATCATTCCAAGTCTTGTTGGAAATATTAATCCCAACCACAACGTTAAACACTCTAAGAACAACCATACTTGTCAGAAGCATTTTTGCAAGTTGTGATTTTGTTTGCAAGAGGAAGGACTAAAGTCCGAGCAGAAGTACAATGATGAACATTCTGCAACACAACAAAGAGTTTAAGGCACTTACTATATTTTGGTAAATACGTATGGGCAAGCATTTAATTCGTGACCATTATCTGCACTCCACAACACCTGCAAGTTCAGAAAACCATTTATTATGTAAAATTTCCCATGTTGTGTATTAATGTTTTATTTGTCACAAATTAATGTGTCAAATGCATGTTTTGTATCAATATGAATGTAAAATTCATTTACAAAGTTGAGCAAGTAGAGAGGAGTCGATTGTGTAAGTATGAGAGGTAGTAAAAAGAAAATCATGGAGGAAATATTGGTGGGTTCGTGAAAACCAGTTTTACAGATAGTTACTCCGCAACACTAGTGAAGTGTAAATCGCAGTAAGTTTTCTTGTTTCTACTTGGAGCTACAACCTCCATTTATCACGTGAATGTATTTTCCTATGTTTTGAAATATAATATTAAGCCTCTGTGTAGTTACGATATCCTTGCCAGAATTGAAGTTGACTTTTTCACAACCAATTTTTGAGCCAGACTCCTCTCCTCTGCCCCTGTGAATTTTTCTAACATGGTATCAGAGCAAGTTAAACTCTGTTAGTGTAAAAACTAGTGTTTTTACTGGTAGCTAAAATTGTTTTGAGCGAAGATTTTGTTTTGAGCATATTTACCAGCATGTAGAAAGTTTTCTTTCACTCAGAAATGGCAACATGAAGCAAAAGATTGACTAATCCTCAGATACCTCAATTTAATGGAAAAAATTATGATTATTGGGCTATTACAATGAAGGCCTTGTTTTCTTCTCAAGACATTTGGGATTTTTTGGAGAATGGTTTTCAAGAACTAGAAGATGCAGCAGCATACAATGCCTTGTCTCAAATAGAAAGGGATTTGCTGATGGACAACATGAAGAAGGATTCAAAATCCCTCTTCTACATTTTTCAAGCAGTTCATGAAAGTATTTTCCCAAGGGTTGCAGCAATAGAAAAGTCCAAGAAAGCATGGGACACCCTTGAGACATCCTACCAAGGCATGGAAAAGGTGAAGACACTGTTAGAGCCTAGATTTTCCTTAGGCTAAAGAGACAAGGTTCTAGGTCCACATCAAACCATGCTCAGCCTTGTAGCTAGCCCTACGAGGACAGGAGAGGGCTCTCTCTGGGTCAATCTCAGCGAAAGATAATCGATGGGGCTTGAGATGACTAATTTAAGAACTGATCTTAGGCTAGGTATTAAGTACAAGGATTTGTTTTGAGGTTTTGGGGGTTTTGTTGGAAAAAGGGAAAGGTAAATTTTGGGTCCGGGGATGAGGCCAGATTTTTGCAGAGTTCTAATTGGGGCAAGGAAGGCAATTGATTTTATGCTTTGAATTGAATGAATGGGTGGATCAGAACGGTGAGGAGAAGGGGAGGGCAAGAGGGTCTCAAGAGTCCTCCTCAAACAGATGAAAACATGAAGAATTAAACAAAATATCCAGGCAGAGCATAACAGTCCATGAATTCTACCTTAATCACTCATTTGTTTAATTGCAGAAGACAAGAGAAGGGAAAATGATACAAAATAACATCAATGAACTTACAAATACATGAAGAAACACACCATCAAAACACAGAGCCACAAGGATCCCAACAAGTGCTGCAAAACCCTGGTCTTTCCTTTGCCAAAAATGCAGAAATGAAATGTACAATAGAGTGCCAAGCAATCCCAAGTATCCAACCCTGAAAATGACTTAGAAATTACATAATATAGACAAGAAAAAACTATTCCCTTGACTCTAGGGGTCAATCTCATCATTCCATGAGTTGTTTGAACTAATTCTAAACAAGGAACTGAAAATTAGGTAGTCAAACAACTTACCGCTATATGCTAGGAAACTGATTCATTCACTCACATTTCACTTTTTGGTGAATGAATATTTTAGAACAAGTAAAAATGTGCCAATATTACATCATGGCTGTCAAATTACATCATGAAAAGTCAAGAATAACATCAAGAAGCAAAACGGGTCAAAACTAGGCGAATTACTGAGCTGAACAGTGAAAAATGGGCAAAAATCCTCTATGCGTCGTCCCTGATTCTCTATGCATTGCGCCACTTTGGAGCTGATTTTGAGGCACTTCATAAAGCCAAAATTTATCGCAAGTGTGCTTTTCGGAAATCCCTACCTGTCTACTTTCCAACCCAAGTGGAATTTCTGAATTTGGATGTCTTGCCCCTCCAAAGCTTCAATCTCCCAAGACTACTTCCTGTGTGTCAAAATAGGGGCAGTGACATCATTTTTTGAGTGTTTTTGACCTCCTGAAGACTCAAAACTTGCCCAAATTTCTTGGCCATGCACCAACAACCATGATTTTTCATGAAAAATATAGAAATGTAAACTTTTTTCAATTTGGAGCTCCCTAGCAAAAGCGCGCGCCAGGTGGCGCGGCGCATAGGGAGAAAAACCTTTTTTTTTGTGCCAAAATTTGTCAAAATGCCAAAAATGCCCCAAATTTCTCAAAATTTGGGTTGGAGCTTCTCCATTAAGTTTCATGCTAGGTTAAAGAGGCTTCGGCCAATATGTGATGATGATCAAGCTCCTTTTTCCTCTTTTGCTTCCTTATTGCCTTCTTTAATTTTGCCTTTAGATTCTTTATTCGTGCCTCGCAAACCTTGTTACATGCTATGTAGTGGAAATTCATGTGTCTTAGCAATGCTTTGTCTTTGTCTGCCTTGTCCAGCAGTTTCTCCAAGTGGATGTTGACTCTCTCGAGCCAAGACTCCCGATGCTTGCTAATGTGTGAGGTTTCTTGATGAGATTTATGGTGACTTTAGTTTTCTACCCCCAAGGGTAAGCGTGTATGAGGGACTGTGGAGAGAGAGGGTAAGAGGCGTTTTAGAAATGTTGCTGACATGAATTTGGGGAATAGAAGGGTTTTATGGATAGTTTTTAGACATTAGGATAATAATTAGGGTTTAGGAATGTCTAGCTAGGGTTTCGGATAGTGGGAGTTAGGAATATAGGGTTAGTGAATTTAGGGATATGGGAATTAGGGATATGGGGATGAAACTAGAAAATGAATGTGGGAAACAAAGAGTGTGGAAGTGAGGGAATGGAATTTGGCAACAAAAACACCAACTACAAACGCTAAGAACTTGTTTGTGAGCACAAATTGCAAGGTATTAGGGTTTGAATTTTCTTTTACACAACCACCATAAATTGTATGAAAAACTCCTTCACTAGCAAGGAAGAGGGCTTAAATTACTTGCACACTAGAAGAGTTGAGTGATTTTGGAAATTTGAGGGAGTTTTTGAGAGAAATCAGGCTTTTTAGGCCAATGCGCCATGCCTTCCCTATGCACCGCGCCAGTGTAAATTTACACTGGAAATTGTTGCCCAATGCGTCGCGCCTTCCCTATGCATAGCACTTTTTCCAGGAGACCTTTGGAGGCTTTCCTGGTGTCCAAATTAGGTGAAGGATAGCTCATTGGAAATTTTTTTGAGTCTAATTTCCAAACCCAACTAGAATTTTTCAATTTAGAGTTCATTTTCCCTGTCAAAAATCAAATCTCCCAAGATTGGTCAAAATGTGCCAAATGAGGCTGCCTAAAGGCAGAGTGCTGTTGTAGCCAACTTTTGAATGCCTTCCTCAACTCCAAATTGAGCTCATGATAGCTCATTGGAAAGATATTTGTGTCTAGTGATCAATTACTGATCAAGCAAGTCATTTTTCCTACCAAGATAGGAGAAAACGTGATTTTCCCAAGGTCACTTCAGAGGTGCATCAATTCTCCCAAGGCAACTGTAGTTTTGACATTTCTCTAAAACCATGACACCTGTGTAAGAAGTGAAGGTGTTTTTTATTCCTTGGAATATTGTGGACAAAAACCTCTCTCAGTTGTCCCAAATTCATCTTTTATTGCTCAGAAACATCATTGGAGTAAAACCTACCCCGATGTGTGGAACAAGAGATTTGTCGAAATGTAGCGAAATGAAGGGGATAGGGAGCTTCTAAATTCTTGAGGAAATTTTGGGAAGTAGGGAGGGATGTTAGGAAGTGGGGAAAGTGGAATCTCAGAAATTGAGCAAGGGGAAGGGGTCCAAAAGGGTAAAACACAGGCCTAGCCTAGAAAATTGCCAAGTTGTAGCAAGAAACTAGGTTTTGTGAAAAAATGAGAAATTTGGGGGTTCTCAGTGATGGGAAGTGTTTAATAAGGTACATTAAGGATAGGGGAAGGTGTATGAACATTAGGATACAAGTTTTTCTCATGATTTGACCATCCAAGAGAAATTTCCTTCAAAACCCTAGGAGAGGGAAATGAACCTTACCTAGGCGCAACTGAAGCATGAACAAGGTGTAAAATGACCCAGTGGAACTTGACATGATAATGACAACTCTATGAATGATGGCACAGTTATCTGAATGGTGACATGGGCCGACATTTGGACAAATTTTAAAGGAGTAAAACCAAACCCTAGACCTAATGCCGAGTGACCAAATTTTACTTGAAGACTCACTGAAATGACAAAATTTGACCTTGACACCTTAAAATCACTTCGTAAGAGCATGTTTGAGCACTGGGGGAAGGCTGCAAAGACTGCCACTAACAGAAACCAAAGATACAAATGCTAAGGAGAGACTTTGAGACACTTTTTATGAAAGAGTATGAGAATGTAGACTCACTATTTACACAATTAATTAGGCTAGTTACTCAAATCAGGTCTCATGGTGAGAAACTTAAGGAAACAAGAATAGTTGGGAAAGTTTTGAGAAGTTTTCCACCAAGGTTTGATGCCATCATTGTGGCCATAGAAGAGACAAATGATCTGTCACAATTCTCAGTGGATGAGCTTCATGCATCATATATCTCTCATGAACATAGACTGAATAAAGAAACAAGCTCCTCGTTGGAGCATGCCTTCAAGACATAAGTTTCATTTGGTCAAGGTTGAGGCAGAGGAAGATCATATGCTAGAGGAAGAGGAAGAAGCCCACACATAGGTGGAAGAAGCAATAATTCAAGCTTCAGTGGAAGGGAAAAAATCAAAATCTAAGTCGAGACCCAAGCCAAAATCAAGCACAAGGTCAGAGGTATGATAAATCTCAAGTTCAATGTCATTATTGTAAGAAGTATGTTCATTATGAAAATGAACGTAGAAAGAATAAATATGACATTAGTAACAAACCAAAGGTAAATTTCACAAAATAAAGTCAGAACCATGATAGCATTTTTTTAGCTTATAATGTATCACAAGAAAAACAAAGTGATATATGATATCTAGATTCAAGGTGTAGCAACCACATCTCAGGGAACAAATAAATGTTTTCCAATCTAGTTAAAAGTGTGAAATCTGAAGTGACATTAGCGACTGATAGCAAATTCTATAACATAGGCAAAGGAAGAGTTAATATCCTAAAAAAGAATGGGGAGAAGAAGCACATCTTAGATGTTTACTTTGTCCCCAGGTTAAAGCATAACCTTATAAGAATTGCATAACTCATGCAAAAGGGCTACAATGTCTTTTTCAAAAATGATGAGTGCACAATTTTGGATAGGCCTCCATGCGACAACTGATTGCAGAGGTTCATATGAAAAACAATAGAATATTTCCACATATGATAAGATCATATTTGAAAGAAGAAGGTGCATTAGCACATATATCAATGAACTCACAAGAGGATGGAAGAAAAGTTGCAGTTGTTACAAAAGTGAACTATCAAGCAGAGGTTAAAGATGAAAATTGGTTATGGCATTTGAGATTTGGTCATCTCAACTTTGGATGTTTGAATTTGCTACGTAGGAAAGGAATGGTGAAGGGGTTGCCGCTCATAGAAAAAATGTACATCCTATGTGACAGATGCATTTTGGGCAAGAAACATAGAGAGACATTTCCAGTAGGAATGTCAGTAAGGGGAAGGCACCTTTAGAGATTGTCCACTCATATTTATGTGGACCAATGCAAGCACCATCAATTGGTGGCAGCGACTATTTATTGACCTTCATAGATGAATATGCAAGAAAGGCATGGGTCTATCTCCTAAAAAAGAAAAGTGAAGTGTTTGAGTGCTTTCATCAATACAAATCTCTTGTTGAGAAGCAAAGTAAACACTACATAAAAGTCTTGAGGACTGATAGAGGTGGCGAATACATATCAAAGGATTTCCTTCATTTTTGTAGGGAGCATGGAATTCACAAACAATTTTCAACAAGATATACACCTCAAAAAAATGGTGTAGCAAAAAGGAAGAATAGGACCATTATGAAAATGGAAAGGAGTATATTGAAGAAAAATAATTTTCCAAATGATTATTGGGATGAAGTTTTTGCTTGTGCAACGTATATCATGAATAGATGTCCAACTAAAATTGTCGAGAACATGGTTCCTAAATGATGCAGGAGCATTTGGCTAAGAAATTTCATTGTATTTTAGTAGACATAGTAGGTCTTGTGTTTTCAAGGAAGTTGGATTGCTATATATCAAATTAATGTAATTATTAAGGATTTGAGTGATTTTAATCAGAGAAACTAGAATAAGGATTAATTAAGTATTGTGAGGAATATTTGTAAATGTTCTCAAATGTAGGAGAACATGAGTGATGATGAGTGATTAGTAAGGATTGAGAGATTTTGAAATATTGCGAATGCTAGATTAGGAATTGGTTTCATGATTTTGGGGATTAAAGAGAACCCTTAGGATTTAGTTCAGCTGTTGAGATCCTCAAGGGATCATTGATAGATTTTAGGACTTGATGAGAAGATTAAGGATCTAAACCAGGAAATGGGTTACATAAACTTTTCTATAAATATAAGCCTAAAAGGAATAGAAGAGGGTTAGGTAGTTAGAAAGTTACTATTTAGTTAGTTAGATCGTTTGACTGTAAGCCTACGAGCAGGAAAGGGAAGAGGCCACTGATTAGAAAAACAGGCCACGGAGAGAGACTCATTATATAATTATTTGTTTATATATACACAAAGAATTCGATTCCCAAGTGTGTGATGTGTGTTGATTGATGGAATTATAGATTTTGTGCAAATTGCAGTAATTCTACATAGTATGTGTATGTAGGTGGAACTAAGCAAAACACAAAGAAGAAGCGGAGGATGAAGGATTGTGATCTGATCATTTGAATTCGTTTGAAGGATCAAAATCAAAGCTCAGGAGTGACAGTGTTTAAGAGTATGCGGAAGTAAGTTCAGGAGGAAGTTGTGTTGTAGAACAACCAAAGAAGAGAAACCCTGCAGAACGCCTAATACTCAAAAGAACAAAGAGAGGACAGTGCAGAGAGGAGGATTCTATCAATCGGAAGTGATTGAACAAGTTTAGAAGGGATAAACGCACAAAGGAAAACATAGGTGAGTTGGGTAAATAGACCATAACATCGAGAAATCGCATAAAGACGAAGGAAAGAAAAGACACGAAGAAATGATGTAACCGTGCACAGGAATAGTTGGATCAGTCTGATCAACGAATGAGATTGTGTGAGATGAATGGCAGAGATTTTATTGCGCAAAATAAAGTCAAGAAATGAAGGGATCAGATTAAGCCATGTGTTAGCTTAATAGGGCGTGGTCTTCATATGCAGTAAGTAGTTTCTCGTGTAGGCTTAAGGCTGTAAACGGTATTTCTGAATTCTACACGATTAGCATTAGGGGTTGACATGTAGCACACGGTGGGAAGATTAAACCACTTTTATTGTGTGCTCATGGCCTAATATCGATCATGCATGTACTCTACACGAGATTACGTGATCACCGTTGGATTGAGGTAGGAGGAATAAACGATGGATATTTAATGCACTAAAGAGTTAGTCTGAAGAAGTGAGCGGACGATGTGATAACTGTCAGATTAAGGAATGAGATTGACGGCGAAGGTTGAATTCACTAAAGGGAGCATCAATATATGTGCAAAGGTTTGTGGAATCAAGGAAAGGTAAGGTTTAAGTGGTTTATCGAATATTTCTATTATATGAGAATTATAATATAAATAAGCAGGGTTAATGGTCATGGATTAAGTTGAATTTTAACCAAAGTCTAAAGACCATGGTATGGCTGATAAGCATGGGTGATTAAAATCAAAGTCGAAGCTTATATGATATTTTGTTACTGCGAGTAATAAAATCAATTGAAGGGTTGTATAAGGTTTCGCATCAAGGGTTTATTAAAGTTTGACCTTGGGATAGTTAAATGAAATGTTTCTGCATAGAGTTTAATATGGAGCATTAAACCTTGGTTTAAGAAGGTTTTACTGGATAGGAACATTAAAATTCCTAGAACACATAGTGTGAAATGCAATCTTATTTGCATATTGTGGGTATATGTGTCTTAGGTTGCATCATTATGGTCTTTGCAGCTTAGGCTAGTATCATTTGGTATCAGAGCTGAATAAGGAATTTTTTTGTGTAAGAATTCTTTGAGAAAACTTAGAACATAGTTATGTTATGAAGGTGTGTATGCACGCAAGTGGATATTAGATTTAAAATTTGACAAACAATAGGCACACAGAGATAAAGTGTAGCAGAATTTACAGATGCAAAAAAACAGAGAACAATTCATTCAAAGTGCAGGTGAATGGTAGAACAAGATCATGCAGAGGTCTTGAAGGTAGTGGCATAAGAAGGTGAGAAGATTGCAGCAAGCTAGAGCAAGGAGTGCTCAATTGGTTCTAGAGGAGAGAACCAGAGATATGTCAAAACACTGAGCTTAGAGGAGAGAAGATTAGTGAGGTATTGTGTAGCTAGAAGGAGACTTGTTACTGCAGAGGTATTGTTGCAGTTCACATGAAGGTCATAAAGGCAATTCCACGGAGGATGTGGGTAGAATTGCTAAGGGATGAAGGAAGTTGGTAAGAGTTTCTGAATGAAAGTAGAATGTGGTAGAACCTTGAAGAATTCCAACAGAGGTTGGATAAAGAGGAAAATTGTGTTCTTAAAAGGTGAAGATGAGTTGAAGCATAGAAAGAGCAGAAAGAAGTGCTTAGAGAGGTTCGAGAGAAAAGAGAACCAAGTGCTTGCTAAAATACCAAGTACAGAGGAAATCTTGGTGAGATAAGTGGCAACAGGGAGGACTTGTTGTTGCAGAGGCTTTAGTGTAGCTCATGGTAAGTGAGTGAGGAACTCATGAAGATAGAGAGGGAGATGACTACTAATAGTCATAACAGAGATAATAGAGGTTCTGAGGAAGACTACAGCAGAAGAAAGGTGAATAAATAGGATGCCAAGGCAAATGGAAAGAGAATGATTCAAGAGGAGCTTCACAAGGAGATTGTAGAGTTAAAAGAAAAACTTAATGTATTAAGGATGCTACTTGAGGAAAACCAAAGACAAGGTTCGGTCTTGAGGAGAAAGGCAGTGAAGTGGCATAAGTTACAGATAAGGCTACAAGAGAAGAGAAATTAGCAGGTGAATATGTAGTTAGCAGAAGAGCTGAAGAAGCTTGAACAAATAATGTGTGTTCAATTGAGATTTGAAGAACTCATAGAAGCTGAGTTGGAAATGGAAGTTTCCATTTGTGAAGCATAACAAGGTGAAGTTCTAGGTGAAGATGAAGATTGGACATCTGTGAAAGATCTTGAGAATTGAATACAACAAGAAGTTTACTTCATTGAGGAAGGAATTATTGATGATTTTCTGAACTATTGGAAAAATTCAGATCATCAAGAGGATGTGAAACCTTGTATATTTGAATCTAATAATTTTGATGTGATTACATGTTTTGCAGAGGATGAGTAGTATTTTGAAGCTGTCGAAAGTATGGAAGAGTATCTTTCAGAAGATAAATACTCTGAAGTAAAGAATGATGGAGAATGTCTCTTGAATGAGAAAAGCAGTGAATTATGGCAACAGAAAGAATTCAGTAATACATTGATGTTCGAAGTTGTTACAACACAGTGACAATTTATTATGAAATAAGGAGATGAGATTCAGTCTGAAGAGCTGATATGTGAGGCAACAATTGAGACTATTGAACCTTGTAATTTTCAAACTGATAATTTTTGTATAAATGCAAGAATTATAAGTGATGATGAAATACTTATGAAGTGTCACAAAGAACTTGAATTACTAGAATATTTGCTGGAAAACGTAGAGTATGACAGTGTTATTGCAGAAGAAGGAGTTCACTACAGTGGACAAGAATAGAAAGACATCATTGAAGAAGATGGTGTGGAAGAAATAGTTGCTAACAGTCTTGAGAGTCCTTTAGAGAATTATTTAGAGAGATTGAATCGGCATACTGATGTGCTGATAAAAGAAGAAAAAGCACAGCAGCATATTGAAATGTTGCCAAAGGAAGGAGAGTCACGGAGGCCTTATGTTTTTCATTTTAATAATTGTTTTGTGAGTGCATGTTTTGGTTCAGATGCTGGAGAAAATTTGTCACATATGAGCAACCAAGTAAAGATGGAAGAGGAAGGAAAATATGATGGAATTGATAAACATCATAGTAATGTATTTGAGAGGAATCAAGTACAAGGGGAATTGGAGGACTATTTACTTTTTGAATGTAAATTTACAAATATTGAACAGGGGTTGTTTGGAAAATCACAAGAGGGTAAGGATGCAAGGGCAGTAGTAAGAATCCAACAAATTCAAAGAGAAGGTAATGAACAACAGGCTAAAGATGAGTTGACAGAGTACAACAACAAATGGGGGAGTATGTACCAACTCAAGGATGTGCTAGAGATAGAGATTGAAGAATTATGGCAGTTAATGATGAGGCATTCCAGATGGAGGAGATTGACAGAAACAGGAAGAATGACCAGTCAGAATTTGAACATGGTGGACAAGGATAGGAAGATGAAACAGAAGACAACAAACATACAACAGCAACAAAGGTGCATAGCATTCAGACAACTAAAAACTAAAGTTTGGGACCCTGGAGGTTTTCTATCAACATATGGGAACACATGATCAGGAGATCATGAATGTTTTCAACCTTGAGAGTCTGGTGCAAGAGCATTCGGCTCAAAAATTTCATGGTATTTTAGTAGACATAGGAGGTCTTGTGTTCTCAAGGAATTTGGATTCCTATGTGTCAAATTAATGTAATTATTAAGGTTTTGAGTGACTTTAATGAGAGAAATTAGAATAGGGATTAATCAAGTATTGTGAGGCATATTTGTAAATGTTCTTGAATGTAGGAGAACATAAGTGATGATGAGTGATTAGTGAGGATTGAGAGATTTTGAAATATTGTAAATCTTAGATTAGGAATTGGTTTCATGATTTTGGTGATTAAAGAGAATCTTTAGGATTTGATTAAGTTGTTGAGATCCTCAAGCGATCATTGAGACATTTTAGGACTTGATGAGCAGATTAAGGATCTGAACCACGAAATGGGTTACATAACCTTTTGTATAAATGTAAGACTAAAAGGCATAGAAGACGGTTAGCTAGTTAGAAAGTTACTAGTTAGTTAGTTAGAGAGTTTGACTGTAAGCCTATGGGCAGGAAAGGGAAAAGGCCACTGATTAGAAAATTAGGCCAGAGAGAGAGAGAGACTCATTATGTAATTATTTGTTTATATATACACAGAGACTTCAATTCCTGAGTGTTTGATGTGTGTTGATTGATGGAATTATATATTGTGTGTGAATTAGAGTAATTCTGCATAGTATATGTATGCAAGTGGAATTAAGCAGAACAAAGAGAAGAAGTGGAGGATGAAGGATCATGATCTGATCATTTGAATCCGTTTGAAGGATCAAAGTTGAAGCTTAGGAGTGATAGTGTTTAAGATTACACGGAAGTCAGTTCAGGAGGAAGTTGCGTTTCAAAACAACAAAAGACTAGAAACCTTGGAGAATACCTAATACACAGAAGAACAGAGAGAGGACAATGCATAGAGGTGGAGTACAACAATTGGAAGTGATTGAGCAAGTTCAAAAGGGATAAAAACACAAATTAAAATATAGGCAAGTCAGTGAATAGACCAGAACAATGAGAAATCGCATAAAGATGAAGGAAAGGAAAGTCACAAAGAAATGAAGTAATCATGCAGAAGAACCATTGGATCAATTAGAACAGCGGATGAGATTGTGTGAGATGAATAGCAGAGATATTATCGTGCAAAATAAAGTCAAGAAGTGAAGGGATCAGATTAAGCCATGTGTTAGCTGAATAGTGGCGTTGTCTTCATGGGCGGTAAGCAGTTTCTTGTGTTGGCTTAAGGTTGTAAATGGTATTTCTGAATTCTACGTGATTAGCCTTAGGAGTTGACACGTAGCACACAGTGGGAAGAGAATACCACTTTTCTTGCATGCTCTCGATCTAATATCGATCGTGCATGTAATCTACGCAAGATTACATGATCACCGTTGGATTGAGGTAGGAGGAATAAACGGTGTAGATTTAATGCACTAGTGAATCAGTATGAAGAAGTGAGTGGATGACGTGATAATCGTCAGATTAAGGAATGAGATAAATGGCAGAGTTTGAATGCACTAAAGGGAGCATCAATATATGTGCAAAGGTTTGTGGAATGGTGGAAAGGTGAGGTTTAAGTGGTTTATGGAATATTTCTATTATATGAGAATTATAATAGAAATAAGCAGGGTTAATGATTATGGGTTAAGTTGAGTTTTAACCAAAGTCTAAAGACCATGGTATGGTTTAAAAGCATGGGTGATTAAAATTAGAGTCAAAGCTTATATGATGTTTGTTACCACATATAATAAAATCAACTGAAGGGTTGTATAAGGTTCTGCATCAAAGGTTTATTAAAGTTTTACCTTGGGATAATTAAATGAAATGTTTCCGCATAAAGTTTAATAATGAGCACTAAACCTTAGTTTAAGAAGGTTTTATTGGGGAGGAACATTAAAATTCCTGTGACACATAGTGTGACATGCAATATTATTTGCATACTATGGGTATATGCAGCTTTTGCTGCATCATTATGGTGTTTGTAGCTTTGGCTGGCATCACTGAAGAGGTGTGGAGTGGAAGAAATCATAGTGTAACTCACATGAGAGTGTTTGGATGCATGGCATATGCACATGTCCCATGTGAATTGAGGATGAAGTTGGATAGCAAGGGGGACAAATACATATTTGTTTGATACAGTGATTAATCCAAGGCATACAAGCTCTCCAATCCATCAAGAGAGAAGGTCATAATTAGAAGATATATGAAGTTCATAGAAGAGGAAGCATGCGATGGAAGTTTATAGAAAAAAATAAATGTGAAAGCATGTATACCACATGAGGACAAAGAGGAATTGACAGCAGCAAGAAATTCCTCAATAGTGACTCCCTCTACTCCTATTCAAGCGCAACAAAGTAGGCAGCAAGGAACACCATCAACAAATAATAGGATAGTGTTGCCTAGTCATGCAAGTGTTTCTCTAAGAACAGCGCAAAGCGCAACATCAAGTGACATGTTAATCCCATCTTCAACAAACACAATAAAACCAAAATTCAGAAATTTAAATGAGATTTATCAGCAATATGAAGTTAATAGTAACGTTTGTCTAAATTCCTTATTTACATTTTTGTCATGTAGATTACCCAATCCATTTTGAAGATGCAGTAAAAGAATAAAAATGGGTAGCAACAATGGAGGAAGAAAATAGAAAAGAATGACACATGGGAGTTAGTGAACCTTCCGCAAGGAAAAAATGTCATTGGAGTGAAGTAGGTCTATAAGACAAAGAGAAACGTTGAGGGGAAGATTGAAAGGCATAAAGCGAGGCTAGTTGTCAAAGATTACAAGAAGCAGCATGGAAGAGATTATGCGGAGACGTTTTTGCCATTCGCGAGGATGGAGACAATGCATACAGTTATGGTGATTACCTCACAACATAAATGGAAAATGTATCAAATGGATGTAAAATCAACATTCTTGAATGGAGTGCTGAAAGAGGAAGTGTATGTTATGTAACCACCTAGTTATGAGGTAAAATTGCAAGAAGACAGGGTGTATAGGTTGAGGAAATCTCTTTATGGGCTGAAGTAAGCATCACGTGCGTGGTATAGCAGGATAGATGCTTACTTGTTGGACAATGGTTTTGACAAATGTGATGGTGAGCCTACTCTCTACATCAAAGAGAGTGATGGTAAGATTCTTATTGTTTTCTTATATGTAGATGATTTAATTTTTACAAGCAATGATGATTTCCTCATCACTGATTTCAAAGAAGTCATGAAGAGTGAATTTGAAATGACTGACTTGGGATTGTTAAGGTATTTTTTGGTCATATAAGTGAAGCAAACAGAAAATGATATTTTTATTTCCCCTGGAAAGTATGTAGCAGACATTTTGGAGAGGTTTAAAATGGATAACAGCAAGCACACACCAACTCCAAATGTCATGGGTTTGAAGTTGATAAAAGAAGATTACAGCAGAATTGTCAATATGATATTAGACAAAAGTATGATAGGAAGCTTGATGTATTTGACCGCCACTAGGCCAGATATAATGTATGCAGTGAGTCTGGTATCAAGGTTCATGGAGACACCCAAGGAAACACATTTGCAAGCAACGAAAAGGATTTTAAGTTATGTCAATTGGACAACATAGTATGGTATTTTGTATGCTACAACAGATGATTTCAGGCTAGTTGGTTACACTGAAAGTGATTGGGAAGGAAATGTCGATGAGAAAAAAGCACGTCATAATATTTTTTCATTTGGGTGCCGGAGCCATTTCATGGGCCTCCAAGAAGCAATCAATAGTGTCACTATCAAAAACAGAAGTTGAATATGTCGCGACAACAACAAAAATGGTCAATCCATTTGGATGTAAAGGATGTTCAAGGATCTTCGCCATGACCAAGATGGAATGCAAATTATTTTCTACGACAACACCTCAGCAATTGCATTGTCAAATAATTTTTTTTCATAAGAGGACCAAGCATATTGATCCTAAATATCATTTTATCAGAGATCTGATTAACAATGATGAAATTATGTTGCAGCACTTCAAGTGACATAAACAATTTACTGATATTTTCACAAAGCCATTGTCATGCGAAAGTTTTGTTTATCTCAAAGACTGTTTGGGAATTGTCAATGGCAGCAATTGTGATTAAGGGGGAGTGTGGGAAATATTAATCCCAACCACCGCGTTAAACAATATGATAGCAGCAATACTTATTAGAAGTATTTTTGTAGGTTGTGATTTTGTGTGCATGAGGAAGGACTAAAGTCTAAGAAGAAGTACTATGACGACCATTATGCAACACAAAAGAGAGTTTAAAGCACTTAATGAATTTTGGTAAATACGTATGGGTAAGCATTCACTCCATGACTGTTACCCACACTCCACAACACCCACAAGTTCACAAAACCATTTATTATGTAAAGTTGCCCATGTTGTGTATCAATATTTTCTATGTCATGAATTAATGAGTCAAATGTATGTTTCATATAAATATGAATGTAAAATTCATTTGTAAAGTTGAGCAAGGAGACAAGAGACGAGTGTGTAATTCTGAGAGGTAGTGATGAGAAAATTGTGGAGGAAATGTTGGTGGTCATGTGAAAATAAATTTTACAGAGTTTTACAGACAGTTATTCCAAAACCCCAATGAAGCATAAATCGAAGTAATTTTTTTGTTTCTATTTGGAGCTACAACATCCATTTATCACGCGAATGTATTTTCATATGTATGAAATATAATCTAAATCCTCTGTGTTGTTGCGATATCCTTGCCGCAACTAAAGCTGACTTTGCCGCAACTAATTTCTGAGCTAGATTCCTCTCCTTTGCCCCTGTGAATTTTTCTAACAAGTATTTATTATCGAAGTCCACCGTTAGACCATAACCAACTCCTATATAACCTGCATCATGTAAAAACCAATAAAATTCCAGACTTTGAGAGCTTGTAAATCAAACTTGTTTCTCGATAATGCTATCCCCGTCGCCAAGTCCTTTTCATTTTATCCTCCATGAGGCCAACTCCATTTCTATTGTACCTGCACATTTGTCGCAAAAAATACATTTTTAGGTTCCAAGAGCCTATATATCAAACTTGTTCTTCGTTTCTTCTCTGGACCGTTTTCTCTTGGCGTTCATCATTCATTTCTACTTTGGGCTTTACTACATGCTTATAGGAGTGAGGTTAGGAAAACAATAAAATATGAAAACCACTTAATTTAAATCCAATGTTTTAAATAAATGAAATATAAAAAACATAATTACCTTAACAATAAATTAGTAGTAAATTATTTACAATATTTCTTTTAAGAAATTTTTAGATGTAAAATAATAACATAACAATAAATGTATTATATTTAAAAAAAATATAAAAGGATAATAAATTAATACAAGTATAAATATTATATGATTTGTTTTATTTTAATAATAGTTAACAATTTATTTCAATGTGTAAATTGATTTAAAATTCTTATAAATTACTATCTAACTATGTAATAGTAATAATTTATATTTGCAATTTTAATAATTTTTTTGATTTTTTATTTAAATTTTGAGAATAAAATATTGGAAAATGAGAATACTAATTAAAACCAAAGAGGGATAGAATATGTAAGAAATGAGCAACTCTAAGGTTAGCCCAACCCAAGAAGAGTGCCTGAACAGGACTCATTCATTCACCAAATCATTCGTACATAAATAAGATTATAGATCGATTGAACAAATTCCTCAAAAACAAGATCTAATATAAGTGCTCACAACAAATAGATAATAATAAAATGATATGGATAATTCTACATTCCTCCATTATTCCAAGTCCACTCCTTCATGGAGAAATTCACCCAAAGTCATGTTTTTCCTTCCTTGGCTTACCATAGGCAACATGATGTGGTTTATCTTGATCATGGGTGATATATAAGATTCCAGAGAGGGCAATCTTACTTGAAGCATTACTCTCAGTATCACTCATATGAGCATGAAAATATTTGCACCCACATAAGGTTTTATCTAATTCCATGTGCTCCTTTTGAGTCACCAAATTAAGGTCCATTCTCCTTATTATTAAGGATGTATAATATGATCTATTTTGTCATCGGTATATTACTTTAGAGCTATGAGATGGAAAACCTTGAGATGATGATTATCTTGTTGGCATTATGATGTGTTTGTTCTACTTCATGCCAACCCACTAGTAGCAGAACAACTCACTTGTATATGGTAACTAAATGAATCTACAAGAGAGATATCAGATGTGAAAGAATACATGGCAGTTGTGTTTACATGTGTGAAAAAATGTAGGGCAGTTCAAAGGAATCAGTTCAGAAGTAATGTACAATGGAAAATCACATTATAATAGGTCTATTCAGAGGTAACAAAATAATGGTACAAAAGAACAGGATGTACAAATTCTCAAATTCTCTAAAAATCTCGCTCTGATACCATGTAGAAAGACTTCCTGTAGGTTAACCAGTAATGCAATATAAATCAAAGCAGAATACTATAACCTACTTCTAATATCAATTTGCAGAAGCTTAAAGATCGAGCTGAACAATATAACCAAAAGAAGAGGAATCAACCGCACAATACACATGAAAATAATTTGGGCAAAGCCTCAACTAAAAACCCAAATATATATATTATCATACAAGGTGGAAATACATAGGAATTATACAAATCCTTAGCTCTCACAGCTAGCCAGCTCTCAGTACAATCCTCACAGATGCTCATAGGAAATCTTGGCTTCTCACAAGCCTCCTCTCTTCCCTCCAAGCTCCTATTTCCTTGCGTTGTTCCTTTGGGACGATTCTCCTTCAACCAAGTGGAAAACCTCTTCTACCCAGTGGATCATCACCTGATCTCACACACTGTCAAAACTACGCAATCCTCAAGGAATTTGTTCCTTCTACATGGATCATTTTTCTTTATAGGAAAACACATGCAACTCATAGTACACTATCCTTGACATTTAACTTAACTGTGTCTTTCTCAAAATAGACATGCATGAGTTTCTGATGAGGGAATCTTCAGTTAACTGGAGTACACTAGTTGAGTGCATGAATGCATCAACTGACTATTAACTCTCTATCAGTTCCTCAAATAATTTGGAACTAATCTAACTAGACTTAACTTAGTAAACTGAGTTAACTAATTACAACTCAAATATAACTCAATCTTATCTCCTTAGTTTAAGGGATAACTCTTGCATGAATTCAAAAAGACCTCTAACTTGAATTTGTCCAATTAATTAAGTTAAAATAACTTAATTAATTATTTCCAAGTAGCTGCTAAGACTAAATTAAATTTTAATTCACAATTTAATTCAAGGACAAATTAAATTGGAATATCTTGTTGCCACATTTCAACACTCCCTCTCAACAAGGAAGGGATTATTTGCCACCTCGGTCCTATCACTATGGAACTCGAATTTATACTTTGACAATGCCTTTGTCAAAATGTCAGCATCATGCTCCTTTGTCGAAATATACTGTAGAAACATGATCCTCCCATCATTAGTATCTTACTTTACCTTGTAAAGCCAACGGGAACTCACAACTGGCTTGTTCTTTGGTCTCGGAACCATGCCCTAAACATTGTTGCGAACTATGGAATCATACTCCTCCAGCATAGCATCAACCCAAATCAGCTGTTTCACTGCTTCCTCAAAGGAAGATGGCTCAGTCTCAACACATTCCCCAACAAGGGACATGTATCTAGTGTACCTCTCAGGTGACCTCCTCTGTCTGCACTGAGAGGGTGGTGCCCCCACATTCTCTCTCGCATCCTTCAACAATCTCTCAACCTCTCTTGTGCACTTCCGTCCATCTCTGGAAGACTCTGCTTGAGTGGATGTCTCCACACCTAGAACATTTGGATGCAATTTCTCCACATCAGTCTAAGGCTCCTCCTACTTAGGAACCAATAGTTCCTCCACAACTTGTAGTTGGAACCCCCTATCAAGGGAAATTAGCATAGAAAACATGAGATCTCTGCGAACCACTGTCCTCCGACTGGTAGGAAACTACACTTGATAGTTGTGAGGTGTACCAGTGTATTCCAAAAGTATCCCCAACTCTGTTGTCGGCTCAAGCTTCTTCTGTGCATCCTTTGTCACATGGAAATATATCGATCAGCTAAAGAACCTAAAGTGACCCACATCTGGTCTCTTACCGAAGAAAGCTTCCTTTAGTGTCTTCATCCCATGTATGTGATGCGGGCTTCTATTATTCAAATAGACCACTGAGTTGCATGCCTTTGCCCACAAGTGAAGTGGTAGGCCTTGGTCATGCAACAATAGTTTTATTCCTCCTCCCGGCCACCCCATTTTGCTGGGGGTTATGTGGTGTCGTCAACTCTCATTTAATTCCTTCCGCTACATAGAAGACCTTAAACTCTTGAGATATATATTCTCAATGTCTTGATCTTCTTCCCTGACTCTTTATCGACCAAATCTTTGAACTCACAAAACTTTGTGAAGGTTTGGTACTTCTTCTGCATGAAATAAATCCAACATTTACGAGAATAGTCATCAATGAAAATCACAAAATACCTTTGCTTCACTGTGGATGCCATCGAGAATTGTCCACACACATGAGTATGAACTCGCTCTAAGATAGCCTTTGCTCAACTGTCTCATTCATGAAAGGAAGACTTGGTGTACTTTTCCAAGGTACAACCTTAGCATGTGTCAACTTGCTCAATTTTACCTTTGGGAAGTCCTATAGATATCTGTTGCATTATCTTCAAAGCCCCATGATGCAAATGGCCCAAATTCCTGTGCCATAACTCACCAATGTCTTGGCTTGTACCAATTCTTCTTTCACACTCAATGTTGCACAATCATCTACCTCTAGTTTATAGAGATTCTTCACTGGAATCTCGATCCTCTTCCTCTGACTCATAGCTATGTGTCTTAGGAACACCTTTCCTTTACTGAAGACAACATCTTAGCCTTTGTCCTCCAACATCATGACCGATACCAAGTTCTTCTTCAGTCCAGGCACATACATCACATCTGTCAAGGTGAGAGGAGCTCCATGCTCCCTCTAAAAAGCAACCGTGCACACTCCTGAAACACTATACCTTCTATCGTCACCCATTTCTATGCACATCTTTAGATCTTTCTCCTCCAAGGAACTGAATAGACTTTTATCACCGGTCATGTGGAATGAGGCTCCACTACCAATATACCATATACAAACTAGCATCAATGACACCATGAATGAGATGAGGGTAAAGTCCATTTTGAACTGAGAGGCTAATGCCTCACCTTCTGATCCTTTTGAGGATCCCTTCTTGGACTTCTTCGATGGGAAATTAGCCGCATAATGTCCCATCTAAAGTGAAGCATGATATGAATTCGATTTGCACCTTCAACCCCGAAATTCAAACTTCAAATTCTCTTCTCAGTATATTTTTCACAGCTTCGATAAACTTGCCTCTGATACCATGTAGAAATTCTCAATTTCTCTACAAATATCGCTCTGATACCATGTAGAAAATCTACATGTAGGTTATCCAAATAATGAAATATAAATCAAAGAAGAATATGATAACCAACTTCTACTATAAATTTGTGGAAGCTTAAAGATAATGCTGAACAATATAACCAAAAGAAGAAGAATCAATTGCATAATACACATGAAAATACTTTGGGGAAAGCCTCAGCTAAAACCCCACTATCTGTATTATCATACAAGGTGGAAATATATAGGAATTAAGAAATCCTTAGCTCTCACAGCTATCCATCTCTTAATAAAATCCTCACAGATGCTCACAGGCAATCTTGGCTTCTCACAAGCCTTCTTCTCTGCCCTCGAAGCTCTTATTTCCTTGCGATGTTCCTCTGGGATGATTCTCCTTCAACCAAGTGGAAAACCTCTTCTACCGAGTGGATGATCACCTGATCTCACACACTGTCAGAACTGCGCAATTCTCAAGGAATTTGTTCCTTCTACATGAATTAGTTTTCTTTATAGGAAAACACATGCAACTCATAGTACACTATCCTTGAAATTTTAACTTAACTGGGTCTTTCTCATAATATACATGCATTATTTTCTGATGAGGGAATCTTCAGTTAACTAGAGTACACTAATTGAGTGCATGCATGCATCAATTGACTGTTAACTCTCTATTAGTTCCTCAAACAGTTTGGAACTAATTTAGCTGGACTTAACTCAGTGAACTGAGTTAACTAATTACAACTCAAATATAACTCAATCTTATCTCCTTAATATAAGGCTAATCTCATTAATTTAAGGGATAACTCTTGCATGACTTCAGAAAGACTTCTAACTCGAATTTATCCAACTAATTAAGTCAAAATAACTTAATTAATTATTTCTAAGTATCTCTCAAGACTAAATTCGATTTTAATTCACAATTTAATTCAAGGACAAATTAAATTGGAATATTCTTGTTGCCACATTTCAACACATGATGATGGAACAAAGGACTACAAATCAGAATCAACCAATTGAGGAAAAATAATGTTTTAAGGTATGTTAAGTTGTATATGCGGGTTCACTATACAAAAAGATCGTATACAAGTGGGTTCACTATACAAAAAGAGTGTATACATATCAATGCACTTTCACAAGAGGAAAAGGGCATATGGGATGGAAAATTAAGGAAATTAAGGTGAAAGAATACAAAGGTCAATACCATAGTATTGACCCACAATATCGAGTGGAGTAATGGTTATTTGATCCCGTCTAAGAATACCACAAGTTCTAAGTATTATTTTTGTCCGTGGTATTGAAAAAGACTAAAAATATATAAGGAGGAGAAGATCAAAGGGCTAAGCAGGACAAGGAATGAATATATGATGAAGGGTTAGATCAAAAATAAAATATGCATGTTATGGGTTTCTGCCGCTTTGCTTGATCTGAACTAAGTATGAACCTGAGTGTTTGATGATGGATGAGATCTAATGATGGATCAAGATAATAATGACTTATCATTATGTGATCTAATAATGGATAGGCTAGATCTAAGCTATAACAAATGTTTTGTCATTTAAATGATATGTTATCGGAATATCTTAAGGCTAGAATAGATGCGAAGTTATAAGTTTTTGTTTGTAGATCTATATGCTGGTTTGCCCTAGTGAAGGTGCGTATACATGTTGGTTTGGCACTCCCAAGTACCGTATGTAGAAGAAAAGCTTGTTGTTCAGGGATGATTGATCTATCTGATCAATGTTGTTGTTTTACTATTTTCTGTCAATGATGTCTTGTTAGATCTAAAAGTAGAACAGAATGTATAATGAAATTGAGTCTGATTGATTGATTAGTTAAGTGAGAAGGGTAATCTTTCCTACTGTTTGTTTAGATCTTTGTGATTTGAAAGTAGATCTTCAGAATGTTACTGGTTGGTATAGTTTTGATTCAAAGGTTTTTATGATTCAGTAATTTTGGAGGTATACGCAGCTTTGGTTAAAGGAAGTAGCGTATACATTTTGACATATGATTTTTGATGTTACAGTTGGTTCTGGCTGTTGATGTAGTGTTCTGGGTTCATATATGTGTACTAGTTATAATGATCTGTCTATTCTAGTTGATTAATTGAATTTTGATTTTCGATTGATTGAAGTTTAGGTGATTGATTGATTTAGTTTAGAGATTGATGATTGGGTTTCAGTTATATTAGAGATTGATGATTGGGTTTCAGTTATATCAGAGATTGATGATTGGGTTTTAGTGATTGTTTGATGCAGATGTATTTGTTGGATGTATTGGAGTGGTGATTGATTTTGAGATTCAATGTCACTCATGGGTCCAGTATGGAAATTGGATGAAACATGGCCTTCATATTGTAGTGTTGTGTACCAAGAGTATCCAGTTTGAAAATTTATGAAACGTGGTCCCTGGAGGATGATGAGGATTGGATCCTTTAGTGATGAAGTCGAAGCTTCCTTCCAGTAGTGGCTGGTGATTAGATCAAGGGTTGGAGCTCCCTTCCAGTAGTTACTTGAGAATTAGTGAAAGTGGTACGTCAGCACCTACGTACTAGTAAACATATCAGCCAGTACAAGAGATAGGGGGTTTTAGCTCCCTTCCAGTAGAAGTTGGAGAATGAGAGAGGGTTGTAGCCTTCTACAAGTGGGTGCCTACGTACTAGTATGAGTCTGCACCAGTATAAGATTGTAAACAACTCATTCTTTATATTAAAAATAAGACAAAGACAACAACAGTAGGTGGTTTTTCTCCCGCATTGGATTTCCACCTTAAATCTTGGTGTTCATGTGTGTTTCTTATGTGTCATGTTTTATTCTATTATTATTCCACATGGTTACTATTTAATGTTTAATAAATTACTAATGCACTCATTAAAGATCAATATATGATTAATTAAATGAATCATAAGTTCACTAGATATATGTTGGCTGCCTTCAGAATAGTTGCACGCACACGCTGGTTCCCTTAATTAAATTAGTGTATATAAATCTGATTATGAAATGAAAAAAAAAGTATTGATTTTTAAATACTCATTCACCCCCCCTCTCAGTATTATTCCGAACAATTGATATTATAGCAGGTCCTTTGGCAAAATCTTGATCACCTGAAGGAGATCCGTAGTAACAATGGGAAAGAAACAAAAGAAGAAAGCACCTCAAAAGAAGAAGGCATCTCAAAGGAACTGTGACAGTGGGAGAGACGATTGGCTATTATGTGGAAGAAACTCTCCAAATTCAGAATAACCTCATAATGAAGATGAACAAGTAAAATAATTATCAAGTACAAATTTGTTGTCCTCTGGTGATACATTTCTATGTTCATTTGAAGATAATGAATGTGACAGTGAAACAACTGAATTTTCTCCTATGGGTGAAAGAGAAAGAAATCAAATAGAGGCAAAATTTAAAAATCTCACAGACACAATTAGAGATCAAAAGATCTAATGGATAAAAGGGAATGTACCTACAAAGAAGAAGTTAACAGGTTAAAATCTCAGTTGGAGGAAGGAAACAAAATAAAGAAGTAGTACAAAGAAAAGGAAGATCAAAGTCAAAGGCTGTAGGATGAAGTAACATCATCTAGAAATGAAGTGAATGAAAAGGACACAACAACCAAGGAACTTATAAAAAGAACCAGTTACTGTGAAGATCTTGAAGATGTGGTTCTTTCTCTAAAAGAAGATCTTAAAAATTCAAATAAGTAGAATGAAGAACTACAAGCATTTGAAGAACAAGAAGATGAAGTTCTCGAACTAAAGAAACAAGTGGAAGAAGGAAGAAAATTTGAAGAAAAATGAAGAAGTAGTATCTTGAAAAGGAAGAGTATTATCAGGTTGAGGTAAATATCCTAAAAAGTAAATTAGAAGAAGAGGATAAACTTCTACGATTTCAAGATAGTACTAATATTTTGGATGATATTCGTAGTAATCAAAGGTTTCATGCCATCAAATATGCTCTTGGTTTTCATGAAACCATAAAAGGTGAATCTAGCTCACAAACTGAAGCAAGGAACTCTAGTGCAAAATGTGAAATTCTCAACAAGGAGATAAGAGGTTAGGTCCATCAACAACCAAGGAAAGAATGTCTTCAAAGAAAATCATTTAATCCTAACTATGGAAGTGTTAATCGATTATTTCCTCTCATGAATAATGTTGAATGTTTTATATGTCATAATTTTGGACATGTTGCAGCAAGATGTAGAAGGAGAATGGTTCAAGGTAATAACCGTCACATAGAAAGATCATCAGCTTCTAGGTACTTTAAGGGATATTGTTTTTCTTGCAATATGTTTGGTCACAAAGCCATTTATTTCTTTAGAAGGAATATGAAACATATAAGATGGTATGCTTGTAAAAAGTTTGGGCATATAGCAAAAGAACGCAGGAGCAAATTTCGGCCAACATACCAAAAGCATCAAACAACATCACACTCCAAGGTATGGAAGAAGAAGGAATTACAGTCAGAAAATGTGGCATAACTCAATATACATAGAAACAGACTCAGGAGGAAATGAAAGTATCAAATTTCAATATTTTAATTTTCATACGCAATTATCATGAATACAAGTCACTTATATACGTGAGTTAGAAGTTGCATAGTCACGTATATGTTGGTTTGATGAAGATGCAATAGGATAGACTCATAGAAAAAAGGGTCTGATATGGTTCAGACAATTATCAATTATATTTTATGTCTGGATGATTGATGACTACAGTATGTAGATGTTACTTAGAAGTGATTTTGAACCTCATAAGTTGTTCATGAATTGATGTATAACTAGTTGGTGATGATGCCTTGATGATCCTTATTGATATATGCAATGATCAGATCTGATAGTGAATAGCTGGCATAGGTTCATGGGGAGAATATGATATGCTTCTAATAATGCATTGTTGGCATTATGTTTAGAAGTCTATGGTACATAACAATTCTTGTCAATGGTGAGGATGATTATGTTGTTCAAGTTTTAAAATGATATGTTGTAGTCATGATTTTCCTATGATGAAATCTCAGATGATACTTATATTGCTTGAGCCACATAGTTGCTATTCAGATCAGATTTATAGATGATTATGTATGACTCTTTAAATGATGCATACAATACATATGGTATGTTGCTTACATGGTGATGTTCATAAGGACAAGGAGAAGAACAAAGCTTGAGTACACAACTTCATTATTTGATAAGTGCCATTTCTTTTATGTTGTTGCTATCATGCCTTCAAAGATTCATAAACATCATATGGTGCAGTTATGGATGAGGATTCTTTGGCTCTCACATATTTGAGTATTGTTGTTGTTGGTGGTATCAAGAAAGCTTGAAAAATAACTATGAGGTCATGGTTTTCTAGATATATTGATGTCTCTATGATGGATACATATTATGCTGATACAATGATGATTGCTTAAATTAAACATTGGTAAATAATGTTGGTTGGCCAAGAGAATGGTGTTATTGCAGGTCTCATGAAGACATGACTATTTGAATACATGGATATTTTGAGACATGACTTACTTAGTTACATAATGATGACGACATCTTACTTCATGATGATAGATTTGATACTCACATAAGTTGATGATAATGACTGATTATTATCTGATGTGGTATATTAGAAAAGTCTCTAGTGAAGATACATGGTTGATATATTGAGCGTTGTTATGGAAAAAGCATGCTGCTCTTGATACAATGATGATGGTATAGTCATGGATGATGACTATGGTTTTTTCACATACATATGATATGTTTTGAATGGTTTTGTATTACTGCTTGGAGATATGACATATGCTTAGTTGATCCATGGGAGGTTATGATAAGGCTCTTTCTACTAAGGAAACATAGCAAGTTGATCTTGATGATATCAAGAGGATGACTTGATATCCATATGTAGCATACTTTGTCACAAGTTGATGATATTAAAGGTACATTGACTTACCTTGCAAACTGATGTTGGACATATATAGGTTGTTGGTCTGGATTCTGCTGACAAATGCTTATGATGTAGATCATATATGGTGTATGATAGTTTCTGATGACTATTATGGTCTTGTTTAGATCTTTGGTCTCTGTTATAAATTTCATGTATATCATTTGATGTAAAGGTCATGTAAAGACCTACGATGTAATAATTGTCATATTCAGTCATGTATGGACTTTTGAGATCATGTCAAATATGTAATCCCACTTGGTTGAGTGGTTGAGTCATTTGATGTGTCCCCACTAGACTGGGTGATTGATATATGTATGAGTCTTTGGTGATAGGAAGGTCATACTCACATAGTTGAGTTATAGAGTCATGTTATTCTTTTAAAAATATTTCTACAGACTTTGCATATGCTCAGGGGGAGCATGGAGGGTATAGTGCATCTCAGCATGTACTAAGGGAGAGTTTGATCAGAGAATTTAGTATGTGGATAGGGGGAGCATGATCAATGTTCTTATTTAGCTGTTCATATATGGAAGTCTTCATTTAACAATTCGTCAGTCATCCCTTTTCCCTTGATGTCAAAGGGGGAGAGTAGCTTGGTGTTTGGAGAGTAGCTTGATTTTTAGAATAGCTTGGTAGTTGTATTGATGTTATTTGCAGGTTGTGGTGACCAAACACCAAAGTAGTTGCCATCAAGTCCAAAGGGGGAGATTGATGGCATTATGATGCATGTGTTATACTTGATGGAAACCCATTAGTAGCATAACAACTCTTAACTAGATGAATCTACATGAGAGATATTAAATATGACAAAATGCATGGCAGTTGTTTTTACAAACATGACAAAATGCAAGGAAGTTCAAAGGAATTAGTTCAAAACTAATGTACAATGGAAAATCACATTATAACAGGTTTATTCAGAGGTAACAAAGTAATGGTACAGAAGAATAGGATGATGGAACAAAGGACTATAGATCATAATCAAGCAATTGAGGAAAAAGAATGTTTTCAGGTATGTTAAGCTGTATATGTGGGTTCACTGTACAAAAAGAGTGTATACAAGCGGGTTCACCATACAAAAAGAGTGTATACGTATGCATACACTTTAACAAGAGGAAAAGTGTGTATGGGATGGAAAATTAAGGAAATTAAGGTGAAAGAATACCAAGGGTCAATACCATGGTACCAACTCACCATATTGAGTGGAGTAACGGTTATTTGATCATGTTTAAGAATACCACAGGTTCTAAGTATTGTTTTGGTATGTGGTATTGAAAAAGGCTAAAACTGTATAAGGAGGAGAAGAGCAAAGGGCTAAGAATGGAAAGGAATGAATATCTGATGAAGGGTTAGATCAAAAAGAAGATATGCATGTTATGGCTTTCTCATTATTTGCTTGATCTGAACTAAGTATGCACCTAAGTGTTTGATGATGAATGAGATCTAATGCTGAATCAGGATCACAATGACTTATCATTATGTGATCTGATAATGGATAGTCTAGATATGAGTGCTAACAAATGTTTTTATTTCTGAAGTCTAGAATAGCTAAGAAGTTATAAGTTTTTATTTTCAGATCTATATGTTGGTTCGCATTGGTGAAGGCATGTATAAAAGCTAGTTTGGCACTTCCAGGTAGCGTATGCAGAAGAAAGGCTTGTTGTTCAGGGATGACTGATCTATTTGATCAATGTTGTCGTTTTACTGTTGTCTGTCAATGATGTCTTCTTAGATCTTTAAGTATAACTGAATGTGTAAGTAAATTGAGTCTGATTGATTGATTAATTAAGTGAGAAGGGTGATATTTGCTCCTGTTTGTTTAGATCTCTGTAATTTGATAGTGGATCTTTAGAATGTTACTAGTTGGTACAGTTTTGATTCAGAGGTTTTTATGATTCAGTAATTTTGGAGGTATACACAGGTTTGGCTAAAGGAAGTAGCATATAAACACAGGTTGGATTCATTGAAGTAGTGTATACATTATAACATATGATTTTTGAGGTTACAGCTAGTGCTGGTTGTTAGTGAATTGTTCTGGTTTTAGATCTGTGTACGAGTTACAGTGATCTCTCTGTTCTAGTTGATTTATTTATTTTTTATTAAGTGTCGATTGATTGAGGTTTAGGTGATTGATTGATTCAGTTCAAAGATTGATGATTGGGTTTCAGTTATATTAGACATTGATGATAGGGTTTCATTTATATTAGAGATTGATGATTGTGTGTTAGTGATTGGTTCATGCAAATGTATTTTTTCGATGTATTGTAGTGGTAATTGATTTTGAGCTTCAATATTCCTGATGGGTCCAGTATGAAAATTTGATGAAACATGGCCTTCATATTGTAGTGTTGTGTACCAACAGTATCCATTTTGAAAATTATGAAACGTAGTCCCTGAAGGATGTTGAGGGTTGGAGCATTTAGAGAGGAAGAAGAAGATTCCTGCGAGTAGTGGTTGTTGATTAGATCAACGGTTGGAGCTCCCTTCATGTAGCAGCTAGAGAACGAGCGAAGATGGTAGGCTGGTGCCTACATACTGGTAAACATATCAGCCAGTATAGGAGCTAGGGGGTTGTAGCTCCCTTCCAATAGCAGTTGGAGAATGAGAGAAGGTTGTAGCCTTCTGAAAGTGGGTGCCTGCATACTGGTATGAGTCTGCACTAATACAAGATTGTAAACAACTTATTCTTTATATTAAAAAGAAGACAAAGACAACAACAACGGGTGGTTTTTCTCCCACATTAGGTTTCCACCTTAAATCTTGGTGTTCATGTGTGTTTCTTAGGTGTGATGGTTTATTCTGTTATTACTGCACATGCTTACTATTTAATGTTTAATAAAGTGTTGACCCACTGATTAAAGATCAACATATGATGATTTAACTTAATCATAAGTTCACTGGATATGCGTTGGTTGAGTTAAGAATAGTTGCATGCAAACACAAGTTTCGTTCACTAAAGTAACATATATAAATCTACTTACGAAATGAAAAATAAGTTATCAATTTGTAAATACCGAGTCACTCGCCCCTCTTAGTATTATTCCCAACATGACTTCGATAAGAAGTGTTAGTTCCATTGAAGGCACTTATGTTTCCTCTCTATCTCTGTTGTGCTATTAGTTTTTTGTTTCCCTCGTTATCATCTAAATATTCAAAAAAAGGTTCATGAATTAAGTATTTAATACCTTCCTCATGAAAAATTTCCAAGTCTTAGATTGTTGGGTTCTGTTGAGTAGATTGCCGCTCATGATATTTCTAGTTATCAATAAAAGCACATTGTTTGTCAGAGAATTCTTCTCACTCAACAATACTACCCAAGCAAAAAATTCCTCCAAATGGCCTCATGAAAAAAAAGATCATCAAAAGGATCATTATAAAAAAAGATTTAAAAATATAGAGATATCGCTTGTGCACCACTTTACCTCCACCACAGAGAAAATGTTGCAGCAAACAAGACACTTTGGAGATCTAACCACGACCTACACAACTCACAAGATGAAGTCAAATGGATCGATCATTGTTGCATGGAAAATCAATGTGTATTATCACTAGTCCATGCCACTGCTACTTCCTACCAGCTCCAAATGTTACTATACGCTCTTGAACAACTATTCAAATAGGTCAGATTGACCAACTCCCATTGTTCGTCCTCCATGGTCAATGTTAAACCCAAGCTTAGGCCTCGAATTTATTCATATATGTCGAGTAAAAAAATATATCAATGACCTCGTTAGCCACACTATTGCCACCTTTCTACACTTTCATAGCTTCCAGAAGTGGCCTTCAATAGTCGCATAACCACCCTCCTCCTCGCTAGCCTCTGTGTAGGGAAGATTACTGAAATGCATGAAATTTACAATCGAATTAATGAAATTTAGGAGTGGTCGATGCACATGTAAAGTGGCAAAGTTTATTTTTATAGGTGGGTATTAGTCTAGTCTTGAGTGTTGTGTTTGAAGGCCATCGAAAGGAGCTATTGCGAATCTGTGGTATGCACGTTGCCGTGACCGCCTACGCATTAGTGTGACGTGGAAAATGTGTGAAGATTTCACCATAGGTGTTTTAATTCAATATTGTGGCTAATATTTGTGCAGGCCAATAAGTTAATTTCCTCGGATTTGATTGCATCTCTTTGTTCTTCCTCCTAAGTAGTGTGATGGATATTGACACACTGAGCTTGTAGATTCGATTTGGTTTATGCAGCGAGTCTTGATAGCTCAATTGGGAAGTTGTGTTGTGATCCAACGTCATTTTGGAGGAGAATAGAAAGAAAATTGATGTTAAAGGTATCAAATGTATATTTTTAAGATACTGTTCAGAATTTAAGGCATATAAAATGTTTGATACATCTATTCACTAAGTATATATGAGTAGAGATGTAATTTTCCATGAACAGGTATATGTAGGAAACAAGGACAGTAATTATATAATGTTTCTCCATTAAGGGGTAGACTTGGAATAATGGAGAAATGTAGAATTTTCCTATTTAATTTATTATTAGCTATTGGTTGTGATCACTTAGATTAGATCCTATTTTTGAGGAATTTTTTCAACCAATCTCTAATATTATTTATGTACGAATGATTTGGTGAAGGAATGAGTCTTGTGTAAGCACTCTTTAGTTTGAACTGGATTCACCTCAGAGTTGCTTATTTCTTCGATATTCTATCCCTCCTTAGTTTTTACTATACTAAAGGTTAAGATGTTATTATTCCAGTAAACTATGCTAATTTGAGTTATATTAAAGTAAAAAACTCATTACATTTGGAATTAAATCATCCCCTTTGCACTTTTTGAGAGTTTCTTATTTCTTCCATATTATATCCCTCCTTCATTTTTACAATACTAAAGGTCAAGATGCTATCATTCAAGTAAACTATGCTAATTAGAGTTATATTAAAGTAAAAATTTCATTATATTTATAATTAAATCACCCACTTTACACTTTTTGATAGCTTAATTTCATTATGAGGCAAAATCTATCATATTATTAATCAACATTAAAGGTATCAATCACTAACTACTATATGTCACTATCATTATTTAAGAATTAACAAATCCCCTTAAATAATTTATGCATTATTGATAAAATAAAAAGCTTTGATATCTCTAAGTCTTAAGAGATAAATTTCTTTATATGCAAAAATGACAAACATTCAAAATAATTAAAATAATTTTATACTTTACTCCCAAAACCCCAAACTATTTTAACCCTAATTACTATTTACAACAAAGATGATAACACGTACTATTATGGTTGAGAATATAAAAGAGTGGTAAGGTCGATATTCTTTTAAGTAACCTTTAATTTAAATTTTAATATATCAACTTATTTCTTTAACAGCGATAATTTGACTTTTCATTTAAAATTAAAGTTATTAATGAAATCATAAATTTATTCCATATTTATGTAGGAATTTACAGGGTAAGTTCCTCAGACAGAACACCAAAGGACACCGCTCACAAACAGATCACAGATCAATACACCAGTATTTTGACATGGTTAAAACCATCAAAGAGGGAAACAGTCCACGGCCTGAGCAACGCGGCCACTTCAGGCTATATATTAATAAAAAGAATGAAAATTTACATAAGCTTCTCTCATGAATGTTTAACCTACAAATGACCCTCCATGCTCTTTAAATAGAGATCATGGACCAATCGGGTGTTAAGCCATAGATCAAGTGTCGGTAATACTGAGGAGAGAATGAACCGTTGGATCACTACATATCGTGACCATCGGATTGTAAGTTACAAAAGTACATAGTAAAGAAACACACTTTACCTAACTCTATACTAGACCAAGTTATACTTAACTATTTCCTATGTGTCGGAATATCCTAACATCCCCCCTTAAGAACAACTTGGGATAGGAATGAAGGATTTACAAATATGACACAATAGGAGAAGGAAGGAGGCACTAGAGCCTATCCCCCCTTAGTGACAACTTCCTGAACTCCAACCATAAATCAAAGTTTAGTAAACTTCGCCTCTGTGAGAGCCTTTGTAAAGATGTCTGCAACTTGATCATCTGTTGAACAATATTGCACTTCAAGAACATGGACATGAATGAGCTTTCTGATGAAGTGCATGTGTAGTTCAATGTGTTTGTTGCGCTGATGTTGGACTAGATCTTTGCATAGTTGAATGGCACTTTGATTATCACACCAAAGTGTAGTTGGATGTTGCTGCTGAAAGCCAAACTCTGACAGGATCTGACGAAGCCACAAGGCTTCCTTACTAGCCTCTACGGCACCACAATACTCTGCTTCTACTGAAGAAAGAGAAATGGCCCCTTGTTTCTTGCAAGCCCATGTAATAGGTCCTGAACCAATAGTGAACACATAACCTGCAATAGACTTTCGATCATCAGGGTCACCAGCCCAATCAGAATCACTGAAACCAACCAATAGAGGACATGCTTTGGCACTGTAATGAATCCCAAACTGAACTGTACCTCGAACATAACGAAGTATTATTTTCGCTGCTTTCCAATGACTTTCATGTGGGTTTTGCATAAACTGAGCAATAAGGCCAATGGCAAAGGAAAGGTTAGGACGAGTATGGGTTAGATACAAAAGTTTTCCTACAAGTTGACGGTATAAGGTAGCATCAACTTCAGGAGAAGTACAAGTGACTGAAAGTTTGACTCCAGACTGAAAGGGAGAAGGGGCTGGCTTACAGTCTTCCATGTGAAAATGGCGTAGAATATCACAGGCATACTTGGAATGTGAAAGGGAAATACCTTCCTTGGATTGCAAGACTTGAAGACCAGGAAAATAATGTAAGTGTCCTAAGTCTGTCATTTCAAACTTCCTTTTAAGGCTAGACTTCACATGGTTTATAAGGTTGGGATCACTACCAGTCAGGATAAGATCATCAACATAAAGAACAAGAATGATAAGAGACTTGTCCACTTTCTTGGTGTAGACAATATTGTCAGAATGACACCTAGAAAAGCCATTTTCTAGAAGAAATTTATCCATTTTGGCATACCAAGCTCGAGGAGCTTGCTTGAGACCATAAAGGGGTTTCTTAAGCTGATATACAAGGCTAGAGTCTGTTTGTATAAATCCAATAGGTTGTTCCATATAGATTTCTTCATGCAAGTCCCCATGCAAGAAGGTAGATTTAACATCCATCTGATGGACTTGCCATTTGAAAGAGGCAGCAAGGGAAAGAACAAGATGGATAGAGTTCATTTTGTCAACAGGGGAGAAGGTTGCAGTATAGTCAATGCCTTCAACTTGTGAAAAACCCTTAGCAACAAGACGAGCTTTATGTTTATCAACTTTCCCATCTGGTCCATACTTGGTTCTGTAAACCCATTTGCATCTAACAAGTTTTCGTCCCTTTGGTAGAGGAACAAGATCCCATGTATCATTTGCCAATAATGAATGATATTCTTCATTCATAGCTGTGTCCCAATCTCGATGGCCTGAAGCTTTTGCAAAGGTGTCAGGATCATAATTCGTTGAAGCTTGAGCCAATACAGAAGAGGCTCTATCGAACTAAGAACGTGTATGTCATTGATCTGTAGGATCACCGGCAAGATCACCTGCTGCATCACGAGTAGCACGGACCCATTTTGGAAGTTGAGGAGCTGAAGGAGGATCTTGAGAAGGTGGGGGAGGATTGCCATCCTCGCTTTCATCATATGAAGAAGAAATATTTTCAAAAGCAGAAGAAATAGAAAGAGGTGGCACGTCCGCCAAACTAAGCTCGTAGGCCGATATATTTTCAGCAAACTTTACATCTCTTCTAATGATAACATTTTTGGACTTAAGTGGAATAAGTCTATATCCTTTGACATCTTCAGAATATCCAACAAAAATACGTTTTTCACTCTTAGGTTCTAAAGCTTTATGTTTCTCATCTGGAATATGGGCCCATGCTTCACTTCCAAAAACATGAAAGTGGCTTACATCTGGTTTGATTGAGCTCCATGCTTCTTCTGGAGTGATATTCTTTAAAACCTTAGTAGGAGTGTGATTTATTATGTAATTTGCACAGTTAATTGCTTCTGCCCAATAATTAAGACTAAGTCCTAGATTGAAGCATACAATTAGCCATTTCCTTTAAGGTGTGGTTCTTCCTTTCAGCTACACCATTTTGTTATGAAGTATATGGAATAGTATGTTGCATTTGATTTCCATTCTCAGTGCAAAAGTTGATGAATTTGTTGTTAACATATTCTCCGCCATTGTCAAATCTTAGCTTAAGAATTTGATGTCCAGATTGTTTTTCAACAAAGGCCTTAAAGGCTAAGAACATGTTAAATACTTCACTCTTGAGTTTTAAGAAGTATACCCAAGTGCGTCTGGAGAAATCATCAATGAAAGTTAAGAAATACTTGTAGCCAGAGAATGAAACAACTGGAAGTGGACCACATAAATCACTATGCACAAGCTGTAAAGGGGCTGAGGCATGCCAAGAGGCACATTTTTTAAAACTGTCCCCATGATGTTTTCTGAGTACACATCCGAAGCAAACTCCATCTCTGCAAGATACCATTGGAAGACCTGTCACCATATGTTCTTTACATAGATTCTGAAGGGAGCGATAGTTTAAGTGACCAAATCGCTCATGTCAAAGTTTGCTCACTTCATCATTATGAGCAACAAATACCAAGGGAAGATTTGATGACCCAAAGTTGTGAAACTTATACAACCTTGTAGAATCATCAGCAATGCAAGCAGCTAAAATCTGTCTAGGATCTCTTAGGTCCTTAATTACAACATCGTGAGGTGAAAATTCAACGATTTTACCTTCACCTGAATGAGTTATCTGATATACAGATAGAAAGTTGCAGGATAAGGTTGGAACACATAATACATCATTAAATTGACCATTGTTTATATGACCAGTTCTAGTCCCTACAACACTAAGAGATCTATCATCACCAACATATATATTTTTTTTGTTACAATCATTTAAAGAAGAAAACATGGCTTTGTTTTTGGCCATGTGATAAGAAGCTCTAGAATAAATGAGCCACTCATGAGAATGAGAGGAAGAAGATACATTTAGTGCATAGCCAGACTGAGATGCTTGACAACCACATGCAGAAAGTGCCATTCCTGAAGATGAAGTTGAAGTTGAAGAGTGCTCCAAATGGATGTTATGCTTCTTCATTGCTGCTTCCAAGGCTTCCATCATCTTAAAGCATTAGGATTCTAAGTAGCCATCTCGATTACAAAAGTTGCAATGTCTATCAGACTTCTTCCCTTTGTTTTTATTTGTCTTATCATTTTGTTGAAATGATTTTTCATTTTGAGGCTAAAATTGCTTAGGACCCTTGTTTGCTTTAGGACCATTCCTTTTAGGATACAACTTCTTAGGATTCTTTGAATTTGGTTGCTGCTGGGCGGCTAACGCTTTCTTAGAAGAGTTTCCAAGATGAAGAAGACCAAGGTCTAAGAGCTTTTCTTGTTCTCTTATTAAAGAATCACAAAAACAATCAAAGGAAGGGGAATTCTAGTCTTGTCCTTGAGAAATGAAGGCTTCTCTTGTAGAATGGAAGGTGGAAACAAACATAGAAATAGGCTGGTCCCAACTTAGTAAGAATGGAATAGATAAGGTTATTGTCTTCTTTCTTAACCTTAACACCTTCCAAGAGAAGTCTAAGGGTCTTGAACTTGGACAAAAAATTCTTCAATGCAAGAAAAATTATTGGGGTCCAATGTAAGCAACTCATTTTCAAGTTGATGGGCTTTAAGTTCATTTTTAATTCCAAAAAATTTAGTGATCTGTTTCATTTCTTCCTTAGGAGTATCAAGTTCTGCAATATGGAATCTAAGATCTGGAGAAATAGACATCCCTATCAACCCTCGTGCTTGATCTTCCCTATTTTCCCATTTATTTGCCTTATCTTCATCTTTCGGTTTGGTTTCTTTGCCTGAGGCTATTCTGTAGAGACCTTTACCTCTAAGTAAATCCACAATGTAGGACCACCATTGGAAGTAGTTGGTGTTGTCAAGAATAACTTGGCATGGACTTTCCATTTTAACAGAAACTGAAGCTATAAATGCTTAAACTAAGTGTTCCAACGAAAGATCTCGAAAAATTAGGATGTTTCAAAAAAACGGCTCTAAAAATGGCTTCCGGATGAAGAAGTTATGGCTTTTTGAAGAAAATTTGATGAAGATGTCGACGAAGTGTGAGAATGTGCGGAAATGAAAAATCTGCCCTCACAAAAAAGGAGACTTGAACTCAAGACCTTTACTCTCATAAATTAGCTTTGGACCAAGTGAGCTAAACTAAAAGTTTGAGAGAGAGAGAGAGAGAGAAGGGTGGGGGGGGGAGCTTTGGGCTACGTGAAGCTTTGGGCTGCATGCTTACTTTGAGAAAGCTCTTTTCCCCTACAAAAAAAAAAACACAAACCCAACATGGACATACAAAAAAAAATGAACCTTATGGCTCGAAGTTAGTTTAGCCGGAAACTAATTATTTTCCTAATGTTTTTTATTTTCCGAGATCACACTAAGGCGTGGGGGAAAAGAGCATACGCATGAGAAAAATCCTTCCTTTCTGTTTCTGATTTTCCCAGATTGCACAGAGTCGCGAGGCAAAGAGCATACACAGAAATGAAAGGTATAGATCTCGTAATAAAAAAAACAAAAAGCTAAATAAATTGAAACCGAAATAACAGAGAGAAAATAACTGTAAACTGCAAATAAACACTGTATACCTCCAGATCTTAAAAATGATGTAGCTAGGGCTACCAGAAACCTTTTCTCTTGAAACGAAAGGGGCTCCTCATTGGAACAGATGCTCCCGACACAATGGAGCAGTCCTCTTGGCCTAAAAGTAGTCATAAACAGTAGATCTAGGAAACGACAGTCGGATGCAGTTCTACCGGCTTCAGATTTGGATCACCAATGGACGCGGCCCTCAAATAGCTCCAATACCATGTAGGAATTTACAGGATAAGTTCCTCAAATAGAACACCAAAGGACACCTCTCACAAACAGATCACACATCAATACACCAGTATTTTGACGTGGTTAAAACCCTCAAATAGGGAAATAGTGCACAGCCTGAGCCAACGCGGCCACTTCAGGCAATATATTAATAAAAAGAATGAAAGTTTACATAAGCTTCTCTCATGAACGGTTAACCTACAAATGAACCTCCATGCTCTTTAAATAGAGATCATGGACCAATCGGGTGTTAAGACATGGATCAAGTGTCGGTAATACCGAGGAGAGAATGAACCGTCGGATCACTACATATTGTGACCGTCAGATTGTAAGTTACAAAAGTACATAGTAAAGAAACACACTTTACCTAACTCTATACTAGACCAAGTTATACTTAACTATTTCCTATGTGTCGGAATATCCTAACAATTTACTCACTAATTAATTAATAATTTATTTTAAAATATAATTTTGAGAAAATGTTTTAAATAGAATTTTTTTAAAAGATTAAAATCAAAGACTTTAATTTATAAAATTTGAGTGAAAAAAATATATAAATTTTATATTTCAAATAAAATATAAAAAAAATAATTTCCAAATGAGGTGGAAATCCCCTTTGCCGACCATTTTGAAGGTTAATCATGCAAATGGGAGCACATTGCGGGAGTGTGGCAGTACCAAAACCAGATTGTTCATGTGAGGAAATACGCAAGCTGAGGAAGGCATTTATGCCTGTGTAGGTGGTTCAAGTGCTACATAAGATGCAGCATGGGTTTCTTCATGGTGGTATCTTGTTTAGGGTGTGGAGAAGGAGAGGTAGTTCGTCGCAATGTTCACAAGTTTTCGTCTTGTAGAAGTTGTCATTGGTTGAATTGGGAGGCACATTACAATTTTACTGGTAATTGGTGAGGTGGGAGTGTGCAAAAGACCGTTGAGCGCACTTCCTCCACCCACATCGCAATCTCTTTATGGTTCATGAGGCACAATACTTGCTAAGGTTTTGCAAATGGGGTAGCAAGCTAAGTGGGCTTGATTGTGGGGAAAACTCCACAATTAAGCGCGCTTGAGCCAGAGGAGTTCTGGGATGGGTGACCTCCTGGGAAGTCCTGGTTACCGGGTGCAAGCCCCGGAAGTGATGATTGATGCTATGTGATTCATTTTCACTCTAAGTTTCAGTCCCACTTCTTCACCCCTGTGAGCATCACCCGATGCAATGAGTGCTAAGTGAACTATTCAAAAATCATGAGAAATTAGTCAGTTACGACTACCTCTCATGGAAATGGTCATACATGTGCTAAGTGAACTATTCAAAAATCATGAGAAATTAGTCAGTTACGACTACCTCTCATGGAAATGGTCATACATGAATGACTTACTCTCATGGAAATGGTCATACATGTGCTAAGTGAACTATTCAAAAATCATGAGAAATTAGTCAGTTACGACTACCTCTCATGGAAATGGTCATACATGAATGACTAGTCAGTTACGACTACCTCTCATGGAAATGGTCATACATGAATGACTTACTTAACGCAGTTGAATCCCAAAATGATATCTAATATAATGCACTGCGTAAACCCCCATACTTAAATTCATAATTTAGTTACCTTAACAGTGACTATCATATATGATATATTTTGATAAGATATTATATATATATATATATATATATATATATATATATATATATATATGATAATTTAAATAAAATTTCAAATATTATTTTTTGGATTAATCATATTATTAAAATTTGATCACATTATTAAGATTTGGTAAACAAATCTTAATAATATAATTAATCTCAAAAACAATTTTATTATTAATATAGATTACAAAAATCTAAAATCTAACCAAATAAAATATATTTAAATTTAAATAATATTTAAAATTTTTCCGTATGCATCGTAATTTAAAAATATATATATATTTATAACAAATTTAATATTCTTATAAATAAAATATTTGGAAAATATCCATCATCCTTCTGAGGGGAATTTTAAGAAGATATAGTTTTATAATAAATTAAAAATTCTTATAAATAAAATAAAATACCTTATATTATTGATTTTCTAAAAAAAAAGTTGAAATGAAATTATATATATCTAAAGTTAAAACAATGATTTTCAAAAAAAAAAACGTGCAATGAAGTTATATATATTTAAAGTTAAACAATGTTTTAGCCATGAATGCATATCCATCACCCACCTTGACAATGTTTGGAGAGATAAATAATAAATTTAATATCTGCACATATGAGGTATCATAAAATGTATGGTTTTTATTCGTGGATGATATACTTTTTATAATATATATATATATATATATATATATATAAAAGATAAGGAATAAAGAGTGTTTATTGGTGATCTAATTTAATACCGGTTTAAATGTTTTCAGTGAAATTGTTATCAGGATATCAAAAACAAGTAGCTCATCGTGTCACGGTATGGTCGTGACCATGATTTTGTCAGTGCCAGTCAATTCTGAAAATGGTAGGACGCATGCTCTGCAACATATATCTTTGCTAATTAGTGAATGCTCATTGGTGGAGAGAAAATGGAAGGACGCATGCTCTAGAACATAGACCCACATGCGTTGTCACACTAATTTTTTTCTCCGTGGCCCACGGTTGGGAATCATTTGCGAGAAAGAACAGCAATATATGCAAATACTTCCACTGGCCAATTCTGCAGTAAGCAAGCAATAGTGTTGTGCGACTTTGAAGCAGTAGAGACGAATCACAGCCTGAAAGTTGAACCAAGTAGATAGAAAATCTTAGAAAATCTCTGAATATCAGCCATATTCATAAATATGGTTGTGCTATTAATTAAATAAGACGAACATGAGGAGCAAGTTTATGAAACTATCACAATCACCATGGCCACCACCTATCTACCCTTTACCCACCTTCCGACAAAGACTTTACTACGTTTCACTTCCTTCTTTCTGCTTTCCGATTGTGCACCGCGTGCCAGGTTCCAGTTAAATGAATAATTGTCATTGAACATTAAATTATAATACACCTAATAATTAAATAGAACGAACATAGAAGCAAGTTTATTAAGTAATTTCGTATTGAAATCTTCCCATAGTGTAAAAGTCATGCCCTAGTTAGACGTCAACGTCCTGAGTACTTCGAGACTTTGGCTGTTATAATCGATGGCGGCTGTTCAACTCTTGGGCTTTGACAAATTGATGAAGAAAAATGTGCAGAAACGACCAATGACATCTCATTTCACGAGGAAAAATGTGCTGCTCTTCTTATTGTACAACTGTGGATATAACGTAACCTACGGGAACAAAATTATCAGTGCAAACGACACGGCACGGCATCGGCATCGTTCTTGCCCTATCGATTTTGAATTTTCAATCCATGCGCAGACCAATCGAGCTCCTTATAAATACAACGCCCTCGCATGCTATTTATCAATCCTCTCATTTCCTGTGATAAAAATGGCAGCCTTTAAAGACCAATCTAGGATCTTCCTCATTGGATGTGTGGCCATCTTCTGTTGTTTAATTCTCGCAGGTAAATTAACATGATATTGCATTCTTTTCCTTCCTACTTTGATACATGCTTCATACAATAGGATTGTTATTCAAAGATTTAAGTTCAATGTTGTCGCTCTATTAAACTGATTTAATTGAATTCGGTGTGCAGATGGTGATAAAATAGGAGTAGACTATGGCATGGACGCAGACAATCTTCCATCTGCAGACGAGGCGGTAACTTTGATGAAGTCCAACAACATTGGGAAAACGAGAATTTACCAGGAAAACAATGTTGTACTGCAAGCTTTGGCGAATTCTGGTATCGATGTAATAGTGGGTGTCGCTAACGGCGAACTGCAGGCCATATCTTCCAGCCAAGAGTCGGCAAACCGTTGGGTTAACGAGAACATTGTGCCCTTCTATCCCGCCACCAATGTCAAATACATTGCAGTGGGAAACGAGGTTTTGATAACCTCGGACAACGTTCAGTACGTACCCTATCTTGTTCCGGCCATGAACAACATTCAAACTGCGATCCAGAACGCTAATCTGCAGAATAGCATCAAGGTCTCTACCACCCACAGGCCGGATGTTAGCAGCGGCTACCCGCCGTCTAAAGGAGTCTTCGTAGATGCTGTGAAGGACACGATGAGCCAAATACTCAATTTTCTGTCAAAGAACGGTGGTCCCTTCATGGCGGACGTCTATCCATACTTCAGCTACATCGGCAACACAAAAGACATTTCTCTGGATTATGCTCTGTTTAAGTCTACGTCTACGGTGGTGCAAGACGGTGATCACAGCTACACCAACTTGTTCGATGCCATGGTTGATACTCTTTTGTCGGCCATGGAAGCCTCGGGGTATCCCAACATCCCGATCGTCATTACCGAAAGTGGATGGCCTTCAGCTGGCGCGGATGTGGCCACCATTGAGAATGCTCAGACCTATAACAATAATCTTATTAAACATGTATTATCGAATGCAGGAACACCAAAGAGGCCAGGAATGAGCATCGACACATATGTTTTCGCGCTTTTCAACGAGGACAAGAAGACGGGGGATGAGACGGAGCGTCACTTTGGGCTTTTCAACCCTGATCAAAGCCATGTATACCCTGTCAACTTTTCTCCATAATTGAGCCAAGTCGATGTCGACCAGGCTTAGTAGTGATATATAATTATAGGAGAATGCTACATAAATAATCATCTATCTGACTAATGTGTAGATGACGATGTGTCGAAGCCGTCTCACCATGAGTTGTGTTGGAATCCACATCACATGTGACCCGAGTCGATGCAGACAAGCCCTTATCTTCATGCAGGGCTATATGTAATCGGCTAAGTGTATGGCCATTACTACTAAAATAATTTGTGAACGATAAAATGTCAAAGAAATTGAGTTTAATATCGTTTTGGAAACTGAAAGTCTTTACATTTGTTTTCAAAAGTGACGTTGAGAGTTAGAGAAACAACCCGTGTAGTTCGCCAATTATAAGCATGCAGGCAGACTTCTTTGAAACTACCGTGGCAACCTAAAAATCACAAAATCATGTAAAATGTTCATGAGAATTTTTGCAGCAAGGGAAAAAAATTTTGTGGTAAAATAAAATTGTGATAAAATTTTGATTTGTAGGGTTTAAATTTGTTTTTTTAATATATAAATTTAGAATTCTAAAAAAATTTAAACATTTAGATTATCAAAAATTTACTCATCAAACCAATTTGGTTTCGAAATTTAGATTAACTGCGTTTATTAGTATCCATTCTACGCCTATGTAGGTGTCCAAACCATATGCCTCTGCAGGTTCTTTGAATTTACAGAGTTCTATATTTAAAATGAATGGACACGTTGGATGCCTGCACTCGTCTGTACAGTCGGGTAGTTTTTCCGCATTCAAAGCATTACTGATGACTAATAAATTGTGTGCCTTTGGGTTTGTAAGTCTATTGTAGACATGTGCATTTATTAGTGTAGAAAATGGTGTTCAATAGAGACCCGCTAATGTTGTTGTTTTCATGAATAAAAATTATATTTTTAAGTAATTTATTTTTGATAATATTTGATAAATAATTTTTTGGAATTTGGTAAAAAAAAATTATAATTAAATTTTGATTTGTTTTATTTAAATTAGTTTTTAAATTGTATATATAATTTAATATATTTAAAAATTTAAAATATTTTCATATAAAAAATTTATTGTCAAATTTGTGATTTCAATAAAAATTTTTAATTAAATAAACTAAATAAAAAAAGAGTTCAAAAAAAGATTGCACATGCATATCACATGTATCTGACATATCACATATCTCCAGTGCGCCAATCAATCAGTTTATGCCTAACGGCTGCTCCTCGCCCCATACGGCAAGGAGTCCTACCCGGCCTATCGGTTCTTCATGTGATAGAAATGGGGTCCTCTAAACGCCAAGCCGAGATCATCTTGATCAGTTGTATTGTCACCGTCTGCCGTTGAAATCAAGCCTTTCATTATCCGACACTTTTCTTCTTATTTGCAATTTCTCCTTAATTGCTATAGAAATTTATTTAAATATATTAGGACTTTGACATCCGCATATCTTTTTCTTAATACATGGAGTTTTAAAATGATTAATTTTTCAAAAAAGCAAATCTAACGATTAACAATTTTTTTGTTTCTAGAATAATTAGTAATTAGTTTTTTTCACCAAAGAAAACAAGAGAATTTTATTTAATCAAAAGTTGTTACATATATTTTAAAAGAATAACTTAACATTTTAATAGTTTTTATTTTGTTAGGGACTATAGCATTTTCTTAATGGTCAAGTTGCATTGATTATGTATTATTTAGTCACGGTTTTGCAGTTTTAATTAAAATTTTGGGAAAATGCTTAATATTTCCATTTTTGTATTAATTTAAAAATAGTTTTCAAATTTTCAGTGAATGTTATTTCTAATTTTCAACTGGTTGAGGAAGCTCTGATGGTACATAATTCCACTAATGTATGACGTTTTATTTTTCGTTTTTTCCAATGCTTGAAGTTCATTTTAAAATTAAAATAAAAGTAATTTTGTTGAGAGTTTTTTCGGTAAAAATCACATTGGAAACAATTTGGCATCACATTTAAAACCATCTAGGGTGGTTCATCTTATACAAGATGAACCACACTAGATCGTTTGAAATGTGTCGATAAAATGTTTCTAATGTGATTTTTACCGAAACAACTCTCAACAAAAGTAATTTTGTGAGTGGCCATTGTGTTGGTGTGTGCCTTGACACTGTCACTGTTATGTTAACACTCTGCTCAACGATGAGGTTACAGGTTGTTTTCATAGGCCTCTAAGGGGGGAAGGGGGCAGGCGGGGCAGGTGGGTTGAACAAATGTCGAAATAATATAATTTTGTTTCCTCGTGCGGAGGGTCGAGTATGTGTGGGAAAGTTGAGGTCCTTTCCATACTAAGTGCTATGATATTGAAAAACAATGTGGTAATTAGTATGGTTTCATTGTGGAGAAAGTTTACTGTGTAGAGAAAATAGTATGTGTGGGAGATTCAGGGTCTTTTATGTAAACGGGAGTGGTAAATAAACTATGCTTTCAATCTGTGTGAAGAAAAGTTGTTGTGCGGTACAATGAATATGTAGAAGGCTTCGCCTTTCTTAGTTATTATTTAAGAATGTTTTTTGCTACTACGTAAGTAGTTGTACGAGGGTGGTTGTGCGAAGCTAGCTGTTGATGCAGTTGGAGGACACTATTATGTTAATGCTCTATTCAGTGATGCAAGAATTATGTGGTTGCAGGTTGTCTGCATAGGGTGCAGGTGGGGGGGCTGAACAAATGTCAAATTAATATCATGATGTTTCCTAGTGTAGAGGACAGTGTATGTGTAGGAAAGTTGGGGTCCTTTGCATAGTGAGTGTTGGGGTCATTCTATGGAATGTTTATTGTGTAGAGGACGGAGTATGTGCATGAGAAACATGGTCTTTTGCGTAAATGGGGGTGATAAGTAAACTGTTTTTTCAATCTACGTGAAGAAAAAGTGTTGTGAATTAAAAGGAAAGTGCGGAAGGCTTTATCTTTTCTAATTATTATTTAAGAATGTTTTTTGTAACTAAGGATGTAGTTGTGCGAAGATAGATACTCGGAGGTATCGTGTGAGGGGTTTTGAATGTCAATAACTGATCAAAGCATTTAATTGAGTGCGGAAGTAGTTGTGTGGATGAAGTTGTGCAGACGAAGTTGTGCGGAGGTGGTTGTGCATGTGTGAATGTTAAGTTAGAGTTTTGTGTAAAGTTTGCTATGATAATAAATATACAAATCCCTTCTTTAATTCTTATTTAAGGACGTATTTCGTAAGGTATAATCATTAAATAATATTAGTTTCCTTGTGCGGAGGACAAAGTATGTGCGGTAGAGTTGGGGTCCTTTGCATCGTGAGTTTTGTGATACTGATGAACGATGCGCTAATTGGTACGGTTTCATTGTGCGAAACATTTACTCTATGGAGAACAAAGTATGTGTTGGAGAACCGGGGTTTTTTGTGTAGAAGGGGGTGCTAAATAACTATTTTTTCAATTTGTGTGAAGGAAAAGTGTTGTGCGGTAAAACGAATCTGTGGAAGGCTTTGCCTTTTCTGGTTTTTATATAAGAAATTTTTTTCTACTACGAAAGTAGCTTTACGAAGGTGGTTGTGCGATGCTAGTTGTTGATGTGGTTGCAAGAAACTATTATGTTAATGTTGTATTCAATTATGCGAGAATTCATACGGTTGCAGGTTAGGCTTTATCATTTTTTAATTATTATTTAGGAGCAGTGTTTTCAACTACAGAAGTAGCTCTGTGAAGCTAGCTGCTCAGAGGTATTGTGTGCAAAAGTTTCGAATGTCAATGACTGATAAAAAGGCATTATTGATTGAAGAAGTAGATGTGTGGACGAATTTGTGAATAGGTGATTGCGCATGAGAAAATGTTATGTGCATGTTTTGTTCAAAGCTTGCTACAATAATAAGTATGAAAATCTCTTTTTCTAATTATTATTTATGAAGGTATTTTATAATGAATAATCATGAATTAATATGAGTTTCAAATGTCAAGGACTGGGGGAATTATTGAGTGTGAAAGTTGTTGTGTGGAGATGGTTGTGCATGTGTGAAGGTTATGTGGAGAAAAAACACATGTAGAATTTGTGCGGAACTAGGAAAGTGTAGAGGGATCTTTTAATTGTTATGGATTCTAATATTATTTTTCTTACTAATAGATTTTGTGCCATGCAGAAATCCATATAATGAAAGCTTGAAAGCCTTTTGCACATAATGGACTATGTTGTTCAGATATAGCGTATGCAAAGAACAAATGCTTGCTACGCACGATATTTGGGACCCATGTTTAGTAATATTAGTTTTAAATGTCAATGACTGATAAAACGACGTTGTTGAGTTTGTATGTGGTTATGCGTAAGAGGTTTTTTTCCCATAGATTCACTTTCTTTGTGGTTTCACATATACACATTTCTATTATGTTCAAAGTCCATGAAAATAATGTTTCTAGATTTGACGTTTTCGTTTTTATGTGGTTTTTTGAATGCTTGAGCACTTGTTAGTTGGTGAATTGAATTCTAAGATGACTTGTATTTATTTGCAACTCTATTTTCTATTAAACAGAGGACATACATCGACACGATAAAAAATTTGGATGGTAGTTTTATCTTTGTAGCATCTTTGAAACGTAAAATAGTAGTAGGTGGTGATTTCTAGAGAAATGATATTGCAAATATTTGAAATAGCTATTATCTTAAGGGAAAAAATGTTATTTGTCGTGATAGAATAAAAAGTGGGTCGTGTAGCATTTTCTCTTTGCAACTTACATTTAAGACCTTGGAGTGTTTTTTGAGATTTTGTTGCCTTACATAAACTAGTATCTACAAAAGTGAGCTTGGATGAATGCAGTATTGTAGAGATGAAAATGTTGTACAATACTGTAGGCTTATAAATCAAGTTTCTTGTTCACTTTTAGTAATACTGCAAGCTTTTGGTTCATCAAGCTTTTCTCTATAATACTCTACAATATTTTGTAAGATTTGCTTTACTCTACAATACTCTGCAAGTTTTTCTCTACAATATTGTGACAAATGAGTGTGTCAAGTCATTTATAAATCAAATTTGGTTCAGTTTTACAAGGTAGTGGGGAAAATTGTCAAGTCGATTCATCATATAAAGTAAATTTTCTATTTTGTGGCTATTATATATAGTTTTAGGAGTTTTAAAGTTCAATAATTAAATTATTTTTGAATTTGAAAAAATCAAAGAGTTTAAAATTAAATGCACATGCGTGGAATAAAGTTTGCACTGCATTGTAAATGTGTGTCAACTTTTGAGGAATAATTGTTCTAGGTTATTCATAAATCAAATATAGTTTGGTTTTATAAAGCAATGGGACCTGTTTTCAAGTCCATTCATCGTAGACACTAGCTGAATACGTGTTGGCATGTGTGTTGTCTACCAAGGCCACAAATTCACCTGAAAAATTATTTTCTGTAGGAATCTAACAATTTTCTTTTCAAAAAATCTAATCATATGAGTGATTGGATCATTTTTTTGATGGTGGAAATGGATTCAACACCATAAACGACCCCTTAGACACCTAAAATATTGAATGATCTAAAATGGATCATAAACTAAACTGAAGTAGAATTGAACATTTACCAACAGTGAACTAGTTGTTAACTTGATAGCCTAATGTTGAAGACTGAAGGAAAGAAATTGATTTATGACTTAATCAAGAACTTAAGAAGCATCAATAAACATGAAATTGCGGCAAAGAAGAGAGATAGAAGACACCAAACATTGATTACGAAGTTGATCCTTGTTGGACTATGTCTCTTGGTCCGCTTTCAAGATGGGTGTCTGTTTTATTAAGGATTGATCCAATGAAGTCTTTACACAGAAGAAAAACTAGACTGAAGGTGCTCGCAGACACCTCTGGTCTCACTCAACATAAATTTCTCTCTCCTAGATTTCCAACGCCTGTCTCGGTTCTCAATTCTGCCTCCGGACAACATAGAAACACTGAAAACAAAATTGCCTCTCTCTCTCAGAATCTCATTGCAAAGTCTTCAAAATCACTCTAATGTCTTTCATCACAAGCAAAGGTGGATTTATAGTATGCAGGCCAGGTTCAGGTCAAACCTCTTGGGCCAAACATTGTAAGTAGTTTCCTTGCATTCAATGCGATGGTCTCGGTCTTGTCACATAGTGAGACCTTATGGATAAGGTGCATGGTGGTTGTATTACAACTGCGCATAAAAACAAATTAAAACCCAAAATGAACCTTAGGTTATAAATAGCCCTCGCGGTTTGTAACTGGCGCGGAGAAGGCTTGACTGAAGTCATGTGACTGGTGGTCTAACTGCTGGCTTCCACCTAGGTGGTCAGTCCTGACAGTTCCAACACGCTAGCGGTCAACTATCCATGTGATAGCTTTACACTAGACGGTTGTGATCTTTCAACGGTCGGCTCGAAAATGTGTGGTGATAATCATTGTTCCATGAAGTCTCTGCCTGACGGTCTCTTTACCTGCGCGGTTGCGCTCTTCTGGAGGTTGGCTCTTAGACTACACATCTTATCCTGACTATTCACATGCCTGACGGTTCCATTGTTGTCTAGTCTCCCCGCACATTTAATTGAAATGTTTTATATTATGTTTTCTTACATAGTCTGGGAGGGTTTACAATATGGTTTGACACCATTCATAGTATTTGCATTAGGTATTAGGACTTAGCCACTTAGGATTTAAACCTTAGATTTAGTGCTAAGTGTTTACAATTACATCATGTCATGAATTTACACACACTTTTTCACCATCTCACCACTTAGGATTTCAAGACACCATGAAGACAAACTACACCATGATTAACCCGAGGATTTCCTCTTTGGACAATACTGGCAAAAATGATGAAACTGAAGATGTGCTAACTTCCTTGTCGAAATGAACTGACAGAAGATCCTCCTAGATCAATCCTATCCACTTGAAAGCTTTTGGACCACAAAAATTTTATTTAAGAAGATATTAGGTTAGGGTACAACTTCCTCACTCTTCCGATCTCCATCCACCTTGCCTTGCTTGGATTCATGCCCTTAAGTCCCACTCGAAGATATTCAACATCTGCACACCTTGAAGATTAAACCTTCCTTTCCAAGATAATATCTTCATGGAACTCATTCATATATTGAGGTGCCAAATCTTCAACAGTCAGAATCTGTGTATATTCCTCTGGATCCATGATCATCGGAGGTTCATACATCTTTAAATTTTCCACATTTACAACCGAATAAATAGCATGTAAGGAGGTAAATCTAACCGAAATTGATTATTTACAATCTTTTCCACAATCTTGAAAAGACCATACCTAATGGGTTTTAGTTTCTTACCTTCACCTTTCAACCTGTCTTTACTGATATACAGCCATACCTGATCGCCGACCTGAAAATGATGATCGACTTGATGCTTGTCATCGCACATTTTGCACTAGGCCTACCTCTTCTCTAACTGATCGTGCATTGCTTCATGTATCTATTGTATCTGTTGAATGAACTTAACTGCTTTCTTTGAATCATCGTCTCCATTTACTTTATCTTCTTCACTGAACATGAAATCCATCGGTTACTTTGGTAGATACCCAAAACATGTTTCAAATGGCGATCGATTAGTCAAATAATGTAAGGCTCGATTGTAACCATGTTGCACATAAGGTAAAGATTCATCCAACAACTTAGGATGTTTGCTGCAGTAACCTCGAAGAATATGTATCACTGTCTTGTTCACCACTTCTGTTTGTCCGTCGGTCTGTGGATGAAAAGTTGTGCTCTTCTTCATCTTTGTGTTTGTTATAGACATATTTGGGCACCTCAACCCAAATCTTATATGTTAGTAAACTAGGGCTCATCAACCCGTAAAAGATTTGTTTCATACCCTAAAAGAACATGGTCATCTAATTACATCATTCCCCAAATGTTCCACCTGAGAAAACATCCAGAAATGGCCTAAAATGAACCATACTAACTACTCCACTAGCAAGGTGTGATGCATACTGAGTATTACACTGGCCAAGTGCGATGCATACTGTTTGGGCCTTCTATAGGGTGTGATGGGCGAGGATGGAAAAATGTCCGAGATAGTTTGCTAGGTGGTTGCTCATGGAATCTTCTAGAAACTTCTCCTATGACACTTGCCTCTCTAAATTCACCCAGGGATGAGTAAGAGATCCAAGAAATCTCGAAGTGGAACCAATTGTAACAAGTGGAATGACACTAATCAAAACCCCAGAGATGACTCACACCCTTGCACACATCTATAAATGGATCCCTCATCTAAGAGATCCAGAGGCTGGAATATTGTGAATTGTAAGGAAGTACTGATAGTTTGTATTTGAAGGAAAGAGCATTATATTGTTGGTGTGATCTTGTTTTTTCATGAGCTGAAGAGGGATTGACGCTGGGAGGATGATGCTGGATCAGACAACTGGGTTGTAATGCTCCCTTCTATTTAATAAAGTTCTTCAAGTTTTCTTCCATATGATTATGCAATTTTGAATGTTATCATTTGTGAATGCTATTGTATGTTCATTATATATCTGATTTTGTAGTGTTTATGTTATAATAGATCAAGATGATTTGAAAGTTCTTTGTTACTATGTTTCTACAAGTACTCTCCAAGCGGGATAAGTACGGGGAGGAGTTGCAAGCTCTAACAAGGGGGAGAGAGATCAAACAAGGGATTAAGTGGAAGTTCCAGGTTCGTTTCATTGTCTTTCTCTTATCTATTATACATAGAGGGAATCGTGAATTGCGTTAAACTATTGTTTCTAGGGTAGCTGCCAAACCTAGAGGGCTAGTCGTTTGAAAAGACATTAGTTTTCCCATAAAAAAATTGGCGACTCTACTGGGGAGTGAATAGATGTTTGTTTGTTGTTATTGTTTGTTTCATAAACTATAGACAGAGCCTAAAGTCAGCCAGATAGGCTTTGAATTTCTCTTGCTCTGCAATTGCATAGTAGATGAATGCTGCTTCAGTCAATCTCTGGTTTAGTTTATGAATTAAACATTTGACTTACAAGAATTCTAGATCCCCTTTTGGTAGCTCAGTAACCTCTCAAGTCATTCCTCTATACTTTGCTCTCTACTGTCGATCATAGCTCAGGTTAACTCACTAAAAACAGATGCACATCTGAGCCAAAATCCACTTCATTTGTGCTCCCTGTCCCATCGCACTGTCTGTCACTGTAACCTAGTATGCATCGAACCTCCCAAGTGTGTAAAGTGCAATGCATCCCTATTTCTGTGAAGCCAAGCTGAAATGGCTGACTGAACCCATCCATTCTAGAAATTGAGGGGTTTTGTCCTTGTTTTCATTTTTGTTTAGTTGTTTTGCTACTTACGAACAGTGCCTCATTACTGAAACCTCCTTGCATCACATAGATCAGCCTCCATTAGATTAGGATTAATAAATGTTTTTATGTATTTGTCCATCATTTACAATCCTTTGTCGAAAAGTTGCTTAAATCGATCTGTCACTTTGGTACAAAAAGTGTCGTAACTATCGTTTTGTGTCGAAAAAAGAATTGTCGTGGATTCTTCCTTCCCTGGATAGTCGATTGAACTTTTCGTCATGTATTTGGTTTGATTTGTTGATATTCAAAGTGAAGAAAGCATTTTTTTATTCAAAATTGAAAAGTGTCGTTTAGTCTTCCTTTCTCTTTTGAAGAAGAAATTGTCAAAAATGTCATTTTGAAAGAAATATTTCAGATTTTTGCCGCATTCAATTTTCTTTCTTGGCATTTTTATATTAAGGAGAATGAAAAAAAATACATGCATTTGCATTTGCATTTAGTTTGTGTGTGAGAAATGATTAGGAAAATGCACTCGTGTGTGCTCTTTGCTCTTTGTTTGAAAGAATTGTAATCTTCTTTCCCTAGTAGCTAGGATTTTCATTTCTCAAAATAAACAAAGATTGTTTATCATTGTATATTGCATTTTAGGAATTTCAAATAAACATCACGCGGTGAACCATTGAAAGGAAAAATTTAAACAATATCAAATCTAAAATAAATTTTAGTGAACCTAACAATGCTTTGGAACTTAACGCAACACATCTAGACGTCTAGGCAAGAGATGTGTTCTGGCGTCGTAAAAACTAGTAACTATTGTTTTCATTGAATGTTGGGTGATTCCTCCTCCTTGATACGACAAGTGCTAGCATGGACTTGTGCTCCCCGTACCATTGTGTATATATTGGGAGACCATAATAGGCTTATACCCTTTATCCATAGGAAGTCGAGTCTGCCACCTTATTGATCGCAATGCACTGAACACATCATTTGGGAAGATTGACTGCCCTACATAAGTCCTTGATAATTTCTCTTTAATTTATCACCAAGGTGTGTATTGCAGTTTTGCGATTGGTTTGGTAATCCCTCTGTTTAGATTTTCCAGAGTAGTCACTTTTGTTCCTTTTCGACTCTTTGAAAGAAAAGGTCCATATGAGCACTTGTCACTTCAGGCTCATTAAAAATCGAAGGAGACTAGAGTCATCTTTAGATTTTTCCCGACTCTTAAAAACTGAAAAAGAAAAGTTGTGTCAAAGCGTCTTTAAAATTAATTGAATTCGGAATAACATCCCTATTCCTAAGTTGATCTCAGGTTGAGATATATGGAGACAAATTCGGGATCCACCAATCAAGGAATCCCTTTTGAAGGGAATCCTAGTCCTTTTTCTTCTTGGGGAAATATTGGTGCTCCGTATATGGCTACATTTTCCATTTCAGGAATTACCATTGGCCTACCAGTATGGCTGTTCTCAACCTCTGTGGTTCAAAATGCCGTGATTCCTTCGCAATCAAACCAACCTTTAGTTGATATTGAAGTTGACCCTTCGCCTTCTTCTTCGTTTGTTTCTCCCTCCCCTTCTTCCTCTTTGCTTGGTGAAAGTAGTGATGCTAGTAACCAGGTGGCTGAGAAGAAGAAGAAAGGGAAGGAGAAGAAGAAGAAACCAATTCAGCAAGGGGGCAACCATGCTTCATCTGGTGAAAATTCGCACGTTAGACTTTCCAAAGCTAAATTTCCATGCGTATTTTGTGTAGGTGACCATTTTTCTCGAGATTGTCCTTGCTTTCCTCAGATCTTGAGAGAATGGTCTCCCCGTTCACAACATCCTGTGTCATCAACTTCTGGAGATCATGTTGATAACACACCTTTGACTAGTGATAGTAAAGTTCATGGACAGATGAGAAAGGTTAGAGGTCCATGTAAGTTATGTGAAGGGAACCACACCCTTCACCTTTGTCCCTTTCTGGATGAAGCCAAAAGAGTGTTGGATAACCGTCCTGCATCACCGTAGTGACTTCCATCTGACTACAGGAAACTCTCCCCAAGTCCTTTACTAGTTGAAAAACTGACTGACTTAAATCAACCGTCGATCGAAATCACTCTCTCTGAAAGTGAATCTCATGAGTCTATACCCAACCAAAGTCAACCGGTCGAGGTGACAGTTGACCCAATTTTACCTTCAGAAAATCGTACCCTTCCTGAAGAGAGTGAGAATGATACCATTCAAATTCTCTTTGTTACTTCAGAGTCCGATGAACTTGGGGGCAATCCGCCTGTTCCTTCACAACAGGAAGAAAATCCCCCAGCTCTCATAACTCAAGGGGTTAATTCACCCATTTATTCGGTACCCCCTCCAAGTAGTCTAGTCACCTCCTTTGATTGGAATCGACTAGCAAGATCTCGCCTTCCTTCTTATGTACCTTTCCGGATCATAGTACAAGTTTACAAAATGATCGTGTCTGGCACTATCATAGATGAGGGTGCATCAGTGAGTATCCTTTCCTCAACTTCTTGGAAAGCGCTTGGTTCGCCATCGCTTATGCCTATTACGCAAAATCTGTCAGGCTTTAACAAAGGAACCAATCAACCATTAGGGATCCTTCCTAAGTTACCAATCACTTTGGGAAGGAAAACCATTCATCTAAACGTGATGGTAGTCCCAGGACCGTTAGATTACAATCTACTCCTTGGACGTGACTATGTTTATAACATGGAAGCTATTGTTTCAACACTCTTCCGACTAATGTGTTTCCCACATGAAGGAAAAATTGTCACCGTTGACCAGCTTTCATTTCCAGGTCAAAGCATAGCTCCAAGTCAATCATCATCCCTAAATGGTCCTTTTACATTAGCGATATATCTTGAACGTTCATTCCATCCACCTGATTTCCATGAATAGTCTGGTGAATGTAACGAAGCTTAGGGGGCATGCACCCTTGTCTATTCTGCGGATGAACCTAGTTGAAAAGATAAGTTTCCCTGTAGGTTATGTGATTGGTCTGACACACCATTCACCTTTGTCTATTCTGTGGACGAAGCCAAGGAAGTGTTTTGTCTTCTGGATGAAACCATCCTTCCTAACTATAGTAGTTTCCATATGGTTACAGGAGACTCTCCTTTTCATCATGCTGGGGGCATGCAAACCTTTTTTCCCATTTTCAATTTTCATTTTCAATTTTTAGTTTTGTCATTTCTAGCTTTTTAGTTTTGTATTTTCTAGCTTTTTAGTTTTTTCATTTCTAGCTTGCATAAAAGAAAACTAAAACCGAGCATAGCTTCCCCAAGGTTCAAGCTCACTAAAATGAACCCACTTTCGAGTAATTAACCTTTCGTGATTGCCAAGCTATCAGCCTTTTGAACCTTGGTTGTGTACCTCTCATCACCTCCATTCTTTTGGCTGATCATATACTTCCACTTGGTTGTTTACACTTTTTGAGGAATAGTTGCGACGAGTGGTCTTATTAGCCAACCTCTTCATAGAAATCACCATGTTTTGAGAAGTTCCAAGCTTACCCAGAACCAGTTGCTATCCTAGACACCACTCGTTCCTCAAAATCGAGTCTCCTTTAAACCCTTTTCACACTTGTTAAATATGAAAATATTGTCGAGAAATTGACCTTTCCAACTTGTTAAAGTGATTGGAAGTGTCATCCCTCCTGTATATTTTAATCTTTTTCGGACCCAAGGGATTATCTCATGAAAAAGTTTCAGCGCTTGTCTTTTTCAGCTCGTTAAAGTGATTCGAAAAGTCATCCCTTTTGTATTATTTTAATTTTTTTTGGACCTAGGGGATTATTTTACGAAAAAATAACTGCTGGAGTTTCCTTTTCATCCTTTTCCAAACTCTCTAAACATGAAAAGGACCGATTTATCCTTGTTGTTAAACTCGTTAAAAAAATAGCGACAAAATTGTCCACTCTAGACAAGACTGAGTTTCACTGTCGCTAGACTCGTTAAAACATAGCGACAGGTTTGCCCGAAGGGAAAATTATAGAACAAGCATATGTTATCCTCCTCAAGCTTGAAAAAAATAAAGAGGCAATGGTCAGTAGTGACTGGGGAAAAGAGGGAAAAAACTTGAAGAAATTTATGGTAGTAGGTCGCTCTTGAACATGACACTTTCACTCCATCACCATTATTGAGTCGGGTTGGGTTATTCCATTCGCTATTCATCTCACCATTGGTCTTCCACACCATCCATCTTTTGGGTTTAATGTTACCAATCCATTTCAGTGTCACCGGACATGTTCAAGAGAAGTCATTCAGTTGAGAAACCACAATCCAGTTAATACCTCATCCACTGCAATACCTTCAACCTTCATTTTTCATGCCTGCCATTCCTAAACCTTGTGTCGTCAAATCATTTTCACCTCTAGAAATCATTTTCTTCGTTTCATGTCGTAGATGTGGGATATATCAAGGCCCTCCTACGACGAGTCACTTCTTGTCGACATCAACTCATAATCCAAGAATTTGACTTAGAAACACCCGTTTCACTACTTTGAAGCTTGCATGCCTCAATGGCAAGTTTCTCACTTTCGGCGATAGGTTGACATCAATGTCCTTCGACAGAAAGATTTTGCGTGGTGTTCGACATCGGATCATATATTCACACCACGTGAATTGTACTGTAGTACCTTGAGGGTCATTATCATTAACGGTGATTCCTCTCGCGTCTATTAACAGCTCACATTATTGGCTGGTAATCAGGCAATGTCTTTCCATGTTCGACTCCAAAACATCTCTTCACATGGATTGACTTGTACATTGGGTGAAGATTGAATGAGTTTGAAGACCCCGGATCTAGTTTCATCGATCCAAGCTGCGATATATTCAGGGATATAAAAACTTCAAATGTACAAATACACTGCAAAGATGGTCATCTGAACCAAGGATGATGACTCTACATATGAAGAATCACCAGTCTGCATCTGCAGACGACTATCTGATATATGTACATGAAATGAATTTATAAAGTTGAGCATGGGAATGCCTGCCTCAGCTAGATCATGGAAAATTATATTATGATGATGTATTGTATTGTAACTTATGCAGGTCACCTTCCAGTTCAAAACCTTGGATCGTCATGATAAACCATTTCACCCGACATCAAGATTTATGACTTCATGCTTTAGGGGGAAACTGTTATAGACATATTTTGGAACCTCAACCCCAATCTTATATGTCAATAAACTAGGGCTCATCAACCCCTAAAAGAGTTGTTTCATACCTTAAAAGAACATGGTCATCTGATCACATCATTCCCCAAAATTTCCACCTGAGAAAACATCCAGAAATGACCTAAACTGAACCACATTGACTGCTCCACTAGCAAGTTGCGATGAATACTGAGTATTACACTGGCCATGTGCGATGCATATTGTTTGGGCCTTCTATAGCGTGTGATGGGTGAGGATGGACAAACGTCTGAGACAGTTTGCTAGGTGGTTGCTCATGGAATCTTCTAGAAACTTCTCCTGTGACACTTGCCTCTCTAAATTCGCCCAGGGATGAGTAAGAGATCCAAGAAATCTCCAAGTGGAATGACACTAATCAAAACCCCAGAGATGACTCACACCCTTGTACACATCTATAAATGTATCCCTCATCTAAGAGATCGAGAGGGTGGAATATCGTGAATTGCAAGGAAGTGTTGATAGTTTGTATTTTAAGAAAAGAGCATTGTATTTTTGGTGTGATCTTGCTATTTCATGGGGTGAAGAGGGATTGATGGTGGGAGGATGATGTTGGATCAGAAAACTGGGTTGTAATTCTCCCTTCTATTTAATAAAGTTCTTCAAGTTTTCTTCCTTATGATTGTGCAATTGTGAATGTTATCATTTGTGAATGTTATTGTATGTTTAGTATATATCTGATTCTGTAGTGTTTATGTTATAATAGATCAAGATGCTTTGACAGTTCTTTGTTAATGTGTTTCTATAGGTACTTTCCAAGCGGGATAAGTATGGGGAGGAGTTGCAAGCTCTGTCAAGGGGGAGAGAGATCAAACAAGGGATTAAGCAAAAGTTCCAAGTTGGTTCCATTGTATTTCTCTTATCTATTATACATAGAAGGAATCGTGAATTGCTTTAAACAGTTGTTTATAGGGTAGCTGCCAAACCTAGAGGGCTAGTCGTTCAAAAAGACACTAGTTTTCCCAGAAACAGTTTCCATGAGTCCCCACAAAGTGGACCAAAACTCTCCTACAAAATGAGTGTCTTGATCAGAAATAATGGAAGTAGGTAACCCAAAATGAACCCATACCTGCTCAAATAACATTTCTGGAATTTGTTTAGTTTTTACTTTCTTTTTGCATGGAACAAGAATGCACATCTTGCTGAATCTATCAACCACAACATACATGTAATCATGCCCTCTCTTGGACATAGGAAGTCCTGGAACAAAGTCCATGGAAATGTTGTCCCATGGTTGCAAAGGAAATGGAAGTGGCATGTACAAAATGATCTTTCGATTTCTTCGCTTGTTGGTCAAATACATCACACATCCTTTAATGTACTTAACAACTATTTCATACATGTGAGGCTAGTAACAATACCTTTGAATCTGTGCCATTGTCTTTCTTACTCCAAAATGTCCTGAAATCTGAGAAGAATGTGCTTCCCAAATAACATGTTCCCTTTCCGTCTGTGGTATGCACAACTTACCCAGATGATATAACAACCTGTCATGAACATGAAAATTGACTTCTTCCACCTAAGTTCCATGAGTTAGTGATTGATAAATATCATTGAAATTAACATCTATAGTATATTGTGATATATAACTTTCATGTTGCAAAGAACTATTCTGCAGCACTATTGAAGCATTCAAAGATGGTCTAGACAACATATCAACTACTTTGTTTGTTACACCTTTCTTGTACTTAATTACTAAGTGAAATTGCTGAAGAAATCCCATCCATGTGTAATGATGAGATTGTTGCAACTTAGTCTAAGACTGAAGGTACTGAAGCGGCTGATAATCTGTGTGAATCATTGTTTACTTACCCATTAAATAGTGTTTCTATTTCTTTACACTTTTAACCAAAGAAAATAGTTATTTATCATATGTCAGATAATTTATAACTGCCTTAGAAAAGTTTTTGGAATGAAAACAAATTGGTTTCCCTTTTTGAATTAAGACTACACCCATTGCATAACCACTAACATTTGTTTCAATTTCGAATGGTTGTTCAAGATCTGGAAAGCTAAGATTGGTGTTGTGACAATTTTATTCTTAAGTCTATCAAAATATTTCGGTTCTTTTCCTCCCCACTGAAAGGAAACTTTAGAACCTGTTAAAGCATGTAATGGTGATGAAATCAAAGAAAACTGAGCAATAAATTTTCTCCAATATTGAACTGCACCTAGAAAAACCCTAACTTCTGTCACATTCTATGGTCTTGGCCACTTAACAATCACATTGATTTTAGTTGGATCTATTTTCAAATTTCCACCTCCAAATATGTAACTAAGATAATTCAATGAAGTTTTCCCAAACTTAGATTTGGAAAGTTTAAGGTACAATTTTTCCATATGCAACACTTCGAAAACCTGTTTAGCATGCCTAACATGCTCTTCCATACTGGAACTAAAAATCTGGAGATCATCTAAGTAGATTATGAAAAATTTATTAATGTATGGGTGAATTACGTCATTCATAAGCCGCGTGAAAGTTGTTGGAGCATTACACAAACCAAAATTCATTACTAACCATTCAAATAGTCCCTGCCTAGTTTTGAATGCAATTTTACAGATGTCATTTTCAGCAATGGGAATTTGATGATACCCACTATGCAAATCCAACTTACTGAAATAGACAACATTTTTCATCTTATCAAGTAAATCATCTATCCTGGGAAGAGGATACCTATTTTTTATTATGATTTTGTTTAAGGACCTAAAGTCGACACACATTCTCCATGTCCCATCTTTCTTAGAAACCAAGATTATGGGTGAGCCACATGGAGATGAACTGAGTTGAATGAAACCTTTCTCAATCAACTCTTGGAATTCTTTCTTTATTTCCTAGTTATCTATAACTGACATGTGATACATTCTGACATTAGGAAGAGGGGTGTCAGACATCAATTGTATCTCATGTTGTAATTCCCATTTAGGAGGAAGATGTTTTGGATCTTTAAATAGAATTTGAAAAGACTCTACCACTTTAACTCGAGATTCACAACCTGAAAAAGCATCATGTTGATCCTTATGTTGTTATTTTATAACCATGAGTACATATATCTTACTTGAACTTCTTAATCGCTTCATCTAATTAACAATAACTAAATCCAAGTGTGTTTTGAGTTTATGTTCCCGTAAAATGTATTCAATTCCATATTTCTTAAGATGATATTTATGTTCTTTCCTATAAACACAACATCACGATCATAGAGATAAGGACTCCCTAGAACTACTCCACATATGTCTACTTCAATCACATCTAAATCCACTTCATCAATGTAATTGGTTGTGATGGAAAATTTTAATCGACACTACTTTGTGACATTAATCTGAGTCTCTTTATTTAGCCAGCCTAATGGGCATGGTCTTGGATGATTCTGTGTCTCCAAACCTAATTTCCTAAGTAAATCTTCAGATATTAAATTTGCATGTGATCCACTGTCAAATAATTTATCTATTTTTTTGTGCTTAGAAGTTATCCTTATATGAAATAATTTGACTCTTTTATCCTCATTCAGATGATTTATGTTTGAATAAGATGCAGAAGTACTAGAACGTGAACCAATGTCAGAATTTTTACCTGTCGAAACAATTGCGGTTATTTTCCTTTTATCTCCTGAGTTGGAGCCCAAATCTTGTTGGATAGTTGTATTAGCCTCCTTTTCACCTTTCTTCTTCTGGAATTTCTTTAGTCTGAGTTCTGGGTGAAGTTTCCAACATTTGGCTTCATCATGCCTGATATTATGGCAGTGAATACAAGTAGGTCTTTCACTTTCCTTCTGAGCTGTCATTGATCTCTTTCCCTTCGAGATACTCTTTCTCTTGCTCCCTTTGGACTCCTTTATTTCCAACTGTTTGGATGTTTTCGATCAAAACTTGAATGGTCTACCACCTGATTCAATATGTATGGCTTGAACACACACCTCATCAAAGTGATCAGGATTAAACATCAATAATGTATGTTGTAAATATGAATGTAAATTGTCAATGTACTTTAATAAATTTTCACGTGTATCCAATGGAATACCAAGTGCCAAATATTTCTTCCTGAACTCCTGAGTAAACTCCTGAACATTCTGCCCTTTACCTTGTGTCAAATGCTACCAATCAATAACAACTTGTGCATGTATCCCAAAGGATATAATTGTTTTCTTAGAGATTTTAAGAACTTAGACCATGAAGAGATGACTTTACCTTTCTACTTTACATCTATTTGAGTTCTACTTTCCCACGAGACCATTCTAAGTGTGACTAACTAAATTTTTTTTTCATCATAAATGTTCTGAATTCTACAATACACTTATAACTACTTAATCTATTATCTAGCTTTTCAGGATTCATTTCACCATCATAAATAGGTAGTTCAAATTTAACATCAAGTTTCAAAAGAGATGATTTCTCAAGTTTCTTTTCTATTTCAGAGTCAAAACTAGAAGAAGAGGATGATGATGATGATGATGAAGATGATTGAGGAGAAGGAGGTTTATCAGCCTTGCCTTTTCCATTTTCCTTATCGATATCTTTGAAGAAGAAGTTGCATCTCTCACCTTATATTTGTAGAGTTCTCCCAACATCTACTACATGTTCAAAAACATTTTTTGAAACTATTCCTGATCCATGAACTTCCCTTCAAGAGTTTCACTTGCAATGGATCCTGTCATTGTCGATCAATGAGTGAATTTTCGCTTTCCATTTTTTGGATCAAACTCCTCAAGTGTTCCTTTTCCCAGTCGTGACCTGGACCTGGTTAACATTCACTGGAAAAAATTATACAAAACACAACATGCTCTAATACCAAATGATATGATCTAAAATGTATCATAAACTAAATTGAAGTAGAATTGAATATTCGCCAACAATGAACTGAAAGTTAACATGATTGCTTAATGTGGAAGACTGAAGAAAAGCAATTGCTTTATGAATTAATCAAGAACTTAAGAAGCATAATTAAACATGCAACTGTGACAAAGAATAGAGATAGAACACAACAAACATTGATTACGGATTTTGTCCCTGTTGGACTACATCTCTAGGTCCGCTTTCAAGATGGCCGTCTGTTTTATTAAGGATTGATCCAAGGAATTCCTTACATAGAAAAAAACCAGACTAAATGTGCTTGCAGGCACCTTTGGTCTTAGTCAATAGAAATATCTTTCTCCTAGCTTTCCAACACCTATCTCGGTTCCCAATTCCACCTCCAAATGGTCAAGAAACACTGAAAACAAAAGTTCCTCTGTCTCTTAGATTATGAGTACAAAGTCTTCAAAATCACTCTAATGTCTTTCATCACGATCAAAGGTGGATTTATAGTACACAAGCCAGGTTTAGGTTGAACCTCTTGGGCCAAACATGGTAAGTGGTTTCCTTGCATTCAATGTGATGGTCTCGGTTTTGTCACACAGTGACACCTTAGGGATAAGGTGCATGGTGGTTGTATTACAATTGCACATAAAAAAAAATTAAAACCCAAAAGGAACCTTAGGTTATAAATATCCTTGGTAGTCTGCAACCAGCACGGAAAAGTCTTGACTGAAGTCAAGTGACTAGCAATCTAAGAGCTAGCTACCACCTAGGTAGTCAGTCCCAGCGGTTCCGGCATGCTGGCGACCAACTGTCAATGTGATAGCTTTACACTCAACGGTGACGGTCTTCCGGCGGTTAGCTCCAAACTGTGTTGTGATACTAACTATTTCCTCTACCCGACGTCTCCTTATTCGTGAGGTTGTGGTATTCCAGTGGTCGACTCTCAAACTATGTGGTTTATCCTGACGGTTCACATGTCTGACAGTTCCACTATGGTCTAGTCTCCCCATGTGGTTAACTGAAATGTTTTATATTATGTTTTATTATGTAGTCTGAGAGGGTTTACAATATGTTTTGACACCATTCATAGTATTTGTGCTAGGTCTTAGGACTTAGCCACTTAGGATTTAAACCTTAGATTTAGTGCTAGGTCTTTACAATTACACCATGTCATGAATTTACACACACATTTTCGCCATCTCACCACTTAGGATTTCAAGCCACCATGAAAACAAACTACACCATGATTAACCTGAGGATTTCCTCTTTAGACAACAATGGTGAAACTGATGAAACTGAATATGCAGTGACTTACTTTTCGAACTAAACTAACATAAGATCCTCCTGGATCATTGAATCTTAATAACTATAACTTAGATTTCCCAAAAAAATATGGATTTTAGCAAAAATCATGCCCAAATTTCCACTATTTTCTGCAAATTTGTGGGGTCTTTAGACTACTCTATATGTCCTTATGCACTTTACTACTTCTATCTATTATTAATGGCATTCTCTATAGAGGATACTATTTGACGTGGATAAAAAATCCTCTACAATTTGACGTGAGTTAATATAATTATGTTTCAACATGCAAAGGATAGAGTATGTGGGGGATGGATGGGGTCCTTTCCATACTGAGTGCTATGACACTGATGAATGATGTGGTTTGGTATTATTTTGTTGTGCGGAAAGTTTACTCTCTAGAGAATAGAGTATGTGCGGGAGATTCAAGGTCTTTTACGTAGACAAGAGTGCTAAGTAAAGTATGTTTTCAATATGTGTGAAGAAAAAGTGTTGTGTGGTAAAACGAATATGTATAAGACTTTATCTTTCTCAGTTACTATTTAGGAATTTTTTTCGCTACTACGTTAGTTGTACGAGGGTGGTTTTTCGAAGCTAGTTGTTGATGCAGTTTCAAGACAGTATTATGTTAATGCTCTATTCAATGATGTGAGAATTCATGTGGCTCTAGGTTGTTTTCATAGGGCGCGGGTAGGGGGGCTGAACAAATGTCAAATTAATATTATTATGCTTCCTTGTGTGGATTACAATGTATGTGTAGTACATTTTGGGTCCTTTGCATAGTGGGGTCATTGTGCGAAATGTGTACTGTGTGGAGGGTGGAGTATGTGTGGGAGAACTAGGGTCTTTTGCGTAAATTGGGCTTCTAAATAAGCTTTTCTTTCAATCCGTGTGAATAAAAAGCATTGTGCATTAAAAAGAAAGTGTGGAAAGCTTTATCTTTTTTAATTATTATTTAGGAATGTTTTTTGAAACTAAGGAAGTAGCTATGCGAAGGTGGTTGTGCGAAGCTAGCTGCTCAGATGTATAGTGTGTAGTGTTTCGAACGTCAATGACATATCAAAGGGTTCTATTGAGTATGGAAGTAGATGTGTGGATGAAGTTCTGTGCAGGTGGTTGTGCATATGAAAATGTTATGCGAGGATTTTGTGCAAAGTTTGCTAGGATAAAAAATATACAAATCCCTTTTTTAACTCTTATTTAAGGATGTATTTCATAACATATAACCATTAATTAATATAAGTTTCCTTGTGTGAAGGAAAAAGTATGTACGATAGAGCTGGGGTCCTTTGCATAGTGACTGTTGTGATATTGATGAACGATGCAGTAATTGGTGCGGTTTCATTGTGCAGAACATTTACTGTGTGGAGAACAAAAGTATGTGTTGGAGAAACAAGGTCTTTTGTGTAGACGGGGGTGCTAACTAACTATTTTTTCAATTTGTGTGAATAAAAATTGTTGTACGGTAAAACAAATGTGTGGAAGGCTTTGTCTTTTTTAGTTATTATTTAGGAATGGTTTTCGTTACTAAGAAAGTAGTTTTACGAAGGCGGTTGTGCGAAGCTAGCTGTTGATGTGGTTGTAGGACACTATAATGTTAATTCTCTATTCAATGATGCGAGAATTCATATAGTTGAAGGTTAGGATTTGCCTTTTTTAATTATTATTTAGGATCTTTTTTTTCAACTAGAGAAGGAGCTCTGCGAAGCTAGATGCTCAGAGGTATTACGTGCAGAGTTTTGAATGTCAATGCGTAATCAAAAGGCATTATTGTGTGTGGAAGTAACTGTGTGGATGAAGTTGTGCGGAGGTGGTTCTGCATGTACAGATGTTATGTGAAATTTTTGTACAAAGTTTGCTAGGATAATAAATATGCAAATCTCTTTTTTAATTGTTATTTAGGGATGTATTTTATAATGTATAATAATGAATTAATATTAGTTTCAAATGTCAAGGATTGAGGGCATTATTGAGTGTGGAAGTTGTTGTGTAGAGATGGTTGTGCATGTGTTAATGTTATGCAGAGAAAAAATGCATGTGTAGAATTTGTGCAGAATGAGGAAAGTGCAGAGGGGTATTTTAATTATGATGCATTTTAATATTAGTTTATTATAATAGATTTTGCGGGATGCGAAAGTGCATACAATGAAAGCTTGAAAGTCATTTGCACACAATGAACTGTGTTGTTTAGATGTAGCATGTGTGGAGAACAAATGCTTTCTACCCACGATATTTGGGACTTATTCAGACTTATGCAAGAACGCAACAAAACATAGATATACATGTATACAAATAAAGAAATGAAATATTCTTACATACAAAAATGAAAACAAACTAGCTTGGACAATGGTAGCTTATCTTTGAGAAGAGATGTGGTGGCTACATGCCTCTGAAATTTGTTACAATGAGGATCAAAGGCGTATTTATTATTGAGAAACAATGGAAAACCCTAAACATCCAAAAAACTAACCATAGGAGATGAAGCACCAAAATTATGGGCTCCATTTGGGTAAACTGGTACATCAACTTCCCAAGGTCATAACTTTGGCATACGACCTTCGTTTGTCTATCATAATACCTCATTTCAAACATCACAAAGAAGAGGCCCAAAACAAACCATTACATTAGCTTCATAATTTTCTGGTCTCTTTGTTTTCCCTAAAAAATGTCTTTTAGTGCCTCAAAACAGCTAAAAACAAATGAGACTTTGAACAACACATGCTTCATGTGTTACATTCATCTCTTTGTGCCTCATGTGCTCCTTTATGGGTTTCATTACTGGTTATAACATTAGAGGTCAAGGTAGAATTTGATAGTCATTGAAACAAAAAATTTCTCTTGCTTGAGGGTTAATTTCAACTAACCTCTAAGAAACTCATCATCAGTGGAAAAATATTCAATATCATCAGAATCAATCAGGGGTTTGTTGAGTTCATTCCCTTGACCTAAATGTTGATTTTAGGATTTAGCAGTGGGGATCTTATGATAATTCATAAGGGGCCGTTGCCTTAGCATCTTGATTCTTGAATGCGACTCTTCATTGCAACATTACGGATCTTTGTCATCTTGATCTAGGAAAAAGTTGAGTTTCTCGACTTGATCCCCGTCATTCAAAGCCCAAAGGTTCGAGGATGGATTCTGATATGTTGATGATTTCTTGTTGGCATTTGATTTCATGATTGTGGTTATAAGTAGTTGGTTTTCCATATTCGCCTTCATCATCACCAAAACCAAGGGTGAATGATTCGCATTTCCATTCTAAATCAAGGTCGAGGGAGAATGTAGGGCCTTGAATGATTAATTGGAAAAAATTGCAATGCTCAAATTCAACTTTTTATTGAAATGTACTTTGAATTTAACGAGATTGGCACCAAATTCTTGAGCTCCTTCTCCCTAGAAATGAACATTTTTGAGGTTCTCCATTGGCGAGATGATGTTGTAATGCTACTGATTGCACTCTATAAGTGGTTGGATCTTGCTTATTTTGTGATTTTTTATTGCTGATGTTGAAATCATCACCATTGTGGTTGACAATTGGATGGATCTCACTTGGTATTTGTAACTATTATTATTTGCATTGTTCAACTTTTCTCTTACTCATTAGCATTGTAGATGCTTTGGAACAATTTTCATGCTTGGTGCTAAGTGGGAGGGTGAGAGTGAAGTTGGAGCCCATTATTTGCTAATATTTTTTCCCTTCTCATTCATATTACCAAATTAACACTCCATAACCTTTATTTTACTTGGTTGGTTTGAGCATTTGCATGGGTTTCTTAATCTTTAGAACTAAGGATTGAGGATTCTACATGTTTTTATTAGTGTTTTCTCTTCATTATGTGAGTTTTGGTTAGATGTTGGCATTGTTGTATTTGTCCATCAATATTTCCAAAAGATGTTTGGAAGTGTGAGGTTGTTGTTAATGTCGAGGGTTCACAAGGATGTTATGCTCATGCACGCTTGACAAACGTTCTAAATTTAATTCCCTACTAATGCGAGCAAAGGCTCTAGCCCTAAATATTCTAATAAACTCCATAACTCTAATCATCTGTTGATCCAATAGAGAATTTTTTAAGGAAGTATAACCTTTCAACCTATTTATAACAACCTTTGAATCCCCTATCACTTGTAAGATTAGATTTTTGAAGTGAAACAATTAAAATGACTACCACAAACAATTGATTTGTATTATTGTAGTACTTGTTAGGTAGTGATATTTTTATTCCTAGACTAAATTAATCATTCACATTAATCATTTTTTGTTTTATTATGTATTAGCTAGTCGTATATTTTAACCCGAGACTAAATTAGCCATTAGTTGAGTAACTTAAGATTGTTCATTTTTTGTAGTATTTCACTTGGAAAAGATGGGGTGGCTAAATGTTTTAGTCACCTAGTCACTAATTTCATCATTTTCTACTAGTGTATGTGGAGAGGGCATAAGGCCTTCTTGATGATTCTCAGAATTTTAAGATCAAATATGCATTCATGGCCTGTAGCTTACATGCTTTCCATTTGTCTGATGAAATGTTTTTTATGTTCAAGGAAGTCTAGGTCAAGTTTTGATTTGAGACTGAATGTTTAGCTTTCTTTCCATGTTATATATGATTCTAGAAAGTCTTAGAAAATTTTGGGTAGTGGTATGGAGTTAGGCGTCAAAAGGTGGCATTGATACAAGGATTGCATGCTTAGAAATGGAGAAATTGGGCTACAATCACATGGATGAAGTGTTGTGCATGCATTTGGAGGCTTCCAACCACATGGAGGCCTTGTTGTGGGTGTGGTTGTGGGCCCATGATAGAGAAAAAGGAGTCTAGCTTAGGGTTTGGGCACCTGGGTTGGTTATTCAGCATTTGAGTATCCTGTAGCCCTTACGGAATGTGGTGAGTTATCAGCTTGTCTTCATTAGTCTACCTCACTTCCTTATTTGGATCTAGGAGGGTAAGCCATGTCATAGTAACTCTCATCTCATGTTTACCTTGGTAGGTTGGTGAAACTAGGTAAATGTGGGAGGGGTTTTTACAGTCTTTAAGTGTGACGATAAAGATGAGAAACAACCAAGTCCAAGTGGAAGCATTGTCTAACAAGTGAAGCAACGATGGTGTTGATATAATTAGTCTCCAACTGGGAGATTGTTGGGTATGGAGCTTGATTATCTTTTTGATTCAGAGGTTTTGTTTCAGCTATTGTTGGATCCTAGTCACTAATGGGGGCATGCTGGGGGGCAGGGGAGGGGGTGAACTTTACCCCCCAATAGTGCCACTAGAGGGGTCTAGATGGGGCGGGGACAACAATTTATCCCCCTCCTTAGTGGGAGTTCAAAGGAAGTGCCACCAAAGGAAAATTTTAGATAAAAATCGCCTTGCAAAATATTGTAATTTCGTAGTTAATTTGGGTCATTCATTAGTAAAAAGATCTAACAGTTGATGTTATGTTAATTTAGGGATTTTTTTATTTTTATTTTTTTTTATAGAAGGAAACCCTCAGTCTATATGAGGGAATAATATTGCAGTTTTGTATTTGTGCGCCAGAAAAGAGAGAAGAATACTATGTGAGAGGAAAGAGGAAGTTATAGTGGATTTGCTCTATGTTGTATCTTGTCAGTTTGTTGGATAATATAAAAGGAAGGACTAGTTTTTTCTCCATGGATTTAGCCAAAATTGGGTGAACCATTTACATTTGTGTCTCTCTTGTTTTATGTTTTTCCATGTTTGTGTTTCCACAATATTTTATGTGTTTGATTGATCTGTTAATTAATTTAACACAACATTAACACCACTATTAATTAGGTTATTCAATACAAATTCCTCAATAGTTAGATTGATATTATACTTCCATAGGCAAGTTTTATTTCCTCCATTGGAAACCATCACTTGACACTTTGATGTTGGATATAGAAAAGAATTAAAATCCTTGGCTATCTTAAAATGAATAAAATTATGGGTATTGTTAGACAATTGTCATTGTCAAGAGGGTTGGTGTCATCTAGCGTGTTGGCATTGATGTCCACTAGGCTAACAGTGATGGCATCTAGACTAGCATTGATGTGCATGGTGTGTTAAGCTCAGGGGGAGTCCCAGGCTTTGAAGGAGTTTTTGCGTCAAGATTTTAGCTCAAGGCTCATGGAAGTGGAATAGTTGGATAGTTCTCAAAAAGAGCCTTCCAACAATATGTTGAAATCCACAAATGGCTTCCTGGATCAAATTTTAATGACAGTCAAACTTAGGTGATCCAAATTCAAAGTTGTAGAGTTAATGGTGGTGGAGGACCAATATGGAGAAAGTTTGGCATTGTTTACAAACTTGGAAGAATTGATAGTGAAGTTGCTAAACCAAAGGACCGAGTGAACGTGGCCTAACAACAAAGTGACAACAAGTGTTTTCATTAATTAGAAGAGGTACCACTATGATAACTCATCCCAATGGGGGTACCCTTGAAGGAAACGAAGGCGCATGTGAGTGTTGCACCTAGGATGACAGAAACTCGGGAGGGTGTCGGCAAGAGGAAGCATGTTGATTGGCTAGTGGAAGGTCCTACTTCACAACTAATCCCAATGGGTTTACCCCTGATAATTCAAAGTGCATGCAAAGGTGAGGCTTTGGGATGATGGAAGCCTAGGCGGATGTGGAAGAGTGGAAACCTTGGCCTAATATAAAGGAAGCCAAGAATATGTGGCAATCAAAGCAATAGGAGAAATGGTCTGGGATCCTTCAAATTTAACAAAGGATATTCTCACATAACAAATGCTCAGACTCCCTCTGTCTCCATACCCGGGACAAAATTGATGAATGAGAATGATACATATGACACAATTTGATTGGATTACAGTGGTGGGATGGAAAGAATTGTGGAAAATGATGTCAACATGACGTTGGTACAAGGGGCACATGTGGCATGCAAATTTGGCCTTTTTGGGTACCCATTGGGCCAAAAATGTGCAAGACGTGGACCAATCGTGAGGTCCCACATGGAAATGGTAACGTGAGCATGACGATATCCCAGAAGGTCTACCCTAGAAGGTTTAGAAAGGTACATAAGTGGATTCTTTGGGTTGACTAAGTGTTGGGACACAATGGCAGTTACATGTCATCCCAACGAGGAGTTGTTTGGTTCAAGCATGTGGCTTAGGACCCACTAGGACACATCATCTTCGAGGCTTGACCTTGAAATATTTTGAAAGAGTGTAGAGAGGTATCTTTGGGCTGATTAAATTCAAGGAAAAGGTGGCAGCTGAAAACAGAGCCAAAGGCCATTGAAAATGAGGCTAGGATATGTCATCCAAAAGACACCACCCTATAAGGAAATAAATGATGCAAAGGAGTAAGGGTTGGGATGATGGAGTGGCACGACATGTAGGAACATAGTTGGCATTATTAGGAAATCTCAATTGTTATTTGATTGTCTAGTAGCTGTAGCAAGTAGACCCAACCTTGACATGTAATCTCGGAGGAAAGGCCAAGGGCTATAGATTAGGCTAGAACTTGGTTTTGTGGGAACTATGTGATCTTGGGTGCATAAGGTTTAATGCATTGTGATTAAGCCCTCAGGGCTGTAGTTCAAAGAGGCACCCATGATCTGTTTTGTGGTGGTCTTGCATGTTAATGTGACCAAGGGCCTTTGAGTTTTTTTAATTAAAAAAGTGTTATGGGCCCATTACAAAGGGCATGTTTCAAAGGGGATGTGTACATATGAGGCATGGATGAGTCGACAACATTGGTATAAATGCTCAACTTTTGGCATGTGTGCCATCTATCTAATTGCACCATACTTATGGATAACGAAGCATAGAATGAGTCAGATTTTTAATTGCTAATGGAGTGAGTGGAAAATTCTAAGAGCTCTAGATCAAGGCAGCAAGTTCCAAAATTTGTAGAATTTCTTAATGGGCCTAGTTCAAGAAGAATTCATCATACCTAATTTCCCCTCATGCTAAGAGGAATTAAAAATGAATGGAGGTTTTTTCGTCAGTATGGTGTGCCATCCATGATCATAGTAAATGTACAGTAGAATAACTTCTAGTTGTCGGATATCATACCATTAGTTTATGGAATTTGATGTTGTGTTGTAGTATTCTCCTCTAATCGTACGTGCCTTAAAGAGAAACAAAGGAGAGCAATGTTGTGTGTACAAGCATAATTTAATGGAAGAGCTCTTTGAGTCCACAATTTGACTGAGAATTAATTTTCAGTATGAGAAACACTCAAATGACCATTCTTAGATTTAATTTAGTTGCAGTGGCTAAGTATTGGGATGTAATAGAAAAATGGGAAGACATGTTGAAGTAATTGATCCAGGGAAGTGTAGATGACAACATGGACTAAATTTCTCTCTATGTTGCAGAGGAACAAAATTTAGAAATGCTAAGTTTGATTGTGGGGATTGCAACATTGTTGGAGGAAGGTATGTGAAGAGATGAGTGAGTGCACTGCTGAGAGTGGTTATGCAAAAGAAAAGGCCGAGAGAAAAATGCTAACAAAATGAGGGTCGAGAATAGAGAAAAGGGTGTTGACTATGCTGTTGAAGTAATGATGGTTGTGCGATGAGTGCTTCCATATGTGTATCAGGTGTAGAAGGCCAAGTATATAGGGTAAAATTCCATGAAGGTTGTTGAGTAGAACAGAGCGCCAAAATATGATGAGAACAAAGGGCCAAGGGATGAACACAAAACCAAAAATATGCAGAGTGGCTACCATTTAGAGTGTGTATTGATTTCCTTATTGAGATCGGGTTGGAACCTACAAACAAGGATTTGGTACTTCCATCTAGTCGGTAACTAAGGAGAGCTTGGATGTCAGTGCCTCCTGCTAGTTGGTTCTTACATAAATCCATGAAGTTGGTGCATGATAAGTTGATCAGGTCTCTGTTGGGGTCTAGGTATGAACAATCTATTCACCCTTTTTCCTACATTAATTTATCAATTTGGATGTGTATCCTTTCAAGGCAACGCGCAAGGTATATGTAGGGGCGAGAGTACCATCCGTTTCGACCAAGGTCTCGTGATTAATATTCAAAACATCACTGTAAAACTAAACTAGCTATAGATCTCAAGACAAGAAATTACAGGAATTAACAAGTTGTAACAGCAACTAGGAAATAATAAACAACACACACAGAAATACGCAACACCTGATCAGGAGAGCAGGCCCAGCTCTCTGATCAGGGTTGCGTTAGTCACAACAAAGATTGGAACAACAAAAGAGATGATATTTTATTAATTTGTAGAGGGCTATTACAATATCGATGGGGATTCCCCCAATTACAGGAATAACCTGTCTTTTATACACAGCGAGGGAGAAAAGCATCTTTCCCCAATATCTGGTAACCATATACCCAGAAATGTACATTAGTTTGGAACAACACAACCACTAGATAGACAAGATCAACAAGTGGTCCAAGAATCGTTCAAGGATCTGCGACTCCAGCTACACGACTTCTTGGTCATTGCTATGAATTACGGATCTGCTGCGGGACGCTACGAGATTGGTATCTGTTTTTCAAAAGCTGTGGTCAAACATATGTTTTAGTGCTGTGAATAAGCAAAACCCTGTGACTTTACTTCATTAATAAAATATTCCAATAGACAGAAAAGGGTTGCTTACCTCGTGGATTTAGCATAGTAAACATAGGTGAATAAATGCAAAAAGGTCAAAAAGGGTGATGGAAATGCAATAGAAAGATATCCCAATTTGGTGCCCAACATCTCCCCCCAACTAGCCTTCTGCATGCCCTCATGTAGTTTGCTGCCTCCGCAGGTCTGGGTTTTGTAGACTATTGGCCTCTTGGGGCTGGGCGAGTTCATATTCTTCGTCCATCTCTGTCCTTGGAACTTTAAAACCATCTGAGAGGAGGACTTCCTTCCACCAATCTCCCAGAACATTATACGATGGGGTGTAATTTTCTACTGGCAACCAGATAGTAGGGAACTAAAACCGGATCCCCATCAACCAAACCCCGCATGTTTGGACACATTCCACAAATCTGGGCACTATGGGGAGTGCTCGTGCAAAATTTGGTGCCCCAAAATGTTCGCTGTTCTCAACAGCTGTAGGTGACATCATCCACCTTTTCTGATAGCAATCAAGGGCCTCATCTTGAAATGTGACTAATTTCCTAACACAAAGATCAAGGCACCATTTTTGTGTCCTCAACATTCTTTCTTTGTTCCCTTCGATTCCCAAAAAGGTGTTGTGTTTATTGAACATGGTGATTGACCTTTCATGTTCTCCTCTTACTATAAATGGCTTTGTAACATGGCTGGACTCAAATTTATTAAAGGCCTACTGCGAGCTGATTTGATTAAGAGTGTAAGAGGTGAGAGCCCTTAAATGAATGTCCCCAACATATGGGACCAGTTTAAATTATCTATCCATACACAGTAGATACCCATGTAGGTAAAACTCACACATCCAATGCTAAGTTGGCACATCATGGCTCCTCATTATGTGGAGGAATTGTACACCATCCTCTATTTCATAACTAATTTCGTTCCTGATTCTATCCATGCAGAATAAAAGAAAATAGTCGTGCAAGAATAAAGAATAACAAGAAGCAGGGGGACGACATGCCATCACCTCTTGTGCCAAGTTAAACCTCTGTTCATTATCAGTGTTCAACTCTGCCACTTGGTTTTCCAACTACTCCATCTTGAGCTGCTACTTGGCATGCCTCAATTTCATGACATCTATGCACTCCACATATTCAAAAATGACTATGGAAGCTCGTTCCTAAGTTCTTCTGACCTCACTTTGATATCGAGCTGCAATATATTCCCAAGTCTGCACTTCGGCCGTTAAGGCATACTCATGGTCTTCAAACAATCACTCAACTGGGTCTGTTTCAGTGGCAGCAGAAGTTGTGGCTATCTGGTCCACCTACGTCTCTTCTTCTACTACCGTGGCCTTGGATTTTTTGGCTTGCCGCTTGTATTTCTTCATCCGCTTCTGCAATTTGTGTACCTGCTTCCTTAGTTTCCAGACCTCCATCTTAAGCCACATTGTTTCTTTAAATTGCAGCTGGTATTTTTGCTTGACAAGGAGTCTTTGTTTTTCACACAGCTCCACCCATTCTTACTTAACCAAAACTTCCTCAGTTTCGACAGCTAGAGGTAAATCCCTCGGTACAGCTACTACCATGCCGATTGTCGGGTTTTCCTGCATTGTTCATTCTTCTTCGATTATTTCCTGCTTCATGGCCTTCTCACCTAGTTTTACCATTGGCTCATTTGTCGGGACCGCTTCGCTTGGTCCCTCCTCTTCTCCAACGACAACTTCCCGTTGTTTTGTGCTCACCACGACTGGTGGTACCCTTGTGAGGTGCTCTCTTGTTAATGTGTCTGCTGGAACCCCTCCTAGTTCCCCTCCCTCAGGGACCTCTGCCTCTTCTCTCCTTTTAGGTTCCGAAGTGCTCATTACCTAGGCAGCATCTATCCCACCCGGTTGTGGTCTTTGTGATAAATTCAAAGCAAGAGGAACGACGAGATCTTCTTTTGTGCACTAAGGGGCACGAGATACCCTTGCTCCTCTTGGAATAGAAGAGAAAAAGGAGAAATGGCAGGGATCTTCGGTGTTTCGTCCCGAGGTTGACGCTGGTTCTTGTGGAGCAGTGCCAACCTCATGCCCTACTTCTCCCATAGCTTCCTCCATAGGTTCCATGGTTTTCCAAGCCTCGAACTCTTCTTGTCCTAGTTCCTCCTCTTCCATTGGTTCTATGGTCGGGGTGGTCACGACTTCTTCTTCGTTTAGATTGTCCTCCTCCATCGACTCCACGGTGGTAGGGAGTCCTTGTGGGGTCCCTTCGGTCACAATATCAACTGATTCTCCTGTCGTTACTTGTTGTGTTTCTACCTCTGTGGTTGTCATGCTATCAATTTCTTTTTCTAGCTCCACAGTCGAGGCTGGTTCTTGTGGATCAACCTCGGCCATGGTACTAGTGGGCCTTTCTATGTTGACTCCTGCATTTTCGATCGGTTCCACAATTTCGGCTTGCTCTTGGGAGTGAACTCTACTTCAAATTCTTCAACTTCCATCTCCATCTCTTCTGGCTCCTCCTGGTCAACTTAATCATCTTCTCCTGCATTTTCTTCCTCCATGGCTTTTGGTTCATCTTCCCTAGCAGCCACAGTGGCTGTTATCTCTTCCTCGGTGGAATCCCGAAAGAGTTCCCATGGAATCGGGATTCATCTGATGGCATTCATCACCAACAACTGGATCAACCCATGGTGGGTAATGACCGCCAACATCTGTTGCAACCTTTGAGCTGAATGTGCCATTAGCTGAAGACTTCTCAGTAAGAAATAAGGCATATTTAGTGAAAAGGCTTCTGCTTGGGGAAATCAGAGGTGAGTTAATATTCATAGATGATATTTGAATATAGTGGAGTATATCCCCTCAAAAGTTACATATTTTATGACAAACTCTGCTACCACTCTCCATGGATGCGGTAGCGAGTGCCGATCATATCCTCGACCCTTTTTTGTAATGCTTTCTCTTGCCTGCAAAAAGGCTTCAGGAAACTTCGGGAGGGAAGTCCTTCTTGAAAACCATCATTGTCCATTTTAAGGGAGCTTGCTAACTTCTGCAATGGCTTCCTCTGTAAGAGGGACTTCTGTCCTGCAGACCCGAGAGCTTTCTTCTCCTAGGTTGAGTGCAAATTCTACTGCAATTTCCTCATTCAAACCCCTCAACCTGTCGAAGTAGACATTCCATCCTACGTTTTCAAAGACCTACCACACCTCCTGACTGTTCCGAACTCTTGTTGTATCTTCTTGCTCATGCCACACAGACCGTCCACCCATCGTTGTAGAGTTGAGATCAGCATGACGAATGCAAGTAGGGGAAAATGATGGGGACCCAAACCGTTGGCAACTATAATAACGTCATGGTTGCTTTGGGGAAAATAGATGGAACAATACTGGTACATTTGAGAAATATCACAGAATGATGGCGGGTTATGGCGGTACGGTTGGATATTTTAGTGGTTTAATGCAGCGTGTTGGGGAAGTGACTAGTTATGACTCTGCGCGTACGAATACGCATTCCAATGTGTTAAGGTCATGATTACAAAGTACCGTAATCATTAAATTTCGTTTGGTGAGGATCGTGTGACATGAATTCTTTTTCGTGGTACGTTGTCATTTATTATGACGGTTCCCCCCCCACCCCACAACTTAATTATGGATGTCTGCAACACGTATTGATGTATTTTTGGAATATTTTAATTAAATCCGTAAAAGTCAGTGGAGACGTACCTAGGGACCTACCTTGCGGAGTAACAGCAACACAGAGTGACAGTAGCAGGGAGTAACAGCAACGGGGAGTAACAACAATGGTGGAGAAACGACAGTTACGGAGTAACAACACCAGCAGAGTAATGGTAGTTACGGAGTAACAACACTGGTGGAGTAACAACAGTTATGGAGTAACAGCACCGGTGGAGTAACAACAATTGTGGAGTAACAACACCGGTGGAGTAACATCAGTTGCGGAGTAACAGCACTAGCGGAGTAACATTAGTTGCAGAGTAACTATCAGTTGCGGAGTAACAGCACTGGCGGAGTAACAGCAGTTGCGGAGTAACAGCACTGGAAAAGTAACAATAGTTGTGGAGTAACAACACCAACGGAGTAATAGTAGTTACGGAGTAACAGCACCAGTGGAGTAACAGCACTAGTGGAGTAACAACATCAGTGGAGTAACAACACACACCATTGGAGTAACAACAACAACTTAATAGTAGTACCGGTGGAGTAACATCGTCGAGTGTTACATTTCTCCTGGCCATATTCCTTTGTCATTCCTGCAAAATCCAAACAAGTAAGTGATATATATATATATATATATATATATATATATATATATATATATAGATATATATTTTATCTTTTTTTTTTTTTTTTTCAGAGCACAGTGAGAGTGTCCTTTATTCCAACAACCATTAAATCAGATGAATTAGAAAGATGTTTAACAAAGGCATCTCCAGAGGCTAGACGGTGGTATAGCTTTAGACGGTGTCCATTTACTAAAAATGAAGTATGATTCCCATCTATTGTAATTAATCTAACCATTTCATTGTCAAACACTGCATCCACTTCATATGGTCCCATCCAACGAATGCGAAGCTTTCCCTTGAAATATTTAAATCAGGAGTCATAAAGTAATGCCCAATCCTCCACATGAAACACCTTACTTTTGATAAATTTATCATGCCATTTCATTCTCTGCTATTGAACAACAATAGTCTTTTGGACAACTACTGATCGAATCTCGTCCAACTCGTTCAGCTGCTCCAGTCGGTGTTTCTGTGCTTCTGATAGGTCTAGGCCTACTTCTAGAGCTGTTTTGAGCATATCAATATCAAATTCTACTGGAAACAAGCGGCATTTCCCATAGACTAATTGAAATGGAGAAAACCTGGTTGTATTCTGCCATGTTGTTCTATATGCCCATAAAGCTTCTGGAAGTTTTTGTGCCTAGTCTCGACAATGACTTGCTACTGTTTTTGTTAAGATATTTTCCAATATCTTGTTTGTTCTTTCTACTTGTCCGTTCGCCTGGGGGTGATAGATGGTTGTCACTCTATGTTTTACCACACATTTCTGCATTATCTTCCCTATCATGTGAGATGTGAACTGCGATCCTCCGTCTGACACAATTTCCTTTGGAGTACCGTATCGAGCAAAGATTTCTTCAAAAAGAAAGTCTGCCACTACTTGCTTTGTTGCTCTCGTGACCGATCTGGCTTCCACCCATTTAGTCACATAATCAGTGCAAACCAAGATGTAAGCTTTCTAATGAGAAGGTGGGTTGAAGGGTCCAACAAAATTGATGGCCCATTTCTCAAATGGTTCAAGGACTATCTGGGGCTATAGAGGAATTTCATCTGCTTTCCCAAGTTGTCCCATCCTTTGGCAACTATCACACCTTCGAACATAATCCCGAGCATCCCGAAGGATGGAAGGCCAGTAATATCCCATTTGTAGCACTTTGTGACATGTTCTTTTATCTGCAAAATGTCCTCCACAGGGTTCACCATGTGCAGCCTTTAATATCTCATAGATATCATCTTCTGCCACACAACGCCGAATCTATTGGTTAACCCCTGTATGAAAGAGATATCCTCCCATCCATGAATATCGGGTATCTGATGAATAATCTTCCTTTGCTCCTTATATGACAGATGACGAGGCACCTTCCCTGTAGTAAGATAATTAGCAATATCTATATAACATGGAGTGTTAGCAAAAACTGCAAGAAGATGTTCATCTGGAAAATTATCTTCAATTAGTGTATTCTTACCATCATTTTCTATCCTAGACAGGAAATCTGCAACTACATTGTCCTTCCCTAGTTTATCTACTATAATAATGTCAAATTCATGTAGTAGCAAAAGCCATCTTGTAATGCGACCAGGGGTAACAGGTTTATTCATTAAATACCTGATAGCTGCATGATCAGTATGTACAAAGGTAGGATACGCGGTAATGTAGTGCCAGAATTTGTTGATGACGTAGATAACAAAAAGGAACTCTTTCTCAGTCACTGTGTAATTTAATTCAGCACGAGCCAAATTCTTACTAACATAGTAAACTGCATATGTTACCCTGTCCTCTTGTTGTCCTAATACTGCACCAATCGCTGTTTGGGAAGCATCCGTGTGAATATGGATAGGTAATGCCTAGTCCAGCCCTCTAAGGATCGGCGTGCTACAGACCAATTCCTTGATTTTCGTAAAGGTTGCATCACAGTCACCTGTCCACACAAAATCTGAATCTTTTGTTAGCAATTGAAAAAGTGGATGTGCTACTTTAGAAATTTTTTCTATAAAATGCCTATAATAACAAGCAAAACCAATAAAGTTGCGTACCCGCGTGGGAGTTTTGGGTGTCGGGAAGTGCAAAATTACCTTTATCTTGACTGGGTCTATCCGGATTCCTTCAGCCGAGAGCAAATGTCCCAAAACAATTCCCTCCTCCATCATCATATGGCATTTTACTGTACTCAAAGAGACACACGCCTGTATACACCTTTCAAGAACTTTCTCTAAATTTTTCAGCCCTTCTACAAATGAATCCCCATATGGAGTAAATTCATCCATGTAAATTTCAACACTATCATCCACCAAATCAGAGAAGATCCCCAAAATTTCCCTCTGGAACATTGCAGGTGCATTACATAGGCCAAAAGGAAGGACCCGGTATGCGAATGTTCCCCAGGGGCATGTGAAAGTGGTTTTGTCCTGATCTTCAGGAGCTATCTGGATCTGGTTATACCCACTAAATCCGTCTAAGAAGGAGAAGAACTTTTTGCCAGCCAATGTGTCCAAAACTTGGTCAATAAACAGTAAAGGAAAATGATATTTCTATGTTGCCTTATTTAATTCTCTATAATCCATGCATATCCGCCATTTACCATTTTTCTTGGGGACCATTACTAATGGAGAAACCCATTGGCTATCTGAAATGGGGTAAATAAAACCTACATCCAGTAATTTCTGAAGTTCTTCTTTCACAACATTTTTCAATGCGGGGTTCATTCTTCTCTGAGGTTGTCTTACAGGATGACAATCTTCCTTAATATATATATGATGGGTACATAAATTAGCAGGAATCCCCTTCATGTCTGAGTAATCCCAGGTGAAGGCTTCTTTATGTTTCTGAAGGACATCTACAAGTTGCTTCTTCTAGGATTCTAATAGGTCTGGATTAATATTCAGGGTTTTTCCTAGTTCTAATTCCACTGGGACACTTCCATGGGGTGCATCAATAGGTAGCTCCTCTAATCCTTCTATTATTTCAACAGTTTCTTGAGTCTCACAACTTAGGATAGATTCTAGGATTTGTTGATTTGTATTTGAAACGGAGCAAGGATCATCCATAAAGGAGGTGATTACACCATCTTTTGATTCCATTTTCAACTGAAGGGCCTATCCAATATTGAGGACTGGTTTCAATTCCTCATTTTCCATTTCAGGCTCTTTCCTAGATAAAATTTTCTTGCCACCTACTGGTTTTATGGATGGGTTTGGTTTTGCAGGTGGGTATAACACTAAGTTCTTAGTGTTGTGCCCATTTGAAATAACCATGCGCCCTGAACGACACCCGATGTAAGCATCCGCAGTAGCCAGCCATGGTCTGCCTAAAATCAGAGGATGGTCGCCAACCGAAGATTACATATGTAAGACAAGGGAATATATGGGATGGTGCCATGAATCCACTGAAATTGTTACATCTTCTAACTTCCCTACTGGTTTTACTGCAGATCGATCTGCCAGTTCTAACATTGTAGGTGTATGTTTCAAGTTACAAAGACCTAATGTATGCATAGTTTCATTGGTGATAACATTGATGGCAGCACCCAGGTCTACCATCACATTTGGAATCTCTACCCTATTAATTTATACTATCGGAATTGGGTTCCCTGGATCTCCATACTTTACAGGCATTGACTTTCCCATCATAAATTCTGACAATTTTCCCATGACATGAATAGTAAGGGGGTCTTTAGATTTCTTTACAAGTTTCTTTGAACAATATTCCCTAAGAGTCTTTGCATATATCTAGACATCCTTTATAGCTTGTCACAGGGGAATTTTGACAAATAAGTTCTTTAATTCACCTAACAAATCAAATTTAGCTTGAGGGCTTGATTTACTCAAAGTTAGTCTCTTTGGATAAGGTGGTTCATATTGATGTTGTTTTGCAGGAGGCGCCTGGTTTCTATCAGTTTGTTTTGGCTCTTTATTAATTAATTATGATTCCTTACCTTCACTATCAAGTTGTTCAATGATGACTAGAGGATGTTGAACATTGACTGTCCACCCTGATCGCAAATTCATTTCATACAACTCTGCAATGGAAATGCTATACGAAGGTAGGTTAAGAATGCTAGTTTGATGAGCTACCTTTTATTACGATTCCGTTTAGGTTGGATTGGAAGCCATGGACGGGCAGGTTGACTACCAAGAGGCAGATTAGAGGGAAGTTGGAGTTGTTGATATAGCATTGTCTGAGGAAACTTCCCAGGAGAGGATCCTTGCCAGGTTGGAGCCAATGGGGAGCTCTAACCGGCTTGAGGGTTCCACTGCTACCAAGGTGGAAACTGGTATTGTGACCACATGGGAGGATAGGCATGGACTGAGGATTGATATTAAAATTACTGAAATATTGAGATGGATCTAAGTACATACCTTAATTTCCCATTGGTGGTCGAGACTACCATGGATTTCTAGACCCCATGAGGTACAGTTGCTCCGTGTCTTCCCCTGTCCCTTGAAATACAACTTTCAGGCCTAGCAAGGAAGGATATCAGCTTATTGCATGATTTAATTCGCAGATTGTACATTCCTCTATGGAGTTTAATGGTCATTCCCTCTCTGGGTGATTTTTTCTACACTTCAGGCAGAATATAACCATGGTGTTGTCCAATTCCAACTATTTCTATTTTACTTGTAGTGTATCCATTTATGTCGATAGAATACTGAGGATATCCATTCTCAGTTTGTCTAGTAGGTTTCAAATTTTTGCCGTCATAACACCCCCACCAAACACTTTTGTTGAGCGAATCCCTTGTCTATTTCTTGCGAGCCCCCTCGAGCACTGAATACATAGTTCGTAGATAACTTTGAAGCTTTCCTTGGAGATGTCTCCCATTCCTACGATGTTCAATAGTTCCAAAGAGTCCTCACGAAAAGCTTGGAGGAGGATAATCTTTAAAATCTCTTTATCTAGGTCGGAGTGACCTGACATCTGTAATGCATACTTAAATCGTTCCACATAGTCTTCCAAGCTCTCGTCTTCTTTCTGTGTGAACTTAAAAGTTCCTCCTTGATGTTCTGGGATCTGCAGTAATCCTGGTATTTTTCTAGAAAAGCTGTCTGCATATCATCCCATGTGGAAATAGAGCTTCCTCCAAGGCCCATGAACCATCGTAGAGTAGTCCCTTTTAATGTAGCAGGAAAATTTTTTAACTTCTGGGCGTCTGTCATGTAGTCATACCCCCAGCACACTATGTCAAATTTGAATAAAAATGTGTTGGGGTCTTCTGAAACAAGCACATGAAAGCTTGGTAAAGCTGCTAATGGGATAGGCTTTGTGGACGTCCTAGCTCCCAGATCCCCGCTCAAAAACTCAATGGTGGAGGTTGTAGGAGCCACAAATATCCTCCAATAAATGCTGGGTATTTCAACAGGTTCTATGGAAGATGGCCGAGGGTTCCTTACCACTCGGGTTTGGGTTGCTTTGACAGCACTTCCCCGGTCCCTTGGTGATGCAAGTGCCCCTTCGTTTCCTTCTCCTACATCCTGATGACTTGATCCCTCAGCTACGACCTCCTTTCCCTTGTTGGACTGGCCTGACTTTGTCGATGTTCTGCTTGCAACCTCTTCCCCTTCTATTACCAGCGTAAGGTTCCCCTAGTCAGGTATACTGTTGGATGCCTCCTCAACTGTTGTAGGGGCCTGCTGTGTCGAATTAACAAAGAATGTTGTAGACAGTGTTGGTTTGTCTACTGATTGTCCCTCAAATTTTACTTTCCGTGCACCTGGTCTAACAGCTGCGCGAGAGGATGCTTCTGATTTAGCTTTCACTACAATTTGCTGGACATAAGTCTTTCTTCCCAAGTCTAGTCCTTCCCTCTTTGGCGCTCTCCCTTTGCCCCTCTTATTTGGTTCTTTTTTCATACAAATGTTGATATGACATAAGGTCTACGTATCAACCTAGAACACTCTAGTCTTGAAGTAAGGTGTCAAAGACCATTCGTTCCCTAAGATGAAAAGAGCTTACAAAAAGAGAGACAAAAAAAAATGAATCTAGGCTTCAGGGCCCAGAGAAAGGTGTCAAAGGACTCCTCTCTCCCCAGGACAAGAACCAGGAACAAACACACACCTCTAAGAAGACCTACTACTTCCAGATCTGAAGCAGGGTGTCAAAAGACTCCTCCCTCCCCAAGGTTAAAGCTAGGGTTTCCTGAAATTAAAACACACAACGATTTGAAAGAAATAAATCTAACTCAGGGCCTGGAGCAGGGCCTCAAAAGACTCCTCCCTCCCTAGGACAATAGGTTGGCCCAATCAAAACAAGAAAGAAAAGAAAAAACAAGCAGAAAGAACACCTACACATAGGACCTGGAGCAGAGTGAGAAAACTCGTTCTCTCCCTAGGACGAGAGTTTGACCCTCTGGTTGGTTCGGATCATATCTTGCACCTTGTTAGCCTCCCTGGCAACGACGCCAAAATGTTGGGGTCCAGGTATTAACAATCTATTCACCCTTTTTCCTATATTAATTTATCAATCCGGGTGCGTATCCTTTCAAGGAAACACACAAGGTATATTCAGGGGCGAGAGTACCATTCGTTCTGACCAAGGGCTCATGATTAATATTCAAAACATCGTTGTAAGACTAAACTAGCTACAGAACTCAAGACAAGCAATTACAGGAATTAACAACATGTAACAGCAACTAGGAAATAATAAACAACACACACAGAAATACGCAACACCTGATCAAGAGACCGGGCCCAGCTCTCTAATCTGAGCTACGTTAGTCACAGTGAAGATTGGAACAACAAAAGAGACGATATTTTATTAATTTGTAGAGGGCTATTACAATATCGATGGGGAGTCCTCCAATTACAGGAATAACCTGTCTTTTATACACAGCGAGTGAGAACAACATCTTTCCCAAAAACCTGGCAACCGTATACCTAGAAATGTACATTAGTTTGGAATGACACCAACACTAGATAGACAAGATCAACAAGTGGTCCAAGAATGGTTCAGGGATCTGTGACTCCAGCTACAAGACTTCCTGGTCGTCGCTGTGAATCGCAGATCTGCTGCAGGACACTATGATATTGGTATCTGTTCTCCAGAAGCTGTGGTCAAACATATGTTTTAGTGCTGTGAATAGGCAAAACCCTATGACTTTACTTCATTAATAAAATATTCCAATAGATAGAAAAGGGTTGCCGACCACGCAGATTTAGCATAGTAAACATAGGTGAATAAATGCAAAAAGGTCAGAAAGGGTGATGGAAATGCAACAAAAAGATAGCCTGATTTGGTGCCCAACAGTGTCTATAAAAGAAGGGAGTTGTTGCTTCATACTAGTGAGTACTAGCAAACAATATAAGTGATTTGGTGCTTCCTGTGAGTGGTGGCTCACAAAGATTAATGTAAAAATTGTAGGAACTCATATTCCACATCATAATACAAACAATCTTTGGTGTTTTTCCGTCTAGAAGGGTTTTCGTGTAAAACCTTGGTGTCTTATGCATATATGGCTTGTGGTGTCTGTGTTTATGTGTTGATTTATTCATTTTCTCCACATGTTATGATAAAGGTTTCTCACATAATCAATGCCAAGTTTGAATGAAAATATAGATTGGCAGAAAATTTGAAATTAGCTTTAATACTAATTCACCCCCTTCTAAGTATTTGACATTGTTTCCAACATGTATTAATTGAATCAATTAACACTTTTACCTTTCTCTTCTCGATATATCCTTATATCTTGAGATTTTGAGGATTGGTAATTCCTGCCAATGCATTACAAGATATGATCATGTTGACACCTAATCCTCCATGATTGGGTGAACTGGAATGTGAACAGTCATCAAGAAGATGAACTAATCAGTCACACTCATGTATATAAACAATAGCTACCTAATGTGTTGTGGGGAAAAGTATCCAACACGGAATGACCCTATCCCACTCTAAGGGTGATAGTTCCTTAGCAACAGCTGAAGCAAAGCTATCTAAAGTTACTTCTTTATGACATGCAAGAGATGAAAGGAAGAGATCCACTTACCGATGTCTTGCGCAAATTGTCGATCCAATCTCCTCTATTTGCCGCTTGCTCCCAGCTCCAAGTCTTCTCACGGGCCCAGCTACACGAGATCCTGTGAACAAGACAAGAAAAGGAAACTAGAAGAAGCATGCATTCATAATTGATTCAAGGATTAGCATAAATCAAATACGCAAGTAAGACAATACACCATTGAAACACATGCGAATAGAAGAACCTCAAATGCTTTATTAATATAAGAAAGTAAGGTTCAGGCGGTGATACAACCGTAAGAGGTCCAATCCAGCATCACCTTCCCGACGGAAAGAAATCTCCTCTTCACCTCCCTCAAGAAATCACCCAATACTCTCAACTGTAAACCAACAACAATTCTTTGCACAAAATTTCGGCCTCCAGATCCCATGGGATGAGATCCTTATATAGAGTTTCGGAGTGAAGATAAGTCAGCTTGATGTGTGACTTGTTGTCCTCTTCAACTCCAGTTGTTCTTCAGTCCTTGAGTCCACTCGGAGTTTCTACCTTCCACCTGGATTTTTAGAAGCTCTTAACTCATCATTACGCGAATCTTCTGATCCAAGTGTCATTTTGGAAGCTTCCTGGGCACTGGCACATTGAGAAAAGATTCCTCCACATGTCAAAGTACGCCCAACGCAGGTAGCCTTTGTTGTACTTGCAATGCAGTGCAGGTACACCATGGAGCTTTTGACATTCAGCGCAGATGTTCAGTGGGGCAGCTGCTTTGATCCAAAATTGACCTGTTTTTGAGTGTTTTTCAGTGGAGAACTGATCTGAAGTGCTGTGGTTTGCTGACCTTGTTCCTCTAGGGGTAGGAACAACATGTTTAGGGACTTTGGATCCCTCAGATTATTGACATTTCATGCTCTATGCTGTAAGGCACAAAAATGTCTATAACAGTTGCCCCCTAAAGTATGAGTTCGTTTATCGGGTGAAATGCTTTATTAGGAGGATCCGAAGTTCATTCAATCGTCGGGAGGTGACCTGTAACAAAATACAATACAATACATTATCTTTTCATACTTTCTTTTCATGATCTAGCTGATGCGGGCATTTCCCATGCTCAGCTTTATAAATACATTTGCTGTACATAAACAGACGATCGTCTGATAATAGACTGATAATTCTCTGCTTTTAATTATCATCCTTTTAGTAGGATGATCATCTGCTACACATGTCTATGTTTTTATCTCCTGAATATATATCGCAGCCCGGATGGATGAAACTAGATCCGGGGTCTTCAAACTTGTCCGATCTTCACTCTAGTACAAGTCGATCCATGTGAGAATTTCTTGAAGTCGAACATGGAAAGACATCGCTTGATTACCAGTCAATAATGTAAACTGTTAACAAGCGCGAGAGGAATCACCGATAATGATGATGACCCTCAAGGTACTGCAGCACAATTCACATGGCGTGAATATAGGATCTGACGTCGAACACCACGCAAAGTCTCCTGGTAGAAGGTCATTAATGTATACCTATCGCCGGAAGTGAGAAACTTGCCATTGAGGCATGCAAGCTTCAAAGTACTGAGGGGGTGTTCCTAGATCAACTTCTTGGATAATGAGCTGATGTCGACAAGAAGTGATCTGTCAAAGGAGGGCCTTAATGAATCCCACATCAGTGACACGGAACGGAGCTAGTGATGATGGTGAAAACGATCTGTGAAATATGATTCAGGGTGGCGGTCATGGAAGGATGAAAGATGATGTATGGAAGTGGATGGGACCCGGTTGACACTTTCTGAATGACATCTCTTGAACATATAACGACACTGATGTGATGGATCGATAGCATTACCCCATGTATGGATGGTATGGCGAGACCATGGTGAAGGGACCGGTGAATGATAATAACCCAACCCGATATTTACGGAGGCAAAAGTGTCATGTTCAAGAGCGACTTGCTACCATTAAGCTTTGAGGTTCTTCCTAATTTTTCCCCAGTCATTTCTGACCAGTACCTCTTTATTTTTGTCAAGCTTGAGGAGGATAACATATGCTTATTCTATAACCTGCCCTTCGGGCAAGCCCATTGCTATGTTTTACCGAGCTTAACGATAGGGAAACTCGTTCTCGTCTAAAGACAAGTTTGTCGCTATATAATATTTTTAACGAGCCCAACGACAAAGACAACTCAGTCCTTTTCATTTTTAGAGAGTCTGAAAAGGGTACATAAAGTGGACTCCAGGGGTCCTTTTTCGTCATCTAATCCCTTAAGTCCGAAAAAGTATAAAACAATACAGAAGGGATGAATGTTCGATATCTTTATCCAGCCGAACTAGACAAGCGCTCGATCTTTTTGTGCAATAATCCCTCAGGTCCAAAAAGATTAAAATCTAGAGGAGGGATAGCTCTTCCTGTCCTTTTAACGAGCCGAAAGGCCAAAACTCGGCAAACTTTTCATATTTTACGAGTCAGTGAAAAGAGCTCAAAGAAGACTCGTCTTTTGAGGAACGAGTGATAAACAGGGATAGCAGCAGATTCCAGGTACAGGTTGGAATTTTCCAATCACGGCAGTATTACAAGGATGGCTAACTGAAATCACTCTTCGCAGCTGTTCCTCAAAATAGGTAAACAATCAAGTGGATGTGAATGATCGGCCAAATGAAAAGTGGAGGTGACGGTGCACAAACACGACCAAGGCTTTTATGGCTGATGAATTTACGGTCTCAAATGGTTATTTACCGGTTCATTTTTCTTAATGAGCTTGAACTCTAGGGGAAGCTTGCTCACATGTGCATTTATTTTTTAACGAGCATGAACTCTTGCTAAAACTGCTCGGTTTTGCGTTTATTTTTTAACGAGCATGAACTTTGCCAAAACTGCTCGTGTTTGCGTTTATTTTTTAACGAGCATGAACTTTGCCAAAACTGCTCATGTTTGCGTTTGTTTTTTAACGAGCATGAACTTTGCCAAAACTGCTCATGTTTGCGTTTATTTTTTAACGAGCATGAACTTTGCCAAAACTGCTCGTGTTTGCGTTTATTTTTTAACGAGCATGAACTTTGCCAAAACTGCTCATTTTTACCAGTCATAAAGTAGGAAGGTCTCCTGGTAGATTGCTCGCTATTTTTTAAGGAGCTTCATCTCGCTATGCTTTGCTCCATATACTCTCTTTATGCAAGCTGGGTATCGACTTATCCTACGAGTTAGAGGGGTTAGACCTACCTAAAAAACTAAAAAACCGCCCGTGCTTGCATTCCAAGAGGTTTGCATGCCCCCAGGTGTAAGTCTAATTTCAAGGTCGCCCCTACTCATCCGTCAAAACCTTTTTTTTAACGGGTGAGGCCTACCTCTTTCAGGTTACCCAAAGATTGTTCCGCTAATCCTTTCAAACAGAACTTTCTTCGGCGACGCCGACTAGGCGACGGTGAATGACGACGCTCCGCCACACACTTAACTTTAACAAAAGAATCTTTTTCCAGAACAACCCCATTCCTAACTGCCCCTTCTTCTGCATGAGAGCTCTTGCCGGCTCTTCTGTTTTACGAAGATGAAGGAGGGGACGGGGTACGGACTAGTCATATTCTCCCACGGAAATTCTACTTTACACCCAAGGTTTTTTCTGACCCCAGCAGACCAGGATGCATGCCCCCTGGGTTCCGGCCCTACTTTCCCGAATCACTCGCATTCATCAGGAAGAAGAACCGGAGGTAGAGACCTTTCTTGATTGAATAGACCATTCAGGATAGGTATGTGACCATTTGCGATGCGTGATCCCGGAAATGAAAGTTGGTCTACGAGCTTGACCATTCTTCCTTCGTATGGAAAACACATTATTCGAAAGAGTGAGGAGACTATTGCTTCCATGCAATATATGTAGTCTCGTCCAAGGAGTAGGTTATAATACAAGGGTCCTTGGACGACCATCAAATTCATCTTGACAGCCTTCCCTTTCAATGTAATAGGCACATTAGGTAGAATCCCTAATGGTCGACTGGTTCCTTTGTCAAAACCCGAGAGATTCCTTATCTCAGGCAAAAGCGCTGGGTAACCCAGTGCTTTCCAAGCAATAGAGGACAGGATACTCACAGATGCCCCTTCATCAATGATAGTCCCAGCCATCACCATTTTGTATATTTGGACTATAATTCTAAATGGTATACTGGCTGGTAACCGGGGTCTGCCTAGTTGGTTCCAATCAAAGGACACAACCAGGTTGCTTGGTGGTGGGACCGAATATACGGCCGGGTATGATCCTGACGATGCTCCTTCCTGCGATAAAGGAGTGGGCACATTGCCCTGATGTTCATCAGAATCGGTGTTGATGAAAAGAATCTGGACGGTGTCATCCTTACTCTCTTCGGTAGGGGTGTCAGCTGAAGATGAATCCTCAGTGACTGTGGTATTTGAAGATGAAACTTCTGAAGGGAGAACCGGGTCAACTGCCGTTTCGACCTTTGGACTTTCGTCCGGTCCGGATTCAGTAGGTTCACTTTCAGTGACTGACACTTCAGCTGGCCCTATGAGCGGGGCAGCCGTATTTTCGACCAACGAAGGACTTGGCGCGAGTTTTTGGTATCCAGGAGGAAGTAGCAACGGTGCAACCGGTTGATCTTCCAAAACTCTCTTTGCTTCGTCTAAAAAGGGGCAACGGCGGAGGGTGTGATTGCCTTCACACAGTTCGCAGGGGAGTCTCATTCCCCTTCGTTGTCTAGAACCTTCACTTTCGTTGGTCGACGGTAAGCATTCAACCTGGTTGTCAGAGGTTGACGCTTCCGAACTGTGCAAACGAGGGGACCAGTCCCTTAGTATCCGGGGAATACTGGGACAATCACGGTGGAGGTGGTCCCCTCTACATATGACACATGGCGATTTGGGCCCGGTCCGTGCTGTGTGTGGATTTTTGTTAGATGCCTTTTGCTTGCCCCCAGGCGCCTTTGGCTCCTTCTGCTTCTTTTCTTTCTTCTTCTTTTCCTTCTTCTTTTCGATGGGAGCTCCGCCTTCGGCGACTCGACCTTTCGAAGAGGAAGGATCGGAGGAAGATCTATAAGAAGTGGAAGGCTGGAGGGTAGCTCTAGACTGGTCTAACTGTTGACTCGACTGTTCAGGAACCGTGGTGTTCTGAACTACAGTGGTTGAGAATAGCCAAACTGGCAGGCCAATGGTCAGCGCTGGAAGCGACAATGTGGCCATGTGGAGCGCACCAACTTCTCCCCAAGAGGAGAAAGGGCTAGGGGTCCCATCATGTGGAATCCCTTGGTTGGTGTGTTCCATGTTCTCAACCTTAAGATCAACGTAGGAATCAGGGGTAATTATGTTCCGTTTAGAATGAATTTTATGACGACGCTTTGGACACAACTTGCTTTTTCAATTTTTAAGAGTTGAGAAAAAGCTAAAGATGACTCTAGTCTCCTTCGATGTATTAACAAGCCTGAAGTGACAAATGCTCGGATGGACTTTTTCAGTTATAGAGTTTGAAAAAGGCCAAAAGAAACTACTCTGGAGTTCTAGGCAGAGGGTGTGCCAAACCTTTCGCGAAACCACAGAATACGTTTTACGGTACGAGTGGTCGATCTTCGTGAATGCTGTGTTCACTGCATCGCGATCAGTAGGGCGGCCGACACGGCTTCCTATGGATAAAGGCTTTGTTCCTATAGGGGTCCCCCAATATACGCGACGGTACGCAGGGGCACAAGTCCGTATTAGTGCTATCGTCCCTCAGGAGGAATCACCCACCTTCGTAGAGATCGACAGTCACTATGTTTAACGACGCCGGAACACGTCTCTACCTAGACCTCTACTGTGTTTCGTTATGTTTCAAAGCGTTGTTAGATAAATTCAGTTCTTTTTAGGTTGATCTTGCTTAGCAGTTTGCCTTTATGGATCACCACGTGATGTATGATACAACTCCTAAATGCAGTCTAAGAATGATAAGCAAGCTTTTTCAATTCTTTCAACTTTATGAAAATCTTAACTACTGAGGGAAAAGAAAGACATCATCTTTTCAAACAGATCATAGAGCACACACTGATGCACTTTTCCTAAATCGACATGCAAACTGTCAAAATGCTCATGCACAATGCAAGTATTTCTTTTCTTCTTCCTTAATGTTGATGTATTACAAAAAGAAAGCTGTTGTATGATTTCGAATTCAATTTCAAGCGAAAGCAAACAAGTTTTTGTCCAATAATCAAAAGAACACCTTAAGATTCACTCGTTTCAAACACAAGAAATACTGAAATTCGAACCATATAATGAAAGCAAATGCTCAAGCAGCTATGAACAGTAATAAACTAGCTCTTAGAATCACAACGACACTTTCTCACAGGTCTAGATCCGAGAGGTCACAGCAAGACTAGTTCACTTTCGCTACGGGAAACTGTGAATGAAGGCAAGAAATAAAATAAGAACAATCACAGTTTCTTCATACAACTGAGGCAGAATGAAGGCAAAGAAAGGTAGTTTCAGCTGGGTATACAGGTTGACAACAGGCTGCAAAAACAATATTGAAAACTGGGCAACAAACAGTAGGGAACCCCAGTTGCACAAGGCAAAACTGGATCAGCGCAGGTACTGCACTGTCAATCTGACATGCAGCGCAGGTAGCCCCTTCGGGACCTGCGTTGCAGCGCAGGTAGCCTTTGTTGCAGCTGCACTGAAGAGACAACTCTCGTCTCTCTCAGATTCCAGGTCACAGTTTGCTCAAAAATCAATGGTTTTTGGCCAAATCAGAGGCTATCAGCCAAGTATACACTAGAGGATGATTAAGGAAGATGAACACTATCACAAAGAGCTAAAAAGAGTCCTTGTGGATCAGCTCTTCAAATCATAAACATGCCCAGCACTGAGCTAGAGTAACTGCCCTCGACTTTGCATTCGAAGGATTCGAATGCAGTTCGATTCGGTACTCCCTTCGTTTATGAAATGAATAGAAAGAAACACAAGCTACCAACAAGACACGATCCCCAGCGGAGTCGCCAGTCTGTTGTGGGGAAAAGTATCCAACACGGAATGACCCTATCCCACTCTAAGGGTGATAGTTCCTTAGCAACAGCTGAAGCAAAGCTATCTAAAGTTACTTCTTTATGACATGCAAGAGATGAAAGGAAGAGATCCACTTACCGATGTCTTGCGCAAATGGTCGATCCAATCTCCTCTATTTGCCGCTTGCTCCCAGCTCCAAGTCTTCTCACGGGCCCAGCTACACGAGATCCTGCAAACAAGACAAGAAAAGGAAACTACAAGAAGCATGCATTCATAATTGATTCAAGGATTAGCATAAATCAAATACGCAAGTAAGACAATACACCATTGAAACACATGCGAATAGAAGAACCTCAAATGCTTTATTAAAATAAGGAAGTAAGGTTCAGGCGGTGATACAACCGTAAGAGGTCCAATCCAGCATCACCTTCCCGACGGAAAGAAATCTCCTCTTCACCTCCCTCAAGCAATCACCCAATACTCTCAACTGTAAACCAACATCAATTCTTTGCACAAAATTCCGGCCTCCAGATCCCATGGGATGAGATCCCTATATAGAGTTTTGGAGTGAAGATAAGTCAGCTTGATGTGTGACTTGTTGTCCTCTTCAACTCCAGTTGTTCTTTATTCCTTGAGTCCACTCGCAGTTTCTACCTTCCACCTGGAGTTTTAGAAGCTCTTAACTCATCATTAGGCGAATCTTCTGATCCAAGTGTCATTTTGGAAGCTTCCTGGGCACTGGCACATTGAGAAAATATTCCTCCACATGTCAAAGTACGCCCAGCGCAGGTAGCCTTTGTTGTACTTGCAATGCAGCGCAGGTACACCATGGAGCTTTTGACATTCAGCGCAGATGTTCAGTGGGGCAGCTGCTTTGATCCAAAATTGACCTGTTTTTGAGTGTTTTTCAGTGGAAAACTGATCTGAAGTGCTGTGGTTTGCTGACCTTGTTCCTCTAGGGGTAGGAACAACATGTTTAGGGACTTTGGATCCCTCAAATTATTGACATTTCATGCTCTATGCTGTAAGGCACAAAAATGTCTATAACATAATGAAATACATGAATCAGTTTTTCTGTCCAGTTTGGAGTTACTCCTGGTCTGACATGGTATCAGAGCTAGTCCTAAAATAGTTGTAACTCCCTTATCTCTGTCCTGAGCGCTGCTCTGTCCTGAGCGCTGCCTCTGTCCTGCGTCTCATTGATTCTCTGCGCATCGGTTAAAAGTCATTGATTGTCCTGCGTTTCATTGATTCGCTGCCTCTCCACACCAGATGCACCGGCTCTGCAACAGATCATCGAGGACGTTGTGGAAATACTGAAGACTAATCCAAATCCTTCCATTGAGGAGATTTCAAAGGAGACGGCGTACATGACCTCCTGACTGTCAAGGAGGCCTCCTCCTGCTCCGCCTCCGACCGTCTCTGCCGTTGGCTCTACGACCTGGCCTTGTTGCGAACAACATTGTAGAGAGAAAGCGGGGATGCCGAGGTATTTAATCCAATATGTTTTGTTATAGATTACCTAAGCAGGCTTCCAAGTCTACTTGCAAAAGCCATTGTGCCCCTTCAACATGCAAAACCCAGAAATGCTAATCAGCCCTCAGCACGATTACTTCACTTAGAAATCACCGAAATGAGACCAGGACGAAACCCTGCTTAAACGCTCGTTGTCGGAATCTATTTCTCCCATCTTGTATCGTGGATACACTTCCTCCACGAGCCCCTTGCCGGATTCGAGGCTGTCCTGCTGGTTCTCTACACCAGTGAAGTTAAGAGCAGAGGTAGTAAGCCTCTGCTTGTCCACGCTCCCAACCTATCCGAGCCCTCTCCAACATGCAACAGCAGCTTTGCATGTGATGACCTGACCCTGTGTCGACATCGCCGAGGGTTATATACACAGAAACAGAGATCAAATGAATGGATACAGCTGACGCGCGTATATTGAAGATGTCCAAGTCGCAACACCTCAGGCTGGGGAGGTCCGCATAAAGATATTGTATGTGGCTCTATGCGACACAGATGCTTATACTTGGAGCGGAAAGGATCCAGAGAGTTTTTTTTTTCCATGCATTCTTGGACACGAAGCTGCTTGGATAGTTGAAAGTATAGTGTTGTGCAGTTGATTTTAACTTCAGTGTATATTTATGATGGCGGTTTTGGTATAGTGTTGAGCAGTTGAGTCAAAGTATAAACGTTTGTTGAATTCATGGTATTACGCAGTTTATATGATTCAAAGCGTTTATATATCATTCAAAGTATTGCGGTGTTTTCAGAGTGTTTTATATACCAAAGCATTTGTAGTATTGCATGATATATTGATATATTGAAGTGATATATTAATACATTGAAGTGATATATTGAAGTGATCCCTTGCGCATTTTTTCAAAACATAGTAGTATTGCAGTGATATGTACAATGAAATGCTGATGCTTTTAGCAAATATTAGAGGGATTTGAAGGCTGTAACGTAAGGATTTTTTTTTATCAGCAGAAGTAATTTTTTACAGAATGCATTCAATCGTCTCTATGGTAGGAATAGTTCTCACTGGCAAGGAGAACTATCCTGAATGGTCCCGGATGGTAAAACACACCCTCATCTACAATGAGTTGTGGAAAGGAGTGTGTGTCGGAGAAGAAGACAAAGACCCTGTGCAGCCTACATCAGACAAAGAGCTTGTCATTTGGGAAAACAAAAACAGCAAAGCCTATGCATTGATCGCAGCATCTGTAAATGAAGAAGTAAGTCGTCATATTTCATCTTATTCAACTGCCTTTGAAGCTTTACAAAAGCTGAAAGAACTCTATGACTCACATTCTGCACTTGAAGTTGTCCAGCTCATGATTAAATTCTTCACTCTTGAACTGAAAAATAATGATCCTCTTGCTCTTGCATCTGAAGTAAAGTCTATAATGCATGATATTAAATCCACTAAGGTTGAGCTGGATATCCCTCTTATTGCTTTTCTCAAGGCACTCTATCCTACCTACTCCAATTATCTTGAGTCATTACAAGCAAATGGAAATCTTAAAGATATAACCTTTGACTCCCTTGTGAAAAAGTTTGCTGAAAGAGAGAAAGCCTTTGGAAAGAAGACAGTGCCTGAATCTTCTGAAGAGACTGTTTGCCTTGCTCATAAAGAAAAGCATCCTGCTCAAGATTCTACAAGAGGAAGAGGTGGATGAAGAGGAAGAGGAAGATACTTCAGAGGCAAGGGGGGCAGACATTCTTAAGCAGAAAAAGCAGATCTGCATTACATTTGCTGCAAACGAAATGGATCACATGATGCTTCTACATGCAAGCTACCATGGGACAAAATTGAGCAGAGAAGAAATCATCAGAAAGGTAAAACTGATGATACAGACTGTCGTGGCGGAAAAAGTTGTTTGTGCGGACACAACTGACCTCCCTAGGAGTCTAAACTCTCTAGCGACAAACAAGACAAAATGGAGCGATCTTTCTCTAAATACACCTTTTAAAACATGAAAACTACAAGTGTTTAGGCTTACCTTATTCCAAAACGCTGTTGTTGTAGTCCGTCCTTGCCGATCCGGATGAGCTCCTCCTTCACATCAATTCCTGCAACCACAAACAATCAAACAATTACCAAGCACTTGCATCTCATATAATAAAACATATATTCAACATGCAGACCAAGGAACACATGAAATAACTCATTAACACAAGCTATTGAGAAAAATGAACCAGTTTGTATTAATAACGAAACAAAGAAACTCTTACAACCTGGCCTTGGTGTTGTGCAAGTTCCTCCCATGGTCCATCAAGGGTTTTCCTCTACTTTGACAAAGCTCACCCACTTCCAAGTAGAATCAAGCAAATACAATCTCTCCTCACAAGGTTCTAAATGGGAGTCCTAATTCCTGCAGCATTTACCCAAAGAAAATGTATAGCTTCAACCTCTCCTCCTTCTGGCTCAATGCCTTTATTTATAGTGCTGTAAAGAGGTTATTCAGGTCCACCATCAATGGGATAATCCCCCTCTTTGGGTGGGATAGCTCCCTTATTGATGGGATAAGTTCCTCCTTAATAGGGATACATGAACCAACTGGAGGCGCATCCATTTCATCAAACCGACCTCTAGAAAGTTCTAGAAGTAACCACAAGTAACTTTTTTAAGATGAAACTTGCGCATTTTGCCTTTTACAGAAGGACGCACCTGTCCCTTAACATACAGAGCGTCCAAGGACGCAGCCTTTGTGAACATTGTGAGCGTCCCCGCAGGTAAGGCTTGAGAGAACCTGCGTCCCCAGAGATAAACACATTTTTTACAAGACTTTCTCTCTTCTTTGAGTTTGAGATGGATAGCAAAGGCATAAGACTTGCCTAAGAGGGTAGCATGACTGTTGATTGAGCCATACTAACTGTAAATAGTCATGGTGACATTTTTTAGTGTAATAGATTGCCCCCTAAAGTGCGAAGCCTGGAATAGATTAGGGTTTTGTAATTCTAGGAAGGGTGAAGCGCTTTATCATTTCAAGGATTGTCTTGTGGATGACCTGGTTGGAACCTGCAATTTTCAACACAAAATACATGTATAAGATTATATCATCACTGAGGTAGGCATTCCCATACTCAGATTCAAAACTTTAACTAATGGACTAACTACTCTGATACAGGAATGATCTTGCAGTACATCATTTTTATAGACTTTTGTAGACACAGTATGGACGCAGCCATCTGTTTATGATTAGTCTACATAGATAATGAATACAAAACTCCTCGCAGCCTGGATGGTAGAAACTAGATCCAGGGTCTTCACTTCTACTTCCCGAATTGGTACGATTCTAGCCATGTGATTAAATGATTTGATGTCGAACATGGTAGAAACCACTTGATTACCAGTCGATGATGTAAACTGTTAACAAGCGTGAGAGAGACCACCAGTAATGTCAATGGTTCTCAAAGTACCCAGTACAATCCATGAGATGTGAATAAATGAGTTGATGTCGAACATTTCACGGAATCCTTCGATCGAAAGTCAAAGGCGAGAAATCTGTCATTGATGCATGCAAACTTCAAGGTACTGACGATTTCTAAGTCATCCCTCTAGATAATGTGCTGATGTCGATAGTAAGCGACCCGTTGCAGGCAAGCCCGCAACACGAAATCATTGTTCAAGTTGAAGAAATGTTGCTGTAAGGACTGACTCAGGGATGGTCAAATGGATGACAAGTATTTTGCATATGAAAGTTTTGCTTGCAGACCCCTTGAACACATAACGACACGACAGATGGCTTGGTGACGAATAACTCAAAGTTAATCCCCGGAACCCGGTTAAAGACTTTCAAAGTGGTTTGATCAACTGTGAGGTAAAATATTTCCCAACCCAGGTGAATGAAAAGTGTCGTGTTCAAGAGTGGTAATAAAGTTTCTTTTGAGACAAAAGGTAACAAACAGGTTCATTCTTCTCTCTTTTCCCCCACCATTTCTGGCAAGTACCTCTTTATTTTTAACAAGCTTGAGGAGGATAACATATGCTTGATTATAAGCTCATCCTTCGGACGAGTCCAACCTAGTTTAAATTCGAACCCTAGGAAGGAGTGGTTCGTTCCTGTTTGTAATTGAACAGGTCCTTTACTGTAAAAGTTTAACGAGCCCAGTATAGGAGAAACTCGGCGTTTTTCAATTTTAGAGAGTCTGAAAAAACTAAAGGAGACTCCACGTTGAACTTTTTCGTACATTTGTGTCCCTCAAGCCCGAAAAAGTAGAAAATAATACCTGGGGGAACCGCTTGATCTTGCGACCAAGAAGTACTTTCATAATAGTGTTGTTGACCTGAAAAGTAAAAAGCGATCAAGGACACGTCGTTTTATTTCCTTATCGAGTTTGAAACGACAAAAACCCGACAATCTTTTCCTGATTTTACGGTCAGAAAAGAGCTATAAGGGGACCGTCTTTTAATTCTGTTTTAACGAGTGTAAAAGAAACGCTCGGCGATATTTTCATATTTTAAGAGTCTGAAAAGGGCTTAAAAGAGAACTCCAAGGTTTCACTTTTTCGTAAGTTTTAACGAGTTCGAAAAAATGATAAAAATGTACTCATGGTTTTCACTTTTTCATAAGTTTTAATGAGTTCGAAAAAGGGATAAAAATGTACTCATATGACTGACTTTCAATTTAATTTACGAGCAAGAAAAGACGGAAAGAACTCGGCATTTTCATTTGTTTTACGAGAATGAAAGATAGCAAAATAATCTCGGGATTTTCATGAGTTTAACGAGTCTTGAAAATAACTGAAATTGACTCGAGATAGGTTTTTTTTACAAAAGCTTGAAACAGATAAAAACTATGCTTCAACGTGGTTTCATTTTTACACAAGCTTGAAACAGAGAGAAAACTGTGCTTGATGCCCCCTAAGTGTAACTGCTAGAGTGCATGCCCCCCCAACTTCATTTCATTCAACCAGTTGGATGAAATGAAGGTTGAGTTATGAGATCAATTGAAAGACTGGACCTAAAACAAAAACTGAAATAACTAACCAAAATAAACAACTTAACATTTACGAGATCTAGTCAAACTCACAACTCATTTAGAGGAGGATTTGTTTCATTTTTTCACGAGCTTGACATAGGAAAAGAACTATGCTCGGATTCGGTTTCATGTTTACACAAGCTTGAAACGAAAAACTATGCTTGTTATAAGTTCACATGCCCCCAGCATAATGACGCAAAACGAGGTACATGCCCCCCAAGCTTCATTGCATTCAATGAGGTGGATGGAATGAAGCTTTACTTTCAAGATCGTGGAAAGACTTGTGGGAGTTGTTTCATTTTTTAAACGAGCTTGACACAAGATAAGGAACTATGCTCGTAACTACTCTCTACAATCTACCTAACAAGAAACTCTACTCTAAAAACCTTGATTCATTTTTTAACGAGCTTGACACAAGACAAGGAACTATGCTCTAAAATCCTTGATTCATTTTTTAATGAGCTTGACACAAGACAAGGAACTATGCTCATGACTACTCTCTACAATCTACCTACTTAACCTACCCTTGTTTCATTTTTTAAAGAGCTTGACACAAGACAAGGAACTATGCTCAAGACTCCTTGTTTCATTTTTTAACGAGCTTGACACAAGACAAGGAACTATGCTCAAGAAGTTCGCATGCCCCCAGCATAACGATGCAAAGCGAGGTACATGCCCCCCAGGCTTCATTGCATTCAACCGGCTGGATGAAATGAAGGTTTACTTTCAATATTTAACTTGAAAAGGGAGTTGTTTCATTTTTAAGGAGGTTGACACAAGAAAAGAACTATCCTCATACCTGATTCATTTTTTAACGAGGTTGACTCAGTAACAGGAACTATCCTCATACCAGATTCATTTTTTAACGAGGTTGACTCAGGAACAGGAACTATCCTCAAACCTTATTCATTTTTTAACGAGGTTGACTAAGTAACGGGAACTATCCTCAAAATCCTACTTTCTACAATCTATATAGCCTAAAATCTAGCTGATTCATTTTTTAATGAGGTTGACTCAGTAAAAGAACTATCCTCATACTAGCCTGTTTCATTTTTTAACGAGGTTGGCACAGGAAAAAGAATTGTCCTCGAACATACTGATTCATTTTTTAACGACGTTGACACAGTAAAAGGAACTTTCCTCGCTAATCCTACTTTCCTATATAACCTACTATCTACCTGATTCATTTTTTAATGAGGTTGACTCAGTAACAGGAACTTTCCTCATAACATCCAATTTCATTTTTTAACGAGGTTGAGAGAGGAACAAACTATCCTCGTGCTCACTGATCATGGCTTCCAACTGGAAGAAAGACATGTCAATGGACACACCTTGATCATGGCTTCCAAGAGGTCTTCATCAGAAGGAAGAATAGTTCTCTGGAAGGAACACATGTCAAGGGACTCAAAAGGGATAAGAACATCGTGTTCAAGTAATCCCATAGAGTTTTCCATGTCAATTACCGTATCTAAATCAAAGGAAGATGAGCAACCAGTGAGAGGCTCACTTACATTGGTAACTGAAAACATGGGATCAGTTGCCACATAATTAACCCGTGGCAGGGTAGATACCACTTTAGAATCAGGAACATTTAGGGGTGTCATATTATTGGTAGTTGAGACAAGACTAGGGAACGAAAGCTGGTCTACAGTCACAATATTTCCATTGTGAGGGAAAGACATCATGCGAAAGAGTGTCGATACGACAGCTTTAATTGCATAAACATAATCTCGCCCAAGGAGTAAATTGAAATCCAAGGGACCTCGAACTACCATAAGATCAATACAAACAGTCTTACCTTCCAAGGTAATTGAAAACTTAGGAAGGATCCCTAAAGGTTCACTAATGGTTCTGTTAAAAGCTTTCAGATTCTGCGTAATAGGTGCAAGCTGAGGGGAACCCAAAGCATTCCAAATAGTCGAGGATAAAATACTAACAGAAGCACCTTCATCTACCTGAGTACGATGTATGTCCCTACCACCAGCCTTGACAATGATTTGGAAAGGGATGGAGGAAGGAAGACGAGGTTCTGTCAGTCTATTCCAATCAAAGGAAAAGACCTCAGTACTTGGAGGGGGTTTTGTAGAAACAGGTGAAATGTCCCCCGGCATAGAAGAATCTGATGTAACAAGAAGAACCTGAGCGGTATGAAGTTCACTCTCTAAATGGAAAGTGGGATCGACTGAATGTGAAATTGAATCGACCACTTGATCAACTAATTGATCATCAACCTGAGTGACATGAGTTTCACTCTTCAATGGAAGAGTGTGATCGACTGTACTTGAATTTGGGTCAATCACTCCGTCAGTTGACGGTAGGTTGGGAGAAAGTTTACGGTAACCAGGTGGAAATTCTTGCTATGGAACAGTAAGATTTTCCAACAATTTTGAGGCTTCATCCATGTGAGGGCAAATGTGAGTTTGATGACTCCCTTTGCATAACTTACAAGGAAACCTAACTTTACCCTTTTTCCCAGGAACCTGACTATCACTGGTTGATGGATCAACAGAAAGTTGATGAGGTTTTTCTGACCATACTTCCAAGACCTTTGGTATACCAGGACAATTGACAAGGAAGTGGTCACCCTTACAAAGCCTGCAAGGGTATTTGGGTTTACGATGCATCTTGGAGGTTTCCTCAACACAACTAACACTTACAGCCACGGTTGGTTGGTTGACTTCTTTATTATCTTGCTTCTTCTTCTTCTTCTTCTTCTTCCCTTTCCTCTTCTTCTTAGCCTCCTGGTTACTAGCATCAAGGCTTTTACCAGGCGAAGAGGAAGAAATGGAGGAAGAAAAATTAGGCGAAGAAGGTAAAGGGTCAACAGAAGGTTGGTGATGTTGAGATGGTAAACTCTGTTGAGGTGAAGCATCCAGTTGAGATGGAACAATTGGAGTATTTTGGGCCAACGAAGTTGAAAATAAACATATCGGTAAACCTATTGTAAATCCAGGTAATGACAAAGTAGCCATATAAGGAGGACCAACATTTCCAAAATAAGGAAAAGTACTAGGATTCTCATTAGGAGGGGTTCCTAGGTTGATAAATTCCAGAACATTTGCCATTATATTCAACTTCAGTGAATTTTATTAACAATTTATAACTAAAATTAACAATTCACAATTCACACCTAACAATTAAAATTCACAATTCACGCCTATGGTCTCTAAAAGTAAAAACAAACAAATTAACACGCGCTATCAAATCTAGGAGTCAAATCACACACAAACAGTAAGCTCTCCGGACCGAAAACACTAGTTGGTGATGAAGCCCAACCTCGCAGAATTCAGTACAGAAATGGCGGGTGGAACAGTTACCCCGGCAACCTGCTTAATGAATAGACTGGACCAAGTTCCTCCACTTTAACCGTCTCGAGTGAAGTGAACCCCCCAGAAAATCCAAGTGAGTATAACCGACGTCTGCTCCAGGTACAGTGGGATCTTCCCTCCACCGTCACCTTGGGTAGAATCCTAGAGATTACGGTCACTAAGGTTACCAACGGCCACAAGTACACCTGGGGGAACAGTCTAAACTCCGACAGCACGCAAGGGCAGAGTAACAAGCTCAATCCCCTTACCGGCTCCTTGACAATAATCCAAGGTTTACCGATAAGTGACCCCTGGCTCCTCGACAATGGTTAATCCGAGGTTTACCGTTTGTAATACGTATTGTCTGGCGTCGTTCCCAACGAGGGAGGATTGATCCCCTCACTGGTTCGGACACGAGCTCGTGCTTCTCCTTTAAGAGGAGCTTTCCCAGAGTGTAAATGTAACAATTGGATTTGATTCTAACTCAAGATCAGCTACTTGTTTGGTTTTGCTGTCTTGGAGAGTTAATTACTCTCCTACTCCAAGACACTAGCCTAAGCTATGTTGGTGTTTCAGAGCCCTAGAAATGTAAAAATTACTAGATGAATTTTAATTAAGCGTTGTGTTATTAAGGCTGTTATTACTCAAATGGGTAAATGGATACGAAACCAATGGTGTTATGACCCGACTCAACTGAATGCAATCGAATATGATAATGTAATCTTTTCAATTCGATGAATCCTAACTAAAGTAAGGAGAGAGTTTCCATTCACTTCCAACAATGCAAAAAATTGATCACTAAGAGAAAATATAACAAATTCTCTAATGCACTAATTTTATCAAGAAAAACTAATGCAAATCAATTCCAAACCATTTTTTATTTTTATTTTTTATGTAAACTCAAATCAAAGAAAGCTAATCTAAATCTACAATTGATTTTTCAGAATGTAAACTATGCAATTGTCATCTATGCACAATTCACTTGAAAAGTATGCAAATGTAATCTATGCACATTTTTCATTCATATTCCGAAAAGGAGAATTCTAATTATGCAAATGTGATCTATGCAAGAGAATTCTCAAACACAAGATGATTCTAAGGTAATCTAAGAACCAACAAGTGCAAGTCGAGAAAATTGGGTGAGAGTTCCAAAGATCATAAAATAAAAACACTCAAAGGCGATTAACACTCATACACAATTTAGCCCCCCCAAAAACACAACCAAAAAGATGCAAAATTGTGAAAAGACTGAGAGAAACCTCTAAGTAATGATCAAAGGAAAACAAATCAAGAATTTCTCAAAAAAGAGACTCAAAACACCCAATTGATGAAAGCTTAAAGTAGGAATGCCAATGAAACAAGCTTAGGTGAAGATTCTTGGCAAGGGACTAATGAATCTGGGCAGAAAAAACTAAGAAAAAACAAAATCTAAGAGCAAAAAATGCAAAAAATGGAATTTTCTCAAATTTTGGCAGGGGACGCAGGCAACCCGTTAGCACAGGTGCGGGCCCGCTCTGTGCACACAGAAAAAGTGCGTCCAGGGACGCACTGTGCTGCACTCAGAGGGTGCGTCCTTCTGAAAAACTCAAGAAAAACCAAAATAAAACTAATCCTAAGCTAACCCACCCAGAGACAGAATCACAGAGCCAAAACCAGAAAAATAAACCAATTTTCTCAAAGCAAAGTTCACATAAAGGAAAAGACTTTTCTCATTCATGGAATCCCCAGTGGAGTCGCCAATTTGTCGTGGCGGAAAAAGTCGTTTGTACGGACACAACTGACCTCCCTAGGAGTCTAAACTCTCTAGCGACAAACAAGACAAAATGGAGCGATCTTTCTCTAAATACACCTTTTAAAACATGAAAACTACAAGTGTTTAGGCTTACCTTATTCCAAAACGCTGTTGTTGTAGTCCGTCCTTGCCGATCCGGATGAGCTCCTCCTTCACATCAATTCCTGCAACCACAAACAATCAAACAATTACCAAGCACTTGCATCTCATATAATAAAACATATATTCAACATGCAGACCAAGGAACACATGAAATAACTCATTAACACAAGCTATTGAGAAAAATGAACCAGTTTGTATTAATAACGAAACAAAGAAACTCTTACAACCTGGCCTTGGTGTTGTGCAAGTTCCTCCCATGGTCCATCAAGGGTTTTCCTCTACTTTGACAAAGCTCACCCACTTCCAAGTAGAATCAAGCAAATACAATCTCTCCTCACAAGGTTCTAAATGGGAGTCCTAATTCCTGCAGCATTTACCCAAAGAAAATGTATAGCTTCAACCTCTCCTCCTTCTGGCTCAATGCCTTTATTTATAGTGCTGTAAAGAGGTTATTCAGGTCCACCATCAATGGGATAATCCCCCTCTTTGGGTGGGATAGCTCCCTTATTGATGGGATAAGTTCCTCCTTAATAGGGATACATGAACCAACTGGAGGCGCATCCATTTCATCAAACCGACCTCTAGAAAGTTCTAGAAGTAACCACAAGTAACTTTTTTAAGATGAAACTTGCGCATTTTGCCTTTTACAGAAGGACGCACCTGTCCCTTAACATACAGAGCGTCCAAGGACGCAGCCTTTGTGAACATTGTGAGCGTCCCCGCAGGTAAGGCTTGAGAGAACCTGCGTCCCCAGAGATAAACACATTTTTTACAAGACTTTCTCTCTTCTTTGAGTTTGAGATGGATAGCAGAGGCATAAGACTTGCCTAAGAGGGTAGCATGACTGTTGATTGAGCCATACTAACTGTAAATAGTCATGGTGACATTTTTTAGTGTAACACAGACAAAGGTAAAGCACCTGAATCCGCTCACTATATTGAGGCACAATGTAACATTGGAGTAAATGAAGAATTGTTTAATGCTTCACTTACTTCTTCGAAAAATGATTGGTTGCTTGATTCAGGAGCAACCTGTCATATGACTCATAGGAAAGATTTTTTTGAAGATTTCACTGATAATGTTGATGGAGCAGTATACTTTCCAGATCAGTCAAAAATCAAGCCATCAGGGCTTGGCACAATCAGGATTAAACTGCCTGGTCTTCCAGAATTTCTTCTGGATCATGTTCTATATCTCCCACAACTCAAGAGAAACTTGCTGTCCTTGGTCCACATCCGCCAGCAAGGTCACTCCATTCATATGTTTGATGGAAAGCTTGAGGTAAGAAAGGCATCTGACCACTCACTTGTCATGAGGGGAATAGAAGAAGAAAGACTTATTAAACTGCAAGGAACCTCTGCTCATGCACAACATTTCTCATATATTTCTCATCATGAAGAAGGTACACTTCCATCAAGTTTATTATTGCATGCTAGATTTGGACATTTAAACTATGACAGTCTTCGCTTATTAAAGAAAAATGGTGTTGCTGGTTTGCCTACAATTCCTAGAAAACATAAGCAATGTGATGCTTGCATTCTAGGAAAGCATAGCAAACAGTCTTTTCATGATTCACATTCAAGAGCACATAGGAAGCTTGAACTCATTCATTCAGATTTATGTGGTCCAATGCCTGTTCCTTCTGCAAATGGAAATAAATATATCATGACATTTATTGATGATTACACCAGAATGTGTTGGGTTTATTTATTGAAGAACAAATCTGATGCTTTTCAAACATTCAAGAATTTTCATAAGTGGATTGAAAATGATGCACAATCTCATATTGGGTCTATTCGCACTGATAATGGAAAAGAATATACATCAAATGAATTTGAAAACTATCTTCGCCAACATGGGATCAAACATCAAACAACTGTTCCTTATAATCCCCAACAGAATGGTGTAGCTGAAAGAATGAATAGAACAATCTTGAATATGGTACGATCCATGCTTTTCTTCAAAAATGTAAAGATAATGTTTTGGGCTGATGCTATTCTATGTGTTGCATATATAAAGAATAGATGTCCATCTAGTGTTATAAGAAACAAGACTCCTTATGAATTGTGGTATGGACATGTTCCTTCGGTAAAACATCTCAAGATTTTTGGTTCCACCTATTATGTTTTAATACCAAAGGTACATAGAAACAAACTTGGTGCTAGAAGTCGTAAGTGTATCTTCCTGGGGTATTCAAACACCTCTAAAGCATACCGTCTCTATGATGAAGTAAATAAAAAGTTTGTTGTATCTAGAGATGTCATTTTTCTTGAATCATCCAAATCTGACAGTGTTGTTGAGCGACAACTTGATCGCTTGGATAGATTCACAAAAACGAAATCATTTCAAGAGTTTGATAATCAAATTCCACATCTTGAAGGGGGGATTCCTATACTAGATCAACATGTGGAATCTTCTTCTGAAGAACAATCTCCCTTGCATGAAACTCCAACACCGGATGATCCTTTAAGTGATGTAATTGATAGAATTGGGAGACTCAATCTTGATTCAGTCCCAACTCAATCAACAGAGTAGCCTGGACCATCTCAGAAAGGTCCCCCAAAGTGGTTGACAAAGACACTTGAAAGTGTTCATCCTGATGAAATTGGAAAAATAGGAACCAGAAATACAAACCGACAAGATGGAGGTGATGTAGATAACCCTAATTCACCTGTTGATATGGATGTTACTTATGATTGTGAATTGAACTTGTCTACAGATTTTGAACCAACTTCCTTCAAAGAAGCTGCTTCTCATGATGAATGGAAAGAAGCGATGCAAAAGGAGTATGATGCCCTCATAAAGAATGGCACTTGGACGCTGGTTGATCCTCCATTTGGAACCAAACCAATTGGCTGCAAGTGGGTCTACAAGAACAAATACAAAGCTGATGGCTCACTTGACAAGCACAAAGTAGGCTTGCGGCAAAAGGTTTTGCACAGAAGGAAGGCGTCGATTACGAGGAAACTTTTTCCCCCACAGCAAAATGGGCCACCATCCGGACACTCTTTGCACTAGCTGCTCAGAACGGTTGGAAAGTCCATCAAATGGATGTAAAAACTGCATTCTTGAATGGAAATCTAAAAGAAAATGTTTTTATGTCCCATCCTGAAGGATTTGCTGTGAAAGGACATGAACATAAAGTATGCAAACTTGTGAAGTCCTTGTATGGCCTCAAACAAGCACCACGAGCCTGGTATGAAAAACTAACTGAGCATCTTCTGAAACTCAACTTCAATCATTTTGATCTTGATGATGCAAATTTATTTGTCAAGAAAGTTGGCAAAATAGTTGTATATCTTGTGGTATATGTAGATGATCTTTTAATGACAGGGAACAATGAAAGCTATATTGCATCCATAAAGAAAGAATTAGGAAAAAGTTTTGAAATGAATGATTTGGGCTATGTTCATTACTATCTTGGCATTGAAGTAACCCAACATCCAAAATCCATATTTCTTTCTCAAAAGAAATATATTGGAGATTTGTTAAACAGATTTGGCATGAGAGAGTGCAATCCTCTTTCTACTCCAATGGAACAAAACTTGAAGCTCACATCTATTGAAGGAAAGGAATTTGAGGATGCAACAAAGTATAGACAGCTTGTAGGAAGTCTCATCTACCTCACTACTACCAGACCAGACATTTCATTTGCTATTGGAATCCTCTCCAGGTTTATGCAAAAGCCTTGTGAGGGACATTGGTCTGCTGCAAAAAGAGTTCTAAGGTACTTGAAGGGAACTCAAGACCTTGGAATCAAGTATAGACAGGTGGACGACTTCAACTTGATTGGATACTCTGATTCAGACTTCGATGGAGACAAAGAAACTAGGGTATCTACTTCAGGATATGCTATGAGTCTTGGATCAGGAGCTGTCTCCTGGAGATCACGTAAACAATCAGTACCAGCAGATTCCACAACAGAAGCATAATACGTGGCAGCAGTTGAAGCAACAAAAGAAATTGTGTGGCTCAGGAAAATTCTTGAAGATTTGCAGGTAAAACAAGTACAAGCAACTCCACTCATGATTGATAACACCTCTGGAATAAAGTTGGCCAAGAACCCAAAGTTCCATGATCGTACTAAGCACATCAATACTAAATATCATCTCATCCGACATCATGTTGAGGCCAAAACAATCCATCTACGTCATTTTTCCACAAATGAGAAAATTGCAGACATCTTCACCAAAGCGCTTGGAAGAGAAAAGCTTGAAAGATTCAGAACGATGCTTGGACTCAACAACATCCCTTCAGATTAAGGGGGGGAATGTTGACACCTAATCCTCAACGGTTGGGTGAACTGGAATGTTAACAGTCATCAAGAAGATGAACTGATCAGTCACACTCATGTATATAAACAATAGCTACCTAATGAAATACACGAATCAGTTTTTCTGTCCAGTTTGGAGTTACTCCTGGTCTGACAGATCATATTAATTTCTTCTTTTTTCAACCCATAAGGTTGGTTCCTAGTGCATATCTTCTTCTTTTGATGTTTCTTCTTCTTTTTCTTCCTCCTCTTTACAATCAATGTAAAATAATTTCTTCTGAGCACACTTATGACCTTTAGTGTATTTGTTATCACAAATGTAACAAAGACCCTTTACTCCTTTTTCCTTAAGTTTTCTCGGTGTGAATCTTGTAGTTTGTGGGAGGGTAGGAGTAGCAACACTTCCATATTTATAGTTGGGAGTGGTATACCTCCTTGTTACTATAGTTTTTCTTTCAACTTTTCTTTCCACCTTGAATGCTTTCTCTAATGACTTAGGTTCCCAGAGGTGGACTTCATGTTGGATGTTATCCTTTAAGTTCACTATGAAGACCTCAATCATATTCTTTATAATATCAGTTACCTTGATATTAAATCTTTCGTAGTCCTCAATGTGCTCTCCAACCACACCTTTTTGTTTGAGATTTATGAGTTGGCTAAAGAAGGCATTTCTATTTGTATCCTCATAATGTGCTATCAGTTGCTCCATAAAAATTGTCCAAGTGACAAGTGATTTATGAGAACAAATCCATCGATACCACACAAACTAATCGGATTCAAAATATAAAGGTGTAATGTGTTTCTTTTTTGTGTGTTTCACATCATGTAGGTCAAAGAACTGCTGCATCTATAGTATCCACGTTATCAAATCCTTTCCCTCCAAATTCCTCATGTAAATATTTGGAATATGGTTGGTATTCACCGCAAAATTAGAGTCTCTAAAATCATGATTCACGTTCCTTTTTTTTCATCAGGAGTTTCATGGAATACCTTGTCACCATCAAGAAGCCTTTCTTATAGAAAAATTATAAAATCTTCTTCAGACCTTCCATGTATGCTCTTAAACCATTCATGTCGCCTTTTATTTCTACTTTTAAACCCTTCATCATCACTTTTAGTTCATCTATGTGCTCTCTTTGTGAGAGAGAAATTCGTTGCACTTGGTCCCACAATTTTAATATATCATGTTGCATTTGTTCCTCTTCATGTGTCATAGTCACGAGCTTTCTAAGGCCTAATGGGTGTAGAATGTTTTTATTTTGGAGGCATTTAGGATCCAAATAATGGTATATATGCTTTACTATGCCCTTATAATCAATTCAAACTATTTTTTTAGTCAAAAGTTATGCAAATTTAAAATTATACACCTTTTAGGAGCTTGATTTTGAGCTTGTTAATATGACTGAATTTGAAATTATTGTGTCTTTGTGATTTTGACCTCCCAAGGTTTGAAATTTTGTTTAAATGTAGCTCTCTTTGTCTTCTTTGCAACGTCATAAGCCAGACCAAGATTGGATTCTTCAACGTAAAGTTATGTCAAATCTCCCATGATGACTTAATTATGGGTTAGTTTAGTAAAGTTAACTTATACACGATGCCATGTGTCATTGTTCCCACCGTTGACCCTAAAACTTGTACTAGAAAAAAATTTCCTGTGAAATTTCAGCCACCTTTTATAGAATTCAAATCTGGTGCCCAAATAGAAATTTATGATGATTTTTCCTAAGATACATATTTTAGATTTAATTCTAGAGCATGCAAAATCCCTAACATCCTTGGACCATATCTCTATAAATGTAGCAAACCAAGGTCAAAATTTGTAACTAAATTGTTCATCAATATTTCACCTTCATATGGTATCAATTTCACGTTCTAAATCTTCGTAGAGAATGAATACATACATACATACATACATACAAACATATATATATATATATATATATATATATATATATATATATATATATATATATATATATATATATATATATATATATATATATATATATATATATATATATATATATATATATATATATATATATATATATATAGCAAGAGAGAGAGAGAGAGAGATAATGCCACGATGACTTGTTTGAAGTAGCAAAACCCTAGGCTCAAGAGCTTCGATACCAAATGTCATGTATCCAGATCAAACTAATGTAGAAACATAAGAAAATATAGATCAACCCCTTGATAATAAGCCACTTTGAGGGGAAAACTCCCTTTACATTAGATAAATAAACAATTCTTGGATGATTTAAATGGAAAGACCTCCTTGGTAGATAAGAGTCTAAGAGGTCAAAATATAATTGGGGCCTCCATTACAATAATAATGTAAGGGCACAATAATAGAAATAGGGGGTTTCTGTGGTGAAAAACAATAATAATATGGGAGCTACACTAGTATTATAGGCACCTAATAGGCCATCATCATTGTGATTCTCATACAACTTGGTTGTTCTCCACATCGACTAATGGTATCGATATTTTTTGATTGCCCTTTTCCATCGGTCCTACGGTCTCCAACTTATGGATTATTCTGGCTTGGAATATGTGCTAATGGTTCTTCCCCCACTCCTCCAACCTGTCACCTTGTGAAAATATCTTCTAAGTCTTTCACTTTGGCTACTTCCCTCACCTTTTCCAAACGTCTCCAAATCCTAACTTCCAACATCTGCTTTGCATGTGTCATTTCCTACCTGGCATTGTGACAATATATGTGCATTGGATTCCTATGTTGCATCCCCCAGTAACACACCAAACTCTCTATTGAACGTTGGGTTTCCTCCTCCTGCATCAGTCTCCTTTGTAGGCGGTCTCTTGCATTACTATAAAAATTCAAAAAATTTTGCCTCCAAGAAATATATTTGTAGGTTGTTATATTAATGTAATATATTAATCTTTTTCAAAGTTTATTTATATCCATAGTTATGTGTGAATATAAGATGAATTCATTACCTTTAAAATGATGATTCAAAATTAATATGAAACTGACATGCAAAAGATAGTTTAAAAAAAAATCCATCATATTTTTTTTTTTTTAAGAAAGAATAAACAAATTTTCTCCACTAACAACATTTCAATGACCAGGCTTTGATACCATCAAAACTCCATCTACAAACCTATACCCCTTAGTGAAAATGGTTAGTTCCAATTGAATTGCAACTAGCTAATACCTAGAACTTAAGTATACACTAGAAACCCCTCTATGAGATGAATTCCTATTTAAAAATAACTAACTAGGCCACGTCCTCTCTCCACTGACCTCTAAGTGGAGTATAATTGATTCTTCAAAGACCCTAACACCCTAATAGACCCACAAACAAACATTCATTCATAAAAATAGTAATTAACAAAAAGAAAAAGGTAAGAAACCAAATGAAAAATGTTTGAAAGTGAATTAGGAGTCCCTAGTCCCTCACAAAGTCTTGCTCCACAATATACAAAGCCAAATTACAAAAACCACATGAGGAATGGCAGAAAATGTATCAAAATAAGGAATGGTTCCACAAAATACAACGCCAAATTATAAAAATCACATTAAGGAATGGCAGAAAAATTATGAAAATAAGGAATGGTAAAAAATGTATTGGTCGCAACATAATTGGATGGAAAATACCATTCTGAAAGACCGCTGACATATTGGATGGAAAATACCATTCTAAAAGACCGCTGACATCTTGAAACAATACAATGTGCCTCCGAAAAGCTCACGAAATCTCAACTCCGACTTTGCTGGGATGACACGCGCATGAAGAGCTGGTTGCAAGTTAATATTTCTCAAATAAACAAATAGGCTTAACCCTTGATTCTTACACAAAACATTCATAAGGTGAGGTGGGCACATCACTCTTGGGCCGTGCTTGAGGTGATCTTGGCCACACCAACCCCCACCTGGAATCCCCCCTCCTCACCTCGTTAGGAACGGTTTTCCAAAATATTTTATCATTTTTTAAATTTGATTATGCATAAAAGTGTTGATTATTGTTAAATTTATGAATTATAACATAACTTTTTAATATATAACCTTATGCTTGTATTTGAAATTTTGAACTAATCATCAATCTTTTTCATTTAGACGGGCAATCATTTTCATTAATTCGAGTTAAATATGTATCTTTTTTATTAAAACATTAACTTTTCTTTATTAAAAAAATCAATTCTTGGTATTAGTTTGGTGGTTGATTAATATCTCATTATAGAGTTTATTATTCATTGGCGTGGTCAACCGAGGTCCTAATTTTGTAGGGATGATAAAAAAAAATTGTTAGAATTTAGTGATTTTTTTAAGAAATTTGAATGTGGGAGTGTTTAAATCAGTTTTTGATGACAGAAATAGATTCAACGCTATCAGAAAATCAATCGGTAAAGCACCTAAAATCCTGAAACTTAACCACAATAACCCAAATTTTTTAAAATTCAGATTAAATTTTCTCACAATCATGCTAAATTTTTGTTGTTTTTTGGGCAAAATTGTTACCTGTTTAGAATAAGGTTTATTCATGGTATATCATTTTAATTAACAAAACAAACGAAAATGAGGAATTCACTCAATTTATAGAAATAGTGATTACTCCCACATGAAGATCTAGCAATATCTAAGTCAAGATCCCATTCTAGTGATGTTTGAAGAGATAAGTTGACTTGAGTGTCGTCCACATTAAATTAAGTGTGAATCAGGTTGAATACAGTCTATATTTGAAGAAGTCAAAATTTAATGTATGCATATTAGATTATTTTGATCCAGAAAAATGTAGAAAAACCTTTTACCAAGTTCATTGTAATCCAATGAAGTCAAATGAAATAAAAATAATTTTTTTTTGTGATCAATATTGGGGCAACCACTCATATTGTTTGTGTGTGAATTGTGTTATATTTTCTGTCTTCTCCTCTGCCTTTCCAGATGACAGCTTTTTTCTTGAGGATAATGATTAAACCGAGTTATGTAATTGCTGACAAATTAGCCAACAAATTTTGTGTTCTGAGTTATCAGAATTAGGGCAGGAAATTTATAGGGACAGTAGATTAGTCAGATAATGGATAATCAAATTAGAAATACGTCAGGTATATAATAATGTATCCATTGCTACTATATGAGATTCCAATTAGAGTTCAGCTCATGGATTGAAAATCAGACTTCTCTTATTTTTGTTTATGTTTTCATATGTATGCTCTTGATAAATTTAACATGGTATCCGAGCTAGGTTAAGAGAGTTGATTTATATGTAAAGTGTGTGTTGTTGGCAGGAGGTTTCAAAAGTTTGTGAAAGCCATTCACAAGAGTTTTCGTAATTTTGTGAAGCCTATACAGATTCAAGTTATTGGTGGGAGTGCTCAGCAGTTAGCAGCAATGGCCAACAATATGAATATTTCTCAACCAGTAATACCATTGTTTAAAGGTGAGAACTTTGGTTTTTGAAGCATTAAGATGAAAACATTGTTTCTCTCACAAGATTTGTGGGATTTCGTAGAAAATAGATATACAGAACCAGATGCTCAAACACTTGCCCACTGGACTCAAGACCAAAGAAACCAGTTAAAGGAAAATTGTAAGAAAGATTCAAAGGTTGTCTTCGTAATCCAGCAAGCAGTGCATGATTCTATTTTTCCAAGACTAGTTAGAGTAACAAAATCAAAGGAGGCATGGGATGCTTTGCACCAAGCATATCAAGGAACTGATAAGGTAAAAATTGTTAAGTTGTAGTCCTTAAGAAGATAATTTGAAACTTTGTGCATGCAAAACCATGAATCTATTGAATATTTTCTCACTAGAGTTATGGGTATAGTGAATGAAATTAGGTCTTTGGAGAAGATTTAAAAGATCAAAATATTGTTGAGAAGATTTTAAGAAGTTTTCCTGCAGAATTTCATGGGGTTGTTGTTGCTATTGAGGAGTCTAAGGATCTAACTCAGTTGTTTGCGAATGAGCTAATGGGGTCTTTTCAATTTCATCAGCAAAGAATCAATAGATCTTCTGAAAAATCTATTGAGCAAGCTTTTCAAGCAAGAGGAAATATTTTCCAAGAAAAAAGTGGTTCCTCTCATGAGGAAAGCCAGAGCACTTTTGGAAGAGGAAGAGGAAGAGGACAAACATACATAGGAGGCAGAGGTCAAGGAAGATTTTTTTCTGCATACAACAAAGGAAGAGGTAATGATGACAGTGATGGAGGTAAAAGATTTAATAAATCCCAAGTTTAGTGTTTCTATTCTAAAAGATTTTGCCATTATGAAAGAAATTGTTGGAAAAAAACAAAAACAACAAGCTAATTTTTCTGAAGAAAAATAAGAGGTTGGCACTTTATTCTTGGCTTTTGATTCAACTAATAATGTTTCCAAAGAGGTGTGGCTTGTGGATAGTGGTTGCAGCAATCACATGATAGAAAAACATTATGGCTTTTAGAGATAGATGAATCTACAAAATCTGATGTACTATTGGGAGATGACAAGCCAGTTGAAGCTAAAGGTAAGTGAAAAATTGTTGTCAAGAAAAAACAAGGAAAACCAAAGCACATTAATGATGTTTTATATGTTCCCGGTCTAGCACATAATTTGTTGAGTGTGTGGCAGCTCCTTGAAAAGGGATATTTAATTGTTTTCAAGGACAAGCAATGCATAATCTATGATAAAAGTGATCACAGTAAAATTATTTCTAAGACCAATATGCTCCAAAACATAATTTTTTCTTTCAATCTCCCTTGTGAAGCAAGTACAACATTAAGTGTTGCTTATGATGATAGTTCATGGCTATGGCACATAAGGTATGGACATTTGAATATGAAAGGCTTGAAATTGTTATATAACAAGCAAATGGTCAAAGGGTTACCACTTATTGGTTCCACTGATAAAGTCTGTGAAGGGTGTATTCTTGGTAAGCAACATAGAGATTCATTTCCAGTAGGAAAATCATGGAGAGCAAGTAAACCATTGGAACTAGTGCATGCATATATATATGGTCCTATGCAAACCTTGTCTCTCAACAAAAATAAGTATTTTATTATTTTTGTGGATGATTTTAGTAGAAGAACATGGGTATATTTCATTAAAGAAAAATCTGATGCATTTGTCATATTTCAACAATTTAAAGCTCTTGTGGAAAAACAAAGTGGTTATTGTCTAAAAACATTACGCACAGATAGAGGGGGAGAATTCACTTCTAATAAGTTTGATTCTTATTGTAAAATGAATGGAATTCAAAGGCAATTGACAACTAGTTATACTCCCCAACAGAATAGCATTGTTGAACGTAAGAATAGAACAATTGTTGAGATGGCTAGGAGCATGACGAAAGGTAAAAACCTTCCAAACATTTTTTGGGTTGAAGCTATAGCTACACTTGTTTATTTTCCTAATAGATGCCCAACATGAAGTCTGCAAAACATTACCCCTTCTGAAGCATGGTGTTGAAGAAAACCCAATATTTCTCATTTAAGAGTCTTTGGTTGCATTGCCTATGCTCATGTTCTTACTGAAAAGAGAAGAAAGCTTTATGATAAAAGTGTGAAATGCATCTTTATTAGATATTGTGAGGAAACCAAAGGTTATAGATTGTACAATTCAAAAACTAAAAAATTAATGATTAGTTGTGATGTGTTACTTGATGAGAAAGAAGAATGGCAGTGGAATCATGATGTGCAACAACAAAATCCAAGTATTGTTGTACAAGAAGATGAATCTTTTGTTTTTGCAAATCCATCCAGTAATAAAAATACTTCAGAGGCCACATCCACTCCATCATCTTCTGCTACTTCAAGTCTTGTTTCAAGTCCAAGTCCTCCTCCGAAAAAGACAAAATATTTAAATGAAATTTATGGTTATACTAATTTTGCTTTGATGTCTCAGATTGAAGCAGAGCCAAGATGTTTTGAAGATGTAGTAAAAGAGTTAGTTTGGTGCAAAGAAATGGATGAAGAGATGGCAACGATTAAAAAGAATGAAACATGGGAGCTTGTGGATCCTCCTACTGAAAAAGAAGTCATTGGGGTGAAATGGTTGTATAAAACCAAGTATGGAGCTGATGGATTAATACGAAGGCACAAAGAAAGGTTAGTAGAAAAGGGATATGCTCAACAACAAGGTATTGACTACAATGAAACATATTCTCTTGTTGCAAGATTTGATACAATCAGAACTGTTTTGGCATTGGTAGCACAAAATAAATGGTTAGTTTATCAATTTGATGTTAAATTGGCCTTTCTAAATGGTGAGGTGAAAGAAGATGTATTTGTTCACCAACCCCAAGGATATGAAGAAGCAGGAAATGGACACAAAGTCTACAAATTGATAAAGGCTCTTTATGGGCTTAAACAAGCTCCACGAGCATGGTACAGTAGAATTGACACTTATTTTTTGAAAAAGGGGTTCAATAGAAGTGAAAATTAACACACATTATATATCAAGCCAAATTGTAATGATATAATAATCGTGTTCTTATATGTCGATGACTTGATATACACATCTTTAAGTGATTTGTTAGAGGAAGAGTTCAGGCAGGCTATGATGACTGAATTTGAAATGATTGATTTGGGTTTGCTCAATTATTTTCTTGGCATAGAAGTGAGATAGATGAATGATGGAATTTTTATTTCACAAGAAAAATATGTTTCAAATCTTCTTAAAAAATGGAAAATGGGAAATTATAAACCCATGAGCACACCCATGAATACAAATGAAACATTTTCTGTAGAAGATGGAGCTGAAAAGGTAGATGCTCAATCCTATAGGATTCTGGTAGGAAGCCTTTTGTATCTTACTACCACTAGGCTTGATATTATGCATGTGGTAGGCTTGATTTCCATATTCATGCAAAGTCCAAGTAAGATTCATTTTGGAGTAGCAAAAGGAATTTTGAGGTATGTGAGTGGAACAAGAAATTATGGAATCTGGTATACTTCATCAAATAATTTTGGGTTGGTTGGTTATACAGATAGTGATTGGGCTCGATCTTTTGATGATAGAAAAACCACTTCAGGTTAGGTATTCAGCTTTGGATTAGGTGCAGTATTATGGTGTTCAATGAAGCAACCAACTATTTCATTGTCTTCTACAGAGGCAGAGTATATTGTAGCAACAAGAACAACATGTGAAGCAATTTGGTTGAAGAAAGTATAGTTAGATCTAAAACAAGAACCAAAATATGCCACAACAATTTACTGTGATAACTTGTCTACCATTGCCATAATTAAAAATCTAGTGTTTCATAATTGAACCAAACACATTAATATCAAATATCATTTCATAAGAGACTATGTGGAAAAAGGAGAAATTCAAATAAAGTTTTGTACAACAAATGAACAGCTTGCATATATATTTACCAAAGAACTACCTAAAGGGAAGTTCGAATACATGAGGGATATGCTTGGAATCACTTCATTAAGAATTAAGTTGGAGTGTTGAGGATAATGCTTAAATTGAGTTATTTAATTGCTGACAAATTAGCCAGCGACTTTTGTGTATGAGTTATCATAATTAGGGCGACAAATTTATAGATGTAGTCAACACATTATTAGGGACAATAGATTAGATAATCAAATTAGAAATATGTCGGGTATATAATAATGTATTCATTGATACTATGAAGATATAAGATTCCAATGAGAGTTCAGCTCATAGATTGAGAATGAGACTTCTCTTATTTTTATTTATTAGTTTTGTTTATGTTTTCATATGTATGCTCTAGATAAATTTAACATTTTTAGTAAGATCGACTGCGCCAAAAAAACTCTTGAACTGTATGTCCATTTGCATAGACAAGCACATGAATCCAACGTGTCAGTTCATTTTACATGTACAACACTATACATTCAAAGAACTTGTAGAGGCATATAGGTTGGACACCTGCATAGGCGTGGAAGTGATACTAATAAATGCAGTTAGTCTAAATTTTTGTGGAATATGCGGCTCTATTGGAAAATAGAGAAATTATTGAAGAATGTTTTGCATGAATTCGCACTAATTGTGCTATTTTAATTTTGATGCAGGACTCAAATCTTAAATCCCAGTACATGATTTCTGATTTTTAGGTTGCACGATAGCTTTAAAGAAGGTTTGATACATATATTTTCTTTGGTTAACAGTTAGATAAGTCTGCATGTATAGTTTTAATTGGCAAACTACACGGGCTGTTTCAAAATGCTCAATGTTACTTTTGAAAGCACATGTAAAGGCTTTCAGTTCCAAAAAGATGTAAAGTCAACTTCCTCGACATTTTATTGTTCACAATTTATTTGGAAGTAATGACCATACACTTAGAAGATCACATATATCACTGAATGGAGATAAGGGATTGTCCACATCGACTGGGGTTACATGCGATGCGGGTTCTAGCACAACTCATGGTGAGAAGTTAACAGAGTATAGAGGCTATTTATTAGGGTAGAACAGTCCAAAGTGTTGTTCTGTCTCATTGCCTTGCTTCAAATTCTCATTGAAAAGTGCGAAAGAATATGTGTCGATACTCATTCACGGCCTCTTTGGTGTTCTTGCATTCGATAATACATGTTTAATGAGATTATTGTTATAGGTCCGAGCATTCTCAATGGTGGCCACATCTGCGCCAGTAGAAGGCCATCCACTTTCAGTAATGACGATCGGGATGTTGGGATACCCCAAGGCTTCCATGGCCGACAAAAGAGTATCAACCATGGCATCGAACATGTTGGTGTAGCTGTGATATCCGTCTTGCACCGGTGTAGCCGTGGGCTGAAAGAGAGCGTAATTGAGATGAATGTGGGTTGTGTCGCCGATGTAGCTGAAGTATGGATAGACATTTGCCATGAAGGGACCGCCGTTTTGTGACAGAAATTTGAGTATTTGGCTCATCGTATCCTTCACATCGTCTATGAAGACTCCCTTAGACGGCGGGTAGGCACTGCTAACATCTGGCCTGTGGGTGGTAGAGACCTTGATGTTATTCTACAGATTAGCGTTTTAGACCGCGGTTTGAATGTTGTTCATGGCGGAAACAAGATACGACACGTACTGAATGTTGTCCAGGGTTATCAAAACTTCATTGCCCACTGCAATGTATTTGATATTGGTGGCTGGATAGAAGGGCACAATGCTCTTCTTAACCCAACCGTTTGCCAAGTCTTGGCTGGAAGATATGGCCTCCAGTTCGTCGTTAGCGACACCCGCTATTACATCGATACCAGAATTCACGAAAGCTCTGCTTACATCTTTGTTTTCCTGGTAACTCTATTATAACATTAATCACAACTGTTCAAACAACGCCACCCACTCTTCACATGTTAGTAAGTTTAATGTGAATTTGCAGGAATCAGTCAGACATCATTTCAAGACAGCCTAGATTGGCAGAGTTCATTATTGATTCTCTTTCATATGTATCTATAAATAATTATATTCAGTAATGAAATATTAAGCTCTTTCATATCGTCTTCTACCTTTTCTGTCGTGGTATCGGAGCTCAGGTGAGCTGTGTTTGGCGAGAGTAGTGAGGGCTCGGTGGCGGTGGTCAGAGTCATGACGACTCCGTGGTGTGAAGGGCATGTGGAATCTTCTCATGGTGTGTGTATGCAGATTGGTGCGGCATGTGTGAGTGAGCCAAGTGTGAATTCCCTATGAACCAGCCATTTCAACCAAGTGTGAATCAAGCAGTAGCGTGGAGTGCGTAGTGTGCTGAACTGTGATCAAGTGCTTAGAGGAGCCATTGAGCTGCTGCATTGAGCGCTGTCTAGAAGTGTTGTTGTCCTTTTGTGCGTAGAGCAATGTGAGGGAGTTTTGTTGTCCTGCTAGGCGAAGAGGCGTTGTTGAATCTGCACTCTGTGGAGATTAGTGGAATGCCCAGGAATTATTGTGTTAACAAATGAGTTCGATGTGCGGAGCTTTGCCTCCTTTCTTGTGATTTCTCCTCGTCGGTTTTGCATGTGGACAGATGTTGGTATGAGTTGTGGGTATTATTGATCAACAGAGTGAAGTGTTCTGTTGACCGTGGAGTGTTCTCCTCTAGCTGTGAGTGGCTGCTAAGAGGAAGCAAGCCAAGGAGGTGTGGAGCTAGTGTGAATAAGCCAAGGAGGTGTGGAGCTAGTGTGAATGAGCCCAACGGGTGGGAAAGTTTTTGACTCAAAGCCATCACCCATGAGATATTCTGTTGTCGTTTTGTTGCAGAAACGTCTTGACAACCATGCTATCATTGTTGACTAGAAGACAAGTGGAATCCAACGACGATCGATTTCAAAGTAAACGGTGAACGTGGAGCTGTGCAAAACGTTGTTCAGAAGTGTGGAAGAGGTGTTGTAGACCAGAAAAATCATGGTGGGGTCCTGTGTAGTGTGGTGAGAGAGGCTCGACTATCGACATCAGCGTGCATCAAGCCAACCCCCAGGCATGAGGCTAAGTTTCTTTAGGAACGTTGAGTGTGATGTGGTGAAGAAGTTGCTTAAGGAGTTGCATTGAATCATCGATGGGCATTGACAAGAGGAGTTGTTTCTATGTAATCCAATGGTGAACGAGGCTACTTGAAGGTGAGCGTCAAGCATGAAACATCAGTTGAAGTCAAAGGAGCCATTGAAGAGTTGTTCCTTCGTTTTTGAGTTTGCTTTGTTTTGAATATAGAAAGTCCGTAGTGGAATAAAGCCAAGGGCCGAGTCTGTTAGTTATATGGTTGCTGTCAGTCGAAAGGAGCCGACCAAGGGCATTGGATTGTGAAGTGCGGTGAGCCTTGTGTTGTTGTTTGCCTGATGTTAAGCCTGGAGATTTTGTTATTTTTGCAGAATGGTGGATTGTGTGACACCTACGAGCGTTGTGAAGATGTCCGATCCCTTTGAAGAAATTGTTGGAAAACGTTGATCAGAAGAGTGGGGCAACGAAAGTTTGGTATGCATATGGTGAAGTGATAGGCAGAGCCAAGAGTGGTGCTATTTTGAAGTCAAAGCTGGCCAGAGTTTAAGGAAAATATGCATATGGTGAAGTGATAGGCAGAGCCAAGAGTGGTGCTATTTTGAAGTCAAAGCTGGCCAGAGTTTAAGGAAAATTTGAGCCTAGCTAAGAGTTGTGTGGGAGCGTTCTTAGATCTCCAACGTGTCTTATTTGCTGCATTCTTTTCTATGTGGCAGAGGTAAAGTGGAGCCGAGCTAATATGTCTTTCTTTTTAGACTTTTTTGACAATGACCTTTTCGATGATCATTTTTTAATGTATCCATTTGGAAGTATTTTTGGGTCCGACAGTATTTTCGAGTTCGAAGAAATCTTTGACAAACAATGTGATGCTATCGGTGATTATGCTACTCAAATTAAAAGTTTTTTATCTTATAACTCAATTGTTAGAAATTTGATTGGATCTGCTTCTAATATGGCTGCGACAATGGAGGATACGACCATGAATGTTGTTCAGAGGCCGCTCATGTTTGAAGATGATTGCATTTTGGTGACTCCTCATGGAAAGTGGGGAGAACATGAATTATATTACCTTGTTCGGTATTTTGCATTGCATCCCAATCCAGAAAAGGTTGCTGACGTAAGCAAGGAGCAGAGGAATTTCATAAGGAAAGCCAAAAAGGTGAAGATGAAACTGCGCCAACAAATGAACAAGCATGGACCTTTTAGCAAGAAGGCAAAAATGAAATGTTTTGTTGTAAGCCTAGTTGAGACTTAGGTGGTGCTATTCTGAAGTCAAAGCTGGCCAGAGTTTAAGGAAAATTTGAGCCTAGCTAAGAGTTGTGTGGGAGCGTTCTTAGATCTCCGACGTGTCTTATTTGCTGCGTTCTTTTCTCTGTGGCAGAGGTAAAGTGGAGCCGAGCTAATATGTCTTTCTTTCTAGACTTTTTTGACAATGACCTTTTCGATGATCATTTTTTAATGAATCCATTTGGAAGTATTTTTGGGTCCGACAGTATTTTCGAGTTCGAAGAAATCTTTGACAAACAATGTGATGCTATCGGTGATTATGCTATTCAAATTAAAAGTTTTTTATCTTATAACTCAATTGTTAGAAATTTGATTGGATCTGCTTCTAATATCACTGCGACAATGGAGGATATGACCATGAATGTTGTTCAGAGGCCGCTCATGTTTGAAGATGAGTGCATTTTGGTGACTCCTCATGGAAAGTGGGGAGAATATGAATTATATTACCTTGTTCGGTATTTTGCATTGCATCCCAATCCGGAAAAGGTTGCTGATGTTAAGTACGTAAGCAAGGAGCATAGGAATTTCATAAGGAAAGCGAGAAAGGTGAAGATGAAACTGCGCCAACAAATGAACAAGCATGGACCTTTTAGCAAGAAGGCAAAAATGAAATGTTTTGTTGTAAGCCTAGTTGAGACTTAGAAGAGGTCATTATTGATTCTCCTTCATATGTATCTATCAATAATTATATTCAGCAATGAAATATCAAGCTCTTCCATAGAGTCTTCATCCACCTCGTCTGCGGATGGAAGATTGCTTGCGTCCATGCCATTGTCAACTCCAATCTTCTTACCATCTGCACATCGTATTCAATTATAATCAGTTTAATAGAGCAACAACGTTGAACTTAAATCTATGAATATGAATAACAATTCTATTGTATGAAGCATGTATCAAAGTAGGGTGGAAAAGAATGCAATATAATGGCAATTTACCTGCGCGAACTGAACAACACAATGGCCACACATCCAATCAGGATGATCCTAGGTTGGTCTTTATGCCATTTTTATCACAGGAAATGAGAGACTTAAGAAAATAATCTGCCGGGGTGTTGTATTTATGAGTCCGATCGGTCCACGCATGGATTGAAAATTTAGAATCCGTAGGCCAAGGCGGATGCCGTGTCGTATGGGACCAGCTGTGTCTTCACGGGCATTAAAGTTTCTCAGACTGTTAGATTTGAAGTTCAAGAGTTGAGCAGGCGATATCAATCAGACTGTTGTCTTGAATACGTGAAATCCACGGTGCGGAGAGATGTCAATTCTTTCACTTATCATAACCGACATAAATTCAGAAAAGTACTGCTGATGTTAACGGTTGACATTGACGTTCAACGACTATTGACTTTGATTTGGCGTCGTCGACCCAGATTTCAAATTTGCTTGCTGATGTTAACGTTTGACATTGACGTTCAACAACTATTGACTTTGATTTGGCGTCGTCCACCCAGATTTCAAATTTGCTTGCTGATGTTAACGTTTGACATTGACGTTCAACGACTATTGACTTTGATTTGGCGTCGTCCACCCAGACTTCAAATTTGACTATTGACTTTGATTAGGCGTCGTCCAACCAGACTTCAAATTTGCCTGCCGAACGTCTGACATTGACGTTCAACGACTATTGATTTTGATTTGGCAAATTTGAAGGCTTTTGGCAAATTTGAACGCTGGGTAGACTTACGGCCTTTGGTTTTTAAAGTATGGCATGGTTAAGAATTTCGTTGTACTTGAAATTAATTAATAAATTTATTTTTCATAGTTAAATATATAATTAAGGTATTTTAGGATTTTTATTTATTTATTTATTTATTTATTTATTTTTTAAGCTAAAGAGGGACCATCCTTTTTCAATTAATTCGAATTGAAACCAGTACAATTTCATGGTGGCCTCAACCCGCCCCGAGGGGAGACCGGCTCTGTTGGCCACCTTAAATTACTGACAGCCGTCCAAAAGCAAAAAAATACTAATCCTTGTTGTCCAGGCTATGTAAACTAAACAGTCAAAAAGATTACTACTGCTTCTTGTTTGCATTATAAACTGAAAAAAGGAAAACAAACTATCCATCAGCATTCAAAAAACTACAGAGAACATGTACGTATCTTCGAATATTATTCCGCCATGGCTTCCTGCTGATCATCTTCTCTCTTTACACCCGGGTTGATTTTCTTTATCTGCTACTGTATCTCCTCCAGTGTTTTATCCCGCATTATGAGGGTGATCTTCTACATTTCTTTCTTCAGATTAGGAATTCCCTAGGACATTTCAGCGATCTCCATGGCGACTTGTTCCATAGCCTTTTCATGACCCAATATACATGCAAGGCCTATTTATACAGAATCATGTGACCTCGAGTATTCCCTGGATCTGGTAGGAGGTATTCCCAATCTTCCATTTTTGATCCTGATTGACCCTGAGTTGCTTCTTCCTCCAGATGTTGTATTATCCTTCTGATATCTTTATTAGTGTTTTCACAGTAGGCTTGCTCTGCAAACTGTATTTTATTCTTCAGTGTCTTTCTGTATTTTCTTGCCTGTAATGGCTCGTGCCCTTCCCGTCTCCCTTCCGCCCATCCTCTTCCTCTGCTGTGGCGGCCTCTCCCCCGTCCTGTTCTTCCTTTTCTCCTGCAATTTCCTTTGCCTCTCCTACTATTCATACCCGAGGTGCTCCCGAGGTCGCCACCCTCCTCTCGCCCTTTGCTTCTCCTTTCTGCATGCTCTCTGTCCTCCCGTAGTTTGTCCTTTGCTGACCCCGCATCCTTCCATACTCTCTTTTTTGGATGCTCAGCTCTATCCTCATCATAATCAAACATTTCCACATAATCTTTAGTATCGACCTGAATTGTTTGATATTGCTCTGCCATGTCTTCCGTCTCGATTTCTTTCCCCTTCTTTTCTGAGCTTCTTCGTCCTTTGTTCTTTTCTTCCGCCTCTCTTCTCATTCTCCTCCTCGTTGCCATTCGATTCCCTCTTCCGGCGCTGCCCAATTGTTTTCTCTGCCTCCTCTGTCCTTCTGTGAGCTTACCTGATGTTCTCACCACCTTGGCTCTTCGCTTATCCTTTGCAGTTTCATTTATCATCCTCCTTCCTTTGTCTCGCCTTCCTCCTTTATGATATCTCTTCCGCCAAATCGCCTCCTTTCTCTTCTCCTGATTCTCCTGCCACCTGCCGTTTTCATGGCAACCCACCTCTCTTCGTCCTTCCTCTATGCCTTCGTACCCACGTCCAATCTCTACAGTATTCCCTCCCCCTGCTTCATCCTTCATTACTTCATCTCCGTTCCTCCTCGGTATGATATCCTCTCTGCTGATCTCTCTGTCCTCCTTCATCATTACCCGAATTTTTGTTGCCTTGTCATCCTCCCTTACCTAAATTGTCTTAATTACTCTAAGCACTGTCATTATCACCCCGATCGGGGGAGGATTTATTTTAATTTAGTTTGTCGCTGTTTTTAGTATTATTTTTGGACTTTCTGTAGTGAAATTCGGTTGAAAATTTTGAGATGAAATCTTGATTTGTATTATTTACACTGGTCATTTGACTATAAATAGATTCAGCACCCTGAAAAATCCCGAGGTCACTTGGAAATTTGGATTGTGTAGGGGTTACCCATCAAACCTGTAATTTCAATAAATTCCTGCCTGATTTTAGAGAAATTAAATAGTAAAAACCCACAAAAAAAAAATCACACTGAAAACAACAAGTTTCACGTCAAACTAGTGATTTACAGTATGGCCAAATTATCCTTGTTTTCGCAGTATAAGATATTTTTTTGTTGTTCAAGAGAACTAGAAAAAGTACATGCCAAATGCTCAAATTTGATTCTTCAGCTCTTTACAAAAAACTACTAGAGAAGCTGGACTATATATATATATATATATTCAAATCTGTCTGAAAGGGTAAAAAATTTACAACTAATATAAACACATAATATCACTGAAAATTCAATAATATGTAGTGTGTTGTACCATCAATAGGGATTTTAAGTTTTCAAAAAGGGTTTTGAAAACCTGGAACCTGCAATGCTGGGTATTTAGTTTAAATTTGATTTGGAGTGTTGAGAGATGTGCCTGCCAATGAATTTGCTGGAAGTTCGAAGTTAATTCATGAAATCTGTAGCAATGGAACGTAAACCTTGGACATAGCTGCCATCAGGGTTGTCCTTATGGTTGTACATAAAATTAATTAATAAACTTATTATTTATAATTATTATATTTTGTAACAGGGGTATTTTACAATTTTAACTTAATAATTTTTAAGTAAACACTAAATATTTTATAATATTTTTCGCTGTGGGGATAAATTAATATTGAGTGTGAGTAGTTATGTTTATTTTATTTTATAATTTATAAGTTATAGTTTATAAGAAGAATTTCGGCGTAAATCACATGTAGAAAACCTTTGTCGACTTGTTTCGAACCAACTACTGTGATTCATAGTATGGCAACTTGTCCTCACAATAAACCACACTAATTGGTCGGGTAGACAAAAGTTTTCTACATGTGATTTACGCCAAAATTCTTCTTATAATTGTTATGAATCACAGAAGCCTCAATTCAACAAGTTATAGTTTTTATGAATATATGATTGTGATAATTCATGGTATTAGTTTATAGTATTGTAATAAATTTTATATATAAGTGAAGCATTTTTATGATAAAATAAAAATAATTTTGTATAATTAAAATTAGTTAGTATTTTCTTTAATATATATATCTTTAATTATATTTTTTAACAATTAATCAATTTAATTTTTTTTTTAAATTTTAATAATGTAACGTGTATATAAAAAAATATTTTAATACTTATCAAATATTGATGTAGCTATTTATTTTAGATGACTATATTAATTAAAAATTATCATTCGACTAAAGGTACTTTTCAAAAATTCCTCGTGATTTAGTTTTATTATGGAAATGGTGAATATACTTATTAAAAAAAAAAAAAAAAAACTATATAATAGTATTTTAAATTATAAAACATTATTATAATATAATTTATTTTAATAAAAAATTAAACTTATTTTAAGACGAACAATAATTTATTGTTATTTCAATGTTTATTAATTATAATAGTTAAATATTAAATCAGTTAAAATCTAATTTAATTGAAAAATATATTGAAATTAATTTTAAACGACATAAATCTATGATTTGACTTCTATAATTTTATTAAATTTATTTACATCTATGATTTGACTTCTATAATTTTATTAAATTTATTTACTCTATCTTTCTATTATTAGCTTTTGGTCAAACATTTATTCTTTTGATTTTTTATGTCCTTTTCATAACTATTATATATATTTTCTCCTTTGCCTTTGACTTCTTATATTAATAATAAGATTTCTATTATTTTAATTTTAATTATCGTTTTTATATTTTTTTCCTTTTCATAACTAATTAACGGTTTTTAGTATATTTTTTTTCTTTTCATAACTAATTAATGGTTTTTAGTATTATTATTAAATAAAATTTTGAGCAAACTCTATTATAAAGTTTATTTTAAAACTTAAAATATTTATTTTATTATACCTATTTTCCAAGGTTTATTTATGGGGCCTAGTGCATCTCTACTATTTACACTAATGATAGATTTGTTTTTTCATCTTTGTCTTGCAGATGAGTCACAGGTGCTAAAGATTGACTTAAAACCAAAGATGAATCATTTGACTTAAAACTAATAATGTGATTAATCTGAAATACATTCTAAATAGACATAAATATATCTTAAGTGAGAATCAAGCATTTTCCTTTCACCCATTTTAATTATTTTGTAATTAAAAATTTGCTAATATGATATGTATAACATTAAAGATCTAGATAAATAAATAGCTTGGAAAAATTGTTTATTTGAAATATTAAATTTTAATATGCTTATTAATTAAATTTCAATATAAAGTTATGGGTGTCCATGGGTGCTATGTTAAGGAACTCCTTGATGTGAAGTCACGATATATTGGACATGATGAGAAAGTAGTCTTGCCAAACTTACAAAAAAAAGTCCACGAAGTCTTGAATAAACATGATGAAGATATAATATAATAATTATGAATAATATTAATTTATATAATTGATAATTAAAAGCTATTACTTATTATTTATTACAATAATGTTTATCCAGATATTATAGCTCATGCCACTAAGAGATTTGAACCCAGATAGAATCATTCAACGTTACCACCAAATTGATAACTATTTACACTATATATATTTGAAATTTATACATTTAAAAACAATTTATTCTTAATTATATATTTTTTTAATTTTATATATTTATTAATAATATACTCTAAAATATTATTGTTACAAATATATATTATAATTATTATTTATTATGATATGTATATTATGATTTTTTTAGAAAATGTGATTTGTAATTTTATCAATTAAAAACAATACAATATAATAAATTAAATGAAATTAATTTATTATTTTTATTAATTTTTTAATTGCATTGATATTATGTTTTATTATTATTATTTAATTTGATAGTAAATATTATTAATGGTACATCTCTTCAATATGGATACGACATAAATAAATAAAAATAACCGTTTCAGTTAAAAAAAAAATATATGGATACGACAATTAAATTTTCACTATTATTGGCTGACTAGGAGCATCTACCCCATTTTCATGTACAAAGCACCTCTTGGCGCGAACATCAAAATCACAATGAAAATTAAATATTATGTTATAGTTCTACATATTGTATTGTATAATTACTTTGGCTACATGCTAATAATCTACTCATAAACCATTAATACTTTAACATAAATGTATAATTAATCTATTTAGAATTTTATATAACCAAACAAAAATAAAATAAAATTCAAAATTCATTTATTTTATAAATTAAAACAAATTATATAATTTATTCAAAACATAATTTATAATTAATTAATTTTTAGCAAATCAAGGATTGAAATTTATCTTAAAAATAGTTGGGTTATTTAAATCCGTTAATTAAAAAATGGTATGAATAAGTATCATATAAAATGAGAGATGGTTTTTTTGGCATGTGGCATTGATAAACAATGGTATTGGCTCATGGTACTATAATAAAGTCTACTTATTGGTTAATAATGTCTATAGTTAAGAAACTTGTTATATGTTTTTTGAAATGCATACATATTTAACTCATATTATGGATTGATTTTTTGAGATGTTTACTAGTCATTTAATTTACATGGCTATGCTAATCTTAAATAATAGATTTATTTTATGTCAGTAAAAAATGCAAAATTATATTATCTGCAATGGAAAAAAGAGTACAAAAATTGACTTCATGGCCCACTTGGTTTCGCTAAAGCTAGAGATGAGAGCAATGGGTGCCAAAGATACCATAAGATGTAACCATACAACAATTATTTCTGATAGGCTTACGAGACTTACATAGAAAAAGGATGAAAAAAAGATAGAGAACCTGAGAAAGTCATATCATGGAGGGTGGTGAGGAGGAAGTTTAGGAGGAACTACTAAGAAGCCATCTCACCTATTCATATGAAATTTTATGTGCTCTACTCGGGCCTCCAGATCACACAGACGATAATTGATGTGTGTCTAGTTCCATCAAATGCTCATGAGTAGCTCCAAAGTCTCATTGAGGCATAATTGAATGTCATTCATGTAAGCCACCAAACCGTTCCGACCTTCATAATGGTGCTCCCTTATAATGTCAAGGTTGGCATGGATGCCTATCAGTTGATCAAAAATTATTTTCAGTGTGGTTGGAGCCTCCACTCTGCGTGGAGAATGCCCAGAAGCATGACCAACCTCACACACCCATTCTACACTTAGCGCATCCTCAGAAATCCAGCTCGAGTCACTAGCTTAATGCCCAACAGGGTCGTGATGCCCAGCTCTTGGGCGGGGATGACCACATTGGAAGAGCATGGAGAGTGACATCCAAAGACGACTTACCATAATGACCAAAGATGACTCTATTGCCCAAAAATAATAAACTGCCTACACTCGCCCAAGTAGACACGAGCACTAGAACAACCTCCATGTTATGACTTCACAGTTCTATCTAAGCCAGATCTCCCATCAAGTCTATTCAATGGGCACCCTTCCAAATCCCCCAGATGACCTTTCTCCTCTAGCAATTGACAACTAGAACAGGGGAAGTCCAACAAAAATACTTAGCCCAAAATCACACAATAACACACCCAACATATCACCCAATACCACAATAGTCATAACCAAGTAACAACTAATGAGGATATTGTAGGCCACCAATGACCGATTGCACCCCAACCTTGGTGAATTTTGTCAGAGGGGAATAACAAAAGTTGAAACCACCACAAACCCTAACTACCCTTAGAAGAATTTTCTTCAGAATGAGAGTGTATCCATAGACCAGGTCACACCCTCCATAGGAAAAGTGATAACATCACATTACTAGGCAACACTGTAATCAACAACTAAGAGAAAGACTAGAGGCGAATGCATTATATTCCATGGAGGTCGTTGAGTACCCACCAGCCCATAACAGCTCTCCTTCAGTGACACCCGACATTCCACCAGACATTTCCAATCCTACCGCACAAGAGAGGAGAGATTCCTCCAAAAAAACCAAGATCCCATATGAAAGCACAAAATCCCTTCGGAGAAGCTACAATACCAATCTCTAAGCACTCCACTGAATTCCAACTACTCCATGGCCCTAAAAAGCTCTCTTAACCTTCAATGCTCCAATCCACCACCCAGAACTCCGAGTTCAATGCCCAAGATACTACATCTGTTACACAATTGCCGATGCACAATATAACTACTAGAGGTGGATCTGGAGAGTTCAACCACTTGCCATCCCATCACATCACTTTATACTCCATCATTCCCTCACCTACCACATGCCTCGTGGGGTGAACTCCAAGGTGATCCCGCCAAGTGTTTGGTCACCCCTATCGAGGGAATCTTAAAAAATAGATTTAAGAAAACTTTAAATATATAAATTTCTATAATTATTATACATTTCCATTTATAAAATTTATTTATAATAATAAATAATATATATATTTTTTATATGAGAGTGATAGTTCAATAGTTTTTTTATGAAATTTACAATTTTATTGTTTTCATAATTTTATAATTGAAAATTATGCATATAATTCATACCATAAACACATTTTTATAATTAATATTAATTTCCATACGACAAATATTTATTTCCGAGAAGTAATTTCAAGATTTTCGAGTAATCTAAATACGTGATAACACTTTCATAATAATTTTGAATGGATAGACATTAAGGAGTATAATTTAAGCTTGATGCTAATGACTCAATTTTTAGGATTCAAACTCACAACCTCAACTAGGATTTTCATTCAATTCACAACACTTTGCTAAAAGTTGATGGTACTCCCATGGGGAGGAGGAAGTGATCCCTTCTTCAACATTGTTATTTCTAGAAGGAAGCTCAAGCAAAACATATGTAGGCCTAGCAATTAGGCTCAACCAAAATGGAACCAAATAAACCCACCATGGCTATGGAAAGGGGAGAAAACATAGAAAATGGAGCAAACCCAAAAAACCAATAGGGTAAAATTCTAGGAAACTCAGGAGTCTACCTCATGCAATTAGAGAAAACGCCAACTTATGAAATTATATAAAAAATAGGCTAGATAATCTAATACATGAAGATCTAGCTATTGATTTGCAAATTTGTGGGAATATGGCTATCAGAAAGAACTCTTCGAGTATGGATTCAAAAAATTTCGCAGATCAAAGGGGATATGGATCTAAAATTAGTCTCAAAGGGCTTATTCATTGTTATTTTCAACAATGTTAAAGTTAGGGACAAGATATTTCAGGTCCAACCATAGTTTCTCCATCCAATACAATTATACATGAGTCCTTGGGCTAGAATATTTAACCTTAACAAGGAATATTTCAATTCGACCCTCGTCAGGATGTGACTATATTCGTTGCTATAAGATTTCTATGGACTATATATTTTGGATGGAATCTACAATGCCATAGGATCTTTCATGATGCTCTCATAAACTACCAAACTAGGTCAGTACACATTGTATGTTGGACTATGTTTATATCTAGACCTAACCAAATCCTTGTCAGCAAGTATCAACATCATCTATCACCATCGTATATGGAATAAGCCATAGAATCTGAACAATTTCCATTCCACTATCGAAGATTCCATGAATATGGGAATTTATTGAGAGAATTCCGTCATAATCAGATATTGAAAATAACACATGCATAATAACAAGGAGATGAGAAAGGGCTTACAAAGGTGAACAATAGGAAAAAGGTAGCAAAAATAGGAAAAAAATACCCCTCTTCCTTAGGGGAACCAAAAAAAAACATATTTCAATTGTTCTATAAACCTCTGTGGATATTCCATTGAAGCATTCGTCGCAACAGATCTGATAATAATATATTAAAATTCTAATTTTTTACACAATTACCATTTTATTAAACTTCTAGGTCTGTAAATTTACTGTAATTAGTCCATGCATGCGAATGGAAATTATGAGGAAAAGTAGAGAATGAAAAATTAAGCTCACATGCACACATAAGACACAATATATGCTCTGGGAAACCCTTTTTGGAGAAAACCCAATTGGAAGGTGGGCTCGCTTCACTATCTTTCTCTATTTGGAAAATAAGGCATCAAGTACAAAGAAGTAATGTTTCTGGCCCCGGGGGTTGCTACAATGCACATATCCTCTTTGTGCGCTCTATCTCCTATCTCTTCTAGCTATCTTTTCTCAACTATGGAACACAATGCAACTTTTGAAATAATGGAATGGCTCTTCCTCCTAGTGGCCCAGTTATAACACACCCCGATAGCTTACTAATGGTTAAGTTTGACTACATCAAATCTTAACTAGAGTTACAATATAGACTCTTCCAAAGTATTTTACATCAAAAACATGTGGCTAACCCCTTTTTCATGAATAATTGGGGTTGATGAAATGTCCTCCAAAACTATAGGTGTGAAAATAGCGAGGTCAACTTCTAAGTGGCATAACTTTTACATACAGACTTTGATTGACGCGCTTCTTACGCCATTCAGAAGATACCTCTGTGTAAAAAGACATGAAATGATGAAATACTAAAGAAAAAATGTTTCCACCTCCCAAATAAGGCCATTTGATTCCTCAAAATGCTCCCAGAAGGTTTCAGACCCTGTTTTACCAAACTAGGTCCCTCTTGTAAAAACGGTCCCATGAGCTGATTCCTTCACTTTTTCCACTCTGAATGCATCGAGATGGATGGAAAAAAATATAATTATCCAATCCAAATCATCAACCCTTCAATTAGAATAATAAATGGATCAAGATGAAGAATAGGAAAAATAAAAGAAGGAATACCAAGGGTACATCTAAGAAAATGCTAAAGGAAAGAATAGACAAAAAATAAACAAGCAAAACCAAAACAAAGAAAAATCGAAGAAGCCATGAAGATGATTGAAGATGAGCAGAAGGAAAGAGAAAAAAAAGAACTAGAGGACTCAAAATTAAAAGATGTGGATCTCTAGAAAATAGTGCAAGAATGGAAAATGAAAGACCGAGTAAACATTGAAGAAGAATAAGTTCATCTCATAGTGAGAGTTTATTTCAAGAAAAAATAAAAGAAAGCAAACAACCCTCATGTAACAATTAAAATCCTAGTCATTCTTCTTCCCTAGGAATTAAGAGTCAGAGAAACAAAGATCACTCAAAAGGGGCTAAGGATGGGAAAAAAGGGGGCATAAAATCTAATAAAAAATTAATTTGATAAATGCAGGATTACCTAGTAAATTGTGGTAGGGTTAGAGAAATGATGGAGACATTCATACCTTCTCAACCTCTACCCCAACGAAAATCACATCATGGAACATAAGGGGTCTCAATGGAAAAACCAAAGAAAGACTCCTAAAAAAGAAAATAAAATCATGATATTGTCATGTTGCAAGAAATCAAACGCTCCATTAATACTATGCAAAATATTTCTTGGAAAATATAGAAAACCTATTAAATCATTGTCAATGATGCCATTAGAGCTCCAAGAGGCATTGCCATATTATGAAACTAAAAAAAGTAACTCTACAAAACTTATTACCCACACAAAACACCATCATTGCTCAGTTATAACCATTTGGATTTCTCATGAAAGGCCATATCACTAATGTCTATGGCGCCACTTCTCCTAGAGAGAATAAATTCTTCATACAAAGCCTTCAAAATATTGAAAAAATAGTTAGTGACCATTATTGGATTCTTGTTGGGGGTTTCAAATTGATCAAATATCTACAAGCTAAAAAGGGAGGAACCAAAAAATTAGAAGAAGAATCCCAACATCTCACATATTTCATACAATTTTCAAATTTGGTAGATTTAGAAACCAACAATGGTCTATTTACTTGGAACAATAGAAGTGGAGGATATGCTCAAGTAGCTTGAAGGTTGGATTGATAATTAATATCAGAAAACCTTCTTCTAGATGCTTTAAGTCTACATGATACCATTTTTCCATGTCATAGTTCAGACCATTGGTGATTCAACTATTTATAGACTGGGTCAGGATACTAAAAAGCATACCCTTTTTCTTTGAAGCATTTTGGATTAGAGACATTTCTTTCAAAAATAACATAGACAAATGGTGGAAAGAAGTAGATACAATAGAGGGTATCTCCATTTATAAATTTCAACAAAATCTAAGTGTCATAATTAAAAATCTTAAAATCTAGAACCTACAGGAATTCAATAATATACAAGAAAGAAAAAAAGGCTGGAGTATGAAATGCAAATAATCTAGTAGGAAATCATGGAAGAAGGAAGAAATGAGGATATAGTAAACAAATAAATAGATATACAAGTGCAATTGGAATAAAGGATACAACAATAAGTGATATTATGGAAAGAAAAGTCGAGATTTCATTAGCTAAAGGAAGGAGAAAGGAAATATAATGTATTTCCAAATATCCATGATAAGCACATGCATAGAAATAGAATTATTAGCCTAAAAATAAAATCAAATCAAAATCTGGAGGGGCAAAGAAATATAACTCAAGAGCTCATTAGCTATTTTAAAAATATGCTAACTGAACCTATTGAATATAGGAGCAAACTATAGTCAAAATGATTGCTCATATTCGAAACATAATTACTAAGTAACATAATGAAATGCTAATGAAAAAAATCATGCAAGAGAATTTGGAAGAAATAATTATGGATATGCCCAAAAATAAGGCCCCAGGTACAGAATGATTTACAATAGAATTTTCTCAAGAATGTTGGGATATAATTGGCAAATATGTGGCTCAATTAGTGGGAAACTCCATAAATTGAAATTCCATTCTTATAACCCTAGATGCCACTTTTTTTCCCTTATACCCAAGCATTATCAAACGAAATATCTTGTTGAATTTAATCCAAGTTCCCTCTTCAATATTATTTATAAAAGAATTTCCAAGGTTATAGCCAATAAACTCAAGCCCCATTTGTTTTCATTATTACTCAAGAGAAATCTGGATAAATTGAATGGAGACAAATACTTTATATCATAATTGCTACACATGAAAAAATCCACTCCCTTTATGTTAACAGAACTCATGGCATGATTATTAAATTAGACATGTCGAAAACTTTCGACAAACTCAACTGGGATCACATATTTCATATGTTGAATTCATTTGGTTTGCAGACCCCTGGATCACATTGGTTATGAATCTTATTTATAAACCCTTCTTTTCCATCCTAGTAAATGGATTCCCCTCCCACGTCTTCCTTCCTTTAAGGGGTATAAGATAGGGAGATCCTCTCTCCCCCTATATATTTATTTTAAATGTTTGAAGGCCTTAGCAGGTATATTAATCAGGAAGTATCCTATGACTCTCTTAAGGGCCTAACCAATGGCCGTAAATTTCAGCCTTCCTGAAACTAAATTTTTTTATATGACACCCTTCACATGGGCAAATCATCCATCAAAGAAACTTCAACTTCTAAAGTTATTCTTTCATAATTTGTTGATGCATCTAGAGCTAACGTAAATATTTCCAAATCATTTTTTTTAAGACTCCCATATCTACTTGTAACCATATTTTTATATTTCTTGATTTCAAGTGGAGATCCCATCCATCCAAATACTTTGGTGTTCCCTTGGTTAAAAACCCACTTACAATCAATATTTCCGAAGACCTTCTTTCCAAACTCAAAAACAAGTTATCTTGTTGGACCTTAAAATCTCTTAACCTATAAAATGTATGAAGTCTTCTAAAATCCATCCTTCAAGCCATTCCCATATATTGTATTTCTACCCAAGTTCACCCAAAGTTGTCCTAAAAAAATTATCTCTATCAAAAAATATTTCATGTGGGAGGTCTTAAACAAGAAGGGAAATGGGAACTAGGTGCATGGGAAAATTTATGTAGATAAAAAGAAACAAGGGCCCTTGGGATCAAATATCCAAAAATATTGAGCAAAGAAATGGGCGAAAAATCCTTCTGGAGATGGATCAAGAACCCAGATGCTTTATGGAGTAAAATATGGAAGAAATGTGTTTCTAACATAGACAATAACCAAATCATAAGATTGCAAAGACAAATGAGTCTTATCTATAGAGGGAAGCATGGAATAACAAACAACTCATAAAAAATCATAGTCTTTGGGAGACACAAAGTGGAAATATTGCATTATTTTGGGAGGATTCTTGGCAATAACAACTAAATATTGAATACACGACATACATACTCGATATCAAAGTTGAACTACAACAATAGAGCAAAGCCTTGGTCAAGGCTATTGGAATAATACATAAGAACAAACTTTATGGATACAATGGAAAAAGGGGAAATAGGAGGCATCTAATAAAAGTATGGATCCATACAGAGCCTTGGAAAAGGAATTGGGGCATAGAAAGATTAAATTCCTAAATGGGAGTGACATTATAATGTGGGGTCAAAGCCACAGAGGAAATTTCAATATGAAATAATCATACAACATATTAGTAGGTACAATTAAAAAAATGATGATAGATGGAGAAAGCTATGGATAACTAAGCTATGGGCAATGGTAAAGATATTTATATGCATTCAAATAAATAATAAAACATTAATATGGGACAAGATCCAAAACAGAGGCTTCTATGGTTTAGCTCATTGTTGTCGGTGTTGCTCAAACACATAAATAACAAAACATTTTCTAAATTAATGTCCACTTGCTTTAGAATTTTGGGATAAGTTAACAATCATCTTTAGGAAGAATTAAAGAAATAAAATCAATATAAATGATGATCAAGGATTAGATACCTTCACCTTTTAAAATTGGAATCATAAATAGGGTCTGAAAATTATTCTTGGGCTTCATAGTATGGGAATTTGGAAGGTACAAATTCAAAGGATATTCCATGACATTTAAAAGGATATGAACCATGTTTGGAAAGAAAATATTGATAAGGTCAAAGAAACCATTATCACATCCTCATGCAATACACAAAACCAAGAATCTTTACGTAGAGAAGCATATATTCTTAAATTTTCGGGGTTACACTGGTCAATGGAAACAATCAATTTTATTACTAATCCTCACAACCAAGCAAGACTTGACCATTAGAAATTTTCGACTACTAGATTTATGAAATCAAATTTTGATGGTGCCTCCAAAGGGAACTTAGGACCAACTAGCAGTGGAGGGATGTTTAGAAAAATGAAAGGGGAAATACAACATGTCTATGCGAAAGCCCTTGGCAAAGAAACTGGTAATGCAATAAAGCTATATGGTGTATAACAAGGAATAAAAATACCCAACATATTAAACATAGATAAGCTCATCATGGAAGGGGATTCAAAAATATTAATCAATATGGTTAAAATAATTAGAGGTATCTCAAGTCCAAAAAAGGTTACAACGAAATGGAAACTTCTAGCCACTCTGGATATCATAGGAGAACAAATAAAAATTTAATGAACTTAACCACTAACACTCTCTAAGAAATGGAAACAAGCTGGTGGATAAGATTACAAATGAAGGATTGGATTACAAATCAGAGGTCCTTGAGTCAAATTTGGAGTAGTTGATCCCATAACAGCTAAAGTCTATGTGTAATGAAATATTTAAGTAGGACATCACTCCCCACCATGGGTGCTTAGAAATTATGCGTTAGGATGATAATGAAAATGGGCATGTTTAATGAAAGGCCATATGTTTCCCCCACTTAGTAGCTTTCATTTCCACCCCACTACCATGAATATCTATTCACACTTAGGAAGTTTACTCTGGCACAAGTAGCGAGCATTTGAACTCTTGGTTAGGTATACCAGCATGGGAGACCATACCTTTGTGGATACAGGGGATGAATCATGGTGATAAAGGAGCAGAAATGGAGCTATAATACTTTGAAGTAGGGGGAAGGCTCATACCCCAACTAATTGAATGAGATTGCAGCTACTACCCATTAATATATTTTGGAAGCAATTCCTCAAGAAGAGAATCTCCAACCCATCATATCTAGCATCACAATAAATTGCCACCTCAAAAAATATCAATTTTAGTTCATTTTGGTGTTTTGAGGCTCTCGGTTTTCTTAAGGGATTCTCCTCTTCATGGCACTATTTCACTCAGGTTCAACTTCTTTATTTCATACTCCTACAATTCCTTTCAAGAATGGTATTTTTTCAATAATTTTCAATGTTTTCCTCAATGTTTCGTTATGGCCATTGGTTTACTACCCCCCCAACCTTGTGTTCATGGGAGGTTTTCTTACAACAACTCTGTTCCATGACATCAACACCTATCTCATTGGTTTCCAGACTTTATCTTTGGTTGTTTTCTCCTAATACCTTAACGTTCTTCCCTTATGTATTTTGCATCTTCCTAGCTATTCCTTGCACTCCTAACATTCCCTTATTCTTCTCCCTCTATCATGGTTCATATTTTTTTAGTAGGTCCCTTGCAACGAGGTTGTAGAGGTAGGCTCAGTTCTTCCCCCTTCCTCCCCTATCTTCAATCCCTCCTCCCTGCATGGTATTCACACCCAAAGTAATGCTAGGGATGCCATAGATCGATATAGATGCATAATTCTAGAAGTTGTACAAAGGATCATCTCAAACATAGAAAATAAAGTTATGCAATCCTCTAGATTTATTATTGGCTCTCATGTGGAATGGTAGACAAAAGACATGATCCAATACATTGGAAACTCAACCCAAGCTTATGCATCTACCTACATGGAAATATTACACTAGTACAAAATGACTAATTTGTTGACATTATGACACAGGTTTGGCGCTATGGCACAGGTGTTGTCCTTGATGGCAACTCACTTTGGTGACAGATCACAGTTCAAGCTCTCAGAATGAAGGAAACAGATATATACGCAGGTTCACCTTGACCAACCCGCCTATACACGCGGGTTAGACGTTCCAAAGATGCATATGCGTATACATGCACTTTCACGCAAGGAAAAGCACGTACATGTGGAAGAACTTATTTTTAGTCCATGGTATTTAGTCCTTGGTATTTGAACCTATGGTTTTGGAGCATGGTATCTCATCAGAAGTGTTGATCCCAAGTATTAGGTCCATGGTATTAAGTTGTTATCGTTTTGGACCGTGGTATTGTGAAAGGCCTAAGACTATAAAAGAGGAAGGAGATCATTAGGCAAGATCACCATCTGAATCATTGAATATCTTATGCATAGCTAAGATCTGGAATACTGGTGATTGGTTTATGGTGCATAGTTGGATCTGAATGAAGGAGGAACCTAAGTGCAAGGAGAAGGATAATTTCTATTGATGGGTCAAAATATCTAGTCTTGAATAAGTAGAATCTTTGAAGTGATTTGTTATATTTGGCACACGCTTGATCTATAAATCAGATAATCTGGGTATAACTAATGTCTGAATATTTGAAAGAGTGAATTATCTTTTATAGATCTATACGCAGGTTCGTCTCATCAGAGGTGCGTATATACACCGGTTCGACAAATCAAAACAACGTATACGCAGGTTGGTCTTAACACATAAGCATATGCACGCAGGTTTCTGAATATTGAAGTAGCATACGTCTCTTGAATTATCTTCTAGTTGCTTCTGTTTATTGCTGCAGTGTTCTAGGTAAATTGGTGTGTGGTTACTATTACTGTGTAATGGGTACAATTGTCAGAGAATTGTCTATTTGATTCAGTGTTGATTGGTGAAAAGGAGATTTTTTGATGCAGAAATTCTTCATGTGTGATTGATGTTATTCATGGATCCAGTCTGAAAATGTATGAAACGAGGTCCCTGGAAGAAAGAGATGGTTGTAGCCTTCTGTAGGTCAGCACCTACGTACTAGTACCTTAGCTAGTACAAGAGCTAAGGGGGTTGTAGCTCCCTTCCAGGAGAAGCTGGAGAACGAGAGAAGGTTGTAGCCTTCTGCAAGTAGAAGCCTACGTACTAGTATAAGTCTTCACCAGTACAGAAACATTGTAAAAAGAAGTTTCTAATTAAAATAAGATAGAGACGAATTGTAGCAGGTGGTTTTCACCCACATTGGGTTTCCACCTTATATCTTGTGTTCTTGTGTGTGATTATCTTCTGCTATGTTTTACTGTTCCTGGTTAGTGTTTATATGGTTCTGATGCACAGATTAATGATCAACATCTATAGAATAAATTAAATTATAAGTCTACATGGTATACGCTTGTTTCCTTATCTTAAGTTGCGTATATACGCGGTTTTCACTAACTGAAGTAGCGTATATGATTTGGGTGTGAAATGAAAAATAATTGACTTGATAATACTGATTCACCCCCCCTCTCAGTATTATTTCCAACAATTGGTATTAGAGCAGGTCCTTCAGCAGAAGCTTGATCGCTTGAAGGAAGATCTATCATCATGAGCAACTACGAGAGAGAAGCATCGATCAGGCCACCAATTTTTGATGGGACCAACTTCATCTATTGGAAGGTAAGAATCACAACCTACCTTCAATCTCTTGGTACAGAAGTATGGGATATCATAGATACAGGGTACACATTTCCATCAGCAACTCCTACAAATCGGGTTGGGAAGAAGTAGTATGAAACAAATGCAAAGGTTGTCAATACTCTATTAGGGAGTCTATCTCAAACAGAATTCGTTAAGGTCATGCAGCTCAAAACCGCAAAAGAAATATGGGACAATATCGTTTTGAGTTGTGAAGGAGATGAACAAGTAAAATGAGCAAAACTTCAAACCCTCAAAATTCAGTATGAAAATCTCAGAATGCACAATGATGAAAGTGTGACTAACTATTTCCTACGTATAGATGAGATTGTTAATTGTATGAAAAACTTGGGTGAAGAAATAAAATAGGTTGTTTTGGTTGAAAAGGTTCTAAGATCTTTGTCTTCTAAGTTTGAATCAAAAGTTTCTGCAATAGAAGAAAAACAAAATCTACAGAGAATTACCATGTCGCAGCTACACAAAATTCTAACCGCTTATGAAATGAGGAAAGGGGGACCATCAGACAGAAGAGAAGCTGCATTCAAGGCCTTAGGAAAAGGAGATTCCTATGGCTCAGGACATATGTCAAAAGAAGAAGAAGAATCAAATTTTGTCAAAAACCTTCAACGGGGTCCTGGAAGATTCAGGGGTAAGTTACCTTCCAAATTTTTTTCTTGTGGAAGAGTCGGTCACTACGCTACCAAGTGTCCACATAAAGATAAGCTTGACAAAGGTAAGGAACCAGTTAGATGGAACAGAAAACAGAATGTAAATAAGAAAAGCTATTACACTCATGAAGATAGTGATGGACTTTCAAATAGCGATGAAGATGAACAAGGTAATAATTATAGACTTTTAATGGCTTTTGAAGATGATGATTTCTTGGATGCTATAGATGAAGAAGGTATTTATGAAGAGATTTCTAAACTCAAAATTTGTTTAGAAGAGAAAAATATGATTATTGATACTCTGCAATTCCAACTGGCTGAAAGGGAAAAACATCATGAAAAGTTAGAATGTGAAATTGTGGGACTTAGAAAAGAGATTGAGAAAACAAAACCTCTTAATCTTAGATTTGTTAAAGGATCTAAAACTCTAGATGAGATTATCAAAGTGCAACGTTCTCCATTAATCAAGATAGGTCTGCGATATAATGAAGAAGCATCTCAAGCGCAGAAACCATCCACCTCCAAAAGTTATCTTGATGCAGCAAGGAGAAGTGAGAAAAGGCCCAATGGAGATCACCAAGTAAATCAGGGACAATTTACCTCAAGAATGAACAAAGACTACCAGGTAAATCGGGGGCAATCTACTTTAAGGATGAACAGAAGCTACAACCAGCCACAGGTAAAACCTTCTCAATTTGCCTCAAGAATGGAACTCAATAGAAACTACAGTCATTTGGTTGGTAGATTTGATAATCGCAGGAGTTTCTTCAATGGCCAATGCTTCTCTTGTCATAACTTTGGTCACAAAGTAGCTCAATGTGTTGCCTATAAGACAATCATGACTAGAGAAGCTCAAAAACAAAGAAGTATGACTGGGATCATGAAAAGGACCTACAATAACTTTTCTGCTCTTGAAAATGAAATAGAATTTTCTATTTGTAACAACTTCGGTCATGAATATTTTGAATGCAGGAGCAGGTTTCGATAGACAACTCAGAAGGAACAAGCCTCAAGTGCCAAAACATGGAGAATGAAAGAACCGCAATCAGAAAGATGTGGTATAGCCTTATATGCGGAAGGGCAGGAAAATCAATGGTACATCGACAATGGATGTTCGAAACATATGACAGGTGATAAAGAAAAGATTCAGTCATATAGTGCCTTAGAAAAGGAGAAGAAGGTCTCATTTGGAAATGACACCCATGCACTCATAAAAGGTAAAGGTTCTGTTCTTTTAAAAGAAAAGGTCAAAGCGGTAAATGTTATGTATGTTGATGGCTTAAAGCATAATCTATTGAGTGTGAGTCAAATGTGTGATCAAGGAAATGAGGTTATATTTCGATCAAATGGATGCATTGTTTGTGAGCTTGATACAAGAGAAACAATGATCAAAGGCATAAGGAATCCAAATAATCTATACGTTCTGAAGGGAGGACAACAACAATGCTATCTGAGCAAGAATGATGAACACTGGTTATGGCACAGAAGATTGGGGCATCTAAGCTTCTCTTAGATAAGGAAAGCATGTAAATATCAGGCAATTCGTGGTCTTCCAGACATCAGAATTCTAGGCAATACAATATGCAAATCATGTCAGTTTGGCAAGCAAACTAGAACTAACTTCCCTGAGATGGAAGGATCAGCTAGAAAACCACTTGAACTTGTCCATGCTGATGTATGTGGTCCATCTAGGAAGAGGTCACCTCGAGGAGAAGAATATTTTATATTATTCATTGACGATTTTTCAAGGATGTGTTGGATAGGACTTATGAAGCACAAAGACAAAGCCTGTGAAAAGTTCAAATCATTCAAAGCCTTGGTGGAGAACAAATCAGATTGCAGAATCAAATGCCTCAGGTCTGATCAAGGAGGAGAATTTACCTTGAACGAGTTTTTCGATTTTTGTGAAGAACATGGAATAATAAGGGAATTCTATACAACTAGGACTCCTCAGCAAAATGGAGTAGTGGAAAGGATGAACAGAACGGTTCAACAAATGGCTCGTGCTATGCTTGATGAGTCTAGAACTCCCGCAACCTTCCGGGGTGAAGTTGTTTTTGCAGTAGTTACTATTCTCAACAAGACAAATGTCCGGGTAAGCAGCACTCAGACTCCTCACAAACTATGGTATGGTAAGACTCCCACGGTAAAATACTTCAAAATTTTTGGGAGCAAATGCTACATAAAAAATACTGATGAAAGTCTTGGCAAGTTTGAACCTAGAGCAGATGAAGGCATTCTCCTTGGTTTCTCTCCCCATAGCAAAGCATACAAGTGTTACAATAAAAGCCTTTGAAAAATTGTTGAAAGTATTGATGTAGTGGTTGATGGAGAAGAAAGCACTCCTAGGCAGGTAAGATCTGAAGATTTTGAAGATGATGAGGACTATCCATCAACATCAAATCATATTCATGATGAAGAAGAAACCCATGAGGTTCCAGAAGAATAGATAAGGATAGAAGAAAAGACTCCATCTAGGTACATTCAGAAGAATCATCCAGAATCTCAAATTTTGGGGCAGAAAGATGCAGATATACAAACAAGAAGAACAATTGTAGAAGCTTCAAGCTATTTGACATTTCTCTCATCCACTGAAACACAAAATGTAAGAGAGGCATGCAAAGATGAATGCTGGGTCAAGGTAATGGATGAAGAACTTGAGCAGATTGAAAAGAATAACACTTGGGAGTTGGTTCCTAGACCAAAAGATAAGAATGTCATAGGGACAAAATGGATATTCAAAAAAAAGTTGAATGAAAATGGGGAAGTTATTAGAAACAAAGGCAGACTTGTTTGTAAAGGGTATGCTCAACAAGAAAGAATCGACTTTGAAGAAACGTTTGCTCCTGTTGCTAGACTTGAGGCCATCAGAATGTTCCTTGCTCTCTATAGTTTTCAAAAGCTCAAAGTATTTCAAATGGACGTGAAATCTGCTTTTCTAAATGGATACTTGGATGAAGAAGTGTATATTGAGCAAGCAGATGGGTTTATCCTTGGAAATGATCCAAAGCTTGTATGCAGACTCAAAAAGGCTCTCTATGGCCTTAAACAGGCTCCAAGGGCTTGGTATTATCGCTTGGATAAATACCTCCGTCAACAAGGTTTTATAAAAGGATCAACTGATAGCAATATTTATATAAAAATTGACAATGATAAGTTGCTAATACTTGTTGTGTATGTTGATGATATCATATTTGGTAGCAATGAAGAAGACATGAGTCAAAATTTTGCCTTAATAATGGAGAAAGAGTTTGAAATGTCTATGCTTGGTGAGCTCACATATTTTCTTGGTTTACAAGTCCAACAAAACAAAGATGGAATCTTTCTATCACAAACCAAGTATCTCAAGTAGATCTTGAAGAAATATGGGATGGAGGATTCGAAACCAGTATGTACCCCTATGGTGACAGGATGCAGCCTCAACACAAATGATGAATCGACAGTAGTACATCAACCAACCTATAGATCCATGATTGGTAGTCTACTCTATCTAACAGGTACTCAACCAGACATTATGCATGCAATGGGAATAGTTGGAAGATTTGAGGCAAATCCAAAGGAAAATCATCTTCAGGCAGTGAAGAGAATTTTCAAGTATCTTCAAGGAACTGAAAACTATGGCTTATGGTATCCTAGAGATACTGATCTCACACTTCATGCATATACAGATGTGGATTGGGCAGGAAGCGTGGATGACAGAAAAAGCATTAGTGGTGGTGCATTCTTCATGGGTCCTAGATTAGTATCTTGGTTCAGCAAGAAACAAAGTTCTATTGCTTTATCTACAGCTGAAGCAGAATATGTAGCTGCTGCATCTTGCTGCACACAGCTCCTTTGGAAGATGCAAACATTGCAAGATCTTCAAATCACTTGTACTCCACCTATCTCCATTTTTTGTGATAATACAAGTGTTATCAGTATCTCAAAGAATCCTGTCATGCATTCAAAGACCAAGCACATACCTATCAAATATCATTTTATGTGGGAACAAGTGCTTGAACAAAAAGTCAAGTTGGAGTATGTTCCCTCTAAGGAACAAGTTGTTGATATACTCACCAAACCACTGCCCAGGGAAACATTTGAATACCTCAGACAGAAGCTGGGAGTAGTTGATGCATCATCTTGCTGTTGAAACCTGTATGTTTCAGATAAAAGTTGTTGTACGCGAGTTTCATAAGGAGGATCCATGTACATACGCCGGTTTATGCAGATACAGTCACGTATATGTTGGTTTGAAGGAAATCAGTGGGGACAGACTCTGGTTGAAAAGAGTCTAAAATGGGTCTGACAAAGACCATCTGGCAGGTTCAGGGGGAGCAGATAAACTTCTAATAATGCGTTGTTGGCATTATCTTAGAAGCTCTTGGTTCAAGTACACAACTGTTGTTGGTTTCAGGTGGAACAAGTGCAGAGGGAGAACAGAATGAGAACATGGTTGTTGATCTGAATAGTGATTGACAGATGCTGCTGATATTAGTTATTGGTGACTTTCATAGTCTTGCTCTAGATATTTCGTCTCTATGTCATGTATGTCAAGTTCATGTAACAACCTATTTTGGTTTCCCCACTATGCCTGGGATGAATGATGTAATGTATTTGGTTGTCATATGTAAACTTCTGGTGTATCCCCACTTGGTTGGGTGGATGATCCCCACTTGGTTGGGAGATGGACATATGTATAGAGTTTTTTTTTTTTGGTGATAGGAAGGTCATTTATGATGTATAAGTCATGGTTCTTCTTGAAGAACATTTTTTTGTAGATCTTGCCTACAGTCAGGGGGAGCATGGTCAACACAATAGAGCAGAGATTTCAGCATGTACTCAGGGGGAGCATAACCCTTTGCCCTTGATGACAAAGGGGGAGAATGACTTTGAGGATCTTAGGATTTCCATCAAGTCCAAAGGGGGAGATCATTGAAATGACTTTGAGGATCTTGGGGTTGCCATCAAGTCCAAAGGGGGAGATTGTTGACATTATGACACAGGTTTAGCACTATGGCACAGGCGTTGTCCTTGATGGAAACTCACTCTGGTGACAGATCATAGTTCAGGCTCTCAGAATGAAGGAAAAATATATATATGCAGGTTCACCTTGACCAAACCGCATATACACGTGGGTTAGACGTTCCAAAGACACGTAATACACACACTTTCATGTAAGGAAAAGCACGTACATGTGGAAGAACTTATTTTTAGTCCGTGGTATTTAGTCCTTGGTATTTGAACCTATGGTTTTAGACCATGGTATCTCATCAGAAGTGTTGATCCCAAGTATTGGGTCCATGGTATTGATTTGTTATGGTTTTGGACTGTGGTATTGTGAAAGGCCTAAGACTATAAAAGAGGAAGGAGATCATTAGGCAAGATCACCATCTGAATCATTGAATATCTTGTGTAGAGCTAAGATTTGGAATACTAGTGATTGGTTTATGGTGCATAGCTGGATCTAAATGAAGGAGGAACCTAAGTGCAAGGAGAAGGATAAGTTCTATTGATGGGTCAAAATATCTAGTCTTGAATAAGTAGAATCTTTGAAGTGATCTGTTATATTTGGCGCACACTTGATCTATAAATCTGATAATCTAGGTATAACTAATGTCTGAATATTTGAAAGAGTGAATTATATTTTATAGATCTATACGCAGGTTCGTCTCATCAGAGGTGCGTATATACGCTGGTTCAGCAAATCAAAACAACGTATACGTAGGTTGGTCTTAACACAGAAGCGTATACACGCAGGTTTCTGAATATTGAAGTAGCGTACGTCTCTTGAATTATGTTCTAGCTGCTTCTGTTTATTGCTGCAGTGTTCTAGGTTTAGAATTGGTGTGTGGTTACTGTTACTGTGTACTGGGTACAGCTGTCAGAGAAGTGTCTATTTGATTCAGTGTTGATTGGTGAAAAGGAGATTGTTTGATGCAGAAATTCTTCATGTGTGATTGATGTTATTCATGGATCCAGTCTGAAAATGTATGAAACGAGGTCCCTAGAAGAAAGAGAAGGTTGCAGCCTTCTGTAGGTCAGCACCTACGTACTAGTACCCTAGCTAGTATAAGAGCTAAGGGGGTTGTAGCTCCCTTCCAAGAGAAGCTGGAGAACGAGAGAAGGTTGTAGCCTTCTGCAGGTAGAAGCCTGCGTACTGGTATAAGTCTGCACTAGTACAAAAACATTGTAAAAAGAAGTTTCTAATTAAAAGAAGATAGAGATGAATTGCAGCAGGTGGTTTTCATCCACATTGGGTTTCCACCTTATATCTTGTGTTCTTGTGTGTGATTGTCTTCTGCTCTGTTTTACTGTTCTCGATTAGTGTTTATATGGTTCTGATGCACAGATTAATGATCAACATCTGTAGAATAAATTAAATTATAAGTTTGCATGGTATATGCTTGTTTCCTTATATTAAGTTGCGTATATACGCGGTTTTCACTAACTGAAGTAGCGTATATGATCTGGGTGTGAAATGAAAAACAATTGACTTTATAATACTGATTCACCCCCCCCTCTCAGTATTATTTCCAACATAATTAATCACTAAATAAAGGACTAAAATTTGCATATAAATGACCATTTTTCCGTCGGTGACCAATAGTGGAGAATTTACAGTATCTTATAACGCGATCAAATTTTACTCATATTTAACTTAGTCATTAAGTGGTCTTCTCAATTTTATCATCTAGTAGTATATTTAGTCATAAATTTAGTCATTAATTGTCACAATTAATGACCAAATACAAAACAAAATATACTACTACATGATCACCCCAAAAATAAATTAATGACCAAAATATTAGTCGCGTTATAAGATACTGTAAACTAGCTACTAGTAGTCACATATATGCAAATTTTAGTCATTGTTTGAAACCAATTAATGACCAAAAAAATATGACTAAATTTCGGTTTTGTTATATGGTACTGTAAATTACCTATTAATAGTCATATGTATGAAAAATTTACTCATCATTTGTAATCACAAATTTATCATTTACTATAATTATTTATCTTTTGTTAGTAGTTTCATATTCATTATATAAATGATTGATTTCGTAATTTATATTTATTTCATTTACTTTCATTAATAGTCATTATAAACAACTAATTTAGTCATTGTATATTCATTTTATTTATGTTCATCATTAATCAATATAAACTACTAATCTAGTAGTTTTAGTTCTATTTTATGTGTTCATTATTAATCAAAATAAATTAATTAGTATAATTTTTCTACTAAATTAAAAAAATGTGATACAATGTGCACATTCATCTGATATGAAAACGCAAAGTTACACATGTTAATTACAATACTAAATAATATCAAGTACAAAAATAAATAATTTTAACCACAAATTATATTATATGAAATGTCAAGTATTATAATATCAATTTCGAACTTAATATTCGTTGGACTACAATTTAGACATGAAATATTGTTTCATCACTTCAAAACATTGTGTTTCCAAGGCATTGCAAGTGAATTCACCAAATATAAAGACTTGACCATCAGTCTATATGTGTGTGTCTGTTATGAAACCAACTCACAAAAAGATAGAAAATATAGATGAACGACTTGGAAACCAGCCTCTTCAAGGGGGCAACCTCCTTTACATTATAGAAATGAACAATTCTTGGATGATACAAATGATAAAACCTCCTTTCTATATATAGGAGTCTAAGGGGTCACAATATAACCAAAGTCGACCTAACAATAATAATATAAGGGCACAAAAATAACAATAGTGGGCTTCTATGGGGTGCAATAATAACAATATGGGGAAATTAGGGGCACAAAAATAACAATAAGGGATACAATGATAATAGTAATGGGGGAATCACTAGTATTATAGGGACCTAACATGCCCCTTTCCTTCAAGAAAGTGTTGTACTCAACACTTGAGTAGTTCTGAATGCTTCTGTATAAAATTATCACCCTCCCATGTGGAATCTTCAACCGGTAAGTTCTTCCACTTGATGAGATACTCTGAAATTTGATCGATTTCGTAGCTATTGAGTTCTTGTTTCTTTGACTGCTTCAGTTTCCAATATGATTTTTCCTTTCTCATCAAGTTCTGGCAATATTGTTTGAACTGGGAGCTTGTCACCTATAACCTTCTTTGAGCATGACACATGGAAAACTGGGTGCACTTAGGAAGCTGCGGGAAGCTCCAATTTGTATGCCATAGTACTTATCTTTTGCAACACCTTGTACAGATCATAATACTTTGGTGATAATTTATTATCCTTTTTAGCTTGCTTGAGGGACATTTGTTTATATGGATGTAGCGGTAGGAATACCCAATCACCTACATCAAAACTTCTTTTGCTGCGATGTTGATCTCCATGCTGTTTCATTCTATTCTACACCAAGGTGAGGTTATCCTTTAAGAGTTGGAGAACTTGTTGTTGATGCTCGTTGTGATCTTCCACTTCTTGTACCTTAGAATTTTCTCTTAAATGTGATGTGATGGATGGTGGATGATATCCATAAAGTGTGATAAATGGGGTCATTTTTTTTGTAGTGTGGAAGGAAGTGTTATACCACCATTCAGCCAAAGGAAACCATTTGACCCATTGTGTCTGTTTATCAGATACAAAGAAACGAAGATATCCTTCCAAAAATTTGTTTACTGTCTCAGTTTTCCCATCAGATTGAGGATGATAAGATGATCTATGAGCTAACTGAGTACCAAGACAAGAAAATAATTCTCTCCAAAAATTTCCAGTGAAAATGGGATCTCTGTTGCTTACAATAATCTTTGGCTTTCCATGTAGCTTTTGAATTGTTTCCATAAATGTAGTAGAAAATGTAATCACTTTAAATGCATGAGATAATGCACAAAAGTTTGCATACTTGGTAATTTTGTCAACTACCAGCATGATAACACTCTTTCCTTCAGACATGGGTAAACCTGTGATAAAATCCATTGAAACCTCCTCCCAACGTTGGCTTGGAATGGATAAAGGTTGTAATATACCTGTGGTCTTAATTGTTTCAACTTTATTTTGTTTTCAAACCAAACATTCCGCCACAAAGTTTTGAATATTTGATTTAAGGCCATCCCAAAATAATTCCTTCTTAACCATGTGGTAAGTTTTCAGAAATCCAGAATGCCCTCCTAAGGGAGAGTTGTGCAATTCCCTAAGAATCTTTTATTTGAGCTGGGAACTCTTACATAGGTATAACTGATATCTGTACCATAATGAATCATTTTTCCATCTAAATGTATCAAGTGTACTAAGATCTTGTTGTAGCTTTTGAATGAGTGCCCACACTTCTTCTTCGATCTTCCATTCATCCCTTGTTTCATTTATCCAATATGGTTGGATAATAGAAATGGTGCAAAGAAATGCTTCCACATCCTCATCCTTTCTCGAGAGTGCATCAGCCACAAAATTTTGCTTCCCCTTTTTGTAGATGATTTCAAAGTCATAACCCAACATCTTTGTGACCCATTTTTGCTGCTCTTCTCAAGATAATATTTGTTCTAAAATGTATTTAAGACTATCAGGATATCTTTTTAACTTGAAGTGTCTTCCCATTAGGTAGGGTCGCCATTTCTTAAGTGCATGTAGTATTTCCAACATTTCCAAATCACAAATATCTTTGTGTAAATAATTTCCTTTGATTGGACGACTTTCAAAAGCAATGGATCTTTCTTCTTGCATTAAAACAACACCAATTCCATTTCCTGAGCATCACATTCCATAATAAAGGTTTTTGTGAAGTCCAGTGTAGCTAAGACCAATGCTTGGCACATTGCCTCTTTAAGATGTTCAAAGGCCTTCGTTTTTTCTAGATTCCATGAAAATGTATATTTCTTTAATAATGTTGTTATATGTGTTGCTATTCTTCCATAATTCTCAACAAACTTGCGACAATACCCTGTCAACCTAAGAAATCCTCGTAGATGCTTTATGGATGTGGGGATTTTCCATTCCTTAATGGTTTTAATTTTTCTAGGGACTACCTTAACACCTTCATTTCATACAATATCACCCAGATATTCCACCTCTTGTACTCCGAAGAAACATTTGGAGATTTTTGCATATAATTGTTTCTCCTCCAATAGTTTGAGCATCCTATCAACATGTTGAACATGATCCTTCGAACACTTGTTTTAGATTAGTATATCATCAAAAAATACTAACACAAATTTTCTAAGGAAGGGCTTGAAAATGGAATTCATCAAACCTTGACATTGGTAAGGCCAAAAGGCATGACCAAAAATTCATAATGACCCTCATGAGTTCTAAATGTTATTTTTGGAATGTATTCAGTATTCATTATGATTTGATGATATCCTGAACAAAGATCCAACTTAGTGACGTAAATTGATCCATGAAATTCATCCAATAATTCATCAATGACAAGAATGGGAAATTTCTCTTTAATAGTGAGCTTGTTGAGCTCCTTATAATCTGGACACATGTGCCATGGTCCATCCTTCTTTTGAACCAATACTATTGGATCAGAGAAAGAACTTTGGCTAGGTTTAATTATACCAACCTCTAGCATTTATGAAAGCATATGTTCAATTTCACTCTTTTGGGCATAGTGATATCTCTAAGGCCTGATGTTTGGAGGACCACTTCCTGGAATCAAATGAATAGCATGATCATGATCACGAATAGGTGGGAGGCCTTTGGGAGTCTCAAATAGCTTGGAATGATTGTCCAAGACTTTATTGAGATTTGGAGAAATAGATGATTTTGATGTGAGAACCTCTTTAGAAGCTTCATCATTCTGTTATTGCTGATTATGCTTCCCAGTTTCCCTACGATACCCCTTAATTCAAATTCCTTTGCTTCTGAAGAAAATTTCATGAAAAGTTCTTGAAAATTAAAAGCTATTCTAACCAAGGATTGTAGCCATTGGACTCCTAGTACAACGTCAGCACCACCCATTGGAATGGAAAGCATCAGGCTATTAAATGCATATTCTCCCATGGATAACTTGGTATTATGGAACTTTCTTATGTAAGTTATGGTTCCTACACATGCAACCATCACTTGACACTCTGGTGTTGGATATAGGAAGCAATTCAATTCCTTGGCTATCTTACAATGAATAAGATTATGGGTACTACCCGAATCAATCAACATTATTACCTTTTTCTTCTTGATATGCCCTTCTATCTTGATAGTTTGAGGAGTGGTAATTCTAGCCAATGCATTACAAGATATGTTCGGATTCATTTCTTCTTTCTCTAGGGTTTTTTTCTGGTGTATATCCTCTTCTTTTGATGTTCATTGTTCCTTTTCTTCCTCCTTTTCACAATCTACGTAAAATAATTTCTTCTCAGCACACTTATGACCTTTAGTGTATTTGCTATAACAACTGTAACATCTCCCTTTTTCTCCTTTTTTCTTGCAATTGTTGTGGTGTAAACCTTGTAGGTTGTGGATGGATAGGGGGAACAACACTTCCATATTTATGATTGTGAGTGGTAGGCTTCCTTGTTGCCATAATTTTTCTTTCCATTTTCTTGCCAACTTGAACACCTTCTCCAATGAATAAAGTTCCCGAAGGCAAACCTCATGTTGGATGTTATCCTTTAAAGTCCCTATGAACACATCAATCCTATGGTCCTTTGGAATATATTTTACCCTTATTGATCAGGAGCTCAGGACCAAGTGTCGTAAAATGCTAAAAAATGAAAGTGCTCAGAACTAGTTCAAACCTGAACGACCAGATAGAGCTCGTCCTCCTGATTCCAGCACTATAAACGGTTCAAAAAATGGTCTCCGTATGAAGAATTTACGCCAAAAACAAAATTGCCCAATGCCTTTTAATTTTTGTTTTTTTTCAAAAAAAAAATTTAATAAAAGAATATTATGCAAAATATTACTTGGAATATTCCTTTTGGGCAACGAATCAAAGGTTGCCACATGGCCTAGATGGCATCAGCAGAGGGCATCAGTCACATTAAAATTTTGGTGGCAGCGGAGAGGATTAAACCCACGACCTGCCATGTAACAATTCCTCGTCTTACCATTAGACCATATGGTTGGGACTTAATATGTGGGTGGAATGAATTGATTAAGAGTTTTGAATTCGGTTTGGGCGGGGCCTGAAGGGGGCCAGCCACTAAGGACCAATCCCCTTACCATGTTTCTGCAGTGCCAAAGTCCAAGCGCTAAACTCCTAACCGCGGGGGGTATTACCTAATGGTCGCCACCTGTATTGCAATGTGCTCACATATGCGGGTTAATCGGTGCATTCAACAACCAGTCCACAGCTAGTCAACGCGAAATCCGAGGTGATTAAACTGCCAACTCAAAACTGTTAACATGTAGTTATTAGAAACGGTTAAAGCGGAGTTAGACTGGCGGGAATTTTGGCGGACCACCAAATTTGGGTGGTCCCGCCATAATTGGCAGAGCTAACTAAACTTCCACTATAGTTAGCTAGAGTGATTCTAGGCCAAACTGGAGGAAATCTTCAATGAGCCATAACCTTGGCTAGGAAAGTTCTTTTTGGATGATTTCTTTTTTGATTTTGGGTATATTTGACCTTCTGAAGCCATGGGAACAGGTTTCACAACCATCTAAGGTTATTTGCAGGTGTTTTTGCTTCATGGAAGTTCTAGGAGCCACTAGGGCCAAATCAGTTTGGGAGCTGCATTGAGAATTGTGTAGCTAGTGAATGTGGAAAGAAGGTCATTCCTGAAGGTTTTCAGTATTATGAATCCATTTCTACAGCTCATTTTTCCTTTTGAGGCATTCGTCTAACTGTTTAGCTTTAGGGAAGATTCCAGGGCCACTAGGGCCATTTCAGTGCTTGAGCTATTTGGGGGTTGTGTTCATCCATTTTTGGTGATTCAAAAGCCTATGTCTGCTATTTTTGACCTTGTGAGTCTAATGGTAGAGGTTTTAGAACCAATTGAGGTCATCTTCACCTCGAAATTCTCTGTGCAAGTTTAAAGGGCCACTAGGGCCAATTGGGGAAAGTACTGTATAAGGTACAATTTCACTGTTTAATGCTTGGGAAAGAGCATGTTTAGCTAATTCCTATCTTCTAACTCTGTATTTATAGTCGGATCTATCTTTGGAGACACTCATATTCTTGTATTACCTTTGTAGCATTTTTAATACAAGAGGACAAGCCCAGTTTGAGAGTTTTGGTCCAGCAGATGTAGCCCAGGAGGGGTGAACTGCTTCATCATTTTGATGTCTTTATTTGCTGAAGATGGTATGCTAAAAAAAACTGATATAAAGTGATAAACAACAATTATAAATAACTTTCATACACACATAATCACCTATATACAGCTGCAGAAAGTTATTTTTTTCAGTCCGCAAGACATCAAACTTCAAGTATGTGTATGACAATGACTTCTAAGTGTTTACTTCATTATTTCTTTAGGTAGAGTCTGTAGAGGGCCAGGTAGCCTCTGGAACTCATCCTCTATGTAGAGGTGACATGTCCGGTGAATGCCCCTACAGTCTATCTCTGTATAAGAAATAAGAAGTTTTCACATTTTCAAAGGTCACTTGAAGTGTATAGCTCACATTTGAAATTATGGGAAATGGATACCCTTCACCCTTAAACAAGTACATTCCATTTTTAGATCAGGTTGGTATCAGAGCACTAGGTTTGCTTGACTGACATCAGTAGTTTGAAAGGTGTCTTAAGCAGTGTTGAATATTGACTGCTTTATTATTCTGCAAACTGCTTGTTATTTGAGTTTGTAGAAGTTTGGGGATAGCTACTGATTAGCTCAGTCTTGGAGAAGAAAAAAGGGAATCGAAGATATTTTCCTTACCCCAAAAGGACCTTAAAATAACTCCAAGAATTTTTCTTGAGTTGATTTACTGTTGGCTGCTTGAATGTGATGTCTGTAAAGACATTTGGGTAGAAAGATTTGTCACTTGTTTTGAAAAGCTTTAAGCAGATTTGTTAAGTTAATTTGTTCATTGACCTCATAATGACAACTTCTACCAGTTAAGTTTCCTCCTTCACAATGTTCTTCGATGAGGACATGAAGCGTGATTTCCTTGTATTGAAGGATATGGTGCAAATCTTGTTTGAGGATACAAGAGAAAGCACAATGCTTCATGAGAAATTTTTGGCCATGAAGCAGGAGAAGGAAGAGCTTCTTCAAATATTGCATGATATGAAGCTGCAACTTCAGCAAGCTCAAGAGGCTTTGACCAAGAACATGCTTGAGAAAGAGGTAATCCATTCTAATTTGTCTTCAGTTTCCTCTTTAGAAAGATGTGTGGGATCTTCCAAAAATCATACAAGGGGAATAGGATCCAAGCTCATGATTAAGATGGGTTATGAAGGCAAAGGATTAGGAAAGCATGCATAGGGCATGATTGAACCCATTTTTGTTGAGGAACGATCCAAGAATCTTGGACAGGGTTATGTGCAATCTTATGGCGAAGACTCTAAAGCCATGAAGACATATGAGTAAGAAGATGGTGGACATGTAGCTTATGGCAAGCATGCAATGTTAGGCAGTTTTCAAGACAAGAATGATGATTTTAGTCTGCAATTGAAAGCTGAAGCTTCTACTAGTTCATCTCCTCATGGAGGCAAAAAGGATGAACATGCAAAGCAGCACAAGAGGTATAAATCTTCTCATGCTCAATTCGATTGTGTTTCTGCAAGGCATGATCATTTTACATGCTTTAATGGAAGAAAATTTCCTTGTACATATTGTGGTCAATTTAATCATCATGTTTCAAGATGCTGGATGAGGAAGAAAGCATACAGGGAACAGATGAAGCAAAGACTACCTTCAAAGAAGGTGCATAAGATTTTCACTTTCTGCCAAAAGAAGGTATATGTTGTCTCTCATTGTTGGACTTTACATCCAACTCGTCATCCCACACACATGCAGCAAGAGGACAAGAATATTGGCAAAGGTGGAACCACATATTTCATTATTGATGTGGAAAGGGAAGTTTCACATGAGGAAAAGTTGCAGCAACAAAAATTGCCATTGAAGTGGCTTGGTAAGAAGTGGATGGACTTATTGACACAGTAAGATGTACTCCTTTTGTACATACAATCTTTGGATGTATTCATGTTTTTTATGTTGTTGCAAAAATTTCGCCATGAAGGTAAAAGATGAGTATGATACTCACTAGTTTTGCAGCAATGTTTTTCATTTCAGCTCTTGTCACCCATATGTGTTTTTATTGGGTTGATGTACCTGTTGTTCTTTGCAAAAGAAGAGTTGAAGTTACACCTATACATAGATGTTGAAGGTGTATTTTTCGAACTGTATATAGTTCATTGTACATGATACATGCATAGGTGTTTGTAAATGTATCTTGTTGTTGGTCGACTAGTGTCGCTTGTGAGCACACTTTTACATTGTCGATTGTGTCACACATTGATTATCGACTTGTGTTGATTGTGGTGCACATGTATTGTCAACTTGCGTCGGTTGTGTATACACTTGTTATGTTGATGGTTGAGTCCATTTTTCAGCATATTTTAGGACAAATTGTTGTTGATGATTGTGTTGTTGCACAAGGTACCTTTGGTGTCATTTGGTGCACGGAAGGAAATTGGTGCAAAGCAGTGCACAATCCCATGAGCTGGAAAAGCATGCATGCAAAGAGGGCTCAAATTTCAGCATGGGTATCTACTTATTTTGAGAAGTTTTTGCAGCAAGTATCCCAAGAGTTTGGGATGAGCATTTGTAGTACCTTCAACATGCTACAGCCGGTAAAAGCCTTCTCATTTGGGAGGGAGCTCTTCTTCTGGAGCGGAGGTGCCATGGATGGGCATCGTGACAGTTGGCAAGCGCACATGTTTAGTGGAAGATTTCAGCTCATATATCAGCAAGTTTCATTACTGGTTCTTGCAATTTTAGATTTGTCTGGCGAAAGAACTTGGTCGGGATTCGACAAGTACTTGGTTTATGCAGTGATATTCGCCATGACGACAGTTGATAAGGCAGGACATTTTGGCATTAGTACACTGATTTGGCTGAACGGAAGAGGATGTTTGTGTTCTCTCAAGTGTTATACAGTTTAGTTCAGGGATTTAGTAAGCTTTTGAGGACCAAAAGCCTTCTCATTTTGGAGGTGTGATCAAAAACTCAGGACCAAGTGTCGTAAAATGCTCAAAAATGGAAGTGCTCAGAACTAGTTCAAACCTAAACGACCAGATAGAGCTCATCATCCTGATTTCGGTGCTGTGAACGGTTCAAAAAATGGTCTCCGTATGAAGAAGTTATGCCAAAAACAAAATCGCCCAATGCCTTTTAATTTTTGAATTTTTTTTCAAAAAAATAAAAAATAAAAAAAGAATATTCCACAAAATATTCCTTGGAATATTCCTTTTGGGCAGCGAATCAAAGGCTATCAAGTGGCCTAGATGACATCAGTAGAGGGCATCGATTATATTAAAATTTTGGTGGCAGCGGAGAGGTTTGAACCCACGACCTGCCATGTAACAATTCCTCGTCTTACCGTTAGACCATATGGTTGGGACTTGATATGTGGGCGGAACGAACTGATTAATAGTTTTGAATTCTCTTTGGGCGGGGCCTGAAGGGGGCCAACCCATAATGACCAGCCCCCTTACCACGTGTTTACAGCGCCAAAGTCCAGGCGCTAAACTCCTAACCGCGCAGGGTATTACCTAACGGTCACCACCTGTATTGCAATGTGCTGACATATGCAGGTTAAATGGTGTGTTCAATGACCAGTCCACAGCCAGTCAGCCCGAAATCTGAGGCGCTTAAACCGCCAACTCAAAACCGTTCACATGTAGTTATTGCAAACGGTTAAAGCGCGGTTATACTGGCGGGAATTTTGGTGGATCACCAAATTTGGGTGGTCCCGCCATAATTGGCGGAGCTAACTGAGCTTCCACTACAGTTAGCTGGAGTGATTTTAGGCCAAACTGGAGGAAATCTTCAATGAGCCATAACTTTGGCTAGGAAAGTTCCTTTTGGATGATTTTGTTTTTGATTTTGGGTCTCTTCAACATTCTGAAGCCATTGGCACAGGTTTCACAGCCTTTTGAGGTCATTTTCAGGTGTTTTTTCTTCATGTAAGTTCTAGGAGCCACTAGGGCCAACTCAGTTTGGGAGCTACATTAAGAATTGTGCAACCAGTGACTGTGGAACAAAGGTCATTCATGAAGGTTTTTAGTATTCTGAGTCCATTTCTACGGCTCATTTTTTTTTATCACTGTTTATCTTCAGGGAAGCTTTCAGGGCCACTAGGGCCAGTTCAGTGCTTGAGCTGTTTGGGGGCTGTGTTCATCCATTTTTAGTGATTCAAAAGCCTATGTCTGCTATTTTCCACCTTCTGAGTCTAATGGTAGAGGTTTCAGAATCAATTGAGGTCATATTCACCTCGAAATTCTCCATGCAAGTTTAAAGGGCCAATTGGGGAAAGTATTATATAAGGTACAATTTCATTGTTTAGTTCTTGGGAAAGAGCATGTTTAGCTAATTCCTATCTTCTGATTCTGTATTTACAGTTATATCTATCTTTCGAGACACTCATATTCTTGTATTAGCCTTTGTAGAATTTTTAATACAAGAGGAGAAGTCTAGTTTGAGAGGCTTGGTCCAGCAGATGTAGCCCAGGAGGGGTGAACTGCTTCATCATTTTGATGTCTTTATTTGCTGAAGATGGTATGCTAAAAAAAATTGATATAAAGTGATAAACAACAACTATAGATAACTTGCATACACACATAATCACCTATATGGCTGCAGAAAGTTATTTGTTTTATTCCGCAAGACATCAAACTTCAAGTATGTGTATGAAAATGACTTCTAAGTGTTTACTTCATTATTTCTTTAGGCAGAGTCTGTAGAGGGCTAGGTAGCCTCTGGAACTCATCCTCTCTGTAGAGGTGACATGTTCGGTGAATGCCCCTACAGTCTATATCTGTATAAGAAATAAGAAGTTTTCACATTTTTAGAGGTCACTTGAAGTGTATAGTTCACGTTTGAAATTATGGGAAATGGATACCTTGCACCCTTAAACAAGTACATTCCATTTTCAGATCACTTATATTCAATTTTTGGAAGTCCTCAATGTGCTCCATCATTGAACCCTTTTGTTTGAGATTTATCCATTGGCTAAAAAAAATGTTTCATTTCGTATCCTCATAATGTGCTACCATTTCATTTGTAAAAATAGCCCAAGTGACAATTTGTATATGAGAGCAAAGCCATCGATACCATACAAACTGGTTTAGTTCCAAATATAAAGTTGCAATGCATACCTTTTGTGTGTTTTGGACATTATGGATATCGAAATATTACTCCATCTGTAGTATCCATGTTGTAGGATCCTTGCCATCAAACTTCCTCAAATCGATCTTTGGAACATGGTGGTTCTTCGATCCAACGTTAGAGTCTGTGAATCATGATTAACATTTATTTTGTTCTCATCATGAGTTTCCTTTACTACCATTTCACCATTAGACTTGTAGAAATTTTGTCAAATATTCCATCTTAGCTTCCACGCTTTCTTTAAATCATTCATCTTAGCTTCCACGCCATCCATCTTAGCTTCCACGTTTTTCATCTTAGCTTCTACACCTTTTTTTAAACCATCCATCTTAGCTTCCACACCTTTATTTAAACCATCCATCTTAGCTTCCACACCATACATCTTAGATTCTACGTCTTTCTTTAAACCATCCATCTTAGCTTCTGTCACTTTTTGTGTGAGTGAAATTTGTTTCACTTGTTCTCATAATTTTGATATATCATGTTGCATTTCTTCCTCTTCTTCATGAGTCATGCTAAAGCTTTCAAGTTTCTTACTAGGTGTTTCAATTTTATTTCTTCGGGGCATCAATTACTGATAAAAATGGTTCACTATGCCCTTTGAATTCCTTCAAACTAATTTTTCAAACCAAACTTATGAAAAAATTGAAGAAAAACTACACACCTTTTTTCACTTTGTAGGAGCTCGATATTGAACGATTGTAACTATGTACTTTCAGATCTCCAAGGTCTGAAATTGTGACCTATAGCATCCCTCTGTGCCTAATTTCTAATGCCACTAGTTTGATCGAAATTGGATTCTCCAAGAAATATTTATGCCCCACCTCCCAAGATGACCTGCTTATATACTTGTTATGTAGAGTGAACTTGTATGCAGTGCTATGTGTTACTGTTTTGACCTTCGGACCTAAAAACAATACAAAGAGAATTACAGTCAATCCTCTTTCTAGAGCTTCTTACAAAATTTCAATCTGATGCTTAGAGAGAAATTTATGACGATTTTCCCAAGGTCACCTGTTTAGAATGATTCGGGAGTCTTCACAAACCCTAGCTTCCCCAGATTATATCTCTGAAACTATAGTGAGACAATATCTAAAATTCATACCCAAGCTTCATCAAGATTTCCATTCAAATGGGTTTTAATTTCAGAGTCTGATTCTTTGTAGAAAAACAATTATAGAAAAATGTCCACGATCACCTATTTGAGATGAAATTCCGGAGCTTGCGAAAACCCTAACGTCCTTAGATCATAGCTCTGAAAATATAGCAATAAAAGATCTGAAATTCAGATCCGAGGTTCAAACTGATTTCTTCTCAAATAGGGATTTTTTTTAGCTTTTAAAACTTCATATCGAAAAAATTTATAGCAAAAATTCCACGAAGACCTATTTGGAGTAGTGAAACCCTATAATCCAAAGCTCTGATACCAAATGTTATGAAACTAGCTCACAAAAAGATAGAAAAGATAGATCAATGAATTAAAAACCAACCTCTTCGATGGGGAAACCTCCTTTACATTACACAAATGAACAATTCCTGGATGATACAAATGACAAAACCTCCTTTCTCTATATAGGAGTCTAAGGGGTCACAATATAACCAAATCCGACCTAACAATAATGATATAAGGGCACAAAAATAACTATAGTGGGCTTCTATGGGGCACAATAGGGGCACAAAAATAACAATAAGTGATACAGTGACCATAGTAATGGGGGAATCACTAGTATTATAGGGACCTAACAGTGTCTCATGCAAGATATTGGCTTCAAGGGTATCACTAAACCAGTTCTCTTCTCTCTCCCTTTCTGCATTTGTCGCTACAGTGTTATTTTTCTCATCTTTCTTGAATTCCTTCTTCTTACCATCAATACTGAGTTCCTCTTTAGAAAACGAAAGAAGATACAATGTAGAATATAAGACATGAAAGATGATGAACACTAGAATATAAACTAAAGTACACTATAATTTTTTTATACTACATATACCTCAACATTAGCAATGTCAATGTCTTTTCTCCCCATGAAAGAAAGAAACTCGAACAAGTTTTCTTCAGTTGGGAAGTAATGGCCATTATGTGGCTAGATGAACTGTATAAACGTAATAATTAAAACACCACCATAAAAAAGGACACCTTAAGAACTTAGTATTCAACCTTCAAGAAAAGCTTAGGCACAATCATGCCAACTAAGTTACATGCTAAAGATCTCAAACTATTGATAACTTGTGAAAATAAATGGAAAGAAAGAGACAACATATAATAAACAAGAGTCACGTGGTGGCAATGTCGCTCCTTTGTTTTTGCACATTCCCACCACCTAGCTCTCGTTATAAAAGGTTTACTAAAAAGATAAAAACAATTAATATAATATCTTAGAAGAATAAAATATGAAGTAAGAAATTTAATTAATTAAATAAAAAGATAAGTAACATGAAAATCAATTGGTTCTACATAGAGTTTAAAGTGGAACCCGTTGCAATGATCAAAGTAGTGTAGTTGAAAGTAGTACATTTTCATGGCAATTTCAATTTTCACCACCTCAATGCTAAGAATCATCTCTATACCTATAATATCAAATTTCATAGGCAAAATATGTAGTCAATAATCTATTAATTAGACCAAATATAATGATGACTTCAAATGTATAAATACATTAAATTTGTTTACAAATAGAATTGATTAGAGGAGGACCCTGAACTACTATAAACTTAAAACATCCAATCTTTTCTATTTCAACAAGGTAAGCATAACCTCGAAACTGATATGGCACATAAATAATAGACAATGATTGAGATGCGCACCTTTCTTAGAATACCACTATGGGAGCTACCTCTCTACTCCACTCGCAACACAGACATGGAAGCTCGGTAGTCGTGCAACTCCTTAAAGAAACAAATACCAATGTTCACATCTCTCTCTCTCTCTCTCGTATGCATTCAAACATACACAAGAATGCATTAATGCATCATACATCCTATAACAACACTATCATGGAGAAGAAATTTGATGATCACATGGGATCAGTGCTTGTTTGCATCAAAGGTGAAAATAGGAACAATCAATATAAGGTTGGAGAATGGAGAATGCCTCATATATTTTACATCTATAAGATACACGCATACTGATAAGATTCAAATCATATGAGTAGATAAGGGATAAATATAATTTATACAGTTGAAGGTAATGAAGATATGATATAATAGACTCTTAAAAAATGGTATGTTAGGGTCACTTCCAAGCATAGGAACCAATTGCTAAGTAAATTCAATAATGACTGTAACCCTTGAGACATTAGAGTCTACTTGTGACTTCGCATGGTAGTGACAAACCAGATAGATCTCCTTAGTACAAGAAACCATTACCACATTGAGGTAAGAACAAAATCCAGATATTGACATTTTTTTTATTTGTAATCTTTTGTATAGTTAATTTACATCCATCGATCATGTGAACATGGGTGACTATCTGTCTCTCCATTTTATGGATAGAAAGGAAAGGCCTTGTACGAGAAATATGTCACTAACTAGCTTTCGTATCCACATCTTAAATATTTGCTACAAGAAGTAGAGCATACATTCCCTCTAGTCTTTGTGCAAGCTTAGAAGTGCCACTTTTAGCAAGTTGTATCAATGGCTCCACCAAAGGTATCATCTGGTTGAAAAATACAAAGAAATTAATTCAATTAATACCATCTTCAAAATAAATTTCAAGATGGGCATATTTCATTTAAAACAAAATATTTAAAGCTATAAGATCATTTATAACTTTAAACTTTTGAACCATTAGAGCTAGACAACAATATTTACCCATATCAAAATATTTGAGTTCTGGTGTGCTAATTTCAGACTACGAAGGTGTGCTCTTCGCAAATTTTCCTTCTTTTTAAGTCCCATATCAAATAAGGGAGCAAAATCTTGTACAAATCCATCTTCTGAGTCTTCAACCCATGAACCCAAGTCCAACAATATTGCAATGAATGTCTCCTCATCCCTGTATTTTTTTTTCCAACAAAGTTACTAAAAAAATAGATCAAATAGTATACTAGAAAAGAACATATAAAAAAAAACCAAACTTGTGCAATGGTTGTAGGACGAGGATTTATGTTCATATCTTCAACCCTTCTTGGCAGGGAAAATTTTAAGAACCACCCTAAATTTATATGTATAATAAATGGGCGAATCCCCATGACACATACAAAAAATGGGAGGTGATTTTATCAATAATATAATATGTATATATAATTTTTTTGGCAAATATCTCACCGGATTATATTATCTTGTAAAGTCATGGCGAATCTTTCACTGAATTATAAAAGCTTGTAAGATCTTGGCAAATCTTTCACTGAATAACAAAACATTGTGAAGTCTTCGCGAATGTTTTGTTAAATTATGAAACCATATATGATAATAGGAAAACATGTTCATTAAATTGTAATATACTAACATACATGTTTGGAGAAAAGAAACATAATTTTCTCTTCCTACAAACAATGTTGCAATTTTCAGTGGCCTTGTTTGTCAAGGTTCTTACTATACACTCTTTCATATCCTTCTATTAGTTTTATAATATTCCACAACAAAGTTCTTGTAGGTGTTGATCTTGACCACCAGTTCTGTCAAGGTAGGAGAGATTAATCTTTCTCTACCACTTTTGTCAAGCTATCAAATTTCTTTCTTATTTCATAGACTCCAAACGTGAGATAAAAAAAAATCACATCAAGTTTGTTTACCCCAACACACCAACAAGTAGCAAGCCCCAACTATATAACATAAGAAAGTAGTAGTTATCCCAAAGGCCTGAAGGGTATCTAATGGAAAGAAGTGATTGTTGTCAGAAGTCTACAAATATATAAATGTATATTTATTATAATTTTAACTGGAAATCTTCAATTAAATAATAATATTTAATTATGTCTCACCCAATCTAAATTTCTTATTAGCATAATTCAGTACCTTCGTACGTCTTGCATTTTTTAACAATGTTGTAACGTGTGGATTAATTTCCTTTTTGGTGCACAATCTCTTCCTGTTAGGATAATATGGTGTAGTGGCCCAACCCCTGCAGATCATTACAACAAACTAAGAATAACAGAGAAGATGAAAGGTAGTAAAAACAAGCATATTTTTCAAGCAACTAACCCAACATGAATACCTTAACTTTTTCATGAAGATATCATATTGAGAACGTTTGAAAAATGGTGGGAAATCTGCGCAACAATTATCTCTCTTCTGCGAGGGTGATGTGGAAAGTGTGATAATATTTCACTGTTTTGATTTTGTTTTGTTAAATTAGAAAAACCAATATTAATGGATATATTGGTGTTTTTTACTAAATTTTGTGAAGTGACTAAATGTAGCTTTAACCATTCACCTTAAGATGTTTTTTACAATATAATTTCCTAAGTCTATTTAATATATTCATTATCATGAAAACCAACCTATATCCATCTTAACTCCACATCTACCATTCTTAGAGGGATGCAATCTATTTATCCCTCTCAGCACTTGGTAGACCCATAATTAAGATGGATCTAAGCTGATATAATTTCCCATTTAAATAGTCTATGCTTACATGAATACCATGGTATTACCATGGGTTATCATAAACTTGGAGCTTAAAAACTACCATTAGTAATTTATAAAAATTAATAAAATTAATAATTGACTTTTATTTTATTTTTTTACTTTAACCAAGTTAAAGTGTTTAAGTGACATTAAATTACAAGATCCATTTATGCTCTTGATCTACCAAGCCCCAAGAGGGAACAAATATTTTTTCACTCTATGCTAGTTTGCATATCACGATATTTGATCCCTCTCGACGCTCAGTAGATTCAGAGTAAGGATGGATCTATGCTCATTTAATTCCCCCCTTCAAATAGGCTACATTCCATGTGCATACCATGGGTCAATACCATGTGTCATCTTTATTTTTATTAATAGTAATATTAGGGTTAATAATGTTTTCCTGCATGGTATTAATACTAATTTGGCCCATGGTATTTGGCCCATAGTATTTGGCCCATAGGCTTCACCTAAATATAACGCATTTTTTGAGTGTTCGTAAATATAAGGTGACTTATGGAGTAAATATAAAAAAATGTTTTATTTATTTACCATACCTCGTTTATTTATATTTTTATTAATTTACCATACCTCTTTTATAAATATGGTATTTGGCCAATAGGATTCACTTAAATAAAACCTCTTTTTTGAGCCTTCTTAAATAGAAAGAGGATTATGGACTAAATATACAAAGAGGTTTTATTTATTTACCATACCTCTAGTTTATTTATATTTTTATTTATTTACCATACCTTTGGAGTAAGTATAAAAGAGGCTTTATTTATTTACCATATCTCCACTTTATCTATATTTTTATTTATTTACACCCTTGAGTGTTCGTAAATATAAGGTGACTTATGGAGTAAATATAAAAAAATGTTTTATTTATTTACCATACCTCTTGTTTATTTATATTTTTATTAATTTACCATACCTCTTTTATAAATATGGTATTTGGCCCATAGGATTCACTTAAATAAAAACTCTTTTTTGAGCCTTCTTAAATAGAAAGAGGGTTATGGATTAAATATAAAAAAAGGTTTTATTTATTTACCATACCTCTAGTTTATTTATATTTTTATTTATTTACCATACCTTTGGAGTAAGTATAAAAAGAGGTTTTCTTTATTTACCATACCTCCTCTTTATTTATATTTTTATTTATTGGGACCAAATACAACCTCCCAAACCACCTCCAAACTAGAAAATGGGCAATTGCAAATGGATTTAACATTGCAAAGCAGAAAATCCAGCGATTGTAATGGAATATAACCTCCCAAACCAGGTAAATTACATAAAATGAGTCTTTTCATAGTTTATTTACCCTTGTTTTTTGGGCTAAAATGAAAAAAAAATTATTTTTTTAAATAAAAGTTGGGCTAAATATATGAAATGGGTATTTTATAAAAATTTCACCCCTCTAAAATGAAAAACCCCTTAAATTTTGCCCTTGGGCTAAAATTCGCCCCTAAAATTTACCATGCTTCTTGGATATGTCATTAAAACAAAGAAGTTATCCTGATGACGAACCACACTTGTTGGCTCAAAACGCGTCGGGCAAAAAATTCTCTCATGTGATTTCTACGGAAAGACTTTGTTTTATTCATTATGGAGCACAGAAGCTTGAATACAGAAGTTATCCATTGTTTAAATATTTTTTCTAAATTTTCCCTGTCAACTACCTCTATACACTCAAAGATTCATTTCTCCTTCTGCACCACTAAATATTTATCACCATGTAGAATCCTAAGAGAAAATTAATATGCCATATAGAGAAAAAGGACTAGGAAACCACATTTGCACTCCTCCAAGGAATAATTATGGATTTCAAGCATCAACGTCATAGCTAGTGTACATAGGCAAAAAATAGGATATAAATGAAAATGATGAAATGTCCATTGGGACTGAAATATCTCGTATAGACCATTTTTCCACCACAAATTCCTTGGACAAGATAGTTAATGCTTCCAAAATTCCCTTCTTGTTATTATTAATGAATAGCAATGTGAGACACTCAAAGTAGAGAACTCGACCTTTGATTTCTTTCACAACTTCAATAACAAGGCATGTGAGTGCCATGTTCAGCATGTTGTTTCCATTTTTCCTTGTATTATGACTTTCTACAACAAGTTTCCCAGGGGGAACTTATGATTTGAAATTGAACATTGCGTGTTTATCCTTGTTCTCCACTATATTCACAAGTTTTCATTAACTCGTCTTCCTTCATCATACATTGATTTATCTGGGTAGTTGTTGGTCTTGCTTCAGCAATGGCCCAAAAAACTAGTGATTATCCACGTCTACAGTCACCAGAAACAAAAGCACCAACAACACTTGTTACAAATTCACCAAAGTTGGCTTTGAAATTTGACAGGTTATCCCTTTCCATATCAAGATTCTTTGCAATAATCTGTCAAAAGAAATAAAAATCTGAAATTAGAGTGAGGAGGTAAATGGAGAAATTCAAGAAAATATGGTGTATGTCCAGTATCTTTTAGATACATAATAGAAACATTGAAAAGATGTGTATTCAAGGATAATGATTGGGAATGATTCAATATAATTGAATTACTAAATTTTCCAAAGAAGAAAACATAGTCTAGCAATGAATGTTGTCAACTAGATTCAGATTGGACCTGAATCGTTACATTATGCTTATCAATAAAAAATTGAAGTCTTATATGACCTTAGCAACAACTGTGATGCTTAAAAGAACATATCTGACCTATTCTAGTCTAAGAAATACCATTTCTAAGAATACATGTTTTGCTTCTATAATTTCTTTTGTGCCCTCCATCTCTTTCAACAGGAAATTTCCACTCGTCTTTTCACCATTTGACCTTAATCAATTTAAGCGCTTTATCATTTCCACTGTCATTATCATGGAAAATTTTAGGGGCGAATGTTCGCCCTTAGACGAAATTAAGGGGTTTTAAATTTTTAGTGGGCGAATATTTTGTATCATAGTACATTTTTACAAATCGCCTCAAATAGCCCACCTTATTTTAAGGAAGAGGGTAAAAAAGGTAAATTTAGCCCTTGTAATTAGGAGTTACAACCTTCCATTTGCCCTAATTTTCAATAATAGGTTTTATTTTAGTGAATCCTATAAGCCAAATACCATAGTTATAAAAGAGGTATGGTAAATTAATAAAAATATAAATAAATGAGAGGTATGGTAAATAAATAAAACATTTTTTATATTTACTCCATAAGTCACCTTATATACATGCAAGGGTGTAAACAAATAAAAATAGAAATAAAGTGGAGGTATGTTAAATAATAAAACCTATTTTTATACTTACTCAAAAGGTATGGTAAATAAATATAAATATAAATAAACTAGACATATGGTAAATAATTAAAACCTCTTTTTATATTTAGTACATAACCCTCTTTCTATTTATGAAGGTTCAAAAAAGAGGTTTTATTTAAGTGAATCCTATGGGCCATATACCATATTTGTAAAAGAGGTATGGTAAATTAATAAAAATATAAATAAACGAGAGGTATGGTAAACAAATAGAACATTTTTTTATATTTACTCCATAAGTCACCTTATATTTACAAACACTCAAAAAATGCATTATATTTAGGTGAAACCTATGGGCAAAATACTATGGGCCAAATACCATGGGATAGATTATTATTAATACCATGCAAAAAAACGTTATTAACCCTAATATTAGTATTAATAAAAATAAAAATGGCACATGGTATTGACCCATGGTATTCACGTGGACTGTAGCCTATTTAAATGGGGGATTTAAACCAACATAGATCATCTTTACTCTGGATCTACTAAGCCCAGAGAGGGATCAAATATTGTTATATACAAACTAGCATAGATTGAAAAAACATTTGATCCCTCTCGGGGCTTGGAGGATCAAGAGTAAAAATGGATGTTGTAATTTAATGTATGTTTAACATTTTAACTTGGTTAAAGTAAAAAATAAAATAAAAATCAATTATTAATTTTATTAATTTTGATAAATTACTAATAGTAATTTTGAAGCTCCAGGTTTATGATAACCCATGGCATTGACCCATGGTAATACCATGGTATTCATGTGAGCATAGGCTATTTAAAGGGCGAATTCTATCAGCTTAGATCCATCTTAATTCTGGGTCTACCAAGTGCTCATAGGGATAAATAGATTTCATCCCACTAAGAGTGGTAGATGTGGAGTTAAGATGGATATAGGTTGGTTTTTATGATAATGAAGATATTAAATAGACTTAGGCAATTATATTGTAAAACATCTTAAGGTGAACGGTTAAAGCTACATTTAGTCACTTCACAAAATTTAGTAAAAAATACGAATATCTCCATTAATATTGGTTTTTAACTTTTTCTAATTTAACAAAAAAAATTCAAAACAATGAAACCTTATCACTCTTTCCGCGTCACCCTCGCAGAAGATTTCTAACCATTTTTCAAACATTCTCAATATGATATCTTCATGAAAAAGTTTAGGTACTAACATTGGATTATTTGCTTGAAAAATAAGCTGGTTTGTACTACATTTCATCTTCTGTGGTATTCTTAGTTTGTCCTAATGATCTGTAGGGGTTGGAGCCACTACACCATATTTTCCTAAAAGGTGGAGATTGTTCACCAAAAAGGAAATTAATCTACATGTTACAACGCTGTTAAAAAATGCGATACCTATGAGGGTAGTGAATTATGCTAATAAGAAATTTAGATTGGGAGAGATGTAATTAAATTTTATTATTTAATTGAAGATTTCCAATTAAAATAATAATAAATCTACATTTATATATTCATATATTGATTGGAAGGATTCTCACAATGGTCACTTCTTTCAATTAGATCCCCTTCAAGCCTTTGGGATACCTAATACTTTCTTATATAATATAGTTGGGGCTTGCTACTTGTTGGCGTGTTGGGGTAAACAAACTTGATGTGTTTTTTTTTATCCCGTAATTGGGGTCTACGGAATAAGAAAGAAATTTGATAACTTGAAAAAAGTGGTAGCTTGACAAAAGTTGTAGAGAAAATATTAATCTCTCCTACCTTGACAGAACTCGTTGTCAATATCAACACCTACAAGAACTTTGTTGTGGAATATTATCAAAACTCATAGAAGGATATGAAAGAGTGTATTATAAGAACCTTGACAAACACGGCCACTGAAACTTGGAACATTGTTTGTAGGAAGATAAAATTATGTTTCTTTTTTCCAAAAATGTGTGTTAGTATATTAGAGTTTAATGAATATGTTTTCTTATTATCATATATGGTTCCATACTTTAACAAAACATTCACAAATACTTCACAATGTTTTATTATTCTGTAAAAGATTTGCCAAGATTTTATAATTCAGTGAAAGATTCTCCATCACTGTACAAGATAATATAATCTGGTGAAAGATTCACCAAAAAAATTACATATACATATTATATTATTGATGAAATCGCCTCCCATTTTCCTATGTATCATGGGGATTAGCCCATTTATTATACATATAAATTTAGGGCCGTTCTTAAAATTTTCCTTGGTCATTATCTATAAACCTTTTTGTCAACACTTCATATGACTTGGGATCTTTACCAAACTTGGTAATAGCTTCCTGGTGGCCATAATCTACTTGGAAAACCTTAGGCCACTACCAAAAAGTGAACAAAGACCCATAATCATGGAATTGTACTATGATACAACATGCTAGAAAATAATAGATAGCTAATTTTTATTTAGATGAAGATGAATAAAGACAAACCTGAGGCCAAATATTCCCAGGAGCACGAGAATTGGGGGGTTGTGGAAGGAGCTCCAAATTCACAACATTGCTACATCCATGTCTTATGGTTTTTGCTATACAATCAATTCCAGTGTCTCCTCCTCTAATGACAACCAGCCTTTTCCCTTTTGCAGAAATAAACTTTCCATCACGCAATCCATTGCCCAAGAAAATCTTGGTATTTAAATGAAGGAACTCCATAGAAAAATTTATTCCCATTAATTCACGGCCAGGCATAGGGAGATCCCTGTAATTTATATATATAAAATAAATTGACACTGTACAACAAGGGCCTCGACTCCTATGGGAAAAATCTGAATTGAAATCAAATATAGAAAGTGTACCTTGGTTTTGTTGCACCACATGCCAAAAGAAAAATATCATTTTCAGTGTGAATCTTCTCCACAGAGAAAAGAGATTCAAATCCAACATTTTCATACATAACAAAATTATCACCTTCCTCTACCATCAGATCAACTTGTTGTTGGATAACATCAAGTTTGTTTTTCATATTAGGAACTCCATACATTGTCTGACCTCCAATTCAATCAACATGTTCATAAAGAATGGTAGAGTGCTCATGAGCTTTATTAAGTTTATCAGCAACAACCAAACTAGTTGGCCCACTTCCCATTATAACAAATTTATTCCTACATCTAATGACACATCCATATCGAGATCTACTTCACCACATCATAGAAAATAGAAAAAATGTTTTCAAAATTATAAGCATCATAGGAATGACATTAAGAATTATAAAGGAAAGACACATACCTTGTCTTCTTATCAGGTGGACATGGAACCATCTATACTTCTTCGAAAGCTTTATCAATGATGACATATTGAATACTTTTAATAGATAATAGATTTTCAATTATTCCTAGTACACACAAACCTTCCCAAGGGGTTGGGCATACAAATCCAGTGAATTATGGAAAATTATCTGTTTCCAGTAGTCGGTGCAATGCTTTTTGCCAACACCATTGGTACACTAATTCATTTCACTGAGGTATTTTGTTCCCGAGAGGACATACACTATTATCCTGCATGGAGGAAAAAATTTCACACATTTAGAATAGAAACAAGTGTACAATCTAGCAAAACAAAAAATATACATGAAAAAGGAATGTAATTAAGAAGCTTTGAAATATACAAAAAGGAAAACACTCAAACAATGAATATAAGTTATAACATATGAAGTTTGAATTGTATAACTACATTATGTTTCACTTTCTATTTTAGTAAATAATTAGGGGAAAATAAATGATGTCTGGACTTTAACTTGAAGACAAAAGCAGGTTCCACAATTCATACTCCTAGCTGATTGTGTCTTCAGTAGTGTCCCTCCCTTGTTCTCCTAAACTACTTCTTTCCAATCATTCATCTGTGTTCCAACATATATATATATGCAAGACTCTCACTCTCATACATCAGAAAACCATGGTGCTTAACTACATTATCTATTTTTCTAGGTCTCTGTGCCACCACTTTATGTTCACTTTGCTACAAACTAGATAGAAATATTAGCCCCATGACAAAGTCATCACACTCAACATTTATACAATGTAATAATTGATGACAATGTCAAATCATTTGAACGAGTCAACGATTTTATACTGTGGAGTTAATACTTGATGATGATAATAGATATACATGTTATACAATTTAAATTAAAATAAGCAAAAAATGAGTTGAACTACATGAAAATGTACCTTGTAAGCCCTGCCACTTTCTTATGTTGATTTGAAGCAATTTTTTCCATCCTCTTCAGTTCCTTAAAGAATATTTCTTCATCTAGTCAACCTCCTCTACTTCCTTCACAATATTCGTAGCCTTCATTTCTTGGAACACTCTATTGCACTATTTTGGGATGACCCATTTTATGGTTGACAAGTCCGACTTTGTCAAATAATTTCATCCGCTCACCCTTCGCCTTATTTTCTCATGATTACAAATAAAATAAACATCCCGTCATGATATAGAACTGATAATATCTCTTCAATTTGGCATGTAACCCCAAAAACTAATTGAAATTGTCACTTCTATTATTTGCACTTGCAAGTCCTTAAAATTGATCTTCAAGAGAAAGAAATGTCCCAAACTCATTTATCCTTCTATCATCAACATCCAAGTTGCACGTTTTGGGGGGAAACTACTGATTTGCTCCTCTTTCTCCTTACCCTCTTTTCTGGTCCTTACATAACATGTTAGAGTGAGTCTTCTTAGCATTCAGTGAGCTCAACACTCTCAAGTCTACCAATAACTACATAGTCACCTAGACTGTTGGTAATCCTTCTGCCTACATGTATGTAAACTATTCTTTCTTTTCATAACTGTAATGGACAAAGAAAATAATTGAATTGAAACAGAAGATAAACAAGTAAAATTATACTTTGATGAACACACTCATATAAACTATTCCAATAAATAATATCATCTAGGCTCTATATTCTTATCATTTGCACATAAGGCCGACCTCTCTTCTCAAAACCAAGACCACTAACCAACAAGGGAAACATAATCCAAACATAAACACTGTAAGAGATAATTATTGGAAAATTTCAATGTCAACTCAAGTCAAAGTTCTCAGAATCTAATGTAAAAGGTCTAAGGGAATTACCTAAAATGATAAAAGATATTTCAAATAACAAGGTTTTTCAAAACCAACCAAACTATAACCAACCAATTCATCCATTTTAACCCTAAAAGAGGATGACATGGCCCTTGAATTGGTTCAGTGACTAGTTCTATATCAAACTGCTTGGTTCAACATAGAATCAATTCGATAAGACAATTCACCTGGTTTATATATATATATAATCAATATTTCATGTAGTTTCTAGTAAACTGGTTCATAAATTAATTCCGAGGCATATTCTTTCTTGGAGTGGAGGTAAGAGGTGGGCTAGCTGGACTATTATCATTTTATAACCCTAGCCAAGAAAATTCACTACCTTTTTCCCCTTATGAACAACCAATCTTTGTTCCATCCATGTGATGAGCCCCAATTTTGGTACAATTTGGGCTCATTTTGGCCTATTCTACTTGCTCAAACCATTCATTTTTTATTGCTTATGCATGCATTTCTTAGTTTATTCATGTTGTTTGTAGGAAGAAGGGTAGGCACTCTATCTACGTGACTAATGCATTGTGATCCCAGGTTTTGGCATTAAAAGGGAGCAAGAGACAACGAAAAAGGAGATAAGGAGACAATGAGGTGGCACTGCTGGTTTTTAGGAGAGGATGTCCATGGTCTTGGGACATTCCTCGTGATTCCCACCAAGAACTCCGAGCTCCAATCCATCTCCCCTCCGAGTTTAAGAAGCAGCCAGCTGTCCTACAGGAACAGCAGTTATAAACTGCTCTACAGGAACAACAATTATGACCATCCTACAGGATCAGCAGTTAAACTCTAGTTGGATAGCCGAGCTCCTAAAATCAAGGACACTTGTTGGATCATCGTTTTTGTATAAGTATGGAGGCCTTAGCCTTAGATAGGTTGTTGAAACTCTCGTATTGCTATTGTAATTTTGGAGCACAGTTCAGTTCTCGTTCCTTTTTGTAAGCCAATTTGGCATGATATCAGATTATGAATAAAGAAGGCAGTTTGTGATCTAGTTCTGAGTTTCTTAAGGAGACTATAGCTCTCAGGTTAGGGCCCAACCTGAGAGCCATAGATCCCCTCTGCTGTAGTGTTGTTTCCATTTCGTTTTCAGCACTTTGAGTTTTCATTTGCACATGCAATTCAAATTACAGGTTGTTAAGTTGGTCTTTTTCATGAGTTAGATAGGATTTGCTTATGGTGAGTTTGTTTACAGTTGTTTAGTGTAGCAGAGGATAGATATAGTCCATTGGAGCTCCAACAAAAAGGTTGTTAAGGCTCACTGCCGTCTCATCTGGGATTGGAGTGAAGTCCATGACTAACCACCAAAAACACGCATTTCTTTACTTGATGATTGCTGCAAACACAGTCACGTTATGTTAGATGCTTCCACATGATTCACACCTGCACCACACTCCTTTACCACGGCTTCATGCACATTCTCCTTCGCGTTTAGATTGCTGTTCATTGAATTTACAAGCACAGGTAGTTTAGGTTGATGCATTTTTGGTTTGGTGACAGTCATAAGCATTTGTTCCACTTACACTGCTCTCTCTCGTTCCATTACTTCGTCCTCCATCTTAATCACGCATGCAAACACATCTTCGACCCCTGCTCTACTCTGCCATCACCCAAAGTCTTTCACTCCTCACGTACTTCCATTCTCTAGCCCTTTCGTTGACATAGCCCTTTACCTTCCAACCTACTCCCTACACTCACTTCCCATCCTATTCTTCCACTTCTACAGCCATCACCAGCCTCATTCCTACCTTACACATCTCCCCCTACCATTCCATTACTCCTCCATCACTCCAAACACTCACGGTAGGTCATCCTGTAGCCATTTGTAGACATCCTGTAGAAAACAGAGTATCCTGTAGGATCCTCCACAGCCATCCTGTAGGAGGCCACTCTCTCGGTTGCTGAGCATCTGAATGCGAGGAACCTCTGTGGATGGATGCTAAGGATCCCTAGGGACCTCTCCTAGCCTCCCCAACCTATCCCACGCTTTCCTTCCTTCTCCATCCCATCTGCACAACCAAACCCTAGTTAGCACAAGATCACAATCATTCCACACACTTAAAGGAAAAATACAAAAACATATCTTTCATGATGCAAATAGTTTAGATCCATGCATTTGCACTTATTAGAGGTAACAACAGCATTGGTAGAAGTTTCATTCACATTTCTTGCATTGTAGAGGTTAGACTAGTTAAATTAGGGTTTCCTAGGTTTACATGCTTTGATTTGCTTTCAGTTCATTTTTGTCAAGTAAAGTAGCTTTCCTTTGAGATTAGCTTTCGTCCATCAATTAGCAAGCTTCTTCTGAGAGCCTATAGAAGTTGGCTTGAGCCCTAGCGGACTTGTGCCAGCTGACCAAGTGACAGCTGCGACAAGAGCTAGTACTTGTGCATATAGCACCGTCGCTTCCAAGTTTGTACGAACTACCGGGTTGATAAAATGAGAGACAGGAAGCCCCAGGAGTTGTAGCATTATTGCTACAATACTGGAGCTCACCATCTTTTTGGCGCCGTTGCCGGGGAAGCGTCAGAGTATTAGTAATTGTTGCTTTTCTTCTACTTTCGTACTCTTACTTCTGCTCAGTAGTTTATTTCATTTCCATTCTGCAAAAGTAGCTTAGCCTTTCCTGCTTTCCTAGATTAGCATTTCCTGCTTTCATAGATTAGCATTTCCTGCTTTCCTAGATTAGCATTTCCTGCTTTCATAGATTAGCATTTCCTGCTTTCCTAGATTAGCATTTCCTGCTTTCCTAGATTAGTATTTCTTGCTTTCCTAGAGTAATTTTTCTTCCTTTCCTAGATTAGCTTCCCTATTCTGCAATTTCATTTGAGCAATATAGTTAGTTGTAGATCACTTTGTTTCAATTTTGCAGGTACCAAAGAAAAGGCAAAAGCAATAAAAAAAAAAAAAAAAAAGTCCTTTCCATTTCATGCCTCGTAGGAACCGAGATAGATCAGGCAAATTCCTACCAAACACCCCCACCACATCACTGAGTCACCCTTCTCTCTTCTTTGGTGACAGTGACCCAGAGGAACCTATAGGTGAACATCCTGAGATATACCAAGACCCTATAGAAGAAGAAGAGTTAGAGACCACTCCATCCGAAGCTATGGCTGACAATAGAGAAGATGAGAGAATAGAAGGAGCTTCCCCATCCGAGAGACCAATGGGGAGATAAAAATGAAAAACATTAGCCCCTCTGCTTTGCCTCACTTCCATGGACTGACCACTGAGGATCCTGATACCTTCCTATTTGAGTTTGTTGTCCTCTGTAGAACCTATGACTATACTGAAGATGAGCAAAAGTTGAAGCTTTTCCCTTCCACTCTTAAGGATGCATCACTACGCTGGTTCATGGGATTACCTGGGAATAGCATCGCTACTTGGGCTCAAATGCAGCAAGCCTTCAATACCAAGTATAGGGATTATTGTATGTCCAAGGAAACCAAGGGAGAGATCTTTCGAATGACCATGGGGAATGATGAGTCTTTAGAGGATTATGAGGAGAGGTTCCAACTTAGCTATAAACGGGCCAGGTGCACACTTGACCCTGAATCCCTCAAGTTGGTTCTACTCCGAGGAGTCCCTGAAGATCTTTTAGACACCCTTCACATGTTAGCTGGGGGGGACATTTACCAACTGCCTTATGAGGATATCAAGACTGTGTTTCGAAATCATTCCAGGGCAGCTAGAAAACGAGGTTGAGGAAATCTCCTCTCCACCGGTGTCCCTTTCTCCAAACATGAGTTTACAAACCAATTAGAAGATCTTAAGAGTGAGGTGAGACAGACCATTGCCATGCAGCTGGACACATTCAGGATCCAACAGAAGAAAGAAGAAGCTGAGAGAGCCTTGGCTGTCTTCTGTCCTAGGTGCACCAGAAGACACCCTAAGAACGAATGTCCATTGCATTCGGTTGAAGTGTGTTTCGTTTGTGAGGAGGACCACCCAACAAATCAGTGTCCAACCTTACCTGGGTTTAAAGCCATGTACCAAGGAACCGAAGCCCCCACTGAACCTCTCTACTTCATCAACCAAAGGAGGCCTCAAGGATCTAGACCTTATCAGCAGGGGATGCAAGGGGCATCTCAAGCTTATGACAACCCCAACCACTCGACTCCCATGCCTTCCTGGGGTCCCCCTGCTCATCCTTCATGGTCCATGCCTCCTCCATGGTCTTATCCACCTCAGTATCCTACTCAACCTACTTCTCATCCATATCACTCACACACCCAGTCGCAGCCTCAATGGAGTGCTCCTCAGTCGGGGTGGAGGCCCCAATACAACACTCCTCCTGCCATTTTGCCTCCACCACCAGTTCAACCTCAGCCTTTACCTCCTGCTCCTCCAAGGCAACCTCAAATGCCTGCTCAACCGAACTCGAACCCCAACAATAGACAGGCTCAACAGGTATATACTGGGGAGACCTCATGCCCTACCTATGCTGTGGAGATCCAGGAGATCAATCTTAGATCTAGAAAGAATCTTCCAGATCGCCAACCTCCTCCCCCAGAGGATGAGGAAAACCATCAGGAGAGTGAACCAAAGCCTATTCCACCCTTTCCTGAGAGACTAACAGCCACCACAAAACCTAACCCAGAAGAAGATGAGATTTTGGGTGAGCTCAAGCAGTTGTGTGTGAAGATACCCCTTCTCCAGGCCATCAAGGATGTGCCAATCTATAACAAGCTGGTTAAGGAGAAGTGTTTCAAACATCCAGGCAGACGAAAGAAAGATGCTTCAACTATCAATGTCATAGGACAACTGTCTGACCTTATGCTAGGACAAGTCATCTGCCCAAAGTACTTAGATCCTGGAAGTCCTATAGTAGATGTCCACATCAATGGCACCATCATACCCCACACCCTGATTGATCTGGGGGCTGCCATTAATGTAATGACCAGGGATACCATGCTCAAGCTCAATCTTCAAGGTTCCTTGAGGAAGACCTCGACAGTACTGCAATTAGCAGATCACTCCACTGTGACTCCCGAAGGGATTGTGGAGGATGTCTTGGTCTCTATTGACTCTTGGGAGTATCCTGCAGACTTCTTGGCTCTGCAACCAAAGGCAAAGCTTACTGGATATCCCCTCATTTTGGGAAGGCCTTGGTTAGCCACTGCAGATGCCTATATCAGTTGTCGTGCCGGAAATATGACCATAAAAAATGGTCCTATGTCCAAGCAACTTGTCCTATACCCTCCTGCCCAACCCTCTTTGGAGCATGACTTACCACTCTGGTTGGAAGAAGGAGAAGAAGACGAGGTGTATCCAGCACCCCTGTGTACCATAGAAACCAATAGAAGAAATCCCCCAACCGAGGATGACTTGATCGAGAACTTGATCCAAAACCCACCTACCAGTGCGCTACCTTTAGAAAAATTGGTGGAGGATGCCCAAGCTAGCACCGTAGTGGACCTTTGTACAACCAGCCCTGTCACTCCCAGAGTCAAAAGTGTGGAGTTCGGCCCTGAGAGAGCATTAAAGATCAGCTCCTCCCTATCTCCTTCCCAGGAGAAGGAGTTGTGTAGCCTATTGGCCAGCCACTTAGATGCTTTTGCTTGGAGCTATAAGGAGATGAAAGGAGTCCATCCCTCGGTCTGTACCCATCATATATACATCAAAGAGGACTGTAAACCAGTTAGGCAACCCCAGAGGAGAATGAATCCAGCCCTTAAAGACATTGTCAAGGAAGAGTTGCAAAAACTGTTGGATGCCGGATTCATCTACCCCATCTCAGATAGTGAATGGGTGTCCCCTCTAGTGTTGGTTCCCAAGAAGAATGGGAAGTGGAGGATCTGTGTAGATTACCGTGAGTTGAACAAAGCTACCAAGAAAGACCATTTCCCTCTACCTTTCATAGATCAAGTGTTGGATGGACTGGCAGGAAAGAAGTTCTTCTCTTTCCTGGGTGGGTTTAGCGGGTACAATCAAATCCAAATCAGCCCGGAAGACCAAGATAAGACCACCTTCAGTTGTCCTTGGGGTACCTTTGCCTACCGAGTCCTTCCCTTTGGGCTATGCAATGCTCCTGCTACTTTTCAAAGAGCTGTCTTGAGCATCTTCTCGGAGTTGGTCCATGATGCAGTGGAAATATACATGGATGACTTTACTCCTTATGGGGCCAACTTCCAGGAAGCATTGTCCAACTTGGGAAAGGTCCTAACCAAATGCATTGAGATGAACCTGTCCCTCAGTCCTGAAAAATGTGAATTCCTGATGACTGAAGGGACCGTGCTAGGCCATACCATTTCTTCCCAAGGATTGCAGGTGGATCCTAACAAAATTGCTCTCATCAAGAGGGTTCCACCTCCTCAAAAAGTAAGGGATGTCCGGAGTTTCTTGGGATTAGCAGGATACTACCGGAGATTCATTAAGGACTTCAGCAAGTTAGCCTCACCATTGTTTGGTCTGTTGGCAAAAGATGTGGAGTTTAAGTGGACTGACGATTGTCAGAAGAGTTTGAATGAGTTAAAGGACAAGTTGGTGTCAGCACCAATCTTGAGAGGTCCAAACTGGGCCCTACCTTTCCACATCCACACTAATGCCTCGAACAAAGCCATAGGTGCAGCTTTAGGACAAGTTGAGGAAAAACTTCCATATGCCATTTACTTCGTTACCAAAAACTTGTCCAAAGCAGAGCTGAATTACACTGTAACCGAGAAGGAATTCTTAGCTGTGGTTCATGCACTGAACAAGTTTCAACATTATATTACTGGTTACCAGACTTTTGTACATACTGACCATGCTGCTATTAGATATTTGATGAATAAACCAGATGTGAATGCTCATATTATTAGATGGTTACTTTTATTGCAGTAGTTTGATCTAACCATTGTTGATAAACCAGGTAGAGAGAATGTTGTTGCTGACTTTTTATCTAGATTGGATTTGTCTGCAGGTGAAGATGGGACGGTGGATGACCAGATGCCTGATGAGCATCTGTTTGCTATCTCAGTACTCTCTCCATGGTTTGCTGATATAGCAAACTACCTTGTTTCAGCTCAGTTCCCTCTGCACCTCTCTTCAAAAGAGAAGAGCAAAATCATCAGAAAAAGTGCCTCATTCACTTGGATCGGGGGCAACCTGTTCAAGCTTGGCCCTGATCAGATCTTAAGGCGTTGTGTAAGGGAAGAGGAAGTCTTTGACATCCTCCTCACCTGTCATGATGGGCCTTGTGGAGGACATTTTGCAGCAAAGAGAACTGCCTTCAAGATCCTGCAGGCAGGCTACTATTGGCCCACACTTCATCAAGATGTCAGAAGATATGTTAGCCAGTGTGACCAATGCCAAAGAATGGGGAAACCGACCCAAAGGGATGAGATGCCTCTCCAACCTCAAGTGACTCTTGAGCCATTTGAGAAGTGGGGCATGGACTTTGTGGGTCCAATCAATCCCTCTTCGAGGCAGAGATCCTACATCATTGTGTGTACTGACTACTTGACAAAGTGGGCAGAGACTAAAGCAATCAAAGCAGCAACAGAAGAGAAGGTGGTCGAGTTCTTAAGAGAGAACATCTTCTACAAGTTTGGCTACCCAAGAGAGCTGGTGACCGATCAGGGGAGCCAGTTCACATCCAACTTGATTGAAGATCTTCTAGCTCATCACAAGATATAGCACAGGACTTCCACCCCCTATCACCCTCAAGCAAATGGGCAGGTGGAAGTCACCAATAGAGCATTAGAAGGGATCTTGACCAAAGTGGTGAGCAGCAGCAGAAAGGACTGGGCAGATCGCCTGGTTGAGGCCACATGGGCTTACAACACCACTTGGAAGACCACCACCGGCTTCACACCTTATGAGCTGGTTTATGGGAAGAAAGCTTTGCTGTCCATTGAGTTTGAGTATAACACTTTGAGGATGGCAGCTCAGCTGGACCTAGATCTCAACCATGCACAGCAAGAAAGGTTATTGCAGCTGAATGGACTGGATGAGCACCGCATGCAAGCCCTCCTTCACTCAGAAGTGGTCCAACTTCAGAGAAAGGTGTGGCATGACCAACATCTCCATGACAAGCAATTCCAACCGAGAGATTGGGCTTTGTTGTATGACTCCAGATTCAAAGATTTCAAGGGGAAGTTGAGAACCAGATGGCTAGGACCATATGTAGTGGAGCAGTGCCATGACAATGGATCTGTCCTCATTCGAACCATTGATGAGGAAGCCATTCCCATGCTTGTCAATGGGCACCGATTGAAGATCTACAGAAGACCTCTCTCGAGGCAAGAGTTTATCAGTACTATGGAGAAATCTGTTTTGGTCATAGAGAAGGGTTCTGCCTCCACCTTGGGCATACCCTGAAGAAAAAAAAAAAGAAAAAAGAAAAAAAGAGAGAAAAAATAAAGATCCTTGGGTGAAAACCTCTCTGAGGCGCCCAAGGCAGGTAGTAGGGGTGAAAACCTCATTGAGGCGCTCCTATTGTCTTTCAAAAAAAAGAAGAAAGTTTAAAAAAGATCCTTGAGTGAAAACCTCTTTGAGGCGCTCAGGGCAGGTGGCAAGGGTGAAAACCTCTTTGGGGCGCCCCTGCTATCTTTTCAAAAAAAAAAAAAAAAAAAAAGAAAAAAAAAAAAAAAAACAATAAGCACAATAAAAGTTTTGCATGCAGATGTTCTATGGAGGAGAAGAAGCCTCTCCACTTCGAGCCAGGGGCCTTCATCACGCTATCAAGGAATGTCATCAACACCTCCTCCAAGAATAACAATGTTTTTCAAGGTATGTGCAATTTTTATCATGATTTGGGTCTTCTACAGGAAGATACAGTTTTCTACAGGAACAGACAGTCTTCCTACAGGAAGACGCAGATCTTCTACAGGAAAGTGCAAAATTTCTACAGGAAGCTCTGCGTTCTACAGGAAACTTCCTGTAGAAGGTTGCGACGTCGAAATGTGTTTTCAAATGAAGATCTAGCGACTGAGGAGTAGATTGAATGCATGCATGCCACTGATGGCACCCCTGAACATTGCTATTATCTTGCTCCACCATCCTCGTCGCCATGCAACCAAGATCCCTGTAGCAGCACAACAAAGCAATGAGTTCTCGTGAAAAAAGGATTTGTCAAAGAAAAACCAAGCACCGAGAGCCATACCACATCCATGTTATGCATCAGAAGCACTGGGATCGTGATCGAGAAGCCAGAACCGCCAGCATGCAGCATGCACCCAAGGAGAAAGGACTGTGACAAGACCCCTCGCGGATCCTGTAACAGTTCAACCTGCTCGAGTGAAGACCGTCCACAACACCGCCATCTGAGATAAAACATGGGCGCATGAACGCAAAACCATTCACTCCATCGCCAGCATCCTGTAACCACGAGTCTACAGGACTGCGCAGCCACATGCAGCAGGTAGATCCATCGCTCAAAAACTGAAAATCATGTGCAGCCGTGCGCAGGTAAGTGTTCTAATCCTTCTCTCCATCAAATCGCATGGATATTACTTTGATTTGTTTTGCATGGCATAAAGGTGAATGGTTGAGCGGCTGTAAGGCCAGTTGACTGGCCACATCGGCTAGTGAAGGGACAGTCAGGTGATGAGGTGGCAGCCACGACAAAAGACACACGTAGCACGCACGTGAAGATTAGTCCCGTCAACCGTGAAATGAGTTTAACCGAAAAGGGCGGCGGCAGATCTGTGGGAATGAATGCGGCAGCAAGCGAATGTGCAGGCGGATGATGGGTGACGTCACCTAACGGTCCGGCGGGGACAGCTCACCCCCCGCGCCACGAGCTGCGCCGATTCAAAATCTAATCGGCTCGATTAAGCGTGTATATCCATCAACCTCACTTCAAAACTGGAGTAGCTCCTCTGATTACCTCTGCATGTTGATACACCAAGCTCTCGGCTACCTGAACGCTGGTAAGGCACCTCTCGACCGCTGTTCAACTATAGCTCCCCCCGAAGTCTGCACAGTCCTACAGGAACAGTTTCTACAGGAACGCAGTCCTACAGGAAGCAGTATCTACAGGAAAGCAGTCTCTACAGGAAAGTGAAGTCTTCACGTAAAAAAAGGTGGCAGAAAAGAGGTAACCCTGAAACTCCTTCCGCAATTGGTTTTCAAAGGTGGCAAGGTCATTATTCACAGTCTGGTCATAAAAGAAATATTGGATTGCCATGCCTATACTATCGCTTCTACAGGATAGCAGTATAATTAGACTGTGGTCTGTGAATTCATTGCATGCTCTGTCTATAAGACCGAATTTCCTTTGTATCTACCGCCTTCGGTCAAAACCACTGTGTTCATCATGCCTGGTGGGTTTATCAGGCAAGAGCCCACTGATTCAAATGCATTAAGGAGAAACCCGGCAGTGGTTGAGCTCTTCACTAGAGCACAATGGATGCCTTTTTCTGATAAACTACAGGGCTACGATGATGAAGTAGCCGAGGAATTCTTGCAGGCATTGAAACCTAAATCCCAGACACTGGCCACAGTAAGCTTCAGAGGTCTCAGCCTCCAACTCACCCCAGAGCATATAAGTCGAATCACAGAACTGCCCATGGGTCTGCCGTGGGATAAAGAAGAATGGAAGCAGAGCCAGCAAGCAAAGAAGGAGTTCTTCCCACCTGAGGAATCATTCACAGAGGACAAAAATGGGGTGAAAAGGTCAAGCCTGTTGCCACCATGGAACGAAGTCAGTTTGCAAATTATGAAATATATCACCTGTGAGGGTCGTTACAACATCGTATATGCGTACCACTTCAGGCTGCTCAATGAACTAAGACACCAGATTGACCTCCCTGCAGCACAGAGGCTGAGCATTCCTTACTTTCTACTGCAGTCCTTGATGGAGTGCTCCACAAAGCTCAAGGACAGAATTCCGGATCAGGTAGCCCACCATGGGCTAGTCAAGCTTCTTGTGGAGGATGCTCTCCACTCATATAAAGTCCCCCTCGCTTGGGAATCATTTAGGAACTTAACAAGAGAAGTGAACATAAAAATGTTGCTTGAAGAAACGAAATCCTCTAGCGGAGAAGAAGAAGAGCCAGTAGCCGAGGGTAGGAAAGGGAAAAGCCAAAAGGTCTCGACTCCAACACAGAAGAAAGAACGAAAGGAGAAGGAGGAGGGAAAGGAGGACAGAGAAAAAGGTGACACACCTGTTTTGACAGCAAGAGAACAGAGGATGAAGAGCAGAATGGAGAAAGCGGAGGTGGTCCCTGTCAGCCCAAGCACCTCGTCAACTCCTGCAGTCAAAGCCAAAAGCAAAATCCATGCAGCCAAGCAAGAAAAGGTGGTGAGATTTGCATCTGCAGGAACGCAAAAACTGGATTCTACAGGAAGCCCGAAAACACAAACACAGGCTTCTACAGGAAGCCCGAAAACAAAGACAAAGGCTTCTACAGGAAGCCCGAAGATCAGTAAGGAGCAGGCTTCTACAGGAAGCCCAAGAGCAACGACCAAGGCTTCTACAGGAAGCCCGAAAATCGTTGGAGAACAGGCTTCTACAGGAGGCCCAAAAACGGAGACAAAGGCTTCTACAGGAAGCCCGAAAGTGCAACCACAGGCTTCTACAGGAAGCCCGAAGACAGAGACAGGGGCTTCTACAAGAAGCCCGAGGTTGGAAAGAGGGGCTTCTCCAAGAGGCCCGAAGGTCATTGAGAAACAGCCTCCTATAGAGAGTCCGAAGACAAAGAAAGAATCTGCTACAGGAGGCCCGGAAGCGGGCAAAGCAGGGTCTTCCACAGGAAGCCTGAAATCTAAAAAGGAGGGGCCCTCTACAAGGAGCTCCGAGAAAGCAAAACACAAGAAAGAGAAGGTTGGAATTCTCGAAAAGGAGGCAGCAGCAGCACTGGCTGCCTCAGCACACCTCCAAAACCGAAAGAGAAAAGGGAGAGGGAGACCCCTCTACCACCTGAAGCCAGGAGAAGCAAGAGAATGAAAACAGACAAGTTGCAGCCTCCACCCAGTAGTCAACCCACTTCAGGAGACATCCCTACTTCACCCAGTACAAGAACTCCCTCTAAAACACAGGCCACCCCTGAGAAGGGGAGCCCAAAAATAACTTCCTGGACACGAAAGATAGGCCAGTCGCCTTCCGAAGCCCGACTCAAGGAAATAGAAAAACGGAAGGAAGCATCACCCTCGTCACCACCAGGGGCAGAGAAGGCAGGGCCATCAAAAGCAGAAAAGAAAGAGCCTGTTCCGGTCCCGATTCCTCGGCCAAGGACAAGGAGCATGAGCAAGGTTGCTCAAGGATGAGCAAATGGTTCAGCTGGGGGGTGATGATGAGCCCCAATTTTGGTACAATTTGGGCTCATTTTGGCCTATTCTACTTGCTCAAACCATTCATTTTTTATTGCTTATGCATGCATTTCTTAGTTTATTCATGTTGTTTGTAGGAAGAAGGGTAGGCACTCTATCTACGTGACTAATGCATTGTGATCCCAGGCTTTGGCATTAAAAGGGAGCAAGAGACAACGAAAAAGGAGATAAGGAGACAATGAGGTGGCACTGCTGGTTTTTAGGAGAGGATGTCCACGGTCTTGGGACATTCCTCGTGATTCCCACCAAGAACTCCGAGCTCCAATCCATCTCCCCTCCGAGTTTAAGAAGCAGACAGCTGCCCTACAGGAACAGCAGTTATAAACTGCTCTACAAGAACAGCAATTATGACCATCCTACAGGATCAGCAGTTAAACTCTAGTTGGACAGCCGAGCTCCTAAAATCAAGGACACTTGTTGGATCATCGTTTTTGTATAAGTATGGAGGCCTTAGCCTTAGATAGGTTGTTGAAACTCTCGTATTGCTATTGTAATTTTGGAGCACAGTTCAGTTCTCGTTCCTTTTTGTAAGCCAATTTGGCATGATATCAGATTATGAATAAAGAAGGCAGTTTGTGATCTAGTTCTGAGTTTCTTAAGGAGACTATAGCTCTCAGGTTAGGGCCCAACCTGAGAGCCATAGATCCCCTCTGCTGTAGTGTTGTTTCCATTTCGTTTTCAGCACTTTGAGTTTTCATTTGCACATGCAATTCGAATTACAGGTTGTTAAGTTGGTCTTTTTCATGAGTTAGATAGGATTTGCTTATGGTGAGTTTGTTTACAGTTGTTTAGTGTAGCAGAGGATAGATATAGTCCATTGGAGCTCCAACAAAAAGGTTGTTAAGGCTCACTGCCGTCTCATCTGGGATTGGAGTGAAGTCCATGACTAACCACCAAAAACACGCATTTCTTTACTTGATGATTGCTGCAAACGCAGTCACGTTATGTTAGATGCTTCCACATGATTCAAACCTGCACCACATTCCTTTACCACGGCTTCATGAACATTCTCCTTCGCGTTTTGGATTGCTTTTCATCGAATTTACAAGCACAGGTAGTTTAGGTTGATGCATTTTCGGTTTGGTGACAGTCATAAGCATTTGTTCCACTTACACTGCTCTCTCTCGTTCCATTACTTCGTCCTCCATCTTAATCACGCATGCAAACACATCTTCGACCCCTGCTCTAATCTGCCATCACCCAAAGTCTTTCACTCCTCACGTACTTCCATTCTCTAGCCCTTTCGTTGACATAGCCCTTTACCTTCCAACCTACTCCCTACAATCACTTCCCATCCTATTCTTCCACTTCTACAGCCATCACCAGCCTCACTCCTACCTTACACATCTCCCCCTACCATTCCATTACTCCTCCATCACTCCAAACACTCACGGTAGGTCATCCTGTAGCCATTTGTAGACATCCTGTAGAAAACAGAGTATCCTGTAGGATCCTCCACAGCCATCCTGTAGGAGGCCACTCTCTCGGTTGCTGAGCATCTGAATGCGAGGAACCTCTGTGGATGGATGCTAAGGATCCCTAGGGACCTCTCCTAGCCTCCCCAACCTATCCCACACTTTCCTTCCTTCTCCATCCCACCTGCACAACCAAACCCTAGTTAGCACAAGATCACAATCATTCCACACACTTAAAGGAAAAATACAAAAACATATCTTTCATGATGCAAATAGTTTAGATCCATGCATTTGCACTTATTAGAGGTAACAGCAGCATTGGTAGAAGTTTCATTCACATTTCTTGCATTGTAGAGGTTAGACTAGTTAAATTAGGGTTTCCTAGGTTTACATGCTTTGATTTGCTTTCAGTTCATTTTTGTCAAGTAAAGTAGCTTTCCTTTGAGATTAGCTTTCGTCCATCAATTAGCAAGCTTCTTCTGAGAGCCTATAGAAGTTGGCTTGAGCCCTAGCGGACTTGTGCCAGCTGACCAAGTGACAGATGCGACAAGAGCTAGTACTTGTGCATATAGCACCGTCGCTTCCAAGTTTGTACGAACTACCGGGTTGATAAAATGAGAGACAGGAAGCCCCAGGAGTTGTAGCATTATTGCTACAATACTGGAGCTCACCACCATGTAGGATTCCTATTTCATATTATAGATTCCCTCCCTCTTTGACATGCTTACCTACAGTTTAACAATTCCCTTGCCTTCAGCTGGATTCAGAATGTTGCTTAAGTCTTGATTCCTTGTGGATTTTTTCTCAAACACTTAAATCTGGGTCTGGAATTGGGTGTTCCAGCCATGGAAAACCTCAATTTCACCATTGTGATGTACCTTTATGTTTATTTCATAGCAGTTATTGGGATTTCCAGCCTACCCATTTTCTCTGCAGAGATCAGCGACTCCATAATAGATTCAGTTTCTAGAGCCATGTATGTTTGAAAAATTTGGGTTCACTCGCACAGGGCATGTTGAAATCTTTGTAAAATATATGGCATGGGTGAGCACACCGCAAGGCCCTAATCTAGATCTCTCCACGATGGGTTTTTTCTTATTATCAGATGAATCTTTGGTGTAGGTTCTGGTAGAATTGGAGGAGAATCCTAATTATTTTGTCCTCAACAATCATTACATCACACCACTATTCAACTTCAAGGAGATGCATGAAGACAATACACATAATAATGCATACCCTGTTGTAGATGCCAATGAGTATAGACTATTTTTTTCAAACTATCATACTCAGTACAAAGCTTTAATTAATGTCCACACCAAAATGTAAAATTTGGAGGGAAATGTGAAGGATTTCCTTCCTGCAGGTCATACCCAATTTCCCTCACTTTACTTTTGTTTCTTTGTTTTGTATGCAGTTTTCCTTTGGTTTTAGATTTATGTATGTGGAAAACAGAGGGCCACAGTGCATAGAATACATGTTCTTATGTGTGCATTGCTGCTGTTCAAAGCACTCAATCTGACCTGTGTATCTGAGGATAAATTGTATGTTAAGATGACATGGACTTCCCATGGATGGGATATTACCTTCTATGTCTTTGGGTTTTTTAAGTGCATCCTTCTCTTCACTGCAATAGTTATCATAGGTATAGGTTGGTGAAGAAAGAAGTAAATGGGCCAGTGAAGGAAGAAGAAACAAACAACTAAATTTTTAACTTTAAGGTTGGAAAGTGGCATTCTATGCTTCACATCAAATGAAAAGATAATGATGTTTAAAATGAGAAATCATGTGATCTTCAAAATCACATCACCTGATAATTCCCATTTGTAAAAAAACATCATGAAAAAACACCAAAAAAGAAACACCAAGAAAAAAATCAGAAATTATCAGCAAACATAAAAAGACAAAATATTCCATTTTTTCCTTTTATAATCTAGAACACCAACAACATAAAAAAATCACATTACCACATAAATATGAAAAGGAAACTTTTATTAATCAAAAACCAAATTGTAGCCCAAAAAATAAGCAATAAAAGTAAAAATTTCATGCTTTAACAATATATTGTCTGACCCTCGGAAATATTTTCATTCAAGTCATGATATATTACAGATATATCACAATCTTTTCAAAATATCACAATATATTCAAATACCTCGAAAATCATGTATCTTGAGGTAGACTGTATCAACAATGTGAAAATCTCATGAAAAATAATCTATTTCAGTAATTTTTGCAACACTGAAGGAAAAACAAAAAACAAAAAGGGACATTAGAAGCAACCAAAATTGCATGCCACATATAGATTGCTTGGTTTGCAGAGGCCTATATATTATAAGAGGATACTTTTAATTTAATCTGGAAACTGATCTTGAAAGCAAATGAAAACTTTGAGTGTTCTTCTTCGATGCTCATTTCTATATCCATCCTATCAGGCACAAGAGACCACGGTTAAAGGAGGCGAAAAAATCAAACTAACATTCTAAGATTTTGCATTATTTACCTTTAATATGCTATCTTAACTAAAAACGCAATGCTTTTGCCAAGAAAATTGTAACATTTTGAGGAGGAACATCAACAAAAGTGGTGTTGGTTGTAACCTGTGATATTTATAACAATGACAGGGGATGCATTCATGTTCTATCAGAGCATATATAGTCTCAAATTAGAATTTATTTGCAACATGACAAAAAGGAAAATGCATTTGGTTCATATGGTCATGTACATGATTTTAATTACATTATGTGCAATAATCATAAGGGATAAGAACCCATGATAGTTGTTTCACTCTTTGAACACCAGTTAATTTGGGACATGATAATGTATTGTTGGGATTCCTTTCCATTTGAATTGAAGAAAACCATTGCCCAAAATTATTTGACTGAATCTATGCTTGATGTAATGTCAGAGAACTTGTCAAAGTTAAAACCTATTAAAATGATAAATCATGGACAAGCTAGTAATGTTTCTTGGCAAAGATGAATACTACTACAACATAATTCTTCTCATTGGTTAAGAGCTAAATGACTCTATTGAGGGGTTACAGAGGCTCCTAAACTTTTGAGCACAAAAATGTTAAACATTAAATAGAATAATCTGACCCGTGCATAGGCTCTCTTATATGATTTGGCCAGAAATAAGATAAAGCAAGTCTTTGATTGTATCAAAGTTATGAGACTTAGACTTGAAGTTGGCAAAGACTCGACTCTTGGAACTTGGGAAGAATTACTGACCTAGCAAAACTTTGGTCAAGAATTGGCAAGCCTCGACAGCTACCAAAAAACTCACATATTTGGAACACAACATAGTAATTGTGCACAAACAATATGTCATTCCAAATCCATATAAAGTTATAAAATAACATCTTGTGCACCAATGCATAAGATCCTCTCATATCATATGATAATACAACATTTGACACTTGATATTTATCTCCAAATTGTGATTTACCCTCGAAAATGTGTTTAACCCTTCATACTTCCACAAATGATCTTCATTTTCACACTCATTTGGATCACAAGTCTAGCCTCTAGACTCTGAAGTCTTGAAAGGTGAGCCGGATCACAAGTCTAGCCTCTAGACTCTGAAATATTAAAAAGTGAGATGAATTTTAACAAGTTTAGCCAAGTCTCACGTTGAGTATGATCCAAGTAACTCAGCTCAACTGAGACTTGGGAAGACCCATGGGGACTCATGGGTCTCCCATGAGTCAAACCTCTATATATTTATTTGTACTCAATGTAATATCAGAGAACTTGTCAATGATAAAAGTTGAAACCTGTGAAAATGATGCAATAGGAAGTACTCATGGACGTAGAGTCTCTCGAAAAATGAGACGACTCTTCCAATTAGATGGGAGAAAAATCATTCTATTATAGGGGTTGCAAATATTCTAAGCTTTATCATTTTCAAGATGTTAATTATTAAATAGAGAAAGGTTGCATAATTAAAAATCACTATTGCAAGGTTGCACAAGAAACAAAATAAAATAAAATAATATTAATGTCCACAAATGAGTTTAATAAATAAATTGAAATGAAGAATAGCAATTAACAACAAAATGGAATACCTAGAGCACCTACAAAAACAAGAAACTGAGAACCATTGATGTTCTATGTATGCCCAATGTGTATGAAGGGTTAAACACATTTTGAACAAACCCGATAACCTTCCATGGTCTAATAGACGTTGATAGAGGGTCCCTTCATGTTCTGCCTCTAATGGTCTTTGGATTTCAGCCCCCAGAGCCCTCCAGTCCTCTCACCACTGTATAGCCATCTCGACACCTCTAGAGTTCTTAGTAACCTGCTGCCACAGTCACCCTCTTCAACCTGTCAGTTAATCCTCGCTCATCCCTCTTCCCAGCATTCACCCATTTTAACTACCCATCACCCTTAAAATCAACTTAAGCATTTCTGTCAACCATCAGAGCATCATGCTACCTCAGATGTTGACGACATGAACCATGTCTCTAGTGTCAACCAGTCAAGCCTCATCTCCACCTTAACAATCGAATCCCCCCAAGCTCTCCTTCTGATCCTCTCGATTAAGATCTATTATTTATTACTTCCGCCTCCATTTCAACTTATCACGATTCTCCCTTGACCAACTTAGTAGTCAGCCTCGTCACCTTGTGAAATGCATCTCTTCCTAATTATGTTCATGATCGATTCAATTCTAATATAACAAAAAAATTATGCATCTTCTTCCAGTTCCTATTATCCCTTCATTCCTACAATCGGCGCGAAAGAAAACCCTAACTTGCCATCTCTATCAATCGACTCCCCCCCAAGCTCTCCATATGATCATCTCGATTCAGATCTACTATATATTACTTCTACCTCCATTTCGACTTCTCAGGACTCTTCCTCGACTAACTCAGAAGTTAGCCCTCTCACGTCGTGAAATTCTAGTCTCCCTAATTATGTTCCTGATCCATTCAATTCTAATAAAAAAAGTTATGCATCTTCCTCCAGTTCCTATTCTCCCTTCATTCTTACGATCGGCAGGGAAGCCAGCCCTAACTCTTCATCTCATTCCCTCTCTTTACCTAACCCCTCTCCCTCTTATTCTGAACCAACGCTTCCCAATTCGATTTACTCTCGGGTATCTAAACACCCCCACGCTTCTATCTACCTTTTTTTTTATCTTCCCCCTCGATGCCTCCATTTTTATTACTAACTTAAACTATAGTTTGTATCACACTAATTCATCCTTCTCTATCAAGTCTGATTCCTCCCAGGGTCTCACTATCAACATCTCAAGTTCAAACTCTAATTCTGATTCGAATCATATTAACATGGATCGACCTAATCTCACCAATAATCGTTCTATAAATCAATTAAATTTTAATTTGGATCATGCTAACTCAAATAATTCCAATTTTAAGTCAATTAGTAATTTAGCTAATCTAATTTCTAAAAATCCATCTCCTCTTAATGTAGATCTTTCTAGTTCAATTAATAATAATTTTAATAGTTCTTTATTAATGGCCAATCCCTCTTCTATTCCCTTAGTCTCCTCTTCCCCCAATTCTAGACCTTTGTATGTGGTGAAAATCTCCTCACTCGACATCGATTCCCATACCCTCCAACTCCTAGAAAAAGGCTTCAACTTCACTCTCACTCCTCGCAAGATTCTCGTTGAAGATACCCTTTTCTCCATAGAGTTTATTACTCAATGCCTCCCACATTGTGGGAGTTCCAGGACATCAAGCACCTCAATGATAACCCTCATGTCCTTGTCCTCAAGGAAGACAAAGGTAAGGTAGATAGATTAGTGGAAACTTTATCTTGGAAAAATAAATTTCTAAAGTATTGGAGATATTAGAAGCAGTTTTTAACCTGCAATATTTAATCTCCAGTAATTCAATAGGAGGAACAGAAAAATATGTCTAGATCTGAAAAAATTTTAGATCCCTTTTAACAATAGCATTTAAAGAATCATCCCCCTTCTAAGTGGACAATTTTTCAACTTTGAGAACCCAACAAAACTCACCATTTCATGAGTTTGAAGATCTTGTTCATGACCAAGAAATATGAATTTGAGTCACATATATTGGCATTTAAGTTAAGGGTGTTGTAAGATTGTTACTTGTCTTAAAGCTGTTGTTGGAGATGAAATCAATATATGATGGAAATGCCTTTGAAGGCAGGAATTGGCAGAATTATCCCCCTTCTAACAGGCGATTATTTCACCAGTTTGAGACCTTCAATATTTAACGTGTGATCATGATGAGTTAAAATAGTTTTCATGACAAGATACTTATGCTTCCAGTAACATGGATTGACATTGAAGTGTGCCATAAGACTGTTACTACCTCAACTTTGTTCATTTAGAGGTGTCGTTGGACACAAAAACAAGAAATAATTAGAAACTGCAAGACAGTGGATGCTAGAAATCTTAACTATGTGTTTTTGTGTGTTTAACTAGCCTGCATTTGCATCAATTGACATTACGAAACTAGAAATCTTAGGACTTTAGAATTTTTTTTATCATTGCACATATTTCATGAAATGTTGAAGTATGTGAATAATTCCAAGTAATTAAGTAAGTAAATTTATTAATGTCTAGCTGATGACCAGAGAAGTCAATGGGTCGAGTGAAGAAATGTAGAGTCAATATGACTACAATGTGTGAGTGCAAGTGCATCTCCAAAAAAGTGCTAAAAAATAATATATAGAGAGAAAGAAACTAGTGGTAGTGTTGTTACGACACATATATAAGAGACCATGGTATAATACAAAATACTCAATAGTTTATGGAAAGATACATGATAATAATGGCCTGCTAGAAAATAATGAGTGAGTGAGATGGTAAGGTCTAGAAATGGAGCTAGAGATGTCATGCGCAACTTCAAAATATATATACTAAAGGTAGCACAAATTTTGGAATATATGTTTGATCGTTGAAAAAGGCATATAGAAAAACTATGTCAAATGTATTGAAAAACATATTTGAGAGTTTTATTAAGGATGAGAAATTTCAAAAAGTGCAACTTCAAAACATCCATCTTAAGCCAAGTCAAATTTTTAAATAAGCATTTAATAATTAAAAAAGGTATACGAAAAAGTTAAAAACATATCTAGTTTACTAAAAACAATTTTTTAATTTCATATTTTGTAAGAGATTACCATAAATTGCCAAGTCAAATACCTCTCCTTCATTAGTCCTTTCTTTTATACTATCTACATTGGTAGAGATACTACACACCCCACACCCATGAGTTGGATGGTGGTATAGCTATGAGAAAAAATGAAAATTTTTTCTCTCACATGGCTAGCAGACATGTGACTTCTACAAGACCTCAAAATATATCTGCTGACTACATCATATGACCACCTGAGTCATCTGAAGCAACAACTCACCATCATGATTTTATTCACCTCAAGCTAACGTTAGGAAAGATAAGTATTCTCACTCTTCTCCCTTCTCTTCTTGCTCCACAAATCCTCCAAATATTGTACATCGAAGTCCCCTCAACCATAGGTACTCTACAAATGGCATCATTAAGATTTACATCAAGCCCTTCACAATAATTGATGAATAAAATTAGGAGGCTTATTCTCCCTCCTCTTCCTCTACTTGTATTTCCACTAATGATGTTGAAATGTAGCTAGGGCCTTGCACCTCATAGTTTTTTACTAGCTCCAGTGGTTTGTCATGTGGTTTGACAACTCATGATTTGTATATATTATTCAATATGAAAATACAACACTTCAAGAGTAGGCTGGATCCATTAACAGAAAATATCACTGATCAGAAATATGATTGAGCTATGAAAAAAAATTAAAGAAAGTGAGAAGAGAAATGGGCCGAACACCCATTAGGTGGTTGTTAAAAAACTAGAACAAAATTGGTTTAGTCGGGACTATTGAAGATTAATGGGGGAATGGTAATCCCAATTTGCAGCATCTCATTCATTATGTTTTTTTTGAGGTAATATCTTATTTAGTACTAGGTGTAGGCATTTAGTTCAGATTCACAAAGCTAGAAACAAAGTATTTTTTAGCAGATCCAGATGACTAAGAGTTTACCATGTTTCTTCTACTAGCCTCCATCTACTTTGTGTCTTCATTGCTTGTGCTTAATTCTATCAAGATTCATGCTGTTATGCTAAGCTAATTTTTGTCTAGTATACTCGTTCCATTAAGTTATTAAACTCTGTCATAGTTGATTAAGTGACTACTCCATCTCTTTGTTTACCACAAATTACATAATGTACATAGAATTGTGCTAGAAATGAAAAAGTAATACCTAGTACTTACTGGAAATTGTAGGAAACAAATGTTAAAATTTTGAAATCATACAAGTCCATGACTAACGCTCGTATAGGTAGCCATTACTACTAGTCCCCACAAGAACATAATCCATCCTTAAAATGATGAAACTGGTTTGCATCCCTTACAATAATTTATTTCTTCACAAAATCATAGATGAACTTCATTTCATTGTGAAAGTCATCACAAACACAAAGGCTTTTTGATATCTGTATAGTGCTTCCAAGGTTTATATTGATAAGAGAAAAATCTATGCTTAACTTCTCACTATGACTGCACAAAAGGTGTTTCTTCACTTTGTCCTCAACATTGTAGATTATAAAGGTTCTTTTAACGACATATCTTGCCTCCTTCATCTTCCTAACCATAGTCTCCAACATTTCATAGCTTTCACTAGTCTAAGCAAGTGATCTGTCTCCTGTAAGGAAACAATGTACCTTTTTATTTAGTTCAACATAACTTCATCCTGCTATCTTTTTCAATCCTCGATCTTTCATTATTTCTCTCACTTTTTCCACACCATACCAATTCCCAACCATTTCATAGACGTTTGAAGTCAATAAATAACACCCAAAATTTTTAGGCTCTAATTCAAGGAGGCATTCGGCTACATATTCTCCTAATTGAATACTGCAGTGAACTTTAAAAGAACCAAGCAAGGCTCCCCACACACTAGCATTGGGTTCTATTAATGTCATGTTTTTGATGAATTCCTCTACCTCATACAGATATATAGCACAACCAAGAAGCTCAACCGTGCATGCATAATGCTCTACTCTAGGCATGATAGTAATCTAGATCCCTACAATGAAGGTATTGCCAACCCTTATCTATAAGGTATGCATGACTGCATGCATATAAAATACCAACAAAAATAATATGGTTAGGCTTCATGCTTATTAGTTGCATTTGGGAAAAACATTCCACGACATGCTCACCATAACCAACAACTATTGAATTCCATGAAACTATGTCTCATTTAGACATCTCATCAAAAAATTGGCATGCTAGTTCTATTTTTCCACATTTGACATACATATCTATGCGAGCATTCCACACTAAATTATCAAACACAAATAATGTTCTAATATTATAACGATGGATCCACTTAGCCCATTGAACAATTGTTAACTGGGCACAAGCTGGGAGCACGTTCACCATGGTGATAGAATCAAGTTTAATGTGGCTTGCCAGTTTCATTTGTCTAAGCAATTTCAAAGATTTATTTTAATTCCCATTGAACACATATCCAGTAATCATGGAAATCCAAGACACCACATCACTTTCAAGCATTTCTTCAAGAACAAAAAACACAATATCTATACTCCTACACTTTGCATACATACCAGTGAGTGAAGTTTCAACAAAAACATCTAATTTAAATCGACTTCTAGTTATGTAATCATGGATCCACATGCCTTGTTGTAGAGCTCCTAAATGGGTGCAAGTTTGGATGACACTCACCATCATAAACCAATCAGGCACCACATATTCCTTTCGCATTTCATCAAACAATCCTCTTTGATGCCCTCTACCAGAAGTTGGGCCAAGCCCTTCAAACCCTCTGCACCAGAGCTTCATGAATTCATAGGGACAAATATGTCAATCCATTGTTTTTCTACAAAATTGCTGCCAAATTATTGACGTCATGGCTACCAGACTTTGCTACTAAACTCATAGGACAACCATGAAAAAAAATCCCCCAAAACCATGGAAAATTTTAGGGGCTAATGTTCGCCCAGTGGGCTAATTTTCCATGATTTTTCCACAAAAAAGATTCGCCAATTTCCAATTTTATAAAAGACGATTCGCCCAAATTTTAGAATATAAAATTATTTTACCTTAAAAATCGCCAACATTATATAGAGACTATATATAAAATAATTATAAATTTGATTAATTTTACAAATATATCAATAAACATTTATAATTTTCATATTAGGGATTAGTGATATTCGCCAATGTTTTAAACTTCAAAAAAAAATTCCATCCTTAAAATTTTCCTTGCCCAAAACCCCAGCAAATTCAATGGCATTTTAGTTTAGAAACCAAAGACTGAGAGAAAATGGCTCCAAAGCCCCTCGAACACTTGTGAATCCACGTGGAATTTTGATGGCATATATTTACATTAACATGTAAATTCCCCTGGCCCACCCCACCCCTTGCCTTCTCTCTTTGGTTTCTTTCCCACTCGGTGTTGGTTTCCAATAATTGAATTTTATGGGGTGAGAGAAAAATACATTTGAAATTTTTTTATGACAAGATACTTCTCCCTCTTTTTTTAAGCTTTTCATTGATTTTTCCCTCCACCACTTTGATTTGTCTTAAGATATTGAAGAGTCTTTATCTTTTTAAACAGGTATGAAGTTGTGAATTTGAAGAGTTTTTATTTTTATTTTTCTTGGAAAATAAGAAAAAAGTATTCTTTTGTAAAATAAGAAAATGGAAAGATAGATTAATTTGTCTTTTAAGATATTTTTAAGATCTATAATGCTTGTACGTTTTCTAGACTATTTTCACCTTTATTTTAAGTGAATAATATAATTTACATAATTCCTTTATGATTACATTTTCAAACATTCATTTCATTGAAGAGATTTTTAAACATGCATTTTTATATCAAAGCAGAGTAACATGTAACAATAAATTTATAATTAATTTGTGATTAAGTTGGTTATAATTCTTTTTAACATGTATTCACAAATGTGGAAAAGTAACTCTTTAGTATTTTCGCAGGGAAAATAAGGGTTAGCTAAACAATTTGTTATCAGTGTTGATGGGTATTTGGCTAGTTTTACACTATCAAATGCCTAGATCAAATCTCTTGAGTAAGGTGTGTCAGTCCACACTAACATGTTTATTGTGGATGTCATCCATTTGTCTCTAAATTTTAACATTGCATACAGATTCAGAGACCCCATTTATCTCGGAATCCATCTGCAGTGTCACAATTTAGTGAAATGTAACACTTCAATATCAAAATTGCAATGTTCCATTTCCGGAGTGACACAATTAAAAAAGACTAACATAAATGACTAAATCATATACTTGTTGTAACTGTTAGCTGGTCATATTTTTATTCTTGGACTATAGTAGTCATTTATGTCAATCATTTTTATTTTGTCACTTATTATCTAGTCATATATTTTAGTCCTAGACTAAATTAGTCATTTAAGCTAGTCGTTTTTAGTTTGGGTCACTTATTATCTAGTCATTTATTTTATTCCTAGACTAAATTAGTCATTATTAGTTGGATCACTTAACATTTCTTAATTTTAGTAGTAATTCACTTGAAATAGTTGGTGTGACTAACGTTTTTATTCGTTTAGTTACTAATCACTCATTTTGTACTAGTGTTAAACTTTTACTGGCATGTTAAAACCCTCATGGGGAGGGTTTTTAGTAATTGAGCTGATACATAGTAGAAGATTATTATTTGCATGGAATTGTTTTTGGATAAAGTGGAAGATATCATTGGGAAAGTAAATTTGTTGATCTATAAATTTTTTGGCACTGACCCCTTATCATCAAACACTAGTGGAAATCCTTGGAACCCTGATCATATGCACACACCAATGACATGAGAGCACTCAAAGCTTAGGAATTGAGCAATATTTTTCCTTTTAACATGATGATGTCTAGTAGTCTATGTAGTTCTATTCTTATAGCTCTATATCTATGTTTAATGTTATCGGATCAACAAATTAGGAATAGTAAAGGAAATCTAAAAGTTTTGACCCGATGCTACTACTTTAGTTTCCCCATTAGCAGACTAGGAGAGACTATCTCAATTTTAAAAATATTTATTATATATTTAATATTGTCAAACAAAATTATAATTTTGTGTATTTTCAGATATTTATTACATATATGTAATCTATATTGTAATTTTGTGTTTCATGAAGTAATATAATTTCCTTGATCTGAATCAAAAGGAAATGGGTATAATTATCAATTTTATCACAGAATTATAATTTTATTGAAAATATTAAATATATAATAAAGGCTTCTGCAATTGAGATATTAAATATGTAGTAATGATATGGTTTTATATCATGAAACAAGGCTGCATAGATAGTGTTTCCTGCTTCTTGTTTTAATTATTGAAATTTGAAAGGTATGAACCAAGTCCCACATTTGAACAAGGGCTATAAATGCTACAGATGGTATATATGGTCGATTCACTTTGTAAAATATATCATGGTAGTTTCTATGACTATCAATCATGTTCAAATGTACACATATGTCATGATAAAATTATGCTTTATGACTCATGACTCGACTTAACGATTGTGCCATATGTTTCTTCAATGTTATATAGTGAGAAATCTCATCCAAGTTTAAAATAAGAAGGTATAAATTAGCTACGCCAAAATGGGTGCATGGAAGTAGCAATTTATTTGATAGACTTCCTAGAATGATGGTAACAAAATTCAGCGAGTCCGTGGAAAATAAGTTTAGTTGTATATTAATTCATCTTCATTATGTGATTATGTAGCCATTAAAGCAGAATAAGAAATATTTAACACTACAGACTTTTTTACAAAATTCACCTTCCCATGTTTGATGACCTTTAATGGCTTCCAATGCTTTCCATAACTTCCATTATATGGTTGTTAAATGAAATGAATATACTAATCCGCTAAGATCTCATATGCACAGGCTCTAGAGGAAAAGCGAAGTTGACCCGGACACCTATATTTATGCACGAAAATATCGTTGTGCTTTGTAGGGAGGATACAACATCTATGTGGAGGCATCATAATGTTGACTGAAACTTTTTTTGGGGAAAGCATGTCTAAGGGAAACTCACAAAAAACTTCCCCTCATTTTAAGGATGATACCCATGATAAAATATAATTTTCAAGGCTTAAATTCAATACAATAATATCCTCATTAAAATCTCAATCATGTTGTGATAAATTATCATGAATGAAGAGGATATCATTCAGGGATCTTGGACTGGGCCACAATAATTCTTAAGATGATTTTTTTTCTCTTCTTGATTATCATGAATTTCAATCCTTGGCCACCTTACATAATGAAACATTGGAAATAGTAGCTTGTTCCTTTTGCTTAGTTAAAAAATAGTGAAATATTCTTGCACTCAATGTTTGTGTGTGTGTGTGTGATGTCATAATATTGATTGCACAATTTCTAAAGCTATGAACAATTTTCCTTAGATTTAATATAGTTAAATTAGACTAGAATAATAAATAAATAAACATTTCAACATTTAGTAATAGTGGTATCTTACGAGATTTGATCAAAGATAAATTGTAAAGCACTTCAACTTGTCATCAAGTTAGATTTTTTTGTTGAGAATTAATGCTATTATATGCGAATAATTTAAAAATATATCATGAATAAATTGAGAATAACCAAATAATTCTTGTTTGTTATTTTCCATTTTTTTATGACTTTAATGTAATGTTAAAACTTGTACCATTAATTTTATAGATATGTTTTCTTCAAAATTATTATGCAAATTATTATTATTATCAAATTTATATATTTATATTATGGTTGTTATTAATTTAGTTTAATTACTTAATTACTTTATATATATATAGCGAGAGAGAGAGAGAGAGAGAGAGAGAGAGAGAGAGAGAGAGATGAAAAAAATAGTATTGAATACATTGATAAGAGCAATGAATAAGTTGAATGCAATGAAATACATGACTAAGATGAAGAAAAGTACTCTTGTCAATATCAATGACAAGTGGTAGCATGATTGTGTCATAAATTGTGCTAATATATAGAACACATAATTTTTTTGTATAACAATAATGTTTAAATATAATATATTTCTAAACCTTAATTATCTAAACACAAATCACAAATTACAATAATTTAAACACTAATACTTTATTATAAAAATTATTGGGGCAAAAAAAAAAATACTAACTTTAAGAATTTACATATCCGCATGAAAAATAACATGACTAATTTTGAAAATTTTCATATCCACACATTATATCATATATGGACCTGAATGAAATTGTAATCATTAAATTACAGAGGATTAAGGAAATATTCCTGAAGGCTAAATTTGGATTTGGATTGATAATGCAATCAATGTCTTGCATTGAAAAAAGATTTGGAGTTGGTCTTTCTGTTATGGGTTAACATGTATGAGTAATTAAATTCCCCATTTATGGTTTTCTTTCTTTAATTGATTAGTAATAGAAAAAGCACTGTCCAATTGATGAAACTCTATATCATAAAAAAATTAAATGTTACAGTTTTAACTCTTTGTAACCTTATTATTTTATTTTATTGGGCTTTGACGATCTCAATATAGTAATATGTGAAATCCATATTATTTTCATGATGATTTGATTTAAGACTCCAAAGGAAATCCATTCTGAGCCTTGAGATATTCAATTCGACCACCCATTTTCTAGTTGTCATCCGCTACCTCAGGTTCTTTGCTAAATGTTGAAGAAGGTTGTTGATAACCATCCAATACCTAAGACACTAAAATAAGTTATAAATAATAATTGTGTAAGTTATAAACAACAATCATGCTCAAACATTAAATGTAGATTTTTTTGTGTAGTGTGCAATGTCAGAAAGACTCCATGTGTCCTCCTCTTAAGTATGCTAAACAAATAGACATCAAATGTGAGATATTTATGATAAATATGCTACATATTTATGGTTTATAAAGGGAATTTTTTTTCTTCTATAAATAAAAAATTTCAAACGTTTAAATAAACGTTTAAATATTTAATATATTTCCTTTTGCTCCCCCTTGAGTAGATCTTTTCCTTATGCAATCAACTTAACCAGTTCACATTAGCAGTGATATCAATAATTCGAAATTGTGTTGTCACATCAAACTACACAGTTATTGTTATAACTAAAATCTTAAGTAGCTTCTTTTTGTTCTTAGAAGAAAAGAAGTAGACATATTCTATAGCAACACATAAAATAGTTACATGTTATTTAATACATATGGTTCCTAGTTCGTGGTAGCTTACTTTTGTTCTCCTTAGAAGAAAAGAAGAATACAAAATCTATATCAATGCATACACCAGTTACATGTTATTTAAGACATTTGGTTCCTAGTTCGTTCTGGGATTTGGCTTTGGGTTACGTAGCTATGGCTTCTGAAATTTAGTGATGGTTTAGTTTGGGGATACTACGATGAATTATTTTTATAGTTCTGGTCCTTTACAAGTTAATTCTTGAATTAATCCCCCCAACCTAGTTGAGTTTAGTGGAACTGGGTATGTTTTTTTCCTTCTTTCTGGTCTGGTTCTCCAAAATGCTTTTGGCATTTATCCTCAAATTGAAGAAATCCATAGTATTTTACAAACCATGCTCTGACATTCACTTTAGAAAAGGAGCATGGTGGTGCATTGTTGAGATTTACTGCTGCTGCTTAGTTTTCCAAGAATCCTCTTCCAGTTAGATGCTCTTTATCTCATTCTCTGAGCGACCTGAAGCACACTCAAACCAGTGCCAGTAATGGCTTCCTCCATTGGATGACTGGATTGCGGGATCAGAAAATTTTCTCCAGGACCGGAAACCCCGTTAACTATCTCCGGAATGGAAATTCAAATTTCATTAAGATCTGGATTGTGTCCTTTATATGACGTGTTTTGTACATAAGTGTACAGTCAATCTAGGAACATCCCTCTTTAGTCAAATTTCCGGTGCGCTATCATCACCCCTAGTTATGGTCCCTGGCTAAAAGTTGGTTTATAAATCTGCGCCCGCCTTGTTTTTTGCAGCCATCCTTCGGGATTCTTCTTAGTGCTGGTCCCAAAGTCTGATCTGATCCATCCTCACTTAATTCTCCTCAATTGGAATTTATCTCATCCAGGTGATATGTTCAAAAATGGATCAGAGGATGATTAATTTCTTGTACAATCTTGATTTGGAATCTAATTAGGACCCAGGGGTTATTCTACCGAGGCGTGGTTTCTCTAGAGTTGAATGGACATTGGGTCGGATGGATCGGCCACAGAGGCCATGGTCCAAGCCACTATTCTGGCTAAAAAGGCACGAGAGCCTTCCACATTGTCTACTGGGTGGCAAACCACCCTGGACGACATGATTGTCAGACCTTCGTGGCATGATGTTAATTGCGAGAGGGATGGGCTCCACTCAATTCATCCATCTCGGAAAGCATATAGCAAAGAGGAATCCCACCTGAAGGATAAGTTGCTGGGCGATCATGCGAACCATTACAACAAAACCAGGAACCCTGTCAAAACCTCCCCCCCACCTTCTGCTATCAATCTGGATAGTTCTCATCTTTCTGAAAGAATTGAAAGCCTTCAGGATCTCGCCCTGGTGGGCATATGGCATTTTCTGGAAATGGACGATGTCGCGATGAGAAAATGGCTTGAGGACCGGTGGAAACCTCTGATCGGTTATACCCCCATCATCTCTCTCCCCATGAAAGAGTGGTATTGCTTTCATTTCCTGAAGGCCTGTGACTTGGAAACTGTCTTGAAGGGTCCTTGGGTTTTTAAAAGAAGTTTTTTAGCTCTCTACAGGTGGTATATTGGATTCGATCCGTTAAAAAACACTCCATCAAATAATTTGATTTGGGTTAAACTCCCAAATCTCCCTCTGGAGATGTGGTCTATGGAATCCCTTGCTGTAATAGGAAACTCCATTGGTAGATTTGTTTATGTTGACCCATGGTGTCGTGGAGAAAAAGACAAAAGGATAGCGTGGATTCTCATTGAGAAGGCATCTAAGGGAGGTTTTCTAGATCATATCGAGATTTCTTGCGGGCTCCAGAAAATTAAACAAAGTCTGGATTTTTGGGGCATCCCCTTCAGGTGCTCTACATGCCACAAAACTGGTCATTTAATTAAAAATTGTAGCAGCATGGGGCCCCAAAACCAAGGTTGTTTCATCGCAGATCCCGGATAGATCCTCCCATACCCTCTGAAAAGAAGATCTCTTTTCCTACAACCAGCTTATCGATGACCGAACTTGTGGATGATCAGGCCCTTAAAAATCTGGAACCCACTCTGTCCTCGCAATTTTTGTCTCGGGATTTTTCTATCGTGCATGAATCTAGACTAGATTCCTCTGCAAAGGCTGCCTGTTCCACTATTAATAAGGCTCCGTCTATCTTCTGCTCGCCCATTCCAGAACCAAGGGATGACAAAGTTGTTCCTTCTCCTGCGCCCATTCAGATTAAGGACTTCATCGTCGGCTCCCACCCCATAGTGATATCATCTTCATCCCCGACGCCGGACAAGAGTCATCTTCTTTCCTCAAAAGGCAAAGAGCCTTTGGTGGCGGCCACTCCATTCAATTCCCCTGTATCATCTCCAGTTAATATGTGTGACAGTGATTTAGATTTTTTACTTAGTAGAAAATCTCTCGAGCTGGAGCCTCTGACCATTCACAAATCGAATAACCCTGCTTCTCCGTTCATAAGTCCAAATTCTGCAAGGAATATTATAGTAAGAAAGAAACACAATGGAGGGAGCAGACATTTTAGGGGGAGGACAATTGTTTCAGAAAGCGGAGTAAGGAACTTATCCCTGGTCGATGTTCCCATATATGATATGACTGAATCACAACCTCTTAGAGCAAGCATGGCTGGTGACTCGTCCAAATGACCTTTATTGTATCTATGAATATTAGGGGTTTAGGCACAAACCCAAAATTCTTGGCGCTAAAGGACATCTTTCACACAGCTCGGCCAAAAATTATTTTAATCCAAGAAACCATGCACAGCAGTCAGGTATCCATATCTTACTTTAGGAAATTCTTCCTTCATGGTATATGGTTGCCTCAGAGGCAAAAGGCCTGTCAGGGGGGTTGGCAGTTTTATGGGATCCTGAATGGATCAAAGCCAAAGCCTACAAGTGTTTTGCTGGTATTCTTATCTCGACATTTATCAGAGGTCAAAGATTCCAAATTAATATTTTGAACACCTATGCGCCTTATAAGAACAAAATCCCTTTCTGGGAAAAATTGTTTGCCTCGTAAATTTTTGATATTGAATCTTTGATGATTGCAGGCAACCTAAATGTAACTTTAAGCACTGAAGAATGCTGGGGTAACTGCAGAAAAAGAGACTTGCTTGCTGACCGTATTAAGTTGGAACTTCTGAATAGAGATCTTGTGGATATTGTTCCTTCGAAAATGATGTTTACTTGGGATAACGGAAGGCCCGGAGAGGCGTATATTGCTAAAAGGATTGATCGGTTCATAATGCATGTTAGCATCATAGAAAAATGGGCATGCCTATCTCATCCATCGGGAACGCTTTTACATCAGATCACAGGCCAATTTTCCTCAGCTGGCGGGAGAAGGGTGTTACACTAAAAAATGTCACCATGACTATTTGCAGTTAGTATGGCTCCATCCACTGTCATACTATCCTCCTTGGCAGGCCTCATGCCTCTGCTCTTCATGTCAAACTCCAAAAAAGAGAGAAAAGTCATTTAAAGTCAATTATCTCTGGTACGCAGTTTCTCTTAGCCTTACCTGCGTGTATGCAACCCAAGTTCACAATACCTGTGTACTTGTACACTCTGTATGTAAAGGGGTGGGTGCGTACCCCTGTAAAGGTCAAAAGGCGTGAGTTTCATCTTTAAAAAGTTACTTGTGGTCATTTCTAGAGCATTCTAGAAGCTTGTTTGACGTGTATGAAGCGCCTCTAGATGGTTCATGTACCCAAAGAAAGAGGAACTTATCCCATGAAGAGGGGAGCTATCCCATTGGAAGAGGCGCTTATCCCATCCATGGTGGAGCTAATTAACTTCCTCTAGAGCACTATAAATACAGGCATTGGGCCAGAGGGAGGGGAGGTTGAAAGCTGAACATTCCTAAGGGTAGATGCTGCTGGAATTAGGACTTCCTTGTAGAAGCTTGTGAGGAGAGATTACCATCTTTGCTTGTTCTATTTGGAAGTGGGTGAGCTGATCAGAGTAAAGGAGAACTCTTGTGGACCCTGGGAGGAACCTGCACAACACCAAGGCTCAGGTTGTAATGGTTTCTTTTGTTACCTTTTAATACAAATTAGTCCATTCTTCTCAACAATTTGTTATTTATGAGTTGTTTCATATACTCCTTGGTCTATATGTTAAATATGTTTTATTTTATGTGATATTCAGGTGCTATTTAATCGTTTGATTGTTAGTGAATGCAGGTTTCGAAGAGAAGGAGGAGCTCATCCGGATCAACGAAGCTGGACTACTACAACAGCGTTGGGTTACAGGTAGGATCTAAACACTTGATTTCTCATATTGTAAATGCATATTTAGAGAAGGATTGCTCTTATTTGTCTTGTTTGTCACTAGAAAGTCTTAGGCTTCTAGGGAGGTTGGCTTTGTCCGCAAAGTCGACTCTTTCCGCATGACAAAATGGCGACTCCGCTGGGGAAACCATGAATGTGTTTGAGTTCTTTTTGATTTCATATTTTGATCTGAGAAAAATCGCTTGTTTTCTGGTTTTTGGCTGTCTGACTGTGTATTTGGGTGGGTTAGCTTAGGGTTAAATTAGATTTTTATTTTTCTTAGCTTTGCCAGCAGTACGCAACCTCTGAGTTAGGCATAGTGTGTACTTGTACGCACTGCGGCTTTGCGCACAGAGCGTACCCGCACCTGTGTGAATAGATCACCTGCATACCCCTGTCAATTTTGAGAAAATTTCAATTTTTTCCTTTTTATTGTTTAGATTTTGTTTTTAATTTGTTTTTACTACCCAGATCCATTGGTCTACTGTCAGAGATCTTCACCTGAACTTGTTCCGTTAGTGTCGAGAGTTTTGGTGGAATTCATAGAGATTTTTCCTTAGGGTTTGATTTTTAACTGGTCCTGTAGTGACTTTGACGTTAGAGGTTGTCAAACTTTGGATCTCCCTGGTTTTGTTCAACCCTCTTAGGAGTCGGGCCTGTCATAGAATTCACCCTTGTGAGAAACCTACCTTTGTGTCTTCTCTTTGCGAATCTCGAAAAAGTTTGTTGATTAAAGCTTTGAATTTCATTTTTGCGAAAAAGAACAAAAAGATTTCGATTTTGTTTTTCAATTAGTTTATGATTCTGCATGAACTGATCCTTAGTTACATTTTGATTGAGAAAAACATCCGGGAATTATCCTTGTAGGCTTTTGTCCTCATTATTTTTTGCTTTTAGGTAAATTTCCCTTTAATTTGCTTTTGAGTGATTTTGATTTGATTGTCTTAGATTGGTTAAATTTTATTTTCGATAAATAGTTTTACATGCTTGGTTAATATAGGAAAAATATAAAAATTCTTTTGGAAAAAGTTCGCTTTGGTAGCATTTGTAGTCTTTTTAAGAGAAAGGAAATTTCGTGAAATAATTAGTGGTCATGAGTTGCATGTTTTGAAAAGATAAAGAGATTGTTTCTTTGATTGTCTTTGCCAAGAAAGTTGTTTTCTATAAAATTTGCATTCTTCCAACTCTCTTAGCTAGGAGATTCATTGAAAAAGAAAAGTAGTGTAAATCATCTTAGGTGCATCTTTGTAGTGGTTGCGAGTCGAGTCTACACACCACCAGTTTCATCTCCACTACCTTTTGTCTTAAAGAAAAGCCATAAAATTAACGCTTAAAGTAAAATCAACTTAGTAACTTTTTATTTACTAGGGCTCTGAAACACCAATATAGATCAGGCGAGTGTCTTGGAGTAGGAGAGTAATAAACTCTCGAAGAAAACAAAACCAAACAAGTAGCTTATCTTGTGATAGAATAAATCCAGCTGTTTCACTTATGCTCTGGGAAAGCTCCTCTTAAAAGAGAAGCACGAGACCGTGTCCGAACCAGTGAGGGGATCAATCCTCCTTCATTGGGAAAGACGCCAGATACGCACGTACTACAAACGGTAAACCTCGGATTATTGTCGAGGAGCCTGAGGTCACTTGTCGGTAAACCTTGGATTGTTGTCAAGGAGCCGGCAAGGGGATTGAGCTTGTTACTCTGCCCTTGCGTGCTATCGGGTCGTAGACTATTCCCCCAGGTATATTTGTTGCTTTTGGTAACCTTAGTGACCATTATCTTTAGGATTCTACCGAGGTGACGGTGGAGGGAAGATCCCACTGTACCTGGAGCAGACGTCGGCTAGACTCACTTGGATTTTCCGGGGGCACTCGAGATGGTTAAAGTGGAGGAACTTGTGCCGGTCTATTCATTAAGCAGGTTGTCGGGGTAACTGTTCCACCCACCACTTCTGTATTGAATCCGGCGATGTTGGGTTTCATCTCCAACTAGCGTTTTCGGTCCGAAAGGCTACTGTTTGTGCTTGGTTTGACGCCCTAGATTCTTTAGAGGTGTGCTTCAAATTTGTTTGGTTCTTTAGAGACTTTAGGAAGTTTGCTTTGAGATTTTACTTTGTTTGCATGTGGAGTAGTTAAAAGTTTTTAACTGTGGCTGAATTACCGAGACAGTCCCCTGAATCTCGGGGCAAGTCTCCTGAAGTTGTAACCGTGGCTGATTTGTTGAGGAGGTCTCGTAAACTTCGAGGCCAACCTCCCGAAGAGGTTCCGAGTCATTTCGACAGTTTGAAAGTCCTTGTAACTCCTGAAGGCAGTAAAGTAGGGTCACCTGAAGAAGGAGAGTCTTCCTTGGTAGTCCATCCGGTTTACCAAAGTCTAGAAACAGGCTATAATCCTGAAGCTGTTACAGTTTCCGAGCTTGCTGGTAGTTTTTCATCTACTAGTGATATAGGTGAGGAACCTGAAATATCTGAACCTGTTACTCCGACTTCTAGTGCTCCAGATTCACCTAGGGTAGAACGAGTCATCACCGAAAATCTTCCTTCTGGTTTGATTGCTATTGAAGAACTTGCTCCAGAAGAAGATATAGGCGTCCCTATCCCTGAACATCAACCTACTATTGATCTAAGGGAGCGTGAATCCATTTTTTACAGTCCTCCTAGAAGTACTACTTGGTATCTTTCGTTAACTAATTATTTAGACAACTCAGGGTCAAGTTTTTCTCCACCTCGTACTCCTTTTCCACCTGGAGGTATTTATACTCCTGTAAATATGTCTGGTCAGTCGTCCATGTTCACTCAATCACCTGAATCATTTTTGTATGGCGGTCCTTCTGTTCCTACTGGGTATCAGTCACTTGCTGGTACTTTTGCAGGAGCATCTCCTCAACCCATTGAACATGGGTTATTAACTGGAAACAATGGTAATAAGCCGTTGGGTGTAGGAGACATCTATATGATGTCAGGTTCAACTCCTAGTTCTCAACCTCAAGGTGCGCAGTTACCGCCTGGGGGGCAACCTCAAGTAACGCCTGGGGGGCAACCTCAAGGTACACAAATTGCGTCTGGGGGGCAACCTCAAGGACAGTATATACCTGTGGTACAATACATTCCTCAAGGTCAACCCCAGCCTCAATATGTACCCCAAGGTCAACCCCAGTATCAGTACGTGCCTCAAGGGTATCAACCCCAAGGTCAGTACTCGATTCAAGGTCAACCCCAGTATCAGTACGTGCCTCAAGGGTATCAACCCCAAGGTCAGTACTCGACTCAAGGTTATCTACCACCTCAAGGTCAAGCTTATGTTCAAAGTATAGGAAATGTACCTGTCAATTATCAATCCTACCCTCAACCTGGTTACGGATCTCAGTATCCTCAACCTGTTATGGGTCAATACCCCGGAATGATAGTGTGGGATCCATCACAAGGTCAACAGGTGTTGCAGCCAAGTATACAGTTGTTAACTCAAACTGGACAACCCGTAGTTTCTGGTTCACCCCAGCAACCGCAACCTGTCCAGTCAAATATTCAAACTTCTGTAACTTCGGTAGTTACTCAGTCGCCAATTGCACCTAGTACTCCATCTCAAACGACTGCTGCAACTACCACAACATCCGTTCAGTCTACCGCACTTACTTCTGGAGTATCGACAGCTCCGGTTTCTACTGTCTCTGCAACCACTCCTCAGACATCTTTACCGTTGTCCGGATCTACGATTCAAACCACGGTTCAGATGCCTGTAGGGCAGCCTGGTTTAAGTACTGTTGTAACGAGTCAACCTCAATTCACTTATCAACAGTACCAGGGACAGTACCAATTCGGTCCTGCTGTCCAACAACCAGTTTACCAGTATCAACCGTATCCTGGGTATACTTATCAACAACCTCAACAACCCCAGTACGGTCCGGTTAATCCTGGCTTTCCAGGAGGATATAATATCCCGAACGCAATTCCTATTCCTAGTTATCCTGGATATCCTCCTCCTGGAACTGGTATTGTGACCCAAAGTTTTAGAGATCCTAACCGGCAATTACCGTTTATCGCAACTTTGGATTTACCCGACTTGACGCGCCTAACGAACGATCCAATCAATTATCTTCCGTTTTGGCCGCCAATGCCTAATAAGTTGCCCAGTGATATACCTAAGTTCAAAGGTAAGTCTGGAGAGGATCCATCCAATCATGTGATGAATTACCACCTCTGGTGTGCCTCAAATTCCATCTCGGATGATTCCATCCGTTTACGTATTTTCCAGCGTACGCTCATTGGTCTCGCGGCCAAGTGGTACATTGAGTTACCATGGTCCTCTTTTTATAATTTCAGCCACTTAGCTACCTCGTTCCTAACTCATTTTCAGTTGCCGGTCAGATACGATAATGGTACTAAGTTATTAACTTCATTAAAACAATCGACATCCACTTATATTTCCGATCATATTCATGAATGGCGACGTCGAAGACGTTTAGTAAAAGTTTTTATCCCGGACCAAATCTTAGCTGAATGGTTTGTTAAATCATTATTACCGAAGATTACTGAAGACGTAGCTAAGGCCGGAGTAGTTACTGAGGAGCAAGTCATTGCTCAAGCCCAGTACCTTGACTTAGTTTACACTCAGTCAGGTACGTTGCACGAGAAGATCCCAGATCTTCCTAAGTCGAATCAAATCGCTACTGCTCCTTCGGGGTCTCATGTTGCTGATGGCATGATTGGTACGGTGAATACTAAAAGTAAGAAGAAATCCTCAAATAATTCTTCTCCAATAATAACCTTACCAGACTCCCCGACAGGAGAGTCTTCTCCTAAAATTACTGCCGACGTTCACGCTGTAGAGTCATCTACGGCTAAATCAAAAAATGGTGGTAAGAAGAAAGGCAAGAAGAAGGAAAAAGCAGACAAGGCTCCAAAGGAGAAAAAAGAGAAGTCGGAATCTAACGACGAGAAGCGCAAACCTCGCTATCCTTGTCTAATTTGTGAAGAAGATCATTTCACAAGAGATTGCCCTCATCGGGCGGAGGTTGTGAAAATCGTTAAAGGTTCCCCAACTCCTGCTGTTTTGAAAGATCCATTTCCAACGCAGGAGAGTAAAATGATAGGTTCTTCCTCAAGTGCCAGTGAAGAACCCATATTTATGATGTCTCATGTACGGATTGCGACTCGATCGCAAGATTACGGTAGTAAGAGTCCTATTGATGGCAAAGAAGCAGAATCTTCTCATTCTAATCCATCAACCTCAGCTCCCAGTTCCGATCCACTACAGATCAAGAAACCTAACCCAGACTTAGTATCAAATCGCCCGCCAAGGGTATACTTCGAAAGTCTGCTTTCAATCCACATGCGAGAGCAGCTCAGAATTATAACATTGTTGAGGACTTAGCTATTTCACCCTCAGCAATGTCGGCTTTGGAAGTGCTGCAATCATGTCCAGCACAACGAAAATTACTTTTGTCAGCTATAGGAGATGTTGATATTCAGGACCCGAACCTGATAATCGTTGATCTAGAAAATAGTACACTGCGTCTCTCTCATCAGATGGCTTTCCAGATTCCAGTGATAGTAAAAACAGGCCTATTCATCGGACTGTAATTGATGAAGGAGCTTCTACGTGTATTATGTCGATTCAGTGTTGGAGATCGCTTGGTTCTCCTTCACTGAACCAATCCCCGACGATTCTTAAGGCCTTTGATGGCCGTGGGTTCCATCCGTTTGGCATTCTACAGGACTTGCCTATAGGGGTTGAAAGAAAAACCGTTAGTCTGGATGTGGAGGTGGTTGATGCCCCTCTAGACTACAACCTTCTTTTGGGTCGCAGTTGGTCTTATGCTATGACAGCGGTCGTGTCATCGGTCTTCAGAGTTATAAAGTTTCCACACAATGGCAAAATCGTGACAATAGACCAGCTGGCTTACTTTTCATCCGACCCAGCCTCTTCAGAGAGTATCCAGCATGTCGGTAAAACGACTATCCCTTACAAGGATGTTGGTGTAGGATTAGTTAAAGATTTCGGTTTACTGGGAACTTTTCCTTTCCCTCCACTCAACACAGACCCTTCATTTGCTTTCATTCATATGATTACTTCAGACACTATTATTTACGATGATCCTTGGATTGTCCCATCTGAATCTGAGATAGACTCATTCGGTGATGCTATGCCTTTGAGTCCATATGAAATTGCTTATGAAGCCGTGCAGTATTTTACCGACTCGCGTTCAACCCAAATTGACCAAATGAATGTGGTCCGTGAGGAATCACTTTTCACATCAACCTCAGAACGGATAATGTTTCCTCAAGTTGTGTCATATGACGAACAACTTCGCGAAATCCTAAGTGTAGACGATCTACCATGGGAAGATCTCCATCATAGATCTTCGTTTTTACTTGAGGGTGATGACTTTGAAAATGATTTTTCATCAATTTTTACAGCTAAATATGTCAAAGACGCTCAGAATCCCATGAAACATCCTGATTCAGAGTTGAATTTGGGAAACATTTCCCAAACTATTGCCATTGACATTTCAGTCAAAACCGGAATTATTGAGAACATTCATATAGGTGCCTCGTGTACAGATGATGAAATTCAAACATACAAGGCCCTATTTCAAGAATTCTGCGACGTGTTTGCCTGGTCCTATGAGGAAATGCCAGGAATTGATCCCTCCATTGTTGTTCATGAGATCAAGACCTACCCGGACGCTAAACCTGTTCGGCAACGTCTGCATCAGATACACCCTAGGAAAGCGGCTCCGATTAAAGTAGAAGTGGAGAAGCTGTTGAAAGCAGGTTTCATTTATCCGATCCCGTTAACGGATTGGGTATCAAATATTGTTTCGGTTAACAAGAAACAAGGAACAATAAGAATATGCATCGACTATAGGGATATAAATCGTGCTTGTCCAAAAGAAAACTATCCCACGCCTTATATCGAACAAATAATTGATGATTATGCCGGCAGTGAAATATTTTCCTTTATGGACGGTTTTTCCGGTTACAACCAAATCAATATTCTGCCTGCCAATCAACCGAAAACGGCTTTCATTTGTCCTTGGGGTACATTTGCTTACTGCAAATTACCTTTTGGACTTAAGAATGCCGAAGCCACTTTCCAACGGGCAATGTCTTACGCGTTTCATGACATCAAACACATTGTGTAACCGTATCTCGATGATTTGCCTGCTCATTCTTTACATCGAGCTGATCACCTTGTCCACTTACGAGCTATTTTTATGAGGTGTCAGCATTATCGAATTCGGTTGAACCCACACAAATGTGTCTTCTGCATAGAAGTGGGACAATTGCTAGGATTTGTCATTTCAAAAGCCGGTATCCGCATCGATCCCTCGAAGGTAGAAGCTATCATCAAATTGCCTCCTCCTTCGAGTCTGCGCCAACTCCAAAATTTGCAAGGGAAAGCAAACTTTTTACGTCGATTCATTCCTAACTACGCCGAGGTTACCAAGGGTTTCACCCAGTTGTTGATAAGCACGCATTGACCCATGCACCGTTGCTGCATCCTCCCAACTACAACCAGGATTACTTTTTGTATCTCGCCGCCTCCCACTCCACCATTGGAATGGTCTTAGTTCAGGAAGATGAATTCGAAATGGAACATGTGATATATTACCTTAGTCGGACGTTAAATCCAACCGAGTTAAAGTACTCACATGTGGAAAAGTTGGCACTGGCAGCCGTTCAAGCTGTCCAGCGATTTCGTCACTACATTCTTCTCCGTAAAACTACAGTGATTTCGGATTGCAACCCTATGATCTATATTCTGACTAAATAATTGCTAGGGGGCAAGTACTCCAAATGGATTGTTATCCTACAGGAGTTTGATTTGGAGTTCGAGAAATCCAAGTCTAAGAAATCCTTAGTCTTTGTCGAGTTAATGTGTGATTTCCTCCGTGCTGACACAGAAACAGTGGCAGAGGAGCCCATTGCGGACGAATCTTTGTTTCTTATCAGCACTTTAGATCCGTGGTATGGCGATATAATCGTCTATCTCCAGACCCAATCCTTTCGGCCCGAAATCTCAAAGTCGGAACGTCGGAAAATTCGATTCCAGTCCCAACAATACAAAATCATTGGAGATACTCTTTATCGTCGTGGGGCGGATTTGATTTTTCGACGTTGCTTAACTCATGAGGAAGCTGAAAGGGTTTTGAATGATTGTCACTCTGGAGCGTGTGGCGGTCATATGTCTGGGTATGCCACAGCCCAAAAGATATTGCGCGCTGGCTATTTCTGGCCGTCCTTATTTAAAGACTGTATTATTGCGGTCCGAAAATGCCACAACTGTCAGGTGTTTGATCGAAAGATGTGCGCGCCACCTGCTCCTCTCCACCCTATAATTGCCGTTGGTCCTTTCGCCAAATGGGGTATTGACTTTATTACTTGTAACCCTCACTCGGCCGGGGGGCATGCGTATATCATCCTTGCGGTTGATTATTTTACTAAGTGGGCCGAGGCGATGCCTACATTCGAGGCAGATGGCAAGACAACAACAATTTTCGTATTCAATCACATTATTTCTAGGTTTGGTGTCCCACAAGCGATAATCACTGACCATGGGCACCATTTTCGAAACATTATGATGACAGAACTTACAGGCCAGCTTGGTTTACGTCATGATAGTTCTACTCCTTATTATCCCCAAGCGAACGGTCTGGTTGAGTCTATCAACAAAGTTCTAGTTATCATGATCCGACGGATCATTGGTATTCATCGGTCGAATTGGCACAACATGTTATTTTTGGCGCTGTGGGCATACCGAACCTTAGTGAAAACATCAACCGGGTTCACTCCTTTCCAACTAGTTTATGGTTTGGAAGCCGTGCTGCCCATTGAATGCGAAATCCCGTCACTGCAAATGGCCATCGAATTACTCCCAGCTACTTCCGAAGAGGAGAAGCGTCTGTTATACTTAGCTAAATTAGATGAGACTCGACGTGAAGCTGCTTTAGCAATCGAGACTCACGCAAAACGAATGAAAGCTCAGTATGACCGGAATGTGACCCCTCGAAATTTTTCGGAAGGAGACCTAGTGTTGTTATATGATCAAGCTAATGATAAGTTAGGTGTTGGAAAATTCGTTCCTATGTAGCATGGGCCCTACATTGTCAAGCGAAAGCTAGCAAAAGAGGCCTATGAGCTGGTAGACTTTGACGGGGACTCTTTGGGTAAACCCAGAAATGGACTTTACCTAAAGAAGTATTATGCTTAAATGATGGGTATGGAGATTTTAATTAGGTTAGTTTTCTCTTTCTAGCTGGTATGTGTGCTTAGTTTAGACTGTGTGTTTAGTTTAGACAGTGTGCTTAGTTTAGAGAGTGTGTTTTTCGTCATTATTCTGGCTTATCTTGGTTTTACTCTTGATATTGCAGATGTCGACGCCTCTCCAAACGTACATTGGATTTGCTGATGGTGCTTGTCGTAGTACATGGAATATCTCTTCCGCAGCTTGGGTTATCTATTCGCCCTCTGACGAGTTAGTTTCTATGCATGGGGTGAGCCTCCGTCAAACAACAAACAACATTGCAGAATACAGTGCAGTGATTGAATTATTATCTGAATCTATTTCATTTGGTATTCGGAGTTTGATAGTGAGGTTAGATTCTGAACTCATTGTATTACAGCTTAATAGAGTCTATGCCATTAGAAATCCAGTGTTATTAAGATTGTTTTTGAGGGTGCATCTCTTGGAATGTGAATTTGATTACATTGAATATCAGCATATTCCAAGGTCTTTAAATACATTAGCAGATGCAATGGCGTCTCGAATGTTAAATAGACATTTGTAACAATCATAAATGTAAATTAATAAACATTTCATCACACATGTTTAACAAAATAAGCCGGTAATAATGATATATATAGATAGGAGTGTGTCAAAAAATATACATCATCTTCGATCATAGGTTGAAAAACACCTTATGATCAACAAAAATGATAAGTACAAAAACCCAAAATGTCACATGTGTCTACAAATGACCATCCAATCACTGGTGGTGCTCTCTATACGACACCACTGCACGGGCTACCCTACACAGAAATCTCCTAAAAGGTCCCGGGATTGCGACTACATAGCACTGAAGTCTGATAGGAATATCATCTATAGTAGTCTTTAGTATATCGGCCGTTAGATGCTCTAGATCCTGCTCCAACTCAGCTAGTGCCTCTGCAGCCGCATCCTGTGGGGCCGATGCCTGTGCAGCTGGATGTCTCCTCTCAAAAGCCCGGAGATTGGCTGGACGCCGTGGGCCTACATCTGCATTTTGAAAATTTTTACTGTCAGTTTTGAGACGATATAGATAAAAAACAAAAAAATAGATAATTTAAAAAACTTGTGAAAAATCAAGTACCTCTGTCATCCCATTGTTCTCCCTGTGGAAGAACCATGTCCAGATCATTGCGAAAATCCATTCCGGCGTAAGGAAAATCCTGAATCGCAAAGACCTGGTTCTCCAACCAGTGAAAGTAACCATCAGGAAATCGAACAACTGCTGCTCCCTCATCAGGATGCCGGGCCATTACCGCAACCCACCGCGTCAACTTAGGCTCCCGAGGAGGCCCAACTGGAACAGTAAGATGCTGGGGGATCAGCATTGGAACTCTCTCTAGGGCAAAGCTCACAACTAAAGGCCCATATCCAAAGGTCTTCAATTGCCCGTTCTTTGCCCTAGTTAGTTGGCCCTTCATATAGGCCAACACAACATCGCACTAGTTGAAAATGGTGCCTCGGAAGCAATCTATAGCCATCCGCATTTGGGAACTAGTGGCTATGTGCAAAGCGGCAGCACCGCAAAGTCTGGTAACTGTAAAGGCTATTACCATAAGTTCAGGTCGGGATATGTATTTGATTTCTATCCCCTTCTCCTGGTTTTGATTGTTGCACCACTCTAGCCGGAGACTAGCAAGGGATTGGCCACCCGGCCTAGTCTCGAATAGAGACAGTTGCTCGCCCCTGTTAGGCAAGCTAGTGAAAAAATATATGTCGGAGGGCTCTATCTCGAGCTGGTGCTCTCCAATGTAGAAACATTGATCCTGAATGTTCCACCTTTCCACCAGCCACTCTAAGAATGGCACCTGGGCCCTCATGCCAGGTATGGCCTAGTACTTGTAGAGACCGCATGCCTTTAAAGCATCAATGGAAGGTTGATGACCTATTGCAGCCAAATCGACATCTTCGTGTTCTCTTTCACGCCAATCTAGCATGGTGGGCAATCTACACACCAAAAAACATTGATTAGAATTCATTAAATAAAAATTTGATGGTTAGATTTTGAGTCTGGGGTTTGAAAATCCGCTTTGTGCAGAGTACGCACCCCGCGTTCAAAAAACAGAGCGGGGGTACGCAGCTGTTCTGAAGGTGGGCTGCGTACTCTGACCATTTTCCCATATACAAAAATGTCGGGGTACGCAGGTCACCCATGGGGCACCTGCGTACCCCGAAAAGCAGACCCTAAAACCCAAAACCCTCTAAAAAATCAAACTAAGACTTAAAATGAAATTCTAAACGGATGAAATTGAAGAGGAGGATGTTGTGAAATACCTGAAAGAGACGGCGCTCGATTCTGACGGTCGGATTCTCCGCAAAGTCCACGGGAAGTTTCTTGTCAAAAGCCCTTTTTTCACCCTCAACAGTAAAATGGTAAAAATGACATGGTAAAAAGTCTTTTTATAGGTTTTTTGGATAAAGGAATGCTAAGTTTGTTTATTTTTCACCGTGAAAGGATATTTTTCAATGTACTTTTGCCTATCTTAAATAGGTATGAGTAATGTGTTGTTTTTGTGCAGGACAAAGGGACTTTAGGGTAAAATCATCATTTTTCACGAACCAAGAAATCAGAGTCATCTTTTAAGCCCTTTTCTAACTCCTAAAACATGAAAAGATTGTCGAGCGTTTCTTTTACACTCGTTAAAATGGAATTAAAAGACAGTCCTCTTATAGCCCTTTTCTGACCGTAAAAACAAGAAAAGATTGCCAATTTTTGTCGTTTCAAATTCGATACTGGAAATAAAACGACATGTCCTTGATCGCTTTTTACTTTTCACGTCAAAGGCACTAATCATGAAAGTACTCCTCGGTCGCAAGATCAAGCGGTTCTCTCAGGTATTATTTTATACTTTTTCCGGCTTGAGAGACACAAATTTACGAAAAAGTTCACCTTGGAGTCTTCTTTAATTTTTTCAGACTCTCTAAAATTGAAAAACGCCGAGTTTCTCCTATACTGGACTCGTTAAAATTTCACAGTAAAGGACCTGTTTGATTACATACAGGAACGGACCACTCCTTCTTAGGGTTCGAATCTAAACTAAGTTGGACTCATCCAAAGGATGAGCTTATAATCAAGCATATGTTATCCTCCTCAAGCTTGTAAAAAATAAAGAGGTACTTGCCAGAAATGGTGGGGAAAAGAGAGAAGAATGAACCTATTTGTTATCCTTTGTTACAGAAGAACCTTATCACCGCTCTTGAACACGACACTTTTCATTCACCTGGGTTGGGAAATCCTTTGCCTTAAAGTTGATCAAACCACTTTGAAAGTCTTCAACCGTTTCTGGGTATTAACTTTGGGTCAATTGTCACCAAGCCATCTGTCATGTCGTTATGTGTTCAAGAGGTCTCTGCAAATAAACCATTCATATGCAAAATACTTGTCATCCATTTTGACCATCCCTGAGTCAGTCCTTACAGCAACATTTCTTCAACTTGAACTATGATTTCGTGTTGTGGGCTTGCCTGCGACGGGTCGCTTTCTATCGACATCAACACATTATCTAGAAAGATGACTTAGAAATCGTCAGTACCTTGAAAAATGCATGCATCAATGGCAGGTTTCTCGCCTTTGACGACAGTTTACATCATTGACTTTCGATCAAAGGATTACGTGACGTGTTCGACATCAACCCATTCATTCACATTTCATGGATTGTACTGGGTACTTTGAGAACCATTGACATCACTGGTGGTCTCTCTCACACTTGTTAACAGTTTACATCATCGACTCGTAATCAAGTGGTTTCAACCATGTTCGACATCAACTCATTTATTCGCATGGATAGAATCGTACCAGTTCGGGAAGTAGAGATGAAGACCCTAGATCTAGTTTCCACCATCCAGGCTGCGAGGAGCTTTGTATTCATTATATAGTAGACTTATCATAAACAAATGGCTGCGTGTGTCTACAAAAGTCTATGATTGTGATGTACTGCAAAATCATTCTTGTATCAGAGTAGTAGTTAGATTGTTAGTTAAAGTTTTTCAATATGAGTATGGGAATGCCTACCTCAGCGGTGATATCATCTTATATATGTATTTTGTGTTGAATATTTGCAGGTTCTGACTGGGCTCTCCGCGAGATACTCCTTGAAATGATAAAGTACTTCACCCTTCCTAGATCATATAAAACCCTAATCTACTACAGGCTTCACACTTTAGGGGGCAATCTGTTACACTAAAAAATGTCACCATGACTATTTGCAGTTAGTATGGCTCCATCCACTGTCATACTATCCTCCTTGGCAAGCCTCATGCCTCTGCTCTTCATGTCAAACTCCAATAAAGAGAGAAAAGTCATTTAAAGTCAATTATCTCTGGTACATAGTTTCTCTTAGCCTTACCTGCGTGTACGCAACCCAAGTTCACAATACCTGCGTACTTGTACGCTCTGTATGTAAAGGGGTGGGTGCGTACCCCTGTAAAGGTCAAAAGGCACGAGTTTCATCTTTAAAAAGTTACTTGTGGTCATTTCTAGAGCATTCTAGAAGCTTGTTTGACGTGTATGAAGTGCCTCCAGATGGTTCATGTACCCAAAGAAAGAGGAACTTATCCCATGAAGAGGGGAGCTATCCCATTGAAAGAGGGGCTTATCCCATCCATGGTGGAGCTAATTAACTTCCTCTAGAGCACTATAAATACAGGTATTGGGCCATAGGGAGGGGAGGTTGAAAGCTGAACATTCCTAAGGGTAGATGCTGCTGGAATTAGGACTTCCTTGTAGAAGCTTGTGAGGAGAGATTACCATCTTTGCTTGTTATATTTGGAAGTGGGTGAGCTGATCAGAGTAAAGGAGAACTCTTGTGGACCCTGGGAGGAACCTGCACAACACCAAGGCTCAGGTTGTAATGGTTTCTTTTGTTACCTTTTAATACAAATTAGTCCATTCTTCTCATCAATTTGTTATTTATGAGTTGTTTCATATACTCCTTGGTCTATATGTTAAATATGTTTTATTTTATGTGATATTCAGGTGCTATTTAATCGTTTGATTGTTAGTGAATGCAGGTTTCGAAGAGAAGGAGGAGCTCATCTGGATCAACGAAGCTGGACTACTACAACAGCGTTGGGTTACAGGTAGGATCTAAACACTTGATCTCTCATATTGTAAATGCATATTTAGAGAAGGATTGCTCTTATTTGTCTTGTTTGTCACTAGCAAGTCTTAGGCTTCTAGGGAGGTTGGCTTTGTCTGCAAAGTCGACTCTTTCCGCATGACGAAGGGTTTCAGAAAGGGTTATCCCTTCAAATTCAATAGAACATGGTTAGAGGACCCAGATTTCAATAAAATCATTTCAAATGCATGGAAGGATCTATCCACAAGAGGTTTGACCCCCCCATTTATGACGTTTAGAGACAAGATGTCTGTTTTGAGAAAGGTGGCAAAAGAGTGGCAATATGATAAAATAAAAAGGGATAGACAGGCGCTTGAAGAAATACAAAAGGAGCTGGACAGGATATTAATGTGTATGGATGAAATTTTTTTTCCTCTTAGCATGAAATGTGGTATAAAAGATCTTGAAAAAAAAAACAAAATCTTTTGAAACAGGAGGAGGCCTCATGGAGGCTCAAAAGCAGGGCAATATGGCTGAAGGATGGTGACAGGAACACTAAGTTCTTTCATAAATTTGCAAATTCCAGGCACGAAAAAAAAACCATATGGAGAATTGGTGATGGTAAGGGTGGTTTTTTCGTCTCTCAACATGATATATCGAAGGAAGCTGTGAGGCATTTCAAAAACCCGTACAAAAGAATGGAAGTCTGTGATTTTTAGGACATCCTATGGGGTATTGAACTGGCTCCATAAATGTTTGATGATGAGAAAAATGAGAGCCTATTCCAGGCAATCATAGAGGAGGAGCTCCTTGGAGTTTTGAAGTATTTCAAAAGGGATAAATGTCTAGGCTCGGACGGCTGGACCATAGAATTTTTTACTCATTTTTTTGATATCATCAAGAAAGACTTGCTGAGGATGGTTGAAGCATCTCGAATCTCTGGAAATATTCATCAGATCACAACATCCACACAGATTGCTCTAATCCCAAAAAAGGCAGAAGCGGAATCCTTCCAAGATTTCAGGCCGATCTCATTATGCAATATATCCTTCAAAATTATCACTAAAATTATTGCTGAAAGAATGAAAATGACTCTGGCCACCTTTCTTTCCAAGGACCAACATGCTTTTTTAAAGGGGCGTAATATTTTGGATGCAGTTGCAATAACACAGGAAAGTCTTTTTTCAATGATATCAAGAAAATCAGATGCGGCCATTCTGAAAATTGACTTACAAAGAGCCTACGATTGTTTAGATTGGGGGTTCATTAGATGTTTATTGGCAAAGATCGGCCTAAAATCAAACTCCATCAACTGGATTATGTCATGTGTCGAAAATGTACACTACGCGGTCATCATAAATGGAATGCCTTCTCCTTTCTTTCCAGCGGAAAGGGGTCTTCGTCAGGGGTGCCCCCTTTCTCCTCTTCTGTTTATATTGGCAATGAACTCTCTCAGCCTCCAGATAAACAAGGCAGTCTCTGAAAATAGGTGCAGGCCTGTCAAGATTTGCAGGGACATCTATATCTCTCACAACCTCTTTATTGATGACGTGCTCATTTTTGCTATGCTTTGCAAGTTGTCCTGGATATGCCTCAACGATATTCTTAATAGTTTCCAAAGAGCTTCTGGGTTACAAATTAATAGAGAAAAATCTACCCTTTTCCACAATGATACCAACATGGAAATGGTGAATTGGATCGCTGAGCTATTTGGAATAGAGTCGAGATCGCTCAAGGAGGGTTTGAAATATCTGGGATTTCAGCTGAAGGCCAAGGGCTATTCCAAAGCGGATTGGCAATGGGTGATAGAAAGATATTACAAAAAGATTTCGGCGTGGGAATACAAGACTCTTTCCTTGGCAGGTAGAATTATTTTAACTCAGTCTGTCTTAGCACAATTAGTTGTTTACTAGGCTCATATTTTCTTCCTTCCAGCAAGTATCATACACAAGAAGAACAGAATTTCTGCAAATTTTATATGGGGTGGAAAATCTAAACAGAGGAAGTTCCATCTGTCCAAAATGGATAAGATCTCTCTACCAAAGAATCTTGGCGGTTGGGGCCTGTTAGACTTGCGGAATTTTGGTAAAGCGCTCCTATGCAAAACGTTGTGGAGGGGTATTTATGGTGAAGGGCCGTGGAGTATCACTATTAAAAAGAAATACATGAAAGGTAAAGATTTGGAATTCTGGTACAGGAAGGGATCAATTGGAGCCAAACAAGGATCTGCTATCTGGCTCAGTCTCCGCAAAGTTGAGCAATACTTCTTAAAGAATCTGAGATGGAGTCTTTATTCCGGCAGCAGAATTTTAATTGGAATTGACCCCATTATGGGTGGGCGGGAATGCTTATCCATCCCTGAAAGCCTCTTGTTCTTCTTTTACAGAAATGGCATTTTTACGTGGGACAAATTAATATCAGTTTGGCATGGCCCAATTCCCTTATGGAAAGAAGCCCATGATCTTCATCTGTCAGAACCTCTGGTTTCCGTATGGAATTCTGTGAAGGATGCTCTTCGTAGTTACGGTTTCCATCGCTCAGGGACTGCGGATCATCTTATTTGGATTGTGCCAAATGCAAAGCTGCCGGCTCGTGTTAAAGATATTTACTCTGATATGATTAAATTAAAGGCATCTAGTTCCTGTTCTATATATCCTCTGATCCTCTGGAAGTCGGGATGCCCTCTTAAAATGATTCTTTTCTCGTGGCTGGTCTTCCACAACAGAAATTTGACTTGGGAAAATTTGAGGAAAAGGAACTGGCACGGACCGAGTAGATGTTCTATGTGTGAATCAGCGGAGGAATCCAATTATCATATGTTCTTCCAATGCAATTCTTCTCTGCAAATCTAGTATGAATTGTCTCTGCTTTATGGTTTCCCTCATGTTGTTTTTGTTTCAATCCAGGCAGCTTTTGAATGGTGGTGTGCTCAAAGAGAATCATGGAGATCTCTCATTATCATTGTCCTATGGTGCGCATGGAAATGGAGGAATGGCAAAACCTTCAAAGACTCAAAGGACCCCCTAAAGTCTATCTTGCATCATATTATCTCCATCTATGATTCAGTGCCATTAAAACAACCCAAAATGAAAAAAGGTCACATGAAAGAGAATGAAAGTCCTCTCAACAGAGTTCCTTGTGCTTTTTTTGATGGGGCCGAGCAACATAACATTTGTGGCTGCGATGTCCACATTATTATGGACGAGAAGCTACAATACTTTATTTCATGGAACGGTGGGAAAGGCACTAATAGTTTGGCTGAGGCGAGGGCTCTAGCAGGCCTGCTTGCTTTTTGTGTGTTTTTTGATATTCAGGATATTTCAATTTACGGCGACTCAAAAACAATGATTGACCATGTAAAGGGTGCCTGCCACATTAGTAGTCCTCATTTGACTGGGTGGATGGACAGGATTATGTTTTTCTGGGGGCGCATGAGAGATTGCTCCATTCACCACATCTTCCATTCCCAAAACTTCCAAGCTGATTGTCTGTCAAAGAAGGGGCTGATTTTAGATTCTGGCTCATGGTCCATGATGGTTACTGATGGAGAGTTCTCCTGCTTCATCCAGGACTTCTCTATTCCTGGGTTTTGAGTCTCTCTCTATTCCTGGGTTTTGAGTCTCTTTGGTTTTTAATACAGTGTCTTTCTCTTCATCTTTTCTGCTTCTTTTAGTATATATCATGTCTTCTGGCTGTCCTTATACACTATCTCTTTTTTTTAATATGTGTCTAGTCATCTGATGCTCTTTTATCTGAAGATTGTTAGCTCTGATTATGGACTGATGATGTTGGCTTCCGTGTCCTTTGGGAAGTCCTATTCCTACAGGTTTTTTGTCTCATATATTTTGGTCTACTGGCTATTTTTGAGCCTTTTTGTACCATCTGATCTTTTATATTGACTCAATATAATACTATGATGCTTTTTTCTTTCTGAAAAAAAATAGTACCCGCTATAGGATTTTTTCTTTGGTATCATCAAGTATCAACTTAGGTAGAAAAATGTGCACTTATAATTTCTCATAATATCATATAGAGAAGAATGCTAACATGACATGGATGACACTTATATGACGTTGCAGACCACAAAGAAAATCTGTGCAGGTACATCTTTCCTTGTAAGGGTGTTGACGCTAGTCTCTAGGTCAATATTAAGTAATGATCACAAAATAGCTGCATTTTAGGTATTGAGGAGGTAAAAAAGAGAAGATTTGATATTTATAAATATTATTATTAATTGAAAATTTGTTTTCTTATTTAGATTTTATTAAAATATATTAATATATAGAAATCGTAGATTTTGTTATTATATATTTGTTAATTAATATAAATTTAAATGTCATTTGTTTTTTTTATTATATTTGATAAAATACGTATTCGATTTGTTTTTTATTTTTAAAATAAAAAATTTCAAACATTTAACTAAACTTTTAAAATATTTAATATATTTCCTTTTGCTTCCCCTTGAGTAGATCTTTGAGTAGATCTTTTCCTTCTGCAATCAACTTCAGCAGTTCACATTAGCAATGATATCAATAATTCAAAAGTGTGTTGTCACATCACGCTACACACTTATTGTTATAACTAAAAGCTTAAGTAGCTTCTTTTTGTTCTCAGAAGAAAAGACGCAGAAAAAGGCTATAACAACACATAGACTAGTTACAAGTTATTTAAGACATCCGGTTCCTCGTTCGTGGTAACTTATTTTTGTTCTCCTTAAAAGAAAAGATGAATACAAAAGCTATATCAACACATAAACCAGTTACATGTTATTTAAAACATTTGGTTCCTCGATTGTTCTGGGATTTGGCTTTGGGTTACGTAACTATAGTACTCACTATAGGAATTTTTCTTTGGTATCATCAGGTATCAACTTAGGTAGAAAAATGTGCACTTATACTTTCTCGTAATCTCATATAGAGAAGAATGTTAACATGGCATTGGTGACACTTATATGAGATTGCAGCCCAGAAAGAAAATATGTGCAAGTGCATTTTTCCTTTTAAGAGTGTTGGTGGTAGTCTCTAAGTCAGTCTTAAGTATTGATCACCAAATAGTTGCATTATAGGAATTGAGGAGTAACAAAGGAGAAGATTTGATATTTCTAAATATTATTCTTAATTGAAAAATTGTTTTATTATTTAAATTTTAATAAAATAGCTTAATATATAGAAATCCTCGATTTTGTTATTATATATTTATTAATTAATATAAATTTAAATGTTATTTTTTCTTTTATTATATTTCATAAAATACATACTTGATCATTTTATTTTTTCACTTATTTTATTATATATTTATTAAATTTAAATATATAAACACAAATATTTAATTTCAATATCATATAAAAGATGTAACAATATTATAAATGAGAATTTCAAATTATTTATGATATTTGAGCGTGGTTAGTACGATTAAAATTAAATTGAGTTTCATCAATATATAAATTAACCCATCTTTATCGTAGTTTAGTCAACATGTATTTATGTTTGCAAGCACACGATAATTTCACAACTATATGTGGAATAAATTTATCCAGTGCAACTTCCATGAACCTTCAAAATATATAGCAAGCATGCCTATGGCCATGCATTGTACATTTCTAGGAATAGAAGCTAAGTTAGAAATTTCATGGAAATTTCTAGAGATGGATTGCAGAGGCTAGTGAATCATCAAACTATGTTGCTACGAAGTTTGATTCTTAACCTTGGTTATCCTTCCTATAATTTTAATTCATGTGTTTAATCATAGTGATCTATCAAGAATAAACACCATTCGAAATCGTGCATTAAATAGATGGTTGTCTCATTCATGTGATAAAAATACGGAAGAAAAAAAATTTCATTTTAAAAGAAAATGAATGCAATATTTTGGATTAAATATGGTACTTTCTCCCATAAATTTACTTGCACTTATACTAAGAGTCACTGCCTGATGCAGGAGCATCAAGACCATATTTTTCATTTGTAAATATGTTAAAAGGGGGTGTGATGATTTTTAATATTTTATTAATTAATTTGTTATTTTTAATAAAATAGGAGAAAGTGAGGATTTTGTAAATATTCTTTTAATTAAAAGAATATGAGAGAAAATAGAGTTAGATAGAAATTCTAGGAAGTGGAAATGCTATGTACGGGACTTAGTTGAGTCCACACCTAAAATCTATTTAAATTAGATTTAGTTTCAAGATTTTAGGGATAAAATCTAGATTGTAGGGGTGTTGAGATATTTGAGGACTTTGTTGAGTGATTAAGGGGATTTGAACCTAAATTGGTTCAATTCAATTTGTATAAATTTATGAGCCTCAAAGGCAAGAAAAAAAGAGAGTGTGAGGGAGTGAGTGTGAGAAGTTCTCCTTGGGAGCCTTCGGGCAGTTGTAAAAGGGCCATAGACTTGTATATCTGGCCATGAAGAACAAGTTCTGTATGAATGTTTGTTTTTATGTATATATGAGAGTGATGAATTCGATTCTGTATGCGCATTTGCTGTGTAATAATTATTGTATTAGTTCGCCTTCCGTTGATAACATACTGGCTTAAAACAGCAGTTACGCATAGCCTCTGTTTCTAAGAGTTTGGATTTTTCCATTAATTGGCTGAAGCGAATAGAACTTTTATACCTGAATGTTCTACTGTATCGGTTGAACCATATGAGGCAGCGTATTGCAACCGGGTATAATACTGTGTATTCATGATTGTATTGCTTTAATTTTAATTTACTGTGGCGCATAAATATTCTGGTTATAGCAAGAACCATTGCGAGTTTCATTAGCAGACCTACGACTTATAACTGAAGTTTCAACCCTATCGATCCGAGACTGTCTTAGCGTGGAGAGGCATTTTGAATTGGTAACTGTGAGCTCGGCTTACAAAGCCTCTCGGAGCCACAGCGTAACAGAATGTTGTAGTTTAAAACCTGAAAATATATGTTAGACTGATGGCGATCTAACATCATTTAACTGTGACAGCCGCGTGATTCTGTCTGACATCCCACAGGAGCGCTTAGGATTATATGACCTCTCGCTTGATTATATATTCTTCATATTATATGTTCTTCATATTACATTTATTCAGCGTGGGAGCTCCAGTCCTGTCGACGGTCAAGCGCAATTAACACAATTGCTAAGTTTGCAGCGAATACATTTTTCTGGTTCATAATAAGAGGAAAAAGGGACTCCGGAGGAGCTTCGAATGGCATCGCATTGACCGGTGAAATGCAGCCACAGACATATTAAAGACTGTGTCAATTCGTAGGGAAAAGATCATCGTTTGAGCAAGCGTGATACATATACGTATCGAATCGAATTGATATAAAGCGGAGATATATATATATATATATATATATATATAACGGGTGCGATATATATATATATATATATATATATATATATATATATATATATATATATATATATATATATATATATATATATATATATATATATATATATATGCTTCCATTCATAACCTATGGTTTGTGCATGTCACCAGGACCGCGGACTCAAATGAAGAGTGATATATATCTCAACCAAGACAGCATGGTAAGCGAATATCCATCAGTCCATGAGTTTTGAGCACTGTTTGTAAATTTAAAGGTAAGGGCGCACACCTTGATTGAATCAGCCATATATATATATTGAAATTATTTATAGAACTAAGGATTTGTGAATTGGATCTGATGCCAAGCATGGGGTTTATAAATCATATGGTTACAACATCCTGAAATAAGGTTCCGCGATTTTAAGTGTACAACCTGGTGGGTATTGAAGTGCATGTTTTATATGCATAGTGATCAGAGGATCCTGGCAGTAGCGGCCTGGGGGTGGCCTGGGTTGCACCATTTTTCGTATCAGAGCTTGGCTCTGTTGAAATGATTGGTTTGTTTAATTTTGAATTGGGTTTTACTGGCAAGAAAACAAATTTAGGATTGATGGTTGCAGCGTCCGAGGAGGTGAATAGAATGGCAGATTGTTGCAAATGGTACAACACTGGAATGAAGTTCATTCCTGGTCAAAAAACGCAGATATAAAGGTATGAAAACTGGATTCATTATGTGGTCCTGAACCTAGAGTAAGACGCTTATATAGATGGAAATTTTAAGTCCAAAGAATGTTAAATTGCAATGAAATTTGTAAACATGGAAAAATTGTAATGCATTGGGTTAATGGAGTTCCATTATGATAATAATGAAGACTGTGGCAAATTGAAGGGCACAATTTAGTTGGTTGACTTCCAAATTGGGATTTGAATAACTTTGTTAAGCTGTTAAGATAACTCAAGGGCGCATTTAACTGAAGCCAACACATGGGAAAGAATTTGTGATGGTATGTTGGTGATGAAATGAATGAGGGACTTAAGGCATAGTTCTCGTGTTATGAAGCATCTAAAATCTGATTGATAAATAATTTGATGTTTGAGAAATGATTATTGTGAAAAGGTTTCATAACCATAAATATGAAAGAAAGCTTCTGCATGTTGAAATGGGAGAAAGATGAATTTTCCAGTGATTGATATTTGAAGTTTGGGAATTTGTTGAGTATGCATTCTTTGAAGCATGGTAATTTGAATGTCCTGGTATTGCAGGCTAGGCTCTAGGCTTGCGTCAATTTTTGGTAAGATGATATGTTTTTGAAGAATAGAATATTGTAGTCTTTGCATTGAAATATTATTGCAACTAACAGATAAAGGAAGCTGGTGAAAGTTTCTAGGTGAAACATAGAAGTGGCAGAACCTTGAGGAAATCCAATAGATATTGGATAAGGAAGACAGTTGTAAACAGGGAGATGAGTTGAAGCCAGGAAGAGCAAAGAGAAGTGCTCAAAGGAGGTTCCGGAGATAGAACCAATTGCTTGCCAAAAGACCGAGTGAGGAGGGCTTGGTGAGGTAAGTGGCGGCAGGACAGGACTTGCTGCGAAAGAGGCTTTAGTGCAACTCATAGTAAAGTGAGTAAGGAACTCATAGAGATGGAAATGATGATGACTAGTGACAGTCATAACAAAGGTTCTGAAATAAATCACAGCAGAGGACAAAAGGAGAAGGATGCCAAGGCAGTTGGCATACAGAGACAGTTAAGCAAAGAGGAATATGAAAGGGAGAAGGCTGAGATAGCAGTTCAGCTTGAGGTGTTAATGGAGATGTTGCAAAGAAATGAGGAAAACCAGAAGCATGGTTATGTCATAAGAAAGAAGTTGAGGTGGCAGAGACTACAAGAGAAGTGGAATCATCAGGTAAATTTGCAGTTGATAAAGGAAATAAGGGAACTTGAACAAGTTATTGATACCAGACAGAGGATAGAGAAGCTCGAAACAGTTGAGCTACAGCAAAAGGAAGATGCTCAAGAAGATGTTGAAGTTTCGTTATGTTACCCAGAGAGTGGACCATTACTTTTTGAAAGTGATGAAGAGCTAGAGGAGTTGAATCATATGAATGATTCAAAGCAGCCCAAAGATTTGATGACTGAAGCATCAAATAAGACCGTAAGGTCTTGTGATTTTAAAACTAATAATTTGTGTGTGATTGCAGGTTTGGAAGAAGAGGAAGAACATCTACTGAAAGATGTTAAAGAAGATTTAGCAGAAGAAAGACCATGTGAAGATCGTGTAAACTTTCCAAAGTCTACTCCAAGTAAAATCATTGAGTTATATAGAGAATTGGACTTCCAAAGGAGGAAATTGGAAGAACAGAGGATGAATGTCCATGATAGATTGCTGATGAAGGATGACAAAGCAGTTGTCATAAATGATAATCAAGATCAAAATGTAGGTGACGAGCAAAGGAATGTTGCAGAGGGAAAGGAAGTTTGGGAAGCCGCAACATCCATAGTGACAGCAAGAGCAACATGGGTTATTGAAGATGTTGGAAACAATCAGCAAACAGAGGACATACTAGACAAAGAAATTGAGTTGATAAGGAGATTAATGATGAAAACATCCCAGAGAAAGACAGCCGAAAGAAAGAAAAGGAACGATAACAAGAGAATGACAATGAGAGATTGCAAGAGCAGAGCAGGTGGAGCACTACAACACAAAATATGGAAACCTGGAAGACAACAACAGATGACAACAACAGTGAAGCAATCAACAAGCACGGAAGGATTACAAAATAAAATTTGGGATCCAGGAGGAGATATCCAGACTTATGACCAGGTGGTCATGAATTTTCTTACATGGGGAGTCTGATGCAGGAGCATCAAGACCATATTTTTTCATTTGTAAATATGTTAAAAGGGGGTGTGATGATTTTTAATATTTTATTAATTAATTTGTTATTTTTAATAAAATAGGAGAAAGTGAGGATTTTGTAAATATTCTTTTAATTAAAAGAATATGAGAGAAAATAGAGTTAGATAGAAATTCTAGGAAGTGGAAATGCTATGTACGGGACTTAGTTGAGTCCACACCTAAAATCTATTTAAATTAGATTTAGTTTCAAGATTTTAGGGATAAAATCTAGATTGTAGGGGTGTTGAGATATTTGAGGACTTTGTTGAGTGATTAACGGGATTTGAACCTAAATTGGTTCAATTCAATTTGTATAAATTTATGAGCCTTAAAGGCAAGAAAAAAAGAGAGTGTGAGGTTCTCCTTGGGAGCCTTCGGGAAGTTGTAAAAGGGCCATAGACTTGTACATCTGGCCATGAAGAACAAGTTCTGTATGAATGGTTGTTTTTATGTATATATGAGAGTGATGAATTCGATTCTGTATGCGCATTTTCTGTGTAATAATTATTGTACTAGTTCGCCTTCCGTTGATAACATACTGGCTTAAAACAGCAGTTACGCATAGCCTCTGTTTCTAAGAGTTTGGATTTTTCCATTAATTGGCTGAAGCAAATAGAAATTTTATACCTGAATGTTCTACTGTATCGGTTGAACCATATGAGGTAGCGTATTGCAACCGGGTATAATACTGTGTATTCATGATTGTATTGCTTTAATTTTAATTTACTGTGCCGCATAAATATTCTGGTTATAGCAAGAACCATTGCGAGTTTCATTAGCAGACCTACGACTTTATAACTGAAGTTTCAACCCTATCGATCCGAGACTGTCTTAGCGTGGAGAGGCCTTTTGAATTGGTAACTGTGAGCTCGGCTTACAAAGCCTCTCCGAGCCACAGCGTAACAGAGTGCTGTAGTTTAAAACCTGAACATATATGTTAGACTGATGGCGATCTAACATCATTTAACTGTGACAGCCGCGTGATTCTGTCCGACATCCCACAGGAACGCTTAGGATTATATGACCTCTCGCTTGATTATATATTCTTCATATTATATGTTCTTCATATTACATTTATTCAGCGTGGGAGCTCCAGCCCTGTCGACGGCCAAGCGCAATTAACACAATTGCTAAGTTTGCAGCGAATACATTTTTCTGGTTCATAATAAGAGGGAAAAGGGACTCCGAAGGAGCTTCGAATGGCATCGCATTGACCGGTGAAATGCAGCCACGGACATATTAAAGGCTGTGTCAATTTGCGTCGGATCCGAAGGTTCGAAGGGAAAGGATCATCGTTTGAGCAAGCGTGATACATATACATATCGAATCGAATTGGTATAGAGTGGAGATATATATATATATATATATATATATATATATATATATATATATAGATATATATATAATATATATATATATATATATATATAGATATATATATATATATATATATATATATATATATATTATATATATATATATATATATATATATATATAACGGGTGCGATATATATATGCTTCCATTCATAACCTATGGTTTGTGCATGTCACCAGGACCGCGGACTCAAATGAAGAGCGATATATATCTCAACCAAGACAGCATGGTAAGAGGATATCCATCAGTCCATGAGTTTTGAGCACTGTTTGTAAATTTAAAGGTAAGGGCGCACACCTTGATTGAATCAGCCATATATATATATTGAAATTATTTATAGAACTAAGGATTTGTGAATTGGATCTGATGCCAAGCATGGGGTTTATAAATCATATGGTTACAACATCCTGAAATAAGGTTCCGCGATTTTAAGTGTACAACCTGGTGGGTATTGAAGTGCATGTTTTATATGCATAGTGATCAGACGATCCTGGCAGTAGCGGCCTGGGAGTGGCCTGGGTTGCACCATGCCTCAGGTCGACTAACATGATATCTGAGCCAGCCTTAATTGGTGACAATCGATCTGTGTCAGAGAGTTAATAAATAAATCCTGGTATTAGACTTCCACACATTACATATTTTGAAAATTCTTTTTAAAAACATAGGTTCAACGTGCCAATGAAATAATGATTTTACGTCAGTTATGATTGCATAATAGGACCAAGACAAAGTTAATCAATTAAATTGTAAATAAAAAAACATAAATATTTTTAAAATAAAGAAATTTCATTTTGTAAAATCAAACTTATATTGGCATTTAAATTTTTAGTCAAAGCTTGATTAATTGAAAATTAGCTCACTATCAAATGCATGTGTCATAACTTGACCTTCCCCAGGAACAATAAGGAAATTATTTTATTATAACTTTCCATATTTTTATTATTTTATTTAAATGTAAATATTAGGGATATAATAAGTATATATAAATGTTGGCATTATGATTCAGGTGTTGTCCTTGATGGCAAACCCATTCAGGTGATAAATCAAGAAGGACGCAGGAAATATGTTCAGCAAGTGCGTCCCCGCAGGTATACCATACAGAACCCGCGTCCAGGGACGCCGGCCAGCCGTTCAGGAGGTGCGTCCGCCCAGTGCACACATTTCAAGGCAGAGAAAAGCACGTGGGGGTTTCTTTGCGTGGTATCTAGCCGACGGTTTTGTGTTTCTATGGTGTCGGCTCGTGGTATTGTTCCATGTTTTGGGGAGAAGCTTGCCTATATAAAGCAAAGGAGTTCATTTGGATTAAGGATCATCTTGGTTGAATATCTTTTGGTGAGATCTAGTCCAGATCTATGAGGGCGAATCTTCTAATGGACTGTGATCTCTATGGCGCATGATCAGATCTGTGGATCTGAGTGTTTGGGTTGGTTCTGAAGTCCTCATATCTTTTATATCTGAAGGGACGCAGGTTCAGTGAAGGGCAAGTGCGCCGGGACGCAGTACAGTAAAGGCTCAGGTGCGTCTCTGAGGCAAAGGACGCGGCGCGACTATGTTATTGGGTGCGTCTCTGAAGCAAAAGACGCGGCGCGATAGTGTTTCGGGGTGCGCCGGTCGCAGCAAAGCATAGAGGAACAGTGCGTTTGCACGCAGAACAGCGGAGGGTAGACTGCGTCCAGTCGCAGGCCACAGAAAGAAAATATGCGTCCCTGTCTTAAGATGATCTGTTGACTGTATATTTCTGTTCATAAGGTGTTCTGGGTTATTTCTGTAATTACTGATCTGATATCTGTAGTGGACTGTATCTGTTATATACTTGTTGATCTTTTGATTCTTCATGAAAAGAAGTAGGGGGTTGTAGCTCCCTTCCAGGAGAAACTGGAAAACGAGAGAGAGTTGTAGCTCTCTGCAGGTTGCAGCCTGCGTGCTGGTAAAGGACTGCACCAGTACAAAATCATTGTAAAAGAATTTCTTGAAAGAAGATAGAGACATATTGCAGCAGGTGGTTTTCTCCCGCATTGGGTTTCCACCTTACATCTTGTGTTCTTTGGTGTGACTGTCTATTTTCTTTATTTAAGCTCATTATTTTATGGTACTGATATGCAAGAATAATTCAAAAGATCAAATAAGGAAGATTTGGTAAATTGCTTAATAATACTGATTCACCCCCCCTCTCAGTATTATTTCCAACAATTGGTATCAGAGCAGGTCCTTCAAAAAAGCTTGATCGCTTGAAGGTAGATCGTTCATCATGAGCAACTACGAGAGAGAAGCATCAATCAGGCCACCAGTTTTTGATGGGACAAACTTCAATTATTGGAAGGTAAGAGTTACTGCATATCTTCAATCTCTTGGTACTGAAGTTTGGGACATTGTAGAAACAGGCTATGCTTTTCCTTCAGCTACTCCTACAGATCCAGCTGAGAAAAAGAAGTATGAAACAAATGCAAAAGCAGTCAGTACTCTATTAGGAAGTATATCCCAAACAGAATTCATGAAGGTAATGCACTTCAAATCAGCAAAAGAAATATGGGACAAAATGATCACAAGCTATGAAGGAGATGAACAGGTAAAACAAGCTAAACTTCAAACTCTCAGGATTCAATATGAGACTCTCAAGATGTATAATGATGAAAGTGTGGCTAATTATTTTCTTCGGGTAGATGAGATTGTTAATTGTATGAAAAATTTGGGTGAAGAAGTAAAGGAGTCCATAGTAGTTCAAAAGATTCTAAGATCATTATCCCCCAAGTTTGAATCCAAAGTATCTGCAATAGAAGAAAAAGAAAATCTCTGTGTTCTTACTATGTCTCAGCTACATGGAATTCTAACTGCTTATGAAATGAGAAAGGGAGGACCATCAGACAGAAGGGAGGCTGCTTTTAAAGCATCAGGCAAAGAAGATTACTATGAAGCAAGCCATGATCCAGAAGAAGAGGAAGAAGAATCAAATTTTGTCAGAAATCTTCAAAAAGGTTCTGGAAGGTTCAGAGGTAAGCTACCTTTCAAATGCTTTGCTTGTGGAAGAGTAGGTCATTATGCTGCAAAATGCTCTTATAAGGATAAAGGAAAGGAACAAGTTAGATGGAACAAGAAACAAAGCGCAAATAAGAAAAGCTACTACACCCATGAAGATAGTGATGGCTTATCAAACAGTGATGAAGATGAACAAGGTAATAAATATAGGTTGTTAATGGCATTTGAAGATGATGATTATGAGGATGCTGTATATGTGGATAACCTTTATGATGAAATTACTAGACTCAAGAGATGCATAGAAGAAAAGAACATGATTATTGATACTCTACAATTCCAAATTGATGAAAAGGAAAAACATCTTGAAAAATTAGAAGGTGAAATTGTTGGTCTTAGAAAAGAAATTGAGAAAACAAAAACTATTAATCTCAAGTTTGTCAAAGGATCTGAAACTTTGGATGAGATTATCAGTGTGCAGCGGTCTCCACTAAATAAGACAGGTTTGGGCTATAATGGAGAAACTTCTCAAGCATCCACTTCAAAAAGTTATCTTGATGCAGCAAGAAGAAATGAGCAAGAGCACAAGGAAGATCATCAGGTAAAGCAGGGACAAATGTCAAACAGAAACTATCAGGGGCAATCCAGCTTAAGGGTGAACAAAAGCCACAACCAGCCACAGGTAAAATCTTCTCAATTTGGTTCAAGAATAGATGAAAATAGAAATTACAATCAGTTGGCTGGTAGATCCAATAATCGCAGAAGCTTCTTCAATGGACAATGCTTTTCTTGCCATAACTTTGGTCACAAAGCAGCTCAATGTGTTGCGTATAAAACAATCATGACTAGGGAAGCTCAAAAACAAAGAAGTATGACAGGGATTACAAAAAGGACCTATAACAACTTTTCAGCTCTTGAAAATGAAGTTGAATGTTCTATTTGCAATAATTTTGGACATAAAGACTTTGAATGCAGAAGCAGGTTTCCGGAAAGAAAGGTACAAGAGCAGAAAAAGGAACAAGCCTCAGGCACCAAAACATGGAGAATAAAGGAACCTCAAACAGAAAGATGTGGGATAGCATTTTATGCAGAAGGACAAGAAAATCTATGGTACATTGACAGTGGATGTTCGAAGCATATGACAGGTGATAAAGAAAAACTTGAGTCTTATTCTAATTTAGAAAAGGGAAAAAAAGTCTCTTTTGGAAATGATACTCCTGCAACTATAAAAGGAAAAGGTATTGCTCCTTTAAAAGAAGATGTTAAGGCTGGAAATGTTTTGTTTGTTGATGGATTGAAGCATAATCTACTAAGTGTCAGCTAGATGTGTGATCAAAGAACCGAGGTTATATTCAGATCAAATGGATGCCTTGTTCGTGATCTTGATACAGGTAAAACAGTTCTCAAAGGAAAAAGAACTCCAAATAATCTATACATATTTGATGAAGGACAACAACAATGCTATCTAAGCAAGGATGAAGAGCACTGGCTATGGCATCGAAGGTTGGGACATCTAAGCTTCTCACAAATAAGGAAAGCTTGCAAATATCAGGCAGTTCGCGATCTTCCAGATATCAAAATTCCTGACAACACCATATGCAGATCATGTCAGTTTGGAAAACAAACCAGAACTAACTTTCCAGAGAAAGAAGGATCAGCCAGCATGCCTCTTGAGCTAGTACATACAGATGTATGTGGACCATTCAGAAAAAGAACACCTAGAGGAGAGGAATACTTGATATTATTTATTGACGATTTCTCCAGGTTTGTTTGGTTAGGACTTATGAAGCACAAAGATGAAGCATTCGAAAAATTCAAATCCTTCAAAGCCTTGGTTGAAAATGAATCAGGTCACAAAATTAAGTGCCTCAGATCTGACAGAGGTGGGGAATTTACTTCAAATGAATTTTTCGATTTCTGTGATGAACATGGGATAAGGAGAGAATTTTCTACAGCTAGAACTCCTCAGCAAAATGGAGTAGTTGAAAGAATGAACAGAACAATCCAGCAAATGGCTCGTGCTATGCTTGATGAATCAGGAACCCCTGCAACCTTCTGGGGTGAAGCTGCACATGCGGCGGTTATTATTCTCAACAAGACAAATGTCCGAGTGAACAGCACTCAAACTCCTCATGAGCTCTGGAGTGGTAAAACTCCTTCGGTAAAGCACTTCAAAATCTTTGGGAGCAAATGCTATATCAAGAATACTGAGGAGCAGCTTGGTAAACTTGATCCTAGAGCAGATGAAGGTATTCTTCTTGGCTACTCTCCACATAGCAAAGCATACAAATGCTACAATAAAAGACTTGGCAAAATTGTTGACAGCATTGATGTAGTGGTTGATGAGAAGGGATACATTCCTAGGCAAATACATCGTGAAGACATCGAAGAAGATGAAAGCCACCCTCAAAGACAGAATGATGAAGAAGAAGAACCGCAAGAAGAATCTCAAGAAGAACCTCACGAAGAAGCAGAAGAAAGAACAAGAATAGAAGAAAAGACTCCATCCAGATATGTTCAAAAGAACCATCCAGAATCTCAGATCATGGGACAGAAAGAAGCAGGTATACAAACTAGAAGAACAGTTGCAGAAGCTTCAAGTTATTTGGCATTACTCTCCTCTACTGAACCACAAAATGTGAAAGAGGCATGCAAAGATGAATGTTGGGTGAAAGCAATGGATGAAGAACTTGAGCAAATCGAAAAGAACAACACTTGGGAGCTGGTTCCTAGACCAAAGGATAAGAATGTTATCGGAACAAAATGGGTCTTCAAAAATAAATTGAATGAAAATGGAGAAGTAATTAGAAACAAAGCCAGACTTGTTTGTAAAGGATATGCACAGCAAGAAGGAATAGACTTTGAAGAAACTTTTGCTCCTGTTGCAAGACTTGAGGCCATCCGAATGTTCCTTGCTCTCTCAAGTTCTCAGAATTTCAAAGTATTTCAAATGGACGTAAAATCAGCCTTTCTGAATGGAGACTTGGAAGAAGAAGTGTACATTGAACAGCCAGATGGGTTCATTCTTGGAAATGATCCAAATCTTGTATGCCGATTGAAAAAGGCTCTCTATGGTCTCAAACAAGCCCCAAGGGCTTGGTACTACCGGTTGGACAAATATCTTCATCAACAAGATTTTTCAAAAGGTTCAGCAGATAGCAATCTATATATAAAAATTGAAAATGACAAATTGCTAATACTTGTTGTGTATGTAGATGACATTATTTTTGGCAGCAATGAAGAAGCTATGAGTCAAAGCTTTGCCTCAGTCATGCAGAAAGAATTTGAAATGTCCTTGCTAGGAGAACTGACATACTTTCTTGGTTTGCAAATCCAACAAAAGGAAGGAGGAATCCTTTTATCTCAAACCAAGTATCTCAAGCAGATTTTGAAGAAATATGGCATGGAAGATGCAAAACCAGTATGTACACCCATGGTCACAGGATGCAGTCTCAGTGCAAATGATGAATCTGCAGCAGTACATCAACCAACCTACAGATCTATGATTGGAAGTTTACTATATTTAACAGGTACCCGACCAGACATCATGCATGCAGTTGGAATAGTTGGAAGATTTCAGGCAAATCCGAAGGAGACTCATCTTCAAGCAGTGAAGAGAATTTTCAAATATCTTCAAGGGACTCAAAATTATGGCTTATGGTATCCTAGAGATACAGATCTTACTCTTCATGCCTATACAGATGCAGATTGGGCCGGAAGCGTGGATGACAGGAAAAGCACAAGTGGTGGTGCGTTCTTTATGGGTCCCAGACTGGTCTCTTGGTTCAGCAAGAAACAGAGTTCAATTGCCTTGTCTACAGCTGAAGCAGAATATGTTGCTGCTGCATCTTGTTGCACCCAACTCCTTTGGATGATGCAGACTTTGCAGGATTATCAAATCACTTGTACACCTCCAATCTCTATCTTATGTGACAACACAAGTGCAATCAGCATCTCAAAGAATCCGGTTATGCATTCAAAAACCAAGCACATACCAATCAAGTACCATTTTCTCCGGGAACAAGTACTTGAACAGAAGGTCAAGTTGGAGTATGTTCCTTCTAAGGAACAAGTTGCTGATATTTTCACCAAACCATTGCCCAGGGACACTTTTGAATACCTCAGGCAAAAGCTGGGGGTTGTTGATGCATCATCTTACTGTTAATCATCTTCCTATTGGTGGTATAGGCTCAGGGGGAGCACATAATGCATTGTTGGCATTATGGAGAAGGAGATCTTGGAAATAGCTGCAATATGTCTCTATCTCCTTCATGATGGATTTCTGGTTACAGATCTGGAGATGCATGAGCATAGGGGGAGCATACCCTTTGCTCTTGATGTCAAAGGGGGAGAATGAAGCTGAAGATTATGTGGTTGCCATCAAGTCCAAAGGGGGAGATTGTTGGCATTATGATTCAGGTGTTGTCCTTGATGGCAAACCCATTCAGGTGATAAATCAAGAAGGACGCAGGAAATATGTTTAGCAAGTGCGTCCCCGCAGGTATACCATACAGAACCCGCGTCCAGGGACGCCGGCCAGCCGTTCAGGAGGTGCGTCCGCCCAGTGCACACATTTCAAGGCAGAGAAAAGCACGTGGGGGTTTCTTTGCGTGGTATCTAGCCGACGGTTTTGTGTTTCTATGGTGTCGGCTCGTGGTATTGTTCCATGTTTTGGGGAGAAGCTTGCCTATATAAAGCAAAGGAGTTCATTTGGATTAAGGATCATCTTGGTTGAATATCTTTTGGTGAGATCTAGTCCAGATCTATGAGGGCGAATCTTCTAATGGACTGTGATCTCTATGGCGCATGATCAGATCTGTGGATCTGAGTGTTTGGGTTGGTTCTGAAGTCCTCATATCTTTTATATTTGAAGGGACGCAGGTTCAGTGAAGGGCAAGTGCGCCGGGACGCAGTACAGTAAAGGCTCAGGTGCGTCTCTGAGGCAAAGGACGCGGCGCGACTATGTTATTGGGTGCGTCTCTGAAGCAAAAGACGCGGCGCGATAGTGTTTCGGGGTGCGCCGGTCGCAGCAAAGCATAGAGGAACAGTGCGTCTGCACGCAGAACAGCGGAGGGTAGACTGCGTCCAGTCGCAGGCCACAGAAAGAAAATATGCGTCCCTGTCTTAAGATGATCTGTTGACTGTATATTTCTGTTCATAAGGTGTTCTGGGTTATTTCTGTAATTACTGATCTGATATCTGTAGTGGACTGTATCTGTTATATACTTGTTGATCTTTTGATTCTTCATGAAAAGAAGTAGGGGGTTGTAGCTCCCTTCCAGGAGAAACTGGAAAACGAGAGAGAGTTGTAGCTCTCTGCAGGTTGCAGCCTGCGTGCTGGTAAAGGACTGCACCAGTACAAAATCATTGTAAAAGAATTTCTTGAAAGAAGATAGAGACATATTGCAGCAGGTGGTTTTCTCCCGCATTGGGTTTCCACCTTACATCTTGTGTTCTTTGGTGTGACTGTCTATTTTCTTTATTTAAGCTCATTATTTTATGGTACTGATATGCAAGAATAATTCAAAAGATCAAATAAGGAAGATTTGGTAAATTGCTTAATAATACTGATTCACCCCCCCTCTCAGTATTATTTCCAACAATAAAGTTATAGGGAATGATAAAATTCGTAAAAAAATAATTATAATTTATAACTTCATAATTAATATGCTACATCCTATTTTGTTTTATGAAAATATGTCTTTTGCCTTGTTTGATTGGATTTTTTAAGTTATTGATAGAGACAAAATTTATAAACAATTGAACAGGCAAACAAAATCACATAAGAAACGAAACAAAAAAGTAATTTTTTTATTTGATTGGTCATGGAGCAAATTTTTGGTGCCCTTTAAAGCGGACAAAAAAGGGGATTGCATTAAGAAATGTGAGCCCACTCCAATCCTTTGGGAATGTCTTTTCTATTTTCCCGGGTTGGCGCTCTCTCCAAGTTAGGAAGTTCATAAAACTGTTAAATCATAAAACTATTTCTAAATGGAAATTTCAAACATGCTATTGCTTCAGTTATGGGAAATTTTAGAAAAAAGTTGATAGCATAACACTACAATTTTATTCAAAAATGTTCACCTATGGCCTAGAAGATAATATTTTTCAGCTTCATTAAAACTAGCTCCTAATGTGAATGTAGCTCATTTAAGTTGAGAATTCCCATTTATAAAGAAACCTAAGAAACATTAATCAATTATGTTGAGCTCTAAGTTGCTTGGTTTGAGCTTTACCTTGAATTTTGATTGAATGTGGGTATTTATTGTGTTGGAATTGCTGAGGTATCTTGTCTTACCGATGGGAACTCACAAGAACATGATGGCCTCAAAAGTAGAAATAGGGTCCTCAGGATCACACACCCACAAGAATTTGTGCATGTTCCCACAAATGCACGTGTAGTCTTGGGCTTCAAGGATCAACAAGATCCGAGTTTCCAATTAGGACACCAACTAAGGTGCTAACTTGTCACAACTTAGTAATGTGCACATGTCCTTACGAACATGGATGTGTTCTTAAGAATGCACACATGTGTCTAGTGATATTTTTTATTTATGTACATGTGGCCCCATTGTTCTACAATATTGGGACAACACAATGTGTTTTTTGGAGTTATTGAAGAATTTATTGATTCTTAAAGAACCTCGAGCACCAAATAAACACCATACCTCATCTTTGGAGTCCAAGTAAGCGTTCAAATGTTTTTTTTTCTTAATTTTTTTTGCTTATATTTTTTTAAGATTTATTTTAAAGTTGGAAAAATTAGCCGAAATAATACTCTAAACATGAGAACTGTATTGATTTGTAGGGAGATTGGTTAATATGGAACCTAAATAGAACCCAAACCAAACATTGCTATCCCAAAATTTAGAACCACAAAACTTGAAACATAAACCAAGAAATCCAAATTTGTGAAATTGATGCATCCTTGACTACATTGAGGTAATTGATATAAGATATATAGAAAGCCAAAGAGACATCATGATTGTCTCTTGCAAGTTCATTAAATATAATTGTATCATCCATCTCTAATGCCCAAATCCAATTAGATTATATTTATGATTACAACACCAAAGTATACGAACACTATAGAATTGGTCTAAATAAAGGCCAAATCAGAGACCTAAACATTGCTAAAATTGATTTTTTGTCTTTATTTGTTGACCTAAGAAACAACCAACATTTACTAGTAAAAAAAAATGACATTTGTATGGACTAACACAACTACCAACCATTTAAAGAAAATTAGATGGATAAGTGCTTTATAGTTGTTGATAAACATCCCTATAATAATAGCTAGGTACCTCAATATTTCTCTAGGATAGTATGGGTGGAGTTTCAACTCAGAATCCATGTCAACAAATTTGACATGAGATAATTCTAAGTGTTGGGTTGTGTTATATTCTTTCCACAACTAGCTCACGTAGTTAACTGGGGTGTTTGAGGGGTGTAGGTAACCCCACTTTATGGGGTCCGGGGCAGCACCCCAGAAAATTTTGGTTTTGGACACTATGTTAGGTTGGGTGGACCCACCTATGATTTTGTGCATGATTTTTGCACATGTTTTTGGACACAATTGTTTTCGGTCCATGGTTTTGGACGCGATGGTTTTTCGGTCCATGGTATTTGACGCTTCGGCATGTATAAATATGTATTGTAACATTGAAAGGAAAATAATCAAAAATCAAGCTGGTAGTCCCGGTTTTGGGATCCATGGGAAATCTCTATGTATATGTGTTTTATGTGTTATGCTCTCACATTGTTTATTTTCTGCGTTTTAGAATTCGTATGCAGGTAATTTCTGTACGGGGTTAAGACCTACATTTGGTATCAGAGCTATTTTAGCTTCAAGGGGACGCCTTTGTTGCTGAGGGGTTTCGCTCGAGCCGATGGTAGACCCTGTTCAATGGGAGATCTGCGAGATCGATTCTATTGGTGAAAGAAGATGGCGAGCAGTGGAAAGATAGATATCGAGAAATTTAATGGTCAAAGTTTTGAGTTGTGGAAACTCAAGATGGAGGATCTATTGGTGAATAAAGATCAATGGATCACGGTAAGTCTGGGTACTAAACCAACGGGAGTGTCCGATGAAGAATGGAAGAAGTTGGATCGGAAGGCAAAGAGCACAATACAATTATGTGTCTCAGATTTAGTATTGTTGAATGTATAAGGGGAAGCTACGTTGAAGGCTTCGTGGGACAAGTTAGGGACTTTGTACCAATCTAAGTCTCTAGTGAATAAACTGTTCCTGCAGAAAAAGATATATAACCTGAGGATGAAAGATGGAGACTCAGTGACAGAACATATGAACGCATTTAATACTGTGGTAAGTCAGTTATTATCTGTTGATATCAAAATTTCAGATCAAGATAAGTGCATCAGTTTGTTGTGTTCTCTACCAGATTCGTGGGATAGTCTGGTTATTGCAATAGGTAGCAATGCAACTACCTTGTAGTTTGATGAAATAGTCTCAGCCTTGCTGATGGAGGAGATGAGACGGAAAAATATGGAGAGCCAGAATGGTGATGCCTTGTTTGTAAGAGGACGGTCCCAGAACAGAAACAAATAAGTCATCGAGTGGGAGATCTAAATGTAAAGGGAGATCTAAATCTCCATAAAAACCTATAAAGGTGGTGTGCTGGAAATGCAGAAAGGAAGGGCACTACAAAAGGGACTGTAAATCTAAAGCTCCTGACAAAGGAAAGGGATTTGATGATGCTCCTTCTACAGAGGCGAAAACCACCTCAGATCAAGGTGGGGATGTGTACTTGGCTTCTTCAAGTACACATGTAGATCATGAGGCATGGTTGATTAACTCAGCTGCATCCTTTCACTTCACTCCCCATAGAGAGTGGTTCTGCGAGTATGAGAAATATGATGGTGGTGATGTCCTCTTTGGGGGTGATAGTAAGGCTAGAATCATTCGTCACGGAAAAGTAAAGTTGAAGTTGCAAGGTGGAAGGGTTAGAACACTTCCGGGTGTTCTGCATATTCCTACATTAGCCGAAAACCTGATTTCTGTAAGCAAGCTGGATGATGCAGGTGTAAAAACAGTGTTTGAGAAGGATACCTACAAAATGGTTCATGAAGCATTGGTATTGATGCAAGGAGTTCGAATTGGAACTCTGTACAAGATGCAAGGTAGCACTATTATTGATAGGTGCAATAGTTCTGAGGTTCCTCAAAGTGGAGCAGAAAATCTAGTGGTCTCCAGAGAGAAGACCATGCTATGGATTCAAAGGCTTAGACATATTGGAGAGAAGGGCCTTTGAATACTTCATGGTAAAGGTATGGTAGAAGGTATGAGTAATAGCTCTCTGGATTTTGATTTCTATGAAAATTGTGTATATGGGAAGCAGAATTGGGTGAGTTTCCTGTCTGGTAGTAAGAGGGCGAAATAGATATTAGAGCTTGTGCAAAGTGATGTGTTTGTACTTGTGAAGGTTCCATCACTAGGTAAGTATGTGTACTATGTATCATTTATAGATGACTTATCAAGGAATACATGGATATATTTCCTTAAGAAGAAATCTGAAGTCTTTGACATGTTTAAATAATTTAAGGCTCTCGTGGAAAATTAGATAGAGAAGAAGATAAAGGTGTTGAGAACATATAATGGTGGAGAGTTTTGCAGCAAGGAATTTGAAGAATTCTGTAAGAACTGTGGTATATCACGGAAAAATACTACTCCATATACACCTCAGCAAAATCGAGTTGTAGAAAGAATGAACAAGACATTGATGGAAAGGGCAAGAAGCATGCTCAATGGTGCCGGGTTAGGACAGGAATTCTAGGCAGAGGCGGTGGATATTGCATGTTACCTGGTCAATAGGTCACCTTCATCAGTGTTGGAGGATAAGACTCCTTAGGAGGTATGGACTGGTAAGAAAACCTCTCTTTCACATTTAAGGGTATTTGGATGTGATGCATATGTACATGTTCCAAAGGAGAAACGAACCAAGTTGGATAGTAAATCTGAAAAGTGCATCTTTATTGGGTATAAGGATGATTTAAAGGGTTATAAGCTTTGGAACCCAGTATCAAGGTAGGATGTGTACAACCGAGATCTGGTGTTCAGAGAGGTAAAAGATGTTATTAAACATGAAATCCAACCAAAGGAACCTGAGAAGATAGAGTTTGAGCTAAAGGAGGAAGAATCAGACTCTACAGCAGAGGAGGAATAAGAAGATGAAGAGCCACAAACTCCGGCTGTGAGAAGATAAGTTCAAGAAAGAAGGCAGCCAGAAAGGTAGGAATAAGAAGATGAAGAGCCACAAACTCCGGCTGTGAGAAGATCAGTTCGAGAAAGAAGGCAGCCAGAAAGGTATAGTCCATCTGCTTTCTATTCAAATTTTTCTTTGTCTGTTACTGATGATGATCCCATAAATGTGAAGGAAGCAGTGGATTTAGAGGATGGAAAACTCTGGAAAGAGGCCATGGTTGATGAAATGATATCTTTGCACAAAAATGAGGCTTGGGATCTGGTGTAGTTGTCGGCTGGAAGGAAACCCATTGGCATCAAATCGGTGTTCTAAAAGAAGACAAATGCAGAAGGAAAAGTGGAGAAATACAAAGCTAGGTTGGTAGCAAACGGTTATTCCCAGGTGCCGGGAATTGATTTTGGTAATATTTTTTCTCTTGTTGCCAAGGTAACTTCTATTAGATTACTTTTATCTGTTGTTGCGGCTTTTGATTTTGAGGTAGAATAGATGGATGTGAAGACATCATTTCTTCATGGGGATCTGGAAGAAGATATCTACATGAAGCAACCTGAAGGCTTTGCGGTGAAGGGTAAGAAAGAACTGGTATGTAAGTTAAAGAAGTCTCTGTATGTGTTAAAATAGTCACCAAGGATGTGGTATCAGAAATTTGATACATTTATACGGGTACTTGGCTTCACCAGAAGCAAAGCAGATCACTGTGTGTATTTTAAATCAATTGGTGACCGTGTTATTTATTTGGTCTTGTATGTGGATGATATATTGTTGGTTGGAAATGACAAAGAAATTATCCAGGATTTGAAGAGCCAATTGTCCTCCAAATTCGACATGAAAGATCTTGGTGTTGTAAACTATATTTTGGGCATGAAAATTAAAAGATATCGAGCAAAGAGGAAGCTCTCGTTAAACTAGAGGAAGTATGTTGAAACAATACTGCAGAGGTTTAGTATGTAGGATAGTAAACTACTGAAGGTTCTTATTCCTGTAGGTGTGAGGTTATCTGTTGAGCAGTGTCCCAAGACACAAGAAGAGGAAGAGGACATGTCATGTGTGCCATATGTAAGTGCAGTCGGTAGCCTGATGTATGCAATGGTCTATACTAGACTAGACATTGCACATGCAGTGGGAGTATTGAGCAGGTTTATGTCAAAACCAGGGAAGGAGAACTGGACAACAGTGAAGTAGGTTTTCAGGTATTTGCGTGGCACTAGTGATTATGGTTTTTGCTACCAAGGAAGACCAGGATTGGACAGAGTGTTGGATATTCATGGCTTTGTGGATGCACACTGGGCTGGAGATCTGGATCTGAGAAGATCTACAAGTGGGTATGTGTTTAACCTATTTGGAGGTGCAGTCAGTTGGATGAGTAAGAAACAATCTGTAGTTGCACTTTAAACTATAGAGGCAGAATACATGGCAGCCACTCATGCAAGCAAGGAAGCGGTTTGGTTGCAGAGATTGTGTTCAAGTATGGGGTTAGTACAGGGAGATATAATGATAGATTGTGACAGCCAAAGTGCAATTTTCTTGGCAAAAAACCCTACATATCATTCAAAGACAAAGCACATTGATGTTTTGTATCACTTTGTGAGGGATATATTAGAAGACAAAAAGGTGTTTCTGGTAAAGGTGGACACTTTGAAGAATACTACATATGCATTGACAAAATCTGTGAGCTCTAAGAAGTTCTCTTGGTGTATAGAAACAATGGGTGTTGCAGGGCTGGATAAATGACTAATCTCTGATGTGGCCCCCTATGGAAAGAAAACAAAAAATGGGAGAATGTTCGGTTGTGTTATATTCTTTCCACGACTAGCTCACATAGTTAATTGGGGGGTTTTAGGGGTGCAGGTAACCCCACATTATGGGGTTCGGGGCAGCAACCCGGAAAATTTTGGTTTTTGACACTATGTTCGGTTGGGCGGACCCACCTATGGTTTTGTGCATTATTTTTGCACATGTTTCTAGACGCGATGGTTTTCAGTCCATGGTTTTGGACGCAATGGTTTTTCGGTCCATGGTATTGGATGCTTCAGCATGTATAAATATGTATTGTAACATTGAAAGGAAAATAATGAAAAATCAAGCTGGGAGTCCCATTTTGGGATGCAGGGGAAAATCTCTCTGTATAAGTGTTTTATGTGTTATGCTCTCGCATTGTTTATTTTCTGTGTTTTAGAATTCGTATGTAGGTAATTAATGTATGGGGTTAAAACCTACACTAAGGGGTGGGTCATGGGTCTACATATGATAGAAAAAATTCTAGTTGTAACCCTACACTAGGTCCTCATCCACCTAGATGAAGGCCTAACCTGCCTTCCTAACATCCTCTAGTTACAGACATAATTATTAAGACCCATATGGTGATAGCCACAATCAACCATGCACTCGTGAAACATGTTGAAGGAAATGTAACTAGGTTTGGTCTTCCTAAATGTATTTTTGATATTTTTACTTATTCAAGAAAAGAAATATTATTTTTATAATATATGTCAATGAGTTTCTTGCTCATTGAAATAGGTCTAGGACTAGTTAGAGTGCTATAGGTGAGTCAAATAGTCAAAAGGAAATGTTGAAGGGCTTAATGGCATGTTACACCTTGTAGGTGTATGTATTATGGCCAAGAGAATACCTCCAAGAAAAGTCACAAGAATCATCCAAGCAACGACGTCTTGAAAAGAAGAAATCTGAAGCATAAAATTCAAGTCGGCCTCAAGTTATCTAGTCAGCCCCAAGTCAACCTAAAAGAAGGAGAAGACACATATATATTAGGGTCATTCCACCACTAAAATAGAAAGAATGCATAGATTTCAAATTAGAACAAAAACTGAGGAGGAAAATTGGTCGTCAAGTGACAAGGAAGGGAGCCTCCAGTGCAACATATAAGGAGAAGTCTAGGTTGAAGTTGAGAGGATTATTTTCTAGGGTAGAAAATAGTCACACATGCAAGAAACAAAGCCTCTTCCTATGGTCATTGTAGAACTATCATCACAGTCACATAACATCATTGGTTGGGAAATCTAAGCAGGCCTATAAGCCCTCTCACTCAAGGCTGCGTAGAAGGATCCCTCTCAAGCGAAGAAGGAAGAGGTCTAAATCACAAAGAAGATAGTCACGCATGTGAATGTAAAGAGGTTTTCCCTGCTGTCATAACATCCCTACCATTACAGTCATACAAGTTCATTGATTAGTGAAGAGGAGAAAGGAATCATCATAGGAAAAGCATCTCATCAAAGGTATCTCACCTAGAGCATGTGTAGCAAAGCTTTCTAACAATTTGAAAGAAGAACAAACTATCGGAAGAAGGAGGATGAATTTCTGAGGAACGAAGTGCTAGAAGAAGGAAGCCTCTGTTCCGGGGAAAAAAGAATAGAAAGGAGAAAGGCCTTGTCTTGTACTTGGAGAATATTCAAGTCAAGGGTCTAGGGTTTGGCATTGATCAATAGATGCTTCAATAAGAGAAATTCACTAAAGGGTTTTCCTCTCAAGAGAAGAGAGATTTTGACCCTGGTAGAGAGCCAACATCTTGTGTTCCTGTTTTTATGTTTTGGTAGAGGTTTGATGAAGTACACACATATGCACTTATAAGTAGAAGAAGAATAATAAGCTAATAAGGAAAAGTAAAAATACTCCACAAATTGTTATCAAGTAACAAAGAATCAAACTACACTACTTTGCCCTAGAATCTTCAACATGGTATTAGAGCTAAGGTGACACATCAAGAAAAGGGCATCTCAAGAATACTCATCAAGGGAGAAGCATCTACAAAGTTGAAGCATCAGGCCTATAAGTCTCAATCACTTCAAGTACACGAAGGGTATACAATCCATCATTCATCAAGGAGGTCTACAAAGTTAGAAGAAGAGCCTTACATAAAGGCACCTACAAATAAGATTAGGTTGAGGGAGGACCTACATCAAGCTACAAGTCTTCAAGAAAATCTCATCATCAAGCAAGTCCACCTGGAGAAGACAACTTGAAGAACATCAAAATCCAAGGAAGGCAAGCCATCAAGCCCTCAAGGAGGAAGAAAATCCATCACGTCTAAAAAATCTATCAAGTACATGTCCTATTCTAAACATACATCGATGTCTTTTTGGAAGGAAAGCAATAAATTGGTAGGTACCAATAACTTTCTTGCATGGAAGAAGAGGACTAATCTATTTCTCAATGAGAATGAACTCCTAAAACTTGTCAAAGGGAATATCACTATCCCTGCTAAGGAAAAAAGTCAAGCCTTATACAAGTACAAAAAGGATGAGACAAGAGCTCAAAGGATTCTGATATAATTAATCAAAGACTCTCACATTCCCTATGTCTCCAAATTTGAGACATCAAAAGAAATTTATAATAACCTAGTAGAGATATTCTCAGTATCCACAACCAGAGAAGTAATATATTTGAGGATTGAATTGTACAAAATGAAGATAAAAAAGGAAAGAATAACTCCCTACTTCATGAAAATCTATGAGATGATAGATCAAATTCAAGAGCTTGGGGAAGTCATGTCTGATAGAGAGATGACAACTGTAGTACTTAATTCTCTACTTGAGGATTGGGGCAACTTCACATCAAGCATATATGCCAAGAAAGAAGAAACCACTCTGAGTGAAATTTGGTCTCTATGTAGGACAAAGGAAACCAGACTTAAAGAAAAAGAAGATGTGGGATAAAATGAGCAAGAATTTTCTATCATGGCCAAGAGAAAGGGTAAATTTGGCAAATTTGGTCCACGAAGAAAAAACAACAAAGACATGTCAAAAATTCAATGTTTTAGATGTCAAGAACATGGACAATACAAAAGGAATTTTCCTAAGCTTAGGAAGCACAACAACAACAAAAGAAATATGGAAGAAGATCACTTGACTCAAGAGGTGAAAGAAGAAGAAAATAAGCAAAAGAAGGAAAATCCTTCAGATCCCTACTATGACTAGGTCAAACACTTTTCTTCTTTCAAGATTTTGAGTAGGATAAGAGCATGTAGGAGTATAATAAAATTACATGGTTAGAAACATGCTATAGAATATAGAAGCATGATGTACATAGAGTTCTAGATAGTCACAAACATGTAGTATTTATGATAACAATAAAAATGCATGGGTTAAAAGATATTCTAGAGTATAGGAGCATGGTAAATATAGCTCAAGATATTTATATAGAAGGAGCATACCTAGTATAGGATCTCATCCATGATAAAACAAGATTGATCATGATTAAGAATCTTAGAAGACCTCTATCATCAAAGGAAAGGAAACACATGCAAGGCAAGGGCCTTTAAGATCCTATGATGGAATGTTCAAAAGAAGGTTCATGAACCAAAGCAGATGTATCATTGGGAATCCCATTTATGGGATTCAAGAAAAGGATGATATGAAGGCAAGCTAAGATGAAGAAAGAAGAGCCTCACCAAGGACAACCAAATCAAGCAAAGATGGTCAAAGGAGAATCAAGATGAGGTATGTATGCATCAAGGTTTAGTCATATTATCATTTATATATTGTTGAGTCATTGTAATAGTTCTATAACATGTTCAAGTATGAAAGAATCTCTTTCACCAAGGACATGCTCGAAGGCATGTACTACAACGCAATGAAGGTAAATAAAAGGATATGCTCGCATAAGGAATATAATGTTGATGGCTAAGAATCAAGAAGAAATGCTGAAAAGTCCAAGAAGAAAGAAAGGAAGAAATACTCTCACAAGAAGCATAAGTTGGCTGACCTATCTAGCTAAGAAAGAATCAAATGAAGAAAGAGATCAAGCATGTGAAGAACAACATGATCACCGAGAATCACTATCTGACGAAATAATTTGAAGATATCTCCCAAAAGAAGGCAGGACAACTCTAAAAAAGAAAGAAAGGACCCTTGACACCTATGAAGGCCATGGAGATATTAAAAATGAGGATAACTGATTCTACTCTACGAAGATGTCATGATTAAGAAACCATCCAGGAAAAGAAAAAGAACAGTTGAAGCAATATCAAGATGAAGTCGTGATGGGATACTAGGTCAAATCATATAAATAAGCAAAACGAAGCATCCATGAAAAGAGTATTCTGAGCACGGACAAGATGACAAAGGAGTAGCCAAGATGACAAGAAAACCTTATGAATGACAATAAAGTCACATTCCACGAAGGAAACAATGACATGACAAACCAGGAAGGAAATTGATCAATGGATGGTGTGCTACCAAGAAGAAGTTCGAACAAAGACTTCTTGACATGAAGAAAGGAAGGAGATCAAGCAATTGAAGGAACCACGAAGAAGAAGTTTCTGATGAATGAAGGAGACCCTAGTCAAGAGGGAGATCTGAAAAATGCCTAAACAAGATGGGGTTTCTAAATCAACCCTGATTACAAAGGAGTGAAATTTATGCTTTTCCATCTCATGGGTCATACACTAGATATGGACTAACAACCATATGTCTAGATGAAGGCCATGAATGGAAATGTAGACACAATATAGACATAACATTCATGTCTTCAGTTGGCTAGAAGGAATGGGGTGATTGGGTAATCATCTGGCATCTGATACAGTTTGAGGATGTGTATGGAATCAAAGACAAGAGTAGGCAATAGGACTCATATTCTTTGAGGGTTAGGAACCCAAACTAAGAATAGTCCTAGAAGGTTATACTCGGTTAACACCCGGGTGGGTATGTACCTTTAGAGACAATGATGAAGGTGTCTATAAATCATTAGTCTCGACATCATTGTAGCTCATGGTATCATAGAGAGATGGACTTGTTATTCAAGGCCTTGCACTATGGCAATGCTGATGGATATGATGCTATAACAAATGGATCACAAATCTGGTTTCTCTTATGTGAATTCTTCAAAGATTGATAATAGACAAACACCGTGGAATGTTGTATGAATACATCCCTATATAAGAGTGAGTGTTGAAGGAAATTTAAGTAGGCTCGGTCTTCATAAATGTACTTTTGATATTTTTACTTATTCAAGAAAATAAATATTATTTTTATAATATATGTCAATGAGTTTCTTGCTCATTGAAATAGGTCTAGCATTAGTTAAAGCACTATAGGTGAGTCAAATATTCAAAATGAAATTTTCAAGGCCTTAAGTGCATGTTACACCTTGTATTTGTATGTATTATGATCAAGAGAATAACTCCAAGGAAAGTCAGAAGCATCCTCCAAGCAACAACATCCTAAAAAGAAGAAATCTGAAGAATAAAAGTCAAGTTGGCCTCAAGTTACCTAGTCGACCTCAAGTCAGCCTAATTGAAGGAGTAGACACCTATACATTAGTGTCATTACATCACTCAAATAGAACACATGCATATCTCTGAAATTAGCACAGAAAACAAGGAAGAAAAAGGGTGACCAAGTGACAAGAAAAGGAGCCTCTAGTGCAGCGTACAAGGAGGAGTCTAAGCCAAAGTTGAGACGATTGTTTTCTAGGGTAGAAAATAGTCACACATGCGAGAAACAAAGCCTCTTACTGTGGTCATTGCATCACTATCATCACAATCACATAACATAATTGGTTAGGAAATCTAAGTAAGCCTATAAGGCCCCTCACTCAAGCGTAGAAGGAGCCCTCTCAAGCGAAGAAGGAAGAGGTCTAAATCACAAAGAAAACAATCACATGTGCAAATGTAAAGAGGTTGTCCCTATAGTCATAATAGCCCTTCCATTACAGTCATACAAGGTCATTGATTGGTGAAGAGAAGAAAGGAATCATCATAGGAAAAGGGTCTCATCAAAGGTCTCTCCTCTAGAGCAAGAGGTTTTGGCCATGGCAGAGAGCCAACATCTTGTGTTCCTATTTTTATGTTTTGGTAGTAGTTTGATGAATTACACACATATGCACTAAGAAGAAGAAGAAGAAGAAGAAGAAGAATCTAGTAAGGCAAAGTAAAAATAATCCACAAATTGTTATCAAGTAACGAAGAATCACACTACACTACTTTTCCCTAGATTCTTCAACAAAACATAAACATTTGGTGGAATTTTCACACAAGGACATACTAATAGCTATTTTGGTGGGTGGGGTTGAAGCATTGGACTCTGCAGTGGGCTGACAAATAAAGGCCACATGGAGGATGACTTGATCCTCACAAATGTGTCCTTTGTGGGAAGACTTATTATTTTCATATAAAGAGTACCACACAATAGATATTTATGGAGGTTATTATCTTAACCATGTTTATCATTTCTAATTCCTAATGTGCAACATCAAGAATGGTTTATTGTAGGTTTGTTACTACATATATGTATTCCGCTAACTCAACATGATATTTCTATGAAATCTAAAGCACTTAAGACTACCATGAAGCTATAGACATCCCCTGCAGATAGTGAAAGCAACGAAACAATGGCTCAAGTGTAGTCATAGCTAGCAAAATTTACAATACAATTGTAGAACCTAGAAAAAGGCAAAGAGAAGCACAAAGAATTCTAGTGCACCATATGAATACAATAGGGACAACATAGGAACAAGTGTCGAACTGTCACAACATACATGCCTATGAGAGTTATGAATCCATTGGTGCAAGGTAGGGTATTATGGTGTGAGGTTTGTAGAGTTTGGGGACATCTACCACATATTGTTTGATGATGTAGAAGTATTAAAACTTAGTCATGATATTGTTTTATGATTGTTGCACGTTAGTGGGAAACACAAAACATTAGACTTTTGAATTGATTAACCTTGGAACTAACCTTAAACCTCAAAATATTAATCTAGGCCTTAGACTTATGTTAGGTGAGAAATCAACCTTTATACGTTTGTTGAAGAAATATAATAATGCCTTCGCATGGAACTATGAAGATCTTAAAACGTATGACACTTCTCTTATTCAACACACTATCCCCATGATGTCTGAAGAAAAACCTATTCAACAGAAATTAAGAAAAATCCATCCTAATTTAGAAAATCAGATTAAGTCTGAATTGAAAAAACTGCTGAAAGACAAGATTATTTTCCCTATCAGACATTCCAGGTGGGTCTCCAATATTGTCCCAGTCAGAAATAAGAATGAAGATATTCGAATATGTATAGAATTCCAAAATCTTAGCAAATCATGTCAAAAGGAGAAATTTCCATTGCCTCCTATGGAACTGATATTGCAATCAGTTGTAGGCTCATAACTAATGTATTTCCTGGATCGATTCTCAAGTTATAATCAGATTCTAGTACATCTAGATGACCTGCTGAAAACTACATTCAGGACAAAATGGGGCACTTATGCTTATCAGAAGATGCCATTTGGACTAATTAATGCTGGTGCTACCTTCCAAAGAGTCATGGACATAACCTTCAAAGGTTTTGTAAACGAATCGGTAGTAATATACTTAGACAATATAACTATATATTTCGAAAAGCAGAGTAATCATCTAAGAGATTTAAAACAAATCTTTGAGAGTTGTCAAAAGTATGGAATTTCTCTTAATCCTAAGAAATCTTTCTTCATGTTAAGTGAAGGAAAACTCATTGGATTCATTGTAATCAAGGTAGTGATTCACATTGACCCTGATAGAATAAGAGAAATATACAAAATTCCTTTACCTCATAACAAAAAATCAATGCAATCTTTCCTAGGTCAGATAAATTTTGTTAAAAAATTTGTCCTTGAATTCTCATGAATTGTTTTTCCTCTTCAATCTATGATAAAGAAAAATTATCTTTTTAAAAGGGGATACATAGAACATGAATCTTTTGATTTGATTAAACAAGCAATCATTAGTGCTCCTTCTTTAGCAACTCGGAATTTTTCAAATCATTTCATTCTTTATACTTTCGCTTTTGAGAAATCATATGTAGCCATATTGACACATGTCAATGAAGAAAAAGTTGAAGCCCCAATCTCTTTCTTTAACACTTCAAACCTTTTCTCCTCAAAACCCACACCAAAGTAATAGTGTCATTCTCAGCAGTGAGAAATATGTTTATACAAAGGGATGTAGGTGAGAAGAGAGAAATTTGGGTGATAGATCTGCAAGAATATGACATTGAAATTGACCAACAAAAATTGAAAAGTGCCCAGGTTTTTGCAGGACGTTAGTAGGAGCGTCTAATTTATCAACACTACAAGACTCAAGTGATGATGTACAAATCTATGAGGTAAGCCTTTATGACACTAAGTCAATTTATGTTGATATCATATTTTACTTAAGAAATGGATATATCCCAACGTAATTAAATTATAATAAGAGAAGGGCCTTAAGGCTAAAATCTAGACAATATAAAATCATCAATGATGTTTTTTTTAGAATAAATTGTGATTATGTTTTATTTAGCTGTCTTGAAAAATCTGAGGAAGAAAAGGTGTTGCAGGAACTCCATGATGGACCAGCTGGTGGACATTTTGGAGGAGATACCACCGCACATAAAATCCTGCATGCTGGCTATTACTCACCAACATTATTCAAGGATACACACAGTTTTGTAAAGAGATGTAAAGTTTGTCAGAGAGCTATTGGGAGACGAATAATACCTGCATTACCATTACAACTAATCAATATTGAACAACCATTTGAGCAATGGGGATTGGACATAATAGGTCAGATCATTCCCCATTCTTCTAAACATCATAAACATATCCTTACAGCAACTGATTACTTTACAAAATGGGTGGATTCCATTCCACTCAAGGTAGCCAATTCTAAAAACATCATTGAATTCATTGATCAATTTATCATTACCAGATTTGGTCTGCCATCTGCCATGATGTTTGATAATGCATCTTATTTTTCAGGCAATGCTATGACAAATTTTTCTTTTAACAGAGGTTTTAAACTTAAATACTCTGCTAACTATTATCCACAGGGAAATGGGTTAGCTAAATCTACAAACAAAAATCTCATAAGTATTATTAAATGAATTGTTGACCAAAATCGGAAGAACTAGCATAAGTCTTTAATATTTTCTCTATGGGCAGATTGAATAACTCAGAAGGCATCCATTGGCACTTCTCCTTTTAATTTGGTCTATGGGAAAGAATTTTTCCTACCTACAAATGTATCTATTCCCTCTCTATCCCTAGTTCAGTTAATTGAAGAAACTCCTTTCTCTTCTATGCAAGTTAGAGAGTTACAAATCCTTAAGCTCAAAGAGAACAATTTTCTTGATAACGTGGATGATATTTTTGTTGGTTGACTTAGCAATATCGTTACCCCATGGACAATAGTTAGATGAATGTTTCAATACAATTCCATTCTCTAATGAAAAATAATAAATTTTAATCAATGAGAAATGAGTTATAATAAAAAACAAGTGATGTAGGAATGTTGAATCTGGTGATGATATTTTGTTTGAGAAAATTGATGACCTCCTATTTATTCATTTGTTTGAGAGGATCTGCTTCTGTCCACAGAGTGAAATAGTTTGTAGAAATTTAATATATTGGTCTTGCTTCGATGAGTGTGGAAATATTTCACTGATGGTATCCAATCCTCATTGTTGAAATTTCAATTTTACAACAATGGGATGCAATGGGGCAGCTAACTTTCTATCAAAACTAGAACATTTATGACAAACTGGACACTTTGGGCATAAGAATCAACATGCTTGAAAGTTGTGGGTCACTGGTAACTGGCCCACATGACTTTGTGCACAATAGTGTCACCTTGGTAGTGTCCACTATTTGGTTCATCGTGGAGGTCTCATAATACCCTATCTGAATCAAGCGCTGCTAGAAATTTGAGTACGACCCCAATATGTTGCTCCCTAAACAACACTCCATGTACCAATTCATATGATAAAGCTTTAAGTCGAACAACCCTATTTTGTCATGCCGATAAGTGTGAGAAAAAGGTACCATGCTCAATATATTGTCAAACATATTCTTACCAAGAGGTGGGTGTTTTAGTAGGGGTAGCTTGTTCGATATTGTACATCACAATTTCCTGCTTCCACCTAGAAGACTCCTCTTATGGTGTATTAACTGCTTCTGCTGCAAGATGGCATAAAACATGTCCTTTTATCTTGTGAACTTTCTTGAATTCAAGATCGTATTCTTGCAATATTTTCATCTAGTTAACTCTTAATGCACCTACATATTATTGAACATGCACCAATATGACCATTGGGTGAGGCACAAAGATAATTACGTTATTTTTTAGAAGGTATGGCCTAAAATGTTTCATCGCCTTGTACAATGCATAAGCTTGTTTACCAATGGCGAGATAATTTAACTCAGGTCCTTGCAAACCAACATTGATGAATGATACGGGTCACTCATTACCTTGATCATCCTTTTCTGTGAGAACAACCACAAGAGAAGTGTCAGAAACAAAGGTATACTATAGGAAATATTTACTGAAATATGGATTTTATAGTGTTAGAGCTTCAATGATTTCTTTCTTAATACGGGCAAATGAATCCTTTTCCATTTTATCCCACTTATACATTGCATCCTTCTTAATCATCTCTTGTAATGGTTTTACTATTTGTGCATAGTCTGAGATGAACTTACGAAGGAAATTGATTTTCCCTAAGAAGGATTAAATAAATTTCTTGCTCACTGGAAATGGAATCTGCTTTAACCTACCATGGGTCCATTTTAATCCCACCCTTTACAGTAATATGGCCTAAGATATTTCCCTTAGATACTCCAAAAATACTCTTCTTATGACTTAGATATATCCTATATTTGCAACATCACTCGAAAATTTACCTTAGATGATGCAAGTGATCAGATCTCTTCTTCGAAAACACTATCACATCATCTTAGTAAATGAAAATGCTTGGTACAATCAAACCATGAAATTGTAATTTCCATAACTCACTGCAATGTATTCCCTACAATAATAATTCGAAAGGGCATTATTTTAAAGGAAAACATACCCCACTTGGTCCTGAAAGTTGTTTTATGTCTGTCGGGTTTCGCTACTAGAACCTGGTTATAGGAAAAAAAATTGTCTAGCAATGAGAAGACCTCGAACCCCGATACTTTTTAACGAATTTGTTCCATTGATGACATGGGATAGTTATCCTTGTCTGAGGCTCAATTAAAATTGTGAAAATCAATGCACAAGCTTATTTTCTCAGGCTTCTTTCTTACCGGAACCATATTAGAGACCCATGTCGAATGAAAAACTTTAAATATGATCTAAGCATCCAACAATTTTATTAATTCTTTCTAAATGAGGGGTTCAAGCCTGAGATGAAAATTTCTCAATTTCTGCTAAAATGACTTGACGCCTTATTTTATGGGAATCACATGTTGGATTATTTGTGTATCATAATTTTCCATATCCCTGTACATCCATGTGAAAAAACCTTGGTACTATCTAAAGAGGTGGATAAAATATTTATGCTCTTGAGGTGAGAAACAAGTACGAAGAATTAAAAACTTCGGATCTTCTTTTGTGCCAAGATTCACTTGTTTGTGCGAAAGCATGGAGCTATGAGTTTTCACATATACTAGTCCCTTAAACCAATTTTCTAGGTCATACAAATTTTCTAATGATACCAAAACCTTGAGCATGGGGTTTCCTTTAACAACCTAACAAAAACATTTTCTAATGTATGAGCAACAACATTATGAATTCAAGGAACATAAATAATGTTAACAGCTTTGAATTGTAAAATTATATGCCATACCTCTTGTTGATAACTTCAAATATTAGGTGACACACATTGTATCATATTTAATAACTGGCATGTAACAGTTTTTAAGTTACCTATTTCTTTGAGCGCTTCAATTTTTAGGTCGATCACTTTTGTTAGACCAAGCCTATGAGTGATTCATATTCAAAAACATTGTTAGTGCACTCAAGTTCCAAGCAACAAGAGATCATATGTTTGTTTTGTTACAAGTCTATTAAAATGAAACCAACTTTTGAACCCTCCTACTTATGTGAAGCATCAAAAGACATTGTCCAAATGTTAGCAATACTAGGGTTATGTCCTACACTAATACTATTTATATCTACCATACAAGAGTCATTTTCACCAGTTGGATTTCGAGGAAGGAGTTCCAAATATGTATTTGATGGGACATGTAAAGGATGTGCTAGATAAAAACCATGATTTACTTCCAGAATACAATTTGCAAAAACGACATCCGCAAATGCAATTGGTTCGTTATGTCCCTGAAGTGGTGTCAGGGTATATTTCATATAAGGCTCACTCTCTACATGAATCTGATTATTTATGCCCTTATACGGAAGCCATAAATGTGTCCACTCTATTGAGAAGTACTCGTTTAGCTTATTGGAGTAATATCTACTCAAAAGTAAGCCATAGGCTTTGAGAATGTCCACAATAACAATGTTTATGCACTAGTGAACTCTATGGTTTGAGAATGTCCACAATAACAATGTTTATGCACTAGTGAACTCTATGGTTTGATGACAAATGAATGATGACATTGTTAAGTTCACTAATTTCCCAGACAAATGATATGTCGAACTATATTATTCGTGCATCAATCTTTTCCCATTTAGTGTTAATTTTCTTAGCAATATATAATCACATGACATTTGCAGATGCACCAGAATAAAAATATAAAATATGGAACATATAATTAAATATTTCAAACTTTAAGAGAAATGGGGAGTGGAGAGTGTTAGAACTAAAATTTACAACATTAACTACATACTAGATAATGTCACAAGAGTTACTAGACACAACCTAAGAAGTAGAAACTTTCTTACCTACCAAAGAGTGTGATGAGAGTGCTTGGATAATCAATTCTCGTTTTCCTATTATCTTCACAAGCTTCAATATTAAAATGTTGGCACGCGCTCTTTTCATGTCCTCAACAATGTTGTAGTCAATACTTTAATTTTTAATAACTTGTGTTGACGTATCAGGTGGCATAGCCTTGTTTGAAGCTTCGGGATTGTTGGACTTATTATTATTGTTGGTGCAAGTGTTCTTAGAAGGTGGAGCACTTCGTGAATTATTCTACAAATTCATAGATGAATTAGAAGGTGGTATAACCCTTCTCAACAATTTCTTCTTAAACTCCTACTCATAAATAGGTCCCTTACTCCTCAAATTATAATGTCCAGTTGGTTGTTGAGGAGGAGCTTCACTCACTGAGAGTTTTCCTATTAGAATTATATATAACACCAAACATATTGATAGAGTGTCTAACACCTGAACTTTCGTTGGTCATGATAGGTTCATTTAGTTATTAACTTTGCACAGGATGTTCATTTTCTAGCAAAGTTTCTATGAGATTAGTCATCATAGTGCTCATATTATGATTCCACCGTGGGCATGTTTTCTCTAAATGTTTCTCCTCGTGGAAAGTAAAAAAATTATCCATGGCCAATATTTTGATATTGAACACTGCGTTACAATCCTAAGTAGATTTAGCTGATTTAGAGTTATTGTTCTTTTTAAAGAAATGTGACTTAAAGACTCACTACCTGAGAGTGGATGCCTCACTTGATATACTTGGTCAAGCTTTACATATCAAACAAATCCTTCTCTTTGGCGTTAGAGGATGAGGGTTGAGTTTTCTTATCAGTTTATTTGGAGTCTTTAGAGTAATCAATCAATGGTTGCAATTGAACATGAGTCCTTTTCAATAGAAAGAGCTTCTACAAAATTCAAGACCAAATTATCCTTTGCATCTCTTTTGACAAACACAAATTTTATTTCGAAAGGAAACCATATAATAATCTTTCATGATAGAATCTTGGGGTTTCAGATATGTGGTGAAATTTTTCAATAAATGGGTAAATATTTAACTAAAATATTTTAATATTTCCTTATGTCCCATCTAAAACTACTGAGTTATTTTAACAACATGGCAGGAGTTTTATCTTCAACATTTTTTTCCAAAAATAACATCTTAAACTCCCTCCAACTATGGATTTAATTGGTTGGAAGACTATGATACCATAATGACGCTCTACCTTCTAGAGTGTACATAAAATTTCTACAAGAAATTTCATCAAAACATACCTCAAGCATTCACAAATGCATGTAGAAATCACCAATATGGTCTTTGACCTTTGTCTTGTTATCGGGATCAAACTTTGATTGCAAATCTTCTAGGTTTTTTGGGATATTGTGAATATTAATCAAGAGAATGAGTGGTCCTTGTACCATCCAATCAATATTTTGGTCATCCATGTTTTCACCTTCTTGTTCTTCCCCACGCTCTAAATTGGAATATCCTTGTCCTTCACCATTCAAGTATTTTCTATAATATGGTAGCTCTTATTCCCTTGATTTTTATTCATTACAAGAAGGAAAATCTCCCTCATCACCTTATACACCTTCCTCAATATGTGGAAGTTCCCCTTGTTGAACTATCTCTTCAGGAGAAGCTACTAACTCCTCAAGGGTGGAAAAAACCAAATCTTCTATTGATGAAAAAAATACACTAATATGAGTTGTTTATTTCTTTCTAGGAGTATGAGGAATACTATGAGCTACATGAAGCAACCCAAGAGCTCTCACAAACTGATGAGTAATAGGCTGAAGTGTCCGAAGTTGATTGTAGGTAACATCAAAATTTTGTTCCACACTAGGATTAAAGGACCCCTCTACCTTGGGAGTATAAGTCAAAATAGAGCCTAGTGCATTACTACCTTACATGGAAGACGATGTTTTCGAATGAGGTGAATTGTCAACCATAAAATGCCGGTTTCCCACCTTCTAGAGCCAGAATGTTGATGGTGTTGGAACTAGCCAACATGCAAAGGGTTATCCTCGATGTGAAGTCCGAATTAGACCTCACACCATTTAGTATGGGAGCCCTTCTAGAAATATGGCTTGACTTCCATTATTCTTAAATATTTTCCTTAGATGTGATGGTTAGCACAATAGAGAAATGTACATGTACTTTAGAATGAATAAGTGAGTATGCCTTGTGAAATGTTCAATTGTAAAATATATCGAGGTTCTTTCACTGAAAGGAGACGAATGTGGGTCCTCAAAAGAAAAGTAATAGTACTAATATAATAAAGATACATGAGAATATATATGAAAGAATGATTAATCAAATATATAAATATGCCAACATAGAAGTAATGATCGTTAAAACAAATACAACACACATTCAATGATATAATCACCAAAGTTATCAAAATAGTTCAATTTATTTAATACAAAATAAAAAAACATACACTGCAAATGTTCAAGGAGTATTCTTACAAATTTACGATATACGCATGAAAGTGTGTCATCTAAATGAGCTTTAAGTATTAAGTGAAAGTTCTAAGATACACCAATACAATGAACATCACTAGTTCTAATAGTGGAGCGTTAGAGATACCACTTGCTCTCCAAAAACATTATATTCCTCTCTAATGCCTAGTAGGAGAAGCCAAGGTGAAAAGGCCTTTGCTTGATCCATGAGGGTATATATATAACAACTAAGGTGACTCTTCACCTCCCTTATGACTCTTGAACTTCCCTCATGACTCTTGAGCTTCCATATGAATTTTAAAATTCCAATGAAACTCTTTAACTTCTACATGACTTTTCACTTTCTATAGGTGACTCTTCGACTTCCAATTTACTTTACATCTCTCATTTGATTGAAAATACCATAATTACATCCAAAAATGATGTGGCAATGATGACTCATATGAACCTTGAAGTGACACCTTGACAAGAAATGACTTAACATCGATGACATGGACTTGATGGTGAACTGGCAATGTCAATCTTCTCTTCCTGTTGTTATATGTGTGTCTTATTGAAAGATGGTGCATGATCTTCCTCTTCCTCCCTCATAAGGCTTGAATATAGGGAGCCTTCACTATGATCTTGATCTTCCAACTTATATCGCATGCTAATGTTCGCTTACCTTCTTGTCAATGATCATCTTGTTTCAACAACATCATAAGTGTCTTCTTACGTAGTCACCTTCTCCTTCTCTTTGATTATCATCCTTTCATGGTAACATATAGTACCTAGAGTTGAAAATCACTCATGACAAGATGAAATAGGTTCGAAAATATATTGATCTAGGTTATTTCATGAAAATCGTTAATTGAGCTAGAACTATGTACTAGACAAGGAGGAAGGCTCATATATTTTGGAATGTGTAGTTCTAGAGGCCGATAGTGAGGGATGGATTCTTATGACTGAACAAAGCACACTAATGGATGCCTAAGAGACAGGACTACACAATTGAGGGTCACAATGAGGTAGGATTTCCCACTGTAACTAGACAATGCACAATTTAGGAGAGAGAAAGGGCCAGTGGATTGTGCGGTTAGATAGTTTAGGGATATAGGGAGACAAATTTTAATTGCAACTACACAGTGCACAAAAGGACACTGGCTAGGAGGGATGATTTTGCAGTTTTGAAGGTCAAAATGTAGTGCTTGGGTATTGTGATTGTGCAATGTGCAATCATTGGGGCTGTGCTTTTGCATTGCATAGTTCTATGAGGTAGGGATGTATGCTTGAGGATTTCAACTACATAATTCATAGTTCATAGGGGTAGAGTGAGCTCGGGTTGGTTAGGCATAATATATTTCTTAATTTTACTAAGTGTGATATCAGTGAGGAAGATATGGAACCAAGGTTGGACATGAATATGATGACACATTTAAAACAATCAATGACAAAACATTGAATAATCATCACTAAAAATCAACGTGATCTCATTAATGTGATGGAAAAACAACATTATCCTCTAAGTGCGAAACCTAGGATACACTTTGCGACAATAGTGAAAAATGATTCTAATACATGCTTGTATGATAAATAGGACCCATCACCACCAAATTTTCCTTTTGAAATGAACCCAAAACTAAACTTTCACAATGCATGACACTTCCCATGCCAAATGACAAAACTTTGGTTTTCTTGAGAAAGGGACTAGAAAAATTAGAGGATATACATGAAATGTATCTTACAACTATAAATGGTCGTTTGCGGGGTCAAAGTAGTTTTCAGATTTTGGAAATAAGCCAAAATTTTGGAGGGTGTTGTAGTAGTGACAATAGGGGGGACTGGGAATTTATCATCCAGCCATCGTGTCTTCTTGGAGCAAAGATTTGGTGGTGTTGGATCCAAGGAGGAGAGGATCTATGGGAAAGAATATGGAAACAAAAGCATGCCCCTCGCACAACCTAACATAAATCAATATGTGAAAATATTTCTACACCAGTTTCATTAATCTAGACACCAACAAAAGAAGGGATCAATTTGATTCAAAAACATTATTTATGGGAATTCTAAAATGTTTACATGGTAACGTTTTGGGGCGATTCATGGTAGTAGCTACTTAAATTGGAAGGGAGAAATGAATTGGATTGGTTAATATACTAGATGATAGATCGAGGAATAATATGAGTAGCCAAGTTATGGAAAGTGGGGATTAAGAACCAATAATGACAGCCATGGTTACCCCTTGAAAATTTCCTACCTCATCTTGATCTTGAAATATGGTAGGAATTTGGGAGGGATCTTCAAAAATATATATACGACTCTCTAATTAGGAAGACAAGATTTAATGTGGCGATCAATCAAAATAAATTTTTTCTAGAAGGGAAGCCCATCACTTGGAGGTCAACCATTAGGATCTAAAAGTAGAAGATATTTGGATAAAAATATGGAAACAAAATGTTTGGCCTAAAATTTCTATTTTTTTTATGGTTCCTATTCCAAAGAAAACCATTAACTTGGGAAAATATTAAAAAAAATTACCAATGCCCTTCTAGATGTGTTCTTTGTTTGCTTCATTCAATAAATTTAGAAAATTTGTTCAACAAATATATTTTTTCTAGAGGTATATGGTCTTGTTTAGTGAAATTCTTCAGGAAATCAAATCGAGATCGAATCAATATTCTAAATACGTTGGCAAATTGGAGTTCTAAGGCCTTCTCAAACCTTGTGTTAAATCACATTTGGACTAGGAATCAAGTTTTCTTGTATGGGGAACAATTAAAGAATGAAACTATAAAATCTTTAAAGGCACATCTATAACTACAAATCATATCTAGAACTCTCTCATCAGCTAGAATAAATAATCCATCCTTGCTCTTCCATGGTCTACTTGAGATCAACAAGTATAAAGTAGTGATTCGGCGCTCTTATTATACTTGTTTCACTCCAAACCCTTAGTTTTTATCTCCACTCCTACCCGATTAATACCTTTCTCAAGCCCAAAAAATCAACCCTCCCTTCCTAACTCTTTAATTAAATTGTATTTTTATGGGGCTTCAAAGGTAGATCCAAGTTTATCTAGTTTAGGAGGTGTTATTAGATATTGCACAAGTATGCCACTCCAAATATATTCAAGAAATATGGGTTTAAGCACCAATGATGAAAAAAAATTGATGACATGTAGCATAGGTATGGAGCATTTTCATGCTTTAGTATCCACAAGGATTCTTCGAGTTGGTGCCTAGAATTAATTTTAATTTAGGCTTCTTATCTTAGATCCTTAAGATCCCAACACTTATCCCACTTCATATTCCTAGAAAGAGAAACAAAGTTACTAACCTACCAGAAAGTCATGTATTCCAAAGGGAAATCTTCCTCCATTTCTATCATTTGGAATATAATTCCTAAATATCAGTTAAGAGATGCATGTTGGTTATTAGCAGAGAAGGATGGTTTAGCCTTGGATGGGGTTTTGTTTAAGACAAATTAGATGGGGGCAGTAGAGTTCCACTACACCACTTGGCTAAAGATCATGGGGATGGGGAAGCCCAGTCCCAAGATGAATTAAATGGAAAATTAAATTCTAGGAAAATAATAAATGAGACATAATGTGACTGAATTTTCTAGTGCATATTAGAGGTGGTGGGAATTTGATATATTTTTCAAGCTTGTAACTTATGTGCAAATGGTCATCTTGAATACCCCCGCTCCCCACCCTGGCATTTTCTATGCAAATAAATGGTGTCAGTAGTTTGTTTCACAATGGTTTTCAAAGTTTGGAACTGAAAGTGAAGGCCAAAAATGAAGGTTTTTTTTGTTAGTTGAATTGGAATGGCTATGTGTTGGGCCTTGACCATAACTATAAATGGACTGATAATGGATTTTCAAGCCTAAAGATTTGAATTCCACTCTAATTTATTTGGTAAAGAATAAGTGGGAGGGTAAATTTCTAATACCTATTGTAACATACCCCGTTACCACTCATATTCCACCCTAGGGGTATAAGGACGAATTTACTACCATTGACCCAACCTCCAATGTCCGTTATGGAAATGGTTTCATAAAATTTCATCATTTTTTGAGCTCTTTAAAACTCAAACTAAAAAATAACTTTGTGTTTGTATAATTCATACACTTTTGGCAATACAAAAGTTTTCTCAATCCAACTCATTAATAAAAAATTATGGCCATTTAAATATTATCCTGCTAGTCTTGGCCATGTCATCCCGACCCACCATATGGCAACCACATGGCCATCTAAGTAATTTACTTGTCACTTCCCAAGGAGCCCATGTGGAATTTTTTTCAACTACAACCATGGCCTATGCCACCTTATTATACATGAGCCCCCATTCCTGGTGTGCAACATATATACATATATGTTTATATAACCATGCAACCCCACCCTTGGATATCAACGACCAAAACTTAATGGAAGTAACCGATGATCGTGAACAACTAGGATCCATAGTGCCATGTTGTAGCTCTTCCTCCCACATTTACTCATTTTTACAATCTCTCCACAGTAAACATGAGTTGAGTGTCACTATGATATGACCCGACCTCCAAGTTCCAGTTATGGAAGTGGGGCTAATTACCGAGAATCAAGTTGACATCCCTCATAGCCTACAAACTACTCAAGATATAGACAGCCAACCGAGGTTGTAAATCCCTAAGATGGAACCCATTTTCACTGACCTAACACCCCAACCACACCCATAACACAACATCCATGTGGTCAGAAGGCTATAACCACACCCATAAGCATGTATCCATGTGGTTATGACCCCAAATCCTTTGTTATGTGCCAATGGTTGCGATATTTGTGCCACTTTTTCAGGGATGGCCTTCAGGCCACTACCCGAAAGTGCTCAAAACTTTTCAGAAAGATTTCTCAGATTATAGCAATTATGAAAAATAAAAACTGAAACCAGATATTGACCTACACATGCTAGTACATGACAGACATTTCGTCAAGCATATGGTAAACATAGAATCTACAAGTCATGAATGCATATCTTACCATAAATATCTGAACTTCATCTGAGAATTTCCAAGAATGATTTATGCCCTCTCAAGGTATTTGGAACAACACTTTTTATCCCATGCATTATTAACCATTCAATAGCTTATCAAATCATGAACAAGAGCCATAGCCAGTGCGAATCATAGAACCATGCCTATAGCCAACATATGACCACAAAAGAAACCATGACAAATCAACCATAAGATAAACATAATAATTTTAACAAGTGCTCATAGATCATAATAGGAAAATAACTCATATTAACATATTCAAATGCAAACCAAGTTAGGGACTTCCACATACCACCCAACCATAGATTGGGCTAAACCAAATCTCTCTTTCAACCAATGACCCCCACACCATATTCCAAGATGTGGGATCATATGGGTTAAACCAAGATATAACCAACTAGGGATTCTACAGGCCAAACAACCTCAACCCTAAATCATAGTGATTTCATCTAACTGGCCCATAAATCACTAGTATAAATCAGATTAGTATCTACCCAAGCTATCCCAGGCTCTAGGGATTCTATCTCAACCCTCAACCTCAAGGGGACCAAGTTTTTATAGGGTTTTGAAGAACTACCATCTCAAACCACAACCTCGAGGGACCCGAGCTATTCCAAGGCTCCAGAGATTCTACCCAAATCCATAACAATAGGGATCCTAAGAACCAATGAAAATCCAAAGAGGGGAACCCACTACATCATGGTTATCTAGGAAATGGCAAGGTAAGACTGAAACCACTATCAATCCAAGAAAATCGTCATGCTAATGACAAAACATAACCAGGAAATCATACATGCAACCAATAAGGAAATCACACATGAAACATGTTACCTACAATGTACCCCATGTTATAGCTATTGATCCAATCTTCTCTTCCCCTGTCCACCAATTTCTTGCTTGGCCTTTTCTTTATTGCTTCATGACCAAGTGAATGCTAGAATGCTTGAATAATGATCTAAGTGTGCAAGCATGTATGACATAATGAATAAGATTTGAACCAAAAAATTTCAAAAATATAGCACTTGTTTCTTCGACTCCTTTTTACCATTAGGGTCTCATTTTTCTTCATTTTTCCTCTAATTTCCTTTGCATGCACTTTTGTGTCTCTTCGGCTTCATTTTCTCCTATTTTTCTTATTTTACATATTTAAATGCTAATTATTGCATCTTTTCCTTTGCCAATTTCCATATCAATTAATAAACCACAAGTGATGCCCAGTATAATATTTTCCCACCATTCAATTAGGAATATGTGTCCCATGACCTTGTTATTATTTTTATTTACATGTAAAATCAACTAGGGGATGTTACACATGTAAGCCCACATATTCCTCCCTATACCTTCATTTAAAATATGTATGGTTTGGGTAGTGGGATAAAACTACTCAACATAATTTAATGTAGAAATTTAATGTCCTAGGACATAAATCCCTAAATTTCCCCCCAATGTCCCATTTAAAAAAACTGTGGTGACATCATTTCCATATCCCATCAGGATTATGTCATTCTAACATTCTCTCCCTGACCATAAAATCCTTGAACTTTTGTGCCGATATCTCTTTCAAATCACTAGCGTGATGTCACCCTACCACCATGTCATCATCACATCCTCCACATGACCTCCTCCCGAAGTGCCACATGCCATCTATTTTTAACCCACTTGGTCCTACCAAAGGGCCAGTTTGGGGTACCACATGCCACGCCCATGTGGTGCCATGACACCATTACTCCACATTATTTTCCATTGTGGCCTTGGCCCCACTAGGTTTATTTCCTCTTACAAAACATGGCTTTCCCATTTAAAGTCATCAGAATTCACGTCTTGTAATGTAAATACCCCATGATGTAAATTTCCTGAGGGTTTCATTCTGGGTGCATATGGACTCTATTTTAAAACACTAGGAACTGGGTTTCAGTAAGATGGTCATGAACGTAGTCATGCGGAACCCCTCCTCCAGTGTTGGTGCCAAGGGATTTGATTAGTTAGGATTTTTGTGACCCTTCTATATGCACAACTATAGCACAAATTGACTCCCTACACACCTGGGCATATCTATCCACACAACTACCCATTGATCTTTACACACAAGCACATATTACACACAAGCACACACACACACACACACACACACACACATATATATGGCTCTGTGGTAAGGGTGGCTTCAGATCCCTGCTATATCGACCTATCCCTCCTGAACTTTAGCACCACCCTCTTATCTATATCTATATCTATATATATATATATATATATATATATATATATATATATATATATATATAGATATAGATATATATATATATATATATATATATATATATATATATATATATATAGATATATATATATATATATATCTATATATAGTTTTCCCTAATAAGATTAACAATTAAATACCATAACCAATATTCAAATACCTTTTAAATAGACAATTAACTATTTAACAAATATATACCCATCTCCTTCATATTTAGGCCATTTAGATCATTTTATGGCTCATAATAACCTATATATTTACATGTCTCTCATGACTAGAAGATAACACCATTCAAGCTCATAAGAAGTTGTGGGAATTTAACCATATTCTCAAGTATCACATAGGAAAATAAAAATTCTTCATCATTGTCATGAGCATTGAATATACACATCCAACACACACATAAAACCACTTTCACATAAGGCATATTAAGAAATATTGCAACAACTCAGAGGAGTTAAACCACTCATCAATATCATGTTAGAAGGAACACCTTTCAGCATCAGCTCATGTACTTCATGCACAATGAACATTTACATCAAAAACACATGCATATGAGGCTAGATAAACAACTATATTATAATGTAGGAAATGTCCATTGATATTGGGACTTCAACTCTCCATCGAACCTTAGATTGTCCTACTTTACAATATTTCTTATAGCCAATCACCCTTAAGCCATATTTCAGAGCTTTATGAGGAGTTATTAAAGTAGTAAAATCAATACTACCATCGGAAATAGGGTCTCTAAAGGCCAACTTGCCTTTACCCACCATCCAATTAGGAGCCAATTATAGTGAACAAGGAACTACTTCCCTTAGGCCTTCTCATAGGTCTTATTTATTATCCATAGAGCCTTGATCTTAGTGAGCATCATCTCAAAGGTTCTTTATGAGCACAAAGAATCATAATTCAATGTCAAGAGAAGATTTTGATTATAGCATGGGAAGGTTCATCGCTAGACAAGCTATTGTAGGAGCATAAAGGCCACTTCTCTAGCTGGTTCTTTAATGAGAGAAAGAGATAACATTACATTAAAGAAATTTTTAGGTATAAAATGGGCCTCCTAAGGAACATTATAAAATAATAGTGTAAATAATAAAATAATATTTGATAACATCATCAAATTTTAGAAGGAAAAAGGAAAAAACTACTTTTTCAACTCATATTTTCAACTTATCTCCCTACAGTTTTACTCATATTTCAAGTGGGAATAATAATTGGATCCATGATTTAATTCCTCATCCAAGGAGTAACCATGTTACTTACTTTTGATGGACCCTACTACACAAAAAATGAGAAATACATGAAAACATGTGATTGCAATCACATTTTTCACATATTTCTCACTTTTCATGTAGACGGGTCCATCAAAAGTATGCAACATGGGTACTCATTGAATCAGGAATTGTATTATGAATTGAACGAGTGGTCCTGTTCGAAATTTGAGTAAACTTATAGGGATATAAGTTGAAAATACAAGTTGGAAAACTAGTTTTTTTTTTTAAACCTATTAGTTTTTACTCCAAAAATGGTGAATCATCCCCCATGGTAGAAATCATCATCTAAAATCCTATTGGTTATTATACAATTGATTTTTGTTGTAAATTGTTATTTTGTTGCCCATTTTAGACCTCAAAATTTCTCTAATGGAAGTCCTGGCAGTTCTTCAACCCCACAAGCGCCTAAGTGTCTCTATCCTGTTCAATAAGTTCATTATATCACAAGCTTCGTTGTGGGTTCATTATTACTTAAGCAAGACACTCTCTATGGACTCATCATCCCTAAGGAGAGCCACTGCTATGAAATTTTATTAGCCAACAAGCTCTCTTTGGTTTCTTCAATTGTGTTACTACCATAGAAAACTCCATCTCTACATGCTCTCTTCTCTTCTCTTCGTGATGCTCTAAGGAATGAGTGATCAATCAATGATCCTCGCTCATTCTCATCTTCTCTTCCTAGTTGTGAGAGTCATCTCTCCCCAATCCTTCTTGCATTTTTTTGTTTGATGGTTTTTACCTTCCCGACTGCTAGCACGGTCCTAGTTTTCCACCTATGGAACTTCCCCTTCCATTACCACCATTCTCATGAAATTGGTTGTTCCCCCAGTATTTTCCTAGGGTGATTTTTAATTTTTGCTAGCTTAGTCTATTCCACAGTGATTTTTTGTCTTTTTTTTCTTCTCATCTTGTCCAAGAGGAACATGGGATTTTCCCTTACGTTTCTAGCTAATTTGAATTATGTAGTCCACCCATTAAGGCAAGTAGTTCAACCTCAATGAATGAAATTAGTTATATTATCTTGCGCAAGTATTCCACTTACCTAAGCTCTAAATTATATGTCTCAGTCTCATGCATTTTAATTATAACAACTAATTTAAATATTTACATTAGGGGATTAGGCAGGGACTTTCATAAACCCACATCCTTGAAGGAACACCATACTCAATGTTCTATATCCTAATAAAAAATAAAAATGTTTAAGCCAAGTACAAAACATTTGGAGATTTATGTACACAACTTTGTGTAATCATTTACGATTTATTTACATTTTCCTCGACCAACAAAAAAAATGGATATTTTCTTGTATTTTATCATCCATCTCTGATGTGGCTTCATGGGGCCCAAAGTGCTTCCACTACATATTGACTTGCTTGATTACTCAATTCTAGAGTGTGAGTTGCTTCTGATATAGGATGCATCAATATTATGGATAGAACTCTCCCTCTGGATCTACTTATAACATAGAAAAACCAGTCACATGATTAACATCATGTACGTATATTTTACATAAAGAAACATGGAAAAGTTCATGAAAATTTAATATTGGTGGCAAGGCCATCCTATAATCTATTGGCCCTATCATTTCAAGCACTTGAAATGACCCATAAAATTGTGGATCCAACTTGGCACTTGAACCGATTTTAGGTGTAACTCTCATATATTCAACCTCTCCAACTTTGAACTCTTTATGTACCCTATGCTGGTCCACATCACTTTTCTACCTATCATGGGCCACATTTAAATTTTATCTAATAGTTACCATTTATTCTTCCATTTGTTTCAACACATCAGGCCCAATGTATATTATGTTCACTATATCACACCACTTGATAGGAGTATTTGATCTAGGTGGCTCTAGAAAGGCTCAAAATAAAATTCAGTGGACTTTTTCAGAAGCGTAACCATATCAAATAGCTCATCATCTTGATTCTAATGATGTAGAAAACACTCAAATATGAATTCATATGTGCAAGTTATTAGCAGTTAAAGTTTGTATCAAAAGGATTAGTACTTTTTTTGCTAGCTAAATTTGGACTCACTAATTTTGGCAGATAAGCTAAATGTAGTGGAACTGCCAAATTTGGTGGCAACTAACTGAGTGACAATTTGGAACTGCACAATGGCTAGAATTGGTCAATTTTTCACCTATTTAATTTTTCGAGTAACCCTTAAAAATTTAGTTGGCAGATTGATTGATGGTTATTTAAAAAAATAAAAATAAAAATGATTTTCATTCCAAGGAGATAATGCCTCCACATTTTTAATGCATGAATGATGGAAATAAACTCTAAATTGTGTGTTATGTAATTTCACTAATTCTCATTTATCTTTCTTGATTCATAGCACAACACTTGGCCTTCCTACAGTAAGACTCCACCATGTCCCTCTTTTTGGGCATTTATGAAAACCACAAAATCCTTGTTTGGGTCTTATATTCTTAACACTCGTGCATTAGTGAGAAATTTCTTCATCTGATCAAATTTTGCAACACATTCAGTTGTGCTTTCAAATTTATTTCCTCTATTTTGTAAGGCTATAAATGGATAACCAATCTTAGACAACTTCTAAATGAATCTCTTGTAATAACATTGCCAACCCCATGAATGATCTAATCTTAGCCACATTGTTTGGTTTTTGCCACTCTATAATGGCCCAAATATTTTCTAGGTCAATAACTACTCCCTCCATTGAAATAATATGTCCCAAGAAATGGATGTGTGACATGAAGAACTCACATTTGTTTATTTTGGAATATAGCTTATGTTCTCTTAATAGTTGTAGCACCACAACTAATTTTTCTTAATGCTCCTCTTATATCTTTTAATAGACCAATATATCATCAACAAATACCACTACAAACTTTTCTAGGTAAGGGTGCAACACATTATTCATTAAGCACGTAATAGTGGAAAGTGCATTGATGTCCTCATGTTTAATGTGCACTTGGTGATACCCATATCTTAAATCAGTCTTTGAGAAGACTGCTATTCGTAATTAACTAAATATGTCATCCATTCATGGAAAGGGATGTTTGTTCTTACCACTGGCCTTATTCATATACATGCAATCTATGTACAGCTTGACTGTTCCAACCTTATTCTTTACAAAAAGGATAGAAATTCCCCATGTTGATATGTGAGGCCTTATATAACCATTGTCTAGCATCTCCCTGAGTTTTATCTTTAACTCAGTAAATAATGGAATTCTCATGCTATAGGGAGCCTTGGATTCTAGTGATGAGTCTCGTAAAACCTAAAGGGACAAATTCACCACCCTATTAGGAGGGAAATTGGGAATCTCTTCTAAAATCATGTCTTCTAATTTCTTTAATATTGGGCACTCCAACAAACCGTGGTTATTGTCACTCTGAGCACTATTACTAAATTCAATGTCGAAGTTAAATTAAGTAACAAACATTATACATCACTTTCAACAACTTATTTTGGCCTACATAACTTTAATTAGTTTTATTAATATGGTCTTTAACTTTCCCTGCAACACTTTTGATTCTCCATCAAGGCATTCAATTGTTTTTCAGAACAATCCACTTTGGTGTGATACAAGAGAAGCTAGTCCATTTCCAATATTGCATCATACAACCACCAATGGAAATAAATTTATATTATTTATTTTTGGCATGCCACTTAGATATAATTCACATGATTTAACCCCAATACTCCACTCTCCTTTTTATTCTTGCAGATAATTGGTTGAACCATGATTTCTCATACGATTATTTAGCTAGTTGGTACTGTCTAACCATTTTTGGGCTAATATAACTATAATTTAATCATGGATCAATTACTATAGGGAAAAAATGATCATAAATCATACTATCTAGCTCGATTATAGATTATGTGTGGTTGGCGTATCGATTATCAAACAGGGTAGATTATGGGCATGCTCTGGGCCACCTCCTGAATTGTCTCAGCCTCTTAGACATTGTACAACTTTGATCCATGACTTTTATGTCATGGGAAAACCTTCCTTAGGTGTTATTCCCTGCATGTCCAAATTTTATATGGTCCTCCACCATAGATCTTTTCCTCTTCTCTTATTATCTAGGTAGTTCGCCCTCTATTAGAAAAGTTAAATTTTTGTTGGGGTCATCCTTCATTGGTTGAGGTCACAATTTACCTTTTATTTATAGATTGTTGCCTCCACTCCTTGTTATGCCCCTTTATTTTATATTTAAAGACTATATATTTCCTTCCAATTACTCTTGAACTATGGCCTACACCTACATTTCTCATAACAATGATTTAGGTTCCTATATGTATACTCTTGATTAGACATTTTCCCATATAAATCCTTGGCTTTGTTGTCAAAATAACTTGCAGACAGGTATTTGTCCCAAAAGAATCTCTCAAATCAATTCCATGAAAACTCCTCTTTTCTTATCCCTTTCACATTCTTTAGATCTTGCCACTAGATATCAACCTTACCCTTCAAGCTAAAGGTATCCACCTTTTCTTTCATGTTCTAAAAGTAGTTGTGGATTTTAAAGAGCTTTTTCATCGTAAGCAACCATTCTTCAACATCCTTCGCCTTCTTTATCTCTCCATCAAAGGTAAGAGGTTTTTATTTCTTGAATTTTTCTAGTATATACTCCTTTTCCCTCCTTTCACCATGATGAGGATGTTGATGATCATGATGTCTTTTGTGAATGTCTTCAAATTGCTGCTCACAGACATTTTTCCTCTTCTTTGGAATACCTAGTAGAGTACCTCCTTTTAATGTATATTCACATGGAAACCTATGCCATTTTCTGTATCTAGCCTCATATGCTTCATTAATACTTTCTTCTTGTTCTAAGGTGTTATGCCTATCCTTGTGGCTAGATCCCAACTCATGCTACCTTTTCCTTTGTAAGTATGAGAGGCTTTGTAGTATATTTGCATTTACTTCCACATTCCTTTCTTTTTCCCTCACCAGGCTTTCATTTTCATCCTTGAAGCTCCTTATTTTAGCCCTTAAAATTCTCAATGTATCCATCCAAGAAGGATAGATTCCTTCTCCTCTCTATTCAACTGAATATCCATGTTGTGACCCATAAGTAATATATTTCGCTATTCCGGTCTTGATTTATTTTAGTTTTGAGTGTATTCTTATGTTATATCATACACACATAAAATTGTTATACCAATCAACATAAATACATAAACATGTATCACCACCTTGTCTTGTTGTTGCAACTTTGCCTATGTAAGCCGAGTTGAAATGCTACACCTCAAGTTAGAACATCAATATCAATTCAAATCATTACTAACATATGACATGCATATATCACAAAGAAATGCATTAAGAAACACATATTATCAATACACATGTCACCCATCCTTCTTAATGTTTTCTAGTACCTATCACATTGTTACAGAGACTTATGTTGTCTCCAAAGGTCCAATGTTGAAAATTTGCTCTCATACCACTCTGTAACATAATCTCTTACGACCCATAGCCCACCCTAAGGGTATAAGGAGGTGGTTATTTTCATTGACCTCACCTTTGATGTCTTGTTATGGAAATGGGGTCATAGAATTTCATCATTTTTTTAACTCCTCAAAACCTAAAATAAATAATGCCATTGCATTCATCTCATTAAGACCTTTTTGGAAATGTAAAATTTTCCTCAATTTGACTTCGAGATCAAAATTTATGGCAATTTAAATATTTGCCTACTAGTCTTGGACATGGCATCCTAACCTACCATGTGGCACTCACATGGTCCCCATCTGTCCATCCATGTCATTTCCATGTCACTTCCTAATGGGTCCATGTGGAATTTTTTTAAGAAACACCCACCATAGATAATGCCACCTCATTATAAACAAACCCCTATTCCATGGTATACAACATATATATATATATATATATGTATGTATATATAATAATGCAACTACGCACCCCCAGGGATTGATGGAAACAATTTAGTAGAAGAAACCAACGATCTTGAAAAACTAGAATCCACATTGGCATGTAACCTTAGGGCTTAAAACTACAAGGTTTCCTCCTTTCACCTCCATTTAAAAACTATAGGGTTTAGGGAGCATGAAAAATCCACTCAATGTTATTTTACAAAGAAAATTCATGTCCGAGGACATAAATCTTAGAATTTTCCCTCAATGCCACATTATAAATTTTTAGGGGTGACGTCACTACCATATCCCGCTGAGATGATGTCATGTTATTGTTTCCCACCCTAACCATAATATCCTAGAAATTTTACATCGAACCCTCTTACAAATCATCGAGTGATACCATTCCAGGGTGATGTTACCCTACCACCATGCCGATATCAAATCCTCCACGTGTCCTCCTCCGGGAGTGTAGGAACCAAGACACTACTAAGAGGGGGATTGAATTATTAGTGTGACCAAATTATACAACTATTTACAATTTAAACATATAATTCATGTAAGAAGCATCATATATCACCATGTAAATCATACACGTATGAAAAATATAAAGACAACAATATTATTTTATATTCCTTTTATAAAGCTAGGCTACTACTTTCTATTACATCAATCTATCTGCAAGCTTCTATTTCTAGGTTTCTAAGGTTGCCACGTGAAGGATGATATCACTACCTGATTTTTCAGCTACCACTGAATGGAGCTACTACCCCTAAGAGGATCTACTACCCTTGATTTATCAGCTACCATTGAAAGGAAGCTCCTACTCCCCAATTTATTAAGTGCTAATAAAAGGAGCTCCACTTCGTGATTGTTTATCAACCACTATTGCAAGGATATAGAACCCCTGAAATATAAGCTCCAACTTGATGGTGATGTTGATTGATATTTCATTAATTTTCAAAATCATCTCAATAAGGAATTCCTTCTACAAACATAATTTCCCTTCTCTCTTTAACAAACCTCAATCTCCTATCTCAACACCTTTTCCACCATAAAAACACCTTCAACAAATACTATTCATTGATTTCTGACCTTTGATGCTTACATTAAAAACACCATCATCACGAATATCACTAAATCACCAATGCTTTCTCTACATTTGTAAAAAACTTTCATACACAAAATTTGATGCATTCACACCCTAATGCATCTTTTCTTCACCCTTGATGCATACTATAATATTCATATTGTTGAATCGACAATAACCAACTTGGTTGTTCAATTATGCTTGTAAATAATTTGAGTTGATAATTTTAGGATTTATCTTTAGCTATATTTAACTCTTAACATTTTCTCTTCTTGATTTTATCTTCTATTAACTAGTCTTGATGTGTACAAACTATCTTCAATCATTGATTTTCTATTCTAAAATGAAAAATGAGCAACCTCATAATTCTTCTATTTTATCCTTTAGCTAAGTTTATGCATGAGTTCTATATGTGTTCATATCATCTTCAAGTCTTTCATGTTGGCTTGAAGTCAATCTCTGAGTTAATTAGCTTCTGTTTAACAATTTTAACACATTATAGGGTTTATCTAGTACTTTAGTAGTAGTTCTAACTTTAGTTGGATGTTATATGTGATAAAAATGCCAAATATTCCACCAGTAACATATTTTTCTACCAAAATCACCAAGGTGCCATTTAGCCATGGTTAAACTCTTTGGCAGACTTGGTTGAATTGCTAATTTTCGAGTAACTACCAAAAACTCCACCAACCATTTTTGTTCACTGTCAAATTGCCCAAGGTCCTGCATGTTGGCTGCTTAGCCCATAAAACTAAGGGTCGTGATGACACCTTGCTCCTCATAAGTATTAATTATTTTCTATGCTTATGTTATGTCATCATCACATGTGCCACATGGCTTCCTGTGAGTGGTCTACATGTCAATAGGAAATGGCCAACTTGTCAACCTTAAAAGTCCAAATTACCTACAACGTGTCACCAGTACAAAGTGCCATGTCATCATGTTCCCTACCACTTGGATGCTTCTAGTTGCTCAGTCCTAGGCATGTTGATGCCCTTATCACATAGTGGTTAGTTTCTTATTGGCATGTAGTGCGGTTACATGTCTCAATCACGGTTTGAGGTGACTATTACATGTCACATTAGATTAAAAAAATGGTGGTTTTCATGGACCTCCCCAATAATTTCGAACCGGGGGGTCCGCTATTAATTAGGATCATCGATCTTACGATCAACAATTTGGGAAAAACTGTGAATCATAGAATCCCTGTTATTTAACTCATAATAGTTCATGGGCCCCACGCATTTTGTCTAACATGTCGATAGGGATGCATGACACGTGATCTACCCACAAGCATGCAACCTATTTAAACATCGACCTCTGCTGGGTTCTCCACCATATTTGGTAGAAATTCCAAAATATCACCAAATTTGGAGCACACTAACTCTTACACTATATTTAGGTCCGCAACACTGAATTTTTGGCCTACAAACTTTAACTAGCCATATCTTTCACTCCAAGAGGTCACTTTCAAAATTCCACATATCTTTGGATATCTCTCTTCAAGGAATATCGATCTAAGCAATTTCCAATCTGATATGGGTTGATTTCTTGACCCAAAAACTGATGTAAAGACATTTATCCATGAAAACCTATTTGAATTGATCATCGATTTACATTCAAATAACTAATCTCTACAACTCAATGATTGATCATTGACAAAATATATCTAACATTCTCCATGAGCTTTGCACCTTTGACATCAATTAACACTTTCTAACAATCTACCCCATTTTCATTTATGTAAATAATTGAACTTCCTACCAATCATAATACCACTCATGGAGAAGAGAGTCATGTAAGATTCATTGATGGCAACATGGAAACACACTCACTACTACTTTTTTGATTTGTTTATTCTTCTTCCTTACATATTAATGCAATGTTTATACTTTCTTCTCCCAATAATGATACAGTTTTGTTTACTTACTTCTCCTCCTTTGACATCAATGCAAAATATGCTCCCTTCGAACTAATCACCCCCTGAAATTCTGATCTTATGGACCTGGCCACTCCTTCTCATGTTCATTGCTTCAACTATCTTTGTATGAATTTAAATAACTGCCTTATGCCCTATGAAGAATATTTTGCTGAGAGAAGAGTGACCACTCTAATATTTTCCTTAAGTATTCAGGTGGGCTCTCTTGCTTAAGGTTTTTGAAGATACCAATGATTCGTATAATATGATCCAAAAGGACATTTATTCCTACTGGTCTCAGTCTCACCTAGGCTTACTATTATAATTGCGCTGCTAACTTTTGACTCATGCACATGAACTCTAGTATAAAAACAATCTCTCGTATGCACAAGTGAATCAACTATATAATAAGTTGTGACAATATGCTCTGACTTGCCAACACTTTTTCTCATCCATACATCAAAACATCATCTCAACATGATACTTTACCTTAAAAAAATCCTAATGGAAATAGGCTACTACATACATCACCATATATTTTAAATAAACATAAATATCAACATCATATAAGTATGTACTCTCTCAAACCTACAAGAACATACATACACGCTTGGGATGACAATATCACTTGACAATAAATTCAACAACCTAATTATGGTCAAATATTATGACAATCTCTTGGCAACAATATGGATATATTAACATTAATTCCAACAAATTTCAGCTCAAAAAACAACATGTAGTTAAATATTATGAACAACAACGTACAATTGATGTTGATAAATTAAGGGAAAACTTAATTATTCAATTTTTCTTAATTATGATAGCTTCTTGAGATATTACTTCTTTAGATTATGCTTCTTTTGTATTATTATCTTCAAACATTTACCAAAACAAGAAGATCAAGATACACACGTACACAAGATATTGGCACCAAGCCAGGGCAAAAACCTCTCCTAACCTTGAGAGGAAAAACCCTTTGAACTCTTTCTTATAGAATATTTATTGAGAAGTTACATGACACAATATAGCCTTCAACATCAAGATGACAAACCTGTCGAAATGTACCCAATCACTAAATCTTCTTCTGCAACTTTGCACTGTATAGAAAGTCTGCACCATGGTGATGACAATCAACAAAATGATATCGAGAAAAAATCCCCTTAGCATCTTTACACCTTTGCTTTCCAAGTATATTAGTAACACAAGAGATAGATCCTTGACATGAGCTTGATCCACTGTATTAAATGTTGAAATGATGATTGTCCATGAATAACGAGATCATGATAGTCTCCTTCAGATTCTGGGCGCACATGCGAGAACAATTTAGGGCTCTTCTATCCCTTTCACCACTTTGATCTCTTAGATAATGGATCCTCTCTTTATATTGTAACTTGATTGAACTTGTAACCCAATTAATAAAAAGTATACATGGACTCCCTAGTTCGGATTTGGCATCCGCATGTGTGAATATACTTGAAGCTCTTCTGGGATGAGGGAACAAACTTCCTCACTTCTTGCATCTGCCACTTCTTTGTCTCTTTCTCTTCGTCCTTAATGCGAGAATCAGAGTGAGTGAGTTATGTTCCAAGACGATATCATAGTGGCCTATTTATAGGCTTCTATCCCATTCTCCAAGATGACGTGATTCCTTCTCTTATGTCAACATTTCAAGCAGATACCATTTCTTTTGATTTCGGTGGGCATGAATTCGACGGGTACATTTCAGTGGTTGTCATTTGATGATCTAGAAGGACTCTTTGACAATTATTGACTTTACAATTATAACAACTCATGGTTGTCTTTTAAACTTCAAAATAAACATTTTAGCATGAAGCCCATGCTCAAATAATAATAATAAAAATACAAAAATTACATTGTTACATCATTTGACATAATGAAGACCGAACCTAGTTACTCTATTTTCATCAATTGATACCAATTGTTAATACCCTTGATACGAATTTATAATTGAATATTATCCATTGATGGTCATGCTCCTTTGGCATTCAAGAATTTGAAATTAATTTCCTTCTATTGCACTACCCCATGTTGTTCTAGGATCCTTAAACACCAATTTGATTGACTAAACCATGGAAAAAACTCAAGCTTCCCATTGTAAGGTTAGGGTTCAAGACTATAGGTAAGGTCCCCCTTTTTTATTTTCCTTGAAGATGAGCCAATTAAATAGGGGTTTGACCAAATTGAATACGTCCCACCTTGAGTCATTGGTCATTTGATCAATGCTACTCAAGGTTTGTGCTCGTTTCTATTTTGAATTGAAGAATGAAGGACCAAATCTATTCTCCACATGTCTATTGGTTTGACCTAACTTCACTCAAGCCATGTTAGGGTCCAACCCTAACCCCCTTATTTATGTAATAGGGTTGAGTCATAGTTATAGTTAGTTAAAGAGTCAATAAAGACCATATTAATAATTGTAAGTGGTTGACCCACATTTAAAGAAGGGACCACAGTTAGTTGCAAATGGGCCATGGTATTATAAGAACCATGGTACTGATCCATGGTATTGCATGTATGAATCCTATATAAAGGATAGAGACTCCCCTCGAGGAGTGTCGTGTCTTATTTTGTAATTGAACCCAGCGCTATTAGAGGTTTCCCCCTCGAAGAGCTAAGTGACATTGCTTTCCTTTTTGAATAATAAAATACATGCTGTTATTTCTTATTGTTTTGTGTTCTGGGTATATTTCTTCGCATACTTGGTATTTTGGTATCTTCTCGCAGGTCAAGAGCATAAAAAGTGGTATTAGAGAACTTTCTAGGGCTCGTGGGATCTCCACTTTTAGCAATTTTTTTTTGGCCACAGACGTGTTCCGACGTCTTTAAACCACGAGATTTGTCATTGAGCGCATAAACATACAGATTTGGGGAAGCATGCACACAGGAAATACAAGAGGTGGTCACGCTTGTTGGACTCCCTTGTAACCCCCGTGGGTAGCCCTTCGAGTAGCAGTGCATTAGACAGAACCACACATGGAGTATCTTCCAAGTACCCTTTGGGTATAGCAGAAGCCCCCTAGGATCTCTTGGAACATTGCTATAGATAAACAGTCGATTGTCTTGCTGCTACAGTACATCAAGAACAACACTTGGGGAGATTACTCATGCGTACGATAGGGTAGTCGGGTTGTATGGCTAAGAGTAGGATTGATCCTCCTTGGTTAGTGCCTTGAAATATTGGGCTGAGTACTATTGTCAGACCCTTATGTATATTGTGATCTGTAGCACCTAACACTCCTTCAGACCATAGTTCCCTTATCTCTCTATCGATCACACATCATCTTTGCTAGATCAGATCTAGTAGGTTGGGTCCAATCACAGCCACAACAATCAATTCTGCCATTCAGATATATCTGATCCGCCAATCAGATCAGCCAGATCTGCCATTCAGATCCAATAGTTTGGGTTCTGTAGCAATCACAACAATCAGATCCGACATTTGGATCTAATAGTACAGGTTCGATCACTACCACATTTCTACTCATACTCTTCAGTTTAGGGTTTCGTAGACAGATCTAACTATTTGTGTGGCTCCTATACCGGGGCGTGATTCTCGCGGAACATTGGGTAGAATTAACTTTTTTAGGATCTGACTACTGTAGTATTCCTAAGTGAGTAAAACTCCTTTCAGAGTACAAAAAAAAGATGTCTGAGACACTCCTGGGACGCTTATAGGAGACTTAGCCCATAAGAATCAGGTTGACGGGCTGAGCAAGGTGGTACCATTCACTTATCAACGTCAAAATTTCGGGTAGTCCCAAGTTTTTTTTCACAGTAACGACAAGTGCACCAAATCTATGCATGGTACAAACCAGAGCTCAAGTTATGGCAAAGTTGGAGGCATTAATGAAGCAGATCCAGACCTTACATGACATAATCACAAAGGGCAAGTCGGGGGAACAATCGGAGGCATATGATTTTAATGAAAACCTTGAGGGCGAGTCTATCCATTCTCTTCACTTCTATGGAAACCACCAACAATCCTAGCCTCGACCACCCAAGCTGGACATGTATAAATTTTATGGCTCTCATCTGGTCACATGGCTAGCACAAATGGAGCAATATTTCACATTGAATCACATCAGAGATGATGCAACTAAGCTAAGTGTGGGAAGCTTGTACTTGGACCAAGAAAGATGGCAATGGTGCAATGGCATCAACGATGCTATGCGAGGCCAGTGACTTGGTAGACATTCTCAAAAGCCATTTCTCATTGCTTTGACCATGAATCTAACTCTTTGTGAAATCTTACTAAGCTTTGACAGACAAGAACAGTGCAAGAATATATTAAAGCCTTTGAAGCATTAGACTTCTGCACATGATGTCTAGCAAATGAATTCTACATGGAATGTTTTGTCAGTGGTATCAAAGATGCCATACAAGCCCACGTCCAACTGCAACACCCAGTCTCATGGTTGGTAGCTTTCAAGATAGCTCATGAAGTAGAACGCACATTAGCGGCCCAGTCGACTCATCCAAATTTCATAGCCAAGGGTCGCCCCATCCAGGCTCCAAGCACTACCCAAACACTTAAGGTTCAAAAGGTGTCACTAGAGGAAATGGCAGAAAGAAGGAAGCAAGGATTGTGTTGCTACTGTGATCAGAAATACTCCCCGGGGAATAAATGCAAGGAACCTAAATTCTTTCAAATTGATGCTACTGATCACAGTTCATCTGAGGAAGCCCCACCATTTGAGGGACCAGAGGAGGAAGATGAGGACAACTAGCCGGACAATGAGCTCCCAACTACACCTGAAGAACTAGTTATCTCACTTCATGCTTTGGCAGGAATATCTTCTTCCCAAACTCTCAAAATCAGAGGTTTTATTAAGCATCGCCTTGTAGTATTCTTGATTGATAGTGGCAGTATGCATAACTTTATCCATCAAAGAGTCGCTGAAGCAGTGCATTATTTTGTCAAAGAAGTCTCTAATTTCTAGGTCCAGATTGCTGATTGGGGGATAATGAAATGTGAAGGCCCCTGTGAAAATGTCAAACTTCAAATGGGGGATTATCATCTAAAGACCCACATATATGCCATCAACATGGGTGGGTGTGACATTGTCTTGGGTGCTGAATGGCTCCGCACACTCGACCCAATAACAATGGATTTCCAGGAGTTATATATGAGCTTTAAGTAGAATAACCACACACATACCCTCCACGGACTCCAGGCAGGTTCTCCTTCTATCATTAGCTTGTGTAGGATGGAAAAATTGTTAAAATAGGTCCACCATGGTGTTATAGCCAATTTAATTACATCCAGGCCTTCGAACCCACTTCTCTTAATATTCATCCTAAGGTGCAATAGGTCTTAAACAACCATCTGTCGGTCTTCGACAAGCCTCATGAGCTTCCACCCTCGAGAGGGGAACATGATCATAGCATTACTTTGGTCCCAGGGGCACAACCACCAAATGTGCACCCATATAGATATCCTTTCGCCCAAAAGAATGAAATTTAAAAAATCATCAAGGAACTCTTGGAAGCAGGTGTCATTCATCCTAGCATTAGTTCTTATTCATCGCATGTGGTCATGGTGCTCAATAAATATGGGGAATGGTGTATGTGTCCAGAATTCAGGGCCCTCAACACGCTGACGGTCAAAGATAAATTTCCCATCCCGGTTGTTGATGATTTGCTAGATGAACTAAATGGGGCTCAATTATTTACTAAGCTCGACCTTCACTCGGAACTCATGAAGGCCATTATGAATTCCTCGTCATGCTGTTTAGTCTCTGTAATGCCCCATCCACTTTTCAGAGCCTCATGAATCACCTGCTCAAACCATATCTCAGAAAATTTGTCCTTGTTTCCTTTGATGGCATCCTCATCTACAACCTCACCTAGGAAAAACATCTTTAGCATGTAGATCTACTCTTGCAACTGGTCCAAAAGCATAAATTATTTGTCAAATTGTCCAAGTGCTATTTTGCCAAGTAAGAAGTTAAGTATTTGGGCCACATTTTGGGGCGTGAAGGTGTCATGGTGGACCCCAAAAAGATCCAGGCAATTCTTGCACTCAACCAAAGACCTTGAAGAGCTTGAGAGGGATTTTGGGTCTCATTGGCTACTATCACAAATTTATCCGTAATTATGGTCACATTGCTAGACCCCTCACTCACCTTCTAAAAAAAAATTCATTCCTCTGGAATGATGAAGCGCAACAGGAATTTATAGCTCTCAAACATGCCATGTGTTCCACTCCCATATTGGCACTACCTGACTTCACGAAATCTTTTTTGATTGAATGCGATGTTTCAGGTACAGGTACTAGGGTTGTCTTAATGCAGGAAGGTCGACCCTCGGCCTTCACTAGCCAACAACTAAGTGGGACAAATATGGGACAATCTAACTATGACAAGGAGATGATGGCCATCTTACATGCAGTGGACACCAAGCGACCATACTTATTGGGGCGGTGTTTCCAAATTCGCACAGACCATCAAAGCCTTAAATATTTTTTGGAGCAATGCCTATCCTCGCCACAATAAAATAAATGGCTAGCAAAAATGTTGGGATATGATTATGAGATAATTTACAAGAAAGGGTGCAAAAATGTCGTAGCAGATGCTTTAGCACACCAATTTGAGTAGGAAAGCACCCTGCTAGCAATCTCTCTTCCCATTCCAGAGTGGATTGACAAGGCTCACAAGGAATGGTTTTCACATCCTTTGCTCTCCCAACTCATTAGTAAATTGCAGGCGGATCCAAATTCCACAACGGGCTACTCTTGGCAGTATGAGATTCTTTGCTACAAGGAAAAAGTAGTGATATCACCAACATCCACCCTAACAAGTCACATTTGGCAGAGTTGCACTCATCTCCTACTATAGGCCATTCAGGCTTTCAAGAGACTTATGCTCACACTCATTTTTCATTCTTTTGGACAAGCATGAAAAAGGACATTCTTACTTTTGTAGCTGAGTGTGATGTGTGTCAGTGCCACAAAGGAGAAACAGTCAAATCCCCAGGCACATTACAGCCATTTCCCATCCCGGCCTCAATCTGGATGGAGGTTTCTATGGATTTCATTAAGGGTCTTTCTAAGTCAGGCAACAAGTCAGTCATCATGGTGGTTGTGGACATACTTTCTAAGTATGCTCATTTTTGCTCCCTACCCCACCCTTTTACACCAAATTTTGTGGCTCAATCTTTCATGGACTAGATCTTCAAATTGCATGGCATGCCCACTTCCTTTGTGTTTGATCGTGACCCAATCTTCACCAGTAACTTTTGGCAGGAACGTTTCAGGCTACAAGGTACCCAACTACAACTCAGTAATTCCTATCATCCCCAAACTGATGGTCAAATTGAAGTAGTCAACAAATTTTTGGAGTCCTATCTCAGGTGTTTCACTTCAGAAAAGAAACATCTATGGGTACAGTGGTTACCTCTAGCCGAATGGTGGTATAATACTAACTATCATGGCACCACCAAAATGGCTTCATATGAAGCAGTTTATGTTCAAATACCTCCTTCGCCTACTTCTTATATCCGGGGATGCTCGAAGGTACAAGTAGTGGATCAACTCCTACAAAACCATGCAACCATGCTGGCCCACCTCAAAGAGAATCTCCATTAAGCTCAAAATCGCATGAAGCAATAGCTAGACCAACATAATTCAGAGTGAAAATTTCAAGATGGGGATCAGGTATTCTTGAGGCTGCAACCATATAAGAAAACATCACTTAAAGATAAGGGTCGTCAGAAATGATCTCCAAAATTATACAGACTGTATCAAATACTTCAGCGCATCGGAGAAGTAGCCTACAAGCTAGCTTGCCACCCACTGCAAAAATCCATAACGTATTTCATGTCTCATACCTCAAGTAAGTGGTTCGGAACCATTACAGAATTCAAACCAGTCTACCAGAATTGGATGAAGAAGGTTCAATCTGGCTCCAACCTGAACAGGTTCTTGACACGCGAGAACGGCACCTGTGTGGCCACAAAATCAAGGAAGTCCTCGTCAAGTGGAAAGACACCTCTCCAGAAGATGCGACCTAGGAACCAGTGACTATTCTTCAGTAGTTTTCGTAGCTTCAGCCTTGAGGAAAAGGTTATTTTTATGGGGGAGGGTATGTTAGGGTCCAACCCTAACCCCCTTATTTATGTAATAGGGTCGAGTCATAGCTATAGCTAGTTAAAGAGTCAATAAAGCCCATATTAATAATTGTAATTGGTCGACCCACATTTAAAGAAGGGACCACAGTTAGTTGCAAATGGGCCATGATATTAGATAGATGGTAAAAATAAGAACCATGGTATTGACCCATGGTATTGCATGTATGAATCCTATATAAAGGATAGGGACTCCCCTCGAGGAGCATCATGTCTTATTTTGTAATTGAGCCCAACTCTATTGGAGATTTCCCCCTTGAAGAGGCAACTGAACATTGCCTTCCTTTTTGAATAATAAAATACATGCTATTATTTCTTATTGTTCTATGTTCTGGGTATAATTCTTCGCATATTTGGTACTCTGGTATCTTCTCGTAGGTCAATAGCATAACAAGCCAAGCCCCCTTCCTTTTTACTAATCTAACTTAACCTTCGAGACTTACTCATATGTACTTGGCTTGACTTGTTCTATGTACGATTCCACCCACTGTCAATGAAGTTCCAATACTAGAATCCATGCCTAAATTCCTTTTTCATGTTCATATCTCTTCAAACCCTTCACTCTTGAGGCTTCAAATTCACATGGAAATAGTATATTGAACATATGATGAACATAGAAACTTCAGAAGAAAAATGAAGTATTTAATTAAACCTTTTAGATGCATTACTTTGGTATATTCTTTCTACTCCTTTCACCTGATATTTTTGGCTTCAATTGAATCCAACCTCTTCTTTTCAATAAAGAGGGACAAGATATATACTCTCCCCAATTTTATCATAAATGAAGTGTTATGCCATCATGTTGGGCCATTGTTTCCTTCTGCTTGGCTTCTTCTTGTTTATATTCCTTTTTCTTCCATACTTTTATATGTTGAGTTTCTAATAGGAATATCACCATGTTCTTATAGAGTACTCTGGAGTCATCATATTTCTTTCCTTTGTGACTTTCTTCCACAATTTGAGCATATGAACCCCTTGTACTTCCTTTTGTTACCAATTAAATATGAACTGCAAATTTCTTTTAAATTTATTTCTTATCGAACTTGTGATTAGGGATTAATAAGTCTACTTATTTTTCCTTCTCAAGGACTAATTGGAATGATGCTACTTTTGTTTGATTGAAATTTTTTTTATTGCAACTGATACTATTGAGATCAATCACAAGAATATAAGTATTAAATAGATTAATATTCTTCTAAGAGAATAATATTTATTGAATTTTTAGTTCATTTGACTTGTTACTCTTACTACTAACGAGCACTTTTCTTCATTAGCTCCTCAACATGATCCATGCCTTTGTTTGCCTTAGTTTTAGAAAGAAGCATATTCCTCCCAAATCCACATGTAGTTGCATAGTGCCCATAATTACCACACTTGTAGCATTCAACATTAGTTAAGAAGGGGGGAATGCATTGGAATTATTCTTAACATAGATATCCATTTCTTGGACTATTACAGGATCTTCTACACCCTTGAATATTTTGTCCTTGAGGAGAAAATGACCTCTACGTGTGGTTAATCGAGCTACTTCTTTGAGAAATTTGTGGCTATGTTTGAGGCTAAACCAACATGGTTCTTCTCTTATGCTATATATTTCTCTTTTCTAGACACTTGGAGGCATAATGTCCTTCTTCACCACAATTAAAACACCCAATGGGTTTCCTACCTTTGGCTTCATTGTTTGTAGTCTTATTGTCTTTTTTTGTTGTGTTAAATATTCTGTGACTGCAACACTATATGACCTTTTGTCTGCATATTTAAAGTCAATGGAATTTATCCTTCTTAATGTTGCTACATTGTTCGATCCTCATTTAACAAGGCTAGTGAGTCCCTTTGAATTTAGAGTTGATGTTGAATCACCTTGAATATCCAAACTTCTCTTCTCCTGAGGGTGACTGAGTACTTCGAATCTCATCGAAAGCATCACAGCCCTTTTCATGGTTTTGATATTGAAACATCTTGTATTTTAATATAATATTCTTAGCTTTCGTTTCTGATTTATGGATTTAAACTTCCCAATTTCCTCAAAAGTTGCTATAAGTTGCCTTCCCAAATAGATCTTTTCTTCAATATTTCTTATGTCATTAGAAGAGCTACTAGATTCAAAACTAGTGCCTATTTCACTTTCAAATCCTTAGACTGGGGATTCTCTTGTAGACATTTGAAGTGTTGTTTCTTCACTACTACTAGAAAACTATCTTGTGAGAAAATCAACTTACTTGTATATTGCATCTCTTTTTGAATATTTTGAGTGTTGATCAGTAGCATGGCCATTTCATACTAGAGAATTATCTTCATCTTCTAACTCACGATCTTAAATATTATTTGACCAATTGTATTGTTGTTGGGAAAAGTATCCAATACGGAATGACCCTATCCCACTCTAAGGGTGATAGTACCTCAGCAACAAGCAAGACAAAACTATCTAAGATTTCTTCTTTATGAAATGTAAAGAGAGGAGAAGGAGATTAACTAACCGATGTCTTCCGCTAGTTGTTGATCCAATCTCACTCCTTGCTGCTTGCTCCCAGCTCCTTGCTCTTTCACTGGCCCAGCTACACCAAGTTCTTGCAAAATGGCAAGAGAGGGAAACTACAAGAAGCATACATTCATAACTAGTTTAAGGATTAGAATAAACTAAATACACAAGTACAACAAAACATCATTGAGATACATGCATACAGAAGAAACTCAAATGGCTTTATTGATGGAAGAAGTAAAGTTCAGGAAGTGATACAACCATAAGAGGCCCAATCCAGCATCACCTTCCCAGCAGAAAGGAATCTCCTCTTCACCTCCTTCAAAGCAAATCACCCAATAGTTCTAACCTCAAACCAACAGCAATTCTTTGCATTCACAAAATTCCAGCCTCCAGATCTCATGGGAGAGAGATCCATATATAGATGTTTGGAGAGAGGATGAGTCAGCCTGAGATGTGACTAGTGTCCTCTCCCTCTTTCAGTTCTTGATTCCACTTGGAGGTTCTTGCTTCCACTTGGAGATTTGGAACCTCTTACTCATCACCAGTCGAATTCCCTGAGGCAAGTGTCATTTTGGAAGCTTCCTGGACTCTGACACCTTGAGAAATGAGCTTGCCACTTGTCCCTTTTCGCTCAGTGCAGGTAGCCAGTGGAGCAGCTGACATTCAGCGCAGGTAGCCAGTGTTGGCTTTGACATTCAGCGCAGACAGCTAGTGTAGCCACTGAAATGATCCTGAATTGACTTGGTTTTGATCAGTTTTTGGTGGAGAACTTCTCTGAATTGCTGTGGTTTCTTGGCCTTGTTCCTCTAGGGGTAGGAACAACATGTTTAGGGACTTTGGATCCCTTAGATTATGGACATTTCATGCTTAATGTTGTAAGGCACAAAAATGTCTATAACAGTTGCCTCCCAAAGTATGAGGCCGTTTATCGGGTGAAATGATTGATCAGGAGGATCCGAAGTTCATCCAATGCTGGGAGGTGATTTGTAATAAGATACAATACAATACATTATTTTTCATACTGCTTTCATGATCTAGCTGAGGCGGGCATTCCCATGCTCAGCTTTATAAATACATTTTTTTGTACATAGAACAGACAATCGTCTGATGGTAGATTGATAATTTTGATGAAATTATCATCCTTTGAGTAGGATGATTATCTGCTGCACATGTCAATGTATTTATTTCCTGAATATATATCGTAGCCCGGATGGATGAAACTAGATCTGGGGTCTTCAATCTCGTCCGATCTTCACTCTAAGTACAAGTCTATCCACGTGAGAATTTTTTGAAGTCGAACGTGGAAAGACATCGCTTGATTACCAGTCAATGATGTAAACTGTTAACAAGTGCGAGAGGAATCACCGATAATGATGATGACCCTCAAGGTACTGCAGCACAATTCACGTGGTGTGAATAGAGGACTTTGCGTCGAACACCACGAAAAATCTTTCGGTCGAAGGTCATTGATGTATACCTGTCGCCGGAAGTGAGAAACTTGACATTGTGGCATGCAAGCTTCAAAGTACTGAGGGGGGTGTTCCTAGATCAACTTCTTGGATAATGAGCTGATGTCGACAAGAAGCGATCCGTGAAAGGAGGGCCTTAATGAATCCCACATCAGTGACATGGAACGGAGCTAATGATTGTGATGAAGGTGAAAACGATCTGTGACATATGATTCAGGGTGGCGGTCATGGAAGGATGAAAGATGATGTATGGCAGTGGATGGGACACGGTGGACTCTTTCTGAACATCTCTTGAACATATAACGACACTGATGCGATGGATCGGTAGCATTACCCCAAATATGGATGGTATGGCGAGACCATGGCGATGTGGCCGGTGAATGAAACAACCCAACCCGATGTGGTACGGAGGAAAAGTGTCATGTTCAAGAGCGACTTGCTACCATCAAAGCTTTGAGTTTCTCCCAATTTTCCCCAGTCATTTCTGACCAGTACGTCTTTATTTTTGTCAAGCTTGAGGAGGATAACATATGCTTGTTCTATAACCTGCCCTTCGGGCAAGCCCATCGCTATGTTTTAACGAGCCTAGCGATAGGGAAACCCGTTCTCGTCTAAAGACAAGTTTGTCGCTATTTAATGCATTTAACGAGTCTAGCGACAAAGACAACTCAGTCCTTTTCATTTTTAGAGAGTCTGAAAAGGTACGTAAAGTTAACTCCGAAGGTCCTTTTTCGTCATCTAATCCCTTAAGTCCGAAAAGGTATAAAACAATACAGAAGGGATGAGTGTTCGATAGTTTTATCGAGCCGAACCAAACAAGCGCTCGATCTTTTTGTGCAATAATCCCTCAAGTCCAAAAAGATTAAAATCTAGAGGAGGGATAGCTCTTCCGGTCGCTTTAACGAGCTGGAAGGCCAAAACTCGGCAAACTTTTCATATTTTACGAGTTAGATGAAAAGAGCTCAAAGAAGCCTCGTATTTTGAGGAACGAGTGATAAATAGGGATAGCAGCAGATTCCAGGTACAGGTTGGAATTTTCCAATCACGGCAGTGTCACAAGGATGACTAGGTGAAATCACTCTTCGCAGCTGTTCCTCAAAATAGGTAAACAATCAAATGGAGGTGAACGATCGGCCAAATGAAAAGTGCAGGTGACGGTGCAAACACGACCAAGGCTTTTATGGCTGATGAATTTATGATCACAATGGTTATTTACCGGTTCATTTTTTCTGGATGAGCTTGAACTCTAGGGGGAAGCTTGCTCACAGTTGCGTTTATTTTTTAACGAGCATGAAATTTGTGCTTAAGCTGCTCGATTCTTGCGTTTATTTTTTAACGAGCATGAACTCTTGCTAAAACTGCTCGACTTATACCAGTCGTAAGATAAGAATGTCTCCTATAAAAACGGCAACTTTTGGATTTTTGCCCCACATCCTTTCTTTATGCAAGTTTGGCTACGACTAATCCTACGAGTTTAAAGGGTTAGACCTACAGGTTTAAAGGGAGGACCTAAAAATTTAAAAAAATAAATAGCCGCCCTTGCTTGCATTCCAAAAGGTTTGCATGGCCCCAGATATAAAGTATGATTTCAAGGTTACACCTCCGGCTTCTCACATTTGTTTTACTGAGGTGAGGCCTACCTCTTTCAGGCTACCCAAAGATTGTTTCGTTCACGGCTACGAATAAAACATTTCTTCGGCGATGTCTACCGAAATAGACAATGGTGAATGACCCTGTTCCGTAAAACACATAACTTTGACAAAATAATCCTATTCTAGAACAACCCCTCTTCGTAGACGGACGGGGTACGGACTAGTCATATTCTCAGGCGGAAACCTACCTTATACCCAAGGTTTTCTCTGCCCGAAGCAGACCAGGACGCATGCCCCCTGGGTTCCAGTCCTATTTTTCCGAATCACTCGCACTCATCGGGAAGAAGGACTGGAGGTGGAGACATTTCTTGATTGAATAGACCATTAAGGGTTGGCATGTGACTATTTGCGATGCGTGATCCCGGAAATGAAAGTTGGTCTACGAGCTTGACCATTCTTCCTTCGTGTGGAAAACACATTACTCTAAAGAGTGAGGAGACTATTGCTCCCGTGCAATATATATAGTCTCGTCCAAGGAGTAGGTTATAATCCAAGGGTCCTTGAACGACCATCACGTTCATTTGAACGGCCTTCCCTTTCAATGTAATGGGCACATTGGGGAGGATCCCTAATGGTCGACTGGTTCCTTTATCAAAGCCCGAGAGATTTCTTATCTCAGGCAAAAGCGTTGGGGCACCCAGTGCTTTCCAAGCAATAGAGGAAAGGATACTCACAGATGCCCCTTCATCAATGATAGTGCCAGCCATTACCATTCTGTATATTTGGACGATAATTCTGAATGGTATACTGGCTGGCAACCGGGGTCTGCCTAGTTGATTCCAATCAAAGGACACAACCAGGTTGCTTGGTGGTGGGACCGAATACACGACCGGATATGACCCTGACGAAGTTCCTTCCTGCGATAAAGGAATGGGCGCATTGCCCTGATGCTCGTCAGAGTCTGTGTTGATGAAAAGAATATGGATGGTGTCATCCTTATTCTCTTCAGTGACGGTGTCATTTGAAGATGAATCCTCAATGACGGTGTCATTTGAAGATGAAACCTCTGAAGGCAGAACCGGGTCAACTGCCATTTCGACCTTTGGACTTTCGTCCGGTCTGGATTCAGTAGGTTCATTTTCAATGACTGACGCTTCAGCTGACCACTTGAGTGGGCCAGCTGTATTCTCAACTAACGAAGGACTTGGCACGAGTTTATTATATCTAGGAGGAAGTCGTAACAGTGAAACCGGACGATCTTCCAAAACTCTCTTCGCCTCGTCTAAGAAGGGACAACGGTGGATGGCGTGATCGCCTTCACACAGTCTGCAGGGGGATCTTGCTCCCCCTCTTTGTCTTGGACCTTCACTTTTGCTGGTCGACGGTAAGCATTCAACATGGCTATAAGAGGTTGATGCTCCCGAATTGTGCAAACGAGGGGACCAGTCCCTTAGTATCCGGGGAATACAGGGACAATCTCTATGGAAGTGGTCTCCTCTACATATGACACATGGCGATATAGGCCCGGTCAGTGTTGTGTGTGGATTTTTGACAGATGTCTTTTGCTTGCCCCGAGTCGCCTTTGGCTCCTTCTTCTTCTTTTCTCTCTTCTTCTTCTCCTTCTTCTCTTTGGGAGCTTGGCTTTTGTCGGCTCTACCTTGCGAGGAGGAAGGAGGAGAGGAAGAGTTATAGGAAGTAGAAGGTTGGTGGGCAGCTCTAGACTGATCTAACTATTGACTCGACTGTTCAGGAACCGTGGTGTTCTGAACTACATTGGTTGAGAAGAGCCAGATTGGCAGGCCAATTGTCAGTCCTGGAAGCGACAATGTGGCCATGTGGGGCACACCAACATCTCCCCAACAGGAGAAAGAACTAGGATTTCCATCATGGGGAATTCCTTGGCTGGTGTGTTCCATTTTCTCAACCTAAAGATCAACGCAGGAATAGGAGGTGATTATGTTCCGTTTAAAATAAATTTGTAACGACGCTTTAGACACAACTTGCTTTTTCACTTTTAAAGAGTCGAGAAAAAGCTAAAGATGACTCTAGTCTCCTTTGATGTTTTAACGAGCCCGAAGTGACAAATGCTCGGATGGAATTTTTCTGTTATAGAGTCTGAAAAAGGCCAAAAGGAACTGCTCTGGAGTTCTAGGCAGAGGGTGTTCCAAACTTTTCGCAAAACCGCAGAATACGTTTTAAGGTACGGGCGGTCGATCTTCGTGAATGTTGTGTTCACTGCATTGCAATCAGTAGGGCAGCCGACACGGCTTCCTATGGATAAAGGCTTTATTCCTATAGGGGTCTTCCAATATATACGCGACGGTACGTGGGAGCACAAGTCCGTATTGATACTTATCGCTTCACTGTGGAGGAATCACCCAACCACTCAACGGTAAGATATCACGTTTAACGACGCCGGAACACGTCTCTAGCTTAGACCTCTATGTGTTTGCGTTATGTTTCAAAGCATTGTTATGTTCATTCAATTTATTTTAGGTTGATCTTGTTTAGCAGTTTGCCTTTATGGATCACCCCGAGATGTATAGTACAACTCCTAAATGCAGTCTAAAGATGAGAAGCAAGCTTTTCTATCTTTTCAACATATGAAAATCCTAACTACTGAGGGAAAAGAAAGACATCATCTTTTCACACAGAGCATAGAGCACACACTAATGCACTTTTTCCTAAATCAACCTGCAAGCTGTCAAAATGCAAATGCACAATGCAGGTATTTCTTTTCTCTTTCTTAATATTGATGTTTTATATAAAGAAAGCTGTTGTATAACTTTGAATTCGATTTCAAGTGAACACACAAACAAGTTTTTTGTCCAAAATCAAAAGACACCTTAAGATTTACCTATTCCGACACTAGAAATGCATAAATTCAAACCATATGACGAAAGCAAAAGCTCAATCAACTGTGAACAGCAAACAAACTTACTCCTAAGATCAAAACGACACTTATGACAGGTCTAGATCTAAGAGGCCACAGTAAGACTAGTTCACTTTCGTAATGGGAAACTGCAAATGATGTAAGAAATACACAAAGAACAAATACAGTTCCTTTATACAACCGAGGTGGAATAGAGGCAAAGAAAGGTGGTTTCAGATAGGTACATTGACTGATAACAGGCTGCAAAAACAGGGATGAAAACTGAGTAAAATACACAGGGAACCACAGCTGCACAAGGCAAGGACTGTTTCAGCGCAGGTCTAACACAAAGGTTTGGACATTCAGCACAGGTAGCCTTCACGGGACCTACGTTGAAATGCAAAACCTATTCACTGGGTCTGCGCTGAAACCAGAACGAGAATTGTTCCGGGGTTTTGAGCTACGGTTTGCAGTTAAAATCACAGTTTTTGGCCAAATCAAAGCTATCAATCAAGTACACACTAAGGGATGATTCAAAGGAGGATGAAGATCTATCACTAAGAGCTGTTAGAGTACTTGTGGATCAGCTCTTCAGATCATAAACAGGCCCAGTGACTGGACTAGAGTAGCTGCCCTCTACTTTGCATTTGAAAGATCCAAATGCAGTTCGATTCGGTACTCCCTGATTTTATGAAATGAATAGAAAAAACACAAACAAAACAACAGGATACGATCCCCAGTGGAGTCGCCAATTTGTTGTTGGGAAAAGTATCCAATACGGAATGACCCTATCCCACTCTAAGGGTGATAGTACCTCAGCAACAAGCAAGACAAAACTATCTAAGATTTCTTCTTTATGAAATGTAAAGAGAGGAGAAGGAGATTAACTAACCGATGTCTTCCGCTAGTTGTTGATCCAATCTCACTCCTTGCTGCATGCTCCCATCTCCTTGCTCTTTCACTGGCCCAGCTACACCAAGTTCCTGCAAAATGGCAAGAGAGGGAAACTACAAGAAGCATACATTCATAACTAGTTTAAGGATTAGAATAAACTAAATACACAAGTACAACAAAACATCATTGAGATACATGCATATAGAAGAAACTCAAATGGCTTTATTGATGGAAGAAGTAAAGTTTAGGAAGTGATACAACCATAAGAGGCCCAATCCAGCATACCTTCCCAGCAGAAAGGAATCTCCTCTTCACCTCCTTCAAAGCAAATCACCCAATAGTTCTAACCTCAAACCAACAGCAATTCTTTGCATTCACAAAATTCCAGCCTCCAGATCTCATGGGAGAGAGATCCATATATAGATGTTTGGAGAGAGGATGAGTCAGCATGAGATGTGACTAGTGTCCTCTCCCTCTTTCAGTTCTTGATTCCACTTGGAGGTTCTTGCTTCCACTTGGAGATTTGGAACCTCTTACTCATCACCAGTCGAATTCCCTGAGGCAAGTGTCATGTTGGAAGCTTCCTGGACTCTAACACCTTGAGAAATGAGCTTGCCAGTTGTCCCTTTTCGCTCAGCGCAGGTAGCCAGTGGAGTAGTTGACATTCAGCGCAGGTAGCCAGTGTTGGCTTTGAAATTCAGCGCAGACAGCTAGTGTAGCCACTGAAATGATCCTGAATTGACTTGGTTTTGATCAGTTTTTGGTGGAGATCTTCTCTGAATTGCTATGGTTTCTTGGCCTTGTTCCTCTAGGGGTAGGAACAACATGTTTAGGGACTTTGGATCCCTTAGATTATGGACATTTCATGCTTAATGTTGTAAGGCACAAAAATGTCTATAACATGTATGCTCCATTATTTAGAGAATGCCTCTTGATATCACATGTAGCTTGAATGTTTTTAACATAAATTGTCATCAACTTATCCCATATCTCCTTGGTAGTCTCATAACCAATTACTTTTTCAAGATATCATTTAGACAATCCTTTCAAGATTTACTCCTTGGATTGTGCATAAAACTCATTGTATTTTATTCCATTATTGGTAAATAGCCATATGTCAAACTCAATATCTTCTAGGTAGATTTCCATTCTTATCTTGCAAGTGATATAATTAGACCCATTCAAATACAAAACTCCATCCAGGCTACATCATGGTTTTCCATGATCCCTATTCTTCCTTTCAGTTGTTAAATTTATATGAAGTAACGTGGCTCTGATACCAATTTATAGAAACCAAAACACTACTAAGAGGGGGGGTGAATCAGTAGTGTGAGAAAATTATATAACTATTTCAATATTAAACTTTTCAATCTACTCAGTAATCATTCCTATAAGAACCATAATAGATCAACAGAGAAAACCATACACATATGCAACATATAAACACAATAATCTTGTTTTATATTCCTTTTGAAAAGAATATTACTACTTTTCATTACCTCACTTTGCCCATAGGCCTCTACCTGTAGGTTTCTTAGGTGACCACCTAAAGGAAGATTCCACTCCTTAAGTTATCTGATACCATAAAAAGATCTATTATCCCTAATTTATCAGTTACCATTGAAAGTAGTTTCTACCAATGATTTATTAGCTACCACTAAAAGGAAGCTTCTACTCCACAATTTATCAAATACTACTTAAAGGAGGTCCAACCCCTAATTTTTTACCAACCGGCACTAAAATACCTACAAGCTCCAACTTCGTGGCCATTTTGAACCATCTTTCATTAATTTTCAAACTCAGGTCAATAAGTCATTCCTTCTATAAACACAATTTCCCTTCTCTCTTCAACACACCTTAATCACCTATCTCAACACCTCTACTACCATAAAAACACCTTCAACAAATTCTATTCATTGATTTTTCACCATGATGTTTACACCAACAAAATGATCATCGCCAATATCACCAATGAATTCTTTTCATTCTTACACACCTTTCAGACACAAAATTTGACGAATTAACGCCATAATTTGAAACCTAAGCATATTTATCCACACATCTCCTTTATAAGATTATGTGCAATACACAAACACATATAATTATGTGGAAAGGACACTGTTGGCTCTCTCTCTCTCTCTCTCTCTCTCTCTCTCTATATATATATATATATATATATATATATATATATATATATACACACACACACACACATGCAAACACACAACATTGTCCCTCCTAAGATTAATAAATGAATACCAAGTCCGATATTCAAATCCCTTTTAAACAAGAATTTAACTATTTAATGTAGATTTACCTATCTCTTTCATACTTAGACTATTTAGACCATTTGCATGCTTATCATAACTCAAAAATTTGCATGTCTCTGAGGATAGGAAGATAACTCCATTCAAGATCATAATCAGTTATGAGAATTTAACCATTTACTCAGGTATCACACAAGAAAATAAGAATTCCTAAACATTGTCATGAACATTGAATGGACACAACCAACACACATATAAAACCACCTGCATATAAGGTGTATTGAGAACTATTTCAACAAAACACAAGAGTTAAACCACTCCTCAACATCACACAGAAATATATATATATATATATATATATATATATATATATATATATATATATATATATATAGATATATATATATATATATATATATATACCTATCTCTTTCATACTTAGACTATTTAGACCATTTGCATGCTTATAATAACTCAAAAATTTGCATGTCTTTGAGGATAGGAAGATAAATCCATTCAAGATCATAATCAGTTATGAGAATTTATCCATTTACTCAAGTATCACACAAGAAAATAAGAATTCCTAAACATTGTCATGAACATTGAATAGACACAACCAACACACATATAAAACCACCTGCACATAAGGTGTATTGAGAACTATTTCAACAAAACACAAGAGTTAAACCACTCCTCAACATCACATAGAAAAAAAAAAGAAAAAAGAAAAAAGAAAAAAAAAAAAAAATATATATATATATATATATATATATATATACTTTAGCATAAGCTCATGCACTTAATACATAATGAACATTGAAATCACAAAAACATGAATATAAGGCTAGATAAAAACTTATCTTATATTGTAGGGCTTGGAAATTGAGATCAAGACTTCAACTCTCCATCTAACCTTACATTTGCATGCAGTGTGGTATTTCTTGTACCTAACAACCCCCCATCCAAATTCTAGAGTTTTAGGAGGTGTGCTTGAAGGAGTAAAACTGATACTGCCAGTTGAAACATGATCTCCGAAGGTCAACCCACCTTTACCCAACATCTAATAAGGAGTCAATTATAGTGAACAAGGAATTTCTTCCCTCATGTCTTCTCACAACTCCTAGTTGTTACCCTTAGAACCTTGATCTCATTCAAAATCATCTCAAAGGTTTTTTATGAGCACATAGACTCATAAACCAATTTAAAGAGAAGATTTCCAATATAGCGTGGAAGGTTCATCAGTTGGACATGCGATTATAGGATCATAAAGACTAATTCTCTAGGTGGTTCTTTAGAGGGAAAAAGAACCAAAATTAAAGTAGTAGTGGTTCATCGACCCCACAAGAACCTAAGTGTCCCTCTCCTATTCAACAAGGTCATAAATCAACAAGCTTCCCCGTGGGTTCATTAGTCAATAAGCAAACCACTCTCTATGGGTTCATCACCTTACATAAAGCCACTACTATAAAATTTTCTCAACTAGAAATCCATCTTACGTTACTACCAGAGTGAACTATATCTCTTTATTCTCTATTCTCTGCTCTTTGTAATTTTTTGATGAATTAGTGATCAATCAATTATCCCGACTTATTTTTGTCTTCTCTTTATGGTCGTGAGAGTCCTATGTCCTTAATCTCACTTGCATTTTTCCATTTGATAGTTTTAAACTTCCAAACTACTAACCCACTCTCAAGTTTCCACCTATTGCGCTTCCCCTTCCATTAGCACCATTCTTAGGAAATTGGTTATTCCCCATACATGTTCCTACGATAGTTTTTAATTTTGGCTTTTGCATCCCATTCCAACACTTAATTTTTGTCATTTTTTGCTTGTTAGATTGTCTAAGAGAAATGTGGGATTTTTCCTTTTGTTTCCAACTGAGTTAAATTGTACAATCAACCCATTAAGGCAGATAGGTAAGTATCCATGACTTCAATTAATTATCTCAGCCTCCTTGTTATGAAACCAACTCACAAAAAGATAGAAAAGATAGATCAACAACTTAGAAATCAGCCTCCTCGAGGGGAAAACCTCCTTTACATTACGTAAATGAACAATTCTTGGATGATACAAATGAAGAAACCTCCTTTATATATATATGAGTCTAAGGGGTCACAATATAATCAAAGACGACATAACAATAATAATATAAAGGCACAAAAATAATAATAGTGGGCTTCTATGGGGCACAATAATAACAATAAGGGCTATGATGACAATAGTAATGGTGGAATCACTAGTATTATAGGGACCTAACATGTTCCTATCCTTGAAAAAACTGTTGTCCTCAATGCTTGAGTAGTTCAAGATGCTTCTGTATAAAATTCTCTTCCTCTCACATGGAATCTTCAACAGGTAAGTTCTTCCACTTGATGAGATACTCTGAAATTGATCGATTTCATAGCTGTCGAGTTCTTCTTTCTGTGACTGCTTCAGGTTCCAATATTATTTTTCCTTTCTCGTCAATTTTTTCCAATATTATTTGAACTGGGAGCTTGTCACCTATAACCTTCTTTAAGCATGAAACTTGAAAAACTGGGTGCACTCGAGAAGGTGCAGGAAGCTCCAATTTATATGACATATTACCTATCTTTTTCAACACATTGTACGAACCATAATACTTTCATGATAATTTGTTATCCTTCTTATATTTCTTGAGGGACATTGGTTTATATGGTTGTAGCCGTAGGAATAACCAATCACCTACATCAAAACTTCTTTATTTGCGATGTTGATCTTCCTATTGTTTCATTCGATTTTGCGCCAAAGTGAGGTTATCCTTTAGTAGTTGGAGAACTTGTTGTTGATGCTCGAAGTGATCTTCCACTGCTTGAACTTTAGAATTTTCCCTTAAATATGATGTGATGGAAAATGGATGATGTCCATAAAGTGCCATAAATGGGGTCATTTTTGCTGCGATATGGAAGGAAGTGTTATCCCACCATTCAACTAGAGGCAATCATTTGACCCATTGTGTCTATTTATCATATACAAAGAAACTAATATATCCTTCCAAACATTTGTTTACTATCTTAGTTTTCCCATCAGATTGAGGATGATAAGATGATCTATGAGCTATTTGAGTACCAAGACAAGAAAATAATTCTATCTGAAAATTTCCAGTGAAAATGGGATCTATAATTCTTACAATAATCTTTGGGTTTCCATGTAACTTTTGAATTGTTTAGATAAATTTATTAGAAACTATACTTGCTTTAAATTGATGAGATAATGCACAAACGTGTGCATAATTGGTAAGTTTGTCAACTACCACCATGATAACACTCTTTCCTTTGGACTTGGGTAAACCTATGATAAAATACATTGAAACCTCCTCCCAACATTGGCTTGGAATGGATAAAGGTTGTAATGGACCTAGGGTCTTAATTGTTTCAACTTTATTTTGTTGGAAAACCAAACATTCCACCACAAACTTTTGGATATCCGATTTAGAAATCCTGAGTTCCCTCCTAAGGGAGAGGTGTGCAATTCCACTAGAATATTTTGTTTGAGTTGGGAATTCTTACATAGTTATAAGCGATCTTTGTACCAAAACGAATCATTTTTCCAGCTAAATGTGTCAAATGTATTGGGATGTTGTTGTATATTTTGAATGATTGTCCACACTTCTTCATCATTCTTCAATTCATCATTTTCTTCCTTTATCCAATCTAGTTTGGTAATAGAAATGGCGTAAAGAAATGCTTCCACATCCTCATCCTTGCTTGAGAGTGCATCTTCCACAACATTTTTCTTCTCTTTTTGTAGATTATTTCAAAGTCATAACCCAACATCTTTGTGACCCATTTTTTCTACTCTTCTGAAGATAATCTTTGCTCTAAAATGTATTTAAGGCTATCATGATTGATTTTTACCTTGAAGTTTCTTCGCATTAGGTAGGGTCACTATTTCTTAAGTGCATGTAGTATTTCCAAAATTTCCTTCTCATAAAGAGCATTGTGTAAATACTCTCCTTTGGTTGGATGACTTTCAAAAGAAATGGGTCTTTATTCTTGCATTCAAACAACACCAATTCCATTTCCTGAGGCATCACATTCCACAATAAAGGTTTTTGTGAAGTCTGGCTTAGCTAACATTGGTGCTTGGCACATTGCCTCTTTAAGATGTTCAAAGGCCTTCGTTGCTTCTAGAGTCCATGAAAATGCATCTTTCATCAATGACGTTGTTATAGGTGTTGCTATTCTCCCATAATTCTTAACAAACTTGTGATAAACCCTGTCAACCATAGAAATCCTCGCAGATGCTTTATGGATGTGGGGATTTTCCATTCCTTAATGGTTTTAATTTTTCTAGGGTCTACATTAACATCTTCATGAGATACAATATGACCTAGATATTCCACCTCTTGTATTCGAAAGAAACATTTGGAGATTTTTGCATATAATTGTTTCTCCTCTAATAGTTTGAGCATCCTGTCAACATGTTGAACATGATCCTTCCAAGACTTGTTGTAGATTAGTATATCATCATAAAATACTAACAAAAATTTTTCTAAGGAAGGGTTTGAAAATGGAATTCATCAAACCTTGAAATGTAGAAGGTGCATTGGTAAGGCCAAAAGGCATGACCAAAAATTCATAATGACCCTCATGAGTTCTAAATGTTGCTTTCATAATGTCTTCAGTCTTTATTCTGATTTGATGATATCCTGATCAAAGATCCAACTTGGTGAAGTAAATTGATCCATCTAATTCGTCCAATAATTCATCAATGGCAGGAATGGGAAATTTTCCTTTAATAGTGAACTTGTTGAGCTCCCTATAATCCAGACACATGCTCCATGATCGACCCCTCTTGTGAACCCATACTACTCTGGAAGAGAAAGAACTTTGACTATGTTGAATTATACCAGCCTCTAGAATTTCTGCAACCATACGTTCAATTTCAGCCTTTTGGGCATAGGAATATCTGTAAGGCCTGATGTTTGGAGGAACACTTTCTGGAATCACATGAATAGCATCATCATGATCATGAATAGGTGGGAGGCATTTGGGAGTCTCAAATACCTTAAAATGATTGTCCAAGACTTCTTGGAGATTTGGAGAAATAAATGATTTTGATGTGGGGACCTTTAACGAACATAGTTGTACAATTACACATCATTGTTCTTTCTTTAGAAGCTTTGTTGTTCTATTAGATTTGATTATATTTCCTATTTTCCCTTCAATACCCCTTAATTCAACTTCCTTTCCTTTCGAAGAAAAAATCATGAAAAGTTCTTGAAGATCAAAATCTATTGTACCCAAGGATTGTAGCCATTGGACTCCTAGTACAACATCAACACCACCCATTGGAATGGAAAGAATTGGGCTATTCAGTATATATTCTCCCATGGATAGTTTGATATTATGGCACTTCCTAGAGAAATTTATGGTTCCTACACTTGCAACCATCACTTGACACTCTGGAACTAGATATAGGAAGAAATTCAATCCCTTGGCTATCTTACAATGAATAAAATTTTGGGTACTGCCCAAATCAATCAAACTATTACCTTTTTCTTCTTGATATGTACTTCTCTCTTGATAGTTTGAGGAGTGGTAATTTCGATCAATGCATTACAAGATATGGTCAGATTCATTTCTTCTTTCTCTAGGGGTTGTTCCTGGTGTATATCCTCTTCTTTTGACATTTCTTATTCCTTTTCTTCCTCCTCTTCACAATCTATGTAAAATAATTTATTCTCAGCAAACTTATGACCTTTAGTGTATTTTCTATCACAACTATAACAAAGCCCTTTTTATATTTTTTCTTCTAATTGTTGTGGTGTCAACATTGTAAGTTGTGGAAGGATAGGGGCAACAACACTTCCATATTTATAATTGTGAGTGGTAGGCTTCCATGTTGCGATAATTGTTCTTTACACTTTTCTTGCCAATATGAATGCCTTCTCAAATGAATCGGGTTCCCAAAGATGAACCTCGAGTTGGATGTTATCGTTTAAATTCCCTACTAACACATCAATCCTATCCTCCTCTAGAACACCTTTTACCCTTATAGTGAGTTTTTGGAATTCCTCAATGTCTCCCATCATTGAACCCTCTTTTTTGAGATTTATCAATCGGCTAAAAAAAATGTTGCTTTTTGTATCCTCATAATGTGCTATCATTTCATCTGTAAAAATTTCCCAAGTGAAAATTTGTTTATGAGAGCAAAGCCATCGATAGGTCATACAAACTAATTTGGTTCCAAATATAAGTTTGCAATGCGTACCTTTTGTCTGTTTTGAACATTATGGAGATCGAAATATTTCTCCATTTGTAGTATCCATGTTACAGGATCCTTGCTATCAAACTTCCTCATATCAGTCTTTGAAACATTGTCAGTCTTCGATCCAACTTTAGAGTTTATGAAATCATGATCACCATTTCTTTTTTTCTCATCATGCGTTTGCTTTACTACCCATTCGCCATTAGTAAGCATTTCTTGTAGAAAAATTGTCAAATTTGTCTTCAAATCTTCCATGTTGCCTTTAAGTTTTTCTTCTAAACCATCCATCTTAGCCTCCACGCCATCCATCTTAGCTTCCATGTTATTCATCTTAGCTTCCACGTCGTTCATATTAGCTTCTACGCTTTTCTTTATACCATCCATCTTAGCTTGCATGCCATTTTTTAAACCATCTACCTTATATTCCATGACATCCATATTAGCTTCCACTTATTTCTTTAAACAATCCATCTTAGCTTTTGTTACATTTTTTCAGAGTGAATTTTGTTTCACTTGGTCTCATAATTTTGATATATCATGTTGCATTTATTCCACTTCTTCATGAGTCATGTTAGAGATTTTAGGTTGCTTGCTAGGTGTTTCCATTTTATTTCTTCAAGACATCAATTAATGATAATTATGCTTCAGTATGCCCTTTGAATTCATTAAAACTAATTTTTCAAACCAAATGTGTGCAAAATTTAAAAAAAACTACGCACATTTTTTCACTTTGTAGGAGCTTGATATTGTGTTTGATGTGTCTCAAAAATTTCAAATCTCCAAGGTATGAAATTGTGAACTGTGATAGCCCTCTGAGTCCTCTTTCCAACACCACAATTCTAATCGAAATTGGATTCTCCAAGGGAGCGTTATTCCCACTCTCCCAATATGACCTGATTATACACTTTTTCAGTAGAGCGAATTTGTACGAAGTGCCACGTGTCACTATTTGAACCTTCGGATCTGAAAGCGTTGCACATAAAAATAACATCTGTCCTATTTCTGTAACTTCATAAAAAATTTCAATCTGATACTCAGAGAGAAATTTATGATGGTTTTCTAAAGGTCACCTGTTTGGGATGTAATTCGGGAGCCTGCAAAAACCCTAACTTCCTTGGATCATATCTTTGAAAATGTAGCGACACAAGATATGAAATTTGGACTTGCGTGTCATCGAGATCTCATCTAAAATGGGTTTTTTTTATCTTCCAAAATATCGCAAACAAAATCTATAGCGAAAAATCCACAATGACTTATCTTGGAGCAACAAAACCCTAAAATTCAAAGCTCTGATACCAAATGTTATGAAGCCAGCTCACAAAGAGATAGAAAATATAGATCGAGGACTTAGAAATCAATCTCTCTGAGGGGGAAACCTCCTTTACATTACACAAATGAACAATTCTTGGATGATACAAATGACAAAACGTTCTTTCTATATATAGGAGTCTAAGGGGTCACAATATAATCAAAGCCAACATAACAATAATAATATAAGGGAACAAAAATAACAATAGTGGGCTTCTATGGGGCACAATAATAACAATATGGGGACAATAGGGACACAACAATAACAATAAGGGCTACAATGAAAATAGTAAAGGGGGAATCACTAGTATTATAGGGACCTAACACTCATGAAATTTCCTTCCCCAAGCTCTAAATTTTGTGTACCAATTCTCAAGCATTTTAAATAAAAAAATTATCTTAAATATGTACATTAAGATATTAAAAATTGGTTTTCACACATATTAACTTGGTTTATTGTATTATTTGGTTTCTCGATGTCAATTGCGAGAGTAATGGTTTTGTGCGAGCAAAGGGATTAGTGTGGTTTTTTTTCCAGAGAACTAAGATGGTTGTAGTCATTGGTTTCTTGCTTTCATATTTCCATTGAAGGGTCAAATTTTTTTTATCTTATTAATCCTTTCAATCTCAATTTTCATTTTTTGTCTGTTAGTGGGAATTTGGCACTATTGGCCCTGACTAGGGAGGCAACCTTCTCTGTGTTGGATAATTATTGTTAACATCTATCTTGAAAACCTGAATGAAAGGCATTTTCTTTCCATGGTGAGGAAAAGTAGCTTATTATAGGTAATTTTTATTTGTCTCCTATTTACTATGGTATACTTTGGTATTATATTGGAATGATCGTCAATGTGTCCTCTATGTGTGTAAAACCAATTTTGTTACTACTATTTCAAGAAATGAAAAGGTTTAGGTATTTGATGTATTGAATTTCCACTATCATTGAACCCTTTTTTTCCTAGTAAGATTTCAAAATTTTCTCTCATTATTTCAATCTCATATTGGTTAATTGGTACTTAGGTTTATTATTATTTCTAGCCTAGTTAGAATCTACGTATCACATTATGGAAATTCATTGTATGTCATACTTCTGGACTAGTTATAAGACTAGAGGGATCTAGAATCAATGTTATATGATTATCCTCCCATCGCACCAAAGTATTTTCTCTTCAATTGGAAACAAACCTTCCCTAGAATTTTCTTCTTTGATAGTTTTTCTGGTGTTGGGAGGGGAATTGTGGTGAGAATTACAGGAGCTTGGGTTGTGGAGTGATTTTTGCTTCCCTCTATATATTCTATTCTCTAAGGAGGTGGCATAACCGAAATCTTGTGGATGTATAATAACGTATTATTCCTCACATGTTATATTATTTGTATTCAAGATCTTCCCACAGGAATTGGAGTGCACTCTCTCCTCTAAAGATTATCTCGTTATAAGGGTGTATTTTCAAGGTTGTTTATCTGTAAAAGTAAGAATTTTGATAGACTATACACCTATCCTTGATATGTAGGGGCTTGGATAGAAGTAATTCTATGATACTTTTCATTTTGAACATTGCACCATTTCGTTAAATTTGTGGGGTGGTAACGTTACTTGAAGATTGAACTAAACAATTATCTCTCTACATGTTGTAACCTTTTGGAACAAGTCTCATCAGATTTTTTTTTATTTAGTGGGTCGTGTATGATGGGGGAAGCATACTATTAAGCGAGGGTCTAAAGGGGTCACTTGAGCATGCACCAGTATTTGTAGGACTTCACAACATGTTACCAGAAGCTTAAACCTTATCCTATTCAGGACGAAATTTCTAGAGCTAGGAGTGAAGATGCCTCAGAAAGAGCCCCCCTCTTTGAAATGAAAATGATGGTTGAATGGGCTGACTAGATCCTTGATATAAGGCACACTACAAGACATTTCAACCATTGAATGCAAACCATATATTTATACTGGCATATGAATTTTATCTTGGGGTGCATACCAATGGATAAGTAGGGGCATAGCGACAATGTCATTCATTCTTTGGAGTGTCTCCACTGCTACCTAATGTAATGGAATGGATATTAGACCTTATAGAATAACAACTTGGCACACCTCAGAAGAATTATCTCATGTCTTCGCTTTTTGTGTTCTATGTTTTAACCTTTTCTATTCAATATATCTCACTGTAGAACTCCAATTATGTTGATTTTTTCTTTCTTTTTTATTTTTCACTTTTGATAGCTCTCTACTTAGGGTTCCTTTTTGGTTATGGTTAGCTATCCCCAGCTAGACATTACACAGATAATCTTTTTAAAATTATAGAAGCCACATTAAAAAATAGGCATCCCTATCAATGTAATTAAAAATTTTATACTTCCAACTACTTTATCCATCTGTATAAACTTGATGTGAAAACTAAGTTGGAAATTGAAATATTACTATTTTTACCCTAAGAGGACCTCTTCAACACAATATGGAAGAGATGTTGTAATTTCCTATACTATTATGTAAATTTTGTCAATTTAGATCAAAATTAAAAATATAAACTAAACTAAAATAAATAAATTTAATAATTGAAATAAAATAAAATAGTCAATTTACAGTTTGTGGATTTTGGGCTGCATGTTTTGAGAACCATATAAGAATCATATATATGCACACACACATTTCTTTAGGTTCAAACCTCTTTTAGAGTAAATAAAGGTTTGATCCTTCTAGGCACTTGGTAGATAGAGAGTTAGCATGAATGCAAGTTGGTTTAATTTATAAATATAAATATTTTTACTTTTATTTTTATATATAACATTACAAACCAAAATCTCTATAAATTTGAAAAAGAGAGTGAATTTTTTTTCATATTAAATAAATTACATTAAATATATAATGGTAAGGGGTAGTGTAGTATGAGAATGTATTTTTTACAGCTAAAGAATGTGATTTTTTGTTATTTAAAATACATTCTTGAATGCATAAATAGATTTAGCAACCTCAAAAACCCATGTTACACAAGAATTCTATAGATCAAACAACTTAAATTCATATTTTAGCTATAAATTGAGCTATAGTCATTTCCTTTATAAATTGAGCTATAAATGTATATTAATTTTAAAATTCTAAAAACAATATTATTTTATATAAAAAATTAAAAATTTCACAAATTTCTATAAATTTTAATCACAATTATAATTTTCAAATTTATTAAGCATTTCATATTAAAAGATTATATATATATATATATATATATATATATATATATATATATATATATAGATGTTAGCATTTACTTCTTTAAAACATGACATAAATAAAGGAAACAAAATATATATTATATTTACAAAAATATTAAAATAAAATAAATTAATATTGCATATATATTGCTAGGGGTTTCTTTATAGTAGATTTTGAAAATCTTGAAAGTAGACAATGTATTCTAGATTCCGGCACTTGGTTTTGGGAAAAATCAGGCCTATTCATGAAGCCATGGAACACATAATTCGATCCATCAACAGTAGTCATAACCTCAGCGCCAGTTTGAGTGAGATTGCCAAGTCTACCCTTGCATCTTTGGAATCTCTCCTTGCTAAAAGCCATTGGAAATGCAATTGGGGAATTTTACTGCAGGTGCCCAGAAACAGAGGAATATGCCAGAACCACCTATGCACGCATTTGTGTGGAAATGGACTTCAGCGCCGGATTCCCAACGGAAATAAACCCAACAAGTAAAGACTATGTGTAGAACCAGAAACTCGATTATGAAAGTGTCCTCTTCAGATGTCGATCTTGCTTTGAGACAGACCATCTAGCCAAAAATTGCCCAAAAGCCTCTGAGAAAAATTCTGCTAGAAAAAACCACCACAGATCTACATGGTGGGAAGTAGCGCAAAAAGAACACTACACTGTCATCAAAGAAGAATACTCTAGAGAAAACTCTGAATCACAAGAAATCGGGCAAGAAAGAAACAACTCTCAGGACAATAAGCCCTGCCCAACAACAAAAAAGTGAACTCGACAACCCTTCAAGCATCAACAATTATGAGGATTTGAATATCGCACAAAATAAATCTTCATTTAACAGCAAAACAGATCTCCAAGACCAAACTTCCTCTCCGACTACCTTCAAAAGGATGAACACAATAGATTGTGAAGCTAAGACACCAATGTCTCAAGAACTAGAAGAGATGAAGGAGATGCAAGATAAAGGAAGCTGGAAGACCGTAGAGGAAAAAAAGAAAGCTACAACACCAATCTCGCCAAGAAAGACGAGGAGCCAGTTAATTAAAAACTAAGAAAATTATAGGTCCGATAGACCAATTTGGTCTCAGTGGACGATCATCATCGATAGACCAATTTGGTCTCAGTGGACCACCACCACCACCACCACCACCACCACCACCACCACCACCACCATCACCATCATCATCATCATCATCATCATTGTTTTCCCTTTGATAATTTAATAGTAGGTTTTTTCGTTTTAAAATTTCTTTACCACCTTTCATCATTCTCATAAAAGAAAGTGTTTGTACCTTACCCTTGAGTTATTATACTTGCTTGTCATTAAAAAAGCAATTCCAATTAATTTACTTTAATTATATATTTTACGTAATACATTAAACTTTTATATTAATAAACTAAAATTTTTACCTTCTTATCTTTTTTTTATTGAAGATACTATAAAGCCGATTAATGATAAATTTGATAAACTGAAACTGGAGCTTAAAAGTATTTTATTATGCGAAAATCGAACATTTTCAAACATTTTATAAGCTTAAGAAACCTTATAGAATTAGACTGCAGCTCCAAAGATGTTATTGAGAAGATCACGATCTTTAATAACCAACTCTTTAAAAATTATATTTACGATTATTTCTGAGCTTCAATTTCAACTGAATTTAATGTCACTTCTAACTTTCAAAACTAATGGAATTGTTAGGAATGAGATGACTTCTTGTTTTCGTAGCCACTCTTTTTCATCTCTTACTATATACCATTCAAAACATCCTTGATGACCAATAAATTTTTGGCCTACTTCTATTTTTGCCAATGTGAATTTGTTGTTGAAGAAGACATGGCAAAATGGTACTGAATATATAACCGTGAATGCTGTTTCATGGGAATTTGGAGGCGAATGTGAGCCGTGAAGGGCGGTGTATGATGATTAGAAAATAGGTAAATTGTGTTGAATATATACTCATGGGTACTGTTTTATATAGAGAAGATTTAGACATCTACCTCTACCATCCGTTAAAATGAATTCCAATTCAAAATTTGGAGAAACTGAGGGCCACGCAGACTTTGACTGGGCTGGATCTTTCCTAACCTTAGACAACTTGCATCTTAATATGTTGAAAGCAGAAAAAGGAAAGCAGAGAGACGTTGGCAAATTTGTTCGTTCACGAGCAACAAGATTTTGGTTGGGTGTCTGACAATTCTTGACATATGTGGTCATATTTTCACTGAGCTTATCAATCAGTCAATGTTTGAATGCTGCTGCTACTCCCATACGGCACGGCATCCTACGCGGCCTGTCGGTTCTTCATTGCACATCAACCAATCCTCTTATAAATTTATCTCGATATTGTGTCATCTCGTGTGAAAGAAATGTCATCCGCTAAAACGCCACCCGAAGATGACGCTGATCGAGTGTATGTGTCACCTTCTGTCGTTCAAATCAGCCTTCCATTATTCAACCGTTTCTGGTTAATCTCAACTTTTCTTAATTTCGCTATAAAATTATTCAAAGGAGTTGTTTTTAGGTGTTATTTTTGGAATTTCCGGAGTTTCCACTGGTGGTTATTAAGAGGGCTTGTGCAATTATTCAAAGGAGTTGTTTTTAGGTGTTATTTTTGGAATTTCCGGAGTTTCCACTGGTGGTTATTAAGAGGGCTTGTGCATTTCACTACAATGGAGGAGATGTGTAATGAGAAAAAAATAATTAAAAAAATATTTTTTTACTGTACTCTTTTTTTTTTTCCTTGTTTTTTTCTATGGTTTTTTTTTTTCTATTTTCAATTCCAATTGCATTGTTCATATTCTTTTTCTTAATTTTTACTTTGACTTTATTTTTCTCTTTACCTTTCTATAATTTTATTCCCAAACAAATATACAATAAAATTTTCATTTAGATGGATTTAATTAAATTAATTTTCTTGGATTATTTATATATACACAAAAGTCATTCTTCATTCTACTTAAATCTTAATAATCTCTTATCATTATTTTCTGCACTCAAATATTAGAAATTTAGAAAATGACAATTTGAGAAGTTAAAGTTGACAATGTGATTCTTGTGAACATATGTTGTCATTATTGAACATCATTGTTATAGTTGTTATAGCTGATACATCTAAGATTTATTTTTATTTTTATTTAAACAAAATATTTATTGTATTCATAATTTTATTTATATTTCTATAATTTTATCTATATTTCTATGTTGTATGCTTAAAAAAAGTATTTAATATATTCATATTTTCAATTGATGAGGATTTAGTTGTCATTTTAACTAAAATGTCTCCTCATTGACCATTCCCAATTGTGAAGTATTAGAGTGTTGCAAAAATTGTCATAAATATCATTTAATATTGCACAAGTTGTTTAATATTATATGAGCTACATCTATGTATTGGCCATTAATGTAAGTATTATTAGTAATTTACATAATAATTATTTTTATAGTGATTATTCTTCAAGGTACTTTATTTTATAGAAAATTTTATCTCATTTGAAAGATGACAATGTGGACAATGGAAATTTTATGGGACAACCATGGGTTGATTGCAAATTTTTCTAGCTATCTTCCTTTATTATACATTGGTGAAATTATGCATAAATTTTCAATTGAAAATGTGTTTTAGTTGCTGGAAATTGTATAGTATAACATGGTTTTAATTGTAAAAATTCAACCATCTTTTTTTCAATTTTTTCTTATCTTTTACATGTCATTTCATGGAAATCATATTGTTTATGTTGGAAATTGTATAAGGCTACATGTTAGAAATTATATGAGGCATTTACAAATTTCATTTGTTTTGATCTTTACTATATTTTCATTGGTTGCCTTTTCCATGAGGAAATAACCTCTTATTTGATGCATCAAATCACCCGTTACTTAATGATTACCATAATATTTTTTTTAGAAAAAGTGGAAATTTCTAATTTATTTTTTCCAACTTTTCATTATGGCACAAAGTTTATCATAGTAAGTTTAACATTGAAAATATTTCTATCACTCTTTTATGTAAAGTATTTAGTGATAACAAGGATGTAGTAAATCTATGTGATAAATCACCATTTTAGCCCCTTTTTCATATAAAAATATTTGTATTTAGTAATGAAAAGGATGTAGAAAATCTCCGTGATAATCACCATTTTGGAACCCTTTTCATATAGAAACGCTTCCTCACTGCATCAAATTCATTTCTATTTATACATTATTTCCATCACATTTTTTTGTTACTTATTGTTATTTTTTTAAAGACATATATATCCTATTTTCTCTCCCACTCTATTTTTATAGTTAGAGTTAAAGTGAAATTTGTGATTGTTTAGATTATTTTCTCTATGTACACAAACACTAACATCCATGTTTTGATCACAAGGATCTTTCTAACTTGAACTAGTATGAGAACGATCACTATTTGTAGGTCAACTTGAGTTAGTCCCCGTTATACATTCTACACCTACATAGGGGATGGAATTTAAAACCCTACTATTAAAATGGGACTAAGTGGTTTCGTTGAATCAAAGTTATTTTAAGAAGACATAACAATATTTATGCAATGTTATAAAATAGTTAATATACTATCATAAAGGGATCCATTGTGGTGATGGTTCAATAGTAGAGATGGCCATCAGGATCTCTTTGAACCTAATAGGATTTTATCATAAGCACCCTCAAATTTTAAACTCTACATAATCCTACAAATTGAATAAGATATCAAGTATCATCATTATATAAATGCATAACTAGGATAAATTTTTAAGGAACACATGAATGCAATTTGTAGACAAATCTTTAAAAGGGTGAATAGGGGTTTTCATGACATAGTTAGTAAGGGGTTGCACAAATGGGTGTCTATTGAAACTAGTTGCCCACAAAGCCACTCAAAGGTTTATTGTTTTCGTTGAAAGTGTTAGATAATCCACCAACACTAAGGGGGTCTTCTCAGTATGAAGTCCCAGTTATAACTCACAACGTTTGGGATATAAGCCCCATACATATATTTGTTTTGTTTCCATGGTATGTGTGTTTTCTCTTGGATATCGAATGCGGATATGAGGGTGAGACCGAGTGTAATATGTTAGAAGAATGAGAAAAAGATCAACTTTCCATTGGTCACTTACATAATATTATATAAGAATGCAACAACAACATAATGAGAAATAAGATTCCTTGAGGAAGCATCAAATAGATGAAAGTATCTAAGACATACAAAATGGGAAAGTGCTAGCAATCAGCTTCATATTAGTTCACAATCAATTGCTAATAATGACATTGAATTAAGAAAAGAGATTCAAAGTAAACACACAAGCTCCATGAAAATGAATTAGTTCATAAACATGTAACCGATGTGTAAACCACATGAGTACATAATTGAAATACTAGATTACCACTATAAAAACAAAGGAATGCATTGGAATCAATTCATGAATGGAAAATCTTCTCATCAATATTATTGCCCATTCAAATACATGTACATAAGATTGTGAGAGCAATTCATATCATCCTCATAACATAGCACTAGTCTCACAATCCCTCCACCTATAGGTTACCAAGAGTTAATGCTTTCATCTCCTCAAGCACAATGTAGCAATCCTATTACTAACCTAGTTTAAGTGCTAAAAGGCCTCTTGCATGAGGCATAAGGGTGTATTTGTAGAAGTGAGGGGTTTACCTTTCACCTTCCCCATGACTATTAGAGTTCCCTTATGACCTTTCAACTAGAATTGACTTTTGACTTTTCATGTTATCTAGGATTTTTCAATTTCCTCATCGCCTTTGATATTTTCTTTTCACACTTTCCATGATTTTAATATTTGCTATTTATAACATATTTAATTCATTTACAAAATAATAATTGAAATAGACTTTGACATAGCATCTTGTAGGCCAATTTTGGCCCTTAAAAAAACTTGATGATGTCCTTATTACCTCGTGGTCACCTTGATGTTGAGTTGAATCTTCAACGATTGCCATGATTTGGTTGAGATATCCATGAAGTGTTTAAATCTAAATGCTCGTCACACATCGGAACTCCAACCCTGGAGACACAAGACTTACACTTACGCTAAAAATGGGAGACACTTTATTATAATAAAATAAATAATAAAAACAATTTTCACAAACAAAACTAATTATATAATCAATATCATTAGTATTGAGAGGGTGGTGAGAGTATACGAGTCGTAAGTGACGCTTTCTTTAGAGTGACCTTGATATAATTCCTATTGCATGTGCACATTATATTAATGTAACTTCTGAACATGATCTTCGAGTGTGGTGGTCTCACCATATAAATCCCATCATCATTATGCAATATCCTTGCAAAAACGCTTCAAAGATACCCTCGCTTGGTGTGAATATAATCCTTTCACAGTATTTCATAAACTAAGTATGGATTGTTAGGCGTAGTCTACAATCGTAAGTACTGGTGAAAATAAAACGGTTGGTAGTGTCGTACCTCGCTATAAGCGGTTGAAAGAGTACCGCAGGTGTAGGGGCGTGATAGGACTTGTCTGGCCTCCGACAACGTCCATCTCCTCCGTTTGACCGAGATTTTTGAGTCCATTTTCGTTATGATATACAATGATGGTACGCATATGCTAGCATGCATGATGTTGCTATCCATACAATGTTTTCAAATAAAGCGCGAGATAACCAAATTTTGAAATATAGCGCCCTCGTCGATCCATCTTCCCTCTGAATTAGCAATGACGTATGAATCGCAGAGTCAGGGGATTTGGAGATCATAGCGTATTCGATCACGAAACGGAATAGTCTACCTGGGCGGAGGAATGGCCCGTTTTTTGGCACCGGCCGGAAAATCGTCCGGCTCCGGCCGCCGGCAATCCCTCCGCCCTCCGCCACCCTCCCCTCGCTCCGCCACCCTCCTTCGCAACCACCCTCCCTAGCTCCGCCACCCTCCTTCGCCGCCACCCTTCCCTGGCAATTCTGACAGAGCCTGACAATGGATTCGGCGCAGCTGTAAATCCTGACATCCCCTGACAGATCGGGGACGAGCTCGAATGTCGGGAACAGAGAGTCTCGCTCGCTCCAATTCGAATTGAGGAGGTGCGAAATCCCGCGGTTGCTCCCTCACTCACCTTCCTCCCCGGAGCTCTGCAATTTCTTTTCCGCTCTGTAATTGCCCTGACCTCTGCAATTCCGCTCTGCAATTCCCCGGAGCTCTGCAATTTCTTTTCCGCTCTGTAATTGCCCCGACCTCTGCAATTCCAAACCCAGGTACGATCCGCTCTGCAGTCCTTCCCTACTTTACGGTGTTTCAAATTGATCAGTCTTCAAAACACAGTTTAATTGTAATGAGGAACCAATTTTCCAGATTTTTCATGATACAGCGCTTTGTAACGGAGTGCCATCTCTTCGAACCAGAAGGGATTAAAACTATTTTCAATTGATTTTCCTCGCAGGACGATTGCATTAAACAATATATCACACAGATTTTCTCATATTCTTCTGTTATATGTCAATTTTTGCCTCGGGGGCTTTTGCAGGGCTCGATCAGGGGCTATAATTACTGCAATGTTTTAATTGTACATAACTTCGTTCAAACTACACCAAGGCACAGTTTAATTGTAATGAGGAACGAGTTTTCATCATATAACGCTTTGTAAAAGAGTGCCATCTCTTCGAACCAGAAGGGATTAAAATTATTTTCAATCGATTTTCCTCGCAAGACGATTGTATTAAACAATATATTACACAGATTTTCTCATATTCTTCTGTTATATGTCAATTTTTGCCTCGAGGGCTTTTGCAGGGCTCGATCTGGGCTATAATTACTGCAATGTTTTAATTGTACATACCTTCGTTCAAATTACATCAAGACACAGTTTAATTGTAATGAGGAACCAGTTTTCATTATACAACGCTTTGTAACGGAGTGCCATCTCTTCGAACCAGAAGGGATTAAAACTATTTTATTTGATTATGTCCCAGCACCTCATTTTTGAGAAAAAAATTATATTTTGCAGTTTGCCCATACCATGCAATGCTGTGCTTGTTTTATGCGGATAAATTCATTGTTGCAAATGATTTTTATGGCATTCATATATTGAATTGCAGGTGTAATCTCTTTGCATTTCAAATGCAGTGTTGGTCGCAATGCAGTGTTATTGATTATGTGTTTTTTATTTCAAATCTGGAAAATGAGATAGAAAATAAAAATGTTGAAAAATAATAACCATGTTCTTTTTTTAGAGTTTAGACACCTTATCCATAAGCAAGACTCGCTAAACAAATTTGAATTTGTGTCTTCGTAAATTTCTGCGTAGCTGAATCCCATGTCAAGCAGCCTTTCCTCGCTTTTATAACATTATTAATTTTTTTTAATATCTTTACTGAATCTTTTCCAGGATGAAAATATTCAGTTAGCATGCATTAGGTTAGCCTTGGACAAACCCATATGTCCATCTGCTACTTATGAACTTAAATTCAAATCCTATTACCCATCAACTATGTAACTCTATTGTACCAATAGATGATATTTTCCATGATCAAAAAAGCACTATGGTTAAACTATACCCTTTACATAGAACTCCAGTCCCCTTCATTTTTTTTTGGCTTGAGAATATGTTTTTTTATTTCAAATATGGAAAATGAGATAAAAAATAAAAATGTTGAAAAATAATAACCGTGTTCTTTATTTAGAGTTTAGACACCTTATCCATAAGCAAGACTTGTTGAACAAAACTTTATTTTTGAATTTGTGTCTTTGTAAATTTTTGCGTAGTTGAATCCCATGTCAATTTAGGATCATGAAGAAGAGTACAATTAGTATGAATACAACGTGGGAGTGCAATTGTAGCTCCAAGAAAGTGCTGAAAATACATAGAGAAAGAAAGAAACATGTGGTAATGCAGTGACAACACATAAAAAAACCATGGGATGATGCAAAATAATCAATAGCTTCTCAAGAAAGAATGAGTGAGATAGAAAGATTTGGAAATGTAGCTAAATATGTCAAGGGCTCTCAAGTTTGATGATTGATGGTGAGGGAGATGAACTGGGCTCTTGCTCATTGTCGAAGTCCATTGGAACCAGTGGTGGATCCGGTTGTATGATCTTGAGGGTGTTGTAAGAGTGAGGGATATACTTTGAGTATCCAAGGATGAAAGAAAAAGAACTTTGAATGGATCTCCTGCCACTTCTGTGGAACTGAGAGGTGATCGGACTGGTTGGGGGCGTCCTTCTATGAAACTATTTGGAGTTGATCCCCTGGAGGGGGAGGCTGAGAAGAGACCCAAGAATCCTAACATCCAAATGTAGTTACAGGCCTTTTGGAGTGGCACTTCCATAAATCTATCTCTACGTATATTATTGTGTAAGCATAGATGCCAACTTTTGGTTGGGATCTACTCAAATAATGGCCCAACTTATTTCCTTATTGTCTCTTGAGTGAAATAGTTCTGAAGGTTGAGCAGCAGAAAAGGAAGGCACACACACACATCACATTGTGACTCTTGATGGTATCTTTACCTTTGGATTAAAATCCTAGAACCACCTATTCAAATGGAAAATATAAAGGGCAGGATCCCAAAATCCATTGGCCATTTCTGAAAATAAAATCATGATCTTCCTTCAGTTTGAAATGAGAGGAGAAAAAGCCCTGTCCATGCATACAATAGTATTCGATATTTTGTTTGCAGCACCCATTACTTCTAATTACCTAAGAATTTGGCCATTCTATGGTGAGGTTACCCATCAATACATGGTCTAAAGAAAGAAGGGTTTCTTCTTTGAGAAGGTTGGAGGGAAGATCAAAGGTAAGGGCATTTGTCTATCTTCTATCAAATTTCTATTGTGGAGAGGAGCTACTTGATTTTTTTATTGTTTTTTTTAAATAAAAAAATAGGTCTTATATCTACAAATAAAAATGCATAAAGTGGAATGGTATATAGTATACACAATGGATCTCTACCTCTTTTTTAGCATGACTAAAGCAGGCGAAAATCATAATAACTTATAAGTTGTCAATCAAGAGATTGAACATCTTTGATCAATACAGTGCCCTTAGCCAGGAGCTTGTGGTGGATCTCATTGCCATAAAGAATAGAATGCAGAGACTAAGCTATGCTTTTTCTTAAGTACAAACTTCGCTTGACTTTCCAAAGGATGAAGACTGCTGAAATTTGAGATATTTTCCAAAACCTAGAAAAGCAAAATGAAGATGAAAATGGTCATCTCCAAGAACTGCAACATGCCACTGCATACTGTCCTGGAAAGGAATTGAATACTGATCCACCACATATATCCAACAACTCTTGGCAAAAAAGCACTCCCAAAAGATATGCTTCATCATCTTCAGATGTTGATAAACTGGATATAATCCATTTCAGATTCTCCTTCATGGAAATTCTAGCTTTTGTCCCCTTCATTTTTTTGGCTCGAGAATACGTTTTTTTTATTTCAAATCTGGAAAATGAGATAAAAAATAAAAATGTTGAAAAATAATAACCATGTTCTTTCTTTAGAGTTTAGACACCTTATCCATAAGCAAGACTTGCTGAACAAATTTGAATTTGTGTCTTCGTAAATTTCTGCGTAGTTGAATCCCATGTCAAGAAACCTTTCCTCGCTTTTATAACATTATTAATTTTTTTAATATCTTTACTGAATATTTTCCAGGATGAAAATATTCAGTCAACATGCATTAGGTTAGCCTTGGAAAAACCCATATGTCCATCTGCTACTTATGAACTTAAATTCAAATCCTATTACCCATCAACTCTGTAACTCTATTGTACCAATAGATGATATTTTCCATCATTTTCCATCAAAAAAGCACTCTGGTTAAACTATACCCTTTACATAGAACTCCAGATTCTCCTTCATGGAAATTCTAGCTTTTGTACCCTTCATTTTTTTTGGGTCGAGAATATGTTTTTTTATTTCAAATCTGGAAAATGAGATAAAAAATAAAAATGTTGAAAAATAATAACCATGTTCTTTCTTTAGAGTTTAGACACCTTATCCATAAGCAAGACTTGCTGAACAAAACTTTATTTTTGAATTTGTGTCTTCGTAAATTTCTGCGTAGTTGAATCCCATGTCAAGTAGCCTTTCCTCGCTTTTATAACATTATTAATTTTTTCAATATCTTTACTGAATCTTTTCGAGGATGAAAATATTGAGTGAGAATGCATTAGGTTAGCCTTGAACAAACCCATATGTCCATCTGCTACTTATGAACTTAAATTCAAATCCTATTACCCCATCAACTCTGTAACTCTATTGTACCAATAGATGATATTTTCCATCATTTTCCAATGAGATATGCTAGCTGCATTAATGAGCTCAATAATCCATGCATTTGTTGTAGGCACATGTTGTACACATTGTTCGAAAACTTGAAATTTTGTTAGTGATGTGTCTACCACTAAACTATGCTTTCCCATGAAGGAAATTTCAAACTGTTATATGCTTGCACTTGTCTGACCTATTTCTGATGTACAGGGGACTGATACTAATGTTTCAAGAGATATTGGACACAGATATCATCTCCATATGTATCAAGCATTATTAATAGCCAGAATTTCATATTGTGGATCCCTACCATCCCCCCGAATGCTCTCTTTTATTGCATGGAGTATAGAAGTTAAAAATGTTTTGTAATAAACAGGGCCACTTCTTCGCCTTGAGAACAATTTAAACTTGAACTCTAACTTGTTGCTTTTTCTCTATTTATCTATTTTCCTTTTTTGAAAATGCTGCATATAGTAGTATACTAAAAGTCAGATACATCTACATCGAGATCATTACATCCATGATTTGAAGATTGTTTACATCTTCTTTAAACATGGCAATCCCAGTGGAAAGTTGGATAGTTGAGTCTGATCTAAATAGAACAACTTCTTCGAAAGTGAATGAAGTGCGTAGCTCATGAAAAATTGATTAACAGTGTCATTTATGCCTGTTAGATGGATTAGATCCGAGATAGGCTGTCTTGCATGATCAATCATCCATTTGTTTCCAAATACATCACCTTTCCAATGTAGAGGGAGAACACATTTGCTTTCTTGCTTCCAAGAGTTGGTAACTTTTCTTCTCCCCCTTGAATTTGCCTGAGAAGGTCTTGGTTTCTTGGAATTTAATCATTGCAGGATAAGCAAACACTGGGTATGGAAAGAAGGCACTTGGTTATTTTGTCCAAATGGTGAGGGCAGGGATAAGGCCAGACCAGAGCAACTTTCACTAGTGCTGTTGGTGTTTGTGTTGGTATTGAAAATTTCATTGCCTTTCCTTTGTTCTAACACATCTCTTTTGCCATGGGTAGTGGAATGTGAGTGTAATGATTTCCTGCTATAAATTTCACATATATTATGGTAGCACCGAGAATCTTTGAGGATAGACTACTAGTAGAATTGTAATGTAAACGTACATTGTAGAAAGCCCTTTCATTCAAGTCTAGTCCTGCTTAGCAAATGGTCATCCTAAAAAAACGTGGCCAACATTCATTGGATTGCATCTGTTCATGTTGTGAAAGGAATTTTTCCTTTAAGGAATGCCTTGTTGAAAGTGAATGAGGCAAGAAGCAATATCTTAAAGGAAATGCTTGCATCCCAAATTTTTTGCATCCTTTTGTGCTATTTATTTTTGTCGTTATTGAGTGATTGATATTTTAAACCTAAAAAAAAGCATAATAGATGTTTTATATTTATATATATGTTGAATAACTTGCTAAGATTGAAATTTTGGTTTTGATGTTCTTGCATATTGTTTGACCAGATCAGTTCAAAATGGGAAGCGAAAGAAATGGCAATATATCAAGGATCTTGAGGTGCAAGACCTCAAAGGAAAAATGGCATTCTCTAGTAAAGACTTGGTTTGGACGGAAATAAATAAAAAAACAATGGTATTGATCGAGTTGCTGTAATCCCGTTACGACGAGTTGTTGACTTTATCAAAGGAGAGGAAGAAAATCCTATTGCTCCATGCAAATTCATAAGAAAAACAAAAAGGAAACCAAAAGAAAGATCTACTGCTGCATTGCAATATGATATGTGAGTATTTAAAATATATATTGTTTACATCTTTTGAAACCACAATTATCTTTCTTTGTATGTACTAACAATTTAAATTTTTGGTTTAGTTATCATTGTTCATTTGGCCCAGAGGACAAAAGAGGAAATATTTCAGCTAAACGAATGACCTCATTTGTGCAGAAGAGGGGTTGCCAATGCCACTTTATTGTAAAATTTATGCATGAAATGCCTGATAGAGCAATATTAACTTTCAATATGTATGAACATGAAGATGGGGAACGTTGGGCTTGTCATGGTCAATGTGAAACTTCAGGTGAGACCAGGGCCTTGCATAGGCCAAAGCTTTCGAGGGACATTGTTGCATATGTAGAGAGTTGTTTCTTTTTGGGAGTGCCTATTGATGTAGTGTATAGAACCCACATTAAGAGACATGTTGACATCGATGGGGCAGCTCGAGATAGAGATTTCTTCTTATGCAGGAAAGATATTGTAAACATCAATAATAGATTGGCGAAGGGAAATTATCAACTTCATAAAAAGGATGAAATGAGTGTAAACCTTTGGTATCAAAAGCATCGGGAAGATTTTTTCTCTTACCAAAAGCCCAATGGTGTGGAGGTCCCTTTTATAATAGGGATTCAAACAAAGTGGATGTTGGAGACAATGGTCAAGCTATCGCACAATAGCTTAATAGCCATGGAGTCAACATTTAACACAAACAAATATGGGGTAAGTCAGATGCCAATGATTTATTGAATATTCCGTTAAGTTGTATACATTCAAAATGATTAATAATTTGCATTTAAATTTATGTAATGTTGAAAATGACAGTAGCAGTTGTATACACTCGTGGCATTTGATGAACAACAAAGCGGGCTGCCTGTTGCATGGGTCGTGGCATCATGAAACACATCAGATGATATTGCAATATGGCTAGAGCATCTCATGCGCAAATGTTTCCAAACCCGTCCTGATTGGAAAGTCAGTGCTTTCATGGTTGATGATGCACTAGCTGAAATCAATGCCTTGAGGTAAATTTAACATTGTGATGACATAACCAAACTTGCATTCTTTCTAAAAATACCACACTAAAATGCATTGAATATGGCAGGAGGATCACAGGTTGTGATGTGATCTTATGCGTTTGGCATGTATGGAGGGCTTGGTTGAAAAATGTCAATCAGTTGGCCAGTAGTTCCACAAAAGCCAAAGAGATGTTCAGTGAGTTAGGTTTCATCATGAAACACACTCTCAATTATGAAGTGGAAGATGCAATCAATCAATTTTTTATCAAGTTTGCAGATGAAGAGAAGTTCTTAGACTATTTCAACAAGAATTGGGTCACTGGAGATAAAATTCGTAAGTAAACATTTTTTTCGTAGTATATGCATTTTTTACTTTTATAAAGGTGATATAGTGAGACTGACACCGTTCTATTTGCAATTAGGTATGTGGGTGAAAGGTTGTCGGGAGTTTCCTCATGCAAATCAGGAGACCAATAATGTTGTTGAGTCATACCATTGTTACCTAAAAACAACATTTCTATCTGATAGAAGGAAAAAATGTGCCCGGAGGATGGATTGGTTATTGCATATGCTACTAACAACAGTTGAACCTTATTATCGGTTCAAGGAAATCTTAAAAGAAGAAGGATTTCTAAACAACTATAAGAGAGAAAAGCAGCTAGAATCATCAGTGGAACGAGCAAGAAAAATTATGGATACTGATTGTTGTCCTCATGAGAGCATAACCCGTGCCTATTGGGTGAGAAGTCAGACAGATCGAAGTAAAAAATACCTTGTCACCTGGTATCGTAAGGATTTTATAACCTGTGAATGTCCATGGTCTATCCGTGGAAACATTTGCAAGCATGCCATAAAGGTTAATTGGCTGTATTTCCACTTGGATAATTCAAATCCATTGCTTCATCAGCATGCAGAGGATAACATATGCAATGACCCACCTAAGATCAATATAGAGCCTCAAAACCATGATGAAGATGTTGATGCTACTCTTATGGCCACAAATGTTGTTGATGCAGATGCCGAGGCACTTCATTTGGCAAGGGAGGAGTAGTTTAGCTATACACATCTCATTTTAGATAACCCTCCTACTACTTTGGCGAAGACAATCCAGTTGACTGGTATGCTTAAACAAATGTTGGATGAAGACAATAATTTGCACGTTACTGATTTTGACTTCACACCTGGATTGGAATCTCTTGATCCATCTTTGAAGAGGAAGAAGAGTTTCCTTAGCCCCACAAAGAAAAGAAGAAGCAGCAGAAAAAACAATGGTTTGGAAATTGATTTAAATGTTGATCCATCAGAATATGAACCATTTGAGTTTCAATACCTCAATAAGCGAGGACGTCATCGATAAAATAACGCCGTCTCTATGGTTCCAGGTTAGTTTCATGTGTTGAATAGAGTCATGGTTTTAGATTTAAGTATTTAATCGCCACTATTCTTTAACATGTGGTATGTTTATTTTTTACAGCAATGCAACAATCCCCAACCATGGTGATAACCCAAGACCAAAGGGAGATGCAAGACCATCCAACCTTACCTCCCATGCCAGGTACATTTGACAGTCTTTCATTGTGTGTGCACATATAACTTGATGCTCTAGAAAACTTCTTTGCGATAACATTTGACATATTTCTAGGTAACTATAGAATAAGTGGAGAAGCATCATCTTCTACCATGACTGACCATCTATGGAAGGACTTCAACTCTAATGGGAATCAATGAGGTATGCACAAAGAATAGATAAGCTAGATTATTATGGCGTCGTCAGGTGGCCCTTTATCATATGATAAGTATATTTATGTTTTCCCATTGTTATGTTGTTATAAAAATACCTTTTTCATAATCTGTTCATGGACATAATCTCTTCTCTTAAAGTTCATGAAACTTTGTGCTTTGACATGGAATGTTGGGTTGTTTCAGAAGGCTCTAGGTACATTGAGAACATGGGTGAGTGCAAAATTTGAGGAAAGTTTGAGTCTTCATCGGTGCAATATTAAAAATATGGGTGCCTGATGAGCACCGAGGAATGTTTGAGCCTTCATCAGTGCAATATTAAAAATATGGGTGCCTGATGAGCACCAAGGAATGTTTGAGCCCTCATCAATGAAAAATTAAAAGTTCAATCATATGCCACTACTGTCCTGAAGTTTCATGAAATTTTGAACTTTGACATGGAATGTCGAGTTAATTCACATGGCTCTGTAATTGTTCAACAAATTGAATTGTTGGTTCTTTTTACTGCAATGTTTCTGTATTTTCTCACGTAATTGGTATAATATTGCAGACTAAGCTGTAACAATGTTGTATACACACCACAATTTGGGAATGAATTAGTGTTTTGGACATCAATCTAAATTGTTCTTCAAATATATTCTGAAATGTTAGATCTGTTATATGATCAAAACAAATCTAATTTTATTTACGGTGTTCATATGATTAATGCCCGCTTTCACCCTCTAAGAGAAAGCATTTCAAGTTTTAGCTTCTAGTTGTATTACATATGAGATTTCTCACAACTTGGTAGTTCTTATTTACCAAATAGAGAGCACTGTGCTGATGAATTTTCCTAGCAGAGATTAATGAAAGCTTTGTACCATTTTTCTGGGCTATCTATATGTAAGTCGTTTCTCTTATAAATATTGGTAGTTAAGATATGTTTTAATGAAAGCTTTGTACCATTTTTCTGGGCTATCTATATGTAAGCCGTTTCTCTTATAAATATTGGTAGTTAAGATATGTTAAAATATCAATTTTGCACTTGATTCTGTTAATGCTGGTCTTTTAGATTAAAGTCAAGAGAGTTTAACTGAAAAAAATTTCTCAATTCAACTCTCTTCAGGTAGTTCTTGTGGTGTTTTAAGAAACTTTTTTGCCCAATTCCCGTGCTGCTTAAGAAACTTATTTGCCCTTGCTCTGATTTTTTTTTGCTCTGTAGTAAATGTACTGTAATTTAATTTTCTGCAGTAAATGTATTGTAATTTAATCTGACATATCACTCTCTGCCTTATGTGGGTAGTTGGAGATTTGATTTTGATTTTTCCATCTTTTGTTTAAAAACATGTCCACAGGTAAGAGGTTCATACCATACTTCATATATGTTTGATTGCTTGTGTTAGGAAGTTTGCTATCCTGGAAGTTTGTTAGGAAGTTTGCTATACTTCTTTTCATTCCCATCAATTACCATAGCATCGTTTAAATTCAGTGATCTTGGCATCAATGCAATGCATATTCAGCATGTTAATCCGAATAAAGAAGCACATTATCTTTTGAAATGGATGAAATATGTTATTAATTTATTAATATTATAGTATATTTATTTTGATTTTTAATTTATTAAACATGGAGAAGATTAAAACCATGGAAGCTTTAGATTTGAGCAGAATTAAAAAAAATGGAAATTTCAGAGTTGAGTAGAATTAGGGGAAATGTAGAGTTTGGAATTAAGTTGAATTTATGTTCATTTCTTAAGCTACACTTACAGGATTTTGAACCAACGATCTTCACATAAAAAGGATTTGGAATCAGCGATCTTCACATAAGAAGTGCCTTAAAACAATGAGCTTTATCATGGACTCTTCTAAGCCCATGGGTTAAATTAAATTAATGTTAATTTATTTTATATTTTATATTATTTTTTAAATATGAAATAATATAACAAGTTTCAGGCTATCTCTAGAATTTGGCTTACCTGAAATTGTTGATATCACAATTTTTTTTCTTTAAACTGTGATTTCAACCATCTAGGTTGATTGAGAGAACCTGTTACACTCTAATATTGCAACTTCGGGTACTTGAGATTCCGAGATTTGATTTGTGGACAATAGATATAAACAAGAAAGATTGTATGAGTGCCCTTTATGAACAAGTATGTGACTTGTTTGTGTACAATATCTCATCACATGCATTGTAAAAGCATTTAATTTCATTTTATAAATAATAAAACCGAGAAATAAGATTTTGCAAGTAATCACAAGGGTCAATTGAGTTTATTTCTAGTGTTTAAAACGAATGATTGCTATCTTTGCTACTCAAATTTAATTGTCATTATATAATGACTTTAAATCTTGTTATACGGTCTTGAACCCTAAAAAAATCCATGAAATGCTTGATTTACATTAAAAAAACAAATACTCATATAGATTGAACAGATAAATTGGCAAAATGCAACTTTACTTTCGAACTATCTCTCAAAGTCTTCCAAAAACAGGTACTATCCAGCCAGTTATGTAAACTAGAAGAGAAATAAATTGAAACTAGTTTCAAGAGAAATATGTGTCATTAAGAATAAATTGCTTATAAACATAGTAAAGAAACCTTTCATCACTGATCAACGACCAACGAACAAATCACATAGCATATCAATATCTCTCCAGAAACAAAGATCTGAGAAGGTGTTTGGAAGGATCAGACAACATCATAATGTATTGATGACAATCACAAAACCATGAATCAATGACTTTTCTCAAAATACATTTGTCCATAAATTTGTCTCCCATACAAAAAACAGTAATCATTGTATGTTGGGGAAAAATAAAACATTAATAGGTTCTTCTTTAGTGAAAGAACCAAGCTATGATAGACCCCAGAAAAATGATAACAACAACCCATTCGCACAATGGGGATTTATATTGATGATGATCAATGATTTCTGTTGTAGTGGATGGTGATCCTATGTCATATTTGGCATCTACATATGTGCTTAAAAATGCTTTGGACATTATATCAGTGGACATCTTTTCAATATCTGCAGAGTGATTGATGGTAAAATGTTGAAATTGACAACTCCAATTTATTGCTTCCTTATGAAGAGGTTTTAAATTGTCCTTCCGAACCCGATAGATGCCTTTCATCTTATTACATATCAACTCCGAGTTGGTGAAGATTTCAATATCATTGACATCATGTTGTTTTGCCTCTTTTAACCCTTCAACAAGGGCAATGTAATATGCCTCATTGTTTGTCGTCATTCCATGCACTTCTCTCTTTCCACGAAATAAATGATTTGTTGCCATATTGTAAAGGATGAATTTAATAACTCCTCGACCTGGATTTGGAAAGCAAGACACTTCAATGCATAAACGCCACTTTTGCACCATTTTTTACACTTCAAAAACCTGAAAAATAAATAACAATAAATTCATGTTAAACAAGTAGACAATTATCTATTTCCTAATACTCAACATGTTTTTCAATCATATATAATTAAAAAAAGCAGATAATTTGTGTTCATTTACACTGCAACACTTTCAATACTGGCAACTATTCTGCAAAAAACACATTTAGCAATCACCACTTTATATAGATGAAATGCTCATTATTGGACCCAACTACATCTATGAGTTTTAATCCATATCAGGTTTGGCAATTTTCAAACTTGGAGGATAATGTTCACCAAACCCAATGACTTAGACTGTTGTCTGGTGCATTCTCCAAGCTTCTCATGTTTATAATGCTTCTTGTTGGTTCCCCAACAGGACTTAGTTTCAGCAATTAGACCACATTCTATGTAGTATGAACCCACTTGTGATCAAAGTATGGTGGTGAGAGGAAACTTTGTTGGCACCTCAAGATGTTTGTGCTATGCCCAAAGACAACAACAGTTTTTGGCCATATCCTGGTGGCCCAAAGCGAGTGGTAACGTCTTTGAGGGTAATGCTCCCAGCAGATTCGGTTTCGGCATTGGTTGATAACTGCTCAACACATTGGTCAAGTTCAGGCAGCCTTTGGATTTATGTCACAAGATTCATTGAACTTCAACCTTAAGCTTTGAAATTCAGCAAACCTAAAAAAATTGTGGTTCAGCCAACCTCATGGCCACTGACCAAGTCCACACCTCAATCTCATGACCTCATGCCACAGCTCAAACTTGTAATCGATCCTCACAGTTTCCATGTCCATGACTCCATACCTCAATCTCTTACTATTTTATGGTAATTAAAGTTTATATATATATAGAAAATGTATATTGACAAACCTAATAGCAAACCTCATCCAAACTTCATCAAAAAATTCAAACATTGTCGAACAGAAGCTCAAACATGAACCGTGTGACTTAGCTTAGGAGTGTGATATTATCTCTTGCCTCAACTTTTTCAAGTCCGTAGGTTTCTTACTTTCCACAGTATTTGGTCAGCTTGGAGGGATGCCTCGAGTTTGGTCTATTGGCATTCCAAGGGCAGATGAGAAGGGTGGGATCTAGCCAGTCAGTCCATTTGGAGCTGGCATATCCACGGGTCTTGTGTTACTGAGATGCCTCATTTTCAGGCTCATAGCTCAAGCATAAAAGGCTTCTTCCTTTGTAGAGGTTTATGGAGATCTTTCCTCAAAGCTATAAGGGTCGGCATTTTCTTGCTCAATAATAATTTGGGTTGCTTGCCCTAGACTATATCTCTAATAAGGAGCTAAGGAGTCTTATTCAAGACATTGAGCTTTAAAGATGAAAATTGAGATACCTGAGGCCTTTTTGGAGAGACTGGGCTTGGAGTTTTTGTCCCCTACTTCTGTAGTATGACTCCAGGCAATCGTATTCAATTCTTCATTAGAGACACCTACTATCTATGGTTCTCAATGCAAGATGGGTATCCACTGATGCAGAGGAGAGATAGGTGCATCAAATTCACAGTTTGTGGTATATTTGGCTCTCTAATAAGCTAAAGTGATTTTGCCTGGTTTGTGATTTATCTGAGGATCCCATCCAAGGCAAGTGGGCTCTGAAATGGATTATATCCAGTTTATCAACATCTGAAGATGATGAAGCATATCTTTTGGGAGTGCTTGTTTGCCAAGAGTTGTTGGATATATGCGGTGGATCAGTATTCAATTCCTTTCCAGGACAGTATGCAGTGGCATGTTGCAGTTCTTGGAGATGACCATTTTCATCTTCATTTTGCTTTTCTAGGATTTGGAAAATATCTCAAATTTCAGCATTCTTCATCCTTTGGAAAGTCAAGTGAAGTTTGTACTTAAGAAAAAGCATAGCTCAGTCTCTGCATTCTATTCTTTATGGCAATGAGATCCACCACAAGCTCCTGGCTAAGGGCACTCTGTTGATCAAAGATGCTCAATCTCTTGATTGACAACTTATAAGTTATTATGATTTTTGCCTGCTTTAGTCATGCTACAAAAGAGGTAGAGATCCATTGTCTATACTATGTACCATTCCACTTTATGCATTTTTATTTGTAGATATAAGACCTATTTTTCTATTAAAAAAAACAATAAAAAAATCAAGTAGCTCCTCTCCACAACAGAAATTTGATAGAAGAAAGACAAATGCCCTTACCTTTGATCTTCCCTCCAACCTTCTCAAAGTAGAAACCCTTCTTTCTTTAGACCATGTATTGATGGGTAACCTCACCGTAGAATGGCCAAATTCTCAGGTAATTAGAGGTAATGGGTGCTGCAAACAAAATAGCGAATACTACTATATGCATGGACAAGGATTTTTCTCCTCTCATTTCAAACTGAAGGAAGATCATGATTTTATTTTCAGAAATGGCCAATGGATTTTGGGATCCTGCCCTTTATATTTGCCATTTGAATAGGTGGTTCCACGATTTCAGTCCAAAGGTAAAGATACCATCAAGAGTGACAATGTGATTTGTGTGTGCCTTCCTTTTCTGTTGCTCAACCTTCAGAACTATTTCACTCAAGAGACAATAAGGAAATAATTTGGGCCATTGTTTGAGTAGATCCCAACCAAAAGTTGGTATCTATGCTTGCACAAGAATATACGTAGATATAGATTTATGGAAGTGCCACTCCCAAAGGCCTGGAACTACATTTGGATGATAGGATTCTTGGGTCTCTTCTCAGCCTCCCCCTCCAGGGGATCAACTCCAAACAGTTTCATAGCAGGACGCCCCCAACCAGTCCGATCACCTCTCAGTTCCACAGAAGTGGCAGGAGATCCATTCAAAGTTCTTTTTCTTTCATCCTTGGATACTCAGAGTATATCCCTCACTCTTACAACACCCTCAAGATCATACAACCGGATCCACCACTGGTTCCAATGGACTTCGACAATGAGCAAGAGCCTAGTTCGTCTCCCTCACCATCAATCATCAAACTTGAGAGCCCTTGACATATTTAGCTACATTTCCAAATCTTTCCATCTCACTCATTCTTTCTTGAGAAGCTATTGATTATTTTGCATCATCCCATGGCTTTTTATCTGTTGTCACTGCATTACCACTTGTTTCTTTCTTTCGCTATGTATTTTCAGCACTTTCTTGGAGCTACAATTGCACTCCCACGTTGTATTCATACTAATTGTACTCTTCTTCATGATCCTAACTTGACATGGGATTCAACTAGGCAGAAATTTACAAAGACAAAAATTCAAAAATAAAGTTTTGTTCAGCAAGTCTTGCTTATGGATAAGGTGTCTAAACTCTAAAGAAAGAACATGGTTATTATTTTTCAACATTTTTATTTTTTATCTAATTTTCTAGATTTGAAGTAAAAAAACATATTCTCGACCCAAAAAAAATGAAGGGTACAAAAGCTAGAATTTCCATGAAGGAGAATCTGGAGTTCTATGTAAAGGGTATAGTTTAACCATAGTGCTTTTTTGATGGAAAATATCATCTATTGGTACAATAGAGTTACAGAGTTGATGGGTAATAGGATTTGAATTTAAGTTCATAAGTAGCAGATGGACATATGGGTTTGTCAAAGGCTAACCTAATGCATGCTGACTGAATATTTTCATGCTAGAAAAGATTCAGAAAAGATATTAAAGAAATTAATAATGTTATAAAAGCGAGGAAAGGCTGCTTGACATGGGATTCAACTACGCAGAAATTTACGAAGACACAAATTCAAATTTGTTCAGCAAGTCTTGCTTATGGATAAGGTGTCTAAACTCTAAAGAAAGAACATGATTATTAGTTTTCAACATTTTTATTTTTTATCTCATTTTCCAGATTTGAAATAAAATAAAAACATATTCTCGAGCCAAAAAAAATGAAGGGGACAAAAGCTAGAATTTCCATGAAGGAGAATCTGAAATGGATTATATCCAGTTTATCAACATCTGAAGATGATGAAGCATATCTTTTGGGAGTGCTTGTTTGCCAAGAGTTGTTGGATATATGGGGTGGATCAGTATTCAATTCCTTTCCAGGACAATATGCAGTGGCATGTTGCAGTTCTTGGAGATGACCATTTTCATCTTCATTTTGCTTTTCTAGGATTTGGAAAATATCTCAAATTTCAGCATTCTTCATCCTTTGGAAAGTCAAGCGAATTTTGTACTTAAGAAAAACCATAGCTCAGTCTCTGCATTCTCTTCTTTCTGGAAATGAGATCCACCACAAGCTCCTGGCTAAGGGCACTCTGTTGATCAAAGATGCTCAATCTCTTGATTGACAACTTATAAGTTATTATGATTTTCGCCTGCTTTAGTCATGCTACAAAAGAGGTAGAGATCCATTGTATATACTATATACCATTCCACTTTATGCATTTTTATTTGTAGATATAAGACCTATTTTTCTATTAAAAAAAAAACAATAAAAAAATCAAGTAGCTCCTCTCCACAATAGAAATTTGATAGAAGAAAGACAAATGCCCTTACCTTTGATCTTCCCTCCAACCTTCTCAAAGAAGAAACCCTTCTTTCTTTAGACCATGTATTGATGGGTAACCTCACCGTAGAATGGCCAAATTCTCAGGTAATTAGAAGTAATGGGTGCTGCAAACAAAATAGCGAATACTACTATATGCATGGACAGGGCTTTTTCTCCTCTCATTTCAAACTGAAGGAAGATCATGATTTTATTTTCAGAAATGGCCAATGGATTTTGGGATCCTGCCCTTTATATTTGCCATTTGAATAGGTGGTTCCAGGATTTTAATCCAAAGGTAAAGATACCATCAAGAGTCACAATGTGATGTGTGTGTGTGCCTTCCTTTTCTGCTGCTCAACCTTCGGAACTATTTCACTCAAGAGACAATAAGGAAATAAGTTGGGCCATTATTTGAGTAGATCCCAACCAAAAGTTGGTATCTATGCTTGCACAAGAATATACGTAGAGATAGATTTATGGAAGTGCCACTCCCAAAGGCCTGGAACTACATTTGGATGATAGGATTCTTGGGTCTCTTCTCAGCCTCCCCCTCCAGGGGATCAACTCCAAACAGTTTCATAGCAGGACGCCCCCAACCAGTCCGATCACCTCTCAGTTCCACAGAAGTGGCAGGAGATCCATTCAAAGTTCTTTTTCTTTCATCCTTGGATACTCAGAGTATATCCCTCACTCTTAAAACACCCTCAAGATCATACAACTGGATCCACCACTGGTTCCAATGGACTTCGACAATGAGCAAGAGCCCAGTTCATCTCCCTCACCATGAATCATCAAACTTGAGAGCCCTTGACATATTTAGCTACATTTCCAAATCTTTCTATCTCACTCATTCTTTCTTGAGAAGCTATTGATTATTTTGCATCATCCCATGGTTTTTTTATGTGTTGTCACTGCATTACCACTTGTTTCTTTCTTTCTCTATGTATTTTCAGCACTTTCTTGGAGCTACAATTGCACTCCCACGTTGTATTCATACTAATTGTACTCTTCTTCATGATCCTAACTTGACATGGGATTCAACTACGCAGAAATTTACGAAGACACAAATTCAAAAATAAAGTTTTGTTCAGCAAGTCTTGCTTATGGATAAGGTGTCTAAACTCTAAAGAAAGAACAGGGTTATTATTTTTCAACATTTTTATTTTTTATCTCATTTTCCAGATTTGAAATAAAAAAACATATTCTCGAGCCAAAAAAAATGAAGGGGACTGGAGTTCTATGTAAAGGGTATAGTTTAACCAGAGTGCTTTTTTGATGATGGAAAATATCATCTATTGGTACAATAGAGTTACAGAGTTGATGGGTAATAGGATTTGAATTTAAGTTCATAAGTAGCAGATGGACATATGGGTTTGTCCAAGGCTAACCTAATGCATGCTGACTGAATATTTTCATCCTGGAAAAGATTCAGTAAAGATATTAAAAAAATTAATAATGTTATAAAAGCGAGGAAAGGCTGCTTGACATGGGATTCAGCTACGCAGAAATTTACGAAGACACAAATTCAAATTTGTTCAGCGAGTCTTGCTTATGGATAAGGTGTCTAAACTCTAAAAAAAGAACATGGTTATTATTTTTCAACATTTTTATTTTTTATCTCATTTTCCAGATTTGAAATAAAAAACACATAATCAATAACACTGCATTGCGACCAGCACTGCATTTGAAATGCAAAGAGATTACACCTGCAATTCAATATATGAATGCCATAAAAATCATTTGCAACAATGAATTTATCCGCATAAAACAAGCACAACATTGCATGGTATGTGCAAATTGCAAAATATAATTTTTTTCTCAAAAATGAGGTGCTGGGGCATAATCAAATAAAATAGTTTTAATCCCTTCTGGTTCGAAGAGATGGCACTCCGTTACAAAGCGTTGTATAATGAAAACTGGTTCCTCATTACAATTAAACTGTGTCTTGATGTAATTTGAACGAAGGTATGTACAATTAAAACATTGCAGTAATTATAACCCAAATCGAGCCCTGCAAAATCCCTCGAGGCAAAAATTGACATATAAGAGAAGAATATCAGAAAATCTGTGTAATATATTGTTTAATACAATCGTCCTGCGAGGAAAATCGATTGAAAATAGTTTTAATCCCTTCTGGTTCGAAGAGATGGCACTCTGTTACAAAGCGTTGTATCATGAAAACTGGTTCCTCATTATAATTAAACTGTGCCTTGGTGTAGTTTGAACGAAGGTATGTACAATTAAAACATTACAGTAATTATAGCCCTCGATCGAGCCCTGCAAAAGCCCCCGAGGCAAAAATTGACATATAACAGAAGAATATGAGAAAATCTGTGTGATATATTGTTTAATGCAATCGTCTTGCGAGGAAAACCAATTGAAAATAGTTTTAATCCCTTCTCGTTTGAAGAGATCGCACTCTGTTACAAAGCGCTGTATCATGAAAAATCTGAAAAATTGGTTCCTCATTACAATTAAACTGTGTTTTGAAGACTCATCAATTTGAAACACCGTAAAGTAGGGAAGGACTACAGAGCGGATCGTACCTGGGTTTGGAATTGCAGAGGTCGGGCCAATTACAGAGCGGAAAAGAAATTGCAGAGCTCCGTGGAATTGCAGAGTGAAATTGCAGAGTTTAGGGCAATTACAGAGCGGAAAAGAAATTGCAGAGCTCCGGGGAGGAAGGTGTGTGATGGAGCAACCGCGGGATTTTGCACCTCCTCAATTCGAATTGGAGCGAGCGAGACTCTCTGTTCTCGACATTCGAGCTCGTCCCTGATCTGTCAGGGGATGTCAGGATTTACAGCTGCGCCGAATCCATTGTCAGGCTCTGTCAGAATTTCTAGGGAAGGGTGGCGGCGAAGGAGGGTGGTGGAGCTAGGGAGGGTGGTTGCGAAGGATGGTGGCGGAGCGAGGGGAGGGTGGTGGAGGGCAGAGGGATTGCCGGCGGCCAGAGCCGGATGATTTTCCGGCCGATGCCGGAAAACAGGCCATTCCTCCGCCCAGGTAGACTACTCCTCACAAAACTGACTAACTCAGGGTGTGTGGAGATCATTACGTATTGGATCACAACACCTACTAATGAGTCGAGCTTGGCATCGTGGAAGCAAATTAGCAAGATTAGTGGGAAGACTGGCTACAGGAGGTGGTGGGCCAATATCATTCTCATTCAAAGGAAGCGATATCATTCTCATTGTCATATAGGTAAAGGCGATATCATTCTCATTCTCATTCAACAATCTAGACTTCTATGGTATCTCTCTCATTGATGCCTTCAATATAGCTCTCTCCATAACTCCTTCCAACTCAAATTGTAAAAAAATACAGATGCACCAAAAGCATAAATGCCATCTGCCCTTCGCAATTGAAGGTATCTGGTGGATGTAAGATCGTTTGTGCTACTTTCAATACGCCTCAGTACTACTGCACGAGAGGCTTCCTCAATAACTGCTCTCCCACAAACTAATATAAATTCTTCAAGGGACATGTTATAGACAATTTTGTGCCTTACAGCAACAGGCATGAATTGTCAATAATCCAATGGATCCAAAGTCCCTAAACATGATGTTCCTACCCCTAGAGGAACAAGTTCAGCAAACCAACAGCTCTCAGATCAGTTCTCCACCTGAAAACACTAAAAAACAAGCAATCCTGAAATCAAAGCAGGTGCTCCACTAGGCTTCTGCGCTGAAACTCAACTCCTCCATGGTGTACCTGCGTTGCAAAGCAAGTGGAACAAAGGCCACCTGCGCTGAGCAAGATGGAACAAGTGGCACACTGAGTCATTGCTTTGGAATCTTCCAAAAATGACACTTGGATCAGGGATTTCGCCTTGTGATGAGCCAGAGGCTCTGTTTCTCCAAGTGGAAGCAAGGTTCTCCAAGTGGACTCAAAAACTAAAGATCAACTGAAGAGAGAGAGGACACAAGGCAGCTACACATCAGTTGCAAGCTGACTCATCCTTTCTCAATTCATCTATATATTGAGCTCTCTCCTATGAGCTCAAGAGGCTGGAATTTTGTGCAAAGTAATTATATGCTGTTGGTTTCACTATAGAGCTATTGGGTGATTGCTTGAAGGAGGTGAAGAGGAGAAATTCTTTCTGCTGGGAGGTGTTGCTGGATTGGGGCCTTCAATGGTTGTAACCTTCTCAGAACTTTACTTCTTCATTAATAAAAGCTATTGAGGTTCTTCTATATGCATTTGTTTCAATGACATATTGTGATAATTGTATATTTGATTTATGCTAATCCTTGAATCAGTTACGATTGCATGCTTCTTGTAGTTTCCTTCTTTGTTATTTTGCAGGATCTCATTGTAGCTGGGCCAGCAAAAGAGCAAGGAGCTGGGAGCAAGCAGCAAAGAGAAGAGTTTGGATTCGACATTAAGCGCAAGGCAACGGTTAGTGCATTTCCTCATTCTCTCTTGCTTTCGTAAAGAAGTAAACCTTAAGTAGTTTTCTTTACAGTTGTTGCTGAGGTACTATCACCCTTAGAGTGGGATAGGGTCATCCGAATCGGATACTTTTCCCTACAAAAAACTGGCGACTCCACTGGGGATCGTATCTATTTGATTGTGTTTGTAGTATTTTGCTATTCATTTCCTGAACAAAAGAGTACCGAATCGAAAAGCTTTTGACTATATCAAAAGCGAAGTAGAGGGCAGCTACTCTAGCTCATTTCTGAGCATGTTCATGATTTGAAGAGCTGATCTACAAGGATCCTTGTAAGCTCTTAGTGATAGCTTTTCATCCTCCTAATCATCCCTGTGTGTGTTGACTGATTGCTTCTGATTTGAGCAAAAACTGTGCATTTTTTAGAAAATTGTGACCCGGAAACTGTGAAAACGCAACTTTCGTTTTCCAAAGCAGGTAGTACACAGGCTACCTGCTTTGCAACGCAGGTCCCGAAGGGGCTACCTGCGCTGAGAGCCAGACTGGCTGAGCAGCACCTGCGTTGGCCCAATTTTGCCTAGTGCAGTTGGGGTTTCCTCCCTTTTTCTTGCCTGTTTTCACTATAGTTTTTTGCAGCAAGTTGTCTTTCTTGTACCTATTCTGAAACCAACCTTACTTGCCATCATTCCGCCTCTGTTATATAACGAAACTGTACTTGTTATTTTGTATTTCTTACTTCATTTACAATTTCCCATAACGAAGAATAATCTAGTCTTGCTTTGGCCTCTTAGATCTGAACCTGTGTTAGGCATTTTGCTGGTCTAAAGAGTTAGCTTGTTTGCTGTCCATAGCTGATTAGCCTTTTTACTTTCGTCATTATGGTTTGATTTCATGTATTTCCAGTGATTAAACAAGTAAATATTAAGGTGTCTTTTGATTTTGGACAAACTTGTTTGTTTTCGCTTTAAATCGAAATCAAAGTTATATAACAACTTTCTTTTTGTAATACATCAACATTAAGGAAGGGAAAAGAAAATACATGCATTGTGCATTTTGCATTTGACTGTTTGCATGATGATTTAGGAAAAATTTGCATTAGTGTGTGCTCTATGATCTGTGTGAAAAGATTTGCCTTTCTTCTCCCTCAGTAGTTAAGAGTTTCAAAGTTCAAAGATTGAAAAGTTTGCTTCTCATCTTAGACTGCATTCAGGAATTTGTTACATACATCTCGTGGTGATCCTTAAAGGCAAACTGCTAAACAAGATCAACATTAAAATAAATTCAATTTACATAACAACGCTTTGTAACATAACACAAACACATAGAGGTCTAGGTAGAGACGTGTTCCGGCGTCATTAAACATAGTGACTGTCGATCTCTACGAAGGTGGGTGATTCCTCCTGAGAGTCGGTGGCACTAATACGGACTTGTGCTCCCACGTACCGTCGCGTATATATTGGGAGACCCGTATAGGAACAAAGCCTTTATCCATAGGAAGTCGTGTCGGCCGCCCTACTGATCGCGATGCAGTGAACACAGCATTCACGAAGATCGACCACCCGTACCGTAAAACGTATTCTGTGGTTTCGCGAAAAGTTTGGCACACCCTCTGCCTAGAACTCCAGAGAAGTTTCTTTTGGCCTTTTTCAAACTCTATAACTGAAAAAGTCCATCCGAGCATTTGTCACTTCGGGCTCGTTAAAACATCGAAGGAGACTAGAGTCATCTTTAGCTTTTTCTCGACTCTTAAAACATGAAAAAGCAAAGTTGTGTCTAAAGCGTCGTTAATAAAATTTATTTTAATCGGAACATAATCACCTGTTATTCCCACGTTGATCTTTCAGTTGAAAAGTATGGAGCCCACCAACCAAGGAAGTCACCTTGGCGGAAGTCCCAATCCCTTCTCCTCTTGGGGAGATGTTGGTGCGCCTCATATGGCCACATTGTCACTTCCAGGATTGACAATTGGCCTACCTGTATGGCTTTTTTCAACTAATGTAGTTCAGATCACCACTAATCCTGAGCAGTCGAATCAACAGTCAGACCAGTCTAGAACTACCCACCAGCCTTCCACTTCTTACAATTCTTCCTCTGATCCTTCATCTTCGCAAGGTAGAGCCGGCAAAAGTCAGCCTCCCATGGAGAAGAAGGAAAAGAAGAAGAGAGAAAAGAAGCAGAAGGGGCCTATGGCGAAGGCGACTGGGGGCAAGCAAAAGACATCTGACAAAAATCCACACACTGCACCGACCGGGCCTAAATCGCCATGTGTCATTTGCAAAGGGACCCACTTCCATCATGATTGTCCTTGTATTCCCCGGATACTAAGGGACTGGTCCCCCAGGTTGCACAATCCGGTAGCATCAACCTCTGGTAGTCATGTTGATTGCAGTCTGTCAGCTAGCGAGAGTGAAGGACGAAAAGGGAGACCAAGATCACCCTATATGTTGTGTGAAGGCGATCACGCCATCCACAAATGTCCATTCTTAGATGAGGCGAAGAGAGTTTTGGAAGATCGTCCGGTATCACCGTTACGACTTCCTCCTGGATACCAAAAACTCGTGCCTAATCCCTCGATAGTTGAAAATCCAGCTGGCCCGTTCAAGTGGTCAGCTGAAGTGTCAGTCATTGAGAATGAACCTGCTTAATCCAGACCAAACAAAAGTCTAAAGGTCGAAACGGCAGTTGACCCGGTTCTTCCTTCAGAGGCTTCATCCTCAAATGACTCCGTCATTGAAGACCCATCTTCAAATGACACCCTCACTGAAGAGGATAAGGATGACACCGTCCATATTCTTTTCATCAACACAGACTCTGATGAGCATCAGGGCAATGCGCCCATTCCTTTATCGCAGGAAGGAACATCGTCAGGGTCGTATCCGGCCGTGTATTCGGTCCCACCACCAAGCAACCTAGTTGTATCCTTTGATTGGAATCAACTAGGCAGACTCCGGTTACCAGCCAGTATCCCATTCAGAATCATCGTCCAAATCTACAGAATGGTGATGGCTGGAACTATCATTGATGAAGGGGTATCTGTGAGTATCCTTTCCTCTATTGCTTGGAAAGCACTGGGTTCCCCGGCGCTTTTACCTGAGATAAGAAATCTATCAGGTTTTGATAAAGGAACCAGTCACCCGTTAGGGATTCTCCCCAATGTTCCCATTACATTGAAAAGGAAGACAGTTCATATGAACGTCATGGTTGTCCAGGGACCCTTGGTGTATAACTTACTCCTTGGACGATACTATATATATTGCATGGAGGCGATAGTGTCCTCACTCTTCAGAGTTATGTGTTTTCCGCACGAAGGAAGAATGGTCAAGCTCGTAGACCAACTTTCATTTCCAGGATCACGCATCGCAAATAGTCAAATACCATCCCTCAACGGTTTATTCACTCAAGGAAAGCCTCCACCCCCAGTTCTACTTCCCGATGAATGCGAGTGATTCGAGAAGAAAGAACTGGGACCCAGGGGGCATGCACCCTGGCCTGCCTTGGGCAGAGAAAACCTTGGGTATAAAGTTAATTTCCGCAGAAGAATGGGACTAGTCCGTACCCCATCCGAAGGAAGGAAGAGAGGGTTGTTCTAGGATAAAATTCTTTTGTCAAAGTTATGTGAGCGAAATAATCGGCTCCCTTTGTCTAAAAAATAGGCTCTCCTGAGGGAGGAGATCCATTTGTGGCGGCAAGTAGCCACCATCTTTGAAGGCAAGCCTCACCCATTAAAACATATGTTTTGAAGGATAAGTAGGGGCAGCCTCCAAAGAAAGAGATGAAATTGCTGCAACAAGTAGTCACCATCCTTAGCAACCTATTAATAGACATCGCCGGGAAAAAGAGTTTAGTTTGCGGCAGCGAACCGAACCATTTTTCGGATAATAAGTAAGAGGACGAACCTAGAAATTATACTTTATACCTGGGGGCATGCGAACCTTTTGGAGTGCAAGCACGGGACGACTATTTATTTTTTAAATTTTTAGGTCCTCCCTTTAAACATGTAGGTCTAACCCGTTAAAATCGTAGGATTAGCCGTTTCCAGCTTGCATAAAGAAAGGATGTGGGGCAAAAGTTAAAACTTGCCAAATTGGAGTAACTAGTGAGGTATAGCTCCTTAAATATGACTACCTCACCTGAGGCGTTCCTTGTATTAAGACTGGTATATTCGAGCAGTTTTAGCAATGTTCATGCTCGTTAAAAAATAAACGCAAGATCCGAGCAGTTTTAGCACACAGTTCATGCTCGTTAAAAAATAAACGCAAGGTCCGAGTAGTTTTAGCACATAGTTCATGCTCGTTAAAAAATAAACATAAGTTGTGAGCAATCTTCCCCTAGAGTTCAAGCTCACCCAGAAAAAATGAACCGGTAAATAACCTTGGTAAATGTAACCTTTGACAGCCATATTAAAGCCCTTGGTCGTGTTCTTGCAGTCTCACCTCCATCCGTTCATTTGGCCAATCGTTCATCTCCATATGTTTGTTTACCCATTTTGAGGAACAGCTGCGAAGAGTGATTTCACTTAGCCATCCTTGTGACACTGCCGTGATTGGAAAATTCCAACCTGTACCTGGAATCTGCTGTTATCCCTGTCTATCACTCGTTCCTCAAAAGATGAGTCTTCTTTGAGCTCTTTTCACTGACTCGTAAAATATGAAAAGTTTGCCAAGTTTTGGCCTTCCAGTTCGTTAAAGCGACCGGAAAGCTATCCCTCCTCTAGATTTTAATCTTTTTGGACCTAAGGGATTATTGCACAAAAAGATCGAGCGCTTGTTTTGTTCGGCTCGTTAAAGCAATCGAAAATTCATCCCTTCTGTATTGTTTTATACTTTTTCGGACTTAAGGGATTAGATGACGAAAAAGGAATTCTGGAGTTGACTTTATGTACCTTTTCAGACTCTCTAAAAATGAAAAGGACCGAGTTATCCTTGTCGTTAGACTCGTTAAATTCATTAAATAGCGACAAACTTGTCTTTAGACGAGAACGAGTTTCCCTATCGCTAGGCTCGTTAAAACATAGCGATGGGCTTGCCCGAAGGGCAGGTTATAGAACAAGCATATGTTATCCTCCTCAAGCTTGACAAAAATAAAGAGGTACTGGTCAGCAATGACTGGGGAAAAATTGGGAGAACCTCACAGCTTTAATGGTAGCAAGTCGCTCTTGAACATGACACTTTGTCCTCCGTATCACATCGGGTTGGGTTGTTTCATTCACCGGTCTCATCACCATGGTCCTCGCCACACCATCCACATTTGGGGTAATGCTACCGATCCATCACATCAGTGTCGTTATATGTTCAAGAGATGTTGTTCTGCAAAGAGTCAACCGTGTCCCATCCACTGCCATACATTGCCCTTCATCCATTTCATGACCGCCACCCTGAATCATACATCACAGTTTGTTTTCACCTCATCACAATCACTAGCTCCGTTCCGTGTCATTGATGTGGGATTCATTAAGGCCCTCCTTTGACGGATCGCTCCTTGTCGACATCAGCTCATTATCCAAGGAGTTGATCTAGGAACAACCCCTTCAGTACTTTGAAGCTTGCATGCCTCAATGGAAAGTTTCTCACTTCCGGCGACAGGTATACATCAATGACCTTCGACCAGAAGATTTTGCATGGTGGTCGATGCCAAGTCCTTTATTCCCACCATGTGAATTGTACTGCCGTACCTTGAGGGTCATCATCCTTATCGGTGATTCCTCTCGCGCTTGTTAATGGTTTACATCATTGACCGGTAATCAAGCGATGTCTTTCCATGTTCGACTTCAAGAAATTCTCACATGGATCGACTTGTGCATCGAGTGAAAATCGGAAGAGATTGAAGACCCCGGATCTAGTTTCATCCATCCGGGCTGCGATATATATTCAGGATATAAAGACATTTGATATGTACATCATTACAGCAGATGATCATCCTTCTCAAAGGATGATAATTTCAGCAGAGGATTATCAGTCTACCATCAGACGATCGTCTGTTCTATGTACCAAAATGTATTTATAAAGCTGAGCATGGGAATGCCCGCCTCAGCTAGATCATGAAAAAGTATGAAAAATAATGTATTGTATTGTATCTTATTACAGGACACTTCTCAGCATATTGAATGAACTTCGGATCCTCCTAATAAAGCATTTCACCCGATAAACGACCTCATACATTAGGGGGCATCTGTTATAGACAATTTTGTGCCTTACAACAACAGGCATGAATTGTCAATAATCCAAGGGATCCAAAGTCCCTAAACATGATGTTCCTACCCCTAGAGGAACAAGGTCAGCAAACCAACAGCTCTCAGATCAGTTCTCCACCTGAAAACACTCAAAAACAAGCAATCCTGAAATCAAAGCAGGTGCTCCACTAGGCTTCTGAGCTGAAACTCAACTCCTCCACGGTGTACCTGCGTTGCAAAGCAAGTGGAACAAAGGCCACCTGCGCTGAGCGAGATGGGACAAGTGTAACACTGAGTCATTGCTCTGGAATCTTCCAAAAATGACACTTGGATCAGGGATTTCGCCTTGTGATGAGTCAGAGGCTCTGTTTCTCCAAGTGGAAGCAAGGTTCTCCAAGTGGACTCAAGAACTGAAGATCAACTGAAGAGAGAGAGGACACAAGGCAGCTACACATCAGTTGCAAGCTGACTCATCCTTTCTCAATTCATCTATATATTGAGCTCTCTCCTATGAGCTCAAGAAGCTGGAATTTTGTGCAAAGTAATTATATGCTGTTGGTTTCACTATAGAGCTATTGGGTGATTGCTTGAAGGAGGTGAAGAGGAGAAATTCTTTCTGCTCGGAGGTGTTGCTGGATTGGGGCCTTCAATGGTTGTAACCTTCTCAGAACTTTACTTATTCATTAATAAAAGCTATTGAGGTTCTTCTATATGCATTTGTTTCAATGATATATTGTGATAATTGTATATTTGATTTATGCTAATCCTTGAATCAGTTACAATTGCATGCTTCTTGTCGTTTCCTTCTTTGTTATTTTGCAGGATCTCATTGTAGCTGGGCCAGCAAAAGAGCAAGGAGCTGGGAGCAAGCAACAAAGAGAAGAGTTTGGATTCGACATTAAGCGCAAGGCAACGGTTAGTGCATTTCCTCATTCTCTCTTGCTTTCGTAAAGAAGTAAACCTTAAGTAGTTTTCTTTACAGTTGTTGCTGAGGTACTATCACCCTTAGAGTGGGATAGGGTCATCCGAATCGGATACTTTTCCCTACAACAGGACAGCGCCCACAAGCTTACATATATGCAAAGGATGAATGTTCGACCACTTTCAGTTGTCGTGCTATTGGTAATGTCATAGTCTAACTAGCAGGATTGCCCAGAAAGTTATGGAAATTCCAGTCTCGAGAAAATCGGGTAAGGATTTTTGTAAATCCAAGTTATAGTAGTTAAACTTCAAAATTTTAGGTGTTTTGGACGTTTTTGATGGTGCTGAATCCATTTCCACCATCAAAAACACGATTCAAACACTGCCTCTACAAAATTTAAAAGAAAATTTACCCGAATTTCGACCACTTTTGGTTATCCAGGCAATTCCTCCGCCTCAGTAGATAGGTCCTTTGGTAATTACAAAATCATCTTCTGTCGTTGACATTAACGTCATGATATTATCCAAATAAACGCAATGAATAAAGTAAAGGCCATGTAGAATCATAAGGCTTTGTATTCAGGAGGCCCAGCTTTTTTCTGCACAAGATGAAAGGGCGTTGAAGGCCTCACTGTTGTGATTGATGGAATATGTTAAGATTATTATTTTAGGACTGTCGTGTTAGAATTTGTTGTCAATTCACTTTCTATGGCTTGGCTTGTTTTCCCTTATTGCAGAAAAGCTATTTAAACGAAAAACTCTCACACCACTATAACGAAAGTCCATGAAATTTGACATTCACAGAGAACACCGCCATTGTTTTATACTGCCAGACTTTATTACTATTCTTCTATACCAAATATTTTAATATTTCTTTATGATGATATAGAAGACTTGGTCGTTGATGAAATGATTCTAACTATTGTTTGAGTTGAAAATATGAAAATAAATCTACAGATGGACCGTATCAATTTTTGTCCCTTCCAGCGAGAGAGAAACACTCTCATTCTGCTGTATTTCGAGCAGCTTCCAATATTAGAGGTTGGTATTTTGGATGTAAAGAGCACACAATAAAATACGTAAGGTTGATGACAATAGAAACACTCTCATTTTGTTGTATTTCGCAAAACTTCAAATATTATTAGTCTTTTGGATGTAAAGAGGAGGCCATAAAATACCTAATGTTGATGATAGTAATCTAAATTCTTAAATGAGACACTCACAAAAGTATAATTATATTTAATTAAAATCTTGTATGCGGATAGAAATGGATTGCAGTATTATATCGATTGCTTCAAAAAAAAATTATACATTTATTTTAGTAATATTTAAAATCAATATATTTTAATCCATATTGATTTCAGGTTATATATAATAATATTGAATATATTAAATCTAACAATTAATATTATAAAAAACATTTATTTACCATATTTGAACTCTCCGCCACTTCACAACGTATGTATTAGAGACAAAAGGGTTGTTCTTTTTCCCACCTCCCACTATACTATATACTAATTGTTTATTTCATAAACATGTTTAGAAGTTCAAAGTTTCTATTTACTAATTGTTTATTTCACAAACATGTTTAGAAGTTCAAAGTTTCTATTTACTAATTGTTTATTTCACAAACATGTTGGAAGTTTTGCATGATTTTGATGAGTCTAAAAAGCTTTACCCAATATTTGCACGCGTTTTTCACAAGGTAGTCCTAAATGTAGATATTCAAATTATAATTATATTAAAAGGTTAATAAATAAAATATAAAATATTTACTATTTTATTTTCTATTTCTTTGTCCACACACGGGTTGGAATCTCAAGGATTTATATAATTGTGATCCGTGTAAAGATTTTTACTTAATATTTGTAATCTATAAAGAAGGTAGTTTCAAATGTAGATAACCAACTTATAATTATACTAAAAGATTAAGGAATAAAATATTAAATAGAGAGAGGAATCATAACGTTTAAATACTTTTATAGATTAGATTTAATTAAATGATTTAAAAATATATCTTAAAAAATTTGATTTTATATTAATATTTAAAATGCATTTTTATTAGATTTTTAATTTTAATAATTTTGAATTTTGGTGAAGTTATATTAATTACTAATGCCTTTTAAACTTGTAAAAACTGCACCCTTTATAAGTTGTAAAGTTCAAAATTTTTTATTTTTGAAAGTAGTTACATAAACTAAAACATGGTGATTATATGAAAGAAAGTTTAGAAATTTTTAGCTTGTCACAATGAAGTGATGTTTGAGAAACTGTGATGTATCACATAAATAATATGATGGGAGATGGAACAAACTAATTTTGAGTGTAAAACATTATTGTCATAATCAATGAAAATTTGAGAGCAATGTGTCCATTTCAATTTCATGTGTATTACATTTAACAAAAGATTTGGTTTGATTTGCATTGAAGGTATTCTCTCTTTGGGTATGATGCACAATCTATGGCACCATTCCTCAAATATCCAAAGAGGTGTGCATTATCACATGGAAAAGATAATTTGTCTGACACTAAATAAAGATTTGGTTATGGAGAGAAAATATTGAGAGAATGTGATGTGTCACATAGAGAATATTTTTCAAGTGTACTTATTGCATGGAGAAGTATTTTTTCGCAACTTAATGTAGTATGTGGAACAAAAAGGAGAAAATTTTGTGTCATGCTAAATACTTCTATGGTTCATGAAAAATGCAATGAAAAAGAGCTTTTTAGAGATGCTATGTATCACAAAAAAAAATATAGTTGTTGCAATGTAGTGTTACATAAGGGAAGAAAAAATTCCATGAAATATGGTGGAAGAGAGAAAAGTGATGCAATATTCAATGAAGTAAATTTTCCTAAGAAAAGAAGAAGAAGAATGTTTTTCTTTGTCGTGGGACAAGAAAATTTTTGTTCTGTGTGAAGAAAAATTATGGTAGTGCAATGTATCATACGAAGATAAAGTTCAAGATGATGTGATATGCTACAAAGATGGATTTTTTTGGAAATATGAAAAGTTGTAGAGAAGGGAAAATTGAAAATATGTGGTGTTTCACAAATAAACACGTGTGGGGGATGTAATGTTATAGAGGAATGAATCTTGGAAGATGTAAAGATTATTTTTTAGCCAATTTTTTGGGAAAAAATCAATATTTGAAGTGGTATGTTGTCATGAATAAAATATGTTTGAGGAAACTTGATACTTCACGAAGAAGAAATTTCATTCAATGTGAAATTTTATAGGGAATAAACACTTTCCAAGATGATACATGTCACACAAGAAATAGGATGAGGTGTGATATATCACAAAACTACAAGCTTATTGAGGGTGCGAAACATTGTATAGATAAAATATGTGTAAAATGTCAAGACTAAACAAGAGACAAAGTTTGAAACTTCACAAAATAAAATTGTCGAAAGGTGTGAAGTATTAAAAAGGGAAAAAAAGCATATATTGTGTAAAACAACACAGAAGCCACACAATCTTCATACTTTTTCATGTAACACAAATCAACACACCCAAACTCATCGCACTAAACACCTTTCTGTTCATGCAAATCCACATATTTGGGAAAAATTATTGCCTAGATGTAGATATCAATAACATCCAGATTGCCATGACCCGAGTCATTCCCTCCTTGTCATGAAGAATGAAATCCAATATTTGTCTCTATAAGGGATTTTCGTTTCCATCTAATTTATTTGTAGTTAAACTGTTGTATTCCAATTTTTTTTATTAAGAGTGTTTTGTTCTTTTGACTCCTTCTAGAAATTTCTTATAAGAATTCTAACTGTAAAACACTATAGAATTTTTAGCAAATATGTCACTAGTTGAGGGAAAATCGTGGTCGACTATGTATGGAGGCTAGCCATGGACACAAGAAAATTTTATTCAGCTGATGAACTGTAATAGTAATTTCTTAGGGATTTTACAAGAGCCATTCACAACTATCTTTATTTTCCAATAATTATTCAGGGGTTTTCATGTTTATTTTCTTCTTAAATTTAAGATTGAAGGGTTTCAGGACCTATTCTTATTTCAATATTTAGTATGAAGGTTTTTACTCGATGAGAAAGACTTATATAGACTCAGTGGAGCATAGACTCAACATGGAACTAACCTTAAAGAAAATACATGTTTGTTTAGGTATTTAGGGTTTTATTTCAATTCTATGTTACTCTGCTTTGATTCTCAATATTAGGGTCTAATAAGGTCATTTAAATTCATTAAATTTTTTCCAGTATTTAAATTAGGGATATATTTGATTTTATTATAATTTTTAACCATGATCTTCTTTTTCACCTCATTATGTATGTTTATGCTACTTGTTTTGACTGAGATAGATGAGCACCTCTTCATCAAGAGAGCAAGTTTATAGATTTTCAAAGAGTTTGAATGCAAGAGACATCCAAAGAGATACCTTCTAGCTCTCTTCCATAGTCTTTAGACGCCATTCTCCATCATGAGATTGTTGAGCAGGCAAGGGCTAGTGACAAGTAAGGTTTCTCATCTAGTGGGATTTTAGCATAAGGTTTTAAATGATTTAATAATTTTAGTACATCGTTTGTAATTATTTTTTGTTCTCCACATCTAAATGTAAACTAAAATCTATTTATTTGGTGTTATGGGAAAATTGGGTTCCACATTATATTTGGAGGGAGATAACTCCCCTTGCATTTTTCTACATTAGATATTTCTCTTTTAAATGTAGAAAATGAGTTTTTGCAGTGTTGGATGTGAATATATTAATTTAGAGTAAATGGATCTTAACTTAAATCACATATATTGTTCACTCTTCACCGAAGTAAGTTTTCGAGAGATTGATGTCAATCAAACAATGTCTCTTATGCGAATCATTTAGTATGATATTATGTCATTTGTTCCCAAGATTTACATGTTAAATATTCCATTTTAGGTTAATTTCTTTGGTATTCATATAAATCTAAAAGTAAGCTTTCTCAATCTCAAAAAATATTCTACCACTTCTTTTCAGAAAGCATTGTTAATCTCACCTTCAATAGGTTTGTCTTGGTAGTTAGTGGTTACATGTTCATATTGTGTCAAGCCAAATGACTTCCAAATAAAATACTACGTATATTCTGAAATAATCTGGGCATGTAGATGTTGGAAAAAAAATCAGTCTCTCATATTTGCATGCTTAACCCAAGAACTTAGGGTTATGATGAAACCATGGATCCCATCATTACTTTAAAGTTGATTCAATTTTTTTTTATTCATAACCTTGAAATTATTCCAGATGTGACTATGTGCATGATTACTCCCCAAGATACAATCCAAGTAGGGAAAGTTAAATTCTAAGTGCTTTAAAGAGGCTTTGATCACTAGTAGAAAATGAGAAATTAGTGACTACATGACTGAAAACATTAGTCGCCACAACATTTTCAAATGAAATACTACAAAAAATGAGCAATATTAAGTGACCCAACCAAAAATGACTAACATAACCAACTAATTTAGTTTTCGGTTAAAATATATGACTAGCTAATAAGTAATACAACTAATGCCTAACGTGAATGACTAATTTATTCTAGGAACAAAAATATGACTACCTAACAACTACTACAATAATATGAATCAATTGTTTATGTTAGTCATTTTAATTGTGTCACTTTAACAATCTAAAATTACAAGTGATAGGGAGATTCAAAGGTTGTTCTAGATTGGATGAAAGGTCATACTTCCTTAAACATTTCTTTATTGGATCAGTGGATGATTAGAGTGATGGAGATAATTAGAATATTCAAGGTTATATCCTTTGAACAGATCCATACAAAAATAAATTTGAAGGTTGACATATTATCCAAAATGGGAATGGGCTTACAGTTGGGTAAAATACATTTAAATGAAGAATACCTACAAGGATAAGTGTTAGTCAATCAGTAGAGGACACATTGGCTTTAGTAATGAGAGAATTATAATGAATTATAAACATTATAACCATACACATAGATTTTAGTCACCTTTAGCAACACATACATCAATAAATCTAACATTAAATGGAAAAACAACTATAAAAAAGACTAAAATACTTTATATAAGATCAAAATACCAAATAGTAGAATATATTCAAATCCCAATACTCTTCATTTATCTTAATTAATCAAATTCAATGAATTGTGGAGAACATATATGTATATATGTCTAAATAGAAATAGAAATAAAAATATATACATAGAAATAAAAATCAAATTAAAATTCATCCATAAACATCTTGAAACTTCGAAACTTTCTATCTTGATCAAAGATTTATGTCTATAAATATTTATTTTGGTGTATGCGGGATTTATGTTTACAAGGCTTTTAATCCAAGTTCTTTGAAATGGTTAGCGTAGGTGTTTTTTAGAAAGAGAGGGAGCTATACAACTACGATGAAAGCTTTTTCTTTATTCCTTTGATAAATAACTGGCATTTAATCATTTGATGTACCTTCTTTGAATATAGGGCACATATGATACTCAAATTCTAGGATCTTTTGGGTAGATTTATAATATGAACGAAAGAAATTTACGAGGTTAAAATGCAAGTAATCAACAGGTTCAAGTAGTTAGATGTGTTTCCAAAGATCAATGATGATTTATACAATAAGACTCTATCTAGTGGTGTCATTACACTCGTCTCCCCCATTGTGATGGTTATGCTCTTCTTCTTTGAGTTTTGTAAGATTTTTCTTTGTATTCTTCCTTATTTTAATTGTAATCCCCTGCTCCACCCACAATTCATATGCTCTAGGAATGCCCACCTATTTCGATCCCAAATTGTGATCTCTAGTGAAGGATTTTGTATGGTGTTAATAAAAAATAATATGTGGTTCCTTTCATGTATTGAATGTTTATTAAATACAAATTATGATTTTTTCCATGGGATGCTAATCGATGATGCATTTATCTTAAATTCTAGTGTGGAATCTATCAACCAGTGGAAATAATTAAAACCCACAAAAGATGAAGAAGGATGATGTAATATAATAACATATTATCATTTTGAGATTGATAGTTCTTACATATTCAAGGTTCAAATTATTGGAAGAAAATCCGCAAGCGTGATACTTACCTTTATTCATAGTTAATAAATTCCCCGATCTTAGCAAATAAAAATGTTTCACAAACTAAGAATTGAACCCAAAACCGACCCCTACGTTTTGGGCTAGTCTACCACATAGATACACTCCCTTACAATGATGGCCAATGATGTTTTTAGGTGTGCGTTGATGCTCTAACATGATTCTCAAGCCAATTTAGTAAATTTGAACTAGGGATATGAAATTCCTAGCCACAACTGCAACAATGATAATATGTAAAGTTATTGGATATGATGGGGTTGAAACTAGTAGTCCCCATCTAGTGAGTTGCTTTACAATTGAGCTACATTACCTTTTGATGATTGCATACAATATGATTGGATTTGGATTGATCCCCTCAACTTAGCACAATGTTTCATTTCCATCATCCTATCAAGTCAAATGGTAAGGGTTTAGTACCATTTTTTCTAACTAGTAAAGTAGTTTGATTCTACATTGGTCTAAACAAGTTATTGCATGTTTTACTATCCCACATCTTGAAACTTTTATTCAAGTACAAAAAGAAAAAAACACTACCATTATAAAATAACTAATTGTATTTGGGCTATCAGGACCAAGGCCATATTCTGGGTATTTTTACAAGATCAGTATTCACAATAATGTGTCTCACCCTACTTTATTCCCAAAATTCTTCAATTTGTTCATGAAATCGAGTCTTAGGGACTTAATTGTTGGATTTTCGTATTATTGCTCTTTAGTTCAATTAGATGGCTTACTATCCTATCAACCTTGAAAACTTCCTCTATCAGACCACCTGAAGGACATGTATCTCTTCATAATGATAATGATAATGATTGGAAGAAAACCATTGTTTGGTAACTCCTCATAAATAATAAAATACAAATAATAATTTGTATAGTTAGTAAATGGATAAAGATATTTTCAAAATAATTATTTAAAATTTGTAATTTATTCAATACAAGTTACCTCACTAATGCAAGAAAAAAAATGAAGAAATGAGGTTTATAATGAATGTATCCATCATATGAAAAGGTAATCAAAATACTACCTTATATTTGTATATATAGTGAGAAAATAAATTAATAGTTAGTATGAATAGAAATTTAGTTAATATAATGTTGTTATTAATTAAAAAATAAAATAGGAATGGTGAGGATTTTTACACCTTTTTTTGTTCCCTGAACAAACATGCATAAAATAAGACTCTTAATCAATGCCTCGATGTAAACTCAAAGTTCACATGTTTAATCTATAGGATGTTCCATCTACATGTCTCACATGGAAGACATTCCTTCTATGTAGACCTCTCTTACTGTATGTTCTTAGTAACACCCCTAACACTGAAAGCAACTTGGTGCTCAAAGAGTATATAAGGGTATGTGATTCAAATAATTTCATGCATGATGCCCAGGTAAATTTTGTATATGCATAACTTTGGTATATGCACATATATTTCATATATGCCCATATCTTTCATATATGCGCAATTTCTATATATGTGCAACTTCTGTTCAGTGCATATATGAAAGTTGCACATATATATAATATATGTGCATATAAAGAAGTTGTGTATGTATGGAAGATATGTGATACAGAAGATGCAGATATATAAAAATTGTGCGACTTTTGTATATGTATATCTTTCATATATTTGCATATTTTATGTCTATGCACAACTTTTGTATACACACATATTTTCCATATATGAATAATTTTTGTATATACATATATCTTTTGTATATGAGTAACTTCTATATCTCCACATATTTTCCATATATGTGCATACTTGTGCACAACTTCAACCTCCGTATATACACAACTTTCGTATATGTGCATATTTTCCATATTTTACAAGTTATGTATATACACATATACGAAAGTTTGCACATATTGAAGATATGTGCATATACAAATGGTGCGCATATACGGAAACTGTGCGACTTTTGTATATGCATAATTTCTATATATGTGAATATAATCCTTATATGCACATCTTTCATGTATGCACATATATGGAAGTTTCACATATACTTTAGATGCACATATACAAAAGTAATACATATACGAAATTTATTCATTTACAGAAGATGTATGCATATATAGAAGTTGTGCATATATGGGGGTTGTTGTACATGCGTATTATAGAAATTGTGGATTTCTTTTTTATATGTACAACTTATGTATATGTGTATGTGTATATACAAAATTTGAAAATAAATAGAAAATATTCATATATATAAAAGTTGCACATATGCAAAATATATGCGCATACACAAAACATATCGCATATACGGAAGTTGTTTATATACATGCATATTCAAAATTTGTGCAGAACTTCAATCTCTATACAATCACATATTTAGCATATGCACATGTACGAAGGATGTGTGTATAAAATGTCTAGAGTTATGCATAAATTATGTATATGCCCAACTTTTGTATATGTGTATTTACCGTATATGCATAAATTCCATATATGTGCATATATAGGAACTACGCATATACAAAATTTGTTCACAACTTCAACCTCATGTATATGTAGCATTTGTATATGCACATATCTTTCGTATATGTGCAACTTCCGTATATACACATATATGAAAGTTGTGCATATAAGAAAGATATGCACACATATAAAAGTTGCGTATATACAAAAGATATGCAATACAAAATATGTGCATAAATAGAAGTTGTGCTACTTTCATATATACACATATTTTGTGTATGTGCATGTCTTTTGTATATGCACAAATTTTGTATATGCACATATCTTTCATATATGCGCTTCTTCCAATATATGCATATCTTACACCCAGTACTTTAAAGGGGCAACGGGGTGGATAATTGATAGGATTTCGTATTACAAATTTGTCCATGTTATTTAGTGCAATAAAACTAGATAGTTGGTCCATAAAAAATGCACATAATTTTTTTGCATTTCTTTCGTTCATCACTTTCTTTAGGAATGATCCCATCTAAGTTATAATGTTCTAGTTTCTCAAGTGATATAGAAGATTGCTAAAATAGAAGAAGTCACTACAATACATAATGAACATCATAATGATCTATAAATATGGGCTATGTTATAAAATTATTTCCTTAGTTTGCAATGGTTATTTAGCCATTTACTACATGAATATCTCTTTCATTTCATAAATTTGGATTCTTTTTTAATTATATAACAAGAATTGTTGAATTTGAATTTGTATTTGGGGTATGCCAAACAATTTCTAATTATATTAGCAAATTATTTTTGACAATGAAATTTTCAAGCAATATTTTTATTTCTTTTGGGTCATCATAAAAAAATTGTACCATATTCAATATTTATCTACCCCATTCAATGCTTTCAAATGGGATGTTGGTCTAGTCCCCTTTGTTATATGATAAAATCTAAACTCTTTACATTCATTTAGTTGTTCCAGAGGATGTTAACATAGGTAGAACAATGCTTTTGGGTTTCCATTAACAAGACATTATGCATTGAAGATGTATTATTGGTATTTCCTATGGTGTTTATTTCTCGGCTATACAAGTTTCCGTTAGCTAGATGAATTATTATTATTTTTAGGCTGAACAAGTTAGATATTGACACATTGTATGAACCATTTTTAAAATAAAGGGATACAATAGAATACAAATTGAATTTTTTGGGACATGTATTTCATATTCAAGTGACTAGGTCATGATTTTTAGAGTTTGCATGAAATTAGTTGAATCATGTATCCTTCTCTACTCTTTGAGCACTGAGTTGCTTTCAGTGCTGCGAGCGTTACTAAGAACATACACTGAGGGAGGTATATCCAAACATCCTCTTTATAGCTCTTAGAATTGAAAGGAATACCTTTCATGTGAAACATGTAGATATAACATCCTACATTTTAAACATGTGAACATAGAGTTGACATCATGGAATTGATTAAGATTCTTATTTTATGTATGTTTGTTCAAGGAAAAAAATATGTAAATATGCTCATTATTCATAATTTTTATTTTTTTTTAAATAATAACCACATTATATTAACTATATTTCGATTGTACGAACTATTAATTTATTTTCTCACTATATATTTTTCATGTATATCTATATAGAATGTAGATTTCCATTACTTTTTCATGTGATGAATACATTCATTATAAACCTCATTCCGTCATTTTTTCTTGTATTAGTGAGGTAACTCGTATTGAAGAAATCACCACTTTTAAATACTTAGGTTGAGAAGATCTTTATCCATTTACTAATTGTACAATATTATCTGTATTTGTTATATTTATGAAGAGTTACTAAACAATGGTTTTCTCCCATCATTATCATTATGATGAACTACATGTCCTCAAGGTGGTCTGAGGAAGTTTTCATGGTTGATAGGATAGTAAGCTATGCAACTGAACTAAAGGACAAGAATATGAAAAACCAATAAGTAAGTGCCTAAGAATCAATTTCATGAAAAAATTGAATCATTATGGGTATAAAGAAAGGGGGAAGACACAACGTTGTGAAGATTGATCTTGTAAAAATGGCCAGAATATGGCCTCGTCCTCATAACCCCAACACGATGCGTTATTTTTCAATGGTAGTTTTATTTTACAATTAGTTATTTAATATTTTATTCCTTAATCTTTTAATATGATTATAAGTTGTCTTCCTAGAGTAGCTCAAGTGATTATGGCCTTGGAATGAAGTCTCACCGAATAGAAAATCTTAAATTGGAATCTTGTGCCCCATATCGAGGTGAATAATATAATTATAAACTGAATATCTACATTTAAAACTACCTTGTAAAAAAATTGCAAATATTAAATAAAACTCTTTTGATCAAATTTATACAAAATCTTGAGCTTCCAACATGTGTGTGGAACAAACAAATAGTAGATAAAATAGTAAATATTCAATATTTGATTTATTAGCCTTTTAATATATTTAGGACTACCTTGTAATAAACGTTTGCACATATTGAGTAAAGTTTTTTTAGACCAATCAAGATCATGCAAAACTTCCAACATGTTTATGAAATAAACAATTAGAAAATAGAATAGTGGGAGGTGTGGAAAAGAACAACCTCTTTAACTCTAACGCATACGTTGTGAAGCGGTGGAGAGTTCAAATATGGTGAATGAGTGCGTTTCATAATATTAACGGTTAGATTTAATATATTCTATATTATTATATTTATCATGAAATCAACATGGATTAAAATATGTTGATTTGAAATATTACTAAAATAAATGTATAAATTTTTGAAGCAATCGATATAATATTGGAATCCGTTTTTATCCGCATATAATATTTGAACTAAATATAATTATACTCTTGTGATTGTTTCATTAAAGAATTTACATTACTATTGTCAACATTGGGTATTTTATCGGCTCCTCTTTACATCCAAAAGATAGATAATATTTGAAGTTGTTCGAAATTCAATAGAATGAGTGTTTCTACTATCATCAACATTTTGTATTTTATTGTCTTCTCTTTACATCGAAAAGATCGATTGATAATATTTGAAGTTGTTAGAAATGCAACAGAATGAGAGTCTTTCTCTCCAGCCATACGGGAAAAAAATTGATACGGTTGTTTGAAAATTAATCCCAACTACCTTGTTAAATAAATTGACAACAACCATATTTGTGAAACACAAGTAAATTAAGTAAGTGGAGTTCTATTGCAGGTTGCGGATTTTGTTTGCTGGCCAAAGGCCATGAATTAAACGAAATTATTAGTGGGAGTACAAAATTCCTATTCCGCAACACATCAAGTAATTAAGAACAAATGGGCCTTTAATGCAGGGTTGGTAAGTACCAGTGTTTTACTCCACAATTGATATATGCACTCTGCAACGTTTACAAGTTAAGAAAATTATGTTTCGGTACAAACACCCATTTTAGGTTTTAATAAGAACTCTTAGTAAATCTTATTAGTAAGAACTCTTGCTTTACTTAGTGAAGGTGTCACAACTCCCATATGAATTCTTTTATGTGTTAGAAAAATAACATGGAGCAATTTGTGAAGTCTAAATCTTAGTAAGAACTCTTGTTTTACTTAGTGAAGGAGTCACAACTCCCATATGAATTATTTTCTATGTTTTTGAAAAGTATAATCTAAAGTATATCTGTTGGAGTATTTTTGTGGAAATTTTCACTATGCAATCATTATGTCTTTTTTAACTCTGTTTTCTGAGCATAATATTTGAAGTTTTTGCTCCATTTCAGTTGCACAGGTCAACTGTGAATTAACCTCCATGATTTTTGCCTTGAAAAAGAAATTCTTCCTCATCTTTCACTTGGTATAAAAGCAGGTGTAAGATTTTATTAGTGTAAGTGCAAGTGCTTTTATTGGGAGTTAAAAGTTGTTCTAAAGGAATTATTTTTGGAGCATATTTACTACCAAGGAGAAAGTTTTCTTTCAACAGTTAGAATGGAAACATCAAACACAAGCTTGACTAATCCCCAAGTACCTCAATTTAATGTAAAAAATTATGACTATTGATCTATAACAATGAAGGCTTTGTTTTCTTCTCAAGATATTTTGGATTTGGTGAAGAATGGGCTCCATGAACTAGTAGATGAAACAACATACAATTCTTTGACACAAGAAAAAAGGATTTGTTGAGGGACAACAAGAATAAGGGCTCAAAATCCCTCTTCTACTTTTTTCAAGCAGTTCATGAAAATATTTTCCCAATGATTGCAACAATAACAAAGTCTGACCAAGGATGGGATACCCTCTATATAACCTACCAAGGCATGGAAAAAGTAAATACAACAAAACTGCAAATGTTAAGAAGATATTTTGAGACAATTTATATGAAAGAGTCAGATAATGTAGACTCATTTTTTACACAAGTAATTGGACTAGTTACTCAAATAAGGTCTGATGGTAAGAAACTCCACGAAAGGAGAATAATTGGGAAAAAATTGAGAAGCCTGCCAGCAAGATTTGATGCCATTGTTGTGGCCATAGAAGAGACAAAGGATCTCTCACAATTTTCAGTGGATGAGCTTCATGCATCACTCATTTGTCATGAACATAGATTGAATAGAGAAACAAACTCCTCACCGGAGCATGCCTTAATACACAAGTTTCATTTGGTCAAGGTAAAGGCAGAGGAAGATAAAATGCTCGAGGAAGAGGCAGAATCCCACACAGAGGTGGAAGGGGCAGCTATTCAAGCTCAAGAAGAAGGGTAAAAAAATCAAATCCAAGTCAAGTCTCAAGTCGAAATCAAGCACAAGGTTAGAGGTATGATAAATCTCAAGTTCTGTCTCATTATTGTAAGATTTATGGTCATTATACAAATGAAAGTAGAAAGAAGAAACATGATATCAGTACCAAACAATGTGAAAATATCACAGAATAAAATTAGAACCAAGATAGCATGTTCTTAGCTTGTAATGTAGCACAAGAAAAAAAAGGATATATGGTTTCTAGATTCAGGGTGTAGTGATCACAGGACATGGAACATAGAAATGTTTACCGATGTAGATGAAAGTGTGAAATCTGAAGTGACATTAGGGATTGACAACGTAGTCTCTATCATGGGCATAGGAAGAGTCAACATTATAACAAAGAAGGTCGAGAAGAAGTACATTTCATATGTTTATTTTGTCCCCAGTTTGAAGCATAACCTCATTAGCATTGGACAACTCACGAAATCAGTATGGATTAAATATATTGATTTTAAATATTACTAAAATAAATGTATAGTTTTTTTTAAGGAATTGATATAATATTGCAATCCACATATATCCACATATAAGATTTTAAGTCAATATAATTATCCTCTTTTGAGTCTTTCATTAAATTTTTTAGATTACTATCATCGATACTGGGTATTTTATTGCCTCCTTTTTACACCCAAAAGACCACTAATATTTGAAGTTGTTCGAAATTCAATAGAATGAGAGTGTTTCTACTATCATCAACATTGTGTATTTTATTGTCTCCTCTTTACATCCAAAAGATCAATTGATAATATTTGAATTTGTTCAAAATACAGTAGAATGAGAATGTTTCTCCCTGGTTGGAAGGGAAAAAAATTGATACGGTCTTGTTCGAAAATAAATCCTCACCACTGCGTTAAATAAACTAACAACAACCATACTTGTGGTACACAAGTAAATCAAGCAAGTGAAGTTTTTTCTGCGGGTTATGAGTTTTTTCTGTAGGTTTAAGTACATGAATTAAATGAAATTATGAGCAGGAGTACAAACTTCCCATTCCGCAACACATCAAGTAATTAAGAACAAATGGGCATTTAATGTAGGCTTGTGTAAAACACAAGTTCCAATATTTTACTCTGCAGCTGATATATGTACTCTGAAATGTATAAGATTTTTTCTAAGTAGCCAAGGTAAGTCTGAGATTTTTTAGAGAGAAAAACATGGAGCAATTTGTGGTGGGTGCGTAAAAATAATTTGTTACAGGGTTTTACAATGCAACTCCTAGTGAAGTATAAATATTAGTAAGAAATCTTGTTTTACTTGGTGAAGGAGTCAGAACTCCCATATAAATTTTTTTCTGTGTATTCGAAACATATAATCTAAAGTATATTCATTAGAATATCCTTATGGAAATTTCACTTATGGTTTCTTTTATTGCGCAACCACTCTGTTTGTTTCACTCTATTTTGCTGAGTGTAAGATTTGAAATTTTTGCTCCATTCTAGTTGAACAAATCAACTGTGTTTTAAACTTTGTGACTGTCCTCTTGAACAAAAATTTCTTCCTCATATTTCACTTGGTATCAGAGCGGGTGTAAAAATTTATTAGTGTAAGTGCAAGTATTTTTATTGGGAGTTAATTTTTTTTTTGAAGGCATTATTTTTGGAGCATATTTACCAGTAGGGAGAAAGTTTTCTTCTAATAGTTAGAATGGCAGCATCAAGCACAAGCTTGACTAATCATAAAATACCTCAATTTAATGGAAAAAATCATGACTATTGAGCTATAACAATGAAGGCCCTATTTTCTTCTCGAGATATTTTTGATTTGGTGTAGAATGGGTTCCAAGAACCAACAAATGTAGAAGCATACAATTCTTTGACACAATCACAAAAGGATTTGTTGAGGGACAACAAGAAGGAATCAAAAGCCCACTTCTACATTTTTCAAGCAGTTCATGAAAGTATTTTCCCAAGGATTGCAGCAGAAAAAAGTTCAAGCCAGCATGGGATAGCCTCCAGACAACCTACCAAGCCATGGAAAAAGTAAATACAACAAAAACTACAAATTCTAAGAAGAGATTTCGAGACAATTTGTATGAAAGAGTATGAGAATGTAGACTCATTTTTTACATAAGGAATTGGACTGGTTACTCAAATTAGATCTCATGGTGAGACACTCGAGGGAAGGAGAATAGTTAAGAAAATTTTGAGAATCCCACTAGCAAGATTTGATGTCATTGTTATGGCCATATAAGCGACAAAGGACCTCTCACAATTATCAGCGGATGAGCTTCATGCGTCACTGCTTTTCTCATTAACATAGATTGAAGAGAGAAACAAACTCCTTATTGGAGAATGCCTTCATGACACAAGTTTCATTTGGTCAAGGTAGAGGTAGAGGAAGATAAAATGCTAGAGGAAGATGTAGAGTCCCACACAAAGGTGGAAGAGGTAGCGCTTCAAGCTCAAGTGGAAGGGAAGGAAATGAAAATCCAAGTCAAGGTTCAAGCCAGAATCAAGCACAAGGCCAGAGGTATGATAAATCTCAAGTTCATTGTCATTATTGTAACAAGTGTGGTTATTATGCAAATGAAAGTACAAAGAAGCAAAATGATATAAGTAATAAACCAAGTGAAAATTTCACAAAAGAAAATAAGAACCAAGATAACATGTTTTTAGATTGTAATGTAGCACAAGAAAAACAAAAGGATATATGGTTTCTAGATTCAGGGTGTAGCAATCACATGACAGAGAACATATAAATGTTTACCAATCTAAATGAAAGTGTGAAATCTAAAGTGACATTAGGCACTAATAAAAAAATTCTCTGTCATGGGAAAATACGGTGGAGATGACATACATTTCAGATGTTTATTTTGTCCTTGGTTTGAAGCATAACCTCATAAACATTATACAACTCATGCAAAAGGGCTACAATGTCTTTTTCAAGAATGGAGAGTGCACAATTTTGGATAAGTCTCCAGGCAAACATCTGATTTCAAAAGTTCAGATGATAAGTAATAGAGTGTTTCCCCTAAAGATAAAACCAGATTTGAAGGAAGAAGGTGTGGAAGCACAACTGCCAATGAATTCACAAGAGGATGAAAGAAAAGTTGCAGCTGTCACACATGTAAACTTTCAAGTCGAGGTAAAAGATGAAAACTAGTTATGGCGTTTGATATTTGGTCACCTCAACTGTAGAGGCTTCAATATACTGCATAGGGAAGACGTGTTGAAGGGATTTCTACTCATATAAAAATGAGAGAGCCTATGTGAAGGATGCATGTTGGGCAAACAACATAGAGAGACATTTCCAATAGGAAAGTCAATAAGAGCAAAGCCACCTTTGGAGATTCTCCATTCAAACTTATGTGGACCAATGAAAACACCATCAATTGGTGGCAGTTATTATTCTTTTACTTTCATAGATGATTATACAAGGAAGACATGGGTATACTTTCTAAAACATAAAAGTGAAGTGTTTGAGTGCTTTCACCAATACAAATCTCCTGTTGAGAAGCAAAGTGATCCGAACTTAAACATGAATGCAAAAACATACGGATATAATCATAAATGTAGAGATACATTAGAAAAAACCTTCGTTTCACTAATAGAAAAATACTGAACTATGCTTACAAATAGAATGGAAATAAGGTAGCTCAAGTGATGGTAGCTTATCTCTGAGAAGGGATGTGGCGACTACATGCCTCTAAACTAAGTTACAATGAGGCTCAAGGGCCTTTTTATTATTGAAAAATAATAGAAAACCATAAACAACGAAAACTATAACCCAAGGAAATGTAACACCAAGAGTTTATCGGCCCTGTTGGGGTTACTTGGGAGGCCAACTTCTCGGGGTCGTAATATGGTCATATTATCTCCTTTTGACATGTATGATACCTCATTGGAAAGATATCTGCAAGGACTACAAAAAATAAATAAATTTCCATATTTTTCTCAAAATATTTTTTCCAAAAAAATATTGTTTAGGGCCTTAAAATGGCTCCGGAAGTTTAGGTGCCGAAAAATTGCCAAAAATTGTAAACAGTGCTAAAATTAAGGAAATTGAAAAACTGAAAGAAACAATGTTGAGGGTCCAAGTCGAATAGGTGGGTGGCCACCATATCCACTTGGATCAGTCCTCCCCCCTTAGGAAGCAATGGTCCCCAGTGTGTTGAATTCCTCGATGAGGTGAGGAAACTTCTGCCGAACTTGGTCCTTGGTAAGCCATTTTCCTTGGTGAAGGAGTTGGCCTACTTTGACAATTCGATATAGTTGTATCCTCTATTTACGAGTGTTCTTGATCTACGTGTCCATGATCTGATCAATTGTGGCATGTTCCATGTAGTCTAAGTTGAGCTTTGTTGGTGTGAGCTATTCTACAATGCTAGATGTGTCCAACAATGGTGGAAAGTATGGCCTAAAGTGATCTACATTGAACACTAGGTGCAAACCAATGAATGGTGTGATGTTGAACTTGAAGGCACTATCACCGACGACTTTGGTGATGGTGTGTGGCCCATATAGGAGCGAGCGAAGCTTACTATGGGGTCCAGCAAGGCAATATTTATGAAAATGAAGCCAAACTTTGTCACCCACCTGGAACTTGTGTGACACTCGATGTTGATCATGGCATTGATTGTACTTAGGATTAGATTTGTCCAATATATCATGGACCTATTGGTGAATGTGTTGAATACGCTCAATGAAGCTATTAGCCCTTTCAGCATCAGACTGCACGTGAGCTGAATCTACTTGAGTAGATGCAAATCGTATGGCCACATCAATGGGGCATAATGGCTGAAATCCTAGCCCTACCTGAAAGGGGCTATGGCTTGTTGAGTTGTGGAGAGCTTTGTTGTAGCTGTATTGGAAATAAGGAAGACTTTCATCCCATGTGAATAGATGCTTCGAGTTGTACATGCACATAATGTGTACGATCATCATGTTGACAGCCTCTGTTTGGCCATCAGTTTGGGGATGGAAAGTTGTGGATTTAGTGAGTTTTGTATCTAGCATCGACTAGAGACTTGACCAAAATGCACTCAAGAATCTGTTGTCCCAATCCGAGATAATGGACTAAGGGATCCCAAAGTGTACCCACACTCGCTCAAAGAATAGCTTAGCAGTGGCCTCTATTGTGATACTCTTCTTATAGGCTGCCATGATGGCCATCTTAGAGAATATGTTGATAACCATGAAAATGCAATTGTTGTCGTGATTAGTAGAATGAAGGCCTGCAATATAATCAATGGAGACAAATTCCCAATGCCAACTAGGAGTAGGTAGAGGAGAATACATCCCTTGCTTCTTGATGGTTGGTTTGGCAATGATGCAGGTGGTGTAAGATCTAATTTACTTCCCAACATCCTAACAAGGTTTCGGCCAATAAAAATGCTTCTACAATACCGCTATTGTTTTCTCTACTCCGAAATGTGCAGTGACCCAACTATAGTGCGCCTCCCAAATCATCTTAGTGCACTCACTTGAAGGAACAAATATGTGTCACAAGTGGCATAACAATGCATCCTAAAGGTGAAAATTTGGATCTTTCTTCCCTTCTACGAGTATCTGGTATATGTTACCCAATTCTGGATTGCTCTTGTAAAGCTACGACCACCCCGATGTCTCGTGCTAATAGGAGTCGAGTACAATGATTAGCGCCGTGACCGTTGGCTGGATGAGGCAATCAACGACATTATTTGTGTTGCCCTTCTTATACTTAATGTTCAAATGGAATTGTTGTAGATAGGTGGACCATTTCTAATGGCGATCGTTCTGCAACTTCCCTTGTGTCTATATGAATTGTATAGGTTGGTGGTCTGTGTGGATGGTCGTTTCCTTCCCCAAAATGTAATGCTTCCATTGATGGCATGCCTGCACAATGGAATACATTTCCTTGTCATAAGTGGGGTACTTTTAGACTATGTATAAAAGTGTCTCACTGTGGTAAGCCACTGGATGCCCATGTTGAGTAACAAACGCACCAATAGCATAGTCATAGGCATATGTCTCAATCTCAAATGGTTGTTGTAGGTTTGGTAATGCGAGAACTAGTACAGAATAGAGGTGATTATTCAACTAGGAGAATCGTCACTATTAGGTTTCCGACCAAAATAAATTTGCTTTCGCTCCGCCGTTGGCAACTTGACCTAAAGGCAAAGTGATATGAGAGAACCCCAACACAAACCTACGATGGAGATTCGCAAGGCACAAACAATTGTGGAGCTCTACTAGAGTGGTTGGGACTGGCCAATCCTGAATGACTTATATCTTGGATGGGTCCACATGCACACCCTTCTCATCAATGACGTATCCCAAATATTGAACCTGGGTCAGGCGAAATGTGCATTTCTCCGAGTTAGCACACAATTTGTGTTGTCAAATGGTTTTAAGGACCTATCGAATATGGTGGAGGTGCTCTTCCCAACTCTCGTTGAAGATCAATATGTCATCTAAATACACCGCCATGAATTCATTGGTGAAGGGTAGCAATATGTCGTCCATCAGGATCATTAAGGTTGCGGGCTAGTTCGTAAATCCGAATGACATGACCAACCATTCAAAAATTCCCTCCTTAGACTTGAAGGTCATCTTCCAAACATCAGAGGGTTCGATAGGCACCTGGTGATAACCTGACTTCAAGTCAATCCTACTAAAATATTTGCCCCCCCGGGCTGGTCTAGAAGGTCATCAATCTGCGAGATTGAGCACCTATTATGGATAGTGATCTTGTTTAGTGCCTGATAGTCAATACAGAGCCTCCAGGTCCCATCCTTCTTCTATATCGATACAATTAGACTCACACAGGGTGATGAGGTTGGCTTGATGTTCCCTTTCCATAGTAGTTCCTGAATTTGCCTCTTGATCTCATTATTCTCCATATTATAGCATCGATAGATTGGTCCATTGGGCAGTGGCATGTCCGGGGTCAGATCGATGGAGTGCTTGACCTGACAGTGCATAGGTACCCTTGTGGGTGAGGCAAAAAAGTCCCTGTACTCCTCCACCTCCTTGTCCATCTGTTGTTGCTGTGCAGAGGAGCCATGCCTTGAAGCCGTGGCCACAACCTTCTTCTTGCCTTGGGGGTGAATCTTGAAGAAAAAAATTTCCTAGTTTGGGAAATGATCTTACTGCATTTCTTTGTAGTGATAAAATAGATGGTGGTAGGTGGGGCTACCTCTGGTAACCTGTACAAGTTATTAGCCAAAGTACTAAGCACAAAGCAAGGTCTAGATTCATATACAACATGTCACTTCAGCAAGTCTAGGTGTCCTAACAATATATTATAAACTTCAAGAGGAGCAATGTCACAGAGTGCCTCATCTGTGAAGGGCTTGATGCTGTAGGGAAGGCGTCACTGTTGGCTAATGTGAAGATGTCGTCTTTGGTGAAGCCACTCGATGGTTGATCTGAATTAGATCCATGAAAAATTATCGAAGTGCCATGAATGTATCAAATTAGGACAAACTTTGAATTTATGAACAAAACGCTATCAAGAAGACCTCTGGATAGTGGCAGTTTGCGGCCAACAAGGAACAACAAGGACCTCGGTCAAAGCACGTTGACCGAGGCCCATGGAGACTACGCAGGAGGTAAAACTGGCAGTTAGGAAGCCTGGATCGGGGAACATAGGCCATTTTTGATGTGCGATTAGTGATGGGAAAAACCCCTTGAGAAGGAAAGGCCCCGAGCGCTCAGTCACATGGGAAGCCAAGAAACCATAGGGAAAGCGCTAAGGCCAAAGGCAGGTCATGTGCTCTAAAAACTAGCAGAATATCGGAGGCATATTGGGGTGATAAGCGGATTTGGCAGAGAACGAGCAAGTCCATACACTGCATGATGCAGGTCCGACAAATGAGAGAGAAAACCACCTCTCATCGCGGGCTAACGGTCGAGAAATTCAACTGTGCAAAATGAGCGAACACCATAGGATCTGGGGACTTCAGATCTGACGGCGGAGATTGTGCCTGATGGAGAAACTGGATTTGACAGGGGGATTAAGCCGCAACATATAAAAGTTTGAAGTCTGATTTAACCACTGAGTTGGCAGATGAGTCATTTCATAATGTAACCAAAAATACTGAAATGTTGAGGAAGAGCTGGCGCAGTTTGTGAGAGGACAAGTGGCCACTTCCCTATGGGACTTTGGCGATGACAGAGAGGCAATGAACTCCAAGCGAATAGAAGCAAGTGATCCGAAGGGGCAGAAGAGGAAGTGAAGAGTCAAGGACAAATTGGCTTGAAGCCATGAACAGACAGAGAACTGGACAAAGAAAAAAGGAAGAACCAGAAAAAGAAAACGTGAAAGAGATAGTGAAGCAAGAAGCAGAAAACAGAGAGCTGAGCTGACCTAAGGTAGCATCAAGCAGACAGAACTAGGCTTGAGAGGTTCAAGCCATCGCTATGAGGATATCTGTTGGGAATTGAGCGCCATTGGACTCATCCCATTAAAGACCAGAGAGGTCGAGACTTGGTAAGGAAAGAGTCTGTGCACTCTAGTGGCTTGGGGAATCCAAGAACCACCCTACTAAGCATCCTCTGTTTCAGGAGACTCAATTAAACTCTTCATTGTAAATCTTTGCTTTAAAGACACAATAAAAGAAGGCCACCACTGAAAGTTGGACCGGAGAATTAGCCTTGGAGGATAGGGTGAACGCCTTATTAATTTGTTTTGATATTGTATTTTCTTACTGTGTTTCTCTTACTATTTTCCATTTTCCAGTGTCTGTGTGTTTTGCAATCTGATCGATCCATTGCCTAAAATAACATAGACACACACTAGCACATGAGTCTATAATACCTTCATTCATTAATTATTTAACTGAGATCACTCATGAGTGATTTCCAGATCAAGTGGTATGAGAGCTTTAGGCTGTTAAGGTTAGACAAGTTTGTGTTGGTTTAGCTGTTGAATGCTAACTAGATAACAGCTCAAATTAGGAGAAGGAGAGTTGGTCAAAACTAATCCTAAAATTTGGAGAGTTTATCCTCGGAAGACAATGTCATAGGAAGGGTGTATGGGGCCAAACACTCAATTCATAGAAATCTTCCTAGCCATAAAGTCCATGGTAGAAGAAATGTATAGGGACTTTAGCAAACATAAGGATGAAGGTTCATTAGGTTCTAAACAAGACAAAGGGGAAGATGAGTCTCACTTCCATGACCACTCAAATGGCAAAGGGAAAGAAGAAAGCTTTCTCACACCTCCTAATAGCCCTAAAAAGAAGGCATGTTTCATCAAACTAGATTTCAAATTCGATCTACCTGTATATGATGGAGAGTTGAATGCAGAAAAGCTTGATAATTGGAGTAGACAAATTGATGTTTATTACAGAGTGAAAAATGTCAATTCAGACAAGAGCAAGATTCAGCTGGCAAGCCTATGCCTTGGAGGCACTGCCTTGGTTTGGTTGTAAGGCAGGACCTGAGCTGACACGAAAAGACATGGTAAGACTATCACTGTTTGGAGCGAATTTGTTTCTGCAATCAAAAAGCAGCTCTATCCATTGGCCTACATGCAGCAAGCCATGATGAGTTGGCAAACTCTTCGACAGTTGAAAGGGCAAAGTCTGCAAGGGTACACTCAAGAATTTAGAAACAGAGCATTGATTCTAGGAATCTCATTAGACTCACCTGAGACTATTGAAGTACATTGGTTGTCTACACAGCTACATGAGGCACATTATCCTCATGTTTAATCCCACTAGTGTTGATGAGGTATATGTACAAGCTACTCATCTAGAAGCTAGAGGAAAGAATGGAAGTCGAGAAGTTGGGGGATCATCCCAACCCACTGCAAGCAAGAATAAGGAGAAAAGAAAGTAGAAATGGAAAACAAGGAAGGCTAACACTGCACAGAAAAACAAGGCTTCACGTACTCACTGTAAAAAGGATGGGCATGATGATGAGCATTTTTGGATTCTGCATCCAAAGATGAGACCTAAGAAGTTCAAGGGAAAGAAGAAGATGACTGCTGCAACTATTCAGAAAAATTTGGGGTCAGAATCATGAGATGAAACAACCATTGCAGCCATAGGTATAAAAGGTAAGAATTCTGAAGCATCCACTAGTAATTTACAAAATCCACTATTGATGAAGAAAATGAGAGAAAAAGACATGAGCTTTTCCATATTCGAGTTATTTACAAACATCAAAAGATTGATACTTTGTTTGATAGTGGCTCACAAGTAAAAGAAAAAATTGAAGCAATTGTAAAGAAGTTGCGAATAGTAACTACACCTCACAAGAAACCATACCCATTAGGATGGTTGAATTATAAAGCACAACTAAAAGTGACTAGACAATGCAAACTCAAGTTTTCTTTTGGGTCAGCATTTGTAGATGAGGTTGAGTTAGACATAATTCCTTTGGATATATGTGGAATTGTTTTAGGAAGTCCTTACTTGTATGAAAAAAAAGCTATTTTCTATAGAGCTGAGAACAAGTATCTACTTGTTAAAGATGTAATCGAATACTTTGTAAGAGCTCATAAGCTCAAGAATAATTATACTCTCATAAACTCATGGCAGATGAAACGAACGATAAATTCATGCAAGCAATTCTTACTAATGGTTGTAAAGGAAAATAAGCCTAATAAAACCAATGTATTTGAGGGCTGTAATGTTAAACAACAAGCTGATATAGAAAGGGTTGTTTCAGATTATGACATCTTGTTTCAAGAACCTAAAGGTCTGCCACCCAAAAAGGAAATAGTGCATGGTATTATTTTGCAGCAAGATGCTCCATTGCCTAACATTGCAATGTACAGGTTGTCCGCTTTAGAGAACGCTGAAATCAAGAAGCAGGTGTAGGAGTTGTTCAAGAAGGGGTTGATTAGACCTACCACATCACCATGTGGGTCACCAATCATTTTGGCGAGAAAGAAAGATGGCTTGTGGAGAATGTGCATTGATTACCAAGCACTGAATAAGATAAAAATAAAAAATCGTTATCCCCTTCCTCGCATAGATGATCTTTTACATCAATTGAAAGAAGTTGTTTATTTCTCCAAGCTAGACTTGCATAGTGGATACCATCAGGTTAGAGTTGCAGAACAAGATGCATGGAAGACTGCTTTCAAAACAAAGTAGGGATTGTATGAGTGGCTGGTTATGCATTTTGGCTTAACTAATGCTCCTGCTACTTTCATGAGATTAATGAATGATGTACTCAAACCTTTTCTTGATGATTTTTTTATTGTGTATCTGGATGATATTATGATGTTTAGCAAAATGTGGGAAGAACACTTAAAGCATTTTAAGAAGACGCTAGATGTTTTGAAAAGAGAAAAAATTTATGTTAAACTCTGAAAATGTGAATTTGGCAAAACATCTCTGAATTATTTGGGTCGTATAGTAGGGGGTGGTGAATTAAAGATAGATCCCTCTAAGGTGGCAGTCATTGTAAACTAGCCTAAACCCAAATCTGCTATAGAAGTTAGAAGCTTCTTAGGAGTAGCAGAATATTGGAGGAAGTTCATTTCTAACTTTTCCTTAATTGCATCTCCCTTACATGCTTTAATAGGATTGAAAAAGGTGTTTCAGTGTGAAGGCAAACAACAGAAAGCCTTCAACACCTTGAAAGAAAAAATTAGTACGTTACCTGTACTAGCACTGCTTGATCTTCAAAGACCATTTGAGATCCAATCGGATGCCAGTGACTATGCCATGGGAGCAGTGTTGGCACAGCACGGTAAACCCATATGTTATCATTATGAGACATTTAATTCTACAGTGGTTAACTATCCTACATATGATAAAGAATTGTATGCATTAATACGAAGTGTGAAAAAGTGGAAACATTACTTAATGGGTAAAGAGACAGTAATACATACTGATCATCAACCACTTCAATATCTACACTCCCAAACTAAGTTGTAGCAATCAAGACACTATAGATGGATGGGTTTTCTACAACAGTTTCATTTAGTCATCAGATATAAAAAAGGCATACACAATAAAGTTGTAGATATGTTGTCTAGACCCATTATAAATGCATCTACTATACTTAAGCAAAATTATGTTTTACATGAGAGCTACATTGAACAATATGATCAATATATAGACTTTAAAGATGTATATGCAACTTTAAGTCAAGGAAAACGGGTAGAAGAATTGGATTATCATGTAAACGACCGAATCTTATACCATTGTGGGAAGTTATGCATCCCCCAAATTGAAAGAGTGAAGATAATTCGAGAAGCATGCACTTCTCTAATATCAGGTCACTTTGGGGTAAGTAAAACAGTTGCACAGTTGCAAAGATTTTGTTATTGGCCAAAAATGAACGAGACAATTTCTAGATATGTAAGAGGGTGTACTATGCGTGCTAAAAGCAAGCCCAGCAATAAAAAACTAGGCTTGTACACTCCATTACCGGTTCCTTCTCACCCTTGGGAAAGTGTTTCCATGGATTTTTTTGGAGGACTGCCTAAATATAGGAAAGTTCATGATTATATATATGTTGTTGTGGATAGGTTCAGCAAAATGTGTATTTTGATACCTTGTAATAAACTTATTACACTGAACAAACTGCAAAACTATTTTTTAAACATGTATGGGTTCATTTTGGTTTACCCACTTCCATTGTATCTGATCGAGACATCCGATTTGTGGGGAAGTTTTGGTCAAGTCTGTGGGAGCTAATGGATACCAAACTAAAGAAAAGCACAACTTTTCATCCACAAACTGATGGCCAGAAATAAGTAGTTAATAGGATAGTGATCCAGTTACTCAGAGGATATTGCAGCAAATATCCTAAGCTTTGGGATGAAAATTTATGTTATGTACAACATGCTTACAACAGAGCAAAACATTCTTCTACACAAAGATCTCCTTTTGAGACCTGTTTTGGTTTCACACCAAGGTCTCCTTTGGATTTTGTCTTTGGTAAATACACCACAGTTGAAGGATAGAGTGATGTGGACAGGGAAACTAGGTTCATTGAACAAATCCAAGAGATCCACCAGGCAGTATAGGAACAATTGGAAAAGAGCCAAACCAAATACAAGGCAAGGCATGACAAGCATCGGATGGAGCATGATTTCCAAGTTTGTAACCAAGGCTGGTTGTACATCAGCAAGGATAGGATGCAAGGTGAAGGTAAAAATCTAAAGCCTATCAGGTATGGACCCTTCAAGATACTTGAGGAGATTGGTGAGAATGCTTTTCGCCTTGATCTACCAGCTTACTCGCACATATACTCAGTTGTAAATGCAAATTTCTTGAGATTGTTTGAACCTTCACTAATTGAAAATCCCGAAGAATACTGTCAATTCCCTTCTATTGATGACCTTCTACCTGAATTGCAGGAAGACACAGTTCTAGACAGGAAGGTGAAGAAAACACATAGAAGAGATGTTGAGTACCTAAAAAATGGGCTCAAGGGTTCAAAGCTGAGCAGTGCAAAGTGGATAGAGATTGGACAAGTGAGACAATTGTACCCTCACTTAGTCGATGCTTGAAAACCAACTTTGGTGGTCCAAAAGCTTTTTCAGTGGGAAGGCCATGATGAAAAATTATCAAAGTGCCATGACTGTATCAAATAAGGACAGACTTCGAATTTATGAACAAAGAGCTATCAGGAAGACCTCTGGACAGTGGCAGTTTGCAGCCAGCAAGGAACGATGACCGAGGCCTATGGAGACCGCGCAGGAGGAAAAATTGGCAGTTAGGAAGCCCATATCAGGGAACGAAGGTCATTTCTGTTGCGTGATTAGCGCTGGGCAAAACCGCTCGAGAAAGAAAGGCCCTGAGCGCTCGGTCACATGGGAAGCCAAGAAACCATAAGGAAAATGCTAAGGCGAAAGGTGGGTCCCGCGCTCCAAAAATCGGCAGAATATCAGAGGCATATTAGGGTGGTAAGCGAATTTGGCAGAGAACGAGCGATTCCATACACTGCATGACGTGTGTTTGGCGGATGAGAGAGAAAACCGCCTCTCATCGCGAGAAAACGGTCAAGCAATTCAACCACTTGAAATGAGCGAACACTGTACGATCTGGGGACTCCAGATCTGATGGCGCAGATTGTGCCTGATGGAGAAACCAGATTTGACAGGGGGATTAAGCCGCGACATATAAAAGTTTGAAGTCCGATTTGACTGCTGAGTTGGTAGATGAGTCATTTCACAACATAACCGAAGATATCGAACTATTGAGGAAGAGCTGGTGCAGTTCGTGAGAGGACAAGTGGCCACTTCCATGTGGGACGTTAGCAATGACGTAGAGGTAGGTAACTCTCAGTGAACAATAGCAGGCGATCCGAAGCGGTGGAAGAGGAAGTGAACAGTCAAGGACAAACTGGCTTTAAGCCATGAACAGACAGAGAAAAAAGGAAGAACCAGAGAAGAAAAACAGTGAAAGAAAAGGCGAAAGAGACAGTGAAGCAAGAAGCAGAAAACAGAGAGCCGAGCTGACCTAAGGCAACATCGAGCAGACAGAACTAGGTTTGAGAGGTTCAAGCCATCCCTGTGAAGATATCTATTGAGAATTGAGCACCATTGGACTCATCCCATTAAAGACCAGAGAGGTCGAGACTAGGTAAGGAAAGAGTCTGTGCACTTTAGTGGCTTGGGGAATCCAAGAACCACCCTACTAAGCATTCTCTGTTTCAAGAGACTCAAGTGATCTCCTCATTATAAATCTTTCCTTTAAAGACACAATAAAATAAGGCCACCACTGAAAGCTGGACATAAGACGTAGCCCTCGAGGATAGGGTGAACTCCTTATTAATTTGTTGTGTTCTTGTATTTGCTTACTGTGTTTCTCTTACTGTTTTCCATTTTCCAGTGTTTGTGTATTTTGAAATCTGATTGATCCATTGCCTAAAATAACATAGAAACACATCAGCACATGAGTCTGTAATACCTTTATTCATTAATTATTTAACTGAGATCACGCATGAGTGATTTTCAGATGAATGGTGTACGGATGTGGATGTGATGTAGTCTTTTGGCCCAACCGCTTCACAAATTCTACCAAAATGAGGTTGTTTTAGCTCCTGCTGTCGATAATGAGCTGCAACAGAGAACCCTTCAGCCACATCTATGACTAGAAGAGGCGTTCCCCCTCTTCTGGATCTCTAGGTTCAATTTTCTAGACCTTTGTGGTGGCCACGGTGGCACTAGGCTCCACATCAATGATCTCCTTCCCATTGTTACTCCCCTTGTTGGGTTCTGATTCAGATTTAGAACTTACGTCTGATTCGAAAGCCTTTAGCTCAACCACTAGTGGTTCTTTGGACTAACACTCACTTGTATTGTGAGTGGATCTCTTATGGAATTCACACCATTTTCCTATTTCCTTCTTCGTCTTCGTGGCATTGTTATTTTCTTGTGGCTTCGGCATGTTGTCTTGGGTAGCCTCGCCTTGGCTTGGTCCCTTGTTTTGTGGATTGGTGGCACCTTTTCCTTTATTTGGATTCGTAGATCCAAAGTATCACTTCTTTTGTTTGAACTTCTATTCAATATTGATAGCATACCAATACGACGTGTTGAGCGAGGAAAGGCCCAATAACTCCATCTTGTCCTAGATGTACTTGTGTAGACAGTCGTGGTACCTGAGCACCAAATTCTACCCAGGATCCTTGATACCTAGCGTTGTGCGAAGGGTATGGAAAATATTTGTGAACTCCAACACATCTTGGTCCCTTTCCTACCGTAGTGTGGTTCACTTTATGTATTTATCTTCATAGCTCCTGACAGGGTAATACTATTCTTAATGGTGTCTCGCAAAGAATTCCAAGTGGGTATAACTGAAAACAATGAGGGTTCACTCTCGTCCTTTTGTTCACAGTAGGTTTCTTACCAGTCCTTGATGTGTGGCGTGGCTTTGAGAAGTGAAAATGTAATCTTTTCCCAATTGAAAAATATGCTTCCAACATATTTAACCATTTATCTACAGCCTCTGCATCTATCATGCCTTCGAATATGGGAATATCAAAGTTAAATTGTACCTTAAATGGAGTGGTGCCTTGATAATGACTGTTGGATGAAGATGCATCGCCTGTGGGTAGCCCTCGAAGGATCTGGGAAAAGTTATCCATCATCACGTTCCTCTGCTACTCGAGGGCTTCCTCGAGTAACATTTTGAAAGGATCTCCCACCCCCTTATCTTTCTTTTCTTCCGCCAGGGGAGGTCATCGGGTTTTGCGAGCCTGATCCTGCAATGGTTCAACCAGATCGAGCTCTACCTCCTTATACCCCGACCTCATCGGGGACATGCAAAGAAAAACAAAGAAAGAGCAGACCACTCTGATACCACTAATCTGAACTTAAACATGAACACAAAAATTTATAGATATAATCATAAACACAGAGATGCACCAGAAAAACACTTCATTTCATTAATACAAAAACATTAAACTATGCTTACAAACAGAATGGAAATAATACAACTATGGCAATGGTATCTTATCTATGAGAAGAGATGTGGTGGCCACATGCCTTTGAAAGAGGTTACAATGAGGCTTAAGATCCTTTTTATTATTAAACAATATAAGAAAACCCTAAACAACCAAAACCCTAACCCGAGGAGATGTAACACCAAGAATTTATGGGCCCTGTTGGGGTTAGTTGGGCAGTGAACTTCTCGATGTCGTAACTTGGTCATATTAACTCTGTTTGATGCTTATGATACCTCATTGGAAATATATCTCTGAGGAATACAACTTTCAGTGCAATTTAAAAAGCAATCACCATAGGAAATTTGCCAGAAAAATGTCATTTAGGGCCTCAAAATGGCTTCAGAGGTTCAGGACCCAAAAAAATGCCAAAAGTAGTAAACTGTGCTAAAATTAATGAAACTGAAAGAAACAATAGTGAGGCTCCAAGTGGAATAAGTGGGTAGCCACCAATATCCACTTCGATCCAGGTGGAGAATACATCTCAAATTACTTCCTTTGCTTTTGCAGGGAACGTGGAATTCACAAGCAATTTAGAACAAATTATACACATTAGAGAAATGGTGTCGCGGAAAGGAAAAATAAGACCATTGTAGAATTGGAAAGGAGTATGTTGAAGGAAAATAATTTGTCAAACGATTATTGGGTTGAAGTTTATGCTTACAAAACATATATCATTAATAAGTGTCCAACCAAAAGTGTCAAGAATAAGGTTCCTGAGGAGGCGCGGAGTGGAAGAAAACATAATGTCACTCACATGAGAGTGCTTGGATGTGTGGCTTATGCACATGTCCTAGATGAATTAAGGAATAAGTTGGACAACAAGAGGGAAAAATACATATTTACCGGATATAGTGATGATCCAAGGCATACAAGCTCTACAATCCATTAACCAAGAAGGTCATAATCAACAGAGGGGTGAAGTTCATAGCATAGGAAGCATGGGATGGAATTTTAGGGAAGATAATCAATGTGAAAACATGTATACCATAGGAAGACAAAAATGAATTAACGACAACAAGTAATTCCTCAATGGTGACTCCTCTTACTCCTATTAAAGATCAAAAAAGCAGTCAACAAGTGACACCATCAACAAATAATAGGAAAGTGTGACACAGTCAAGCAAGTACTACTCGAAGCACACTACAAAGACCCGCAACGTCATCTACCTTAAGCACAACATCAAGTGACATGTCAAGCCCATATTCCACAAGCAATAGAAGACAAAAATTCAAAAATTTAAGTGAAATTTACAAGAAAAATGAAGTTGACAGTAGTGTAGGTTTGAATTCCTTATTTGCATTTTTTTGGCATGTCGAAGACCCAATCCATTTTGAGGATTCAGTCAAAGAATAAAAAGGGGTTGCAACAATGGATGGCGAAATAGAAGCAATAGAAAAGAATGACACATGGGATTTATTGGACCTTCTGCAAGGAAAATAAGTCATTAGAGTGAAGGGGGTCTATCAGACCAAGATAAACAATAAAGGGAAGATCAAAAGGCATAAATCAAGGTTGGCTGTCAAATGATACAAGAAGCAACATGGAAGAGATAATGAAAAGAAATTTATGCCAGTTGCAAGAATGGAGATAGGGATTGCAATGTTTTCAATTTCGGCACAACATAAATGGAAAGTGTATCAAATCTTCGTAAAATCAACGTTCTTTAATGGATTGCTAGAAGAGGAAGTATATGTTGTGCAACCACATGGTTATGAGGTAGAAGCATAAGAATAAAAGGTGTATAGGTTGAGGAAAGCTCTTTATGGGTTGAAGCAAGAACCATGTGCATGGTATAGCAGAATAAACGCTTACTCAATGGATAATGGTTTTGACAAATGTGATGGAGAACGTACTATCAACATCAAATAAAATGATGGTAAGCTTCTTATTATTATCTTAGATGTACATGATTTTATTTTTACAAGGAGTGGTGATTTCCTCATTGATTATTTCAAAGAAGTCATGAAAATTGAGTTTGAAATGACAAACTTGGGGTTGTTAAGGTATTTTTTGGGCATAGAAGTGAAGCAAACAGAAAATGGTACTTTAATTTCTCAAGCCAAGTATGTATCATACATTTTGGAGAGCTTTAATATGAAGAATAAAAATCTCACACAAACTCCAATTGTCATGGGACTGAAGTTGAGCAAAGGAGATTGCAACAACAATGTAAATATGACATTATACAAAATTATGGTGGGAAGTTTGAGGTATTTGACCACAACTAGGCCTGATATAATGTATGAAATGAGATTGGTGTCAAGATTGATGAAAACACCCAAGAAAACACATTGAAAAGTAACCAAAATGATTTTAAGGTATGTCAATGAGACAAAGGAGTATGGTATTTTCTACACCATAGAAAATTATTTTAGGGTGGTTGATTACACTAATAACAAATGGGTATGAGGTATTGATGATAGAAAGAGAACGTCAAGATATGTTTTTCATTTGGGTTGTGGAGCCATTTCATGGGCCTCTAGGAAGCACATGATAATGTCATTATCAACAATAGAGGCTGAATATGTCATTGCAAGAGCAACAACTTGTCAAGCAGTTTGGATGAGAATAATGTTGAGTGATTTATGCCATGAACAAGAGGGAACAACAACTAATTTCTTCAATTGAAATTCTAAAATTGCACTATCAAAGAATTATGTTTTTCACAAGAGGAGCGAGCACATTGACACTAAATATCATTTTGTTATGGAATTGATTAACAATGGTGAAATTGTGTTGCAACATTGTAGTTCGTAGGAAGAGTTTGCAAAAATATTCATAAAGCCATTAGAACGTGAAAAGTTTTTCCATTTGAAAGCTTGTGTGGGAATTTTCAATGGCGACAGTTTTGATGAAGGGGGAGTGTTGGAAAGTTAATCCCAATCACTGCGTTAAATAAGCTAACAACAACCATACTTCTGGTACACAAGTAAATCAAGTAGTTGTGTTTTACTGCAGCTTGCAGATTTTGTTTGCAAGCACATGAATTAACTAAAATTCTCAGCGGGAGTACACAATTCTCATTCCAAAACACATGAATTAATTATGAACAAATGGGAATTTAGTGCAGGGTTGGTAAAATGTAAGTTTCAGTTTTTTACTCCACCACTGATATATGTACTCCGTATGGTTTTATAGCGCAACTCCCAATGATGTGTAAATCTTAGTAAGAACCCTTGTTTTACTTGGTGAATGAGCGAAAACTACCATATGACTATTTTTCTATGTATTCGAAAAATATAATATAAAGTATTTTTGGAATATCTATCTGGAAATTTCAAGTCTAGTTTTCACTCTGCAACCGCTCTGTTTTTCTTACTTTGTTTTCCTGAGCATAGGATTTGAAGTTTTTGCTCCATTTTAGTTGCACAAGTCAACTATGAATTAACTACCACGACTATTGTCTTGAATAAACTTCTACCTTTCAGGTCCATCTGTAGGTTTATTTTCATATTTTAAAATTAAAAAATAGCTAGAATGATTTCATCAATGACAAAATCTTGTATATCATCTTAATGAAAGATTAAAATATTTGGTATAAAAGAAAAGTAATAAAGTATTGCAGTAGGAAAAAATGGTGGTGTTCTTTTTGAACTATAAATTTTAGGGAGTTTTTTTATAGTGATGTGTGAGTTTTTAGTTTAAATCATAGCTACCAAATTTGGTTGAATTGGTAAAAAACAATTGAATATTCGTTGGTTCATTTGATTCAGATGAAATTCATAAATAATCGATTTGTTTTAGCTATTTGGTCTTCTAGGGCCTGTGTTACTTCTTCTTGAGGAAGGAAAATTGCATGAGGACCAAAAGAGGGAAGATTATACTTGGCGGCCAATCTTTCAATGACACTACATTTTGGTAGAATTTCTAGGTCTATTTGTATACCTTTCCATATTTTCTGGGGAGAGTCTTTCTAGTAACTGATTGTATCAGCGAGAGATTTTAGAGGGAAGAAATTGACTTAATATAGGGTTATCCTTGTTTAAATCTTCAAAAGAACATTAATGGATTTTTCTCAGCTGATTTGAGAGGTAGTAATCACCTCGTCTCATTAGTAGGTGTCATGATCGAATATATGATGATCTCCACACCCATGACTCTGTGATTCATATGTCATTACTAATTGATTGATTGACGAGGGCACTGTATTTCAAAATTTGGTTGTCTTGCGCTTAATTTGAAAACATGGCATGGGTATAAACGTCATGCATGCTAGCATATGCATACCATAATTATATACCGTAACGAAAACATACACCAAACAACCTGGTCAATCAGGGGAGGTGGACATTATTGGAGGTCGGATAGGTCCTGAATATCGAGGCCTGCATATGCATGAATAGATGCATGGGTACTATTAGTGGTATTGTTAAGAGTTTATTAAACACTCTATAGCTACACACATATTGGTTGCCTTGAAGCATCACCTCCTTTGTGCATTTAATGTAATTCAAATAGTGTTGATTGAATTTAATATAACGTTGCCATATATCCTTACAACATGGCACCTATCAAGTTTTACAATGCGTTGTCATTTATTTTCCATGTATTGCTTATATATCTTGTTGATCACATAGTCATTGCATGGTTCTTATGCATTCTCTTCTATGTAGAGCACTAGCACAAGCCTTTGGCATAAAATATTTTATCGTAGGTTTACCATCTCAAGATATCCATGCAATGGTCTTATCGTGTCCCCTTATATTTTGAATGCATGACCTTCAAAATGATTATTTTGATATGTAAAATCAGTTCACCTACATTGGTATGGATATGACCTCTTATGCTTTGTGTTCTTATCACTTAAAAGGCCCCTCTCTACCATGTGCTGATGCAATAGAGAATCAATACTGTTGAAATATAATTTCAACTGCGTTTGTACAACGCCCAAAACCGCCGCAGCGAAACCATAAACCACCTGACGCATTTCGGACCGCCTTTTGGTGTGAAGTGGTTTCCGGACAGTCGACTCCGATGCAATGAAATCTTGACGCGCGTCCAATGCATTTTTCCTTCCGTACAGTTTTATCGGAGCCTAACGTTCAGCATGAAGTGGGCTCCCGAAATCTTTGTCCACCGTCCGATTGTCTTCATCCTTCTCCGTCGTCCATCAATCAAAGTTGCATACGAGCCTGCATTAAATCCATTGCGTGGAGTAAAATCAATTTTGGTTGACCGCAAGTTTTGTTATTAAGGCATTTAATAAAAATGTCATAGTGGTAGGTAGAAATTCTTAAGTTTTTTTTACGGCACGTAAAACATAATGTCTTTGCTTTGGGAGTCGTTGTTTTTTATATATGTTTTGTTTTGGGTTTATATGATATAATGAAGAAACAAAAAGGTTTGCTGCAGCGAAAAACCTGTGTTGACTTTCATAAAAAAACTTCGGTGTTGCACAGCAGTGCGAGGAGAAAACAAGGGGAACGCATATGTATTGGTAATGTTTTTTTATGTGTTGACCATTCTGTAATGCAAGGTGAAACGCAGCAGCGTAGAAACAGTCCAAGTTTTGGAGCACATAATGTTTTTTTTATTTGGAGCAGCATATGTAAAATGTTTTACAGCAGTATGTGTAAAAGATTTTTACACCACTAAATGTAAAAGGGATTTTTACACACCAGCAATGTAAAACCTCAGGAGGAGATAGAGTAACTTTTTTTTGTTGAAATGTATTTTTGGTGAATCCCTGTAACTGAAAGAGGAAGAAATATGTATCAGGCATTTTTTCTTTAATGAATACAAGCATTTTTTTTTCTATGTAATACTCTGTTCTCAGAATTTTTTTTAAGCTTCCCTGTGCAAAAGATCCTATGGCAGAGAAAAAAGAGCATTGCCTCTGTGTTTAATTTGTTTGTTTTTGGGATTTTACCAGAAAAATCCCCAACAGTGGTATCAGAGTAGGCTTAGGCTCTTTGAAGGTGTTCAAGAAGCTGAAGAAAGGAGTTCTTTTGCTGCAACAGCTTCTCCAGCAGAGTGAAGACTCAATGAACAAAGGATTCAGGTATTTCTCAGATTAATTTTCTGTGTTGTTGTTGAAGAAACAGTGAGTCATTTTTAAAATACATAGTCAAGAAATTGAAGCATAGTTGAGAATGCAAGGAATGGCCAGCACAAGCACAAGCATGGGTATGTTTAATACCCAGCTCCCATAGTTTAATGGAAAAAACTATGAATATTGGGAAATAACCATGAGAGCCCTGTTTGCCTCACAAGATTTATGGGAACTAGTTGAAGATGGGTTTGAAGAACCAACAGATGAAAATGGTTTTAATAGGTTAAATCAGGAAGAGAAGGATCCGTTGAAGAGTAATAGGAAGAAGGATTCAAAAGCCCTTGTATTTTTGTATCAAGCAGTGGACCAGAGTGTGTTTCCAAGGATAGCAGCAGCTAAGACATCCAAAGAAGCATGACAAACCCTCAAGACAACCTATCAAGGCATGGAGAAAGTTAAGACAACAAAACTACAATTGTTGAGGAAAGATTTTGAGAACCTGTGGATGAAGGAGTTAGAAAACATTCACTCATTCTTCACACATGTGATTGGTCTGGTCACACAGATGAGGACTCATGGGGAAACCCTTGAAGAAAGGAGGATTGTGGAGAAGCTATTGAGGGTCCTACCCTCAAAGTTTGATGTGATTTTCACCACCATAGAAGAGACAAAGGATCTCTCAAATTTTTCAGTTGATGAGCTACATGCATCACTGATAACACATGAGCATAGGTTGAGTAGAAATGAAAATTCATCTCTAGAGCAAGCCTTCAAGACCCAAATGTCTTTTGGAAGAGGAAGAGGTCAAGGCAGAGGAAACAAGAGAGGAAGAGGCAGAAGCCAAAACAGAGGTGGAAGGAACAGCCCAGCAAATGCTCAAGGAAGAGGCAACAATCCAAATCAGAACCAAGGCCAAGGTAGCAACCAACAAAGTTGACATCATCATGCTCAAGGACAAAGGTATGAAAAATCCAATGTCCAATGTTATTATTGTAAAAAATATGGGCATTATGCCAGTGAATGTAAAAAGAAGCAACATGATATGAACAATAGATCTAATGCAAATATTATTAGGGAAAACATCAGACAAGATAATGTACTGTTAGCTTGTAACATGACTGAAACAAACAATGAAGACATATGGTTCTTAGACTCAGGGTGCAACAACCATATGACAAGAAACATCGCCCTCTTTTCTGCTTTAGATCAGAATGTGAAATCACAAGTCACACTAGGAACTGATAGCAAAATTTCTGTTATGGGAAAAGGAGAGGTAAAAATATTTACAAAGAAGGGTGAAAAGAAAACCATAGCAGATGTCTACTATGTTCCTGGAATGAGATGTAACCTCTTGAGTATTGGACATCTTGTTCAAAAGGGTTATGATGTCTTCTTTGAGAATGATGTATGCACCATCATGGATAGAGCACCCAGCAAAAGATGTATTGCTGAAGTGAAGATGATGAGGAACAGATGTTCCCTCTCAGAATAAGGGAAGATTTGAAAAACAAGAATGTAATTGCAGAAGTTACCCAAGAGGCTTTCCAAAGCGTGCCAAAGGATGAAAATTGGTTGTGGCACTTGAGATTTGGACATCTCAACTTTGGAGGTCTTAACTTATTGAGCAGAAAAGGAATGGTAAGAGGATTACCACTGATAGAGAAACCGGACAGCCTTTGTGAAGGTTGTATCTTGGGGAAACAACATAGAGAAAGTTTTCCATCAGGGAAAATCATAAGGTCAAAGGCACCCTTAGAGATTGTCCACTGAGATTTATGTGGGCCAATGCAAACTCCATCATTAGCAGGCAGCCAATATTTCCTAATATTCATTGATGATTTCACTAGAAAGACTTGGGTATATTTCCTTAAAAAAAAGTGAAGTGTTTGAAAAATTTCGAAATTTCAAAGCACTTGTGGAAAACCAAAGCGGACTGCATATCAAAGTTTTGAGAACTGATAGAGGAGGTGAGTATATCTCCAAGGAGTTCCTACGTTTTTGTAGAGAAAATGGAATTCATAAACAGTTTACCACAAGGTACACTCCATAGCAAAATGGAGTTGCTGAAGGAAGAACAGGACCATCATGGATATAGCGAGGAGCATGTTGAAGGAAAAGCATTTGGCAAATGATTATTGGGTTGAAGCTGTAAATTGTGCAGTTTACATTTTGAACAGGTGTCCTACAAAAGCAGTAATGAACAAAGTGCCGGAAGAAGCATGGAGTGCGAGAAAGCAAGGTGTCACCCACTTGAAAGTATTTGGATGTGTGGCCTATGCACACATTCCAGATTAGCTAAGGAGGAAGTTGGACAACAAAGGGGAGAAATGTACTTTCATTGGATACAGTGAGGAATCCAAAGCTTACAGGTTGTATATCCCATCTACCAAGAAGTTTTTTTTCAGCAGAGATGTTCAATTCATTGAGGAGGAAGCCTGGGATGGAAGCATAGAGAAAACAGTGAATGTTAAAAACTGTTTGTCTCATGATGAAGATGATGAGGAGATGGCTGTAACACATCCCCAAACAGTATCACCAACACAAGGACATCAAGGAACACCCTTGAGGATAAATGAAAGTACTTCTCCAAGCACACCACAAGGAGGAAATTCAAGTGCATATTCAAGCACTTGCACATAAAATGAAAGAGGTAAGAAGTTTAGAAATATAAGTGACTTTTATGATGAAGGTATGAATTCATTATTTGCCTTGTATTGTCATGTTGGTGATCCTATTCATTTCGAAGATACAATTAAGGACAAGAAATGGATATAAGCTATGGATGAGGAGATAAATGCCATAGAGAGAAACAAGACATGGGATTTGGTAGAACTACCAAAAGGTAAAGAAGTCATTGGAGTCAAATGGGTTTACAAGACCAAAAGCAATGCTGAAGGCAAGATAGAAAGGTACAAGGCAAGGCTGGTTGTCAAAGGGTACAAGCAACAATATGGGAGAGATTATGAGGAAACTTTTCCACCGGTTGCAAGAATGGAAACCGTGAGAGCAGTGTTGTCCATAGCAGCAAAAAACAAATGGAAAGTTTACCAAATGGATGTGAAGTTGGCATTCCTAAACGGATTGTTAATGGAAGAGGTTTATGTTGGACAAACTCTAGGATATGAGAAGAAAGGTGAAGAGCACAAAGTGTGCAAATTGAAGAAATCTCTTTATGGGTTGAAGCAAGCGCCAAGAGCATGGTACAGTAGGATAGATTCCTATCTACTGGAAAATGGATTTGAGAAATGTGAGGGTGAACCCACCGTCTACATCAAAGAAAAGGATGGTAAAAATTTTATTGTTGTCTTATATGTTGATGATGTGATTTTCATAGGTAATGATGATCATCTCATTGAGAATTTCAAATCAGTCATGAAGGAGGAATTTGAAATTACTGACATGGGTTTGCTAAGATACTTCTTAAAAATAGAAGTAGATCAAAATGAAAATGGAATTTTCATCTCACAGGCAAAATATGTAAATGAAATATTGGGCAGATTTAATATGCAAGAGTGAAAGGCAGCAATCACTCCCACAGTGATGGGATTAAAACTCAGCAGAGAGGACAGCAGCAAGGATTTTGATCCTAGTTTGTACAAGAGCATTGTTGGCAGCCTTATGTATTTAGTAGCAACTAGACCGGATATAATGTTTGCTGTTAGTTTAATTTCCAGATTCATGGAGAGGCCAAAGGAGCACATTGGCAGGCAGCAAAAAGAATTTTGAGGTATTTCAAAGGTACCAAAATGTTTGGAATTTTATATACTGTCTTAGAACATTCATATTTAATTGGATACACTGATAGTGATTGGGCTGGAAGTGTAGATGATCGGAAAAGCACTTCCGGTTATGTTTTTCATATGGGTTCAGGAGCCATTTCATGGGCTTCTAAGAAGCAGTCCATTGTAGCATTGTCTACAGCAGAAGCTGAATATGTGGCAGCTACATCAGTAGCATGTCAAGAAGTTTGGATGAGAATAATGTTAAGGAGCTTAGGCCAAGATCAGGCAAAAGCGACGGTGATTTTTTGTGACAATAGCGCAGCTATTGCATTATCAAAGAATTCAGTGTTTCATAAGAGGACGAAACACATTGATACAAGGTTTCACTACATCAGAGAATTGGTGAACAATGGAGAAATTGTCTTAGAACATTGCAGGACTTAGGAACAGGTAGCAGACATTTTGACAAAGCCATTGGATCAGAAAAGCTTCGAATTTTTGAGGAAGTGTCTGGGTATGACTGATAACCCAGCAGTTGAAATTAAAGGGGAGTTTTGAAATATAATTTCAAATGCGTTTGTACAACGCCCAAAACCACCGCAGCGAAACCATAAACCACCTAACGCATTTCGGACCGCCTTTTGGTGTGAAGTGATTTCTGGACAGTGGACTCCGATGAAATGAATCTTGACGCACGTCGAAGGCATTTTTCCTTCCGTACAATTTTATCGGAGCCTAACGTTCAACATGAAGTGGGCTCCCGAAATCTTTGTCCACCATCTGATTGTCTTCATCCTTCTCCGTCGTCGGTTAATCAAAGTTGCATACGAGCCTGCATTAAATCCATTGCGTGGAGTAAAATCAATTTTGGTTGACCGCAAGTTTTGTTATTAAGGAATTTAATAAAAATGTCATAGTGGTAGGTAGAAATTCTTAAGTTGTTTTTTACGACACGTAAAACATAATGTCTTTGCTTTGGGAGTCATTGTTTTTTATATATGTTTCGTTTTGGGTTTATATGATATAATGTAAAAACAAAAAATTTTGTTGCAGCGAAAAACCTATGTTGATTTTCATAAAAAACCTTCGGTGTTGCACAACAGTGCGAGGAGAAAACAAGGGGAACGCATATGTATTGGTAATGTTTTTTTATGTGTTGACCATTCTGTAATGCAAGGTTAAACGCAGCAGCGTAGAAACAATCCAAGTTTTGGAGCACATAATGTTTTTTTTATTTGGAGCAGCATATGTAAAATGTTTTACAACAGTATGTGTAAAAGATTGTTACACCAGTAAATGTAAAAGGGATTTTTACACACCAGCAGTGTAAAATCTCAGGAGGAGACAAAGTAACTTTTTTTTGTTGAAATGTATTTTTGGTGAATCCCTTTAGGTGAAAGAGGAAGAAATATGTATCAGGCATTTTTATTTTAATGAATACAAGCATTTTTCTGGGTATGTAATACTCTGTTCTCAGAATTTTTTTTTAAGCTTCCCTGTGCAAAAGATCCCGTGGCAGAGAAAAACAGAGCATTGCCTCTGTGTTTAATTTGTTTGTTTTTTCAATTTTACCAGAAAAATCCCCAAGAAATACATTAAATTTATGTGCAAGCCCCAAACCTAGAGGGCAGTAAATGAACTGTTACGCACTATGATTTCGACATGCACCTTTGTCACTGGTATCTCTCATGATTTCCAACAATGTTGATCATATATTCTATTAGTGGTGTGTTATGTATAACACTCATTCTTTATTATGGAATGACGTATGCCTCATATTATATCACATGTTTTCCCACAATCGTATCATGACACTTATTATCATTGTTATGCCTCTCCACGGTCCCTTTGCTTAATTTTATTTTTGATGGTGATGTTGAGTTTAATGTATGCTTGTTGATTGCATTGGCAAAGGCTTTTTTTCCCATATCATCTTTGTATATGTTGAAAAGATGGCTATACACATAATAGTGGGCCAAGTTGGTCTTCCAAGATGTATAGTTGTATATGGTTGTGTTTCCTTCTTTATCTTTGGTTTGGTGGTCAAACTTGATCTATTTGGTCTTGTCGAGCCATCAATACATAGCTTTCAAATCTTATCTTTGGTTCGGTGGTCAAACTTGATCTATTTGGTCTTGTCAAGCCATCAATACATAGCTTTCAAATTCATGATTTGAATGGGAAAATAATGGACAGGACATAACTGAATGTGTTCGATGGCCTGAATTATGTGGGAATGATAAGGTGAGGTGCAAGGCTCTATCAATATTTTTGATTCTTATGATAGCCCTGAGAATTATTACCACACACATTGTGTGCGCACTTTAGTTTGATCCAACACCTTTTGTGATGTATTTCAACCATTCAATATATCCCTTCTTTCATGTCCCATATAGCCTCATTGAACCCTTCGCGACATGGTTCAATGTACTCCTTATTGTTCACCGTGTCATTGTAGTCTTAAAGAAGCTAACTATCCCACATGAGGAGTTGGCTAAAATTATAGAGCCAGTTAACAAAGTGCTAATTGTTGAGTCAAGTCGAGTTAAGTGATAGATGACTTTTAGTGTGTGGTTGCACGTCAAGATATTTTAAGCAAGGCACTAGTTGAAAATCCTCAAATACCCTTCACCTGGTTCATTGTAAGAATCAAGTTTCGTGTGATCAAAAGAAGAGTCACAAGTCGTGTGTTGTGTTTAATCTTCTTTACATTTCCAACAAATTGGTATTAGAGCTAGAGAAGGATCAAAATATATGTGGTGCCTATAGAGCCAGTGAGAAGAGGGCCAAGAGAGGAAGGCCAACAATTTTTTTTACTAAATTTGCATTGCAAATTTATCGAACTATTAAAAAGCGCGCATATTTTTTACTTCATTAGTGTAAAAGCTGTGCAAATATAATTTAGCTACGATTCTACAAAAAAATAGGTTAATTGCACAGTTTTTATATTTTGGGCGGTGTGCAAGCCCGTCAAGAATTAAAACGCTCGACATGGAGCATGAACTTCTAGGCTTGTCGAAAGGTGCATTGGTAGAAAATTTGTACTAAGGTCAACCAAATCTCGCGATAGTTAATTAAAAGCATATGATATTTTGGTAGGTTTCATATGTTAATTGTTGCAAAAATGTTAGAGCAAAAAGTCACGTGGACTAGATTAACGACACCTTTTTATTAGTTATAAAGTTTATTTAAAAATTCTTTTCGGAAATCACGTGGGTTTGATTCACGAGTTTCAAGATTCATACAACATGAGGATATTAAGAGTTTGGAACAAGTCGTGACATAGTTTTTGTTATATGTTAAGTGGAGTATAGTAAGTGGAGTTGAGGGATTTTATAAAAATATTTTTTTAATCATTTTTATGATATTTTCTCAAAGGATTTTGAAAGGAGGAGTATTTTATAAAATTTATCAAAAGGGCTTAGAAAATCTTAAAAGGAGGGTTTTATTTTTAAAATGATATTTTTGAAGAAAAAGGAGGTTTTTATTTTAAAAGGATATTTTTGAAGAAAGATGGCTTTCTCAAAATTTCAGCCACAATTTCCATTGTTCACATGGAAGGATTATGATGTGTCGGCAATTAATATGGTGACCATGTCGCAGGCTCATGATGTTTGTGATTATGTCTAGTTTGGGTTTTCATAAGCTAAGGATGAAGCATAAGAATGATCTCTCACTAATGCAGAGAGGGAACAATGGAAGAAAGACAAGAAGAAGAATGCACAAGCATTGAAGCTTATCCAGCAAGGAGTGCACCGAGGGGTATTCCAAAATGTTATGATCACATCTTCAAAATAGGAAGCATGGGATACTGTGGTGACAAGCTATCAAGGTATGACCAAAGTCAATATTGTTAAGTTGCAGAATACTAGGAGATATTTCAAAAGTTTGCAGAGGAAGGAGACAAAGGACATCGATTCTTTCATGAATTGGGTCATGAATGTCATAAATTAGCTAAAAATATATGATGAGTAAATTAAATATCAAACAATGGTTAGAAGGTACTTAGATCTTTGTCTACCGAATTTGATGTTGTGGTAGAAGCCATAGAAGAATTCAAGGATTTGACATCATTGAAAATTGATGAGCTGATGGGATCACTTTTGTCGCATGAGGCAAGGATAGACAAAAATAAGGATTCCACTTTAGAAACTGCTTTCAAAAGCCAAGTTTCTATTTCAAGAGACGAAGGTTGAGGCAAAAGTAGATTGAGAGGCAGAGGATGAGGTAGAAGACATGGTGGTAAGAGAGATGGCAGAGAAGATCATGAACAATAAAGTGGAAGCAACTACAGAAGCTTCAAAAATAATCAAAGAATTGACAAATCAAAGGTGAGATGTTATTATTACAATAAATTTGGTCACTATGCCCATGATTGTAGGAAGAATTGATCTAATCAAAGGGAACCAGAGAGCTAATGTCACTACAAAAAGAACTAACCATGTTCCTATCTTTCCATACCATGCATGAACCTTCTGATAATATGTGGCTATTGGACAATGGTTTTAGTAACCACATGATAGGAAAAAATAGTTTGGTTTCAAATTTGGATCAATTTGTAAAGACAAAGGTAAAGTTGGGAACTAAAAAGACTGTGGATGTAGATGGAAAAGGAATGGTCAACATTGTGACTAAGAAGGGGAAGCCGAAGACAATCTCAGAGGTATATTATGTTCTTGGTCTCAAACATAATTTGATAAGTGTTGGCCAATTTACATAGAAAGAATACAAAGTTATCTTTCAAGGTCAAGAATATGTTATATATGACAAGTCCCCAAGCAAGAAACTAATAGAGAAGATGAAGATGACGAGGAACAAACATTTTCCTCTAATTATGAATTACAGTGATTAGGTCAGTTGTTTTACAGTTGCATGGTCTAATGGTTATTGGTTATGGCACGTTCAATCTGGAAACTTGCACTCTTTTGGTTTAATATTTTTTCATCAGAAAGAAATGGTCAGACGATTACCTCCCATGAAAGAAGATGCTAGTACTTGTGAGTGTTGCATCTTGGGAAAGCAACACTGTGAATGTTTTCCAAAAGGAGTTGAATACCGAGCAAAGAAACCTCTTGAGTTAGTGCATATATACTTATGTGGACCTATTAGGACACAGTCGATTGGTGGAATTTGTTACTTCGTCATTTTCATTGATGACTATAACAGAAAGACTTGGCTTTACCTCTTGAAGAAGAATTCTGAAACTTTTGCAAAGTTCAAGGAATTCAAAGCCTTAACAAAGAACCAAAGTGATCAATGGATCAAGGTATTGAGGTCAGATCATGGTGGATAATATGACTCAAAGGCATTCCATGATTACTACAAACAACATGGAATCATAAGATAGTCTAAAACCATGTACACACCACAGTAGAATGGTGTGGCAGAGAGAAAGAACAAGACAATTATGAACATGGAAAGAAGCATGTTGAAAGGCATAAACTTGTCTAATGAGTATTGTGCAGAAGCAATTGCATGTGCTATTTATGTGATGAACATATCTCCTACAAAGAGTGTGATGAACAGAGTACCATAACAAGCATGGTCAGGTATATCTTGTAGCATATCTCATCTCAAAGTATTTGGATGTGTAGCTTATGCACATGTGGCTAAAGAGAAAAGAGACAAATTTGATGATAAAAGTGAAAAATGAATATTTACTAGTTATAGTGAGCAATAAAAAACCTATAAATTGTATAACCCTATAACCGAGAAGACCACAAATGGCAGAGAGGTTGTGTTCAAATAACAAGAGCCATGGAATGGGACTGTAGACAAAACAATTGATGCACAAGTGCCACTGGTAGAAGAGGATGATGTAGCAAAAAAGGAGCAGCAAGAATCACAAGTGAAGACACCAAATAGAGACACACCAATAAGGACTCCAAGATTTTCAGAGCAGCATGGATCTTCAAGTAGATCAACAGATCGAGATTCTCCCAATAGTCAATCATGTGATGAATCAAGGAATGGTAAGAGAAATATGAGAAGTCTGAAAGATATTTATGATGATTTCGATGTTAGTTCAAATTTTTCATTGTTTTCATTCCAACCTTCTTCGTTTGAAGAAGAAATCAGAGACGAAAATTGGGTGCAAGCCATGAATGAAGAAATTGAAGTTATTGAAAAGAATAATACATGGGATTTGGTTGATTTTCCAAAGGACAAAAATCTCATTGATGTAAAGTGGTTTTATAAGACAAAGTTGAATGAGAATGGTGAAATTGATAGATTTAAAACACGAGTAGTAGAAAAATGATTCTCATAGCAACCATGAATATATTTTGGAGAAACTTCTTCTCTGGTAGCCAGATTGGATACTGTAAGAGTAGTTCTAGCCACAACAGCTCATAAAAAGTGGAAAGTATATCAGATGTATGTGAAATCAACCTTCTTGAATGGAATTCTAGGATAATAAATTTATGTGTAGTAGCCACCAGGTTATGAAGTTGAAGGTAAAGAAGATAAAGTTTACTAGTTGAAGAAAGTGATTTATGGACTCAAGCAAGCGCCTAGATCTTGGTATAGTAAAATTGATAGCTACATGATCAAGAATGGATTTTGTAGAAGCAAAATTGAGGCTACCTTGTACACAAAGGTAAATGAGCATGGGTAGATTTTGATTGTTTTCTTATATGTTGATGACATGATTTTGAGTTATATGAATTTAAAGCAACCATGATGAAATATTTTGAGATGACAGATCTTGGTCTCATGAAATATTTTCTTGGCATAGAAGTTGAGCAATTTGAAAAAGAATTTTTATTTGTCAAAATGAATATGCCAAAGATTTATTGAAAAGATTCAGGATGGAAAATTGCAAACCTGTCCCTACACCAGTTGCACTGGGTGAAAAGCTAAGCAAGGATGATGAATGATCAAATGTCAATACAACTTTATTCAAAAGATTGGTTTGCAACCTCATGTATCTCACATATACAAGATTAGATATCATGAAAGGAGTGAGTTTGATTTCTAGATGTATGGACACTCCAAAAGACACAGATTGGAGTGAAGGAAAAAGAATTATGAGATACATAGCAGGAACTAGAGACTGTGGCATAATGTGTGCAATAACAAAAAATAAGGATTTGATTGGATACACAAATAATGATTTTGCAGGAAGTTTGGATCATAGGAAGAGAACTCCTAGTTATGTGTTCCATCTTGGTTCAGGTGTGATTTCATAAGCATCGAAGAAGCAGCCCATTTTGAAACTTTCGTCAATAGAAGTAGAATATGTAATAGCAACATCAACAACATGTCAAGTAGTGTGGTTAAAAAGAGCATTTGATGAACTCAAGCAGAAACAACAAGGATCAACAACGATATATTGTGACAACACCTCAACGATTGCATTATCCAAGAATAATGTGTTTCATCAAAAGAGAAAGCATAGTAATACTAGATATCCCTTTATTAGATAATTTATGAGAAATGGAGAGGTTCTCTTGAAGCCTTGTAAATATAGTGATCATTTGGCTGATATATTTACTAAGTCATTAACAAAATATGTGTTTGAGTTTCATAGAAGAAACTTAGGTGTTGTAAGCCTAGATGAGACATAGACGAACGAGCATGTTTGAGTTGTCATGAGTCATGTCTTAGTTTAGTGATTGTAATTAATTTGGAGTGTTAAAATAAGCTAATTAATCCCACATGAGGAGTTGGCTAAAATTAGAGAGCCAATTAACAAAGTGTTGAGTGTTGAGTCAAGTTGAGTTAATTGATAGACGAATTTTAGTGTGTGGCTGCATGTCAAGATATTTTTGGTGAGTCACTAGTAAAAAAGGTTTAAATACCCTTCAACAAGTTCATTGTAAGAATCAAGTTTTGTGTGATCAATAGAGGAGACGCAACTCGTGCGTTTTGTGTGAATTTTGCGTTTAAGGTCCTCAGACTTTCCAACAATATGCTTATACATTAAACACCTCATATTTGGCACAGACTACTTGTATTTCTTTTCTATATTCATAATACTAACCATTTATTGCGAGTAGCATGTGTGCAGTCCTTTAAATTGTCATCAATCTCCATCAAAACTCCTTTATTGTGTGATTATTTGAAGTGTGTTGTATTTTTTCCAATGCAACTCAATTTTTCCAACCCTACAATGTGTGTCATACATCGTCTGTTCGACCATTCTAGGGCATCAATAGTATAATTTTTAACACACTTACATACATGCCTTGTAACATTTTAAATGGAACCCTTCACCATGCTAATATAACATTGGCAACATTATTGCTATGGTTCTTATTACATTGTAATTCGTGCCCTATCTAATTTATAGTTTGAATATCTACTGTTTTGTATTTTTAAATGTAACACATCTTTTCTATCATTATCTCAACAAGGAATTAACATTTGGAGTGTATTATCTTGATCGTTCTCCATTTCAGTCTTACTAGCACCAATTTGTATATAGTGTCCATCCAACGCATGTGATTTCTTCCAAGCCCATTTAAATGTCTCTCGCCATCCTAGCGCTCATAAATTTTTAATATATTTAATTTTGAATGTTTGCCACTACCCTGTCAGTGGCCTCCATGTATTGTTGGCATATCACATGGTTGTTTGGTTTCAATAGACGATGTAATATATTCAAATTAACGAGTTTCATAATTCATATAGTTCAATGGTTGGACCATTAATTTTTAACCGTAATTTCACCACATGTCTCAATCTCATTTCATGGTAGTTGCACATATTTTCATGGTTGTATTTCCATTATGCTTCCATAAAAATATATTAAAGAAAGCTCCTTTCAAAATTGTAGCTTGTCCTTTGGGATCATATCTTCAATATATGATGCCATTCTTTGTAAAACAACATGAATTCTGCACCTTATACTTAATTGTGGAAGAAACAAGCTTTTCTTCTTCACAAGATTTAAGATTTGTCCTTTCAATGCATTATTCAATGTAAGTTCTACATCGTTTAATGTGTATCCAAACCACTTCACTTAACTTCCTCAAAATAGAATGAAATAAGAAAATTTTTATTCAATTAGATTTCAATAATGATGCTTTTAATGTGAAAGAATTAAAGGTAAATTAATAATGAAAAAAATCATTTAAGGAATATATATGCATTCGCATAAACATAAATAGTTAAAATTAAAGTGTTATAAATTGTATTGATTGAACAAGACATACTTAAATTTGGAAACCAACTCAAAATTAAAGCACCTTAATGGACCTATTAATTGCAAGTGACTTTGGTATGCCATGTGATTCCCAACATGAATTCATACATGATGCTACAAATTAAGGAATGCGTGGGGATGTAAAGTATGGCCAGTGACAAGGATCACCCCTATAATTTGCATAACATAGCATATAGAGGGTGAAACTTAAGGGTGGATCACAAACCCTAATATATTCGAAGGACAAGAACCAAATGAATCAAATCATATATATGCAATGAACAACCATAGGGTTTAATGGAAGTTAGACCCTTGAACAATTTAATAGATCCATATGCAGTGAAAAACCATAGGGTTTAATGGTAGTTAGACCCTTCAATAATTTAATAGATCCAAGCTACAAGCATAACTATTCAGCCTTGGAAACGAGAGGGAGGACCCAAAATTTGAATATCATCAATTTGTTTTGGGGTATTGTTATAAAGGAGCCGTACAACATTTCCTTATTTTCCTATTTGTTTGAAGTGAAATTGAACTTTGCAAGTCCTCCCACTCCATGGATGGAAAAGGGAACTCCCTTCTCATGTATTTATGTGTACAATTTATTTAAAGGAGGATGATAATTATTTTCTTAGGAATACGCTGAAGACATTTTCTCTATAATTATAGTTTTTGAAACTTAAAAAAATGATTGGGTTTCATTTATGGTATTTTAAAGTAATAATGTCCCAGTGATCTTATGAGGCCAAGCATTGGCCAAGACTTGGGAAGGGCCCATTTGAGGTAAGGAATTATGTAATTTTTGTGTATTAGTATTTAGTTTTAATATGTTAGTATTTAGTTTTGATTGCTTAATTGTCTTCAATATATATCTTAGGTTTGTTATATGATTCGATTTTAGTTGTTATAGAATTGATATGTTATAGGAAAACCTAGATCCATCTTAAACTCAAATCTATCAAGCACTGATAGGGACCAAATCTCTCAAGGTGCAAACTTATTTTTTGAGTGAAAAACTTGATGAAAGTTTTCACCTCGAAATATTTGATCCCTCTCGTCACTTGATAGATTCAGTCTTAAGATCGATCTAGGATGGTTATATAATACTATATAATATCTATATTTGTATCTATGTCTCTTTCTTATTCCCTCTCTCTATATCACCCCAAAGCATACACACTCTCTCTCCATGTATATCTCTCTGTCTCCCCCTCCCCCTTCCTACCCCTCTTGCTCTGCTCTCCTTCTCTCCCTCTCTTTACCTTCTCCCCCCCTCTTTCTCTTCCCCCCTGCTCTCCTCTCTCTCTCCTCCTTTTCCCTCTATGCATTTCTTCTTCCCTCATTATATCTCCCTCTTCAACTCCATCTCTCTCCCATTCCCTCTCTTGAGTCCTCTCTCTCTTCCTTAAAATATCTTTGTTTCTCTCCCACCTCCTTGTGTCTCTCCCCCCATCACTCTCTCTCTATCTCTCTCATCCCTCCATCTCTATCACTATCTCCCTCCCTCTCTCCTTATCTCTCTCCCCTACATTTTTTTGTGTCTCTATCTCTCTTCCCCTTCTCTCCCTCTCTCTCCTATCCTCTTCTCTCTATTTCCTCCTCTCTTCTCTCCCTCACTCTCTCTCCATCTCTCCCTTGTCAGTCCCTCTCTCTCTACACCTTTATATATCTATGTATTTATCCCCCCCCTCTCACTCTCCAACATCTCTCTCTCTCCCTCTGTCCTATCCTCTTTATCTTCCTTCCTCTCTCTCCCACCTCCCTCCATCTCTCTTCCCTCCAACATTGTCACTACATCCCCCACTCTTCCCCTCCCTCCCCCTCTCTCCTAAATTTGATCCCATTGTATTGTGTTTAAGAAAGTATCTAAATTAAAAAAGCTCAAGTGGTTGTAAAATATTAAACCTATATTTTCGATTTACCATGTCAAAGAAAATAAGATAATGAAAAAATTAAAAGAATCATGCACTATCTTTCCTCTATTATTTTTAGTCACTTTTCTTCCTCTCGTTGCTTGGAACTTTATATATAGAATTATTCTCATTTTTAATTTTATTAAAACCTTGATTTGATTTTTATGGGAATATTTTTAGTATACATAAGGATAGAGAGTTTAGATATAACCATTTTCATTTTAGATTCAATTAAAAATATGTTATGAAATTAAATTAAAAAATAATATTTTTTTTGTGAAATAAGTTATGGGTTTTGGCATGTGGTATTGATAAGCCACAATACTGGCCCATGATATTGTAACAAAGCCTATTTACAAGTTAATAATATCTGTGGTAAAGTGGTTGTGAATATCCACGGTTAAGAATCTTTTCATATTGTTATAAAATATTTTGATTGTGAACTAAATTATGATTTTTGGGGATGTGGTATTGATAAGCCATGATATTGGCCCATGGTATTGTAATAAATTGTATTCACAAGTTCATAATAGCAATGGAAAAGTCAGGGTGCATATACATGGATAATAATCTTGTCATATTGTTATAAAATATTTTGATTGTCAAATAAGTTTTGTTTTTTGGGCATTTGTTATTGATAAGTCATGGTATTGGATCATGATATTGTAACTAAGCTTATTTAGACGTTAATGATATCCATGGTAAAGTGGGGGTGAATATCCCTTGTTAAGAATCTATCATATTATAAAATATTTTGACTGTGAAATAAGTTATGTTTTTTATACGTGTGGTATTGATAAGCCATGGTATTATAAAAAATCATGTTACAAGATAATAATATCCATGGTAAAATGAGGGTGAATATATTGTCATATTGTGATAAAATATTTTGGTTTTGAAATAAGTTATGGTTTTTGGTCATGTCGTATTGATAAGCCAAGTTATTGACCCATGGGATTTTAGCAAACCATATTCACAAGTTAATAATGAAATCAAAATATAACAAATTGCATTTTATTATTTTTATTACTCTAAATTTTTATTATTAATTGAGCCAACATTGAAATGTTTATACTCATGCGATTTATATTACTTTTAACTTTTTAATATATTAATTTTAACTTTTTGTTTATTACTTTTAATTTATTATTATTATTTGAGCTAACATTTAAATATTTACACTCATGCTTGATATCATTTTTAACTTTTGATTATTTTTTAATTAAACTGACATTTAAAATTATTTGCATGCTTACATTACACCTATGCATCTACTCTATATTGGGTTGTATATCACCTCTTGCCACAATTAGTTGCTACACAATTATTGTCCTATAGAATTGGTGTTGGACAAAATTAGTGTGTTACAAGATGCAGACTAATATGTTGAGTTATGAGTACAATTTCCAATGACTATAACATATAAAGTACCATGAACTAGGTCAAATATTGAGTATTCTATTGATGCTCTTACTAAAAATTTACCTTTCTATTTAGAATAGACTTTGAAACTATCTTATAGTCACATTATGTCAAGTATCTTAGATCATGGAATAATTATTATTGGTCAAGATAAATTAGTTTTTATATATATACTGTACAAAATGTCTTTCATGTTCAAATAGACTTTGGGTTGATAAACAAAGTGATTGTCTCCATATGAACCTACCATTTTTTCTGGAGAAATATATATAAATTCCATCATTATTGGCATTTTTTATAGCTAGGAATTCCACGAAATCATTCATATGCCTTAGATTATTTTTTCTCTAGGAAGGATTTTGGATTAAAGGGAACCTTAGGGAATTGTCGAATACCCCTTTGACAACATTCCTACAAGGTATCATTTAATATATCATGCTAGAATGCATGATTGGAGGAGTCAAGCACACTTGGGTGTGTGACATACAAGTAGCCACTTGTAAAAATCTAGCTGATGAATGAAGAGTATGTGAAACCCTTCTTAAAACTCCACTAGAAAAAAATGTATATAAAATTAAAGAATATACCTCTAGGATTACATTTACATCCCATGTAGTAATAGGATCTCCTATTTCTAAAGCTATTCTTGATGTTAAGGGTCAAGGCTCATTAGAAAAATCTATTGACGAGCCTAAATATTGAGTAGATATAAACAAATATTTAACATTTTTGGGACCTATGATTCTCAACATGGGTGACGATGTGGAAGCGGAAAATAAAAAGGATTATGTTACATTTGAGTCCCCTATTGAGGGCTCAAATGGCATAACCCAAATTAAAAACATTCCAGCCTCTTCATTTCGCAATTTCCAAGGAATTATTAATTAGGATCCTCATACTTTCCTTTTTTAACTTGTTGTCTAATGTTAAAGTTATGATTTTTCTTATGCTCTTCCTAATCACCCTATTATTAAGCTCTTCCTAATTGCCCTAAAAGTGGCAACACTTTGTTGATTGATAGGGCTTGGAGGGAATTTCATGAGAACATGGGACAAAATGAGGAAATAATTCTAAAGAAGTATCAAGATCATTGTAAAGTAAGGGAAATGATGGAATACATATTTAGAATGAAACAATGGGATGAAGACATATAAGGGGAATACATCCATAGGTTCCAATATATTTTGTAGAGGACAAAATAAAAACACTATAATTTGAAGCTTTATGTATAATTCTTCTTAGGGGTATTCGATCTAATTATATGGATACATTCAATCTTATGAGATCTAAAGATGTTTTTTAATCAATATATAATGAAATATATGAGTTATGTATGTGATACTCAAGAAATACAACCAAATTTGTGAGATGCACTAGGGACATACCCTTAAGGGACAATAAGTCATCAAGAATATTCGGAGTTGCTATTGTTGAGATAGAATTTAACATATTCAATATCTTTAATGGCAACATTCTCAGCTCACTTAGCTCCTAGCCTAACATCTTGTAGGATAAGAGGAAGAAAGAAGCAAAAAACTTAGCATTATCCATATTTTTCTCTTGATGTAGGAAGAAAATCCCTTTGTGTTCATGTCCAGTTAACAATATGAAAAATATTGTTATCTATGAAGAGAAGCATGAAACTAATTATTTCCCCTCATTTATCTAGCTAAAGGTAGTATACAACGGGGTTAGTGAATAAAGTGAACTTTTTTTCTTTGAATCCCAAAAGAGAACATAGCCATCACAACTACCTCATATGACACAAGACCAATATTCTTTTTGTGTTATTAGTGTCCATCCCAGAACTAGTATACACCTATGTCACAGAAGCAATGTCCAGGCCATACTCAAAATGAACCTTTGTAGTACGGTTGGTGGCAACCTGCACCCTTTCGGAGCTTACTGTCTCAAAATCAACAATGTTCTCCCCAACCTCATGCAACACTCGAGAAGCCACCACAATTGTGTTATCCATCTAGATAGGCCCCCTAAGGACCATAATTGTTACATGTTAATTCTATCCCTAACCCAAATCATAAAGTAGTATATGCTACCTATAATATTGTGCTACCCCTTTTTCAGAATATGTCATTTCTACCATGGATCATAAATATTTTATTCTACGAATAAGAAAAGTGATCCATGATTAAAATTTCTCCATCTTCCAATAACAACACGATGATAAAATTCCTAATGAATTATATAGTCGTATTGCTAGTTCCTACTTGGAAAGCTAGCCTCCGATCCCAGAAAAAACCATCATCAAGAAAACGAGCTCCAACTCCCTGATATGTGGAAAGACTATGTAAATAAAAGTTCCCCATAGGAATAGAGTTTGATTTTCATGGGGATGTTATAAATGTGTGTGCTAAGACCCCTCTAGTTCAAGCCATTAATGAAATTCGATGATTTTTAAACTTCCATAGTGTTGTGGTCTCGAAATATCTGTCTCAAAAATGAGGGAAAACCACCCGGTTAGGACTTTAGAGCAAATCATTTTCCATTTTAAATGGTGGTTCCAACTGGTTAAACTAGGTCCAATTACCTTCTTTCTATCTCTATGGGCTTAAAGTATGCCTTTTTCTTACCAATAGAGTAGAGCCATCTAATCAACCCTCTTGCTAAGATCAAGCAAGAAAATGATCCTTAAGCTGATCTAGGGCTCAACCAAGCCACAATTAAAGTTTACCTCTTTAAGAAGAGGATCTGTAGAAATGTAGAATTAAATCTAAATGCAAACTAATCCTAGAATGCAAGCAAATGGAAAGATCCTAAGCATATCTCGATTAGGAAGATGTAGATCTAGACTAAGTGAGAGAAAAGTAAATAAATGATTGGGATTTTAATCATGTCTAACTTAAGGTGAATATTCAACTAATGAGGTGAATATTCAACTAATGAAGTAGTTCAATTAACTAATATTATGATTACCAAACATTCACATAATGCTAATGGAAATTGAATCAGAATTAGATACTAGATTTCCACGTAAATAGTTACTCAAGAATTTGATCTTAATACATGAGAGAAAAAAGACACCATTGAAAATAGATTTATGAGACAAACATAATAGATAGCTACTTTTGTAAGAGATGAATTCATATCGACAATAGTGCGTAAGATAAATCCAATTAACATAATTATGCCATAAAAAATTAAATTCATATTAAAAATAATAGTATTTCTAATAAAAATTACTTTGAACATGTTCTCTTGCTTTGTTCTTTAAATCCGATCTCCTACAATCTCCTCCAAAGCATAAACTATACTATTAAAATAGAGATATACAATAGTGCAAGATTTGTCACCCATACATAGTTTAGATTTGTAAAAAATAAATCCCAATATTCTTTAGATACGAGATTTCACTCTCCTCTCACCTAGAACTCCAAACCCCTATTACAGTAGTGCTATAATAATTACAAAGTTGTAGAAGGGAGAAGCTCATATTTCACTATACAAACCACTATTTATAATTACAAAAATGAATTCCAAATAGGAGAGTTGTTGAAGAACAAACCTGCTCCAACAATTTTCATTGGTCAAAGTTCATTTTTTTCTCTTGCTCGAGCAATTTCATTAATTAAAATATTCTCTTCCTCATCTCCTCAATTGTTTTCATGTAAAAAACCAATCAAAATTAAATTAAAAAATAGGAAATCTAAAAAACAAACATCTCCAATCAAATTTAATTAAATAGATAAATAAAAAGAAATTTGAATTTTCCATTCATTCCTTTAAAGATATTATTGGTCAAAGAGAATACATTCGAATGGTTCTGCACTCAATAGAGGCTATGAACAAATGAAATGCAAAAAATTAAACTTAGAAAATTATTTTTGTTCATAAATTCAGAGCTTGAATTTCTGCTAAATTTTAGACTCATTTAATGACCAAATCTTGTCATGCAACCACTTCAAAAGTATTCTCCATGAATATATCTAACGAAACATCCTAGGCTTCATTTGGTCAAATAAAACTCAACTTACACACTTCCAATGCTGAAGTGTCAAAATTACCAGAATTTTAGAAAATTGTTACATGGGCAAAAAATAATTTTTTTTAATTAAAAACGAATCTTAAATTAACAATTATTTATTAGTTAATATTAATTTAATTCTAATTACAAATTTAAATTAAATTAATTACAAATTAATTATATACCTTTAAAATAAAAAATGTAATTAAAAAATTAAACGAATAAAAATTATAATTAAAATATAATTAAAAACATAATTAAATTTTATAAATTTATAATTAAAATATATTAAAGAATTAAAAACTATGTTAAACAAAGTTATAAGTGGCTTTTGATCCATTTGAATGGATTGAAAACACACAAGGAGAGTATCTTTACGTGAGGTGGAGTGGAGGTCTTATAAAATGGAGATGAGACCTTTGCTAAATCTAAATAACCTGGTGTATATATATTATGAGATATGAGAGATTAATCAATATCGAAACTTTGTAAAACGAGTAATTGGACATTAAATGAAAATGTCGATGTCCGATATATTGGGATTTTAAAACATCAGAATTTTTTATATTGGAATTTCTTTTATCGGGGATATTTAAAATATCCGATTTTTTTAAAATATCGGGATTTTAAAATAACATAAAAATTTTATTGGAACTTTTTATATTGGAATTTTTATTGAAGAGAGGAGGTGAGATGAAGTGGTGTTCACTTGGAGTGGGATTCATTTATTATAAATTATAGTCATTTGATAATTAAAAATCCGGCAAATGAACTATAGCCACTTTTTGATTTTGAGATTTCAGGCTTCGCTTTCTAATTTCTTTTAAAATTAGGAATTGAAATAAATTTTCAAGATCATGAAAATACATAATTTTAGTTGTTCTACAATTTGGCAGTAGCGATTTTGTAAGATCATTAGTGAAAAATTAACTAGGAATTAATATCTAGGATCAATTACCAATTTATTTACAAAAATTAATATGATATACATTTTGTACATTTTTTAGCTGAGGCGGTGAAAATTATCAAACTTTGGATGAGCACTACTTGCAAACCATGTAACCAAATAAGATGAAACAAGTATCGATGGAAATCTAGTGAAAAGTCAAACTCAATAAAGAAATCAAAATAGAAAAATTGTAGGATATTTAACCAAATGAAAATATTAAAAGGAAAGTTAACCAAAAATTTATTGAAAGGGTCCCCATTATTTGAAATAAATAAGTAAAAAATGGGAGGGTTTAGTTTTCACTACAACACTAGCGACACACAAGGAAGAACCAATTATCTCTCATTAAAGATAATGAACCTTAATTCACCTAAAGGTTAAAAATAATGGATACCAATGAATAATAAAACAATAAAACATTTCCATGGGTCCCACATAAATAGATTAAGAACTATAAGTTTGAAAAGATAATTACTAAGAACAGACTTGATTATAAAATTATGAATTAAAAATTTGGGAAAAAAAATTATTTTAAAATTACCTCATATGAAAAAAATAGAAGAAGCTACATATATGACTTTTTGATAAAACATATAACCATTGTTATGAATGGTATCTGACATTGCTTCGGTGCCCGTGAGCCTAAAAAGTACCCTGACAATGTTTTTTTATGCCATACAAGGATGGTCATGCTCGCAGCGAGTGTCCATAGTCCCGAGGAGTTTACTTGAATTTCTCATGCCTCCTCTTTTAATCACCCTTTTGATAAAACATTTGCAAGCTTTTAGTTTATGATGTGCCTGAGTGAAAGAGGTGGGATGGTATTAGAGACTTATGTTTATGGATATAATACTTCCATAATGTTGCCTCCAAATTATTTTTGCATGACTATCAATCAGATGCTTTTATATAGTGGAGGACTAGGAGGCATACATTGAGTTAACCTTGGGTTATTTCTTTCCTTGAAAATGTGAACTATAACACTTAGAAAGGATGTGTGTTCCTCCATGAAAAAGCTTATAAAGAAAAAGGGTTACATAATTCCATAAAGATATACCTTTAATGATAAATGAAATTCATTGACATAGACAGAGTAAAGACTTCTAATGTATGCCAACCATTTTTTTGTGAGTTAAAATCCTTCCACATAAATAACAACAGAGTCACAAAAATCAAAGCATAACCAATCTGAAAAGTGAAAAATAACTCAAAACTAAAATTGAAGGGAAATCAACAGACTCCAAAAATATAAAAATGAAGAAGCAAAAGCTAAAAGAAAAATCTCAAATTTAAAGAACCACCTCCAACTAGATTAACTATAAAATGTCTTAACAAATGAATAGAAGAAGAAAATAATATGTGTGTTCATCTTAAGTTGAGAATATAGTAGATTTTATCTCACCGAGTTACAAGCAATTAAGCTTTGAAAATGTAAGGAAAATAATAGTCATTCAGTAAAATTCAGCTAAAATGAAAAGTCTTTGTCTGCTGCAAATTTCCTTGTTTCTAAACAAATCTTGCATAAAATCATCTTAACCATTTTCTAATAAAAGGAATGCCTTAGAAATAGACTAAAGGTCCAAAAACTCCATAGATTATCTAATTTGATGAACAATAATTACTAACTTTGATGAAAAAAACTGAAACCAAAAGTAAAGAAAAAGAAATGAATGAAAGTTGGCATATGAAACTTACCATTGGAGAATTTCATTTAATTTAACCTAAGAGATATCATTTTCTCCAATAAAAATAGCCTCTTCTTTTAATTAGAAGTAAAATAATGAAGAAGTTGAATTTTTTAAATTGTATTGACCCAAAATCATCCTTTATTAAATTTGAACTAAGGCAAGTAGTAAACTAGAAGAAAACAATGTTTCATATCCAACGAATATGAAGTAAATAAAATCCATTAGAAATGAAAATGATGATGTGCGTTTCAATGAATCGCAACAATAATTTTTTTCTTTGTTTTTTTGGATTTCAAATCGTTTCCATGGTTTTCCTAAATTGTCAAGAATCAAGACCAATTCCTAAACAATTTAATGCATATGTGTATATGGAGAGGTCTTAAAATTATGCATGTTAAATATAAAGCGATATATCAAAACTTAAATAAAAGAGAATTTAAATATAAATTGACCATGATCCATTACCTTTTCCTGTTCCAAATTCCTTACCAATTGCTGCATTACCATAGTGGTTTCTCACGAGTGCCTTGAAAAAAGATGAATATGAACACTAAAATATAATTGAGATAATGAGATGGGCATCCAATAGTGGGACAAAGGTAGAAATGTAAATGAACCACAAGTGATGAAATTTCTCAGTAGCCAACAAAACTGCCTAGAAGAGTAAAAAGAGACCCATGTGCACAAACCATGAATAATCTATATTCCCAAATTCAAAAAGTTATATCTAGGAATAAATACTTGAATTTGATGAAATTATAATTAAAATACATCGAAGATCTTGACCACCATGATAATATGAAAGTAAACATATATATGCAAAGATAATCAAATAATACTTCATGCGAGCATAGTGAAAGATCATAATGAATTGATTAAAGACTTGTGAGGATAATTAACTCAATATTATGAAGTTTCGAGGTTTCAAGAGAATTAAAGAGAAAGATAAGAGCTTTGTTAAATAATACTTCCATAATGAGAACAATTCTCTGATAGACACATTTATGATAATTAATGCTTTTGCTATTTAAATATTTTCAGTGGAATTCCTTTTCGGAGATTTAATTGATTTTCACTTCTGATATCGGAAGTCCCAATATATAAAAGTCTTGAATATTAAAGGAAAGCATTGGGAAGCAAGACCTTCAAATTTTAAGAACTTTTCATAAATAAAACTTACGATAAATACATATCTGATAGTGCATGTCTTTTAATATATTATGTGGAAATATTGGTGCATCAGGCTTCCAAATATTAGAGATAAATAATTTTGCAATTTTAAAAAAATAGCCCCAATTTAATATAAACTCGAGAATCCGATAAGCGAGAAACTCCAAAATTTATGAGGAAAGATCTCAGAAAAATGAAAAGTAGAGGATGAGGATTCTGAGATTCACCAATTAGAGGGTCTGACTCACTTTAGAAGAAAGGAATATGACTAAAGGAAAAACAATATGAACAAGTGCAATGCAATGGTTCAAATCAAATCAGTAATTGTAAGAATTAGAATGGGCACAATTGGATATGAGAACTTTAACAACTTGTCGCAAAAGTTTTATGTATTTTTTATTTTTCTAATAGGAAATTTGAATAAGAAAGAGTTAATAATTTAATTTCACCTACATCAACAATAGGTAGAGTTATAATTATTGACTCTATCGCTAAATCCCCAAAGAAATGGAAGCATGCAAAGAAGCACAAATATTGAATACCAAAATTTTGATGAAACAACAAATACTTCCCTAAACATGTTGCAGATTTGAAATGATTGCTTTCTTATTTCTAAAGTTAATTAATGAAAATCAAGTTCTTGTATCAAGCCACTGAAGACCTGCAAAAGAAGAAAAACAAAAATAAGAAGTAAACTATAAAAACAGAAAACTAACAACATATGAAGATGAATATATGATTGCATACTTCCGAGAAAATTGACTGCAATTTTACCTCATGAATGTTCAAGTTCTCCCATCCATTACTCAAAATTTGCATATGTTCAGACATGATCTATTTTTTCAATCTAAAATGCTAAGTAATGTGTTATTAATTTGCGTCCACTTCATATTGAGGGATAAGAGTGAGACAAGTGAGCATGTAGCCATGTTTATGAATTGAATATTGAATTTTCAAGGGAACTTGATTGCAAAGATTCTTTGGAACTTCACCCTTTATTATTTCTATACAAATTTCAACAATGTGATGAAGCTTCTCTAAGAAGAATAAGTTGGTGTATCATAAGCCTAATTTGAGAAAGAATGATTTTTGAACACTCGTTGTTGGAGGATGGATAAAATGCAAGGGAGCATCATGGGCTCATTATATGTTTATTAATATTCTTCAATAATGAAATAAATACAATTAGAAAAAGAATCTAATCTAAATTAATCTATTCCTATTGCTAACTTAATGAAAGTAAAAATGACTAGATATAGTCAGACTTCCAATGTAACCATTCTCTCATTTTAACTCATGCACATATGTACAAATCAAACATTAGTAGTAAGAATATAGTAAAATGAACAAAAATAAATTTGAATATAGTATGTACAGTAATTGCTAACATATTTACAAAAAACAACTTGTTTACAATCAAATTCTCTTGAAATTTCCTTTCCAGCTTAATTTCAATTGGATCATAAAAATTTGGATGGATTTCCACTTATGATTGGAAGAGGTTCAAAGGACAAGGTAACAAACCACACTGTGGAAATTCATTTTTAGATACAATGGCCTACATGAAATTGTATGTATTATGTACATATGTTAAATTTTTAACAATCTTATGTGTAGGAGAACTTTCCAAATGTATTTCAAAAGGGTCAATGAAATATGGATGGAAGTCATTTATATTTAAAAGAAGATCATTAATTGAATTAGATCATTGGTCATATTGTGAAGATACACTTTCTTGTTGGCACTGCTTTTGAGAGGAAAGGATCAAGTGATAAGAGATGATCATCAATTGGAATTGGAAGAGTAATATCTCTTGATGTTCATGATTATGATTCATTTTGCCATTCACGAAATGCATCAATTGACTGTTCAATGTTGAACTACTCAATAAGACACCATAAGATATCTAATAATTGAAAAATGAGAACTAAAAACAAATCTTAAATAATAAAAAATAAGTGAAGAAAAAATAACAAAATCAAATCACTATTTACAGTAGTATTATAAATTTTATTACAACACAAATGGGACTGGTTTGAAGTGATTTCCTCTTCACAAGAATTGCTAAAATAATGCAATTAGAATGATTGTCAACACCAACTTGTGAATTAGACAGAATATCATGGCTATGAATAGAAATGATAGCTTGATCATTACAAGATTCATAGATTGAGATGGGTTCTTCAATGTTGAAGTCATGAGTAGGATTAAATGTTTTAAAATTAGAGTCAATTGGAATAATTTCTTTATTGATTTTATCTTCATTTTCAAGTATGATTTGACTTTAATCACGAGGATTTAATGTATAAGAAGGTAAATAAACATCCTTAATATTAGAGTAATTATCGTAAATGACTTCATAACATTCTCTAGAATTACCTTCCTTCCAGAATGATGCACCAAGAATGGAAGGAATAATAAGAGCTTTTTTATCAATGGCAAAAGAATGATCAGTGGATGATTCTCTATCTCGATAAACTAATTGGAAATTGATTTATATCAACTTTTCTATTTTTTGGAATAATATTAATGCAAAGAGGAGATAAATCACAATCAACAAAATATCAGGATAAAGAGAGAAATGCGAGTCTAAAGAAATGGATTTAAAAATATATCTATTCATAGACTCTTGTGCATTTTCTTCATTATAAATTTTATATTCATGACTAATTATCTACCTACTAATGCTCTCTTGAAGAATATTGTTTGGCTGCCCTAAATTTGGCATTTGATCAACATGATCAAATTCAGAAATTTTTGCAGCAGATTAATATTAAAAAATTCAATTTTTGCATGTACTTATTGATCTATACTCTGATTTTCTGAATATAATTCATAGTGATTTTTAGATTTCATGGTAGGTGGTTCTTCAATATTATTACAAGTATATTCTTGTGGTTAAATAGGGGAATTTTCTATGCTTTGTTATTGTCTTTCATTAACATGAGAGATATTATAATATTCATTATTAACGTTCTAGGAAGTGTGCACTAAATGGAGAAATTGAACATACATGGTAGTGGGAAATTCATCATGATTGGTATGCACCTCCTTATTGGAATTATCAATTATGTTAATAATGTTTGAAGAAGATTGATCAAAGCTTGTAATTTTTTTATATGAAATGAGAATGCAAGGAAGGGAACTAATATATTCAAACCAATCCATCAATTCAATTTCTGAAGGTTTATCTTCAATTTTGAATCTTAAACAATTTGATCAAAATATTATTTTTTAATCCATGAAAGATTAATTTTCAAACCTTCATAAATCTTCAAATTCATCACATACCTGTTCATAATCATAATCGTCAAATTTATAAGGGAACATTGTGATATATTGCTCTCAATCGTGAATAGAGGCAACTAGAAGAGATTGACACTAACTTCTGTTTTCTCCTAAGAATCTAAGAGTAAAAATCCTGCATAAAATACCTTCACAAGAATCATGAAAAGAAGAATTTGATTTTTTTTTAATAAACTGCAATGCATGATCAAATGTGAAAATTTTCATCTTACCGTTAAACTTTAACTTTGAAAAGTGCCTTACTATTTATGGTGGAGTATTGGCAGATGCACGTCCAGATATACAACTCCAATTTGGAAGTTGGGGAGGAGCTATTGTGATTAGAATAAAACTTTCAAATGAAAAATCTCCAAAAGGAAACAAGTTTTTAGGCCCTCCTTCTAGTGCCAAAATGTTGTAGGCTTGAAATGTCTGCCTCAACATTGGTGGAAAACCACCGGGTCGAGACCTTAGAGCAGATCCTTTTCCATTTGAAATGGTGGTTCCAAATCGTTAAAGTAGGTCGATTTACCTTCTCTATATCTCTAATAAATTAAAATATTCTTTTTTATTACCAATAGAGAATAGCCATCAAAACAGTTCTCTCACTGAGCTCAGGCAAGAAAGTGATCGCTAAGTTGATCTAGGGCTCATCCAAACCACAACTAAAGTTTTCCTCTTTGATAAGAGGACTTCTAGAAATGTAGAGTTAAATATAAATGCAAATTAATCCTAGAATGCAAGCAAAGGAAGAAATCCTAAGCTTGTCTCTATTAAGAAGATGTAGATCTAAACCAACCAAGAGAAAGGTAATTAAATGGTTGATATTTTAAGCATGTCTAACTTAAGATGAATATGCAGCTAATGAAGTATTTCAATTAACTAATATTATGATTACCAAACATGTTGTTTAGAGATATATTAACCACGAATAATAAACCAAAAATATTAGGAAGTAATTCACATAATGGAAATGGAAATTGGATCAGAATTAGATATCAGATTTCTAAGTCAATAGTTACTCAGGAATATAATCTTAATACATCAGAGAAAAAATACACCATTGACAATAGATCTATGAGAAAAACATACTAGATAGCTAATTCTATAAGAGATGAATTAATATCGACAATGGTGCATAATATAAATCCAATTAACATAATTATGTCATCAAAAATTAAATTCATAATAAACATAATAGTATTTCTAATAAAACTTAATTTGAACATGTTCTCTTGCTCTGTTTTTTGCATCCAATATTGTAATATCTCCTGCAAAACATAAACTATGTTGTTACAATAAAGAGCTTCAATAGTGCAAGCTTTGTCACACATACACAATTTAGATTTGTAAAAGATAAATCCGAATACTCCTCAAATATGAGATTTCACTCTACTCTCACCTACATATTCAAACCTCTATTATAGTAGTGCTATATTAATTACAAAGTTTCAGAAGAGAGAGGTCATCTTGCATTCTACAAACAATCATTTATAATTACAAAAATGATATCCAAATAGGAGGGTTATTGAAGAACAAATCTTCTCCAACAAATTTCATTGATCAAAATTCTATTTGTTATATTTCTAAAACAATTTCATTGATTTAAATCTTCTCTTTCTCATATCCTCAACTGTTCTCCTGTCAAAAAACAATCAAAATTAAGTTAAAATACAAATTAAAATAAACCATACCAAATCTAGAAAACAAACATCTCCAATCAAATTTAATTAAATAAATAAATAAAAGGAAATTTGAGCTTTCCATTGATACTTGTAAATATCTTATTGGACAAAGATAAAATATTCAAATGGTTCTGCACTTAATAGAGACTATGAGGAAATGAAAATGCAATAAATTAAAACCAAAACATTAATTTTGTTTACAAATTCGGAGCTTGATTTTTTGTTAAATTTTAGACTCCTTTAATGAACAAATCTTGTCATGCAACTACTTCAAAACTATTCTCCATGACTATATATATATATATATAACTCGCTGCAGTGTGCCTCATTTGGTCAAATAGAACTCAACTTATGAACTTCCAAAGTTGAAGTGTCAAAATTGCCAAAATTCTAAAAAAATTGTTGCTTAGGCCAAAAATATGAAATTTTAATTAAAATCTAATTTTAAATTAATAATTATTACTTAATTAATATTAATTTAATCATAATTACAAAATTAAATTAAATTAATTATATACATTTAAAATAAAAATTTAAATGAATTAAAATTAAATTACGTTAAAATTATAATGAAACTATATAAAAATATATTAAAGAATTAAAATCTATGTGAAAGAAACTTATAAGTGGCTTTGGATCCATTCGAATGGATAGAAAAAACATAAGGAAAGGAGCTTTATGTGAGGTGGTGTGGAGGTCTTATAAAATAGAGACGAGATTTTTGATATATATATATATATATTGGATACTAGAGATTAATCGATATCATAACTTTTTAAAATGAGTAATATGGCACCAAACAAAAATGCTGATGTTCGATACATCTAGATTTTAAAATATCAAAATGTTTTATATCGGAATTTGAGAGATATTTAAAATATCGAGACTTTTTAAAATATTAAGATTTTAAAATTTTTTATGGAGATTTTTTATATCGGGTTTTTTATTGAAGAGAGGACGAAAGGTGAAGTGGGGCTCAATTAGAGTGGGACTCATCCATTATAATCTATAGCTACTTGGTAATTAAAATTCTGAAAAAATGAGCTACAACCAGTTTGCGATTTTAAGATTTCAGACATTGTAATTTCTCTTAAAATTGGGAATTAGAATAAATTACCGAGATTCCAAAAATGCATAATTTTAATTGTTCTACAATTTGGCTGTAGCGATTTTGTAGAACCATTACAGAAAAATAAAATAATTAGTAAAAACTAACTAGGAATTAATATGTACAATTGATTACTAATTTATTTACAAAAATTAAAATAATATACATTTTGTACATTTTTTTTATGCCATGTAGTGAGAATTATCGAACTTTGGATGAACTCCACTTTCAAACCATGTAACCAAAGGAGATGAAACAAGTATCGATGGAAAATTAACAAAACATCGATCTTAATGAAGCAATAAATATATAAATCCAACAAAAATAAAAAAATGGCAAAATTGTAGGACACTTAACCAAAAGAAAATATCAAAAAGGTGATTTAGCCACAAATTTATGGAAAGGGTCCCCATTATTTGTAATAAATAAGTCAAAAATGGGGGGTTGAATTTTCAGTACAACACATAGATATTCCACTGGAACATTTTTCACAATAGATATAATAAAACTATATTTAAAATATGAAATTATACACTATTATAGTCTTATTAGATTTTTAGATCTAAAGATTTACTGTTAATAGTGCATACATGCAAATTAAAATTATGTAGAAAATAGAGAACTAAAACATAAAAATCTAATAGACACATTTGACATAAGATATGCCCTGGGAAACCCCTTTAGGAGAAGCTTACCCAACCAGAAGGTGAGGTTGCTTCACACCCTCTATGAATGGAAATATGGTTGTGAGTACAAAGAAGTATGGCACATGGGTTGTGGGATGTTACATTGCCCAAATCCTCTCCATTGTGCTCTACCTGCTATCCTTCTTGACTATTTTGCTCAGCTATGGAACAAATTCACTCGAAAGAGGAACCCATTTTCCTCCTAGTTACTCAATTATAAAACATCTTGATAGTCGACTAGTGGTTACCTTTGAACTCTTTAAAGCTTAACCATTGTTACAATATAGACTCTTCTAGAGTCTTCTACATAATAATCACGTGACTAGCCCCTTTTCCGTGAATAATTGGGGTTGACGTGGAATCCTCTTGAATTATGGAGGTAAAAATAGGAAGGTCAACTTTTGAGTGGCATAACTTTCGGATACAAACTCCGATTAACATGAAGGTAGGACCTATTTCACTTCTTGATCTAGCATGGAAGGCTCATAGAGTTTCAAATTCTCTACATTCGCAACTGAGTAAATGCACATATATGGTGGTATATTGAGTCAATAAGCATTATCACCTACCTTTTCCAGTATGTCAAAGGGACCATACCTCAGAGCCTTGATTTTCTTATGGGTCCCCTATATACTTTCCTCTTTCAATTCTATCCTTACTTTATCTCCCACCTTGAATGATTTCTTTCTTTTATGCTAATCATGCTTGTCCTTATATTTCTCTTGTGACTTCTCCATCATCTCTTGTACCTGTATATGGATTTTCCCGATATTTCTAAAAATGTTTTAGCCCTCAAGGTGTCTCCAGTAAGACATTCCCTCACTCCTCCTTGCTTCCCATATGTAATATATAAAGGTGAAGGTGACAAATATCTAAAACATGTTTCAAATGGGGAATTGCTTGTAGAATGCTCTATTGTAAGAATGTTGTATATATAGCATATTCTCATCCCTGGTCTTTGGATGATTTTATTTGCATCTCCTCAAAAGCTACACCAAATTCATGTTGACAACTTCTATTTATCCATCTGCCTTTGGATGAAATGTTGTATATATATTCCACTTCGTGTCCATCTTCTCCCATAATGTAGTCATAATGCACTGAGAAATTTTGTATCCCTATTTGAAATTGTGCTCCTTGGTATTGCAAATGCACCTAGACCTGTCCAAAGAACAATTTTGCTACTTCTTTGCCAATGATGGTCTTTTTACAGGGTATCAGAATATGTCAACTGCCCTGAAGAGTTAGTCATTTTCCTTCCTGGTTGTTGGTAAAACTCACACAAAGTTCATGGAAATTCTTTCCCAAGGACGAATGGGTATAGGTAATTGATGATATAGACCCTAATTCCTCTTGATAGGATTGATATTACAACAAATCATGCATCCTCTAATGAACCTAGCTACATGCTCTTGCATTTTGTGCCAATAAACATACCTTCACAGGTTACCCACAATATTACCTACAACAAAGTTCTTTTCAAACTTGGAGGTGTGATCCTCTCTAATAAAAAACAATTTCTCATCTTTAGGAACACATAGCTTATCTAGCTTGTAGAGTAACCCATCCTGGAGATGATAATAAACAGTGTTGTTGCAATTATGAACATGACTTTGACTCTTCAACTGTTGAAACACCTCCATGAGGTCCTCATTCCCTTAGTATTCCTCTTTGTATGCATCATGGGTAAATGGATCCATGTACGTACAATTTCCCAAAGTTGTGATTTTTTATGTGGGTGGCCTTGAAAGCATGCGAACCTACTTTTTTTTGTTCCCCTTCATGTACTTAATCACTAAATGATACTACTGTAGAAACGCCATCCACTTGTAATTCTTATCCCTCTATAGCTTACTTTGGGCCTACAAGTAGTGTAGTGGTTGGTAATTTGTGTGGATTATTTTCTCCTTTCCTATAAAATAATGCTTCTACTTCTTCACAACTTGCACCAGGGCACAGAGCTCCTTCTCACAGGTAATATAGTTGAGAACTACCCTATGAAATGCTTCATGTCTGTACCATACAGGCCTTCATCCCTACATCAAGACTGCTCTCATCGATATCCACTTTCATCTTTCTCCACTTTGAAGTGTTGCTACAAATTTGGTAATGCCAAAACTAGTGCTCGACTAATTTTCTTCTTTATCCCCTCGAAATCCCTATGTTCAGCCCTTCCCCATTAGAAACACTTGCCACTTGTTGTTATGGCGTGGAGCAGTGTTACTACTGCTGAAAATCAGGCTATGAATTTCCTCAAGTAATGTGATTCCCTAATGAAATTCCTCACCTCGAAAACATTAATAGGAACCAACTATTTCATGATGGCATTTATCTTAGTAGTATCTATTTTTATCTCTCCTCCACCTATCACATATCCTAGATAAACCAAAGAAGGTTGTTCAAACTCACACTTCTTGAGATTTTCTAACAAATGATGCCTCTTTAATGTCTCCCGCACCTGCATTGAATTAGATATGTGTTACTCCTAGGTAGCACTATATACCAGTATATCATCTAAATAGATAATAACAAATGAATCTATAAAAGATCGCAATATAACATTCATCAACATCATAAATGTAGTTGATGCATTATGTAGTCCAAATGGCATGACTGACCTTTCATACAACCCTTGCATGGTTTTGAAGGTGGTTTTCCAGGTATGTTCTTCTTTGATTTGAACTTGATGATATCGAAACTTCAAATCCATCTTGGTGAAGTATTTTTCCTTTCGCAGCCCATCCAATAAATCATCTATAATGGGTTCTTTTATTAAGCATGATTTTGTTTAACGCCTTGTAAAATACATACATTTTCCAAGTTCCATCCTTATTTGGAAAAATGATGATGGGTGACCCACTTGGTGATGTACTCGGTCGAATGACACCCTGTTCCAATAATTGATGGACCTATTTCTTCACCTTACTTGCTCCTATAATAGACTTCCTATATAGTCTAAAATTTGGTATTGGGGAGTCTGTAAATATTTGGATATATTTCTCTACTTATCTCTGAGGTCCTAACCCTTTAGGCTCTCATAACACATCCTTGTATACCGCTAGCAACTCTTCTAGTTGTTGTTTTTATTTCTTATTACACGCTTCAGTGATGCCTTACTTCTTACTAGCTCTTCTACAAACCGATTTTCTATTATAAACAATAACACATACTTCATCTGGAATTTTAGTTTCTTGGCTTGGTTGGCAATTACTAGTGAACATTTTGAATTTCCTTTGTACATGTTAATGGTGAATGATTTTCCATCCTTGAGTACCTGACACTAGTTTTCTCTCTCCATGAATATTTCATCTCACATATAAATTTAAGGACACCCAAAAATGACTCCACATACATAAAGGGGAACCACACGTAGCTCTACTTCATCAATAAAATCAACACTGAAAACAAATTTAAATTTTCACTACTTTTTTACCTTCAACTCTTCATCCTTATTTACCCATCCTAGTTGATATGGTTTTGGATGATCATGAACTTCTAGCCCTAATTTCTTAATCAACTCTATTGCAATGAGATTCAGTTACGATCCCAAGTTAAACAGAGCTTCAATATTTTTCTTCTTGACCTTATTTTTATATGGAAGAGTTTGGACATTTATTTCACTTCCTATTGCTGAAGGATACTTAGGTTCACCTCTTTCACCATTAACGTAAAGATGATCTTCTCATCCATTTCTGATTTACTTTCAACTTGGTTTCTCAAATCAATGGCCATCAGATTCTTGTTCTTATTATATTTCTTTTTGTTCTGCGAGTTTAGATTTAGATGCAATTTCTAACACTTCTCCTATATATGGCCATCAATGTTGTGATGGTTGCTAGGATATTTTTACTGGTGTGTTGTGGCTGACATATTTCTATCTTTTCCCCCTTTTTTCTTATTCTTCCCCTCCTCAGAAGTGTCTTGTTTCTCTTTCTGCTCTGATCCACTTGATCATGCTCTCTTCAACCCTATGTTCTCTAGGCATTGTGCTTGTACACAAGCCTCATCCAACAATTTTTGCTTGAAGAACATCACTTGATCCTATAGATGCTATTGTGGACCCCCCAAATACTTGGGGATTACATCTAGATTCTTTAGGGAGATACCTAACATTATGTCCATCTTCCTAAAATTTGTGTTGTACTTCTACACATGTTTCCATGACTTTTGTATGAAGTAGTGCCACCAGATCTATTGGTCCTCTACATACATAATAGGGTAAACTTGTGACCTAATGTGGATTTTGAAGTCCTACCACTTAGTCATTGGAGGATATCCATCTAACTTCAGGGTCTTTGTGTAGCTCTCCACCATGTCAGGGCATGAGCCTCTAATTTTAACTTCACAAATGAAATATTTTTTTCTTCCTCAAATTGATGGATGCTAAAATACACTTCCAGTTGTTGCAACCAATGATTTAGCCTCCAATTGTCGATCTCACTATAGTACGGTTTGATATATACCTTTTCTTCCATTTTAAATAGGGCTACAATTGATTCACAACACTTGAATTGGGTTTATCTTTTCGAGTTTCTTTCTTCAACTATTTCTCCTTTTCTTCTGGATCTCTTAATCCCCATATGATTTTTCATCTATATTTGAACCCTCATCTTCTCGAAATATCCTAGTCTTATTTATTAGGGCCACCATGAATATATTTACATTATGATTTATATCAACGACTTTTTTTTCCAACCACGAAAACCTCTAGTCTGCAGGACGAGAAGAGTTATTCATAGATTCATCGACCACGATTAGGGTTTTAATACTTTTGGCCTAGTCAATATAGAAAACTTGCAAAAATCGACAATACAACCAAAGAAGCATGCTTTGATACCAATATTATTTATAAACTTTCATGGATATTCCACTAGATAGTTGATCACAACAAATTCGATAAAATTATATTGAAAATATGAAATTCTACACTATGATAGTTTTATTAGATTTATGAATATGTAGATTTATTTTTAGTAGTGTGTTATGCATAAAATAATGAATGGAAAAATGAAAATATTACACACACATTTGACATAACATATTCTCTACGAAACCCTTTCAGGATAAAATCCCACCTGGAAGGTGACGCTGCTTTGCTCTCTCTAAAGGGAAATATGTATGTGAGTACAAATAAGTATGGTTTATGGCCTATGTGCTAAATAGTTCACAAATACTCTCTGTGAGCTCTACCTCCTATCCCTCCTCGTTATTTTTGCTCAGTTATGGAAGAAATACACTAGAAAGAATGGAACCCCTTTTCCTCCTAGTGGCCTAGTTATAACATAACCCAATAGCCTACTAGTGGTCAGGTTTGACTACCTCACCTCTTACCCATAGTTACAATATATACTTTTATAGAGTCTTCTACATCAATCACATGGATAGACCCTTTTACATTAATAATGGGGGCATACATGCCATCCTCTTGAATTATGGTGGTGAAAATAGGAAGTTCAACTTGAGTAGAATAACTATCCCATACAGACTCTGGTTGATGCAATTATTGCGTCATTGGAAAGGCATTTTTGTGTAGAGTAAGAAATAAATGTATGGAACTAAGGTTGAATTTTTTTACGCCAATAAATCATCATTTGATGCCTCAAAATTCTCCTGGAATGTTTCAGACTCTGTCTTGCCAAATTGGGTCCCACTAGTAAAAATGGTCCTATGACCCAATTCCTTCACTTTTCCACTCTGATAGAATTGAGGTGGACGGAAAACAATACAATAATCCAATTCAAATAATTCCAGTCTATGTTAAGGATGTTTGGGAAATTTTTCTAAGATGGACAACAAAGAAGAACAATGATCCAATAACTATTCATGTAAAAAGAAAATTAGTAGAGTTAATGTTACAAAAATATTTGTGATAAAATACATGGAACTACGAAGTATGGTCATTAATGATAACATGAATAATAATTTTATTTCCAACACCCCGATCAATATAGGGGTAGATATAAATGTTATGAACAAGAGGCGAATGGAAAAACTTTAGCCATCTACTATATGACCCAACCTAACAATCCTTCAACTATTAGATGTATATATAGTAAATCCTAAGGGAATTATTGAAGATATAGTGTTTATGTAGACTTATGGGAGGATTTGACTAATGTTATGGTCCTCTATCCAAAATAAAGTATAATAGGGTACTCATTTATTTTATGTATACCGTATTTTTCCACCATTGGTGCATATATTAGTTGTAGGTTTGAGTATATAACCACATCTTGTCAAATTTCCACTATAATTCTTACCTTTTTCCCTCATGTCAAACCTTATTCAAACTTTGAAAATTCCCCTTAGATTGAATACAATGACAAGGAACTTACCAAAACTTTATTGTCTCTTAACCATAAATAAACCTTTTTAGAAGTAACTATGGAAGATCTTATTTGTACTTTTGTAGCACAACCTCATATCACTAGCCACTCATCCTTGGAGAATATTCTAGAGAATAATTCATAAGAAACTTATTCATTGATTGAATTAACACTAAATCTAGACATAATGGTTCTTTTGGACACTACATCTAGGAATAAAAGCTTATATTTTGAAATGCATCCTAGAAAAATCGTTAAAACAAATGGAAAGTCAGAGCCTTATTAGCAGACATAACATATGAAGATGCTAGAGACCCAATGTAACAATTTTTTTGGGACTATCTCAATATGGATGGAATCGACCATAATTTTGGTACACATCATATCTATATCAAGGATTATTCTCAACCTATTTGAAAACCTCAGTGAAGGATGAATACAACTTTGAAGGACAAAGTAAAGGAAGAGCTCTATTAGCTTAATCTTATGTGAATTTTATTTATCCAATTTCAATAAGTATCTTTTGATCTAATTTACTGTGCCATAAAAGAATCAAGAATATAATGTATGTGTGATTTGCATAGAACTGAATAAGGCCACCTTGAATAATTACTTCCCTTTTCCATTGATTTATAAACTTATGTACATCCTTTCTCGGAAGAAGTTCTTCTTTTTCATTAATGAATGCAATGGTTATAATGAAATACATATTGTTCGCAACAACCAACAGAAAAGCACATTCACCTACTCCTAGTGAAATTATGCTTATTAGGTACTTACTTTCGAATTATGTAATGCTACAACTACCTTCAAAAGGGAAGTCCTTGGAATATTATTCAACTTGACCAATCACTATCTATATATATGATTTTACCATATATGATGACACCTTGGAAGATGCATTATGAAGAAAAATAGAAAAATTGATTAGGTATTTGGAGAGAAACCTCTCTGTGATTAGCAAGAAGTTTCATATGCTACATACACATGGAGTTATATGGACCACGATATATCTTGTGTTGGGATCTAAGTAGATCTTACAAAAATAAAGCTTATTATAAATGTTTCACTTCCTATAAGGTAGAAGAACATCCAAAGTTTTTTAGGGAATAAAAGGTATTATAATATGTTCATAAATTTTTTTACTAATATAACATCACCTCTATTTATATTACTAATAAAAATTGTATAATTTTACTGGATTGATCAATGTCAAATTGCATTGAAATCCTTGAATGACAAACTATCAGTTGCACCAGTCCTGTAGGCTCCAAATTAGTACTCACTATTTTTATCTCTACAAACACTTAAAATATGGGTATTCAGGATGCATTGGTACAAAATTAGGAACAAAACCATACCCTATATACTACATTAGTAATAATATCACTCCTACTGAGTGAAATTATACTATAAATGAAAAGGTTTCCTATTGTTGTACATGCCATTAACAAATTCATTCACTACATTACTAGTTACTCTATATTAGTTCATATTGACAACTTTTCCCTTCATTATGGTGTGAACAAACGTAATGCTACTCACAGATAAATTAGCTTATGTAGGAATTTATCACTACAACCACTAATATGCAAGGGAAGAAAAATGTGGTTGTTTATTTCCTCTTTAGGCTTAAGAATTAAGGTGAAGTTATCCCTATGGAAGATTCTTTCCTAGATGAACATTTATTTTCTTTCTTTACAAACATTCCTTGGTTTTCAAATATCACTAGGCATATAGCTACAAGGAGGCTTCGACAACACTTATCTCCAAGATAATGCCAAAGGGTCATTTAACAAATTAATATGTACTTTCGGATCAAAGGATACCTCTTTTGCACTCAGCTCAATCATATCATTTGAATTTATGTTCAAGAGGATGAAATGTATGAAATCATTAAGGTCCTTGCTGATGACCTTGTAATGGTAACTTTGCAGATAAAATCATTACAAATAAAGTACTGTACATGTGATATTATTTTCCTACCATTTTTTGAAATGCTAAGTAATGTGACAGAATTTATGAAAAGTGTCAAAACTTTGGTTTACTAGTTCCATTAAATGAATTACCACTCCAACCTTATATTTTTTTGGAGCCATTTATGAAATGGGCTCTTGATTTTGTAGGGTTGGTCAGCCCACCAATGATGAATAATGATCTACATTATTGTGTGCATGGGTTATGAGACCAAATTGGTCGAAGATATAGAGGAAGAAATGAATAACTTCTTTTATGCATATTTTTTTTTTCATTTTGGAGTTTACCATGAGATTATTACACACTAATGGAGACACTTCACTTCTCACCTCATTGAGTTTATTACTAAGTGATTCAAGATTAAGCGTCATATGTCTACTCAATATTGTCTTTAATAAAATTGATAGACGGAGGTCACCAATAGAGTGCTTGAAGTTGTCGAAATGATGAAATTCTAATAACATCAGAAAGGATTGGGTTGGTAGGCTCCTACAAGCTCTGTGGGAATACAAAAACACCTAGAGGAACAATATGGGGTCCACCACCTATGAGATTGTATATGGGAAGAATGTGTCTCCTACTATATATTTTAAGATAAAAACATTAAGAACCATATTAAAAGTATTCTTCGATATATCATAGGCCCAACCACATTGCCATGGTCAAAATAATGACTCCTAGCAAAATTTGTTAGGTTCTGTTGCAAAAAAACTCTCTTTTATAACAAGAAAGGGCCAAGTGGGATTAATTATATATAAAAAGTATGAGTTTTAAGAGGGATATCAGGATCTTCCATTCAAATCAAGGTATAAATATTTCAGTTGAAAGTTATATACTCATTTATTATGTCTATATGAAATATACAATATTTGTGATAATGGCTCCATCAAACTATGCACCATATATGAGAAAAGGACACCATTAATGGGAAATGGTTATTGGCTGAGACTATATAAAAATACTAAGTCCAAGGAGGATTTTAATCAAGTTTTCGTCAAACAAGAAAAAAATATCTTAGGAACTACTAGCCTTGGTGCCATTTAAAAGAAGTTACTAGCTAACATTGCCAAGAAAAAAGAAAATTTTCAATTTTGAAAACTTATCTTGAGGTGCAACTAGACAATATTATATATGTAAACTAGATTTCCAACAAGAAGAGTTTGAAAAAAACAAAGAGAAAAATGAAAACAGAAAAAATAAAATATCCAATTGTAGGATCATATCTCTATTTCTTTCTCTTGGCGACAAGATGGAAACGATACTTGTGTGAGTATTTCAAGGAAACCAAAAAGGAGCTTCAAGTTGGCTAACCCAAATGTTTATTATCACAATTTTCAAGAGGAGGATGAGCAATAACAAGAAGAGACCTATCCTTCACATCCTTTATAATAATTCAGGTTTTATTTAACACATATTTAGTTTATCCTTGTAAATAGGAGTTCAACATATTAAAGTGGGAACTTTTGGTACCTCAAGTCATATATCACCTATCCAATTAGAATCGTAATTCCTCATGGGTAAAACACCAAAGAAACATCACTATCTTATTGGATAAGACCGTATACTACCTTGATTGTCAATTTGTTGGCTACATGAAGTCCTTTAAGATGTCATTCTATAGTAACTAGTAAAAATTATTCCTATCCATGATATAATTAGTAGAGGAAATAGTATTGTCTAGGAAGACATTGTATGCATATCATAGTGAATTATACTTATGGCATAACATTCCCATGATTTACTTTTCAGCATGTCATATCCAAAAGTATTAGCCCATTTGACTGCAGTCATAGCCATTTTGTAGCTTGAGGCATCTGATGGCATATGCATTTTACAATATATTTTGTGGCAATTATAGAATACTCTATAATCATGATACATTATGTATATATTAAATCATAATTTAATTCAAAATAATATTGAAAAATTGTATGACGTCCATGTACATGTCTGAGAACTTAACTATACAAGGCAACCCAGTCTACTCCAATACCCTTTATAATGAATAAAGAAGGTTAAAACAAAATGGAGGGAGTTTGTTGAATGAAGGTATAATTAATGAATTCAATCAATTATGATACATGGTGGAATTAGTCAATATAGTCGATCTCAAAGATGTTGAGCCCATAAGGGCCAACCTGACAATTATTGAAGTTTTTTCTCAATCACATTAGATCCACTTCCTTGAGGGATTCTAGGGTTTAGACACTCACCTCATGACTTAATTCCAAAAATTTAATGGTAATTGATATTTTTTGTGAAATATGATGACTAATTTCTAGAAGAATCCATTATCATGGTGACAAGTCTTCAACAATGATTTAGAGAAAGGTCGTATACAAACATCAAAATTTCAAATGGTAGTTGGTCCGAATTCCATAAGGTGCCCTATCCACTCCTTTAACTCATAATTAGAATAGAAGAATCGTATTGTTCAAGCTAGAGGGAAACACCATGCTCTTCATAGAAAAATTAATTATTTGCAAACAAAGGTTTGATGTACCTGAAGGAATACAAGTTGCTTAATATTATCTACTACCATCTTAAGATCCTGATGAAGATGGTAGAGGCTACGACAAGAGGAATAAACCTTGAGAATTAATTATTGCACATGGGATTCATAAAATTGTTGATCATGGCCTAACTATAGTACCTTGAAACTACATAGAATGTATTCATGTAATGAATATTATCCAAACCCAAAGCTTCTATTTTACCACCAAAAAGGGACTCAGCTTGAATGCAACCACAAATAACCATAGCCTCATAGTCTTGTTACTTTATTATAGCATCAAGGAGGTTAGAGACAAAAGTGAGGAAAAAGGTACATGACACTACCATCCAAATTATTGTTGAATTAGAGAATTAGGGGGAGGCATTTTGAAACAAACTCAAATAAATAATATGAAATAACCCTAGGTGATGTACGGTTCAAAGAATAACACTTTTCCCATTCACCATACATCCCCTCTTGATATTTTATGGTTGAGGAATCTCCACATGAACACTTTGTTCTAGGACAATAATTAGTAGGATGAAATTAAGGAGGAAAAGACAAAATTAAAGGAGGTAACCTAAATTTGATTGCCAAGCCATTTCAATTTTGTAGCTCTAGGGTATTTCTAAATTAAAATAAAAAATAAATGATACAAAATAAGAAACTCCAAAGAAAGCTACAAAGTAATAAACCTATGGTTGGAAATATGGAAAACCTATTGATATCTATCAAGAAGGATGAAATTTTAGACCCTAGGGATGATGATTACTCTAAGATACATGTAAAGGAGGCCTACAAAATCAGTATTTACTTCACTATTAACGACAAAAAATTATGCCTTTATTTAATTAAAATCGTATTTTGCATAGTAAAGAAATAAGGGCGGGCCTTTTTATTTGAAGATCATTAACAGATAAAGTCCTCATTAGCTCCTTGATAACCCAAAATAACGATGGTTATCTATGTATCTAATGTAGGAGCATGGGAATCCAATATTAAAATGTATAAGGACCAAGTAGAGTAAGATAATGGATTAATACAATAGGCATGTGAACTGGTCTTTGAATAAATTCTTTGTAGATAAATCCCAAGCACTTATCTTATATGTTTGGATAACTAGTTGACTACATCTATGTTGAAACAATTAGTATTTCAAGAACCAATGGGATTTCATGGACGTATTCCTCTTATCTCATATAGAAGGTCAAAATATGTTATTTTAACTCTATATTTTCAACGTTCTATTGCAAGATAACATGCACTAGAACCCCAATCCCTATTTTGGGAATGTCTACTTGTGCATATCACATCTTTTACCTAATCAAATGCAATAGGGAGAGATTTTTATGAAAGGATTGAGACTAAAGAAAGCTTATAGGTTAGAAATCAATATCCTCTACCCCTATGTAGATCTTGATGTGGGAACCAGGTGATATTATTTCCATATGACATCACGAGATGTATGCTATAATAGAGTATTCGGTGAAATTGCAAGGGCACATTAAGAAAAAGAATCCATTATTTCTCATGACCTAATGGAAATTCTTCCCAATTATTTATAAGATAGAAACCCCATTGGGTATCCTTATTTAAATATTCTCCTTAATAAGGTAGGGTTCTGTACTACTTCCTTGTTAATGTATTTCCCAAAATAGATAAGGTTGCATTTCCGCTATCCCATTATATAGTTCACAAGTTGATTTTATAGGCAACCTATTAATTGGAATGAAAATGAAGAAAGAGTGCATTGTCTACAGTCAGAAAAAGGAATAGGGTACTATAACCAATGAGTTTATGGACACCAAATGTTTTATTGGGGAGAACCACTTATACTTGTGCAGAAGAAAAACAGCATGGGTTGTATAGGGAAAGAAACTAGATCAATAGGAGGGAGATGATGAACATCCATTTTGACTTGGTTTTGCTATGAAAATGATTTCTTTTTTTCTCAAATACATGTCATTTTTTCCTTTATTCCATTGAGTTTTCTCTCAATTTTTATTAGTTTTCTTAAGGTACACATCTACCGTTTTCTCTCTTACATTCATTTTATAGTTAGAGTTAAAGTGTTCTTAGATATTTTTTTGGACTAATGTATGCACGAACACACAAACATAAACACATATCCATGTTTGGATTATATCTAAGTTAAACTAATATGAGAATGATCAGTATTCCTAGGTTAACATGAGCTAGTCTAAGTTATATCTTCTACATGTGTGCAAGGGATCAACCTTTAAAACCTACCATTGAATTAAGGGAGGTGATCCTCTTAAACAAAGGGTATTTTTTGAATACATAACAACAATATGTATGACATGTTGCAAAGAGTTTGAATACTAGCATAAATGGCTCAATTATAATGAAGGTTCAATAGTAGACATGGTGATGAGTCTGTCATTGAACACATTAGCAATTGTGCATTAGAATGATCAAGGTTTAGCTCCACATGATCCTATATATTTATTAAGGCATAAAGTAATATCGTATAAAAATCTGATAATAGGGATAGTACCTCGAGGAACTCATGAACATAAATTTTAGCCAAATATTTTAAAGGTCATAGAGAGGTTTTGATGACATAGTTAACTAGGAATTGCGGAAACAGGAAGTTATTGAAACCAATTCTGCCATACAATCAATCCAATGATTGTTATAATATTCTTAGTTCTTTATATGTTTTAACTAATATCAAACATTCAAGGGAACACTATTCTATTCTTAGAGTAGGAAACTCACTTCTGATATATATTTATGTTAGTGTGTGTGTGTAATTTCCTCAGACAAGGACAATTGAAATTTTCCTAAGACTATGATAAGGACTTTTTCTTTGTAATTTCTGTTTTATGAAATTTGCATATTTCATGGATTTTTTGTATGAGACTTAAACATATTACTATTCTCATCAGCTTGTGAGGCCAAGCACAGACCATGCCCTTCGTAGGGCCCACTGGAGTTAGGGAACTATGCTAATTTTATGCATTAATATTTAGTTTTTATTTTTGATATTTCCTATATATATTCTTTATGTTTATTGTATGATTCCATTTTAGTTGTTATAAAATTTATATGCTACATAATTAGTTGTTATATAACTAGTGTTTTATATGATTAGTGTGCTACATAATAAGTGTGTTACATGATCAAATCGTTTTCAACTCGTACTTTATATATAGAATGATATGTTGGGTTATGAATATGATTTTCAGTTACTATATTATATGAGATACCATTAGCTACGTCGAATATTGATAATTCTATTCATTCTTTGTGATACATATTTATGCATAGGTTTAGAATAGATTATAAAACTATATTGTGATGTCATTGTGTGAAGTAGATTAGATCATGCAATAAGTTCTTGTGGTCAAGATAAAGTTCACTTTCTATGTGCACTACATAAAATCCTTGCAAGATCAAACAGAATCTAGGTTGATAGACTAAGTGATCTTGTCCATATAAATATGTCCTAGCTTTAGGAAAAACACATAAAAACATCACTACCATTTTCAAGATAGGTGTTGATTTCAAAGAACAACAACATTATGAAATATTATATTTGTCAGAAAAGTAGGTACACTTTAAAATATTTTACTACTTTCAAAATTGATATAATCATGGGAATAAAAAACACATATTTTAGGTTGTATCATCAACCAAGGAGTCAAGGATGCAATGAATGTTTGGGTTAACAGCAAATTTTACCATTTCTATTTTAGTACTAATATGAAATACATTGTAATGAGAAATATGTTTTTTCCTAGTACACATGGTGTATTATATGTGTTCCATATGATTATGGCCCCAAAACTACCCTTTAGAATTCAATCTATGGAATAATATCATTATCTCCACCAATCATGCAATAATTCTTATATACAACCATTTCGTACCATGCATGGTGTCTTTGAATGTGAAGTGGAGGAAACCATGATTTCTATGACAAAATTCCTATCGAATAAGAAATATTCTTTAACACCTAATATCTATCCATACCTCAACTATATTAGTAATAGAAATTACATTTTTGTGTACTATGCTCTATTTAGATCCCTGTGTATGGTGGCATA